>CM070876.1:93381299-95781299 GCA_036365515.1 Torymus aiolomorphi | reverse complement strand
TGGGATTTTCATGTTAGTTTCTTTGAGGGTTCAATAAAATATTTAAAGCACAAGCGCATTTTTTGTACATCGCCGAATCGTATATTTGTGTAGCATCCCGTGCTTTCGGATATACAGGTAAGCGGTATTCTAATTATTCTTTGATTAAAGATGTTTTTCAAATTGTATTGCAACGTAGGAATTTGTAATTCTTCTCTTACTGTTGTGATATTTATTGATTACCATTTAATCAATAATATTAATAGATATTCACTTATATAACAAATAACGTATGTTTTAGAGATTAGAGAACGTTAATGGGAATATGTATTTCGGAAATTGAACTTGCGTGCATAACGATAATTATTGTTGATCCTTCCTTATCCTTAAAAAAGTCAATAAAAAGTCAATTAGACATAGATTATTTTGAATATAAAATAAATATAACCATGTATTTAATTAATTAATTAATTAATTAATTTTCTGTGAATTAATTTACTCAAAATATTCTTAACTTCGTAAAAAACTATTATCCAAAACATTATAGTACTTATAAAATTAGCGCGTTTAATGAAATAATTTTGAAAAACGGAAAAATTTCAATTCTTTTAGAAAACAAATTGAGGTAAAAAAAATGTGTGCGAAATAATAATATAATGAAAGAAATTTTACATATGTTATAGAAAAAAAACACAAAAAATTAAGAACGGGAATCGAACTTGGATCCAAAAGATTAGGGCAAATGTAGCTGCGCGCGTTAGCCGCCACAGCTACCGCTACGATATCAATACATAACACTAAAACCGTTTATGTTTATCTTCCCCCCTTCGGGCTTGGGTTATGATTTAGAATTTGGGTTTGGTAGTTTTGAGTTAATAATTCCATTAATTTGCGTGTATAATAAAAATGTTCGACCGGGCGGCGATTGTCAGGCCGCTCGGCCGTTGTCGGATTGTTGCCGGAGAAGTAAACGGAGGCTGCAAGCACGCAGCGCGCCGGGTCGCTCCAGCATACACACGTTCAGAGCACGTCCTCCGAACCGTCGAGCCGTCTTCTCCCGCTTCCCCCGCTCCGCGCCGTACACACGTTTCAACAGACAATCAGGTTCCATGTGTACAGTACCATGTTGCGGCCACGAGAGGCAGCAGCGCGGCGCGTGCAGAAATCTGCTTCACTTTTTCTAGAGTCCAGGCAATCTCTCTATTTATCTCTAACCCGGGCTCCATAAAAATAAAGCAATAACCTCATTGGTGGATCCAACGGAAAGGGCTCCATAAACCTACTTATTCAATTCTACAGTTTTTGCTACATAATTTATATATTCCCGACGAAGATTATGCCTGGAACAAAGGCAGCAATGAGGATGGATAGTCTTTAGATAATTTTTAATGTTTTCCTGCGGTAATAGTATTAAATATTCTATGGGCTATAGTACCTTCTATGAGGTTTCTGATATCGATGACATCGAGTTTTCGGCGGTTGATGGCGACTAACCTGATGAGGTCGTTGGAGGATTTCTTGCACCAAACTCGCCGGCAGGATAGGATAGCCGGGAAATGGAGAATAGTGCTCGCTTCTAGATCTGCAATGGCCCTTTGGATGTCGTGGTTGCAGGTGTACTTCTGTATCTTGAGAATGCGAGATTGCTTACAAATGCACTTCTACCTACAGAGGAATGAATGAAAGCAAATTAAAGAAACGGGCCGATGAATATACACTGCAAAAAAAGCGCTATAACGGCGGAAATTTCACGCAGTAATGGCATAATTTCTCCTGTAGAGGGAGAAAGGATGTATTGACGTTCTGAAATATGCCGTAAAGAACGAATCCCAGCACTGAAACTGCGTTAGTACTCATGCAGCGAGGTAGTCATTACGCTTTTCCAATAGAAGCGTATACTCTTGGGTAGGTTTAACTGGAAGCTTACTACAATACCGTTCTTAAATGCACACTCACATAAATTATTAAATTACATTATTGGTATACACTATATAATTAAGTTTAAAAAATATACAGCCAAAGAATGTGCAAGGAAATAAAAAAAAATGTTGAGGTTATGTAAGGGTTTCTGTCGTATGACGTGTTATGACGATACCGCTTGGCGGGTAACGCAGAACTGTCGGTTACGCATGCAGAGGTAGCTTGATCGTACTAAGCTATTTCCACGTGTATACACTGAGAGAAGTTTGGGGCGTCTCTCGTACTTGTTAGTAGCGCTAAATTTCCAAGTGTACACAAAGACTCTTCCCGCCGTTTGAAACAGCTGATAATCTAACTTTGAACAACAGCCTTGGTGTAACTGCTCTCTCAATTTCTCGCAGTATCGCTGTTTATGGTGAAAACACGAGACACCGGCTGTCCTGTATTTTAGGGTACCAGAGCTCCCGAATTTTGTAGAGCTGCTACTCTAAACGCACGGAACATAACTATACCTGCAAAGTACACCAGTGCCCCCAAGATTCTGTCAGTGTAGTTCCTGCCAATGTAGCCAACTTTTTCACAGTATAGCTGCGACATACGTTATGATTCCTCCTCTTTTGCCTTTACCGCGTGATGTTTTGGTTGTGACGTACAAGCGCTTTTTTCTACTTCGATGGGAAGGTGACGCTGACGATTGAGGCGTTTAGTAGAGGTAAGCTGAGTAACAGCAGTCTTCACAGCAAGTTTGATCATTCGATGCTTTCGATGAAGAGCGATTTAGGGCCTGGAGGAACTCATCTTCGGTGACCGGGCGAAGAGAGAACTGGCGACCAAGGATGGCACAGTTCGGACGTTCCACGGCAGCATCGAAATCAGACTCGGCGATAGGGGAATGGCGGTTTACGTTTGCTGAAAAGTGGATGTTTAGGGTGGCCGCATCGAAGTAGCGAAATGGCGAGGGGGGGGGGGGGGGGCTCGAGCCAGCTATGCGAAGACGCCGAAGCTCCCTCCATTTGGCCTCGGGGCTAGGTGTCTTCGAGTCGCGAGGTGTTGTACTGGTTTTTAGCCTAGCTGAGAGGGTTGGATGCGACCGCGTGAGCGGCTCGAAAGCTCTGTAAATCTGCCACAGTGCCTGGGGCGCGCACAATTTTGTAAGTGTGGTCGCAGGCTTTCATGAGCAAACGAATCTCGGCACTAACCCAGGGTTTGCGGCGGATGGAGAGAACGATCGAGCCTAGAGGTGAACTTGCATCAAAGGCAGAAATGATGACTTTGGTCAGTTGGCGCTCGGTCTCACAGACATTGGAGGGACAGGGGCCCAGTATGACTCCGGCGGACGGGATGGTGGTGATTAAGGTGGAAGGGGGGAAAGGAGCGGGGGAGGAAGTGCGGCTAGAAGGTTGAGGAGGTTATGATCGAGTTGGTCGGCGTCGAGGTGCTTGAGGTTACGGGAGAGAATAGGCTTGGGGACAGGAGGAAGATTTCTGCAGGAGAGGGTGAGTTCCATGAAGTTGTGGCCAGCGGTGGCCAGCGCTGGTAGGGGTGGCCATGTTAATGTTGACGTTGCCAGTGATGATTACAGAGCTGAAATGAGGGAGATAGATGGATAGGTATGATGGGAATTCATGAAGATGTTCGGCAGGTGGTCGACGATAGATAGCGGCGAATAAAATTTTTACGTAAGTAGTGGTTATCTCGAAAATGAGAAACTCCGGCTTATTTACGAATAATGGCTTAGAGGCGGGGAGTATTTCGGCAGCGAAGTCGTGTCGCACATACACACCAACGCCGCCACCGTCCATACCCTTCCGGTCTGTACGATAAGAGTTGTAACCATCGAGGCTAAGGTGCGCGTTATCCAGATTCGGGTGCAGAAAAGTCTCAGTGATGGCGAGAATATCGTAATGCGTGACAGAACATTTAGCCTCGATGAGAGCAAAAATTGGAAGGAGATAGACGGTTTAGATTAATGTGACCTATAACTATTTCGCCGGAGTTCGCGTTCAGATTCGCTTTGTTTGATGGGCGTCAAGTCATCGCGCTTATGAGCGCGTCGATGTCGGACTCGCGGCGTATCGGCACTAGAGGCCTAGCTCTCGAGGGATGCATCAAAACGGTGAGGTTCCGGACTATGGATCTTGCATGACCAAGCTGCTTATATGCGGTGGTGGCGCGTTAAAGGAAACCGTAGACTGAGGCAAGCCACAGTGCGTTGACTGACAGAAATGTGCTGCCCTCGACTTCAAAAATGGCCTGGCTGGTAAGGTTTCGCAGAAGTGGAGTCTTTCTTAAGATAGAGTCGCCGATGAATGGAGAGGAAAGTGTGAAGACGACTACACGTGCTGTCTGTTTGTTTGGTTGAGTTGATGGTGCTGCTGATTCTGTTTAAGCTGGTTCGATGAGCGCGCTGCAGTTTGGCGGGTTCCATTCGCGCCAGTTTACGACGTGCTGGGCATATTGAGGGACCTGCAAGGCGGTGAGGGGGGCAGCGGTAGTCTGCTGCGAGGTGAGAGTCAGCGTGGCTGGGAGGCCTTTGACGATGACTTCGCACAGATCCTCGGTAGTGGAAGAGGCCTCCACGGTTTGCGCGATTTCAGAGATCTCGGAACGATTGCTCGTGAATTCAGCCTTATTTTGAACATCGGAATCCTTTAGTCTTCGCTCTGTCATCAATTCGAGCATGAAGGTCATTGATGGCGGTTTACGTTTGCTCATAGGCGGGCGAAAACCCCTGCACGTACATGCGAAAATAGGCTGGCGCCTCATTGTTTATCACAGCCTGAGAAACGGCGTCAAACAGGGATTCCGGCGCGATCACCACTCCTCTCGCAGGCTCTGAAGAAGACTGGCCTGAACTTATAGTAGAGCGGTGAGCTTTTGAGACTGGAGTGATGGATGGAGAGGGAGTGGAAGCCCGCTTCTTGGCTGAGTGACTGCTAGCAACAGGTGTGGCAGCGTGCGTGGTTTCCTTAATAGCAAGCGCGCGCGTCTGGGTAAACGTGACGCTAGGCAGAGCAGTGTTGCGAATTCCTCTGCCGGAACGGGTGGCGGTAGGGCCTGGACAGCGCGGGACGGAGCAACATTCGCAACTGAGCGAAACGCCGGGTGCACTGTTTAAGAGGCACGATGCGTGGACAATGCGGCTGCAGATAGCACATGAGGACAGCGAGGAATCACCACGCGCGATCGTCACAGCCTAAGCACTGCTTAGGGCTCATGTCCAGCGAACAGCATCAGGTCTAGCCCTATGCGATCATGCTCCACGCATCACTGAGCTAGCATAACACAAGTGAGTAGCGGCGCATACCCGCACACGTAGCAGCTGCTGTGCGAGCGTCGCCTCGCAATGAAGTTCAAATGATAACTAGCACGCTCAAGTGGGGCAGGCGATAGGGCCTATAAGGTAGGCCGCAGGTGATATACGGGCGCGCGAGCAATCCAGAGTAGCGGCGAGTAAGGGCGTTTAGCTCGAGGTGCGAAATCCATAATTACTCGCCGATTCAAATATATAAAAGGACTGACTCAGGATAAGAGAAATGATTCGGTTGTTAAGTCTTGAGATTCGAGGAAATACTCTTATATTTATTGAATTTATTATGGTTATATTTGAATTATATATATATATATATATACATTACTGTACGACGGACTTTTGAGGATCTGGAGTTTTGTTCTCCAGAGTTCGTATATGCTTGGCTAAAGAAATAAACTCCCTCTCTGAGTGGAAGGTATTAATAGAAATCCTCAAAAGTCGATGTTCGTGAGCTGGAATTTTGAGGATGCTTCTCAAAGGGCCTCAAAATCCTCAAAAGTGCGTAGTCGTTACGAATATAATCCTCAAAAGTCTATCTTTACCGATATATATATATATATATATATATATATATATATATATATATATATATATATATATATATATATATATATATATAAATTCAATTGATATTTGATTTATATTACCTTTACTCTGGGCGTTGGCTCTCGTAAATAATAACCAGCTGATTTGTTAGATGCACTATTTATTGGCATAAATTTTATAAATAAGACAATAAGATTTACAATTTATTCACTTGGGTTAACAATGTATAATACCGATAACGTATTAAATTGATATAATTGCTTTACTATTATTGGCTCGTATTGGCCTGTATAAAAATAATAATCGTTTATCCTATTGTCGGCTGGAGTGGTACGGAGCTCCTTTACACGATTACTGATTTGTGTGTTGAGAGTTGCCGTTTTTATTAAGCGGTTAATTTGGGTTAGAGATGATTTTGACGCTGAGTCAAAATCATCTTTTTAAACAAATTTAGTAAACATTTAAATATCATCATTTCGATTTCATACTTAAAAGTGCTAATTCTAAACAAAGTTGCGATGAGCGGTTGGTTTCACAAGGTCAGTGGCTCGCTACGTCACGCTGGTTGTTGAGTAGCCGAAATTGCTGTACTGTTAAAATTCGCACTCGCATCGTTTTGTGGGTCAAAGAAATGAATATTGGGATTTAACAACGTCACAGATATATCAGTTTATAATTTGTCTTGCCCCATCGCGGTGCCGCTTGCATTGGAATGCAACGTTTTTAAAATTCGCATATACGACATTTGTATGTGAGAAAATTACTGGCGATAAATATGTATTGCTAAATTGATTTTAGAGATACGTCAAAGACGTAACACGGTTGCTAAAGAAGCAATCGGCGCGCGAACTGTATCGGAAAGGTTGCCGGCAGCTAGACGGTGAGAAAGTGCTCCTCGCAGGTAGTGCTGAGAGAATGACTGGCCGAAATAGACGGCTGAGGCAGTGAGCAGCAGATGCGATGCAACACGGTTCAGGAGTGCAGTGGCAGCACAGGGCCGAAAGAGGCGGTGAGGAGGCCGTGAGATGGAGGCGCAGGAGGTGGTGCAGCAGGCGAGGATTACAAACGGGCGGCTTTCCAGCAACAAGGACCCAGAGCAATTGATGAGTTGACAGTTTGAGGTTAGAGCGTCGGTTGGCGTAGGAAAAAAGTCCCTCGCTCACAGAACTGCAGCGCTGTGCCTGCAGGCCTTAGACTGGTAGCTTGAGAACCATCAGGGGCTTCATTCCTGAAAGAGATCGACCCCGCAGAGTGGTGGTTCATTAAAGCCGAAAATAGCGGAGCAGAGGTGAAGCTCGTCAGTACTTACCGAGAGAGAGAGAGAGAGAGAGAGAGAGAGAGAGAGAGAGAGAGAGAGAGAGAGAGAGAGAGAGAGAGAGAGAGAGAGAGAGAGAGAGGGGGGGGGGATTGTTCATTTATTGACACCTTGGGGTGTAACCAGCGCCGAATTCGCAGCTGGTTAGGGGTGGACGTCTGCTCGCCTATAGCCGAGCCCGCAGGGATGCGTGTGCGTCGGCTACTGGAAAGAGCTAGCTGGGATGTAGGCGCTCGTTTGTGACACGCCGATTCCAATCTGATGAAGGCCATACTTGAAGCGCAGGGTATTTGCGGACTGAAGTCTAGGACCGGCAGCGAATTCAGGAGGTCCATCGCTTCATGGACAAACGCACGTCTATAGACCTCGGTAGGTGCGATCGGCGGTGCGAATGCGGCAGGAGGGTTTCTTTCGGAGCGGCATATATCGAGATCGATCGTCACTCTGTAGTTAAAGCGCTCGATTAGGTAAGTGGGGTACGCATTAGCTACTACATTGAACGCTTGCAGGCGAATGAAGTATTCGCGTCTTCTTTGAGCTGAAAGCGAGCCGAATTGTAACCTGTGAGATGTAACATGACTTCGAAAGGGTATGGTACCCACAACGAAGCGAATGCCGGCGTTAAGTGCAACTTCGAGCTTTTTCACTCCGGTGTTGTCCAAGTAATTATACACTGGGCACGCATAGTCGAAGCAGAGGAAAATTAGGCTCTCCACAAGGTGCTTCTTGACTAAGAGTACGGCGATTGAAGCGCAATGTGTAGAGGGCGCAAAAGACCTTGCGTGTTACCTCTCTGGCGAGGAGTGCCAGTCTAACGAGTGAGTAGACGTGCCGCCAAGGCTTTGGGCTTCCCTCGAGTAGGGCAGTGCATGTCCGTTTATGACAATACGCGGCAGGATTTGATGGTCATTTGCTGTAATATAGAGAACGCTACCGAGGATGCTGGCTTTCGTTTTTTTCCACATTCAGAAGTAGTCCGTTGGCCTAGGCCCAATCTGCGACGGCCTGAGCGTTGCGATTCATGCGGTTGGTAGCCTGCAGGATGTGCCTCGGATGGAAGTGCAGGTAGAGCGGGATATCATCAGCAAAAATCATAATTTTGGCGAAACGAATGGCAGCCGAGAGATCATTGATGTAGATGGAAAATAGTAAGGGGCCGAGTATACTGCCCTGAGGTTCTCCCGAGGCCGCGCACAACCAGTCAGAGACAATTCCACCAGAGTCAACTACTGCTTGGATTCGATCAGCTAAATACGACAAGAACCATCGCAGGGCGCGATTTGACATATTCAGCAATTTTAGCTTCGTGAGTAGAATAGCATGAGGTATGAAGTCTAATGCTTTAAAGAAGTCGAATAAGATAAGGATAGTAAGCATCCTGTCGTCGATCGTCTGCCGAATATCGTCGAACACGCCTAGCAGAGCAGTTTGCGTGCTATGTCCACGGCGGAAACCCGCTTGGCGTGGGTGAAGAATGTTATTCACTTCGAGGTAACATTGAAGCTGGTTGTGGACCAGTCGCTTGAGAATCTTTGACAGCTCCGATAGCTGGGTAATGGGCCTCGTATCTGATGGTTGTCTGATAGTTTTCACTTTGGCAAGCGGACGAATTAGGCCTTTCTTCTTGTTCACTGGGAAAAATACTTGAGCCAGTGATGCGTTGAAGACGTTAATAATGTCCGAAATAATCTCCTCAGAGGCCATTTTGAGCATCTGCATCGATAGGCCATCGCTACCTGTGGTTTTTGAGGAGGAGCCATGGAGAACTTCCAAAACCTCGCGCTCTGTAACCGAGCGAAAGTCGAAGTGACAATTCAGCTGAGCATTGCGTGGTTGGTTAGCAGTAGCTTCGAAGTCCTCCTCAGCAACGGGCGGGTGGCAGTTTACGAAATCCGCATAATGTGCATTAACGGCGGCTGCATCGAAGAAGAGCAACGGGGGTATTATTCTGTAAAAATAACGCCTGAAAAAAACGCGTATTAAGCGGTTCTGCACATGCGCAGTAACGAAAAGTGATACTTTTTAATCATTTTTATCGCCTTTCGCTAGTGATAAAAGCTATTACGCTACCATCGTGCGTTAATCAATTGAAAATTACACCATTTATAACTTTTGTGCGTTATTATATTCAGCGTTGTACATCGCCTAGATAAAATAGCGCTAAGCAAGAGTCGCGCATTTGATTTCGCAATGCAACACGCTTCAAAATATTCATGTGCTAGTAAGACGTGTGCTAGTAAGACATGGATATACGTCTCTTTTCACATATTCTTCAATATAAAAAACAAAACATGTATTCAAAGAAAATTAAAGTTGTACAAAGGAAATGAAATTTCATTCAACTTTCGAAAGTTTTTTCTTTCTAGTTTCATTTTTTTTTTCAAACTGAGTAGAACGTTTCTCGGCTAAATGGCTGAGGTTTAAAGAAAGGGCTTTTCTGACATGACAAAAAATGTGACAAAGACGTATTTTTACTTGTACACAAGTTTTCCCATATATTTCGTGACATGAAAAAGAAGAACAAATACCTCTGGAATGTGTGCCTTAAAAAAATTTTTGACCAGTTTTGAGGCCGCCTAAAGTTGAAATTTTTTTAGAATTTCCTCATATATTTACAAATAGATTGGCAAGGTGCTGTGTATTTGACCGCAGTTAAATTTATTGAAATTGGACTGTAATTTATAGTTGTAATTTTGATATCTAAAACAAGAAAAATTTGTTTGCGTTATTCAAAAAGAAACAATTCTGTGTTTTATTAATTGCGAAAACAAATTTTTCTTTTTGATCGGCATTTTCAGTGTATTTCATTTTCTCAAAAACCCTTATAAGTTCGAAAACATGTTATTAATAATTGTAATGAATTTCCATAATTGTGTTGCGATAATAATTGTATACATTTTTATGTATGTATTATGTTTATGTCGACGGCTGAGAGGAATAACCCCCTAACTCGGCGTTCGCTTTGTAAACAACTTCACTCGGCGTTTGTTTGGCATTAAGTTTAATTTTTATTTTTAACAATTAATAAATTTATAACGTTATTTGTATTAAACAATTGTAAAAGTAAATAGTGGTACGCATCGAATACGTGGTCTAGGTCTTTGGGGTGCCCGATGTGTAGGAGTGTAGGTGGTGCGCTCCGTATTTTTTTGCGTTAAGATATCAGGGCGCATCTAATACGCAGTGCAGATGTTCGGGGTAGCAGATGACGAGATCTAGGTGATGCACTCCGTAGTTTCCTTCGTCTACGTTTTCAATGTGTGCCAATGCCTAGAGGCCAAAATCTACGAAGCGCACCACCTAGACCTCGTAATAGGCTATCCCAAAGACCTAGACCACGTATTCGATCCTTGTAATTATCAAAAAGTAATACTTCCTTATAATAGTTGTGATTTCCCTTACAATTAAAGGTGGGAGCAATGTATACTAAAATCATGTGACACTGTTACTACCGTGGTGTGCTACTCATCCAACGATCGTATAATTGTGCAACTGTTGTAGTATGAAAAGCAACATACTTAAATAGCAAAAAAATTCATAGCATAAAAGTATGGGTCCCTTACTTCAATTACTAAAACCGTCTTACTTATATAGTAAGGGAACTCCTATACTCCACAATTAATCCGTTTTAACTCGTGATAAGATATTTCTTTCCGTGTATGAGAAAAATGAGATATTTTGATTTGAAGAAATAAATTTTTATCATGCATAGACGCAGGACAATGGCAATGTTGAATTATCCATTCAGATTTTTTTCACAATTTTTAATCGCGCCGGCTATGCAGAAATCGTGTTTAAAAATCCTGTAAAGCTGCCCTACAAAATTAAAGGCAAAAAATGCTCCTGAGTTAGGGGGTTCTTAAAGCAAACGCTGAGTTAGCGGTTATTTCTCTCAGCCGTCCATGTATAAATAACAAAACGTTTTGGAAATATAGTTTACGGGCGCTAAGAAGTCATTTTATATGCATTGAAAAGTTATCGCCTTACGCTAGCGGTATTGAAAATATCGTTCAACGCGCGTAATTTTTACAGGATAATACCTCGGTGAAGGCTTGTTAGAGGTTGAGACCCCTAGACATCTTAGCTTACGCCATTTGGCTTCGGCGGAGGGTGCATCTACCAGGTGTGAAGTGATGTGGTTGTTTTTCGCTGAGTCAAGCGCATTGCAAACTTCTGAGCGGAGCGCGCGGAAGTGAGCCAGATTATCAGGTAGACCGGTGTCGTAAGCTATCCTATACGCGCGATCACGGATTTTCATCAGCGCTCTGATCTGGGAACTAACCCTCGGCTTGCCGCGCGACAAGAGCGTAATTGAACGAAGCGGGAAAACCGCATCACATGTGGCATGTTAGGGCGTTAGTTAGGGCGTCTTTGTGGCACTGTACATCGTGTGGGCACGGGCTTAGAACCAGTTCAGCGTTCGGAGCCATGGCTATGAAGGTATTTGGCGGGAAGGGATAGGGTACTGTAGCAGTTTCGTGATGTTGGTGGAGGCAGTGCTTCAATTCGCCGAGATCGAGCCTCTTCAGGTCACGCAGCGAGATACACTTGGGAATCGGACGTGGCTTAATAGAAAGCACTTAATAGAAAGCTCGATGAAGTCGGACCCCGCAATGAAGGAGGCAGGTGATTTGCGGTAGGCCAGAACGTAGTCAGCACTCTTAACCATAAAAAGAGCAATCCAGGTGTGTGAATTGCGCCAGGGTTGATAATGCGTAGGATCAGAAGGGACAAGATCAAGAGAATTAGAGCTGATGGAGCTGTTGAGATGAGTGGCAGCCGGGGAGTCGGGGAGGGCCATGTTCAAGTTGAAGTCACCAGTGACAATAACAAAGCAAAAGTGTGGTAGATAGTTTAGGACGCAGCTAAAGAAGTGAATTGGGTAGGCGACGTGAGAGCGGCGGTAAACAACGGCATAAACTAGCTTCAGCTGATTCTTCCTAATTTAGAAAATAATAAATTCAGGCGTATTATCAAACAGCGGATCGAAACTAGCTAGAACTCTAACGGTATACTGTCGCGGACGTAAAGACCAACGCCGCCACCGCCCATTCCTTTTTCGTCTACATGAAAGAAATTAAATCAATAGAAGGCAAGGTGTGAGTCACTTGCTAGTGAATTCAGTTACTAAACTGAAGTCTTGCCAATCGCAATAGCATCGAAGTGAGACTCGGCAACCTTGGTCTCGAGCAGGGCAAAATGAGACGGGAATAGGCCGTTAACATTAATATGGCCGGCTACAAAGATTTCGGTGCTTACAATACGGAGAGCGCGGTTTGTCATCTGTCATAACCGGCGGTTTTTTAACGCATCAAGATCAGCTTCGCTGCAAATCGGGATAAGCGGATCATTCCTCGTTGGTCGCATGAAGACGATAAGGTTCCGTGATTTATACAACGATGTTGCACGCTTCAATAATTTGTGAACAGCGTGAGGTCACAGCGCGTTGACAGAGAGCTTAGCATCTCTCGAGCTGGTGGATCCTCGAGCATACTCCGTTCGAGCACTTCTCTATCAGCAATAGCGACCTTCGCGATTTCCGTTCGAACTACTGCCAGCTCGGTCTCGTGCCGTGTGCTCAAAGCCTGATGGCTCTTCTCGACTGCATCCACGCGCGGCAAGGCTAATCAGCGTGAGTGAGTTCTCGGCCAAGGCTCGAAGGTTCTCGGCTAGAGCGGCAGCATTGGTATCAAGCGACGCTCTGCTGAACTCCTAGAGTTACTGCATGTAAGATGGTGCATCGTTTAGCGCGGTCTTCATCTTCGCATCGATGTCGTCCCCTCTGTGAGAGAGAGAGAGAGAGAGAGAGAGAGAGAGAGAGGGAGAGGGAGAGGGAGAGGAGAGAGGAGAGAGAGAGAGAGAGAGAGAGAGAGAGAGAGAGAGAGAGAGAGAGAGAGAGAGAGAGAGAGAGAGAGAGAGAGAGAGAGAGAGAGAGAGAGAGAGAGAGAGAGAGAGAGAGAGAGAGAGAGAGAGAGAGAGAGAGAGAGAGAGAGAGAGAGAGAGAGAGAGAGAGAGAGAGAGAGAGAGAGAGAGAGAGAGAGAGAGAGAGAGAGAGAGAGAGAGAGAGAGAGAGAGAGAGAGAGAGAGAGAGAGAGAGAGAGTAAGAGAGAAAGAGAGAGAGAGAGAGAGAGAGAGAGAGAGAGATCGAGGGAGAGAGAGAGAGAGAGAGAGAGAGAGAGAGAGAGAGAGAGAGAGAGAGAGAGAGAGAGAGAGAGAGAGAGAGAGAGAGAGAGAGAGAGAGAGAGAGAGAGAGAGAGAGAGAGAGAGAGAGAGAGAGAGAGAGAGAGAGAGAGAGAGAGAGAGAGAGAGAGAGAGAGAGAGAGAGAGAGAGAGAGAGAGAGAGAGAGAGAGAGAGAGAGAGAGAGAGAGAGAGAGAGAGAGAGAGAGAGAGTTTAATACATTACGGAACGTTATAAGTACATTTTCAACGCGTGTGTATTTGATCGAAGCTTGCCTGCAATTTCCTTTAGATTTTCAGGAAGTACTTTATACAATAGCAAGTCAAATGTTTACATATTTGCTAGATTTACCGCATTGGAAGTTTTTATCCCCTGATCTTTCAGCAAACGATAACAAGGAAGCTGGTGAATATATAAAGTTGTTAGGGCGCGAGTAACGTGCTTTCAAGGTTGAAACAAGCACTAGCAGTGCCTGAGCGGTTATGTGCAGCACAAATTTTGACAACTTTGTACGTGTCTTATCTCTACAATAAAATGTATAGTTATATCTCCTTAAAAGCTTTACTAATCTACGAAATTTAGTTATGATTGAATTTTTCATTTTCAGAAGATCACATGGTAGAGCTTTGATTCTTGACGGTATTATTCAGTGCACAGAGAGAGATGAATTTTCGTATCAAGAAATGATTTCATTTTTACCTATTTGTTCGCACCCAAATCCCAAAAATGTAAGTAAAAAATCAAAATTTAAAAATAAAATATGTTTTTCATTCTTTAAACATTCCCCATTATAATGCTGTTCAAAACATAATAATCGAGATTTTATGTGGATTGTGTATGAGCCAAATAAAGATTCAATTTATGATTATAGGGACAAAGTTTGGACGGTAGTCTCCGTCTTTTTCAGGACCAAACTGTTTATTAAAAACTACACAATAATTATAAATATGTACTATAGCATACAGATGTTATAAAATTTATATGGATGAAAACAGAAATATTACATCGTTTGTTTGCATCGCTTTGTTATCATTGTGATGCCTATCTTCTGCAAAGTAGCATTTTCATACTACAGCTCATGGCATAGAAGGATGTGATAAAGTAGGTGCGTGCGTGCGTGTGCGTGCGCGCGCGCGCGCGTGTGTGTGTGTGTGTGTGTGTGTGTGTGTGTGTGTGTGTGTCTGTGTGTGTGTGTGTGTGTGTGTGTGTGTGTGTGTGTGTGTGTGTGTGTGTGTGTGTGTGTGTGTGTGTGTGTGTGTGTGTGTGTGTGTGTGTGTGTGTGTGTGTGTGTGTGTGTGTGTGTGTGTGTGTGTGTGTGTGTGTGTGTGTGTGTGTGTGTGTGTGTGTGTGTGTGTGTGTGTGTGTGTGTGTGTGTGTGTGTGTGTGTGTGTGTTACAGGCGATAACTTTTGAACCGATCGACCGATTTACATCGGAAAAGGCTTATTCTCTTCGTCTCGGAAGAGAATAGAGAATAGAGAGAGCATAACCTACTTTTTGATTTTAGCGATTTCTTTTTATAATTAAATTTTTATTAAAAGTTCTTTGAATTACCTACAATTTCTTTTTTTTTAATTTAAATTATCTCTAGCCTGTCATTTGTTATTAGTGAAAATATGGTTTGTATTTCTTTAATTAATATCTCAAAAACTTTTTCATTTTTGCACTCTAAATTTTTACCACTAATTACACTTATCGAATACAACATTGCGTTAAAATTTCAAGAGGTTATGTTGATTTGTTTCCGAGAAAAAATGATTTTTGAAAACATGTGCGTTTTCATTCCTTTACGATAAAAGAAATAAAAGTTAATGCATCGTTTTGAAATTTGGCAGAGAATTAGCTTTTTAATATCTAAGGAGTTAGTTCTTTGTCCAAAAAAAATCTGACCGTTATGACGAAAGATATTTGAGGTTAAAATATTTTTATAAATTTCTTATATTTGCATTTTAAAAAAGAATATTCAATTGATTAACTCAAAATTTTTACCACTTATTACACTTATCGAGTACAACATTGTGTTAAAATTTCAAGAGGTTATGTTGGTCAAAATTTTTTTACTCATTCCAAATTAGCCCCAAAACAAAAATATAAAGTTTTAGAGTAAAATATGCAATAGTTCTATTTAATTTGTATATCATATATAAATAAAATAATTATTGTGTACTAGGACATATCCCCAAGAAAGTAATTTCAGATTGGGTCCCGCGGCAACGTGTACTAGGGTAACGATAATAATTGACTTTCGAAATATGAATTTCGTAAAAATTTCATAAAAATATTTCATAAAAATGTCGATTTTTAAATATGAAAAAAACTACCTCTCTGTTAAATTTCAAAACGATTCCTTGTCTTTTGTTAAGAAGTATAACTTAGTTATTATATTGTATGACTTTTACAATGATGGATTAACTTTAAACCACTAAGTCGAGCAGGATAGTAGTTAAATACCTGTTTCAAAACAAATATTTATTAGATTATTGCCCATACATACTTTTCGTTCTCAAACTAATGTATTTCTTTAAAATTTTTTATAACAATAACTAATTTTTTGTGTAGGATACATAAATGAAAAAACAAAAAAGATATTTTTTATATTCATTCAAATTTTTTAACAAACAACAAAAAACTACAAAGAAAACAGTTTTATTTATTAATAAAGTTTTGTTGTATAAAATTTACTTCTATTTTTTAAATTTAAAAACTGGAATCGATAAATTAGTTTGAGGAAGCATCTTGCCAATGAATTGGCAGCGGTTTTTTAATTCTTGTACCTTCTAATCAAACACTCTTGCAAACAATATCAAGACGGTCATAGTCATTTTATTTTATGTATGTTATCAAAAGTTGCATCTCACTGAGGAATACATGTCATAGTAATGAATAAATCTGGTTTACCAAATTTTTGAACTAAAATCATAGCATCACTAAAATTTTCATGTAAAACTCGAGGAATGCCCGTAAAACTAGATGGTAAAATAACCATTTTACTAATTTCATTCATATTATTACAGTCAGCTTGCTTCTTTTGAAGATGATCCACAAGTGATTTATATGATGCATTTCTCAATATATTACCAACATTATTTTCGGTGATTAAATCTTCATCAATAATCGAATTTGCTATGGCTGCTACTTTTTTGTTTTCTTAGCATTAAATTCTTTTTGTATTTTACCAGCTAGTTCAAGTTCGCTGCGCGCGCTCTTCCCTTAATTTGAATTATATAATTAATATTGAAATATTATATGAATTCCAAATTTAGTTCGTATTTACCTTAGTTTATTCCTAGAATACAAAAATATGGAGATTAGAAAATTAACTGTAATCAGAACAGTATTCATAGTTCTTCATTGTTAACTACAGCTAAAATTTTATTACTTTTTTGTTATACAAAACTAAATAATACTATTTATGACTTATATTTTTAGTTTAAATATTTTATAATTCCAAACTTTGTGGGATTATTGGGACCAATCAGCTAAAGCCTTTAGCGAAAACCTAACGTCACCGTCGATCAATCACGGGCTCCATTTAAAAGGACTTGACTAGTCGCAAAGGTTTCATTTTGGCTTCACATATCTGTCATCAGTTTTTTAAGAGAGGATTGCATTGATTTTTGCATTTCTTTACTTCATCAGCATGTCTTTTGTAATATTTCTTATACCTCAAAGTGTTGTTGTTGAAGCTCTCCCTGTAATTGGGAAATATCTTGCGGGATTCTTCAATTCTTCCTTTGCACGTGGTGTTTGCCCAGACCACTGGAAGAAAGTTTGCGTAAGACCTATGAAAAAACCGCTGACAATTCATTGACAAGATGCTTCCTCAAACTAACTTATCGATTCCATTTTTAAAATTTAAAAAACAAAATTAAATTTTTCACAACAAAACTTTATTAATAAATAATACTGTTTTCTTTGTGGTTCTTTGTTGTTTGTTAAAAAATTTGACTGAATATAAAAAATATCTTTTTTGTTTTTTCATTTATGTATCCTATACAAACAATTAATTATTGTTATAAAAAATTTTAAAGAAATACATTAGTTTGAGAAAGAAAAGTATGTATTGGCTATAATCTAATAAATATTTGTTTTGAAACAGGTATTTAACTACTATCCTGCTCGACTTAGTGGTTTAAAGTTAATCCATCATTGTAACAATCATATAAATATAATAACTAAGTTATACTTCTTAAAAAAAGACAATGAATCGTTTTGAAATTTAACAGAGAGGTAGTTTTTTTCATATTTAAGAATCGACATTTTTATGAAATATTTTTATGAAATTTTTACGAAATTCATATTTTGAAAGTCAATTATTATCGTTGCCATAGTACACGTTGCCGCGGGACTCAATCTTAAATTACTTTCTCGGGGATATGCCATAGTACACAATAATTATTTTATTTATATATGATAAACAAATTAAATAGAACTATTGCATATTTTGCTCTAAAACTTTATATTTGTATTTTGGGGCTAATTTGGAATGAGTAAAAAAATTTTGACCAACATAACCTCTTGAAATTTTAACACAATGTTGTACTCAATAAGTGTAATAAGTGGTAAAAATGTTGAGTCAATCAATTGAATATTCTTTTTAAAAATACAAATATAAGAAATTTATAAGTTATTGCCTGTGCACACACACACACACACGCACGCACGCACGAACGCACGCACGCACGCACGCACACACACACAAGCACGCACGCACGCACGCACACACGCACGCATGCACACACACACACGCGCACGCGCACACGCACACGCGTACGCACGCACGTACGCACGCACGCACACGCACATGCACGCACACACACACACGAAATTTTTTTTTATCAAAAAGAACGGAATTTAGCCCCAAAAGTCTTAAAACATATTTTTGAACATTTTTTGTTTCAAAAATTTTTTTCACCATTACAAAGCTTCCTCTTTGAGGAAGCAAAATGTGCTGCGCCAAAGAGTCCATCTGATTTTAGGCCACTTTCGATCTTATGCTTTCCTTCAAATGTCCTAGAAAAGTTCTGCTTAGCACTAGACCAGTTAGCACTAGACCAAATGCAAGAGTTTTTGAAAAAATAGAAAATCCTCGATCCTCTGCAGACGGGTTTTAAAAAACATCACTCAAGTAAGACAGCGCGCCTTAAACTGACAGAGGATATACGTCGCGGTATTGGCAAGAAATACGTCACGTTACATCTACTGTTTGACTTCAGCAAGGCATTCGACACAATTTCTCCCACTCGTCTTCTCGAAAGGCTGAGATTGATGTGTTTCTTCAGAATTGCTCTTCAGTGGATAGGCTTCTACATTTTTGGTAGGCAACAATGTGTTTGCACACAGACCCAAGGTTAATCTTCGTGGTTCAACATCAGCTCTGGGACCCTTGTTGTTTTGTCTATACATCAACGACATACGTGAAGTACTTGACTCGAGATGTATCAATCATATACTGTATGTTGATGACTTACAGGTTTATGTACAAGTGCCCAAAGACAGTCTAGATGTGGGCACCCAAGCATTGCAGCAGGCGGCAAGCGGTTTCGGGATGAGCTGTGGGCGCCTTTCTCAAACTCAACAATCTAAAAACAAAGGCGATTGTCTTCGGCGGAAATTGTTTTATTAATGATTTTTATTCAAGTGTTGGTTCGCGGACGATCGACCTCGGGGATGGTGCTTGCATACCATTCTCTAACACCGTCACAAGTTTTGGTGTTGTGCTTGATGCGAAGTTTTCATGGCAAGCGCATATTGACCATGTTAATAAGAAATTCAATTGTGTGATATTTGCACTACGATTCTATGGGCGGTACACCACTGAGACCTTGCGTAAAAATCTCGCAACCGCTCTGCTGTTCCCTCATCTGGACTATTGCTCGATAATTTTTCTTGATGCATCTCAAGAGTCGAAATAGAGACTGCAAAGACTGCAAAATTAATGTGTGAGATATGTGTTAGGTTTGGGTCGGGGTGATCATATTTCGCCCCACAGAGCAGCTCTGGACTGGCTACGCACTGAATCGAGGAGACACTGTTTCATGGGAATATTGATTTATAACATTTTGCGTATCGACAACCTGGACTACCTTGAGAGTCTCTTCTCTAGGTATGTACCCAGGTCTGCCACTAGGGGCAAAATTAGAGAATTAACAGTACCCCTGGTGCGCACTGAAACTGGAATAAATTCTTTCAGTACACGAGGTTTGCACCTTTGGAACTCTCTGCCTGCTGAGGTTAAAAATCTTCCATTGCTCAGCAGGTTTACTACTCTGAGGGGCACTTTCTTATGTTAGACTAGCCACTTACGAAATGGGCGACGTCTGTACGTTAAATTATTATGTGTCATCCCATATACACTGTATTTATTTATTTATTTGAATGAATGTATTTATTAGCGTGAGTGGTGAGTCTGAATATACAATTATTAGTCTTAAGTTTACTTTTGACTCCCTGACTAATTCAGTGGTATTTTTAATGTATTGAAAACTAGTCATTCTTTCGTGTATTCGTAGTCAATTAAGCTTCTGTCTGTGATATCACTAATTTCTGGTTTTTGACCTATTTTGTATTATTGTTAGTTTTTAAAAATAATAACTGTGATATCTTAAGTCATCTTTACTAAAGAGAAATAGACTGAGAAGAGTAAATTGGCTGTGTTAGATTGTATTTTTAAAGAAAGGATTATTGTATTTATATTTAAATTGACCATATATTTGCAATAAAATGACTATTACTATGACTATTACTATACCTTTGTGGATTATTTAATGCTTATTTTTTATCTTCATTCGAAAATTCTCACTGACATTTTGTTCGTTTCCTTGCCAAAATTTTTTCTTTATTTTCATCATAATAATGTTTATTTTTTAAACTTAACGATTTCTTCTCTAAATCTCTAGCATGCCACTGTTCAGTTATACTATTAGAAGAAATTTAAACATTTCTAAATTTGAGTAACTTCTTCGAATCACGTACATTATTTTTCTTAGTTTATTTGTCAGAAGATTGAATAGTTTTAGACGACGTACATTGTGTGTGATCACATTTAGTCTTCAATATAATTGGTTGAAGAATGGAATTAAATTTCATAATTTGTTCTTTGTTTAACATACTGTTACTATCGGAGTAAAAACCTTTGCCTTCGCAATACATTTTTCTTCCACAGTTAAATTCATAACGAAAAAAAATCAAAAGAAATAATATTATTTACTACCTCAAAGGAAATAATAATAAAAATATAATTCTACGTTTATTTATTCCTATGAGTTTTGGTATAAAGTAAAACGTACTTTTTTAGTATTGTGACGTGGCAATCCGACGACTTGCGCACGCTTCGGAATGTCAGTGCACGATTGCTGTCCAACTCTCCTCCAGGCCGAGAGGGACCGCATCGGGGTACAACGCGCACAAAATACGCGAGACATACAAGGAAGCACGCTACTCCGTGCTGTCGAACTTTCGGGTAGCTCGACTAGCTCTCGGGTCTGGTGTCGCGATCTCTCATTCGCAGCTATGTTTGTCTGGACTGCTACGCCTACTCTTTACCTGGGCAATGCCGTCTCTTCGCTGCAAAGAGCGTGCAAAAGGTCAAGGATGCGGGGTATGGATTTTACTCGAAAATGATTAACTCAATCGGTTGATATTAAGTGAGTTTATTAATACTCGCTTAAATGCTAATATACAGTACTATCGCAGTCGTGTGTCGCGTCACCGATGTGTTTATACGCCGAGCGCTTGTATGTGTGTGTGTGTGTGTGTAATTATGAGTGTGAGCTTGCGACGGCACCGTGTCGTCGCGTGAAAGACGCTTTGAAGGACGAAGTCTTACATGTACGCGTCTATTGATCCCGCTGGTCGGAGAGAGAGAGAGAGAGAGAGAGAGAGAGAGAGAGAGAGAGAGAGAGAGAGAGAGAGAGAGAGAGAGAGAGAGAGAGAGAGAGAGAGAGAGAGAGAGAGAGAGAGAGAGAGTAGGGCCGTGCATCCAACGGGTCGCCTTATGTTTCGAGCGACTCGCTTTCCGCCGGCGTTAATAGATCACGTGACTTTCTCGGTGCAGATTGTCCTGACGATCAGCGTTGCCTGCAGAACTCTGCCCGTCGTGTGGCCGCGTCGATTCCTCGGCCTGGTCATCATCGGTCTCGCTCGCGCTGCAGGGCGTAAGGCATCGATCGGGAATGTCGCTCGGTCGCGTTGGTTCAACGCCTGCGTCGGGAGCTTGACTCCGAAGCGGTGAACTACTGCGCCCCGCAGTGCAGAGTCTCGGCGATGGCTCTTGGCGGCACCCAGGCGGTCAGATCGTGACGATCTCGTTTCGGTCATGACGACCTCGTTCCGGTCGATGACGGAACGCTTCCCCCGCTCTCGGGGCGATGACGCGGTACCGATAGGTCGGTTCCACTTTCGACGTGAGTTTGCGTCCTTTCCATCAGACGCGTCGGCTTACACTGATCTGCTTTTCTCCCTGCTCCGATCGTTCCCTCAAAATTGCGAGCTCATCCTTCTTCTTCGGCGTGCTTCTCTCTCTCTCTCTCTCTCTCTCTCTCTCTCTCTCTCTCTCTCTCTCTCTCTCTCTCTCTTTCTCTCTCTCTCTCTCTCTCTCTTCCTCTGTTTACTTATTCCCATCTCTCTGCTAATTATTTCCCCATTACCTGCCACGTGTCGCTCGCGCGCGGCTCCTGGCTTGCTGGCAACTTTACCTTGCCGTGTGCTTATGTGTGTGTGTATGTGTACGCGCACTTGTGCGGGGTCAAAGCTCCGTCACAATATTAAACGGCATTAAATAGCATTCAAGGTATAATTCAAGCAGATGTATTAACAACTATAGAATCCCTAGTGGAAATCGATTCCATTATTTGCCTAATAAATAGCTAGTTACACCAATAATAATCTAAAACTAGACACTTTTCTTGGTCATTACTTTCCTTCGATGAAACGATGTTTCCGATCATATTCACAATTTAATAGGCAGAATAATAGAATAAGACTTTTCGCAAATTTACATTGCTTATTTATGAGTATTTAAAAGATATCAAAGTTGGCTAGTTCTTTTAGTTAGAACATGACTAGTAAGAGACATACTATTATGGCAAGGCGTGAGAGAGATAGAGATAGATACATAGATATGTGTCTTTATTGCCTTCGCGGCAAAAATTTGAAAAATTACATAATATAATAATGTGATAATAATTTAAATACATGGAACGCAATATACAGCATAAAGCTTACCTCAAATACAAAGTTAAATAAAGTCATTTTATATATACGAATAAAAGAATATAACTACAAAGTAAAAATATAATATTAAAAGAAAATGAAAGGTATAAAATATATCTAATACGTAGTTATATTATCACAGATGAGATTAACATTAAAAGTACAAAAAATTTTCTATTTGAGGAACCCTAAATCGAAGCCTAAACCACTAAAAGTACATAATATCATAGTTAATAAAACTTATAAACTAGAATCACAAATTGAGGCCTATAGGCTGGGTCCGGTTATATTAGGCTATTTTGGGTCCTCTTACTGACAGCTCATTATTCCCACAAAAGGGGGGCTAAGGGTCAAGATCTAGCAGGTGTTGGCGCACAGCCCTCTTGAATGATGAAACTGATGGATGGTAGCGCAGGGAGTGGGGAGAGAGTTCCACAGGCGGACGCCCTGAGCCAGAAACGCTCTATCGCCCGTCTTATAATTTAAGGCGGGGAATGCAAGCTCCGGCTGCACTCCCCTGCTTGTCGGCCTGGGCTTATGCCCCGTAAAAAGGCAGCCAAATAACTCGGCTCACGCAGCTGTAGTATTTTATATAATAGTAGGGCTGCGAAATAAAATCTGCGTCAGTCCGTACGGAGCCACCCCAGGCATCTCAAGTAGGGGGTGATATGCTAATCCTTCCTAGCCCCAGTAACGTACCTCACACATGAATTGCTCAATCTTTGCACTCTCTCTCGCTGCTCATCAGATGCGTCCAAGTAGACCACCGTACAGTAGTCAAGGTGGGGCTGTACTAGAGACTCGACTAATCTTTTGCGGAGAATCTCGGTGGTACATACCCTAATAAACCGCAAACTGTATAGGGCTTTATTGACTTTCTTTCTGAGTTGGTCAATGTGCGGTTTCCATGTTAATTTACTATCCAGTGTAACACCGAGACTCACAACTTCGCTACTGAATGGGATGCGCTCTCCAGGCCGCACAAAAATACCTGGCAGATCCAATGAGTTTATATGATTAACTCCTACCCTAGAGCCGAATAGAATGGCTTTGATCTTACCAGCATTGAGGCGCAGACCAGAGTTCGCCACCCATTCAGCCACCATTTGCGCCGCATCGAACAGCCGAGCAATGCCCTCCAGAATTTCGTCTTTTGTGGTATGTAACTAGATTTGAAGGTCATCTGCGTAAAATATATGGCTGATAGTATTACCGTCAAGTACGTCTCGTAAGTCATTAACGTAGAGGCAAAAAAGCAGAGGACCCAGGACAGAACCCTGAGGAACACCCAGATTGGTTTCTAACCAGTCAGAGTTACCTTTGTTATTTGAGGTGACCATCTGGATACGTCCTTGCAGATATGATTTAATCCACAGGAGAGCTGCCCTGGAGAACCCCAGCCGATTGAGTTTACGCAGAAGCGCTGTTGGTGAAATGGTGTCAAAGGCTTTGCTAAAGTCGAATAGTATCAGTAACATCAGTTTTCTGTTGTCGATGCCTATCCGTATATCATCGGTTAGCTTGAGAAGTGCCGTCTGAGTGCTGTGGTGCTTACGAAATCCGGTCTGGAGGGGGTCAAGTAAGTTATAACTATTAAGATACTCCGTGATTTGGTCATGGGCAATTTTTTCAAGCACCTTAGAGAGAAAGCAGAACAGCGCTATAAGACGGAAGTCCCAGATTGTAGACGGTGCTGCATTCTTCTTAAGCGCAATTACCTGTGCCTACTTCCAGGAGCCTGAAAAAATTCCCTGAGAAAGAGAAATTGAAAATTCTGACCAGATAGTCACCAATGACAGGGAGAGCCTTCACTATCACCTCCCGAGGAACTCCGTCCACCCCCCTTGCCTGCGAGGAGAAGTGAGAAATTGCAAGGACTACATCACTCAGTGCAACCGGTTTAAAAGAAAAACCCTCCTCACTTGCAAGTAAAATAGTGTCCATTGCTTCTTCGACGTTTTCAATGGTGGATACGGAGATTCCAGCGAAGTGAGCGTTTAACTCTCCCGGCGTGAAGCGGCAAAGGTCCTCCTCTTTTCGCTTTGGTAAAAAGCCGAGGTTACGCATTTCCTTCCATATATCTTTGCTAGCATCAAGAGCGTCTGAGAGATGTTTGTGAAGGAAGGAATTACGCTCTTGAGGAATGCGTGAGTCGACCTCATTGTTGAGCCGAAGAAACTCATCGAACACCGCCGCTCGCCCAGTGGGCTTCTAGCGTCTGTGGGCCGCATTACGTTTGTTGATTAGTTCCCTCAGCTCAGGACCAATCCAAGGAGCATTTTTGACTGGGTTTCACAGTTTTTAAAGGTGCTAAATCGTTTATGGCAAGGTTTAAGTTTAAATTTAAAGAATCTAATGCACCCTCCAAATCGGATTCAATCGAATTCATGCCCACCCAATCGCAGCGCGCAAGCAGTTCATTGAGAGATGTAGGGCATAGGTTTTCATAATCTCTGTAGGAGAAAGAGTCTCCTACACGTGCTGACACAAAATAATTGACGGTAACATCAATGATAGCATGCTTACCGAAACTGGGCAGGTGTTCATTCTCATAATCCAGCACCTCGTCGTTTTCGTCCGTAAGGATTAAGTCAATCCATTTGTGAGACGTGGTCGTGTGATGGGCCATGCTGCACAATTTGTAATGACAACTCTTTGGCTATGTTTCTGATGGTATATGCATCAGCATTGGACGCCAGTGACAGATCAGCATTCAGATCCCCCATGATGAACTTGTGACTATACTCGCTACCTAGGTCGCGCCAAACATCGAAAAGGTCGGTGTCCTTTTGCATAGCGATGTGTGGGGGTCTATAAATGACACCGACTAAAACGGGAGGAGAGGAACCCTGCTGCACACGACAAAATAAGTACTCAGGGATGGATGGTCTTCCCAGTCCCTGAGTCATGGATGACGCTAGTTTCGTGATGGTGAAGTCGTTTCGTACATACAGGGCAACTCCGCCCCCATTTATATTGCGATCTTGTCTAAGTACCGAGTAGCCATCACTCCGAATGAGATTGTCATCAACGTCGGGTCCCAGCCAAGATTCAGGTATGCCAAAGAGGTGATAGGAGGGATCCTCAGCAAGGTACAGACGGAGCTTATTTATGCGTGGCCTAATGGAGTTTATGTTGAGAAACCCCGCCTTTAGAGGACACCCACCCCACGTCCCTTTGCCAGCAGTCGATCCCAATCATGATGCACGCGCCGACCCGACGACCTGCTCTGCTCCCTGCCTCGTAGCAGCTATGTCGCTGTTGCTGGCTGCATTGTTTGACAGATTCTTGCTGGGCAGATGTTGTTTGGGAGCAGACTGGCTCACCGTTTGAATGACTTGCAGGGCGGATGCTGTGGCAAAGACATGCGCACGCTCGCCTCCTTTACGTCGAGCCAGGAATCTGCCGCCTGAGTGCCACACATATTTAAAGCCCAGCCCCTGGGCGATGGACCTCAGGCTCTTGAATGCCTGGAACTTGTCATGGAGCAACATCTCATTAATGAATATTTTATGATGTGGCACACAAGCAGCCGAGACCGGGCCAAGCACTTCGGGATCGATGTTAGTTGTAATAAAATAGTTATTGGCGAGCGAGCGCTTGGCTCGCATCACATCTCTGACCAGGCTCGAGCTGCAGAGCCTAACTATGCAAGAGGGCAATGCGCCTGCTCGCGACACCAAGCCCCCGCCGCCTTGCCTCCATTTCTCTCAGACGGGTCCCGGACCTGCAAGAGGCGCGTCCCAAGGACGTTATCCCTGTTAAGTGAGGGAAGGATGGCTATGAGTACCGCGAAGGCAATTTGGTTAGTAATTGCTTCAGTTCCAACAAAATCCTTCTTTAAAACACCATTGAGAATCGCCTCGCAGGACTCAGAACCGTCAGTCCCAGAACTTGCAGGAGAGTCCCCGGAGCCCGGTCGAGAGGATGGGTATGTTTGCACTAAAATTGTGCTGGCAGCGGGAGTGGAGCTGTCAGTCGTCCCTAGCTTACGACTATTAAGACATGAACTATTCGAGGCCGTCGCTTCCCTGTGAGCACGCTGGAGGCTTTAGAAGCTGCTAAGCGCTTTGTCTAGGTTATCCTTTAATGACGAGTTGGCCTCGAAAAGCAGCTGACACTTGGTATTTAGGGACTCAAGTAAGCAATTTTGATTGCTTACCTGCCCTTCGACAACAGAGACCCGCGTGGGCAGCCCCGCATTGATGTTAGATTCTGCATCGCAGTGGGCGGCGGCGATGCTGCTCGACGCGGGACTCCGGTTCCCAAGGAGCTTGAGTTCGTCCAACTACCTCTCGAGCATGTCGAATCGCTGAAAAAAGAGCTCCAGCGTGCTCACAGGGATTAAAACATTTGTCACACAATCCAGGTTTACATCCCACAACGGAGGGGGTAGTATCTGAATGGTGGCGGAAGATTGCGCAATAGTTAAAGATGTCGCTGATGGAACATCTTCTATCTCTTCACCGGCTTCAGGATGTGGCAATGACAGCGCCTGAGAGACAGTGACGCGCCCGGCACTGTCACGCAGTATAGACTCGAGCGCCTGCGGGCAGTTGACTCGCTCGACACCTCTCTCTAGCGCTCCTAGCCCCTGCGCTCCGGCTATGTGCCCCGCAGGCTCACCGCTGATAGCAGACAGCGCGCGAGATGCGCACGCGCTGCTATTGCGCGAGGAGAGCCTAGCAGCAGGCGTCGACGAGCAAAAAGGCACGCGGTGGTGGGGAGCGGCTAAAGATGTATTTGGCGTGCGCCGTTGCGAGAACGACACACGCATGCTCACCTGTGCGCTCTTTGGCCTAATGCTGTTTGACGCCCTAGTTGATGCTGGTTGCTCCTACTCTTTTCTGCATAGATTTCCGGAGCATTTGGCTTGGCACGGCCGGCAACATTTCGGACACAGTCTCAGCTGTCTCGCCGATGTTTCCCCGCATACAGCGCACCTCTTCTCCATGCTAGGCACGAGCGAAACACACGAACGTCTCTGTTGTTGTTGTTGACAGCTTTCCGTCTGCTACCTAAGTAAACCGGCAGAATTTGAAATTATACGTTGGCTGCCTGGAAAGCTGTTGTAGAAGTCGCGTGCGGCTTGGAGTGCGGTGCAGTGATTGAGTGATGGTGTGCTGCTTCAGAATGAGATAGGAACGATGGAACCTCCAGTTTGCACTCACCGACGATGACAGCCAAAATCCGCTCGTTGATGGTAGTTTAGATTGCCGGCCTTGGAGGTTAGGGTAAGCGTTGTCTGTGGAGAAGTAACTCCTGGCTCATAGTACACCATGTGCAACATGGGCACTTAGGCTTTAACTTAAAAGAGTTCTCAGTAAATATTGTGAAAATGTCTACGGATAAAAGTGCTCAGTTAATCTAATTTTATAATTTTCTCACGGTGGGAGACGTCAAAATGTTGCAGAGGAGTTCTCAGTAAATATTTTTCTACACAAGATTCAGATAATTATTTCAAAAAGTATACAAGAATGTTAAGAAAGCTTTTATTATCAGAAATTCTTAGTTCATAATCTTTTTGTTTTTAATTTTACAAGATGTGTGGGAATCATCAGTTATTAATTTAAGTAGTTTCAGTCAATAATTATTTCAAGATGCTTTATATTTTAAAAGAATGCCGAGAAAGCTTTTTTCTCCCAATGATTCTTAGTTCATAAACTTTTGTTTTTAATTTTATAAGATGTGTCTGATTGGTTATTAATTCAAGTGGTTTCTAGTTAAAATTTCAACAAATCTAAGTGTTGAAAATAATGTTATTATATAGTGATTAGCTTATGGTGATGGGCGCCAAATGTTCCGGAGTAGCTATCTGTTCTGTGAATCTACCGTACATGAAACCATAATATATAAATTACCGTAATGGCTACTTTTTCAATCTGCAAGCAGTATTTTAATTTGCTAGCGGATTATGTTGCAGTAGTGTGGCTAGTTACAATGTATTTATTTTATAATAAATCATTGAATGTCAGTGTTATTGAATCCGTGCACAATGAAGAAGAACAAAGTAATAATAAACCCAAAAAAGTTGTGAAATCAAATAAAGTGTAATTTTATATACTTAATAAACATTATTTATGATGTACTTTTACTCTTAAAAAGTTGTGAAATCTCTCTAAAATTTTTTTTTACAAAAGTAAAAACTTATAGGCAAGAATAAGTTTGGTTACTACTCTACATAGTTTTATACTTAACAAACATTATTTACGAAACTCTCCCACCCCCTCTTTCTTCCCCATCTCTCTCTCCCTCTGTACCAAAAACTTTAATGAGAGCTTAAATATTTTTTCAAAACAATCAGCATGATCTTTGAAAAACTAATTTTTTAAATATATTCTAACAATAAAATTTGTCTGTAGTCCTTTTATTTATTCTGATCTCATCTATTCAATAAGCACTCTCTACAAAAGATACTAATTTTTTTTCATGACTGTACAAATAATAATATTGTTAATAAAACTTTCTACGAAAGTATAAAATAAGGCAAGTATAGCAGTTTTTTCTGTATAATCTATTATATACTTAATAAACATTATTTATAATGTACTTTTACTCTTAAAAAGTTGTGAAATCTCCCTAAAAAATTTTTTTACAAAAGTAAAAACTTATAGGCAAGAATAAGTTTGGTTACTATTCTACATAGTTTTATACTTAACAAACATTATTTACTAAACTCTCCCACCCTCTCTTTCTTCCCCCTCTCTATCTCTCGCTCTGTACCAGAAACTTTAATGAGAGTATAAATATTTTTTCAAAACAATCAGCACGTTCTTTAAAAAACTCATTTTTTAAATATATTCTAACAACACAATTTGTCTGTAGTCCTTTTATTTATTCTGATCTCATCTATTCAATAAGCAGTCTCTACAAATGGTACTAATTTTTTTTCATGACTGTACAAATAATAATATTGTTAATAAAACTTTCTACGAAAGTATAAAATAAGGTAAGTATAGAAGTTTTTTCTGTATAATCTATAAAATAATATTTTTTATTTTTTAGAAGAAGTCAAATAAATACTATAGTAAAAAAGTCTTTTACTTCTTTGAGTCAATTTATGCTCAACAAATTATATGTAAGTACAGCCGAGGGAAGTTGATTCTTGTGGAACGTGCGTAGTCAATTTGAAAATCCTGCAATCTCATTGGACAATATCAATTTGGGGTTAATGTTTACACTTAAATTGTCCAATGGGATTGCAGGATTTTGAAATTACCCGGCACGTTCGACAAGAATCAACTTCCCTCGGGTGTACATTCAAATTGTTCACTGCAAATCAAACAAACGAAAGTTGTGAAATCAATTAGCGATAGTCAAGTAATGCAAACCATTCTCCGAAAAACTGTATGACTATGTTCTCAGAAATGTATTCAAATTTCTTCATTCTTCTATACAAATTAAACACAAGAAAGTACTGAAATCAATTAATTATAGTCAAGTACCGGCCATAAGAACTTTTCGTACCTCGCATATAAAATTACATTTTATGCCCACGTTGTAACTTTAAAACTATTCAGCCAGCGGGCATAAAGTGCTACATAACGACCAAGAGGCCCAATAGCTCACACAGGTCCTACAAAACTTTATAGTACCTACGTACTTTACCCCCGTCTGGGCGAAAATTATTTTAATTATATAACTATAATGCCTTCTTTTTATTTCTAAAATTCATAAGAATTTTTTCAGGTATTTACGAAAAGTCAAAGCCTATATAACAAAATTACATAGTTACCAACACATCACTATTTTTCATTATTCCTCCTCAATTTTGAACTTTCTATAATATTACGCATCTAGGAAGGACAAGAGAAGTCTAGAGCTACTCTAGCAGGGGTGGTCTCCGATCTCCCGTACATACTTGGCGGGCCCGATGGTTTGCTTTTACAGTTACATGGGCTAATTAAATGTAGAATACTAAATTTTTGCATAAATTCATTAACAATATTTATACCTATAAGTCCACCATAAATAATTACATTGGCTCTAATTTTTAATTGATGCCTTTAAGTACAACATATCCGTACATGTGTAGAATTACGATTTATATTTCATTACTAAACATATTTTTCCTTGTATCCATCCTTTTTAAACGAGAATAAAATAAAAAATTCATATAAATTTATAGCCTGTTCAAAAGTCCTTTACATTTTACTAACCGTTTTATAAGCTACATATTTTATATCCGTTTCCCCGGTGTAAATATCATATAAGATCTCATATGAGAATTTCAGACAGCGCATATCTCGTATGAGATCTAACATGTGATGTCATATGCAATTTTACGTATTACGGGATCTCATATGAGATCTCATATATTTTCACGTGGGTGCGTACTTTCTATTTAAAAACAGAGTGATAGATTCATAGATCAGTAGTTAATATGTAGAAGCAACCCATTTATACATTTTATCTTATCTTTAAACATATGAATATTTATATGAAAATGACCATGCCTTACACCTTGAACTGCAAACCGACGGGCCAGCCAAGTATGTACGGGAGATCGGAGGACCACCCCTGCTAGAGTAGCACTAGACTTCTCTTGTCCTTCCTAGAAGACCTGTGTTGGTAACTATGTATTTTTTTATATAGGCTTTGACTTTTCGTAAATACCTGAAAAAATTCTTATGAATTTTAGAAATAAAAAGAAGGCATTATAGTTATATAATTAAAATAATTTTCGCCCCAACGGGGGTAAAGTACGTAGGTACTATAAAGTTTTGTAGGAGCTGTGTGAGCCATTGGGCCTCTTGGTCGTTATGTGGCACTTTATGCCCGCTGGCTGAAATAATTTTAAAGTTACAACGTGGGCATAAAATGTAATTTTACATGCGAGGTACGAAAAGTTCAGTACTTTCTTGTGTTTAATTTGTATAGAAGAATGAAGAAATTTGAATACATTTCTGAGAACATAGTAACACAGTTTTTCGGAGAATGGTTTGCATTACTTGACTATCGATAATTGATTACATAACTTTCGTTTGTTTGATTTGTATTGAACAATTTGAATGTACACCCGGGGGAAGTTGATTCTTGTCGAACGTGCCGGGTAATTTCAAAATCCTGCAATGCCATTGGAAAATTCAAGTGTAAACATTAACCCCAAACTGAAATTGTCCAATGAGATTGCAGGATTTTCAAATTGACTAGGCACGTTCCACAAGAATCAACTTCCCTCGGGTGTACTTACATATAATTTGTTGAGCATAAATTGACTCAAAGAATTAAAAGACTTTTTTACTACAGTATTTATTGGACTTCTTTTAAAAAATCGAAAATATTATTTTATAGATTATACAGAAAAAACTTCTATACTCGCCTTATTTTATACTTTCGTATAAAGTTTTATTAACAATATTATTATTTGTACAGTCATGAAAAAAAATTATTACCATTTGTGGAGTCTTACTATCCTATATAGTTGTAAGCTGAATTGAGTCGCTAACCCTCCGCGTCCCTACGCGTCACTGCGTCCCTCCGCGTCCCTCCGCGTCCCTCCGTGTTCCTCGACGTCCCACCGCGTCCCTCCACGTCCCTTCGCGTCCCTCCGCGTCAATCCGCAAAAAGGGTCTTGTCCCTCCGCATCCCTCCGCGTCCCTCCGTGTTCCGCCGCGTCCCTCCGCATTATCCCTCCGCATTGTCCCTCTAATGACAACTATCTGTGATGCAGAAGACACTTCTGTCGACAACTTTTGCATCGTTACGTTATCAGTTCTTCACCTTGATACATAAATAACAGGCTGCATTCTGAAAAGAAACTATGCCACTCTCCTGCCATCAGCGCAAGAAGCGCGTTCGCGCATTTATTATAATGCGCGCCTTTTCTCCGCAATTAACGAGACCAATTAATTACAGAGCAACTTTTTGAAAGGAAACTTCTTAATTATTCAAATCAAGAATAACACCAAACTCGCGCGAGCGCAGCGCGGCGTATGCGCATTCATTTGATAGTTCAATTACAAGTCGAACGATGTTCGTATTTTTTCTTTCCAAAGAAAAGTGCAGCAACTGCAAACAGAGCATAAGAAAACGGCGAGACACGGATTGAGTGCCTTCGTTAGTTCTTGCCCTCCCCCTCCCTCTATCCCACTCTTCTTCTCTCTCTTTCTTTTATATACATATAGTGTAGAAGAGGCGTTGCCGAACTCGTTTGGATGAACCACTGTCGCATCGAGGAGACATGCTGCATCTCCAGGTAAGAGACGGAACAGAGTTCCAGTTACCGAAGGACATCGGCGTGGTATTAGGGGAGCTAATAACGAAAGTGATGTCGCTGGAGGAGAAGCTAGCAGCAGACCACCAGCGACAAGCAGCGTACAACATCCACAAAGCAGGGCTGTTGACAAAAATAAGGTTGCTGGAGGATAGACTGGACTACCAGCGACAAACAGCGTCCAATATCCAGATAGCGGACACCAGACCAGGACTGAACGTGCGATTCGAAGACACGTTCACGATCCCAGATCAGAAAGAAGCATGGGAACGTAGGCAGCCTTCGCTATCGCCAGCTAGCCCTAGGGACCAGGCTGATTTACGGGCCGTAAACCTAGCGTGGGAGGGGGACGAACGCCTAAATCCGGCGAGAAGTACGAGCTGGCCCAACTAGTCCACACCAGGCATGATGGTCAATTTCTCGAGGTCGGGGTTGTACCACTCGAGAGACATCGGCCAAATAGTGTGGAAGTCTCAAATACGCTTCCCTGGTGCGAAGAGCCAGAGTATAGACGTATTCTTGCAAAGCTCGAAGATTGCAGACTCCTGGCCAATTTGAGGGAAGAAGAGATGTTATCGCCGCTATCGGAGCTCTTCACCGACACGGCCGCCACGTGGTACAGAAATAAGAAGGAAAATTGGACCACGTGGCAAAAATTTGTGAGGGCTGCGCGACGCTAGTACGGTGCGAGCCGAAGATACCAGCAGCGTCTAGTGGCAGAAGCCAACAGCCGCATGCAAGGGGTGGAGGAGGTCGTGAGGGACTAAGTCACATGCCTCATCGCGATCATGAGAAAGAGATCGCCCGCCCCCAGCCTCGAACATCAGCTGGACCAGCTCCACCGCAACCTCAAACCGCGGTTGAAACGATGGTTCGGAGATCGGGCTTCCACACCGTCGAGGAGCTGCTGGACCTGGCGGTAGATGCCGAGCAAACCTTGGAATATTCCAACGCCTATCTACCGCCATCACCATCGGAAGCCACCGTGTTGACAGAAATGGCATACAAGCCGCCCCCTTCGAGCGATACGTCGCACAAGTCAAAAGGGCACAAGGAGGGCAAAGTGGCAGCGGTCGCAAAAGAGCGAGGCACCAAGCAGAAGAGCTTGGAGGAAACTGAAGCAGAGCATCGCCGACCTCGGGAATCCCAGAGGAGAGAGCTCTGGACGAACTTCCCGGTCGGGGCCGCGTGGAGGGCGCAGCCACGGACCAGCAGGTCGGAACGGATCCGGGAAGCCCCCGGAACAGAAGAGCGAAAAGGCGTAGGATAACCTTTCGCCACCAGCTAGTTCCGGAGGCAGCCCCCCGAAAGAGCTGAGGCCGCCACTGAGTTGTTCCTCGTGCGGCCTCCTCGGATACATCGCCCGATTCTGCCCCAACTGCTCGGGACACGGAGAAGAGGAACGAGTAGGTGGCATCGTGTAGATCTCTTTCTCGTATGTCAAAAGGGATACCGCGGCTGCATGCAACACTTGTCCGACCGTGCAAGAGTCAATGGCGCACAAGCCGGTTAGTAGTCGAGGAGAGGTCTCGACTAAGCGACCTCTCGACACAGAGACACAATGGTAGCTGCGAATCGGGGTAGGCGAGTCCGAATTCCGCGCGCTGTTGGATCCAGGAGCGTCTACGACGGGCATGGGTACAGTTGGCCTCCAACAGGCAACAGCGCTCGGGTGTTAATTCGTGGCGTCCAAGAAACACGGGGTAAGGCTACCGAATGGAAGACGCAGCCCTTTGTTAGGCCATACGACTCTACCGATCACGGTGGCAGGACTGTCTCAGGCGATACGAGTGGCCATCATGCCCCAGCTGGACGGAGACTGCTATTTAGGGGTCAACTTCGTACGAGCGTTTCGGGCCGTACTTGAGCCGGATACGGATAGGCTATTCTGCAAGAACGCAGAAGCCTATGTCGAGCTTGAGGTTGCAAGCGTGACAACCGATCACGTAGCAGTGTCTACCACCGGGCCAGACGCCGCCGGCGTCCTTCAGCCAGAAAAGCTGAAGGCTAATGCGGAATAGAGACCTCCAGCCGACCTCATGGAACGTCGAGTTGTCGAAAGACCATGGCAGGTCGTGGCTGCAGATCTAATTGGATCGCTGCCTTGCAACCCAAAAGGCTACGAGTACATTTTGGTACTCCAAGACCTGTGAACCAGGTGGGGGATGCCTCGCCGATACGCAAGGACAAGGCAAAGACGGTGGTAGGGGAAATCAATCGGAACATATTCCTCCGGTTCGGTTGCCCGGAAGTCTTCGTATCAAACCACGTCACAGCGTTTTCGAAACATGTCGTGGCAGACTTCCTGAGGAAGCGCGGTGTGCATCACGCCAACACTCCACCCTACCACACTCCGGCTACCCAGGTAGAGCGCACCCATCAGGCGTTAAAGTCGTTGGTTGCTCCTTACCTTAAAGAGCAGCACACCACATGGGATGAGAAACTCCTAGAACTTGTCCTCGCCATGAATACGGCTGTGCAGATCTCTGCGTATGCCACGCCAATGGTTACGCCCCGCCGGCGTCGTACCAATCAAGGGGGTTTCTTAGCAACATACAACCTGAGACAGGCGGTTAGACACAGGGCGTCGGTATGCTTTGATGTGGTGTGTTACGGGTGTAACAAGAAGGACCACACGATCCGGAATTGCCCTGATCGCCCTCCCGCACCGCCGAGCCAGACGACCTCCTGTCAGGTATGCGGCGTACCTGGTGTCGTATTCCACACTTTTGTGAACTGCGCATACTTTCGCCGAGTTTTAAAAAACGAGCAAGTCGGAGGACGGAGGCTATAAGTCCGTCTGCTCCCGTGACCTGCGAGCTACGAAGGGTAGGATGGATTGATATGGCATCTCTACATCGCGACTTAATAGATAGCCGAGAGATATCAGAAGGAAGAGAGCGAGAGTCTTCGGAACCTAGAGGAGTGACCCAGGAGATGTGGTGGGTTGGTACGACCCCGGCGATTCAGGCGACGCGACCTACGAGGACAGCGAGGAGTGGGAGGATTCGGAAGAAGAAGATTTTCCTAGCCCTCCGTGGAATGTTCGGCAATGCGCTGCCCAGAATAGGCTGAACCAAAGGAAGGCAAAGGTCCAGGGGTGGAGAGTGAGAGAGAGCGAGCGGTAGAGAGGAGAAGGAGAAGAGAGAGCGAGTGAAAGGCAGAGAAAAGATGCAGAGTAGGGAGACAGGGAGAGAAGAGGGAGAATAAGGAGAGAGCCAGTGAAAGGAAGGGAAGGGAAAGTGTAGAGAAAGAGAAAGTGGTAGAGAAAAGGAAGCTAGCCGTGTGAGATAGAGAGTGCCGGAAGGAGGACCGCTCAGAACAAGAAGTGAGCTGAGAGTAGAAGAGTAGAGAAAGGGGAGAATAAGCAGGACCAGAGTGAAGAGATAGAAAGTGAGCAAAGGGAGATAGCCGGCCTGATGAAAGAAAACCGTAACTTCATCGGTATAGAACTGGGAGGGCAGTCATACAAGGCGTTGTTCAATCCGGGAGCGATGCTGCCGTTGGTAGGACCCGCGGTTACGGAGAGGTTCCAAACAGATTGGAGGAAAGTAACGCGACCATCCGGACAGTCACGGGTGGAATCACCAGGGTGCTGGGGACTCTAAAGGTAATGTTAGAGTTCTATGGAACCGCGCAACCCCTTTCGATGAAGGCCGTGCCTAACCTCGATCAAGACGTTATACTGGGGATGGACTTCTGCCGGTTGTTCGACGTGGACGCTAAACTGGGAAGGCGGCGTTGGAGAGTGGAGGAAGGCAGGTGGAGGCCCTTTGTGAGAGCTGGGTATGATACAAGGAGCGCTATTTTTGGAGAGTGTGCAGGGATTTCGAAGCTTAAAAAGACGTAAAGAGATTGTTTAAAGCAATTAATGGACCGCATCCTACTCTACCCCGGAGGGGGTAGTGAATTGGGCTTGACCAATCTCACTGAACATTCCATCATGCTAACCGACTTCACCCCGATCAAGCATCGTTTACGTAGAATGTCGCCGAAGGTGCAACATATCGCAATAGAGGAGGTAGAGAGGATGTTCAACGAAGGGATAATAGAGAGATCGGCGAGTGATTATAGCAGCGCTCCAGTGATTTTTTGCAAACATGATGGATCTTTCCGGTTTTGTATTATCTATATTTATATTGTTCCATATTATCAGATTCCGATGGAGCCGATAGCTGGAAATACACTATCTTCGCAGTACTCGGGTCAGGGTTGTGGCAGTTTAAACGCATGCCGTGTGTGCTGACCAACGCACCTATGAAATTTCAGAGACTAATTGATTCATTGTTCAGGCCGGAGTTTAAGCCTAATGTGTTTAGTAACTTGGACGATATAATCATTGCTGCGGAGACGTTTGAAGAGCATCAGTACTGGGTAGAGCTAGTGCTGAAGAGACTAGTGGAGGTACGAATCAAAGTGAATAAAGAAAAGTATGAGATGTGTTGTTCGTTAGTGGCGTATCTGGGATTCTTGCTGGACAAAGATGGATTGAGACCTGACCCCGAGAAGATAGCACCGGTAGTGGAATACCCGGCTCCAATATCAAACGCAATATCAAACAATTGCGGCGATTCTTGCGGACGGTCGGGTGGTATGCGCGATTTATAAAAAACGGGGCATCCAGAAAGCTACAATTGGTAAAGTTATTGCGCAAAGCTAGAGAGTGAAAGTGGTGGTACGAGCAATAAAAGGCGTTTGAGACTTTGAAGAGAGCATTAGTGATGGCACTGGTGCTAGCACGGCCTGACTTCAGCAAGCTCTTCGTCGTCCAGTGTGATGCCAGCCACTTTGCCATCGGTGCCGTGCTAACACAGCAGGGAGAGGACGGAGAGCATCAGATCGTGTACATTAATAGAGTGTTAATCCCGGCAGAGAAGAACTATAGTACTACCGAGAAGGAGTGTGTGGCGATGTTATAGGCTATCAAGAAATTGAGGCCATACCTCGAGGGATATCAGTTCACAGTGATCACGGATCATAGTGGATAACGGAGAATTGCAGCAATGGGATTTTGACATCATCCATCGCGAAGGGGCGCTACATCACGTGCCCGACACTCTTTCACGACTTCAAGAGGAAGAGGAAGTGGGAATAGCCGGCTCTGATGAAATCAAGGATTCGTGGTACCTTAAAATGTTGGAGAACGTCCCAAGGTCTTCCAAGAAATATTCGAGTTGAAAAGTAGAAGCCGGGAACCTGTACAAGTACGGAATGGATCCGCTACTAGATCCAAGAAAGCTTTGATTCTCAGTGATTCTCAGTTCATAAACTGGCTGTGTTTCTTTACAAGATTACGTGTGGGTAATGATGAGTTATTAATTTACGTAGTTTCAATCAATAATAATGTCAAGAACTTATATCTAACTTATATCTCATAAAAGATTATGTCAAATGAAAAAAGCGAAAAGGATGTGTTATTGTGAAAATTGCAACAAATACAAGTGCTCAGTTATTCTCATGTTTGATTTTCCCAGGGTGGGAGACGTCAAAAGTTTTATCTATACGAAAATATCAAGAAAGCTTTGATTCTCAGTGATTCTCAGTTCATAAAATGGTTGTGTTTCTTTTACAAAATTATGTGTAGGTAATGATAAGTTATTAATTAACGTAGTTTCAACCAATAATAATTTCAAGAACTTATATCTAACTTATATCTCATAAAAGATTATGTCAAATGAAAAAAGTAAAAAGGATGTGTTATTGTGAAAATTTTAACAAATAAAAGTGCTCAGTTATTCTCATGTTTGATTTTCCCATGGTGGGAGACGTCAAAGGTTTAATCTATACGAGAATATCAAGGAAGCTTTGATTCTCAGTGATTCTCAGTTCATAAAGTTGTTGTGGTTTTTTTACAAGATTATGTGTGGGTAATGATAAGTTATTAATTTACGTCGTTCCATTCAATAATAATTTGAAGAAATTATATCTAACTTATATCTCATAAAAGATTATGTCAAATGAAAAAAGCAAAAAGGATGAGTTATTGTGAAAATTTCAACAAATTAGAGTGCTCAGTTATCCTCATGTATGATTTTCCCAGGGTGGGAGATGTCAAAATGTTTCAGAGGAGTTCTTGGTAAATATTTTTCAAGACAAGATTCAGATAATAATTTTGATAATTAATGATTGGCTTATAGTGAGGGGTGCCAAATGTTTCAGAGAAGCCATGTGGCCATATTATTAATGTAAAACTTTCTACGAAAGTATGAAATAAGGCAAGTATAGACGTTTTTTCTGTATAATCTACTCTACCCCCCTCTCTTCCCCCCTCTCTCGCTATCTCTCTCTCTCTCTCTCTCTCGCTCTCTCTCTCTCGCCATCTCTTTGAAATACTAGTGAAAAAGTCTTTCACTTCTTTTAGTCAATATATGCTGAACAAATTATATGTAACTAAATACATTCAAATTGTTCACTGCAAATCAAGCAATCGAAAGTTGTGAAATCAATTATCGATAGTCAAGTATAATACAAACAACTATCCGAAACAACTGTATCACTATTCTTAGAAATGAATTCAAATTTGTTCATCCTTCTGTACAAATTAAACACAAGAAAGTACTGAAATCAATTTATTGTAGTCAAGTACCCATAAATTAATTTGACTGACATAATAGAACTTTTCGTATCTACTCAAAATTATTCAGCCAGCGGGCATAAAGTACCTACTACTTAACGCCCAAGAGGCGTAATAGCTCACATATACTCCTACAAAACTTTATAGAACTTACGTACTTTAGCCCGTGTGGGCGAAAATTATTTTAATTATATAACTATAATGCCTACTTTTACGTCTAAAATTCATAAGAATATTTTCAGATATTTACGAAAAGTCAAAGCCTATGTAAAAAAATTACATAATTACCAACATATACCTATTTTTCGTTATTCTTTCTCAATTTTGAACTTTCTATAATATTACGCATCTTCGGAGGACAAAAGAACTCTAGTGCTCTAGCAGGGGTGGACCTCCGATCTCCCATACATACTTGGCGGGTCCGACGGTTTGCAGTTCACCGGTGGGCTTTGTAAATATAGAATACTAAATTTTTGCACAAATTCACTAACAATGTTTATACCTATAAACATACTATAAATAATTAGATTAGCTCTAATTTTTAATTGTTACCGTATAAATATACTATATCCCTTCATGTATAGAATCATGATTTACTTTCATTACCGTAAATATTTTTCCTGGTGTACGTCTTTTTTTAAACGGGAATGAAATAAAAAATGCATATAAATTTCTGGTCAAAAGTGCTTTAAATTTGCGAACCATTTTATAAGCAACCTATTTTTCATCATTTTCCCGTGTGTAAATATCATGTGAGATCTCATATAAGTATATCAGACATCAGATCTCATATGAAATCTCATATATGTGATGTCATCTGCGATTTTATATGATCTCATATGAGATATCAAATGATATTTTCACGCAAGTTTGCACTTTGCATGCAACCCATTTATATACATTTTATCTGATCTTTAAACAATTAATATAAATATTTATATGAAAATTACCATCATGAAATTACACCTTGAACAGCAAACCGTCGGGCTCACCAAGTATGTATGGGAGAACGGAGGTCTACCCCTTCTAGAGCACTAGAGTTCTTTGATCCTCCGAAGATGCGTAATATTATAGAAAGTTCAAAATTGAGAAAGAATAATGAAAAATAGGTATGTGTTGGTAATTATGTAATTTTTTACATAGGCTTTGACTTTTCGTAAATATCTGAAAAAATTCTTATGAATTTTAGACGTAAAAAGAAGGCATTATAGTTATATAATTAAAATAATTTTCGCCCACACGGGCTAAAATACGTAAGTTCTATAAAGTTTTGTAGGAGTATATGTGAGCTATTACGCCTCTTGGGCGTTAAGTAGTAGGTACTTTATGCCCGCTGAGTGAATAATTTTGAGTAGGTACGAAAAGTTTTATTATGCCAGTCAAATTAACTTATGGGTACTTGACTACAATAAATTGATTTCAGTACTTTCTTGTGTTTAATTTGTACAGAAGGATGAACAAATTTGAATACATTTCTGAGAATAGTCATACAGTTGTTTCGGATAGTTGTTTGTATTATACTTGACTATCGATAATTGATTTCACAACTTTCGATTGCTTGATTTGCAGTGAACAATTTGAATGTATTTAGTTACATATAATTTGTTCAGCATATATTGACTAAAAGAAGTGAAAGACTTTTCACTAGTATTTCAAAGAGATGGAGAGAGAGAAAGAGAGAGAGAGAGAGAGAGAGAGAGAGAGAGAGAGAGAGAGAGAGAGAGAGAGAGAGAGAGAGAGAGAGAGAGGAGGAAGAGAGGGAGATAGAGTAGATTATACAGAAAAAACGTCTATACTTGCCTTATTTCATACTTTCGTAGAAAGTTTTACATTAATAATATGGCCACATGGCTTCTCTGAAACATTTGGCACCCCTCACCATAAGCCAATCATTAATTATCAAAATTATTATCTGAATCATGTCTTGAAAAATATTTACCAAGAACTCCTCTGAAACATTTTGACATCTCCCACCCTGGGATTAATACATTATTATATATCATTGAACAAAAAAACTTTATCTATGGCTTGGACTGGAATCGCTTCTATATTATTACCTAAAGCTATGACAAGTCATCGTACTTTTAGACTTCCTTTAGATTTAAACACTATTGAAAATGCTTTTTTAAAATTTGAATCGGATAAAAAAAAATTGAGAGAAGTTGATATTATTATTTGGGACGAAGCATCAATGATTCCAAAAAAGGCTTTAGAAATAATTGATCAAACTTTAGGAGATGTATGTTTTAATGATATTCCATTTGGTGGAAAATTGATCATATTAGGAGGTGATTTTCGGCAAATTCTTCCAGTTATGAAATATGGTTACAAAAATAGTATAATTGAAGAAACAATTAAATTTTCTGCGTTATGGTCTCTTTTTAAAGTTTTAAAATTAAATCAAAATATTCGTTCGGAAAATAAAGAATTTGCTTCACTATTGTTAGAATTGGGTGAAGGAAAAATTAATCCATTTATTATTCCAAATAAATGAAAAACGAATAATATTTGTAAAGAAATTTATAGTAACATTAATATTAAAACTTCAATAGATCGTGTAATCTTAACCGCTCATAATAAAGATACTAAAATTATTAATAATAAAGTTTTAGAATTATTGAATAAAAAAGACCATACGTATTATAGTTTAGATTACGCAACTCATAAAGGAGTTGATCAAACAGACGAAAATATTCATTTAAATTATCCAATTGAAATGCTTAACAATATTAGAGAAGGTCTTCCACCTCATGAATTAAAATTGAAAGTAAATGCTATTGTTATGTTAATTAGAAATATAAGTATTGTACAATGAATATGTAATAGTACACGTCTAAGAATAACTGGATTATATACTCATAATGTTAAGGCAGAAATAATTACAGGCGAAAGAATTGGTGAAGAGGTTTTTATTCCACGAATAACATTAAATACTGCAGATTCATCTTCATTTCCTTTTATTTTTTACCGTAAACAATTTCCAATTGTATTAGCTTTTGCCATGACAATAAATAAATCTCAAGGACAGAGTTTCGATTCTATTGGAATTTTTATTAAACGACCACTATTTTCACATGGTCAGTTATATGTTGCTTTATCCCGATGTAAAAATCCTAACAATATATTTATTGAAAATTGTTCAAAAAATTCTTTAATAATAGATAACATTGTATGGAAAGAAATTTTTGAAATTTAATCTATAATTTACACTATAAGATTTGATGAGTGAAAATTTATGTCGTATTTGTATATGATCTCAATTTCTCCTAAGCTCAAGGAATTTATAACAATAATCATTTTAATTAAAATATTACCCTTTGTAAAAATATAAGACATGTTGTATCTTCTCATAAGTTTAATATCATAAATAATCCAAATATTGTTGTACATTTAATAAATAACTATTTCATAACTATTTAATATATTAATGTGAAATATTTGTTTATTAAATGTAATAAAGATGTGAATTAATTTTCATTATATTTTAAACTTTGCACAATTTTTATTTTAAAGAAATTAAAATAATAAGTAATGAAAATTAATTCACATCTTACATAGTGGAGGAAGGAAGGGTTAGGTTGGAGTCAAGGAGGATTACGGAGGGATGACTTCCATGGTCTTTAGGACTACTGGCGGTGAATTCCATGGTTGTCTTTAGGCTCATTATATAAAAAATTATTGTGTAATTCTATATGATTTCGGCATGTCCCAAAATCATATATATAATTATTATTATTTCTTGTATATAAAACCTAAGCTCAATAAAATCAAAAATTCAACGCGCCTATAACAGTACCTCAGTGGTGGTGTGGAAAGCTGTTCCAAATGTGCGAAATGTGCACGGAAAGAAATGTGGACAGTCTACACCTCGGAGAGAGCCGAGAGCCGCCCAATACAAGCCATAGCGCGATTGAAGTATAGATTGGATATGCAGAACCTCGAGGTTTCTCGGATATACCGTAACTCGACGTTGGAAGTGTGAGACTTCCAACTTGGAGATTCAGTTGCTTCCTCCTCCAGCGCGCCCGTTCGCCCGGCAGCCAATCACCACCCGCGCTTCGGATCGCCAACTCCGCCCCTTTACACCTATCTCTAAGTTGGAGCTCTCAGACTTCCAACGTCGAGTTACGATATATCCGAGAAATGTGAGGTTCTGTACGTCCAGCTCGAGGTGTAGGCACTCCAATTCGGCACTAAGTAAATGCGAAACTTAATATTTACAAATACCGAGACTTTTTGACATTAGCGCAGTCCAATACTGGAGTTATTTCCATACCTCTTTTCTTTCCGTGTGGTAATAGTTGAAAACATAATTGTCTATGTTGGTTCTAATAATAATTAGTATATTTTTGAGTTTTTTTAAATGTTCGAATTCGAAGATTTAGTGACAGTTTATCTTTGATGGTTTTCCGATTATCATCAAAAACAATAGTCCGGTAGTATTCTAAAGGTAGAGGGGACGGTGGAGGGGATGGTGGAGGGGACGGTAGGTGGAGGGCGGTGGAGGGGACGGTGGAGGGCGGTGGAGGGGACGGTGGAGGGGACGGTGGAGGGCGGTAGAGGAGACGGTGGTCTGACTGAAATTAAAAAATAACGTGATTTTTGAACGAATTTAACGTTAAAAAGTAGAGGGGACGGTGGAGGGGCAGCAAATAGGTAAGTGGAGGGGGCGGTGGAGGGACTGCGTTCAAATATAAAGGTAACGCCTATATATATAGAAAGATATATACATCTGATGCAAATATAAAGTTTATTTTACTATTTTTCTAATACCATTTCCAAAAAATACAAAAGAATGAAAAATTACGATTAAAAAAGGGCACGTGCTTGGTTTTCAATTTTTCGTGTTTTGTGTATTAAAAGTATCATATAACATAATGCAAAGTCGTAAAAAATAAGTGAAATTTTCGCACACCCATTTCAAAGTATATGTAGTGCGGTCGTCCTCGCTCAGGCTTCTTCTAGATTTGGAGAGATACTTGCCTTCGGAGCGCTCCCGCTCTCCTTGATATATGGAAGATAAGAATTTTGCTTGAGACACGTCTTTGCATTTAAATATCATTTTAAATTATTCGATTATTTTTGGAGATATTTAAGAATGAAAATTTTTGTATTTTAAAAAGGTGATTTTCATTGTCGCACGATAAATGTAGTAAAATTGGTTTTATCGTTTTGACATTTTGTGGACATGCAGAGTTTGTATATATCTTTTGTATGAATTCCTTGGGCAAAAGTATTAGTCCAGAGACATTAGATGTTCAAATTTTATTAACCTTTTTTCTAAATCGTAATTTTTTGTGAACGACCTTATGTATGAGCTTTGAATGTATAGATAATGTTGTATATGATAATAGCAATATTTGTGTGAAATTTTATCAAGATCATATGATTACTTTGTCTATAAATTTCAGAGATATTTGAAGTCAAAATTTTTGCAACATGTTTTTCAAATCGCTATTTCTCGAGCTTTATGAATAAACATGAAATTTATAGACCATTTTGTATAACTGATAGAAAGAATGACTTGACACAAAGCTTGAGTGTTAATTCTTCAGCTTGACGTGCACTTGAATCGTGTCAAATGCGAGCGGATTAATAGTTAATAAATCGAGCACTTGGCATAAATACTTGTAAAGGTTCAACTTTACCGATGCTATTTCTTAACAGTTAAGGAATGGTTCGTTAAGGGTAAATAAATATTAAATAAAAGCTGTATATGACTATTATTTATACATATGTGAGAAAGCACTAGTACTTGAATCCAACGAAAAGCGTCGAAAATGCCAGGTAAAGCTGTAAAGAGTTAGACGCACGCAACAGAGACTCGCAGGTCACGGAGCAACGCGCTTGCTTGTTTTGCTGGGGCCTGATTCTAAATTTGTTTCGAGGCCGAGACACTTTTAGAATCAGGCCCCTGGTATAGCGAGTTTCGAGCAGCGATTTATTAACATTCAAGAAATGATTACTTTACAATAAAGATTCGAAATGTCTACCATAAAGAGAGTCAGAGTATTAACAGTTAATGAATATTACTTAACTCTTAAAGAATGTTCATTTGAGTCAAACGTAATGAAAACATTTCTTCGCAAATGAATCGCGCAATTGTCTGAAAACATTATTTCTATCAGTATATATGGTATATACCGGGTGTCCCATTTTAAAACCACCAGGCAAATATCTCGAAAACTAAGGGAGATGGAAAAAAACTTTTAATACAAAAGTTGTAGGGTTCAGAGGGGCCCAACTGATCGTGACCTTGGTTATGACCTTGAGGTCAATGATCAAGGTCATTTGAAGGTCAAATCGATTTTTTCAAATGGGAACCCCCACTTTTGACCTCGTAAATGGAAAGAGCGCAAAATTTTACGTTAAGATATGTCCTTGAGTCAAGGTCATGGTCATGGTCATGGTCATGTTTAAAATCAAAATCAATCAACGCATCAAAACATTCCCATAATTAGGCATACGAGACAAATTGTTAAATACAAAAGTTGTAGGGTTCAGAGGGGCCCAACTGATCGTGACCTTGGTTATGATCTTGAGGTCAATGATCAAGGTCATTTGAAGGTCAAATCGATTTTTTCAAATGAGAACCCCCACTTTTGACCTCGTAAATGGAAAGAGCGGAAAATTTTACGTTCAGATATGTCCTTAAGTCAAGGCCATGGTCATGGTCATGGTCATGTTTAAAATCAAAATCAATCAACGCATCCAAACATTCCCATAATTACGCATACGAGTGTTAAATACAGAAGTTGTAGGGTTTGGAGCGGCCCAACTGATCGTGACCTTGGTTATAACCTTGAGGTCAATGATCAAGGTCATTTGAAGGTCAAATCGATTTTTTCAAATGGGAACCCCTATTTTTGACCTCGTAAATGGAAAGAGCGGAAAATTTTACTATTTTTACTATTATCAATATTTACCAGGGTTAACCACTTATTATATCAAATAATAACAAAAGTTAATAAGTGTTGACCATCTGTATCCAATAGTGACCGGTAGTATTCAGCATTGATCGGTAATAGTCAATAATTATTACTGTTTACATCAAATTGTTTTCAAATTGAGCACACTTATATTGGCACAGAAAATTAAACTTTTTCGTTTTAAAATATTGTATAGTATAATAACATATTATTTCCTTTGTGGTGTGTTTTGATAAATAATTGCATTTACAACTAAAAAAGAATGATTAGAAATTATGAAAAGAAAGCCTGACTATTCTGGTAATGAAATAGTTGACATTCTTCTTATTTTAGGAGAATGTCGACGAAACTATCGAGAGGCAAGCAGATTGTATCGTGCTCGGTTCCCTCAACGACAACATCCTGATCATACGGTAATATGTGACATTGAACTGCGCGGTCGAGAAGGAAACTTCGTTCGAAGAAGAAGGACACTGAATGAACACGATTATGAAAATAATCCTCGCTTTCTTGCTGTTCTAGCTATGGTACATTTAAATGTTCATGTCAGTTTACGCGAAATCGAGTTAACAATGGGTATTCCAAGATCTACGGCCAGTAGATATTTACGATATGCGCGTTACCATCCTTACCACATTACTCTAAATCAAGCTTTAACTGTAGAAGATTATCGACGGAGAATAACATTTTGCCAATGGGCAACACAACAAATTACTGATGTTGAAAATTTCTTTAACAATGTTCTTTTTAGCGACGAGGCTACATTTCAGAGTACTGGTATGTTGAATCGCCATAATTGCCACTACTGGTCTCCTGTTAATCCTCATTGGATGCGAGAAGTTGATCATCAGCATCGCTGGAATGTAACGGTATGGTGTGGTATTATTAATGGATGTCTGATTGGACCTTATTTTTTTGAAGGTCACGTAACTCAACATACTTATTTACAGTTGCTGAGAGACGAGCTGCCACTCTTTCTAGAAAACGTTGATCTCCATACAAGGGCCAGAATGTGGCTACAACAAGATGGTGCTCCTCCACATTATGCCAGAATTGTCAGAGATTTTCTTAATGAAAGGTTTAACGGTCGATGGATTGGTAGAGGAGGTCCCGTAGCATGGCCACCAAGATCTCCAGATCTGACATCTCCAGATTTTTATTTATGGGGCTTCTTAAAAAATACAGTCTACCGCAACAGGCCAACTACAAGAGATGACATGATTCAAAGGATTACACAAATCTGCTTAAGTATTCCACGTCAAGTATTATTAAATACTGTTAGAAACTTTAAAAGGAGAATAGAATGTTGTCAACAAGTAAATGGTGCAACTTTTGAGCATCTTCTTCAGTAAATGGTGACCGAAACACTTGGATTCTATGACTAAATACACATGAACGTGGAATTTTCCAATGAATTTTTAGCTGGCCTGATCATCCCCGACCTTGCCTTAACTGGCCGGGTCATCTCCGAGCTTGCCTTAACTGGCCGGATCATCTCCGACCTTGCGTTAACTGGCCGGGTAATCTCCGACCTTGCCTTAGGTGACCGGGTCATCTCCGACTTTGCTCTTAACTGCACGGAAACTGACCATAACTTTGACCATGACCTTGACCCAAGGTCATATCAGAATTTTTCGGTTTTTCTATTTACGAGGTCAAAAGTGAAGGTTGCCGTTAAACAAAATTGATTTAACCTTCAAACGACATCATCCTTGACCTCAAGTTCATGGTCAAGGTCACGATCAGTTGGGCCCCTCCAAACACTACAACTTCTGTATTTAACACTCGTATGCGTAATTATGGGAATGTTTGGATGCGTTGATTGATTTTGATTTTAAACATGACCATGACCATGACCATGACCATGGCCTTGACTCAAAGACATATCTAAACGTAAAATTTTCCGCTCTTTCCATTTACGAGGTCAAAAATGGGGGTTCCCATTTGAAAAAATCGATTTGACCTTCAAATGACCTTGATCATTGACCTCAAGGTCATAACCAAGGTCACGATCAGTTGGGCCCCTCTGAACCCTACAACTTTTGTATTAAAAGTTTTTTTCCATCTCCCTTAGTTTTCGAGATATTTGCCTGGTGGTTTTAAAATGGGACACCCGGTATAGTCAATATATGTGTAAATTTTGATCGAGGAACTGTGATTTGAGGTAAAGGTTATTTAGTAATTTTAAAAGGTTATAAATTTAATATTATAATCAATTATTTTATTCGATTTTTATAATACATAATTTGAAAATTTACAGTGCTTTGACAGCGCTTAAAATTTTTCTTTTTTTTTCACGATTTTTGGAAAATAATAATATCATGTAGCTTTTTGGATAATTTTTTTATATCGATTTTTACGTTTTGAAAAAATAATTTTCATTTTTTTTAACGATAACATTGAGATATTTGAATAGGATGGGAAGCATTCGAAAGAGCATTACACGGAGAGAAAACTTGAATAAATATAACCTTATTTTCATCCGTAAAGGTTATGTGCATGTAGCCAATCACCAATACCGGACTCTTAGGCCGTTTTTGCCTGAGTCCTCCGTAAACGTAAACATCACAGTCGCATGTTTTTTTGAAGTTAGGAGATGCAAACATCATTTGCACGCAAATAAATAAACTTTACATAGTTGATATACGATTTACGTAAGTTAATTATAATTGTAATACGTTTTTCTATTATAATTTTGCTAAACAAAATCAATTATTAAGAATTGGTGAACGTGGAAAAAATCTTTATTGTTGACTCTCAAGCAGAAACTACCGGAGACTCCAGTAATGCTAGCTTTATGCCTATTACCCCGAGTCACTCAGGCAGTTTTGGCTTAAGTCTCTAGTAAACGATACTTAACTTTTCTCTCCGTGTAAAATACTGTTACGTCCGGAGACGTATCATTCAAAACAAAACTAAGAATTGGATCAGTGATTTTCTCGAAGGTAGAAACTATGTATATTCGTATTTTGTACACATGACACCACGATGAAGCTTGACCTACAAAATTATGTGATTGCGAATTTAACGACGCAGCATTTCGACAACGTACAGCGTGACGTAGCGAGCCACCAACTTCCTGAAAGCATACGTGTGTCGTAATTTTGTACACTCAGCATTTCTCAACTTCGAAATTGAACGATTTACGTCAAAATGTTTACTAAATTTGTTTAAAAAAGATGATTTTGATCCAGCGTCAAAATCATCTTTAACCTAATTTAATCGCTTAATAAAAACGGCGACTTTCACCACACACGTCAGTTATTCGCGCACAGATCGCGAGCTCCGTACCCTTCAGGCGACAATAGGAGAAACGAATATTTAAAAAAAAAGCCAATACGAGCCTGTAGCAGTTTACGTGAAAATACTTATATCAATATAATTGAAATGACGCGCGATACGCACGCATGTTGTTTACTTGCTTTTTCTAATTTAATAAGTTATTAGGTTCATTATTTTGAAATATTGCAACGAGGTATAATGAAGCTAGGTTAATGAAATTGTCGATCACACAAAAATTATGTATTTTTTTATGACTAACTAAAGACGGTATTAATTTAAGTAAAATTAAAAATATTCCCATATGTAATACAATTTGGTATATGGTATAGGCAATATATTGCAACGGGGTGCAGTTAGGGAGAGAGAGAGGGTAAGAATTTCTCTCAAGAGTTCGCGGGGTAATACGCGGGCGTTCTATACGCTTGGGCGAATCGCCGTTGTACACACACAAACACACAGTCTCACAGCGCTGAGACTCTCTTCCACGTCTCTCGCGTAACACGGCCGTAGACAACATGACCGCGGCGACACTCTCGTAGCGGCGCGGCGGCTTCGTCTTCCCCGTCTGCCTCGTTCGCGCGCCGTGTGGCGCGCTACGAATCTCGATATGTGCAAGCGCGCGAGATTTGAATCTCGCGACGCCGTATCCGTGATTATTCGTTGCTTATATCGGCGCCCATTACAATATGTGTGAAATTTCACAAAGAAAATATAATTTAAAGTAGAGGTTATTTAGTCATTTTAAAAGGTTTTGAATATAATATTACAATCAATTATTTTATTTTGTAACGGCTGGCGCGGCTGTGTGTGCAAACACGGAGCTCGAACCGGGCCGATCTCCGACGCACAAAAATTTCGGCATGAGACTTCGCGAATTTAGTCTGACTTTTCCCGTGGCCGTGAGATACACGGCGGGAAAGACGTCTTGTGCCGCGGATGGCCGCTCGCGGATTATGTAAGTTTTACGCGCACCTTGCGCGCGAAAAATCTGAAATAATTCAAAGGACTTTTTTGATTAAAAATAAATAGTGCAAATATTTTTTGAAGGTTTGTTTTGGATTTCATAAAATATAATGCCTAAAAATCGATGAAAAATCGAATTTTTAATTGTTCTAATCATGTTCCAACATTTAAAAAATCTGAATAAATTTAGGGCACTTTTCTAGTTAATAAAAATATAAGAAAATTTTTTTTATAACAGCGATAAAAAAATTCAAAATTTTTTTCTCATCATTACCTTAAAATATTAATGCGAATTTTTGTTTATAAAAAGCAAGCTCAAATATTAGTAACATTATAATTATTATTAAATATTATTTGAGTTTGAGTATTTTTAAAACTAATAGATAATCTAAATATCAGTAAATATCTAAAACAATATTTTACTACTACTTCAGTGCTTAACTACTTTTAGAATTATATGGTGTTCAAATTGAATAAATTATTGAAACAAAGTCGTACTACTGATTCTCCAAATTACTGTTTTAAAAACAAGAGGATTAGTTACAATCATAGATCAAAACAAGATTTTCACCCTATTAAGAAATTGAGGATAGCGATAAAATTAATATCATAAATAAATAATATAATACGAAATAAGTATAAGAAAAAAGTACATGTTTATCCTAATTTTGACATATTTATGTGACTTTGTCATAACTTGAATGCAGTTAAGGCAAATATATGTTAAAGTACATTAAAATATTTCGCTTTATTATAATTTATTATTATGAAACATATTTCACGCAGGTTACTATATTCGAACTGATTTTATAAACAACTCGCATTAATTTTTAAAGGTAAAAATTAAAAAAAAAAATTAAGTTTTTATCGATATTCTACAACTTGAAAGATCTAGGAAAATTCAGGTAGTGCGCTCTGTTGATTATAAAGAAAAAAAATTTTTTGCTTCCTCATAGAGGAAACTTCGTAACGGTGAAATAAAATTTTCGAGACAAAAAATGTTTAAAAAGATGTTTTAAGGCGATGATGTTAATATTTGTTAGTTTTGAGAAAATTTTTTTTCGTGGATGTATGTGTGTGCGTGCGTGCGTGCGTGCGTGTGTGTACGTGTGCGTGTGTGTAAACTCTTTATATCTCGGAAACGAATCGACCGATTTTCGTCGGACAAAGACTATTCTCTTCATCTCGCGAAAATAGTCGGTACTCTAACGGATTTGAGTTTTTATTGATTTTCTTTTTTTTTTATTTTTTTATATCTTACAGCCATTATTACATAATATAATGAAGTTTTCTTGAAAGGTATTTAAATTACCTATATTTTCTTTTTTTAATATTTCAATTATCTTCCCTCTGTCATTTGTTATAAAGGAAAACGTTTTTATATTTCATAAATTAATTTCTCAAAAAATATTTTTTTTATCGGCTTCAAATTTTAACCACTTATTACAATCATTGAAGGCTATATTTGGTTAAAATTTCAAGAGATTATCTTCATTTATTTTTAAAAAAAAATTATTTTAGAAAAAATTAGCGTTTTCGTTGTCGCACGATAAGGAGAGTAAAAATTGTTCAATCGTCATGAAATTTTTCACAGATGTAGCTTTCATACACCTTCAGATCGAGTTCGTTGCCCAAAAAATTCGGTCCATTACGAAAAAAGATATTTGAGGTTAAAAATTTTTTTTTTAAATTTCGAATCGTGTTTACTCAAAGAATACTTGATTTATCGACTTAAAATTTTAACCACTTATTAAACTCATAACTATATTCGTTATCATATTCGTAGTTAAGACAATTTTACTGTTACAAATCATTCATGAATTTCTACTTATTTGTTAATCCAATATTTCAGTTGTATTTGTCGTCATCTTATATGCATAAGACGGTGCGTAAGACCAAGAATTACTTTGATTACTGGAGAAAAGGCTTATCGAGAGCGAGTACTGAGCGACGCTCACTGCCTCCCCTCAGCCGGGCGTTTAGGAATAAACAAGACTTATGACCGAGTATCGAGAGAATATTATTGGAGAGGGGCATATCATGATGTCCATAACTTTGTGCGCGAATGTGATCCATGTCAGCGAGATCAAGCCGCTCAGACAGGACCGCAAGGTTTGATGGGCGATAGAGTTATAGAGAGACCGTGGGGGTGGGCGCGATTGATACGATGGAGTTCCCACCTAGCAAAGGCCGGAACAAGTACCTACTGGTCTTTCAATATCTCTTTACGAGATGGATAGAGGTGAAGCCGTTGCGTAGAGCGAAGGATAAAGTGGTGGCGAGAGCGATAGAGGAACTAATCTTGTTCCGGTGGGAGACACCGATGTATCTTCTCAGTGATAACCGGAGAGAATTCGATAATAAGGTGGTCAAGGAGACGTTAGCGGAACATGGAGTGCAACACATAACCACTCCTCCTTACCACCCGCAAGCAAATCCCGTAGAGCGACGTAACCGTCGCAACACGTTGAAAGCAATGATTTCGACTTTTGTGGGTTCGGACCACCGAAATTGGAATGTTCACATCCACGAGTTTCGGCATGCGGTGAATACTGCATGGCAATCATCGACCAAGGTGTCCACGGTATTTCTGAATTTCGGACGACAGCCACAACCTGTAAAGAGTCTGAGAAGAGAAATGGAGGGAGTAAAATTAATAGACTAGAGCCAGGCATGTGGGAGGATAGGTTAAAGAGGCTAGACGCGTTGAGAGATTTAGTGAGTAAGCATATGGATGAGGCGCGGCGCAAGTAAGAACGGCATTATAATAAGGGCCGACGGGACGTACGATTCGGCGTAGTTGATTTAGTTTTGCAGGAAACTCATTTTCGCTTCAAAAGCGCACATAACCGAATTAAAGAGATACGTCGCACCACGTACGTGTAAGAGTTAAAGAGAGAGGGAGGGTATTATATTAAGCGAATAAAGACGAGTGTGGGGATGCAATGAAGAAGGGAAACTTGAGAAACTAATCACCATGTTTTTTTTCAAGAGGGTGCCATAGAGAGAGCGAGATGAGAGCATCGCGGGTCGTCCGGGGCAGCGGGAGTTGGGGCAGTCATACTCCCTACAAGGAGTTTCAATCACCTTTGGATGCGGCCAGGTTGGACCTACAAGGTAACGTGGAGGATTTGTCCATGGGGCAGATGTGTTAGCTCCACCTTTCTCCCAAGCCGTTGGGGCGGCGTTCGGTGATTCTCGACGTGAAGAGAGAGAGAGACGACCCAGCCAGGGCTCGTTCGGTGTATCGAGCTCCGCGAAGATAGAGAGAGGGGGGTCAGAGGACCCGTGTCAAGTGGAAGAGAAGAACCAATTAGAGAGAATAGAGAAAGAGCGTGTGCAGGAGAAAGGGCGTGAGGAGGAGAGGGGGTGGGAATTATTAGAGAGAGGGAGAGGAGTGGAGGGACGTGCGACCCCACCGATTATTGCTGTATCCGCCGCAAGTGTGGCGATAGTACCCGGGGGACTGGACAACCGCATAGCCCGGGAGCTCAAGCAGTTGCGCAGCCAAGGGATAATTCCGCAACGCTGGCACCAGCAGCGGGCGGACCGTTTCGAGGTGGCTGGTAGTAGATACCTGCTGACTGTGTTACGCCCTTCCATGCCCACGGAGGAGAGATGAGGTGGCAAAGGAGAGGAAGGTGAAGAGACCCCATCCTAGGAGCCTGTCGAAGAAGAGTTCGCGCGGGCCGAGCAGTAGAGAAGAGAAGCGGAGCAAGAGCTTCAGGAGTACCTGCGAAGGGACTCCCACTTTGGTTTCCCGACCAGCCTAATGAAAGCCTAGTGAGGCAGGGGTCGGGCATCCTGAGGGCCACTCGGGAAGCCCCGGAGGGCACGGGGGCACCGTCGGTTTTTGGGGAACGCGATATTCCTTCCCAATATTGTAACAACTATACCCCGCCACCGTGGTTGCCTGTACCGGCCGCTAACCAAGACCAGGCCCCTATGGAGTGGGACAGCGAAGACACGGACTCAGAGGTGGAATCTCTGGGGGTGCCCACGATGAAGATAAGGGCCGTCCAGTCCCCGATCGCCGCCAGTCCCCGGAAGAGGAGGAAACGGACGCGGCCCTACAATCCGCGCCGCCACTTTAAGACCGACGATTACGTGGTGCTACACCTCCCCACGCCGCCGAGGTTACCGTCACCCCCATCCACACCGATACGGCATCCCTTGTCTCCTCGATCTCGAGTCAGAAAGTTGGATCGCCGACAGAGAAAGGAAGATCGCGAACGGAAGAGTGAGCAAGTGAGAGAAGCCCAGAGGAAATGGGTGACTAACCATCGCCAGGGACGAGAGACGCCGATTCAAGAACAAGCGAGGGTTAGAGGTGGAACTCGCTGGGCTGGGGAAGAAGGGCGACCAGAGCCCGCTCAGGCCCCGACCCGAGACCTATCCCAAGGTCGCGATCAAGTACGCGACAGGGTCAAGAGCCGAGGGATTATGTTGGAGGAATTAACTTCCATCCCGACAAACCCGGTCTTGGATCCCCCGCCAAAGGTCTACTACAACTGTTGGCAAGGGAGGCATCCCCTACTGCGGTGCCCTCCTCTGGCGGTGAGGAGGTTCTGCTACAATTGCGATCGCGGTGGAGTGGACGTCTTCAACTGCCCTCGGGGTCGGGAGCCCCACGTAGAGTTCAAGGAGAAACAGGCACAAGAGAAGGAGGCCGCAGCCTTTCGGGAGAGAGAGCGGAGAGGTAAGGAGCGAAGAGACAGGGAGCAATTCGAAGCAGACCAGCAGAGACGAGTGAGCGAGGCTAGTTGTGCTCCAAGGAGCGTCATCGACGGCCCTCAGGGTTGGAGTCGAGCCAGCGTCAGTGGAGGATTAGCCGCTAAGGGCTTTGTTAGCAGACCCTCTGTTAACCCGGGTTTCGGTCGGGGAGGCTCTGCGCCTCGTCCAGGGCCTCCGTCATCTCTTGTCGGCCGCGGAGGACACCACAAGAAAGAGAAGTCCCAGTGGCAAACCACCCACACCACCCTGACCATAAGGGGAAGAGGGGAAAGGAGCCCATATAGAGAGAGAGAGAGAGAGAGAGAGAGAGAGAGAGAGAGAGAGAGAGAGAGAGAGAGAGAGAGAGAGAGAGAGAGAGAGAGAGAGAGAGAGAGAGAGAGAGAGAGAGAGAGAGAGAGAGAGAGAGAGAGAGAGAGAGAGAGTAAAGAGAGGGAGTGAAGATAGAAGAAGGGAAACGGCGAGCCGAATAATAGAGAAAGAGTGACAGGAGTCGATAGAAGAGGAATAAACTAATACAGAAAAGGAGAAGAAATCGAGCGAATAGAGAGAGAAATAGAGAGAGAGAGAGAGTGATAGGAGTAAAAAAGAGAAAAATGAATTAATAAAGAGAAGGAGAAGAAATCGAGCCAATAGAGAGAGAGGGAGAAGTAGGATCTTCAACGTCGACCCCAACAATCTCTAGTTCAGGAGGGAGAAGGAAGACATCAGGCAGTGCTGCTAGGGGTGCATCACCCTACGGTAAGTATGGGGGGTAGACAGAGGGAGAGAGTAGCGACTCTCGGTTGACTAGGTGGTCGTGTGCTATTTGATGGCAATTAAGAGCGGATGCTTTAGGGAAGCACTCCGTCTTAGGGGAGGGGGATTGTGATGTTATACCTTCCCCTAAGAGAGTGAATGATTTTATAAGTAAGAAAGGACCGTTAGAGAGAGATAAAGAGTGAGAGAGAGAAGCAGATGAGGTCTCCACAGAGTAAATACATATACTACCGCCTAAATATTTTGTATGCGTGTGTTTCATGCACGAAAGCCAAGGAGAGGACGACGGATACAGGTATGCAGGGAAGAAGGAGAAGTCATGGTTAGATAGTGTCATTGAGAGAGAGAGAGTATGATAGAGAGAGAGAGATGGGTAGCGGAGACGACAACAGCGAGCGAGCATGCACCACGGTGTATAGGGTTCAGGAGCGAGTACCGGGTGGCGCCACTAGACGGGCGAGACGAGAGAGATGTCGGGTGCGGAGTGCATGCCGGGAGTTAGGCGCTGGAAAGACGGCGTAACGCGAAAGAGCGAGAGGGAGAACACCATTTTCCGTGTAACCGTTGAACAGGGAGCCACGTACGCCGGTGCCTTGAGTGTGAAATGTCGATGTCGTTTTACCGTGTGTCGCACGAGGGAGAGAGAGTGTCGCGTAGGAGCGTGGACGAGATAAACTGCGGTGTCGTGTACGTCGTGGGTAGCAGGAACAGTCGCTAACCAGAGTGCAAGCCGGGTGATCGAGCGAGGCCAGAAGGTGTGCATCCGGGTTGATAGCACGAGATAGAGTGTGTGTGCGCGAAGGAAACAGTAGGAGAAAGTTTGCAGTACGAGTAAAAACCGTGATAGTGCGATCTCCGTAGGGGCTGCCAAGGCCCACCATCTTCGGCCACCTTGAGGGGGCGAGCAGATACAGAGAGCGAGAGGAAAGAGGTCCGATGGCGACGAGGCAGGCGTCAGCGTCTTCGCTTCGAGAGACGAAACACCTCGGCAACCGACTGAGAGTAAGTAGCTGCGATGCAGTCCAGACTCGTTACTTTTTTAAATCTCGGAACAGGTCAACTATAATTTTCAATTTTCTTTATAACATGGCAATTTTCAATGAAATTTAGTTCATTAAAACATTTTTATATCAAAATTACAAGGGAAAATATCATATTTATCTTTATAAATAATAGGGGATGCAACCCCCAGCTTTAAAACTGTGCCGAAAAACTCTTTTCCTAAGAAACAAATAGGTGTTGATTTCATTAAAAAATTCCGATTCCATCTTGAGATATTAAAAAAAATGGTTTTTGGGAGTGAACTTTAAGGGCGGTTTTCATCTCTTAGATATGTTTCTCCGCAGATAAAAAAAAATACGTGTCGAATATTTTTTGACACTCTACTCATATGCGAAGTTTCATGAGAATCGCAGGCGGACACCAAGTATCCTTTCCTTGTAAGTTGGGCGGGCGTTCTCCCGTCCAGACTCGCTCTCAAAAGTCGACGTAGAGGGGTTAGAGCTGTGTCTTCCCTCTACGCAACGTAGAAGTTACATCGGGTGGATGACAATCCCAGCGACTGGCAACGTGGGACTTAGCCACTGCGGGCGCTCTCTGCTCTGCGTTCTCAGCTGTGGAAGCATCAACGACCTACGCCGCTCTAGGAGAGAACCCTGAGCGAGTACGGCGGGGGGACGCAGCGACTCAGGCTACGAGACACATTAATAGCAGATCAGCCTTGACTGTGGAAGACAAGCGAGGAAAGTAGAGCACTTAAAATCAACATACGACTAATAAATAGATGATACCAATAAAAATATTACCATACAAAAGGAAAGTTTGCAGCTATGGTTGTAAGTCACTCGCTGCACCAATTACCTGTAACAACTAGAGGGTAAGGACTTAGTGGAAGCCTTCACTCATTTCACTGCTGGAAACAGTCTAGAATAAGAGCCAAACAAGGAAAGTTCAGCACCTAAAAACCACATATAACTAATAAATAAACAACCCAGATAATATTTCCTACCCAAGAAACAGTCTGCAGCAGTGTTCGTTGTTTACACTCCTCCGGCTACCACAGATACCTGCAACAAGAAAAAGTACCATCAGCTCACCCATCAGAGAGGTTAAGAACGAGAAAGGGCTTACCAAATCTGCTCTCGCCGTTGACATACTGCTTTCCAGTCTCCGACGAATTATCAGCAACCGGCGAACACGCTGAAAGGGATGACATTCACCAGGGCGGAGTAGGTATTACAGCAGCCACTGTCATCGCTGGGGACGCGGGGATCCAGACGATGCTATTGTTGACATCACACACCATGGACACACGCGCACACGCCGCGCAGCCCGCAGTCATAGGGTTAGCAGTAGCAGAAAGCACGCGCGATCCATATATATAGATATACTTTTATATATATATATATATATATATATATAGCGCTCGCAGTCATGCGGGCCGCATGCGTTTTTCCGCTGTGTTGTGTGAGCGAACGCATATAGGCTATATAGTCGAGGTAGCTGTTACGGCTGCTGCAATAGTACCCTTATGCACGCAGCGCTATGCCAAATTGCCTTTGCCGAATGCATCAGTGTTGAGTTTTTTCTTAATTCTGCAGTTTTGTCCTTTTCGCTTTGCGGTATTAGTGCATGTGTGAATATACCGCGGGTATATTATTGAGATTGTATAAGCATATGTAGTTAGGAACACCCGTGAGCAGCTATAGTCCCCACCTTTCGTTAGAACTGAATAAAATTTAACTCTATGTTTTGTTATTAAGGGACTGTCCACATAGCGTCTCATGTGCCTTGTCTCTTGTCTCATGTCTCAAGCGCGAAAAAAATTGTTGTCCGAATTCTTATACATTTATAGTTTATGGCAATAGAAAATTATACAGAAAAAATGACCATAGATTAAAAATTATTAAGATTGCGGACAAAGATTTTTTTCGCACTTGAGACATGAGACAAAAGACAACGCACACGAGACGCTATGTGCACAGTCCCTAATCGAGAGTAATTAAACAATAGTTTTTCTTATATAATTCAACAGAATTTGACTATACACAAAAATTTCTAACACAAAAGTTGTGGGTTATATTGAAACAAAACGTTTTTTTCTATTTAACGTTTTCATAATTAATAAAAATAATGTATCATAAAAACGATTTCGATAAAAATTTTAATAACCATGTTTTTAATTTTAAATGTATCTGCAATCATGACACTTATATTCAATATTTCTATCTGCACTTTAATCATATCAATTAGTACTTATTAAAATTATATACATTATATTTAGAAAGTTATCTAATAGTAGTTTTCGTCTCTAGGGCGTAAAATTGAACTTAACGCCCCGAGTGTTGGGCGATCACGAGGTCGTAAAGATTTCGCCCGCGTGGCGAACAATATTTTTTTTTATAGTATGAGTAAAGCACGTCGTCGCATTGTTTGAGTGTGTAAAGTTGAATTTTACGCATACTATGTGTGAAATTCAACTTTACGCACTGAAAACGATGCGAATCGACGTACTTTACGCATACTATGCAAAAAATATACTTATATACACGTAGAATTAAAACGCAAACCTTCTACAAAAAAGAAGAAATAAATGTGCAAAAGTAATGGATAATTTTTATTTAAATTTTACTGTAGACGTATTTATGTTTATTTTAATGATAAAAACGATAAATAAAGTATTACAATTTTTGCAATAATGAAAGTATAAAGTTCTTCTGAGCAGTGCGGTCGTGCCTATTATGTAAAAACGAAGTTTTACATAGGGAGGGGTTGTGCGACGAGCGAAGCGAGGAGCAGATGTGCGTTGGGGTGGGGGGGTTGGCGTGTCGAGCGCAGCGAGACACGTAGGGGGGCTCGGCCCCCCTAGTTAATGATGACTTACAGTGTTTATTCTGACGTAAAAATTTTTTCTAACATTTAATCCTGAATCTCTACAGTCATATGAGAATTACACTATTCAGAAGTAATTTAGTTCAAATCTGGAGTCAATCCATCCACAGGAAAATTTCAAAGCATACGGATAGTGAAAAACTTGTTTAATCGATGACCGTGGTTCTGGACAATAGAAAAAGCCCATCGGAGAAAGTTTTAAGGTAAGGTAAACATACCAACTTTTATATGTAAAAAGTATGAAATAATTAGTTATGTATTAAAATGTGACTTCTTATTTCAGAAAAAAAGGTGTCTAGCCCCTTTAAGTCGTCAGTGAGAAATTACGATTTTGAAAAATACATAAAAAAATTTTAACCTTAAATATCTCTAAAAATTATGAGAAAATTCTTTTATCTAAAGGACTTATACGATAAACATATAAACATTATATTTCCACAATATTTCAACATAATTAAACCAAATTTTTTTCTCTAGTTATCATGTGACAAAGAAAATGACTTTGCAAAATACGAAAATATTAAATATCAAATATCTCAAAAAGTATTCGAACGATCTTGATGAAAATTCTCCCATATATTACCAATCTCACACACAACATTGTCTATAAATTTGAAGCTGATTCATCAGATCGTTCTCGAGGAATAACGATTTGAGAAAAAGGTTAAGAAAATTGTAACCTCAAATATCTCTGAAATTTATTGACCAGTCATTTAACTCAAAGTACTTAGCCGAGAGCTATCCCAAATCTACCTCCACAAGCAATTTCAAAGCGATTAAGTCAATTTTACTAAAGTAAACGTGCCTGATATAAAACGCATTTTTTCATTTTTTTTCTCAAAAACTAGTCGACAGAATAGATTCAAATTTTTACAGATTATAGCTATTTATATTCTGCATTATGATGATTTTTTTTTCAAAAAATTCACCGTTTATTTTTGGAATTATAAGCTTTAAAAAAAAAACACTTTTTGTTAATAACAAAAGAACGGCAATAGCTAATGTAATTTTTTTTGGAAAATATAGGTTTTTTTATGCTCTTTCGAATGCTATCTGTCCGATTCAAATATCTCAATGTCATCATTAAAAAACGCAAAAATGAATTTTGCGAAAATCGAAAATTCGAAATAAAACAAAAACGCATCGGCGAATCAAAAACAGGATTTCCTTCCCCAATTCACATAAGAAAAACAAAAATAATGAGACCTGTCCGGTTAAAATCGATTGAATAGATCCTGAGACAAAATGGTACACACACACACACATACGCGCACACGCACACGCACGTACGCATGCACGCACGCACGCACGCACGCATACACACATCCATACAGACATCTATACAGATATACAGACGTTTTCTAAAATCATTCGTTCTAAAGTCATTCGAACTTCTATCACCTCTATTCGTGTTTCTAGAGCGATATAACGAATCTTAAAATTTTACTATTACAAAGCTTCCTCTAGGAGGAAGCAAAAGTAATACGTACATCCCATAACCATTATAATCAGAAGAAATAATATCAAATATGAATCAAGTCATTTTGTCCATATAGGTCCAATATTTCCTGTGATAAAGTCACCCAACCAATAAGTGACTTACCGAGTAATAAAAGGTATAACTAAAGGCACTACCCATGAGTATACAAAATATTCTGTGTAATTAGACATTTTTGTATGCTTATAGGTACTTACTGTCTTTAGCTACAATTTACACAGAATCAAAATTGATTTTGGTTCTCTCGTATAAGAGATCTACACCCAAGTCTTAAATCTATCAACAAGCAACTGAATCCTATGCAAACTCCTATGCAAAGGAGATATACCTACGAGTATAGCCTAAAGACTATACCTATAAGTATATAATATTTACTACATAACAAACTAAAAAAAAATATTTTTTTAAAAAATTTTCAAATATACCTTCCAGTACATCAGTAAATGGTAGGCAAAAACTTCAATTATAATAAATAATAATTAATGTACATACAATTTATTTAAAAATCTATTAAAATTAATAAACCTATAAAGCAACGACATGTCAATATCCTTTAATATGTAAAGTTATTTTATAACTATATGAAAATTGGCCAAAGCTGAGTTCTGCCAACAGGGACGTTATAGACAAGACGTCGCCTCCTAGCACTGTCGCCTTTGCCGTCTTGACTGTTCTTCGTATCTGCTAATATGAGTACACGTCGACGCGCTCGGCACTGGCCTCGTGTGATGTTGCTATTGGGGGTCGGCATCGAGTAGCACGAGCACGCGACCCGTTGACCATCATTTCTCTTTTCTCCACATTGAGTATCATATCATTAATGATCTTATTATATGATTCCAATAATATATGTATGTTACATGTCTTTACTATTTAATTGCAGTTATATCCTTAATTTATAATAATAACATATTTCAACGAACTATTCTGAATAGTTTTTTTCTGAAGTGTCGTAAAAACTTAAAAGATTTTGGTCAGGTGAGCAATCCATGTGGATTTTTTGAGATCCATGTGCATTTGTTGGAATCCATGTGGATTTGTTGGGATACATGTGGATTTATTGAAAGTGGATTTGTTGGAAACCATATGGATTTGTTGGGATACACGTGGATTTATTGAAATCCATGTAGATTTTTTTGAGTCCACGTAGGTATTTTAAATAATCCACATGGATTTTCATCATGAATATTCACGTGGATGATCCACGCGGATATCCATTTGAATCCACATGGACTCCATGTCAATCGACGTCGATATTTTCAACAGGGTTGATATTTAACTTGTTTAGAGTACTGTTTTAGAGGATTCAAATGAAAACAATGATTTTTCCATTTGACTCCTCTCTCTCTCTCACTCTGGTCGGGTAAGTGTCAACATCGTCTGTTTTTGCTCCCGCTTTATTCAAGCATTACTGATAAATTATTTCACTCCTCGGAGTGCTTTTCGACAGAAAAGTGGCTCCATCGGCTCTCAAGCTACCCGCCTAAGTGCCCATGTTGCATATGGTGTACTATGAGCAGCTTGAGAGCCGATCGAGCCACTTTTCTGTCGAAAAAGCACTCCGAGGAGTGAAATCGGCTCTCAAGCTGCTCATAGTACACCATGTGCAACATGGGCACTTAGGCGGGTAGCTTGAGAGCCGATGGAGCCACTTTTCTGATGAAAAAGCACTCCGAGGAGTGAAACAATTTATCAGTAATGCTTGAATAAAGCGGGAGCAAAAACAGACGATGTTGACACTTACCCGACCAGAGAGAGAGAGAGAGAGAGAGAGGAGTCAAACGGAAAAATCATTGTTTTTATTTGTATCCTCTAAAACAGTACTGTAAACAAGTTAAAATCAACCGTGTTGAAAATATCCACGTCGATTGACATGGAGTCCATGTGGATTAAAATGGATAACCGCGTGGATCATCCACGTGAATATTCATGATGAAAATCCATGTGGATTATTTAAAATACCTACGTGGATTAAAAAAAATCTACATGGATTTCAATAAATCCACGTCCATCCCAACAAATCCATATGGATTCCAACAAATCCACTTTCAATAAATCCACATGTATCCCAACAAATCCACATGAATTCCAACAAATGCACATGGATCTCAAAAAATCCACATGGATTGCTCACCTGACCAAAATCTTTTAAGTTTTTACGACACTTCAGAAAAAAACTATTCTGAATAGCTCGTCGAAATATGTTATTATTATAAATTAAGGATATAACTGCAATTAAATAGTAATGCTTGAGCTCCCGGGCTATGCGGTCGTCCAGTCCCGCGGGTACTATCGCCACAATTGCGGCGGATACAGCAATAATCGGTGGGGTCGCAAGCCCCTCCACTCCTCTCCCTCTCTCTAATAATTCCCGCCCCCTCTCCTCCTCACGCCTTTTCTCCTGCACACGCTCTCTCTCTACTCTCTCTAATTGGTTCTTCTCTTCCACTTGATACGGGCCCTCTGACCTCCCTCTCTCTATCTTCGCGAAGCTCGATACACCGAACGAGTCCTGGCTGGGTCGTCTCTCTCTCTTTACGTCGAGAATCACCGAACGCAGCCCCAACGGCTTGGGAGAAAGGTGGAGCTAACACATCTGCCCCATAGACAAATCCTCCACGTTACCTTGTAGGTCCAACCTGGCTGCATCCAAAGGTGGTTGAAACTCCTTGTAGGGAGTATGACTGCCCCAACTCCCGCTGCCCCGGACGACCCGCGATGCTCTCATCTCGCTCTCTCTATGGCACCCTCTTGAAAAAAAATATGGTGATTAGTTTCTCAAGTTTCCCTTCTTCATTGCATCCCCACACTCGTCTCTATTCGCTTAATATAACGCCCTCCCTCTCTCTTTACCTCTTACACGTACGTGGTGCGACGTATCTCTTTAATTCGGTTATGTGCGCTTTTGAAGCGAAAATGAGTTTCCTGCAAAACTAAATCAACTACGCCGAATCGTACGTCCCGTCGGCCCTTATTATAATGCCGTTCTTACTTGCGCCGCGCCTCATCCATATGCTTACTCACTAAATCTCTCAACGCGTCTAGCCTCTTTAACCTATCCTCCCACACGCCTGGCTCTAGTCTATTAATTTTACTCCCTCCACTTCTCTTCTCCGACTCTTTACAGGTTGTGGCTGTCGTCCGAAATTCAGAAATACCGTGGACACCTTGGTCGATAATTGCCATGCAGTATTCACCGCATGCCGAAACTCGTGGATGTGAACATTCCAATTTCGGTGGTCCGAACCCACAAAAGTCGAAATCATTGCTTTCAAGGTGTTGCGACGGTTACGTCGCTCTACGGGATTTGCTTGCGGGTGGTAAGGAGGAGTGGCTATGTGTTGCACTCCATGTTCCGCTAACGTCTCCTTGACCACCTTATTATCGAATTCTCTCCCGTTATCACTGAGAAGATACATCGGTGTCTCCAACCGGAACAAGATTAGTTCCTCTATCGCTCTCGCCACCGCTTTATCCTTCGCTCTACGCAACGGCTTCACCTCTATCCATCTCGTAAAGAGATATTGAAAGACCAGTAGGTACTTGTTCTGGCCTTTGCTAGGTGGGAACTCCATCGTATCGATCGCGCCCACCCCCACGGTCTCTCTATAACTCTATCGCCCATCAAACCTTGCGGCCCTGTCTGAGCGGCTTGATATCGCTGACATGGATCACATCCGCGCACAAAGTTATGGACATCATGTTATGCCCCTTTCCAATAATATTCTCTCGATAATCCGTCATAAGTCTTGTTTATTCCTAAACGCCCGGCTGAGGGGAGGCAGTGAGCGTCGCTCAGTACTCTCTCTCTATACTCAGCAGGCACCACTAACCTCCACTTCTCCTCTCTATTTTGAATTGGGTCTAGTAGCGGATCCATTCGGTACTTGTACAGGTTCCCGTCTTCTACTTTTCAACTCGAATATTTCTTGGAAGACCTTGGGAAGTTCTCAAACATTTTAAGGTACTACGGATCCCTGATTTCATCAGAACCGGCTATTCCCACTTCCTCTTCCTCTTGAAGTCGTGAAAGAGTGTCGGGCACGTGATGTAGCGCCCCTTTGCGATGGATGATGTCAAAATCCCATTGCTGCAATTCTCCGTTATCCACTATGATCCGTGATCACTGTGAACTGATATCCCTCGAGGTATGGCCTCAATTTCTTGATAGCCTATAACATCGCCACACACTCCTTCTCGGTAGTACTATAGTTCTTCTCTGCCGGGATTAACACTCTATTAATGTACACGATCTGATGCTCTCCGTCCTCTCCCTGCTGTGTTAGCACGGCACCGATGGCAAAGTGGCTCGCATCACACTGCACGACGAAGGGCTTGCTGAAGTCAGGCCCTGCTAACACCGGTGCCATCACAAATGCTCTCTTCAAAGTCTCAAGCGCCTCTTATTGCTCGTCCCTCCACTTCCACTCTCTAGCTTTGCGCAATAACTTTACCAATTGTAGCTTTCTGGATGCGCCGTTTTTTATAAATCGCGCATACCACCCGACCGTCCCCAAGAATCTCCGCAATTGTTTGATATTGCGTTTGATATTGGAGCCGGGTATTCCAGTACCGGTGCTATCTTCTCGGGATCAGGTCTCAATCCATCTTTGTCCAGCAAGAATCCCAGATACGCCACTATCGAACAACACATCTCATACTTCTCTTTATACACTTTGATTCGTACCTCCACTAGTCTCATCAGCACTAGCTCTACCCAGTACTGATGCTCTTCAAACGTCTCCGTAGCAATGATTATATCGTCCAAGTAACTAAACACAGTAGGTTTAAACTCCGGCCTGAACAATGAATCAATTAGTCTCTGAAATTTCATAGGTGCGTTGGTCAGCACACACGGCATGCGTTTAAACTGCCACAACCCTGACCCGGGTACTGCGAAGATAGTGTATTTCCAGCTATCGGCTCCATCGGAATCTGATAATATGCCTGCTTGAGATCCACCGTCGTTAGATAGCGCGGGCGTCGCAGCTTGTCTAATATAGAATCCATGCTAGGGATCAGATGTGCGTCCTTCTTCGTCACTCAATTCAAAAAAGTCCACGCAAAATCGGAAAGATCCATCATGTTTGCGAAAAATCACTGGAGCGCTGCTATAATCACTAGCCGATCTCTCTATTATCCCTTCGTTGAACATCCTCTCTACCTCCTCTATTGCGATATGTTGCACCTTCGGCGACATTCTACGTAAACGATGCTTGATCGGGGTGAAGTCGGTTAGCATGATGGAATGTTCAGTGAGATTGGTCAAGCCCAATTCACTACCCCCTTCGGGGTAGAGTAGGATGCGGTCCATTAATCGCTTTAAACAATCTCTTTACGTCTTTTTAAGCTTCGAAATCCCTGCACACTCTCCAAAAATAGCGCTCCTTGTATCATACCCAGCTCTCACAAAGGGCCTCCACCTGCCTTCCTCCACTCTCCAACGCCGCCTTCCCAGTTTAGCGTCCACGTCGAACAACCGGCAGAAGTCCATCCCCAGTATAACGTCTTGATCGAGGTTAGGCACGGCCTTCATCGAAAGGGGTTGCGCGGTTCCATAGATCTCTAACATTACCTTTAGAGTCCCCAGCACCCGGGTGATTCCACCCGTGACTGTCCGGGTGGTCGCGTTACTTTCCTCCAATCTGTTTTGGAACCTCTCCGTAACCGCGGGTCCTACCAACGGCAGCATCGCTCCCGGATCGAACAACGCCTTGTATGACTGCCCTCCCAGTTCTATACCGATAAAGTTACGGTTTTCTTCCATCAGGCCGGCTATCTCCCTCTGCTCACTTTCTATCTCTTCACTCTGGTCCTGCTTATTCTCCCCTTTCTCTACTCTTCTACTCTCAGCTCACTTCTCGTTTTGAGCGGTCCTCCTTCCGGCACTCTCTATTTCACACGGCCAGCTTCCTTTTCTCTACCGCTTTCTCTTTCTCTACGCTCCCCCTTCCCTTCCTTTCACTGACACTCTCCTTATTCTCCCTCTTCTCTGCCTCTCTCCCTACTCTGCATCTTCTCTCTGCCTTTCACTCGCTCTCTCTTCTCCTTCTCCTCTCTACCGCTCGCTCTCTCTCACTCTCCACCCCTGGACCTTTGCCTTCCTTTGGTTCAGCCTATTCTGGGCAGCGCATTGCCGAACATTCCACGGAGGGCTAGGAAAATCTTCTCCTTCCGAATCCTCCCACTCCTCGCTGTCCTCGTAGGTCGCGTCGCCTGAATCGCCGGGGTCGTACCAACCCACCACATCTCCTGGGTCACTCCTCTCGGTTCCGAAGACTCTCGCTCTCTTCCTTCTGATATCTCTCGACTATCTATTAAGTCGGGGTGTAGAGATGCCATATCAATCCATCCTACCTTTCGTAGCTCGCAGGTCACGGGAGCAGACGGACTTATGGCCTCCGTCCTCCGACTTGCTCGTTTTTTAAAACCCGGCGAAAGTATGCGCAGTTCACAAAAGTGTGGAATACGACACCAGGTACGCCGCATACCTGACAGGAGGTCGTCTGGCTCGGCGGTGCGGGAGGGCGATCAGGGAAATTCCGGATCGTGTGGTCCTTCTTGTTGCACCCTTAACACACCACCTCAAAGCATACCGACGCCCTGTGTCCAACCGCCTGACACAGGTTGCATGTTCCTAAGAAACCCCCTTGATTGGTACGACGTCGGCGGGGCGTAACCATTGGCGTGGCACATGCAGAGATCTGCACAGCCGTATTCATGGCGAGGACAAGTTCTAGGAGTTTCTCATCCCATGTGGTGTGCTGCTCTTTAAGGTAAGGAGCAACCAACGACTTTAACGCCTGATGGGTGCGCTCTACCTGGGTAGCCGGAGTGTGGTAGGGTGGAGTGTTGGCGTGATGCACAACGCGCTTCCTCAGGAAGTCTGCCACGACATGGTTCGAAAACGCTGTGACGTGGTTTGATACGAAGACTTCCGGGCAACCGAACCGGAGGAATATGTTCCGATTGATTTCCCCTACCACCGTCTTTGTCTTGACCTTGCGTATCGGCGAGGCATCTCGTAGCCTTTTGGGGTGCAAGGCAGCGATCCAATTAGATCTCCACGACCTGCCAACTCGACGTTCCATGAGGTCGGCTGGAGATCTCTGTTCCGCTTTAGCCTTCAGCTTCTCTGGCTGAAGGACGCCGGCGTCTTGCCCAGTGGTAGACACTGCTAGGTGATCGGTTGTCACGCTTGCAACCTCAAGCTCGACATAGGCTCCTGCGTTCTTGCAGAATAGCCTATCCGTATCCGGGTCAAGTACGGCCCGAAACGCTCGTACGAAGTTGACCCCTAAATAGCAGTCTCCGTCCAGCTGGGGCATGACGGCCACTCGTATGGCCTGAGTCAGTCCTGCCACCGTGATCGGTATGATCGTATAGCCTAACAAAGGGCTGCGTCTTCCGTCGGTAGTCTTACCCCTTGTTTCTTGGACGCCACGAATTTACACCCGAGCGCTGTTGACTGTTGGAGGCCAACTGTACCCATGCCCGTCGTAGACGCTCCTGGATCCACCAGCGCGCGGAATTCGGACTCGCCGACCCCGATTCGCAGCTACCATCGTGTCTCTTCGTCGAGAGGTCGCTTAGTCGAGGCCTCTCCTCGACTACTAACCGGCTTGTGCGCCATTGACTCTTGCGCGGTCGGGCAAGTGTTGCACGCAGCCGCGGTATCCCTTTTGACATACGAGAAAGAGGTCTACACGATGCCACCTACTCGTTCCTCTTCTCCGTGTCCCGAGCAGTTGGGGCAGAATCGGGCAATGTATCCCAGGAGGCCGCACGAGGAACAACTCATTGGCGGCCTCAGCTCTTTCGGAGGGCTGCCTCCGGAACTAGCTGGTGGCGAAAGGTTATCCTGCGCCTTTTCGCTCTTCTGTTCCGGGGGCTTCCCGGATCCGTTCTGACCTGCTGGTCCGTGGCCGCGCCCTCTACGCGGCCCCGTCCGGGAAGTTCGTCCAGAGCTCTCTCCTCTGGGATTTCCGAGGTCGGCGATGCTCTGCTTCAGTTTCCTCCAAGCTCTTCTGCTTGGTGCCTCGCTCTTTTGTGACCGCTGCCACTTTGCCCTCCTTGTGCCCTTTTGACTTGTGCGACGTATCGCTCGAAGGGGGCGGCTTGTATGCCATTTCTGTCAACAAGGTTGATTCCGATGGTGACGGCGGTAGATAGGCGTTGGAATATTCCAAGGTTTGCTCGGCATCTACCGCCAGGTCCAGCAGCTCCTCGACGGTGTGGAAGTCCGATCTCCGAAACATCGTTTGCAACCGTGGTTTGAGGTTGCGGTGGAGCTGGTCCAGCTGATGTTCGAGGATGGGGGCGGGCGATCTCTTTCTCATGATCGCGATGAGGCATGTGACTTAGTCCCTCACGATTTCCTCCACCCCTTGCGTGCGGCTGTTGGTTTCTGCCACTAGCCGCTGCTGGTATCTTCGGCTCGCGCCGTACTAGCGTCGCGCAGCCATTACAAATTTTTGCCACGTGGTCCACTTTTCCTTCTCATTTCTGTACCACGTGGCGGCCGTGTAGGTGAAGAGTTCCGATAGCGGCAATAACATCTCTTCTTCCGTCAAATTGGCTGGGAGTCTGCAATCCTCGAGCTCTGCCAAGAATACGTCTATACTCTGGCTCTTCGCACCAGAGAAGCGTATTTGAGACTTCCACACTATTTGGCCTATGTCTCTCGAGTGGTATAACCCCGACTTCGAGAAATTGACCATCATGCCTGGTGCGGAGTAGTTGGGCCAGCTCGTACTTCTCGCCGGATTTAGGCGATCGTCCCCCTCCCACGCTAGGTTTACGGCCCGTAAATCAGCCTGGTCCCTAGGGCGAGCTGGCGATGGCGAGGGCTGCCTACGTTCCCATGCTGTAATTTTATATTATTCATATATTTGTAAGTTTAAAATGTATTTTTTTTAATTTGATCGAACAATAAAAAAAAGTTAAACAAACGTCGTATTCATTTAACGACCTTGTCCGCTAAATTTAATTCCTTACCTTTTTTATCTTGAAACGAATATGTACTATTCCATGAAGAAACCGAAAAGCATATGCGTAACGGTTTTTTCAAGTGGTGAAAAACACTGGAGGCGCTTTCTTCTTTAAAGCTTTGAAACATAATCAGCTCCAGTCACCGAAAAGCATATGCGTAATGGTTTTTTCAAGTGATGAAAAACACCTTAGCTGTTTCCTTTTTTCAAGTGGTGAAAAACACGGGAGGCGCTTTCTTCTTTGAGGCTTTGAAACATAAGCAACTCGAGTCACCGAAAAGTATATGCGTAACGGCTTTTCAAGCGGTAAAAAACACATTAGACGTTCCCTTTCTTCAAGTGGTGAAAAACACATGAGCCGTTTTCTTCTTTGAGGCTCAAAACCCTTAACGGGAAAATTTATGGTTCTGTCTCTCAAGGGCTCCGCGAGTTTCCAAGCGCTTCTCCCCACTCTCCGATACATACGCGTAAACGTTCATGATGGGGCGCTCGGATTTTACATAACAATCGAGTAGCCAATCGTAGCTCGTGGTAGAAAGGAGGGGGATTCGCGCTGGAGAGAGAATAAGTACGGGCCTAGCCGCGCCACCCTCAGTCAGTCGCTCTACCTCGACGAAGTCGTGACATTTTTACCAACGTTAAGTCAGTATTTTTTAAAAATGTCTCAAACAAAACTAGTGCCGAATTTACTGTACAATTCGATTTACGCTCTCAACAATTCGTAGTCCAAATTCGTTTACGTCGGCTTGGATTATGCAGTTGGCTATTTCCGACCCGTATCAGGTTCGGTGGGCATACATCACCGCATAAATATATAACTCTGCATATTGACAGTTGGAAACAATTAAAAAACCATTTCAAGACCTTCGGAGAGTATCTATGGTCATCAGGCGATTTTGTTAAGCAAGGCAAATATGCAAAAATATATTTACCGCACCACGACGTCGAATTGACCACAGCCTACGGTCATAGAACCGTATCAATCACCGATAAGACCCAAGTAACACCGCCATCGTTCACCCTACAGTACGAACACGAGGCTCAACAGTTCAACTTTGAAGACGATAACGCCAATCAGGAGGCAGCCGCCTCCACTACCAGTGACGAACCTGCTACAAAAAAGGAGAAGTCTGAAAAACCACCGAAGATTATGATGCAGTATACAACTTTCTACGGATTGAAACAGTTCCAACAGTGTATAGACTATAAATTAAAAAAGTTAGAAGAAATGTCGGGTTTTGTGAACAAGATTTTCGGTATAATGATCGATGTTATTAAAACGGAAGCAATTAGCAAAAACGACGTGCATTTACTAGACCATAGATTCATCGGCGTTGTATTTAATGAACTAGAAGACAAAATGAAAGAACTCGCGCTAAATCAATTAATGTTTGCAAATTTTAGCGAGAGTTCTCTTGAAATAATGTTTTTGGAAGTATATGCCGAGTATTTAACAATTCTAGAAAAAAATGTTGTTAGTGCGTTAAAAGTTTAAAAATGTACAAAAATAATTGTTTTTTATTTTATATAATAAAATGTATTTTACCTTATCACACTTTTTTATTTAAGGACCCCTCCTTTATACCTACTTCTATTCACGCCCCCAACTTCTCATTGCGCTAGCACGCATATATTTATATATGCAGCATTATACATAATTCATTCGTCGAAAGACCACCGACAAGGCAATATCATGGGGCCCCCGTTCAGCAAGCACCAGGCCAAACCAGAAGACAAAGAACCTCTCATCAACAAGGCAGACAAGAAAGACTGTTGGACAAACAAAAAAAACAGCTGCCAATTTATTGGCACGTAGCTTCCTCAAACTTAATTTATTGATCCCTTTAATTAATTTTTACTTCTAATATTTAAAATTTAATACTTCATCTTTTACGGTTAGACTAACTAGGAGAGGGTCATGGGTCCGGATTCAGCTTAAACTGTGCGTTATATCTTTTTTTGTAATGAACCGATTTTTTTGGGCAACGAACTTGATCTGAAGATATATAAAAGCTACATCTGTACCAAATTTCAGGACGATTGGGTAATTTTTGCTCTTGTTGTCGTGCGACAACGAAAACGCAAATTATTTCTAAAATAATTTTTTTCTAAAAAACAAATGAAGATCTCCTGAAATTTTAACCAAATATAGTTTTCTATAAATTTAATAAGTGGTTAAAATTTTAAGTCGATAAATCAAGTATTTTTTGAGAAAACGAAAAATTAAAAAAAAAAATTTTTTACCTCAAATATCTTTTTTCGTAATGGACCGATTTTTTTGGGCAACGAACTCGATCTGAAGATATATAAAAGCTACTTGTGTTATATTGAATGCGTTATGTGGAAAGGCTGTTATAATGTGAGGGGATGTATTTTAAAAAATTTGATAAAGACAGATTTTCTTTTTCATTTTTCAATTTTTCAAGTTTTACATTTTTGTTAATAATAAAAAACCGTGATTACTAAAAAAATTTTCTTTTTAGAAAATATAAATATTTTAATTCTCTTTCAAATGCTACCCATCCCATTCAGATACAGAGAGCCATCCTCAAGAAATACATTTTAGAAATGTCTAGAAAAATTTTAACCTCAAATATCTCTGAAATTTATGAACCAATTATTTCGCCAAAAGAACTCATCCGAGAACTATCAATAATATACCTCTACAATGAATTTTGAAGCGACTAAGACAATTTTACTCTTGTAATATTTGAACATATAAAACTCATTTTTTTCATTTTTCAATTTTTACGTTTTCGTTAATAACAAAAGAACCGTGATAGCTAGAGAATTAATTTTTTTTAGAAAATATAGGTAATTTAATTCTCTTTCGTATGCCACCCACTCCATTGAGATACATAGAGCCGTTTTCGAGAAATTACGATTTAAAAAAAAATTGAAAAAAATTTTAACCTCAAATATCTTCGAAATTTATGGATCAATCCTTTTACCCAAAGAACTCACTCGATTGGTATACAAAATCTACCACTACAAAGAATTTCAAAGTGATTAAGCCAATTTTACTATAGTCATTGAGCGACAAAAAAAATCACTTTTTTTATAAATTATTTTTTTTCTCAAAAAATAATGAATAAAAAAACCTAAAAATTTAGTCAGTTATAGTACTTAATATCCTTTATAACCAAAAAAATATTCATGTTAATATCTTTTTTTAATTTCGAAATATAACCTATTTACAGAAAATTACGTTTTCATCAATAACTTATGACGAAATATAGCTACCGACTTTTTTTTCTCTTAAATTATAGATAATTTTATCCTACATATAGAGAATTTATGATATATAAACAATATTTGTTCTAAATATTTAAAAAATCGAAAATAAAAATTTTGAAAATTAAAAAATGGCTATAAAAAAGAAAAATTAAATTTTACAAGAATAGAATATTGACCCCAATTGTGGAAGCAAAATCTAAAAAAATGATCACTCTCCCGTTAAAATCGGTCGAGTAGATCGTGAGATATCAGCGTATACGGACATACATACACACACACACACACATCCATACGGACATTTTCTAAAAATAGTGTATTTCGATTCCAAATTTGCTAAATAACATTTCTAACACATTATCTCATAAACTTTTTTTTTTACTATCACAAAGCCTCCTCTAGGAGGAAGCAATATTCTCCGCCACACCATTCCTTTTCCACCAATTCCTTCTCCTTCCCAAAAAAAGATGGTTATTCAAAATATAACGAATAACAAACGGTCCCTTTAAGGACAACATTTATGTTAATGAGAAAAAACTGTTCATAACAATAGGGGGTTTCACCCCGTTTAAATAAATAAAAATTTATTTTTCCTCAACTTGCTTTCTTTATTTTCAGAACCCTCCTTTACACCAACTCCCTATTCCCTCGCCCCACAACTTATCATTGCGAACACACACACACACGAACACACACACACACACGTGCGCGCACGGTCTATATAGCGAGAGGCCTCGCTCTAGCAGAGTCTTTATGGCGTAGCACGTATAGCCAAAGCTCTCGGCCCCCCACCACGACGAGTCAGGGGCATATACGGGGGCACGAGCGGAGCAGATATAGCGGCATGGCGTCATGAAGAGAGCGATAAGTGGGTCATTGTTTACCCTAATTAGCTTGTGTCCACACACACGTGCTACTGTAAAGACTTGAATTAATGACCTTGTCACACTTGAGACACATACACACAGCACACGGGCTGTACAGCGAGAGGTCTTTATGGCGTAGCGCGTATAGCCAAAGGGCTCTCCCCCCACTACCACGAGTCGAGGCATAAACGACGGCACGCGCCAGGCAGGTATAGCGGCATAGCGTCATGGCCCGGACGATAAGTGAGTCATTATTTATGGGTAATAATTTACTGCATTGTTTACCCTAATTAGCTTGTGTTCAAACTTGGGGCCCATACACACAGCACACGGTCTATACAGCGAGAGGCCTCGCACCCTATGGGTCTTTATAGTGTAACGCGTACAGCCAAGGCGCCCGCCCCCGCCACCTCGAGTCAAGGCATATACGGGAACACGCGTGGGACATGTATAGCGGCATGACGTCATGGCGGGCGCCATAAGTGGGCCATTATTTATGGGGTAATAAATCACCCCCCATTGTTTACACTAATTAGCTTGTGGCCACACTTGCTACTGTAAACACTTGAGTTAATGATCTTGTCACACTTGGGGACCCATACACACCGCACAGCGGGGTACCACATGGCCCCTACACACCACACCGCGGGGGGCCGTCTCGCTATACCGGTCCCGTTACTACTAGAAGGCAAGCTGGACGACACGTAATTTGGTTTCAGGAAAAGGAGAGGAACGATGGACGCTATATATACACTGAAGAAGACGATAGGAGAAGAGATAACGAGAGAGAAAGGGAAAGTCTGGGGATTCCTGGCAGATAAGAAGGCAGCCTTTGACAAAATAAAAAGGGAAGAAATCTGGAAGAAGATGGAAGAGATGGGAATAGAAGAAAGGCTGAGGGAAAGAATATAGGAGATATATGAAGATACTAGATGTGTGGTAGAGATAGGGAAAAGGTAGTAGGAACTTTCAGGACAGAAAAAGGACTGAGGCAGAGGTGCCCACTCAGTCCAACCCTATTTAATATTGCCTTCGCAGATGTGGAAAAGGAGTTGAGGAAGGCACAAGAAGGAGGAGTGAGGCTAGGGATGAAGAAAATATTCTCATTGTCATACGCAGACGACGTGATATTATTAGCAAACAATGAAACAGGAATGAGAGAGATGATGAAGAGGTTTAGGAAGTACATAGAAAAGGAAGGGCTGGAACTGAATGTAGAAAAATCGAGTTCAGAAAAAAGGAGGCAGGAGAAAGGTAACGGTGTTCAGGTGGAAAGAAGAAGAGATAGAAGAGGTGAAGGAAGCTATGTACTTTGGGTACAAACTGCAGAGTGACAATAATTAATTGCTTAAATAATTAATTATTATTATGAGAAATTTAATTCAAAAAAATATTCAACCATTATTTGTGATAGTATTAAAGAAGAATTCATTTTTCGATATTCTAGAGATCAGTATGCATTCTTCGTGAATACTTTTATATTTTTTTCTGTAAAAAATTTTTTACGTAAAGTATAAAAAAGTATTCTTTTTGCATTCAAAATGTACATTTACTTTTTATTCATTTTTCTTTTATTATTGCGAAAAAATGTATACTAAAAGTATTTAGAAAGAATTCTTTTTTTAGTATTCTTGAGTTTACTACGAAGTCTTCATGAATACATTTATATTCTTATTTATTAGGAGAAAATGCATTCAAAAAGTATTAAAAATGAATGTATGAAAGTATTAAAAAAGAATTCAAAATTAAACATTATTCATTATAATACGAATTCTTCACGAATACTTTTATATTTTTTTATGTTAATTGTTTTTCTAATTAAAGTATAAAAAAGTATTCTTTTTGTATTAAAAAAGTATATTTACTTTCTATTCTAAATTAAATAAAAAATAATTCATTAGGAATTTATTTTCGTCATATAGGAATTCTTTTAGAATATCTAGTGATTGAATATCACCGGACATAACGCCATTCATTACGAATACTTTAAGAATTGTTTAATAATACATTTTGTATACTTTTAATTCCTTAAGAGTTCTATATGTATTATAGCAAAAGAATACTATTCGAATTCTTTTTGAGAATTCTTTATGAATACATGGCGAACATTTGTGCTGTCTGGGTATATATATATGTATGTGTGTGTGTGTGTTTATGTGTGTATGTACATATATATACACTCTTTATTTACTGTTTGTAAACACATGCACTAACACACTGTAACGGGATGGCTAGTGGGGGAAAATCTCAACAAGCCACATGCCAGCGATGCCCTAGAACACGGTGCCGCGGGTGTCGGAATAAAATGACTTGCCCGGGGATCTGCTCCTGGAATCCCGAAAACAACGCGAAGATCGCACGCGGACTTCGCTTTCCAACTAATTGGATCGCTGAGTGAAAAGCGCGCGCTCGAAGAGTAAAACGCGCGGCCGCTACGCTCAGATATGAAAACGACCGGCGGAGTCGTTTTCCCGCGGAGGTAGCGGTATCCGGGAGAAGGACAGGTTGTAATAAACAACGCGACGAGTAACTAGATATCACAGAATATTAAAATCAATAATAATTACATGCACCACGCACGTGCTTATTAAAACCAAAAGTTAGTTCGCGCGCGACAGTTAATATTCAAACGCGCGAACGATACGGCACGCGGCAAAGCTGCTAATCTCGCGCGCGGTGTTAAAGTACGGCGGGCTGACACACACCCGCACGTACACGGCACAGAAAGCTTGCACGGGGCGATTTCCGTGCGAGCCTTTACAATAATCACGCGAGAGGAGAGTAGAAAACTTACGTTAAGAAGGAGCAGCCGGTGTACTCGGCTCTCTCTCGCTCTCTGTTGCTCGCACAGCAGTTGCACTCTCTTTCTCTCTCTCGCACTCGCAGAATTGGATCGATAGGCGGGCTGGCTGCCGGCTCCTCGCTCGCTGTCTCATGTGGTTCACGCGGCGCGGGATCTCTCTCTCTCTCTCTCTCTCTCTCTCTCTCTCTCTCTCTCTCTCTCTCTCTCTCTCTCTCCTTTCCTCTTTCGCTAGTCTGCGCCTCCACTTCACTTGCGGTAAATCTATATATATCTCTGAAATGGATGGCGCGGATGTGGTAACTTTCCAGAGACACGGGGGAGATGTTCACGGCGCGATGGCAGACACGAAGATGGCTGCCTTAACTCGCATAAAGCCTTAGCAGCTTCGCGGGTACGCGACGGGCATTTTACGCGTCGCGAGACCGTTCTAATCCGGTCAGGATGCTCACGCGCTCGCGCCCGTTTTTTTTAATTTTATTAAAAAAAAAAACAAAAAAATCTCTTCGGGGCTTAACCCTCTTCAGCTGGCCCGGGAGTAAGTCCGGCGCCCCTTGTGGCGAGCTTGGTTGGGACAGTGCTCCGACTTCTTTACCCCAAGCTCACCACACATAAAACACTGAGGGAGCGCCTGCGCGTCTAATGCCTTCCGGGTAGCCTTCTCCTTTTCGAGCGCCTTTCGGAGGCACTCGTCTTCTTCCTGGAGACGGCGTTGGGCCTCTTCCTTGGCCCGGCGCGCCGTCCCCTCCGCCTCTTCTCTGGCTCGCCTGGCCTCTTCCATGAGCTGCTGCGCACGAGCCAGACGAGCCTCCTCCTCCCTAAGCAAGGCGGCGCGGCGCAGCCTGGTGGCCCTGGCCTCTGCGGCGGCCGCGGGCTCTTCTCGCCGGCCTTGGGCCATTCCAACCCATTTGCCGGCTTATCGCTCGCCAGCCTCACCGTGACACTGGAGAAACTCCTCCAGTGCGGCCAGGGCAGCGCCCTCCGCAGCGCGCGAGGACTTGCTGAGGCGCCGCGCCTCCTGAAGGGCCTGCTCCATCGGGACCCAGGCCGCACCGACTTCATCGGTCGGTGCTCCTTTTTGGGCCTGGGTCGGAGTATCTTCTTCTTATCCTTTTGCGGCCCGAGCCGCGCCGGCGTCAAATTCCGGCGCACAATGATGGGCTCGGGCCGCCTCCTCTTCGGGGACTCGGCCAGCACCAGTCGGCTCGGCTGGTGCCTCTTCTTGATGCCGGGTCCCGCTCTCCTCCCGCTGCTCCTTCGGGGGATGAGGTCGCCGGAGCGGGGACGGGCCGGCGCCTCTGTCGGCCGGCCTCGAAGGTCCCCTTCTTGGCTCCGGTGCCTCTTTCTCCTCAATCACTAGGGTAGAGGTCTCCTCTACTGGTGGAGGTTTCAGCGTCACCGCATCAATCCCCTCCACCACCTGCTCCAGGAAGTCGATGACGGCGGGGTTAGGTTGACACTGGATTAATCCAGCGATCATCCGCTTCGCCGTCTCCGCTACCTCCGGAGTTAGGCCTGGCATGTCCTGCAACAGGAAAATTGATCCCGGAAAGAGGCGAGTATGAGGATCGGAAAGCAAGGACGAACACGGGAGGTTAGTACGGACGGTACAATTCTTGGGCGGCACAGTTAGCGGTAATCCGTAATTTGATTTCGCATTACCATCTTTTGCAGTTCTGGCCGCATGTCCCGGTGCAACATGTCTAATTGTTGAGCAATTCTAGGAATCGGAACTAACTTGAGAATCATGGCTTGTAGATTTACTACGTAACCACGAGTAAGTTCATCTCTGCCTTGAGTCCTCGTGTTTATTTCCGCCAGGACGCCATGCTGATGTCCCCTGTCCCCGCCATACATGTGCGTTATGGCCTTTTTGAAATCTGGCAAGGATCGCCATGTATGGCGGTTACTCCGGTACCAGATGGCTGCTACCCCCGTTAGGAGCTCTGACAACGACGAAAGTACCTCGTCGTGTGACAAATTAGCTAGAGTTCTGCATTCTTCTATTCTTGTGAGTAATAGCTCGACGCTCTGCTCCTTTAAGGACCGTGAGAACCTGATGTGCCATTTTGGGACTATCTAGCGCACATCACAGGTCGTCTGCTCAGGTAAAAACCTATGCCTCTCAGACGGATCCTGGGTCGCGACGTTCCTTCTCTGGCGCTGGGAAGAATTTGTAGCATTATTCTTCCCAGCCCCTATTGGGGACTGGAGACTCGGGCTGCTGCTGTTGAACTCTGCATACGTGAATGTATCTTGGAAGTTCACGTGCGGTGATCCTTGTCTACGGCCCGTGCTTTGAGGTTGAACTCCCTCCACGTGCGTACTTGAGGTTGGATGTCGAGCTCCCTGCAGTATTCGTACATTCTCTTTAAGCTCTTGAACCTCCTCGACGAGTGTTTTGATCACCGCCAGTAGCTGCTCCGATAATATGCTGTCTCCGACTGCTATCCCAGCGGTTAGCGACTCACGCTGTCACGGCCACTCCAGGTTTTGCGGCTATGGCGGGTTTCGCGATTGCTGCCAGAACCCGTGCTGCCCATTTCGTGCTAACAACGGCTCTTCTTCGTAGATGCGCTGGTATTTTCGTTGCCTGCGCTGCTCTTCCAGGAGCACTTGCTGCCGCTGCTGGCTCCTGCTGCTACTGTTGCTGTTGTTGCTGTTGCTACCCTCGCTCCTGCTCCAGCCTTTGTTGCTGCTGCTGCTCCAGCTGCTGTTGCTGCATTTGCTGCTACTGCAGTTGTTGCTGATCCAGTTGTTGCTGTTGGAGCTATTGATGTTGAAGCTGTCCCTCGGCTTCAACAGCTCTGTCCCGAAACCCTCCTGGCCGTTTACCTCTTCCGCTGGGTCCACCACTGCATTATGTGCTTGTTGTGGAGCGTTCATCCTCCGAGACTTCGAGTGTTTCTGCATCACTATCGGGTCATCAAGGAGCTTTATGAACGGGTATGGGTGGTCTGGATCAGTATTGGAATCCACAATAGTCGACCCAGACTTGTTCATCAACGTTAAGTCAATGAACGCCCTTCGGGACTGCTCGCGTTTAGCAAACGCTTGCTGCTCCGACAGCTCCGGCTCTGGCTCGAAATCGGCTGCACTATAATCGCCCATAAACCACTTGATCGCTGTCAGCATATTTACTGACTGCAGATCTGACTGCTGTAGACCAAAGGCTTGCATGGCCTCGTTTATTTCCTCTTCGGGCTGTGAATACGCCCAATTGATTATCGCAGATTCTGCAAACTGCGATGATCGGGCCATGGTGTTAATTGGATATGCGCTTCCCCACGAACTTATTTTACTAACGCGAGTAGTATGCGGATTGATGGCAGAGAGAGTTTGCCTTTTCAACCCGTGAGCTAGCTTTTTCAACGCGAACCCGGGTTATTTTCTAGGAGCTACGGCGGTTGCACTTAACCTCGATAACGCACGAGGGTTTGCCGTATGCGGCTGTAAAAAAAACTATTTCTGTAATTAATTACTATTTGTAATTAATTACACTCAACTACTTCCACTTGTAATTCTAAAATAAAAATATGTGACAAAAATATATATATGTATCAAAACGGACAATATCACAAAAAACACAAAAAATAAATACAATTTTCACCTAAAAAAAATAAAAAACAATTTTAAAATACGAGGGGATTTTTGCGCTCGAGTTTTTACTCAGGCGCACAGTCAACTTTTTGTTCCGAGAGTGCTTGCCGACTTTCTCTCGATTTTCTACTAACAGCACGAGAAAAGAAAAAAAATTTATTTTTCATCAAAAAAAAAAATAAATAATTCGTATCGAAAATACGGGAGGAGAAAAAAAAATTTTCTAGTCGAGAAAAAAATTAATTAAATATTTAGCGTTACAACACAAACATTATCGACTATAAATGCGACTTATCATTGCGATATACTCTTAATTTGACGCTATGTGCACTGTGTGACTGTTACGTGACGTCTGTTAAGACCTCACGCACTCGTTATAAAAATATTGTGGTCGTTGCCCTCGAGAATATTAGTGTCACTCTCGCCAAGAGGGTACCTTCGCTTACCTTCGTCCCCTACATTCGCCCATACGGATATAGCGGCGCCCAATTGATTCCTTGTGATATTCGTATTGATCGGGTTACCGTAGTATCTACTCTCCTTATTTGTTGTCGAGACCGGAGACGTAAGTTCGTACAATACTCTTCGTACCCCAATATCGAGGGATAATTTATTGATGAAGTGGAATATTTTATAACTACCAGAGTTCTAAGGTATATTCTAAGTTTTAAGAAAGGATAAAATCGATTAAAGGAATAATGAAATTATAACAATGCCTACTATTGGATAGCACTTATTTATTACCGACCCGTAAATATGCTGTTAAATTACAATAATAAGACTTACTATCGTTTTATTACACTAGGAAATCATTTATGTATATAACAGCGTCCTATGCAAATAAGGAATTGTCCCGTACCAATCAATAATTATTTGGGAAAAAGTTAAGGAGAACAAAAGAAACCACACCTGCCACTACCTATTCCTCTTACGGTCAATTAATATTCGTCGATACCCGTCGTACGCTAACGCTATGGAGTAATCACTCTATTAGTCCGGCTGTCAGAATCTGAGACTTTATTCAATGTTCGCTGCCGCACTGCAACATGACCCTGAGTCTGGGTTAGGGGGCGATGCGCGCGTCTATGTGACGATACTGGCGCGCGGCTTAACGCGTCCGTGGAGGAGATATAATCTGCCGTCTAGGCGTGTCGTAAACGTGGGACGGGAGCACGCGGCGAGAGCGAGCGTCGTCAAACAGTCTTCTCCAGCACCCCGGATGGGTCTTCCGGATCCAGCTGGATCCGCGGATTAAGTATTTCTATATTTATAGATCTAGGTACAGGCGTAGAAATATTATTATCTACGCAAGTAATTATTTTTATTGAAATATGTGATTATATATTTTCTTCTTCGTTGAGATGTTCCTCGGTGTTGCTGGATTTCCTCTATTATATGTGGAATATGGTTATTTCAATCCTCCAGTATGCGGACACCTTGCTTCTGGGTTCTTGTTCCCTTTTTAGAGGCCGTTACTGCTCTCTGCCTTTTGCGGTTTGGATCTAGAATGCGCTGCCGGGTTCTGGATGGACTGGCTTCGATGGATATGGCATATCAACGCCCGTATTGCGTAGATTCGCGAACTAAAGTAATCCTCAACCTACTATGTCTACTAGGGTCTAACGAAAGGACGACGATATCGAAGTCCTATTAGGGTGCGGTATAGTTCCGGTACTATTGATTATTGTATTAATATTAAAAATATCTATTATAGAAAGTGAAAAATTTAATTTTTATTAATAATTGTTGATTATTTTTTTCTACTAATAATTATTAAACAATTGGTATTATTAGTAACAATTGGATAGTTATTATTATGAACACTCACTAAACATTAATTTTTATTACTAAAAATTATTAATTATTAATTAACAATATATAATCAATTATTAATATAATTACTTATTAATATAATTATTACTATACTTAATTAATATTAATTATTAATATACTTATTTAATATTAATTATTAAAATACTTAATTAATATTAATTATTAATTAACAATAATAATTAAGTAATTATTATTGTTAAATTATTATCCAATTATTGAATTACTAGTTATCAATTATTTCTTAGAAATTCGTTAATTTATTATCGAATCGTTGTTTATTAAGGACACTTTTTAAGAAACTTAACTTTTGTGGCATGTGTGGTAATACGCACAAGGGTTGAATGCTAAAGGAATCGATTTGAGGTTTTCCGGGATTTTTCCATTCAATATTTGCAGAGGATCACAGAAATTAATTTATTTTTCCCTTAGGGGATTAGTCGCTCGCCCTAAATCCGTTAGTACTAGTCAAAAATTCTTGATCGGATTTTCTTAATTAAAAATTAAATATACCGTTTCGAAGAACGAACAGCAGTTTGTTTACCGACAATTATCTTAAACCAATCGTATGGTATAGAAATGGTAGAATGGTATGGTGTGAAATTCTCGTAATAAGCAGTGCTTATAAATTTATAAAACTAGCGAAAATTAAGGGTTATCGGTCACACTTCAGTAGAATGGCGTAACGGTCACACTAGGTGAATTTCACCCAGCGTCGAAAAAGTAATATCTAGCTTCGATAGTGAGTTTTATTTATCTAAAAATAATTTGTATGCATTTTTTCTTTAAGGATTCTAAAAGATGTCCTATGAGTATCAGTAAAGAAAATAAATTTTTATTGCTCCTTTTAAAAAGTATATTTATTTTAAAGATTGAATGCACGAAAAATGTCGAGTTTTAGAGTGTTTGTTTATTTTACTTGAATAATGAATATAAATGAATGAACAATTATTATGACACAAAAATATTGTAGAAAAACTTTTGTTATCTTAATCTAATATAAGTAATGAAAAGTTATCAAAAAGGGTATTTTCAAAGACTAAGCTACTGTCTGAGGAGTTAATATTATTGTTTAGGTGAATTTCACCCACAGTGACCGATGAGGGTTAAGGGTTAAAATTATTAATTCACCGTTATTTGTTCTTTAATAGGGCATATTATTTGCCACGAAGTGATCGCTAATCGAGCGAGTTAACATAATTATGCCTTTGCACTCAGAGATAAGGAGTAGGCTGGTCACCTCGCAGTCGCAGGAGGCTGACGTCAACGGTACTTGACTCACACGAGTGAAAGAGAGAGGGAACGCACGCTCGGAGAGCGAAGGTAGCCGTACGAATAGGTGTGTATATATATATATATATATATATATATATATATATATATATATATAATCATATGAACATCGACTTATGCTGACACCAATGTATAAGACCACGTGACCTGTCTGCATAAGTGTAGTACCGTTTATACAAGTGTCTGCACAAGTCTAGCGTGACTAAAGAAATAATCCCTCTACTTATGCTGACGTCTGCATAAGTCGGTCTCTGTCTGCATAAGTCTATTTAAATTTCGGAAAGTGTCTGCATAACTAGCGTTTCATATATTTATATATATATATATATATATATATATATATATATATATACCGAGATACACATCCGCTCGCTGTTAATTATGCATTGAATTAATTTCCTATCTTTGTTTATTTGCGGAGTCTATCAAAATCCACGGGGAGAGAATTTACTACACTTTCAAATAATTTCAAGCATCCAGAAAATATATAGATAAATAATTTTTTCTTGATAATTTCGAAATTAACCGTTATTATTCAATGTAGACGTATGCGTAATGGATAAAAGATATAAGTATATGCCATAAAATTTTAATTATAATTGTATAATATAGTTGTTAGTTGTAATTATGGTTATTACCTAAATTTATTCCCTTTCTTTTATTTTGTTTTCCACTCCTGAGCAATCGATCAATTGACACTGTAACCTTATCGGTCCTGGTCCTGCAGGAAAGTCCACGTGGATTACTCGTACAGTCAATTTGTTAAGCGTCCCTTATTATGAATCTTTCTTGTAAAACTCGTTAATTTTATCTGTTATATTCACTGTTAGAGTATATGCTTCACTAATGCGTAGATGGATATAATATATGTTTTCTATAATTTTCTTTCTTAATATATTTCCTATACCTTATTGTATTAATTATTAATTGAACAAAGAAGCTTTTATTCCGTAGCCTAAGGCGTACTTCGTGGTGCGGCTGTATGCGCCGAACTGACTCTCCGCGGTTGCCCGGTCGCGAGCTACACCTCCCCCGATTTTCTTTTCTCTCTCTCTTTCACATTCAGTCATCCCGGGCGGCAACAGGCGATAAGCACCACGACACCACTTTAGGGATCCGATTTATCTTTTAACGTGGTGCGCTGCAACGTGACATAGTTGTCAGCACATTCTACAGACGATCGACTTCGGTTGTGAGGCGATTAATAAGGAAACGAATAAATGAAATGAAATTGTGTAAAGAAGCGAATTGAAAATTTTCTGAACGAAAAACTATCGCCGACAACTACGTCACGTAACAGTGACACTTATTAGATAAGGTATTTATTGTCTCTTCTTTTTTTATTGTAATGCGAGTGGTAGTTTAAACGTATTTGTTAAAAATTTTTTCTTTTTGTTAAATAAATTATATAGCCTGAAGAGGTTGGCGGATCATGCCAACGAAACGTCGTAAAATAATTATAAGGGATCTTGCATTATGATTTCTTCCCTTGGCCTCCGTCAGATCGATCCCTCACCGCAATTCAACATCAACAACTGGAGTGCAATCTTAATCTTCATCGAACCAATATCATATATAATTTTTATTTTAATATTGAATAAGATATTTTATAACATCATTTAAATACTTCTATATATATATTTTTTATTATGTAATTTTTTTCAATGATAATTTTAGAATCCACTGGCCATCCATACCAAATTAGTGCTCTTATTTATTATGGATAAATAAGAACACTAATTTGGTATGGATGGCCAGTGGATTCTAAAATTATCATTAACATAAAATCCTACCATTCGATTAAAAAATCCAACTTAATTTTTTTCAATATATAAGAGTATTATTCATGATAAAAATTTTTATTTGATCCATACTGTAACGGCGTGAATTTAAAACAGGGTATTAATCCCTCTCTGGGATGCGCGAGGTAATATATGGGCGTCTACTACGCCCGGAGCAGCGCGCCGTTGTAGACGGATCCGTAGGCCGGCCGGAGCGCGTTGGCGCAGGCTCCGAACAAGCGCGCCCGGTTTTCACTGCAGAAAGCTTAGGCCGCTTTCTACTAGAACCGGCGCTCCGCTCTGCCGCTGCTACTAACTTCGGCGCACGAATCACCGGCGGCTAGCTATGTACTAGCCTTGCCTACACTCGCCGGTGTTCCCGTACAACGCTGCTCAGGTTAACCTGAGCGACTTTAACTTACAATTTCCCCGTCGACGTTGCTCCTCTAGGAGGTGATGCCTCCGACTAGCTGCAGCTGCTGAAAAGGTAGAGGACGGTATTCGGGGAGATAGGGAACGGTTACTCGCAAAATAAAGAACGCGACACTAACGAAGTAAAGTAAAATAAAGAAGGGTTTATTAAACCAAAAGGGTCGCGCTAAGGGGCGCGAAGCCCGAACATCATCTACAAAATCTAACGCGCAGGCCGAGACTTACGCGGAGCCGGCCGGTCGCACGGCCGGCGTCACCACGCCGCGAGACGCCACAAAATGGCCGCCGCACGCTCGTACACGAGGCCGCTCGCCTCTACGCAAGCGGCGTCGAATAGCCGCGAAACACTCACTCGCGAAGCCGCTCGCACGCAAAACCTACGCGGCAAGTATATAAGGAAGCGCAACACTTACTTTTGAGCTGGCCAGCTCGCGCACGGAGATCCTCTCTCTCTCTCTCTCTCGCTCTCGCCCCGTCGCTTCGAGGCGCCGGGCCTCGTGGTCGCTCGAGCCTCGGCTGCCGCTGTCTCTCCCTCTCGTTCTCTCTCTCTTTCACTCTCTTCTCCTGGCCGGCGGAGTGGCCGGGCTAGCGGAGGCAGCCGGCGTTGCGTCGCTGCTGGACCGGTGGGGCTCAGAGGCGTGGAGGGCACGGGACACTAGGCGGGATGCGGCACTGGCGGGACACGTGCGCACCTGTTGCGCGGCAGAATCAGACTGATGAAAATGGCCGCGGCGTCGCTTGAGCGGCGCGTCGGCGTCTTCATCTTCTTCTCGCTCCGCCTCTCGCGCGTCCCGCTTGGCGCCCGGCGAGTCGCTATACGTGCAAGCGCGCGAGATTCAAATCTCGCTGCGCTGTATACGCGACCACCTTTACTTTTATTCATGCGCCCGTTACAATACTTAAATAAATTTCATATACAATGTTCATTTAGTCGTTGATTAAGATCTTATAACATCATTTGAATAATTTCTACTTTTTTATATACTGCTATTGCGTATATTTTATGTTGGGAAATTTTTTTTTTGAACATATAAGAGTATATTTACGTTATCAAGTTTGATTTAAAAATCTTTTATTCTATTTTATTTTTATTATTTTATGTATTAAACTGAAACTTAAGTAAATTTCGTATACCTACTACATTTAGCTATTGATTTAGATCTCTTATTACATCGTTTAAACAATTTCTCATTTATTTTATACTATTATTGCGTATATTTTATATTATGAAATTTGTTTTTTGAATAAGTAAGAGCATATTCACGTTAAAAATTTTTATTTAAAAATTGTTTCTTTGATTTTATTTGTATTTTTATATGGATCAAATCAAAACTTAATTAAATTTTATATACAATTTTCATTTAGCCAATCATTAAAATCTCTTAACATCATTGAAATAATTTCTCCTCTATTTTATACTGTTATTGCGTATATTTTATATTGAGAAATTTGGTTTTTGAATATATATGAACATATTTAATTAATATATGCAATGTATACATATATTTACTTATATAATTAAATTTTTTTATAATTATCAAGAATTTCTTCCCAAACTATATTTTCAATTTCTAATGAATTTTCTAAATTATTTTGTATATATATCTTATCTGGATTTCTACACCTTGATAAAACGACATATAATTGGCCGTGTGAGAATAATTACCTTTTGATGTATAACCTTACATAATTAAAACTTTGTCCCTGAGATTTATTAATGGTCATGCAAAATACTAATGTTAAAGGAAACTGTTTTCTATAAAGAATAAAAGGTAATGAAGAAGATTCTCCTCTATTTAATTTAATTCTATCAATAAAAACTCTATCACCTACTTTTCCTCCTGTTAATATTTCCGCTTCAATATTATATTCAAATAATTTGGTTATTTTAAGTTTAGTACCGTTACACAAACCTTCGTGTATACTCAAATTTCTAATTAACATAACAATAGCATTAACTTTTAAATCTAATTTATGAGGTGGCAAACCTTCATAAATATTGTTTAATATTTCTATTGGAAAAAGTATATGAATGTTGTTATCACTTTGATCAACACCTTTATGAGTCGCATAATCTGTACTATAATAAGTCTTTTTATCACCATTTAATAACATTAAAATTTTTTCATTCAAAAATTTAATTTTTTAATTATGAGGTGCTAAAATAACACGATCATAATCATTTATTTTATTAATATTTTTATAAATTTGTAAGCAAACATCGTTAATTCTTCAATTATTAGGTATTATAAAAGGATTTATATTACGGTCTCCAATTTGTTATAATAATTTCGAGAATTCTTTATTCTGAGAACGAATATTGTGTTTTAATTTGAAAATTTTAAATAAAGGCCAAAGTTCAGAATATTTGATAGTGTCTTCAATTATAGCGCTTCTAAATCCGTGTTTCATTACTGAGAGTATTTGTGAAAATCACCTCCTAAAATTATTAATTTTCCCCCAAAAGGTAAATCGTTTGTACATAAATCGCTTAAAGATCTGTCAATAATTTCTAAAGCATTTTTGGGTATCATAGATGCTTCATCCCAGATTAGACTTCCATTTCTCTTAATTTCTTTTTATCTGATTCTAGTTTAAAAAAAAATATTTTCCATACTATTTAAATCTAATAGCAATCTAAAGGTTCTATGAGTAGTCATTCCTTTGGGTAAGAGAATAGACGCTATACCAGTTCAACCCATTGATATAATATTTTTTCCTTTTGATAGAAAATAATAAATTAAAGTTTTATATACAAATGTTTTACCCGAACCTCCAGGACCATCTGTAAAATTGATTTTATTTATATTTTTTATAAGTTGTTTGAAAATAAATTTTTGATCTTCATTTAATTTTGTAAACATATCATCGAATATTTCCTTACTAATTAGGTTATGTCAAGAGGATACTGTACCGCTAACAGTCCACACGAACATATAACGAATTTAATATTGTTTATGCCTAGGGCAAATTTGATGTTTCTGGAACTCCTGCTACTTTTTTGAATGTCTGCTGCTCCTTCACAATGCCCTAACAGAATATAGCGCGAGTTTACATTTAGATATTGCAAGTGAAAATGTTCACTATTTGAGGAAGTTCGATACCAAAATGAATAATATAAGATCGTTCCAAAAATTTAATATGTTGTTCTTTGATTGATTTTCTATAAGTGTGGGGATTTTCATAACGTTTGTCAACTCGGTTATGAAATTATTGAACTTAAAAGATCAACTCTTATACATGGGTTCTTATGGAAGTACCTTTACTAAAACACAAAACACTTAGCGATTCTTTACAAAATATAAGAATGATCCAAAAAACTATTCACAATATAGCAAATATACAGGAGAATGTTTGTACGAAATCGATTCGTACGTTTATAGACCTCGATACTGAGTACTGCGGCAAAACGTAAACAAGCAATCGAGTTCATTGGCTGCAAGAGGGGGTGCGCGGTAAGAGGAGCAGCGCATGCGGTGCGAGGGGAAACCTTCCTCCTTCCCCGCACGCTGAGAGGTATCTGTCCTCCTTAAGCAAAAATAAAAGAAAAATTAATCAAAAGATACAGACTTTTTATTCGCCCGATATAGCGAAGACTTCGTTAAAAAAAATCCACCTTCTAATAATATGAAAAAATACAATGCCTTTTTTAGTACTTAGTTCATACTTCGTCAATCAAGTTTTTCGTACTTCGTCAATCAAGTTTTATTTAAGGTGGTTTCCTGGAGATCAGAGTTGATTCAACACATACTTGGAATTACACACGTAGGTCAGTAAAGACATAACGAATGTCATATCCAAATTTCCGAGCATTTTATCGTTTGGCTTCTGAGTAATTGCTGTGTAAAGTTACACTGATTACATGGAAAATATATCTATATATATCGAAACTGTTGCGTTATGTATCTGTTTACAACAATATCTAAGCAATGAGATTCAAGTCAGACTTGGAATTTTATGAACACATATAATATACACGGTGTCGCATTTTAATCTATGCAGCCAAATATTTCCGAATGCAGGCCAGATACAGAAAAATGGTTCAGATGAAAATTGTTCGTGACGATGGGGGTCAACTTTTGGTCACCTTTTATTTGACCTTGAGATCATTTTTCAAGGTTATTTCAAGGTTAAGATCATTTTCTCAAATTAGAACTCCTATTTCTGACGTCGGAATCGGATAGAGCGGAAAATTTTACGTCCAAAACCGTTCTTTAAACTTTTTTTGTGACCTCCACGAGGTTATATCAAGGTCAAATGCTTAAAAATTTGTCAGAACGCGAAATTTCATAGTTATCTCAAGCAGAACAAGCATTGATAAACCCAACCAATTAAGAAATTTTTGTGGTCGCCAATTGTGAATATGATGTTAGGTTTCTGTGGGGTGCGATGCGATGGTACCGCATGGAGGCTGAAATATCCCAAATGAGGTCATTTTGAATCACTATGAAAATCACTAAAAACACATTCTGAGAGCTTCATGGGTCGCTGATTATAAATTCGAAGTCAGATGCGACGCCGGAGTACCACATGGAGATTGAATCGCTTTAAGTGGGGTCAATTTCCCAATTTCCATGAAAATGGCTAAAAATAATATCCTGGGAGTTTTCGCGGTCACTTATCTACAGAAGCTCCAGCAACATTGCTCTATTGGCTTTAAGCTCTTTTTGATAATACTGGGTCCTTACTTTTAGCGTTACCCAGAAACAACGACGCGGACGTAGTAAGGCCTGTTTCCTTTGGGGTGCTTGTTTACGTGAGTCCCCATGCCTCTCACTGGGGTGCTTGTTTAACGTGAGTCCCCTTGCCTCTCACTGGGGTGCTTTTTTAACGTGAGTTCCCTTGCCTCTCACTAGGATGCTTTTTTAACGTGAGTGCCCTTGCCTCTCACTAGGGTGCTTGTTTACGTGAATCCCCTTGCCTCTCACTGCGGTGCTTGTTTAACGTGAGTCTCCTTGCCTCTCACTAGGGTGCTTGTTTAACGTAAGTCCCCTTGCATCTCATTGGGGTGCTTGTTTACGTGAGTCCCCTTGCCTCTCACTGGGGGGCTTGTTTAACGTGAGTCCCCTTGCCTCTCGCTGGGGTGCTTGTTTAATGTGAATCCCCCTGCCTCCCACCATTATTACTGCAGTTGACATTATCTATCCACGGAGTACATGTTCAAAGTTACCGCCATTGGCTTCCAGGCACAAGCGTAATCACCGTTGGAAATGATCTACAGTCCTGAGCAACGTCGCTTTAGAAATGGATTCGCAAGCTCTACGAATTCTATCCATAAAATCTTCCCTTGTAGGCCGTTGAGCAAAAACTACATTTTTTACGTACCCCCATAAGAAAAAATCTGGTGACGTCATATCTGGTGAATCAGCAGGCCAGTTAACTGGACCTCCTCGTCCAATCCACTTGTCATTGTAGTTGTTATTTAAAAATTCTCGAACGATTCGTGCAAAATGTGGTGCTGCACCATCTTACTGAAGCCACATTCTTTGTCTTGTAGCTAAGTCGACGTTTTCCAAAAGTACTGGCAAATGATCTCTTATTAGCTCTAAATAGCTGTTTCTATCGACATTTCGCTCAAAGAAATACGGACCTATCAAGTAACCTTTGACTATTCCACACCATACCATTATGCTCCACCGATTTTGATGATCTATCGCTCTATGCGAGTGAGGGTTCACATCTGACCAATAATGGCAATTGTGCCTGTTCAGTCGCCCATCGCTACAAAATTTTGCCTCATCTGAAAAAAGGGCGTATTTGAAAAAGTCTGGATCATTTTCTATCATTCTTAAAGCCCAGTGACAAAATTCAATGCGCAATTGAATATGGTTCTGCCTTAGTTCCTGAACTAAATTTATATGGTAGGCATGATAGTCAATAATTCTCAGAATCCTTGAAACCGTCGGACGGGAAATACCAATTTCTCTTTCAATTTGGCGTGTGCTAATATGCGGGTCGAGATGAACAATTCTTAAAATAGTCACGACACGAGCATTGTTTTCATCGTATTCGTGGTGCCTGCGCTGATGAATAAGGTGGCCACCGCGAGCTCTTTGAGTTAAAGTTCTGATTGTCAAATCAGTAGGATGTCTCCTTTGTGGATACAACTCAGCATACCGCCTAGCTGCTGCACGATAATTACCATTACATCGCCCTAAAAACATTATCATTTCAACTATTTGATCAGCTGGATAATCAGCCATGATGTAACTTTACTTATAGACGAGACAATTGAAAAAGATTTAATTTTTAAAATATTGAGAACAAATAAACATTCGTGTCGTGGAAATTTAACGCGCGTCATTGATCTCCGGTGGCTTCATTGCCCCTATTCCACGAGTTACGATTTTGTAGCCTAGTCCCCATGGGTCGGAGTTAACTTCGTCGCTCACCTCTTTCCAGCATCGCCTACTGGACTTAATCGCAGGCCTTAGTCTTTTCTGTACCTGTTTAAATTCAGCGATAACAATGGTGGCCCCGCGTCGTTCCTACGGGCGTTGTGCCCGTCTAAGGAGCCTCAACCATACGTAACTCCGCTATATCTTCTATCCACCATTACGCTGGTTGGCGGTAGTTTCTATTTCCGCTTCGCGGTATGGAGTCATCGCATGCTCCTACTATAGCTGACGTTGCCCTGGTCACCTGGGCTTCCACACGCTCCCGGCCTAATAAATCATTTCTGTCGGCCCTTTGTGATACCCTTAGTAGTTGCTAGCTGATCCACGTTTAATCGATGGGTCTTCCACCTTGTTAATGGTCTGCTCGCTCGGAGTCCACCTACACTATCTAAAATCGTAAACATGATGTACTGGTGATCACTGCCTGATTCTGCCTCCGAGACCTGCCAGTTACTAATCCTCGGTACTAGGTGCACAGATGTGAAAGTGACGTCGGGGATGGATTCGTGGAACCCCGGGTGTCTATAGGTAGTGACCGAGCCCTCATTTGCAACCACTGTTTGTCTCCGGCATACCCCATTTTATTGCCCTTGCGTTAAAATCTCCTGCAATTAGTAGGATGCCGGAGATATCCCGCAATATGTCCTCCATGTGTTCAACCTGCATAAGAAATTCATTTCTTCGTATGTTGGGGGATATATACATGCTCACGTAGGTAACATCAGCGACGCGCGCCCATACTAAACCTTCTGCCTTGCCTCATCCGGTAATCTTCCAACTATGATTACCTGCTACCCAGACCGTCCCTATGTCGGTCTCGTCCGCGAAACTCGTGGTTGTATTGCGAGCCCGATGCCTATACTGTTCGCTTACTATTGACACGTTCACGAGTCCCTGGCTCACTCGATTAGTGAGCAGCTCGTCGGCGAGTACGACGCCGTTCGTGTTTATTTGTAAAACCGTCGACATTTTTTAGGCCACTTTAACTTTTCTAGCTCGTCCCTGAAAGCGACGCATATCCCCGTGCACGAGAAGTGCGCTAGCTCGGTAGCCGTTGTCCTTACAGTCTTTTTTCATATGCCAAAAGCCCTGGGATCTGAAGAAACGCGGAATCACTGTCCGCTTTGTAACTCTGTAGCTGAAATACCCTATTTTAATCCTCCCTTTTCTTAGGAGTGTCATGGCCGCAGTCTCGTCTATTTCGACTATCGCCATCCACCGCTTTCCTCCACCTACGTCAAATACGTGGATACTAAGGTTGCCCGTGTTGCTTACCTCCTCCCTAATCGCGACGTTTACCTGTTCTTCGATGGTCACGCACGACATTCCGCCTATTTCCAGTGTAAGCCTTGGAGTTAGGCCTTTAATCTGGTATTGATTTCCGAGATTTTCCTGGGTAACTCTCTGAAAGGCCTCCTTGTCATCCGATCGTCTCTCCAGTTCTATAAGTACCCCACCGTTTTTAGTCAGACTGGTATTTCTTAAAACAGCCTCCGCTTTCTCAGGCTTAACGTTGGATGTGAGGTCCTTGTGTATCTCTGCATAGCTCTTTTTCGCAGTCGACGTTATGTGGATTGCCCATCGTCGAGGCCGAGGGTTTACTTTATTCTCCTTCCCGTCCTGCTGTTGCTATTGGGTTCCCATGATCTTGCCACTATCTGGGCGTAGGCTTCTTCCTCCTGGTGACTGTGGTGAATCTGTTCTTCTCCGTTCTCCCTCTCTTGAATGGGGAATCCTGCATCGGGCTGTCTCTTAATCGGCGCTTTTTCTCGTCGTCGCTATCCCCGCTGCTCGGTCTCTAATTACCGGTGTTTTCCCATTTCTCTCATTTGCTGCCGTTCCACGTGCTGGTTGTACCCCAGCTGAGCGAACTTCGTTTAGAGCCTCAGCTGCCGCGGTCGGGACTATTATTCCATCCTTTACCGGCATTGCGATGTTCCTCTGCTTGAAAGTCATGTCTCGCATGCAGCTTAGTAGGCGCTTCATGATCACTGCCACTACCACTACCACTACCACTACCACTACCACCACTACTATAACTATCACTATTACTACCACCACTACCACTACTATGACTAGTTCCACTACTACCACTACCACCACTACCACCACTACCACCACTACCACCACAACCACAACTACCACCATTACCACAACTACCACCACCATCACAATTATCACCACCACAACTACCACCACCACCACCACTACCACCACTACCCCGTGCTGTCAAGAACGGCTCGTTCTTCTTGACAAAGGAAAGGGACCACCCGTCACGCCGTCGTCGTTCAGGCCATTGTGCATGCTAGACTGCACGGGTAAAATCTTCGAGCGGCTCATTCGGATGAGACTAAGGACGGCCGTGGAAGCCCGCATGGGCCTCGCGGGAAACCAGTACGGTTTCCGCATCGGCCGGTCCACGGTCATGGCGGTGGAGGAGGGAATGCAATAGGTCCATGAGGCCTCGAGCGCCCCACATAAGAGACCTCTTGAAAAAGCTTAAGTCGGTCGTGTCTGACCTTGCCAAAATGATAATGGAGGTAGGCAACACCAAGAAGGAGATAAAGGATGGAGTGAAGGAATCGGTAATGCTGGTGGAAATGATATGCATAAATATCCGAGCACAACAACCAGGGACCAGGAATGCAGGAAAGAAGAGAGAGCGGCAAGATATGCCTAGCCCTAATGATCAACAGGGCGCTAAGCAACCGACAAAGATCAAAAAACGAAATAGGCTGGAGCCGCCAAGCCCAAGAACCGACACGGCAAGGCGGATGGAGCAGGCAAGGAAAAGGCTACAGATTAACGAGGAGCTGGCGAGCAACGGCTTCGCGTCGCAAACCACCCCCGTCCAAGAAGAAGATGAAAAGGAAAAAGAAGAGGAACAAAGATAACACCAACGTCAATAAAACCAAGGGCGCCCAGGACAACAGGAGGCGCAGCAGGACCTCTACAAGGGTCAAGCCGAACGCGGTACTGATGGTGCCAGCGGAAGGCAAGACCTACTCGGAGGTTCTCGCTCGGATGACCAGTGAGATGGACCCGGAAGAAATGGGAATTAAGGTTCGTACCATCCGGGAAACCAGGAAGGCGGCGTCCTGGTCGAGCTGGGCAAAACGAATCCTGTGGCTCAAACCCAGTTCGAGCAGGCCGTGGCTAACATCGTAGGACTGGACGGGAACACTAGATTCCTCACCCCCAGTTCACTGTGAAGATAAGGGGAATCGTGGCGTCCTCCAACAAGACACAAGTGGTAGAGACAGTCAAGTAAGCCCTGGGGAACAATGCACCAACAAGCGTGGAGGCCTGGCTCTTCTCCTCAATAATGAAGGGCACAAAAATAGCGAGGGTGATACTGAACGTACAGAATGCCCGAACTCTCGTCAGGAGTGGTCATCTACGCATTGGGTGGGTCAACTGCCCGGTGCGGTTCAGGGAGTCGCCAACCCGATGCTAAAAATGCCTAGGCTTTGGCCACGACTCGGCCAACTACACCGAGCCGGACAGATCCCGACAATGCTGGGCGTGCGGGAAGGAGGGTCATAAGGGAAAGGATTGCCAAGGCCCTCCTTACTGCTGCCTCTGCAGCAGTGATGGAGCCACCACAGGAGGCAAATCACACGAAGGGGGGTACCAAGTGCACAGCGTACGCGGCAGCACTGAGGGCGAGGAGCAGGACGCAGAAATGGCGGTCATCATACAGGCCAACCTGGGTAGAGCGCAACTGGCTCAGACCCTGATGGAGGCGTATGCGAAAGAACAGGGAACCGACATACTCATCATCTCCGAGCAATACAGAGATGAGGGTCACGACACGGTTCTGGGATCATACGAGAATAGCGGCCATCAAGATCCAGAGTAGAGGCAAATACAAAGTCACTGCCACCGGAGCGGGAAAGGGCTTAGTCTGGATCAAGTGTGGCCAACGGGTCTGGGTAAGCTGCTATCTGTCCCCGAACATCCGGATGAGCGAATTCAGAGAGCGGCTTGCATTTCTCGAAGACGCCATCACGGATCTCAGAGGTGAACAGATTGTAGCAGGAGACATCAACTCCAAGGCCACTGATTGGGGAGCCGAAGAGATGGACTCCAGAGGGGAGGCAGTGCTCGAGATAGGCCGCAAGGCTTGATCTCACGGTTCTTAACACCTGATGCGTCGCAACGTTCCACCGTCCGGGAACGAGGGGCTCTATCGTCGACGTGACAATGGTGTCGTCGTTGATTACCGGCAGAATCCGGAACTAGCGAGTCCTCGAAAGGTACACGGCTAGTGATCACCAGTATGTGACCTATAGCATTCAGGAGGGGCGCGTGGCGCGATCGATCGCGGCTCAGCGCGCGACCAGGGGGTGGAACGTGGTGTGGCTCAATAAGGACGCGCTATGGACGGCCCTTGATATTGCGCCACCGGCGGCCGACTTGACACTGCTCAACAGCAGAGAGTCGGTCGAGGCCCTGATCGAGCGCAACATGCGACTCATAGGAGGCTGGTGTGATATCGGCATGCCGAAAAGGGTCATCAGACCCTTCCAACAGCCGGTGTACTGGTGGACCCCCGAAATGGGCGAGCTCCGTGCGGCCGGCGGTGCCACAGCGACGAGATCGCGACGCCGCGACGATGAGGCAGTAGAGCTTTACAAGATCGCGCGAAAGAATCTGGTGAGGGCCATTAGAAGAGCAAGAAGAGGTGCCTGACGGAGCTGAGGGAGAATATCAACAGAGACCCTTGGGGCCTGGGGTACCAGATCGCCACGAAACGATTTGGGAAAATGGCCCCAGTCGCCCCGATGGAACCTGATGAGATGCGGACCATCGTAGACTACCTCTTCCCCGACCACCCGGAGCGGAGGCCACGGCAAATTACCGTGGATGAGAAAGTTCCTCTCTTCACAAGGGAAGAACTTCTCTTCGCGACGGAGGAACTCGGGAGTCGCAAGGCTCCAGGACCAGACGGGATCCCCAACGAAGTCTTGAGAATCGTGGCGAGGATGAAACCAAGCGTTCTGCTGGACATGTACAATGCGTGCATGCACATGGGCATGTTCGGGGGGCACTAAAAGATCCAACGGCTCGTTCTTCTTGACAAAGGAAAAGAACCATCCGTCACGCCGTCATTTTTCAGGCCATTGTACATGCTAGACTGCGCGGGCAAAATCTTCGAGCGGCTCATTCGGATGAGCCCAAGGACGGCCGTGGAAACCGGCATGGTCCTCGCGGGAAACCAGTACGGTTTCCACATCGACTGGTCCACGGTCATGGCGGTGGAGGAGGGAATGCAATAGGTCCATGAGGCCTGGAGCGCTTCACACAAGAGTCGGGATCTCTGCTCACTTGTCACGTTGGACGTACAAAATGCGTTCAACTCCGCTAGGTGGAGGAACATACTAAGTGCTCTCCACTAGTACGACGTACCGGAGCATCTCATCAAGGTTCTTGAGAATTACCTACAGAACCGAGTACTCCGGTATGGCAACGGAGGGAGAGCGCGAGAGGTGCATCACGTCTGGCGTGGCACAGGGATCGGCAATAGGTCCCGAGCTGCGGAACCTTGTCTACGATGGCCTGATGCGTGTTGAGATGCCATCGGGAGTGCGACTCATCGGCTTTGCCGACGATGTCGCGCTGGTCGTCAGGGCCAAAAACTAAGAAAGTACTCAAACGCAGAATCGAGTGGGCTGTTCGGAGGATCACATGATGGCTCGTGCTCCACTGTTTAAAGCTGGCGGCTGCAAAAACGGAGATTGTGCTCGTCACCAGAAGGAGGGATTTCGCGGTGATTTTGAAGTAGACTTTGAGGTCTCTGTTCTATGCAGCCCGAGTGCCAAATACCTCGGTGTGTGGATCGACTCCCGGCTCAGCTTCAACGAGCACCTGCGCCGGGTCCAGGATAAGGCTTCGAAACTCATGGCAGGACTCAGCAGGATGATGCCCAACGTGGCAAGGCCGATGAAAGATAAACGGAGACTGCTCGTGAATGTGGCAAAATTGACTCTGCGGTACGGGGCCGAGGTATGGGCGGATTCCCTTAACACCCAAACCAACCAGCAACACCTGACTTCGATACAGCGTACGGGAGCGCTGCGGGTGTTCTCGGCTTACCGTACCGTCTCGGCTGCGGCAGTGATGGTCATTGCCGGGGTCATCGGAATTGTATGGCTCGCCAAGTAGAGAAGGTAGAAGTTTCTGGAACGACTGAGGGATGTTCGGAGACACGACGTTGATCGCAGGGCGGACACCATCTGTGGATGTCAGGAGTGGGACCGGGGAATGACGGGTCGGTGGACGCACCGTCTGATCCCTCAAATCCGGCCCTGGCTAGACCGGACATACGGTAGCCTGTCGTTCTACCTGACACAATCCCTGTCAGGCCACGGAGCGTTTGCGGAGTATCTCTACCGAATCTCTTTAACACTACTTAATGAATTCTATTTAATGAAAGTGATCATAAAGAGTACGTATTGATATTTTATTCCTATCATAAATGTCCCATCACATGGTACTAGAATGCTGGGCGCGCTACACACGCCTTCAATTGTGCTGCATTTTTTTTAACCTTTAGAGGACGGGATGGCCCCTATACGGGCCATGCCCATGATCGACCCTTTACATGTGTTAGTTTTGAGATGTGAGACATCACAAAAACTCGATTTCTATAGAAAAGTGAGAGAAAACAGTAAACCCAAATCCCCGTCCTCTAAAGGTTAATCGACTGCCATATTTATGTAACGTATATTATAGCGTAAATATATTTGTTAATGTATTCTGTAAATTTATTTTGTGAACGTGTTGTTAATTCTGGATACATGGTACAACAAACCTGCTATTCCATTTAGGTGAATCCGTGTTTATTTAATTATTCATGATGTAACAGTGCTCTGGTTTCGTTATGACATAGGCAAATAGGTCTCAAATATGGCCGATAGAGGAGAAATAAAAAACATAGATTTACGAAAGAACAGACAGTGGAGAGGGATCTAGCACGGGCCCAATCTGTACATGTCAGTACTTACAATTAACGTATTTTATTTATTTGATCTTTAAATATTAAACCTAATTCGATCTTAGCCAGGTTTCAAACTAAATAATAATTGTAATTCAAGTTCCGTATTATTACCTCTCTCTCTCTCCCTCTCCCTCTCTCTCTCTCTCTCTCTCACTCAGCGTTCCACTTTGAGCGTTTTATACATCTTTATACGATTATTTATATAGGATTATCAAAGTATTCATAAAGAATTCTTTATCTAAATTACTTTGTGATTATGTTATATACATATTATTTTGTTTTACTATAAATATTTTTTAATATTTTTTTTCACAAAGTAATTTCCTTGAATACTTGCTGACTACTTAAAGTAATCTTTCTGGTGGGACATTCATGGTGACTTAAAGGATTTATTTAGCTTAATTCTGTGGTGATATTGAAAAAGATCTTCAGTTCAATTTTTTCAAAAATAGAGTTATACTATTTTTCGCATTGTATGAGATCCTTTGCATTATTTGGGCTAGATATCGACACATACAGATAAATTTTTTCGAAAAAAATATAGTTTTAAAAACGGACTGTCTATTTGATTTTATTATATTCTAACATTTAAATCGTATGATCCCTCGTAAACTTTTTCAAGTGACTTAAGCTCTTTTTCTATATCACCACAGAATTATTGCTTATTGGGTACGATTGACCTTATCAAAATACTTGTATAAGTTGTATCATACTATCTATACTACACTCATATTGAATGTGTGAGATAAATATTATATATTACCCATTTGACTGCGAGTTGATTTATCTGTTACGTCCGGAGACGTAATATAGAGATTTAGAATTTCATTCTGAAAGTTATTCACATCAGATATTTTCTGACATATAAACGCGAGAATGCAACGCAGCATTTCGCTCAGGCATCGTACCGTAGACCGTGTGACGTAGAGAGCCATCGACCTCCAGAAGACAGTGGCGTGCAATTTTTTAACAAATCAGCATTTCACAATGCTACCACTTAAATGCTACGCGTATAAGCCGCAACCGAAAATTTCTTAATAAAGATGATCTCAATTTATCATCTATAACCCAATTAAACCGCATAATAAAACTGCGAAATGCATCACGCAAGTCAGTCACAGCGTACAAGAAACCTGGCGAGCTCCGTGTAACTCTGCGACATCGAGGAAGTTGAAATCGTAAGCCTTACTCATCTAGCAAGCAGATCTTATAAATTATTGAAATTGTAATCGTAGGCCATACTCGTATAGTAAGCAGATCCTATAAATTATTGAAATTGTAATCGTAAGCCTTACTCGTCTAGCAAGCAGATCTTATAAGTTATTTATAGTAAATTTATAAAAGCAAGTGTAAATTCTAAACGTAAAGAACAATTATAGAAAAAGAATTGTAAGTAAAATTACAACGTATCGATCTACCAGAAGCCAGCAGATTGTATTGGTAAATAAATTATTGTATTTTATATAATAAACATACATAAAACCAATTACTATTTATTTCCACTCATTCCGGACTTCAGATTGGTTCTGGTACGAATCGAACGTAAATTCACTAGATTTATACGAAAAATAAAACCGGAGTAAGAGGAAACGAATAGTATTTGAAAATTACTAAAAATATCACTACTAACTGCTTCCGAGCTTCTCGTTTTGCAGTAAGAAGTTGAGAGGATCATTGTAGCATGATCGTTTAACTTCTGAAGATGAACGTGTACGGCTCGTCCAGAGAATACTAACATATTAACAGATAAATAAAAGAAGAAAATAGACGATGTTATAGAAATAGGATAACCCAAATACAAATAATCAAACGTAAACGAATATAAAAAAAGATTTCACATAAAGATAAAATAAAAATAAATCCAAATATATAAGTAAATAGCATCACAAAAATATATTTGACAAACAAGAGAAATAAAGTGAAAAATTGATATAGGGAAACATTAAGAAACAAATAAGTAAATAATATCAGTAAAAACAAATAACTAAAATATTAGTGAAAAAAAAAATAAACAAATGAATAAATAAATAAAAAGAAATTTAAATAAATAAAACAAATCCAACACGAATGAGAAAAATGAAATAATAATACAAAATAATAATCATTGAATGGATAAATATTATATTTTACATAAACAAGAAATAAAAATATCAGAAATCAAATTACACGAAAAACATTGGCGAATAAATAAATAAATTGCCAAATAAATAATACACAAAAAAAATATATAGTTGAACTAATAAACATAAACATTAAGTGTAGCATAAGCAAAAGAGTAATATCTCATGTTGTCATATCAGAAAAACGTATAAATTATAAAATCAATTTACAAAACAAAGGAATTAAACACAATTCTGAAACAAATACAAACAAATAAATAATAAATTATTAATATGTAATGTCACATAAGAAGGATATAGAAAATCCAATAATAACAAGAAGTAAAACTACAGAAAATCCAATTTTAAAAGATAAAGTAAATGAAAGAAATCGAGAATCAAGTAAAATATTCCAAAGAAGTTCTAAAATACTACGATCGCCTCCACGCGCACGAAATATAAAACCATTAAGCGAAGGAACAGGAATATCTGACAAAGAAATCGTGACAAATTCGCAAAGTTCAAACATGGACCTCATTGATCTTACACCATACACATACGCAAATGTATCGCAAGACTCAAAAAATAAAACATTACTAGAAATACCGAGTATTGACATTTAATCAACCTCAAGAGTAGGAAATAAAAAAAAATCAGACAACAAACAACTGAACAATCAAGACAATTTGACACAAAATCACTATAAAAATTTTTTACTGTTACCTCAAACAAAATCGGATTTAGAGTCACCTACAGAATATTTTACGCCAAAATTATTAAATCGTGATTCTGCATTTTTTGATAAATCAGTAGATACATCAGTAGATGAAATAGGCGACTACACGGACATAGACGGAATACTAAACGAACAAAGTCTTATTTTAGCTAAAACAGATCTACAGGAAAGAAGAGAAATAGAAACAGAATTATTAAACCAAATAAATAATACTGTTGAATCGGAAATTAATAGAACCATAATAGAACCCGAAATAAATATGGCAAATCAACAATTCAAACTACCACTGAAAGAAATATTGGGATTGGTACCGACATTTGACGGAAAAAATATAACAGCAGAAGAATATATCGACAAACTTAAAGAAGCAAAAAACATTGTTAACGCGGCTGACGAATCGAAGAATTAATAACCGCTATAAGAACTATTTACCCTTGTACAGAAGACTTATACACACTATATGGTAAATTACGGAGAATGGTTCAAAAAACCAATCAATCAGTATTTTCGAATACGGAAATAAAATTCGAATAATAAACACAAATATAATAGAACTAAAAAAAATAGAGGACGGCGTTACGGCAGAGCAATTACAAATATTTAAAACTTAACTAGAAGATGATGCATTAAACAGTTTTAAAAACGGTTTGAAACAAGAAATAAGAGTAGAACTAGGCAAACCGAATAGTACACATGCCGCTATGAAAAAAGCAGTAGAGATAGAATTAAGACTCGAAAAACAAAAATTACTAAGAGAAGATAAAGCAAATATACTATTCAATACTGAGAAATTAAATATAAAAAAGGAAGCTAGAACATTTCATTGTCAAATTTGTAACGATTTCATGAAGCAATGTTTTGCGTAAATATAGCATGCGTATATTGTAAAAATAAAGACCACTTATCATACTTTTGTAATACAGTAAAAGATAAAATGGAATTAATTTGCAATTATTGTAGCTTAAGTGGACATTCAATAGATACATGTAGATTAAACGAGATGCAGGAAAACCATTGTCAATACTGCCAAAACATGGGACACACAGTAACACAATGCCCGATTATAAAAAAATTAGAATTATGTTGGAAATGCAAGAAAAAAGGCCATGACCCAAATACGTGCGAAAAAAGTGCTAACGCCGATGAGTGTTGCGAACTCTGTGGTAACGTGAGCCACAAAATGAAGAACTGCCCGTCGGCAGTATGTCAAAGGTGCAATAAACCCGGACATGTAATGAAATACTGTCAGGTAACGAGGAAAATGATATGGTGCACAATCTGTGCTATAGAAGGTCACGAAACCTCGGATTTCCAAACAGTGGGAATTATGGCTATGCAAAATAGACAACAAGCATTTGGAAATAGACATCAAAATGTCTACGAACAGCGAAATTCGGGAAACGCTTAAATTCTTCTGAGAGCGAGTGGATCAGAAGAAAACAAAACGAAACACTCGACGATAAAACGAACATCAAAACAATCACATTAATAGATAAAACTACAAAAAAATTAGAGTTAGGAAATCAAGAAAATAAATTAACTACAAAAGACGTTGAAGTTGATACGTTAATCAAGAAGAACAAAGAAGAAAATCTGTTAGACACTCAAATGACCACAACAAATGCAAATAATAAACTAACTTCATCAAAAATTACAATGTACTTTCTAAAATTAGAAAATGCACTACAGTATATTGAAATAAAAAATCCTTACACCGCAAAATCATGCAAACTACTCGTAGATAGCGGAGCCCAATTAAACATTATCAAGAAAAATCAAATACCACCATACATAATATTAGAAAATAAGAAAATTCAGCTATCAGGCATCACAGATAAGGCTATAGAAACATTGGGAGTAGTAAAAATGCTAATTAATGATTTGTTTATTGATTTTCATGTAGCTCCTGAAGAATTTTCTCTCCCTTACGATGGAATACTAGGTATTAAAATACTCTCAGAACAGAAGTTAAGACTAGATGAAGGTTATTTACAATTAAATAATAGTAAAATTGCATTGAAACCAAGATACACGATAAAAACAGGCTCTTTTAATACAATTGCAAATAAAAATAAATCCTAGGCAAATAAAATAAGACAAATATTTAATAAGGAAATGGAAAACATACCAATAGAACAACATGCGAAATTAGAATTTGAAGAGGAAATAAAGCTAGAACTAGGGGGGCTGCCCCCCCCAGCGTGCCTTCGGCACGCCATCCCCCCCACCCCCACACACACCTGCTCCTCGCTTCGTTCGTCGCCCCCCCCCTCCCTTCGTAAAAACTTCGTTTTTACATAATAGGCACGACTGCAATGCTCAGAAGAACCTTATACTTTTATTATTGCAAAAATTGTAATACTTTATTTATCATTTTTATCATTTAAAATAAACATAAATACATCTGCAGTAGAATTTAAATAATAGTTATCCATTTACTTTTACACATTTATTTCTTCTTTTTTGTAGAAGGTTTGCGTTTTAATTCTACATGTATATAAATTTATTAAGTATTAATTGATATGATTAAAGCGCGCATGGGAATATTGAATATAAATACCATGATTACAGTTATATTTAAAATTAAAAACATAGTTTTCATAATTTCTATTATAATTATAATAATTGGTTTTTTATTTTTATTTATGAAAATGTAATATGAAAACAAAATTTTGTTTTAATCTTATCCATAAGGTGGAGACTAGCTGCTCACGGATTTACCGGTATTCCTAACTGCATATACCTATACAATCTCAATTACAAAAAGTACTTGCGCACATATGCATATATACACTAATACCGTGAAAAGGAGAAAAACAGAAGGAGAATGCTCAATACTGATGCATTCGGCAATGGCAATCTAGCTTAGCCCTGCGACCTGCGTACATGAATATACTTATACTACAGCAGTCGTAACGGCTACGCTAGGTACCTCGGCTCACGGTCGTACACACTTTCATATGATCGCGCGCGCTTTCTGCTACTGCTGAGTAGTGCCACGTGCCGTAGCGCACATGTGTCCATGGTGTGTGTTGTCAACAATCGAATCGTCTGACTCCCGGCGTCCCCCGCGATAACTGTGGCTGCTGTAGTATGCCGCCCTGGTGAATCGTGTTCGCCCTTGCAACGTGTTCGCCGATTGTCGATGATTCGTCGGAGATGGGAAGGCAGTGTGTCAGCGCAGAGAGCAGATTTAGTAAGCATTTTCTCGTTCCTAACCTCTCTGATGGGTGAGCTGATGGTACTTTCGGTTGTTGCAGGTATCTGTGGCAGCAAAAGTAGTGTAAACGACGGGTACTGTTGTAGACTGTTTCTTGGGTGTGGAAATGTTGTCTGAGTCATCTATTTATTAATTATATGTCGTTTTTAGGTGCTCAACTTTCCTTGTTTGGCTCTTACAGTAGTGACTATTATTTTTACAGTTAAGCTGCTGCTTGTGTCTCTACTCTCAGGCTGTTGCTGTTGCCAGCAGTAAAACAGCGGTTAAAGGTCTCCACCAGTCCTTCCCCTCTAGTTGTTACAGGAAGCTGGTACAGTGAGTGAACAACAGCCATTGCTGCAGACTTTCCTTTTGTATGGTGTGTTTTTGTTAATTCTTCTATTTATTAGTCATATGTGATTTGTAGGTGCTCAACTCTCCTCGCTTATCCCTAAGAATAAGGACTGATCTGCTGTTCATATGCTTTGCTGATCCCTAGGCTGAGGCAGTCCCTGACATGAAACCCAATTGACGGTCTCTGTCAGTACTTTCCTCCTCGGTGGTGTGGTTACTGACATAGTGGATTGCTGTTAGATGATTCTCAGCAGACTGGTATCCATGGAGTAGAGCCAGCCTAGACCGTCCAGCCCTATTTTGCAACTTCTACAGCTAAGTGATCTTCGAGTGTTAGTGCTTTAAAGTGTGAGGGGATATGTAATAAGAACTGGAAAATATTATATAAGTGCTGTGTGTGTTGTTAAATGCGATAAGGGTGGTAGTTGTCCCTGGTAATATTAACTTGTCTATTTAATTTCTAAGTTTAGGCAGGGTGTAAGAACTCGCTTCAGGGTATCTGTTGTATTAAAATACATCATTATGTATTTCGCAGACTTCTACCCAGTGAGACTTGACTATTTAATAGTTTTCTACATGCTGTAAGACTGAGTCAGCTAGAACATTGCATTCTTTATGCATTGAAATTTACCATATTACAACATTTATAGCTCATACCTTACACAAAAGCTTTTTTTGTATATATGATATTCCTTTAACATGTACTTATATAATATTACACAATTTTGATTCTTTTAGTTCAATCGCTTAGGTCCTGGGAACATAGTTAGTAGGTTAAGCTGGGTAATCTTATATTAAATTTTTTAAATTTGTTATTAAAAATCTTTTTGTAATATGTGTTTATCCCATTAAATATTGTAATCAAATGTAATTTTGTATCTTATTATTATGTTTTTGTAATTATATTATCTTTGGAATGTTATGTCGATTTTTTCCATCTTATTTAGAGCTATTGTATCGAATACTTCTGTGCAAATCTAATTCTGTTAAATAACAAGCGAAAATTCACTATACGTGTATTGGGGTATTAAAAATCATGTTTATACGTTTGAAGATCCAGAAATTATTGTACATAAAAATGTTAATTGGGAATAAGTTTTGTTTAAACTATATCTATATGCTTTGTATTTAACATTTTTATTGAAAGTCAAATTCTTGTATGATAAGCGAAAATCGACTATTTCAGGTGTATTTAAGCATTAAAAATCGTTTTTATAGGTCTAAGCGGTCAGGAATCCATTTTGTATGAAAATGTTAAATGGGAAAAAGTTTTATTTAAATATTATCTATAACTTTGTATTGAACATGTTTGTGTAAAATCAAATCCTGTCAAGTTTTAGCCGAAAATCGTCCATTTTATTTATATTTTGACGTTTAAAATCGTTTATAAGTCTAACTCGCCAGGAGATGATTTTACACGAAAATGTTAAATAGAAAAATGTTTTGTTTAAATATTATCTACAACTTTTACATTTAACATGTTTGTGTAAAATCAAATTCTGTCAAGTTATAGCCGAAAATCGTCCATTTTATGTATATTTTGGCGCTTAAAATCGTTTTTATAAGTGTAACTTATCAGGAGTTCATTTTACACAAAAATGATAAATAGAAAAAAGTTTTGTTTAAATGTTGTCTCCAACTTTTGTATTTAACATTTTTGTGTAAAATCCAATTCTGTCAAGTGATAGCCGAAAATCGTCCATTTTTGACCTTTTTTGCCGTTTTTCGCAGTTATCTTGGTAAATATTGCTCGTAGAAAAAAGTGTCCAACAGATAAAAGGTGTATTTTAATTAGTTTTAGCAGATATACCTGTAGATACAAGCTTAAAATTAATTTTTCTAGTCATTAAGCTTAAAAATCGATATTTTGAAATATTTCTTTGTGCTCGCATTTTTTTAATTTTTCATCGATCGATCTCAATTGAGAACCAGGACTTAGGTATAATTAGGGGAGTATTTTCCCGCGATCCCGATGGAATCGGTTGAAAATTCATTGAGATAATCGAGGAACTTGCGTACATACGGGCGTACGGACATACATACATCACAGAAAACGCTTAAAACGCACTCATTTTGACTGGGAAAGACTTTTCTTGTATCAAATTATTAGTTTTTGAAGTCAGACAATTTTCGCTCTGGTGAAATTATAAGGCTCTCCCAAGTAGCGGTCGTGCCTAAAAACTAATGTTAACAAAAATTCGGGGAAATCTGAAGAAGCGACGTGCTCTGTATCCTATGAACCTGAATTAATTAACAAAAAAGAGATAGAAATAACTTCAGAAATAACATTTTATGACGATGTAACAAAAATCTTATATCAAATTCCCGAACTTAACAAAGAGGAAACAGAACTGCACAGAAAAATGATCGAGGAAATATTACCCAAGGACGAAGCAGACGTACATTACGAAACAATTTTGCAGAATAATAAAAATAATATCAAATCTTTAATAAGTAATATTAATATAGCTCTTGAAAATAAAGATGAAACAATGGATTTTGAGGAAATCAAACCGACAGACTACAAACAATTTTTGACAATAATAAATACGAATATTGAATCTGATTTAGAAGAATATAAAAAAATGTATGGAAACGAGAAAGAATATAACTTTATCTCTTATGAAATAGATTATTTGCCTGACGGTTTTCAAATAACGGATGATTTACAAATAAATGAAAATGAAATTTTAAACTTAGGATCAATAAATTTTATAGAAAAAAATGATTCAAATAAAAAATCGAACCGCGAAGGAGAGTTACTCAAAAAAATCCGTTACGAAAACTTATCTGAAAACAATAAAATAATTATTAAAGATTTAGTAATAAAAAATAAAGACATATTCTGGTTAGAGGGCGACAGTTTAGGATCATGTAACGTAGAACAACATGAAATAAACTTAATAGATGATAAACCTGTATACGTAAAACAATTTCCTTTACCACATAAGCTAAAGGAAGAGGCTGTAGAAGAAACTAAAAAATTAATAAAAAATAATCTGGTAAGGAATTCAAAAAGTGCTTTCAACGCTCCAACATGGATTGTAGAAAAAAAACAGCTAGTAAACGGACAAAAACGTTGGCGTTTAGTTATAGATTATCGAAAATTAAATGAGAAAACAATCTTGGATCCTTACTTACTTCTAAATATTACAGAAATTTTTTATCAATTGGGGAAAACAAAGTTTTATCATGTCATAGATTTAAAATCAGGATTTCATCAAATTCCCATGAATTCAAAAGACACACACAAAACAGCTTTTAGTATACATCCATTAGGACGTTTTGAATTTCACGTATTACCGTTCGGATTAAAAAATTCGCCGCGTACATTTCAAAGAGTGCTGAATACAGTTTTAGGCGATTTAATCAGTAGAATATGCTTTGTTTTTATCGATGATATAATAATTTTTGGAGAGACTATAGACGAAACAAACGAAAGGTTCAATATAGTTGCACAACAATTAAGGGAAGCTAATTTAAAATTAGAACCGGAAAAATGCGAATTTCTAAAAAGAGAAGTATGTTATTTAGGACATATTATAAGCGAACATGGCATAAAACCGGATCCAAAAAAGGTAGAAGCAGTAAATAAATTTCCAATACCTAAGACCATTAGAAATATTAGAGAATTTTTAGGACTTTCGAATTACTACAGAAGACATATAAAAAACTATGCAAAAATAACAAAACCTTTAAATATATTACTAGAAAAAGACGTAAAATTTCATTGGGAAAAAGACCAACAAATAGCCTCTAATGAAATTAAATATTTACTATGTACAGCACCAGTTCTGGCATACCCACGTTTCGACGAACCATTTATTATCACATCAGATGCTTCAAATTTTGCTTTAGGTGCAATCTTATAACAAGGAATAATAAGTAAAGATCTAGCAATTGCCTATGCATCACGAAGCTTACATAAAGCTGAAATTAAATATCACACATATGAAAAAGAGGCATTAGCTATAATGTTTGCAGTAAAAACATTTAAAAATTTAAAAATACGGAACCAAATTTACAATCGTCACAGACCACAAACCTTTATTGTGGTTAAAAACAGCTGACAACAACGCTAGAGTACAAAAATGGAGATTAAAACTATCTGATTATGATTTTGATATCGTGTATAAACCAGGGCAACAAAATGCTAACGCAGACGCACTGTCCCGAAATCCCATAGAAGTTTTCGTAATTACAAGAGCACAAAAAAGAAACGAATTAAATACCAACATAGGATCACCAAACGAAACTGATAAAACAAGCGAAACGAATAAAGTTCAGTCAAAAACTCAACAAAAAGGGGGAAGATCAAGAAAAACTACAGCTGGTACACAAAAACAGGAAAAAAAAGATAAAAATAGCAAAAACAACAACGGCACAACGACGCAAACGCAACAAAACATAATATATTCAAGAAACGCAATACAATTTAGAAACGACAACATTGTGCATCTTATATCACATGAACACCAAACATTAGACGAGAATACTAACTTATTAATCAAAAATAAAAACTTAAAAATAAATACAAACTTAAAAAAGGGCGAAATAGATATAATTAATATTGAAAATAAGAAAATATTTATTTTATGTCTTGATACATCAGCAACATCAAAGATAGTTAAAGAAAACTTAATAAAATTAATACAAAAATTAAAAGAAATTTTGAACACACAGAAGATATTCATTTTTAGCATATCGAGGAATATTGAAATTTTAAACATAAGTTGGGAAGAAATAGAAGAAGTATTGGAGGACAATTTCCAAAACACAAAAATTAAAGTAATAATATATCTGAATAATATAGATTACGTAAATATAAACAATAGAAATAGAATTTTTGATACTTATCACTCCTTTACAATAGGGGGACATTCAGGTATAAATAGAACTTACAATCGTATCAAAGAGAAATATTTTTGGGAAATTTTGAAATCAGATATTCAAAACAGAGTAAACAAATGCGAAATCAGCCAAAAAAATAAAGTAAAACGAAAAAAAAACTAAGCAACCAATGATTATCACAGACACACCAGCAAAAACTTTTGATAAAATTGCTATGGATATTGTAGGACCATTTAACACTACTAAAAACAGTAATAAATATATCTTATCTATACAAGATCAATTATCTAAATTTATAATTTTATCCTGCTTAAAAGATCAAATGGCGGAATCAGTATCAAACGCTTTTATAAAAAATTTTTATATGTATATAAAATAGTACTCACCAAAAATAGTACTAACCGATAGAGGAGCAAATTTCACAAGTAATCTTATTAAACAAATAGCTAAAAGATTCAAATTCAAAAAAGTTGAAAAAACAGCATTTTCGCCACAATCAAATGGATCCTTAGTAAGGGCACACCACCCACTATGCGAATATCTAAAAAAATTTTCAACAAAAAAATACGAATGGGACGAATTAATAGAATTTGCACAACTTCATTATAATACAAGCGTACAAAGTAGTCATAAGTTTACACCATACGAACTTGTTTTTGCTTATCCTGCAAGAGTTCCATCTAGTGGACCAATTAAAAGATCGGAATTATTACCGAGCTATAACGGGTATTTAGAAAAATTAATAAAAAACATTACTACAACTACTGAGTTAGCTAGAAATAACTTAATAATAACCCACACTACAGAGTTACCTGTGCAGTGGGACTCACCTGCCCAACAAGACTAAACAGCTACGAAAGAATCATCTTTGCAAGAGACAGAAACGCATCCACGGAATCATTTACAACAGCAAGACAAATGTTGGTTAGATATTGGTGATAGAAGAAAAGTCATGGATAATGTGTGGTTGTCGACTTGACTCCGTAGCTGCTAGCTACGGGGATACAAGATCGACAAACAATCAGGGACAATATTTCAATTTAGTTTTAAGTTAGTTTAAGACACCAGACCAGCATACAGGAAATACTTCCTCTGCTGGGTTACGCATGTAATGTAAAAATGTATATTGATATTATTGTAATACCTATGTACTTACTCTGGTTTAATAAATAAATAAATAAAATAAATAATTTCAAAACAAAAATCAAAAACTCATTATGACAAACTTATAAACCCGATACAATTTAAAAAAGAAGACAAGATATGGCTCTTAAAAGAACCAAAACCGGGAAAACTTGAACAAAATCATTATCAAGGTCCGTTTGACATAATAAAAATAAATGCAAATAACAATATTACTATAAACTACAACGGAAAAGCAAAAACAGTTCATTCGAACAAATTAAGACTGTAAAATGATAAAAATAATAACATAATTTTCTGTTATAGGACATGATGGAGTTACTAAAAATTTTTTTAATATATAATTTACTACAACCAAATCAAGTAATAATTGGATTCGATTGCGGTTCTACTGACCCAACAGTAATAACGTACTCTCTCGTAGACAACGTAGACTGTAATTTTCACGAGGAAGGTTTAGTAATAACAAATACGACCATACAATTACTACAATTAGCGGAATTCAAAACAAATCACGTAATGCAATGCAAAATAGAAATAAGACGAACAATATATCACTGCGGAATGTTCAGCCACTTAGGTCCAGTTGAAAACGGCCTACAGGAATATTTATACGACATTAGTGCTGAACAATGTAAATTTATATACAATACAGGAATATTTAAATATGACAACTTTCACACAATAGCAAATATTAAAATAAACGAAACCAAAACAGTAGGAATAGACCTCGCAGGAAAAATTGAAGGGAAATCTTGTTCGTGAGGCACCTACGCGGATGATTATGGAAGTTGGGATAATGTTCTTGTTCAAGGACTCATAAAAATTACACTTACGGAAGAATACGCAAAGGTAAATTTAAATAATAATAAATTACATTTAAATTCAGGAACGACATGCAAATTCTCAGACGAGCATTGCATAGACGTTCAAGCCGGTTACACATTTTGGTCGCATTTTCGAAACGAAAACTGTTTTGATAACAAATATGATGTTCTATTTAAGGGCACTGTAACAAAAACATTATCACCAAACCAGGAAATAATGTATACAATAAATACTTACGATATATCTTTTGCTTTAAATGCTGTAGAAAGTATTAAGTTTTGCGACAGAATTATAACAAAAACGGAACACCCTAAATTATTTATTTACGAAAAAACCAATGTAAATGTTCTATTCGATAACGATGTGAGTCATCAGCGAGATTTAATTAATATAGATATTTTTGCGTATACAAATGCGAAATTTGTTCATGTAGAAAAACATTTTCGGGCGCAATTTAAAAGCTTATATTTAAATATTTTAACAAAAATATGTGAATTAGAAAGAAAGGAAATTCTAAATTCCTTATCCTTAGCCTCCCATTCCCCAGATGAATTTGCATACAATGTAATGCAAAAATCAGGATACCTTGCACGACTCGCAGGGGAAGCAATACATATAATAAAATGCACCCCTATCGATGTAAAAATCAAACATACAAAAGAATGTTACGAAGAACTTCCTGTTACAGCTAGAAATACTACTTGGTTTCTTACACCAAAAACTCGTATTTTAATAAGAACAGGAACTCAAATCGACTGTGATACGATAATTCCACCATACTACAAAATAGATAATAACTGGATAAGTCTAACACCCACACCTAGAAAGATTGAAAAAAACATAACCATCTTTAAACCAAAAATAATCAGAAATTGGACTCCAGAAACATTAACCTCACTAGCAACTAGTGGGATATATACACAACAAGACTCGGAACATTTCCAGAAAAGACTACTTTACCCGATGGAAAAAAAAAATCTATAATAAACACAATAACAAAATTTACACGAAGCGGAAATTCTCCAAAAGATGACATCATGAGTAATCTTCTCACAGAAAGAACATTAACTAACATTGCTGAAAATACTTGGAAAAAACTACTAGAGAAATACAAAGAATATGGAACATATAGTTCTGGAATTATAATGACTCTAATCCTACTACAGTTAATAAAAATGTTAGTAGATACAGTAATACGAGGTTACACATTACAAAAACTATATGGATGTTCCAAACACCTTTTTGGGGCAATGTTTACCTCCATAACACATCTACTAGTAGTATTGAACAAACTCGATGAGACAAGAGAAAAAAATAAAAGCAACAGCGAGCTAAAAGAAATAATAATCAGCAAACTAACAATCTCTAGGCCAATCCAAAGAAAAATTAGTACTAAAAAACACGACGAATTCGAATTACAAGAATTAAAAATACAAAGACCATTTAATCTGAGACCTCTACCACCCCTTCCTAAATCACCCCCTAACTCAACGAACGATATCCGACCAACACCCGTACAAGAAAATGAGGTAAAAATCTTTTCATTCTAATTCACAACACATTACTTTAGTTAAAAGTAACGCCCGAAGTTAAAGAAATGTCCGAAAATGTTAAATAAAAATTGAATAAAATAATAAATAATTCTAAGCAGGGAAGGAAGTGAATGATCACTTGAATCATTCCCTATATATTTCTCATCGTTTATTTACTAAAAAAAATTATTTAATAAGCACATTATTTCTAAGCTTAATTAATGACTATTTTATGTAAATACAGAAAAACAAAAAAATTATTACATATTACTGATAACGAAATAATTAAGTTATCGAGATCTACATATATCTCTATAGGAATTCTTTGAAATTTGAACGTTAGAAAAATCGGTACAAAGTAAATCAGTAGGTTAAGTGCAAAACTAGTATTAGGAAGAAAATAATTAATTTATTTTAAAATATATAGACGATTCAAAAATTTATTTAAAATTATTAATTTTATATTATTATTATTATTATTATTATTATTATTATTAAATCTTTTGTAACGAAAAAATGACTGATAACTCAAATTGATCATGCAATTACTTCACTTGTTGAATTTCTATGACATTCAACAGTCTAAGGGGGGAGGTGTTACGTCCGGAGACATATCATTTAAACATTCATTAAATAAAACGTAAATCAGTGATTTTTCAAGACACAGAATAATGTATATGCAGCACTTCGTTCGTGCGACATCGAGTTACCGACCTCGTATAATCAAGTTAAATGACGACTAAGCTCGAAAACACTAGTACCAATGCCAGCAGATAGGGAAGGGCTAAAATCAGGAACTTGCATTCCGACATCAAAATCCCCATAAGAACCGAGATAGGAGGATCAGGAAGAAAAATTAATAGGTCAAATCAACGTTCGACCAGACAACCTCAAAAATGCTGAAAGGGTCATTTGAAACTTAAACATGATAACCACTAATTCAAAGTGAAACTGATGAGTATTATTATTATTGTTATTATTATTATTATAATTATTATTATTATTATCATTATCATTATTATTATTATTTTTACTATAATTATTATCATTCATAACTCGTATCATTATATTTTATCATTTACTTATCAATAAATTTTTGTAACGGGAAAACTCTGATGCATAATACATTGTTGAATCTCTATGACATTCAACAGTCTAAGGGGGGAGGTGTTACGTCCGGAGACGTATTATAGAGATTTAGAATTTCATTCTGAAAGTTTATTCACATCAAATATTTCCTGACATACAAACGCGAGAATGCAACGCAGTATTTCGCTCAGGCATCGTACTGTAGACCGTGTGACGTAGAGAGCCATCGACCTCCAGAAGACAGTGGCGTGCAATTTTTTAACAAATCAGCATTTCACATGTCTACCACTTAAATGCTACGCGTATAAGCCGCAACCGAAAATTTCTTAATAAAGATGATCTCAATTTATCATCTATAACCCAATTAAACCGCATAATAAAACTGCGAAATACATCACGCTAGTCAGTCACAGCGTACAAGAAACCTGGCGAGCTACGTGTAACTCTACGACATCGAGGAAGTTGAAATCGTAAGCCTTACTCATCTAGCAAGCAGATTTTATGAATTATTGAAATTGTAATCGTAAGCCTTACTCGTATAGTAAGCAGATCCTATAAATTATTGAAATTGTAATCGTAAGCCTTACTCGTCTAGTAAGCAGATCTTATAAGTTATTTATAGTAAATTTATAAAAGCAAGTGTAAATTCTAAACGTAAAGAACAATTATAGAAAAAGAATTGTAAGTAAAATTACAACGCATCGATCTACCAGAAGCCAGCAGATTGTATTGGTAAATAAATTATTGTATTTTATATAATAAACATACATAAAACCAATTACTATTTATTTCCACTCATTCCGGACTTCACATATCAAAAACTAAAGTCCTTACTTTTCCTTTGTTATCAAAAATAAACAAACTGAACGAAAACATTGTTATATATAGAGTTATAGGCGTGAAATATCCGCGTGTTTTGTTCTGCAACGTCATCAACAATACGTGAATGTAGTTCGTATGAAAGAAATATAAACGACACGTGTTGAAAGATTAAATTAATGTATTGGTGATAATAAACATTTCGCTTTGACTGGAGCATAGATACATTAGTACAGAATCATCATAAGGTAAGTTTTCTGAGATTATTCTACTGGAATTATGCATTGCAATAACTTAACTCCTTTGTCATTCAATAATGAACATAAGTAGTAAAGCATTAAATGATTGATTTGATTGATCTCTATTAGAATAAGCTCCAAATACTGCTATAGTTGAATTTTCGAAATTAAAGTACTTTAGTAGAAAAAATAAATAGTGATACTAAAATACTTTACTATTTCATTATTTTTCATTTTATTTATAAATCTATAATTTCATTATATTTATAATGAATAAAATAAATCATTCCATTAATTACGCACGAATGATTATGATACTTATTAAGGGTATGTGGAACCACACTATTCGCTTAGTTCTATTATTTAATAAATTAATTCCAAACCGTTGACGTGAAAAAATATCAGATCCTCCATTCATTTTGAAAGTTATGTTAAGAAAATGTTTTATTTGAATTTATTAGTATTATTCAAAAGCTGTTGTCCTTGAATGAGTGGTGATCCCACGTCTCCTTAAATATTATTTTATTACGAGATTAACATTCATTAAATATATGTAAAATAAAAATATTTATATATACTTATAATAGCCGCTTACATTTTATAACTTAATTTTTATGACTAGAATAAATACGTAACTATGTTTAAAAAATTCTGAAGCTCAATTTTCTGAAGCTCTAGAAATTCATTTTGAACTTGTATCCAATATTGCAACAATATTGCGTGCGTTTAAATGTGAAAAGCAGTTAAAATTGACTGAACTTGAAAATTTTTGCTGGAGAACGTATTGCTTACATTACCAACTATTATTATTACTATGGGCCCGAATGAACCCTTCTTTGCATAAGCACCTTAAACATGGGTGTGAAATCGCCAGAGAATTTCCTCTTCCTATGATTTATTATTCCGAAGATGCGAATGAATCCTGGCACAAACTATATAGGAAAAATATGTCTGCTCATTCACGTCAAAACAGCAGGAAAAATCACTTACTTGACGTATTTAATCGAGCAGTATATCTTACAGATCCTATGATATCATTAATTCTAATAGAAAATCGTATAAAACTCTATAAAAAGAAAAAGATTACTGTTACCTTAAAAGAATTTGTTAAAGAAGGGTAAGAAAATCATTCAAAGTATTAACGGAAAATATTTATGGTTGCATTGGCTATACTATCCGCGCCGAATATCAGTATTACTAAAAATTATTAACAATGAAATATGAAAACATGGGCGGTTTTGCCCTTACCTTTTGTTGGAGTTGACCCCCAGTTAAGCAGATACACTGAAGTATTGACTGCTTCAGCCCAAAGTGAACGTGGTAAACCAGCTGAGTTGAGCATCGTTCTGACACATTCCATAATTGTGCGATTCTCTCGCTCAGAGTTGCCATTCTGCTCTGAGGTGTGACGAGCTGTTCGCTCATAAACGATGCCCATAGATTCCAGATATTTTTTCAGCTGATCGTTAACGTATTCCAAACTTATTGCGGATGAGTTTCTTGAAAGCTACAAGTTTCTCAGTAACGTCTGATTTGTTTCTGATACAATAGACGTGTCGAAATGAAAAAGCGTTGTCGATGATCTCTGACATATTTCCACAGACGTCGCTGTGTATCATCTCACCTGGCGTTGTGGACCTCTCGACTTCTTTTTTGAAAGGGAGTTTGTGGGACTTGCTCAGCTTGCAGCCCTCACATATAAACTCGCCGGTTACCTCCACTTTTACTCAGATTACCAATTTTCTAGACGCCAGGTCCTTAAGTAAATGTACATTGAGGTGCCCCATCCGCTCATGCCAGATGCGTAAATCAGCGACCGCTATGTTGACCTCTGGTTTCTGCGGAGTCTACACTCTGATGCACATACGGTAGACTTGATTAGATTGCTTGACTTCTACAACAATGAGTTCTCCATCGTGCAGTACCTGGACCAAGTCGTTCTTGAATTGAACTTCCAGACCCCTAGTTGCACAGAGTCCGACGGAATACAAATTCTTTCCCATATCGGGAACGTACAGCACGTTGTGGATTTGAACCCATTAGTTGTTGATGAGCCTTTTCAGGTGTACAGAGCCCTCGCCGACTACTATGCATTCTCGATCATCACCTAGTACCATGGTGCTGCCGTCACATCTTGGCCAGTAACTTACTAGCCATTCCTTACAAAACGTGATGTGTGCGGACACTCCGCCGTCGGTAAACCAGGCATCTTCCTGATCGGCATTGAGCGTTGCTCTCCTTTGCTCCACTGATGGATCCGGTAAGCAGACACGCGTCCCGGCTTTATTGACACCTTGCTCGTGACCTGTCGCTCCCTTGCTCGAAGCGACTAGAGCACAGTTCGTCTAATTGCTGTCTTGATTCGCTGACTTGTTTTGTCTGTTGGAACATTCACGTGCGTAATGATCTTTCTCGGAGCACACGTAGCATTGCAGATTGTTTTTTTTCTTTTGAAAATTTTTCTTCTTTGGCACATGCTTCTGATCACCAGGAGGCACCTACTTCGTCGATGCTGCCAGTGTTGTTGCTTCGTTCTCGTCTGCGTCTAAATACCTTTCCTCCTCGATAAGCTGCGCCTTGAATAGGTCGACGGTTAGCTGCCCTGAGTCAATAGTTTTCCACGATGTTTGAAAGTTTCGGTACTTCTGTGATAGGCTCGCCAGAATCTTGGACATCACGACGATGTCGGGAATGTTTAGGCCAACATTGATTAACTGTCGGGCAAGATTTTGTACCTTCGATATATGTTGCATTATCATATCGTTCGTCTCCATCTTATACTCGTGGAACCGTTGCACAACTTTTAGTCTGAAAAAAGTTACATCTATTGGTAAAATTAGTAATGTACGTTTGTTGTAACAATACAAATTCATATAATGTTTTACCTCGCCATTTACTTATTCTGTAATTTAAAAAAACAAATGCAGTGTCCTCGTGGCCTGTGGACAGTGGAGTGTAAAACAAATAAAAGAAAGTAAATTCTCTTTTTGACCATGCTGCTGTACGGAATATTCTATTTTAATTCATATTTATCAATTTTAATAACTAAAAAAATTTTATTATTTTAAATGTAATTAATAAGCCAGCAATCAACATTGAGGCCTTAAACACACTATTATAAATTGCATTAATTTTAATGTAAACCCATCCTTGGTAGATTCTTGCCGAACTTGCCTACTCAGTTTCAAAATCCTGGAACCTTGTTCCAATTGAAGTTTAATGGTTACAGTCGAATTGTCCACTGAGATTGCAGGATTTTGAAACAGAGCAAGCACGTTCGGTAAGAATACATCAGGGATGGGTATACGTACTGGAAGCAAATTTTGTGCAGGCACCTTAAAATTAAGTAAATTTGCATTCGTATTATTACAAAAAACATACATTACCAATTCTACCCTCATCTTTGCACCGACATATATTTTTATTAAAGAAATAACGCATTATAAAATGGTTAACTATTTAGAAACCTTTCTTTTTTTCATAGCTTTCAGGTGGCTCCAGTGACTTTACTTAAAATTATAGATTAAGATGAAGCTTTGGGAAAGATATAATTGAAACCTTCAACTTTCGATGGTCGTTAAGAAAAAGTGGGGTCAACATCCAAATTAGCGAGAAAATTGGATCGCAAAATGTTCATTTTGAACATGCAGCTTATGGGAATTAGATCGAGAATGAAAGTTAAATCGCGCATTCAAAGTAATATAAAATGTGTTTTCAGTAAAAAAGTATGTGGTTATAGGATTTGAAACAGCGGTTCAGACGGTATAAAAAGAATTGTAGGTTAACATGCAATTTAGAGAGTAAATAACGGTCAAACTATGTAATTTTACTTTTTGGAGGCGCTTCTCATAGGGCGAAAATGAACCTTTTTATTCTGTATTATTATTGGTGATATATTTTAGAAGTTATACGCGTATAAATCATTTGCAGTTATATAGGTTTAAATTTAAAGCTTTAATTTTGCAAAAAACTGTAAATGTTAAGTGAGGCACCTGCGGGGCCCCCGCTTGATACGATATCCAAAGCTGAAGCCACCTTAAGAAATCTATAGTGAGTATAATTATACGTTCTCCCAGCTTAGTCATATGGTCTTACCCATATAGCACTGACTCTTTATACAATATTGTTATAATTTTGTTTCTCCAGAAAGATCCACATCTCGCGTGAGATCTCATGTGTAAAATTTCTAAAATATAAAATATGGTTTCAAAACATAGATTTTTGAACTTATCTGGAGGGTGGCGTTACCTAATAGGCGACTCCTAATTCCCAGAAACTGATGTTTTATCATTAAAGGGATTTTAAGCAGCTCACGGACCAAAATTTCAGATGAGATTTTTCAGTAGGAGAATGTCTTATGAGGGTCTCTAGCAGCTACCTAGAGGACAGGAAAGTAATTATGGAAACGGAACGAGGCACCATAGAAGTAGAGATCACGGCAAGTGTCGCTCAAGGATCGGTAGGTGGCCCTATGATATGGAACATACATTTCGACCGGTTTCTGCGGCTCAAACTACCTAAAAATGTGGCTCTAGTAGGATACGCGGATGATGCGACCATGGTGGCAGTAGCTGCAACTATATAAGAGTTATAGTAAAAATGTAACGCGACCCTACAAATAGTAGGCGGCTGAATGAAAGTACACGGCCTCAAACTGGCTCATGAGAAGAGCGACGCTATTCTCGTAACCAAGAGAAGAAAGTTCGAGCACACCAAACTTGAACTAGATGGATACACAATACAGTTCCAGGATGGCATCTGGTACCTAGGCATATGCATCGACAGGCACTGGGACTTCAAAGACCACATCAGGCTGACATAGACCAAAGCAGGGAATGTAGACACAGCGCTACAACAGCTGATTCCCAATGTGAGAGGTCCTAAACAAGGCAGCCGGACACTTCTGGCGACTGCGGTGCACTCGGTACTACTCTAATGTTCGCCTCTGTGGTGCCCATGTGCACAACAGCGCAGTCATGAAGAATATAGCACCGGTACAGCGACGAACAGCACTTCGTGTTATTAGTGGATATCTTACCATATCACTGGGCGCAATGTAGCTCCTTGCAGGAATAGCTCCGATATGGCTACTCGGCATGAACTGGATTTGTCAAAAAGAGAAAAGTATTATAAAAAATGCAAAAAAATTTAAATTGTGTTTTTAACGATAAATGTTAAAATAAATCAAATTAAATAATTATATGAAAATTATGTCATTAGGAGTAGGTTTTCGGGTAAAAAAAATGGCTAAAAAATAGTTTAAAATGATTAAAAGAAAATCGATTTTTGGTCAAAAATCGATACCTTCTTTCCTTAAACCGTGAATATGTGACGCACCGTCAATACTGCGCACGGAAACGATCTTATGTGGCCATGCGGTTTTTAGCTCGAACCGCTCGGTGGCTGTAAAATGGGTAACCCACCAAAACTTTTGTTTATCTCAGTTTATAATAAGCACCTAAATTTCATCGAATTCATCCCGTGAATTTTTCACAATTACTTTATACTACAGATTTCGATTAAAAACAGCAGTATTCATTGATTTTTTCATTATATATAATGAATCCCCTTTTGAAATTGGGGTGTGAAATTGGGGGAAACTTAAGAAAAAAATGGTTTAAACTGTAATGATCATTATCATGAAGCAGGCATTCCAGTTCTTGATCAAATAAAAGAAGAGTTTTTACAATCAAAAACTAAGCAAGAAAGAATTCTCTTGCTCACTCTGACTCCGAAATTTTGGAGTCGTAGAGATCTCATGAGAGAATTTCGTTGCTCTGAGTAGGAGGCTAGAAAAGCCAAAAATTTAGTTACTGAAAATGATATCCTAACATCGCCAGATAAAAAGAAAGGAAAAGTATTTTCTATTGAAACTGAAAATTTAATAAAACATTTTTATGAACGTGATTATGTAAGTCGACTAATGTCGGTTATGAAATATTTTATATCAATTAAATAGGATGATGGCAATCGAGTCCATGTTCAAAAAAGATTACAACTTAGTAATTTGAACGAGTCATATGTTCAATTTAAAAAAGAACATGAAAATGTTAAAGTAGGATTCTCTAAATTTACTCTATTTAGACCTGCACACTGTGTATTAGCAGGAAGTAGCGGTACACGTGTCGTGTGTATATGTGTACATCATGAGAATATGAAATTGATGATTAAGAGAATCGATTTAGAGAACTTAACACAAGATACAGAGTTAGATTTATTTTGTGAAAAATTGATGAAATTGAAAACTCATGATTACTTAGCGAAAAAACAGTCTCTTTTCATCAAAGACCTAAAGGAAAATGTATCAGACGGAGAATTCATAGTTTGTTTTGATTTTGCAGAAAATTACGGATTTGTAATTCAAACTTCAGTTCAATCATTTCACTGAAATAATAGTCAAGCAATAATATTCACAGTTGTAATCTCTTTGAAAAAAAAAGTAATAAACTTGAACGTAGGAGCTTCGCTATTATATCTAATAATCTCAATCATAATACTGTTGCAGTTTACAAATATCAAAAAATAATTATAAATTATTTGAAAACGGAATTTGAAACTAAAAAATATATTACGTGTCTGATGGAGCAGGTCAACATTTCAAAAATAAAAGCAATTTATCAAATCTCCTTTTCCACGAGAAAGATTTCGGAATTCCAGCAGAGTGGCATTTTCATTCTACCGCACATGGTAAAGGCTTATGCGGCGGCATAGGCGCTAATTTGAAACAAGATGCAAGGCGCGCAAGTTTACAGCGTTCGTGAAAGAATCATATTCTTACGGCAGAAGATCTTTATCATTGGGCAAAAGATTATTGTAGAGACTAGAGTATTCTTTAGAGAAAAAGTAGAGGATGAGAAATCAGTATTCGAATTAAAGCCAAGATTTGATAACGCTGTAGCAATACCCATTACGCTAAACTATCACACATTTATTCCCACTGCAAAGAACACGCTGAAACTAAAAACAGTTTCCCTTGCTTCCGAACATGAAATCTTTCCGAAAATAAAAAAAGGAAAAAAATGTGCTGCAATGAAAATGAAAGCCAAGGAAATTATAAAAGGTACCAAAAGAAAGGCTAAAGAATTACTGATTTTAGAGAAAAAAGTTCAGCTATAAAGAAAATTAAGAATAGGAATGAAAAAATTGATAAAGAAAAATCAACGGAAATATGAATACTTCTATAAGAAGCTATAGCATAACATCGAATCGCCAGGCAGCCGCATAAGTTCGGGCCCGCGCGCTGGATTGTCACTGCCGTATCATATTCACAGTTTAATAGCTAAAAATGTCAAGAAAGGCCTCTTTTTTACATTACTAAAAAACATTATTAAAGATATAATTTGGACACACAACATATTTTGACTTAAAAAACATAAAATGTGTTATATCTCGAAAAATACCTTTTTAATCTTTTTTCTAATAGCCTAGATTAAAAGATCAGGATTTTTACGTCGAAATAGCAATTTTTTAAAGTGCTTTTTTATATTTTCGAGGTATTAAGCTGCAAACACGTACCGAAGCGCGCCCGGCTGCATAAGCTCGCGTCTGCGCGCAGCATTAACGGTGCGTTACGTTTTTACGGTTTAATTCCTCGAAAATATTAAAAAGACCGCATGAGAGAAAACTTTTTAAGATATAACAGATTATATGTTTTTTTTAGGTTAAAATGTAAAAATCATCAAAAATAAAGGTCACCATCGGGAAGCTGACGAAAAAATACGTCGAAAACGTATGTAAGGCTTTTTTTATAGATACATTTTGTTACTGTAAACACGCGCTCAAAACGTAAGGTTTACGCTCGCGCGACGCAGCCTGGGAGAGTTGACATGAAACGCCCTATATATATTATACAAATATAGTTTATTTTTTATGAAATAGGCCCTACCAGAGGTCTGTAAACCCATTTCATCCAAAGATTTTGAGATTCTAAAATTCGTATCCTGCCGTAACCTACAGGCTGAACCATTTGATATTTTTTAATGCGATAAAGGCCAAAATCTTTGAGTTTTATATATCCTTTGACTGAAGCTATTTACATGGCTTTATTTTTCTAATTAATATTTTTAAAGTCAAAAATTTGATTTAAAATTCATTTTTTTTAAATTACTTCCAAATGGTAAATTTTAAATCAAATTTTTGAATTTAAAAATATTAATTAGAAAAATTAAGGGATGCAAATAGCTTCAGCAAAAGAGATATAAAAATGACCCGTATTCTATTAAAAAAACCCGCTGCCAATTCATTGGTCCGTGGCTTCCTCAAACTTAATTTACTGATTCCTTTAATTAATTTTTAATAACAAAATTTATAATTTTTGCAACAATTTATTACATAATTATAATTAAAATCATTTATGAAGATTAAAAAGTATTAATCTTTAAATTATGTATAAAATATGAATAAAATAATAGGTATGATTTGTTTTTCAAATTATGTGTGAAAAATAAATAAAATAATTGATTGTAATATTATCGTCAAAACCTTTTAAAATTCCTAAATAGCCTTTACTTTGTGAAATTTCACACATAGGGTACTAGTCCCTAGTAGTGTGCCTGTCCGTATTTGTGTGCTCTTTTCGGAATTTCCGATGTAACCTTAAAAATAATATATATCTATTACAAGAAACAGTAAAAATACGATTTATCCCATAAATTACTCGGCTAGATATATTATTTATTAATAATCTTTAGTTAAACAGCGTCACTAATACCGACTGTCGTCTGCTTTAAGAGCACACTAATACGGTCGCTTACCCTATATTGCCTATACCATCCACAATATTGTCTATAAATTTCAGGTTTATACATAATGTCGTTCCCGAAAAATTATGATTTGAAAAGAGGACTAAAACTGTTTTAACCTCAAATATCTCTGAAATACATAAACGAATTCTTTTACCATAAGAACTCGTATAATAAATAATGTATCAACTTTACATCTGTACAAAATTTCAAAGAAATTAAAACAATTTTACTCTAGTTACTGTGCGACAAAGAAAGTCATTTTCAGAAATATCATAATTTTAAATATCAAATATCTCAAGAAGTAACCATATGATCTTGATCAAATTTTACACAGATATTATGCCTATATCGCAAAAAAAAAATAGTCTATAAATATCGCATACAAAATAGTCTATAAATTTCAAGCTGATACATGAAGTGGGATTTTTCAAAATCATGACTTTGAAAAAAACCGTAAAAAAATGTTAACCTTTAATAGACGATTCTTTTACTAAAGGACTTGTTCGATAGATATACGAACTTTACATTTCGACAAAATTACAACATGATTAAACCAATTTCTTTTTACTAGTAATCATGCGACAAAGAAATTGACTATGTAAAATAGGAAAACATTCAATATCAAATATCTCAAAAAGTAATCGGTCGATCTTGATGAAAATTAGCACACATATTATCTATATCACATACAAAAGTGTCTACAAATTTAGAGCAGATACATAGAGCCGTTCTCGAGAAATTACAATTTGAAAGAAAAGTTAAAAGAATTTTAATCTCAAATATCTTTGAAATTTATGGACCATTCATTTTGCCCAAAGAACTCGGCCAAGAGCTACCCATAATCTACCTCTACAAGGAATTTGGAAGCGATTAAGACAATTTTACTCCCGTAATCATTGGACATAAAAACTCATTTTTTTCATTTTTCAATTTTTTTATGAAAAACTAACTAACAGAATCAATTCAAATTTTTACAGATTATAGCTATTTATATTCTACATTATCATGATTTTTCTCAAAAAAATTGACCGTTTAGTTTGGGAGTTATAAGCTTTAAAAAAAATACGTTTTTGTTAATAACAAAAGAACCGTGGTAGCTAGTAATTTTTTTTTTTTAAACACAGATATTTTAATTCTCTTGCAAATGCTACCCATCCGATTAAAATATCTCGATCCTATCAATAAAAAAAGCAATAATAAATAAAAAACGTATTTTTGACCCGTAATAACACAAAAAAAAAAGAATAATAAAATGAGACCTGTCCGGTTAAAATCGACCGAGCAGTAGCTGAGATCCAGGCGTACACAATAATACAGACACAGACACAGACACACACACACACACACACACGCACGCACGCACGCACACACGCGTACACGCATACACGCGCATACGCACACACGCACACACATACATCCATACAGACATTTTTGCAAAACCATGTATTTTGATTCCTAACATGTTTTTACAACAACTCAAAAAATTACTATCACAAAGCTTCCTCTAGAAGGAAGCAATATCAAATGGTTCAGCCTGTAGGTTACGGCAGGATACAAATTTAAAAATCTCAATATCTTTGAATCAAATATGTTTACAGACCACTGGTAGGGCCTATTTCATCAAAAATAGACTATATTTATATAATATATATTGTTATGTCGAGATTACTCACGTTATAATTAAATTACTTGAGTAGGCACTGGACAAGTCCATGCGTACTCAGACCCCTTTCTTTTCGCCATCGCTAGAAAGCGCTATGCGTAACCAGAGTGCAGGATCCCGGAATAAATAGAAACTGACAAAGTTTATTTATAAAAAGTGAATTTAATTTTATTGCAAAAATTACAAGTTACTAATACGCGATGAGTTTACAGTTTTTATACATAATTCTAAAAATACCTTTAGGTTTCGCACCCTGCTTCGTTGGATGAGATCGATGGTTCAGTTCCTCTTCCAATGCGTCCAGCAGCTGTGTAGGCGAGCGGAGATGAGCGTTGTTGGCTCGGATGGCTGGCGCAGCGAGAGTTGAGCTGTCTCTGTTTTTTCTTCTAAGTCCAGATCCCTAGTCTCTTGTTAAAGTCCGATGTGGTCTCTTTTCTTCTAAGTTCAATTCGCTTTTAGTCTATGTTTCCCTCGGAGCTTTTGACTAGAGATTCACTCTCTTTGAATTACTGTACTGGACTGCGCGCCGTGCTCTTATTATTCGGCCTTTTTATACCTGATTTTTACATACACAGCTTCTCGACTATCGTCTATTAAAAGCTCCTGTGCTACGCATAACCCCACATATGACATTCACGTAGTTGAACCTTAGGGATAAAAACAAAGCCATAAGGATGTCTCCTGACTTTCTTTGGAGACACCGCGCCGTTCCCAAGAAAAAGCTTCCCGCAAAGGTCAAGTGGCCTAGATTGAGCATCATCCAATTTATCTATTGGAATTTTCACACTTTCCGGCGGTAGTGGATCGCTTCCACCAACCGAATAGTGCTGCTGTCACTTTCCACTTAGCTGGACTCATAATTTCTTCTCTTTATGACCTTTCGACTTTTCGCCTCGGTAAGGGAAAATCAGGATCGCGTTGGTATTGTGATAAATGCCAGGCCTCTCACGCATTCGCTTAGCTCCCTCTCTCCCTCTCTCTTTCTCTCATACTCCGAATTCCTCTTTCGCTGTCTCTCTGTCACTTGGCTCTAACAGGTCGATTGTATCATGGCGTTTGACTAGCTCCTCCCCTTCTCCGGTTTTCTGTCCTCTGCGCGCTTGAAATTGGCGTTCGGAGTCCGTGTTTGATTTTTATAAATTGTCTCGGCGTTGATGTCAACTTTTAATATTTACTTTGTGACGAGGAGCCCGCTTCGCAGCGGTGTCCTCGTCGGGTCGTATTCCTCGGCGCCTTCGTCTGGCCAAAGCCCATGTGTGTAGCAGCGTTGCTACACTTACACGGCTTTGTTTTTCCATATAAGGATTCGGCAACGCGGCAGTAAGGAGAGAGGGCCGCTCAAGGAGCGAGGGCCAAGGGAGGATCATGGAGAGGGGAGTGACGCCGAAAAGCGCGAGAGCGCGCTTCATTAGCGGCGTGCGACAATTTGTCTCGGCTGAAGAGCCTACGCGTGCGCACGCACTGCAAGCAGCACCTTAACGTCCAGAGAGAGAGAGAGAGAGAGGGAGAGAGAGGGAGAGACAGGGAGGGATAGGGAGAGGGAGAGAGAGAAGCTCACCGGCATCGACACCATCGAGCCAGCTCTGCCGGCCGCCGCTGCTCCAGCAGTTCACCTGCCCCGCCATCCTCATCCACACCAACGCGGCCTGCGAGGCCGATTCACCAGCCTTCGGCAAGCGACGGCAGCAGCGGCGCAGAGAGCGTCATCGCCGAGGCGTCGGCGACAACCAGCAGCACCATCTCTTTCCGAGGCAGGCGAGTAATCATTTCTCTTGGCCTAACAGTGGTTCGCGTGCGTGTGTAAAGAGGACAAGGATTCGCATCGCCATGAGCACGAAGAAATCGGCCACGCTCGTGGTGCGCGGCATTACGCAAATTGCCATTTCATTGTCGGGTTAACAGTTGTAATTAGAGACAATAAAAGTAAAGTATTTGTTAACCGATTAGAGTTATTTGTGTGCGGCTATTTTCCTCTTACATTCCTCTCCGCACAGGAGTTGGCCTGTCACCGACTCCGCGGCAGGGGGAGCGTCAGCCTCCAGGTTCTGATTAATAATAAGTTGCAGCGTTGGCACGGGGAAGGTAAGTGCAATGTTACAACTTTTATAAATATTATAATCTTATTCTGCGTAAAGAGGCAAATCTAATAATGTAATTTCATCTCCGGTACTCTTCTGGTTTTCCCGCTCTTAAAATCGGTGTTCGGTTTGTGCGCGTGCCCCAGGTTTCCATATATTCGCTGCGTTGATTAATATTTGTTTTACAAGTATTACCATTAGTTTAAGTAAATAGACGAAAATCCGTCCATTATAATATATAAAAAAATCGTTAGTGATCAAAATTTATATTTTTTAGGTGAATCCAAAAAAAAATTTTTTAACTGTAGTACCCCTTAAACTTTAAATATGCATATTTTTAATTGTAAAGATATAAGATTATTTAAGAATGGCATTATTAATATCCTACAAGGAAAATTTAATAAAATAAATAAATTTATGTATAAATAAATATGCTTTCAATTTATTAATTTAAAATTAATATTATATAAAAAATTCGAGAAAAATTATTGCAAATAAATTGTGTTATTAAAATTTAAAATTATATACAGTTAAATAAATATAGACCTTATGTTACGTGTGAAGATTGTTCATAACTATAACGGGTGGAGGGTTTCAGCTTTCTGTGCCGTTCCAGTGATGGAACGGTGCAGTGAAATACAAGGCACGTATATAGTTGAAATGTATATTTATTGAATACTTTTACAAGGAAACGTCCCGAACTGTCAATTCAAAAAATTATAAAAACAATACTAGGTAGCAGTCCTCCATGAGACATTCACAAATATATTTTTTTATCGGCAACCAAGGCCTTTTTGAGGGTTAAATCCACGCCGGAAGTTCACGTTGAAAAATGATTTTGTCGATACACCTCTGTTTCTATTCATTATTTTTTTTTATGAAACAAATTGGAAAATGTTTCTTATAAAAAGTACAAGTAATCTGAGTATATATATATATATATGTGTGTGTATAAGTATAAATATCTTGAACGGTTGGTTCCGGGATAGAATTTGATATATAACGGTCGTTTCGGGGACTTTCGGTTGTTTCCGGGATATCCCGGAAAACCTATATGTGTAACGGTAGTTTTCGGGACGATTAAGGTGCCTGCCACAACAGAGAGATATTATTTCTTTAGTCATTTTTCCGTAAATTCGGTACTAAAAGTGGGCGCCGCAGGCGTCGCTGCGAAAGTCAATAACCTGAGGGTCTTTATTTCTTTAGTCAAGGATCATTCTACAATGTTTATCATTTTTTTTCAACCCTGATTGTGAACTTTTTAAAGCCCGTCCCGGAAGTGACCATTACACATATTTATATACATATATATATATATATATATATATATATATAAATACATACATCGGTACTATTGGGGTCCTAGAGTTTCTTACTCTGAGAGTTTACATTGGAATACCGGAACAAATACACTTGACTAAAGAAATAATGACCCTAAGGGTACCGTGATTCGCAGGGGGCCTGCGGCGCCCGCTTTTAGTACCGAAATTCCGGAACAAAAGCCCGGAAAAGTACCTAAGATGTATTGTAGACGACGCCTTATGGACCTCAAAAGTAGCGATAGATGCATCGTATTTTTGAAGCCGGTCCCCAAAAAGGACAAAAGTCCCCAAAAGTAGCAATCTATGGTGTATATGTACCCCAAAAGTACCAACACATATACCTATGTATGTATATATATATATATATATATATATATATATATATATATATATATATATATATATATATATATATATATAACTTAGTACACCGCTACCTTCCAGGACACCTACAGGTTTTCTGCAATAGAAGTAGGTATAAAACGTTAAACAGTATATAAGTGACTAAAGAAATAATATCCCTCAGGGTGTTGACTAACACCACGACGCCTACGGCGCCCCCTTTCAGTTCCGCAGTATTTTACGTTGATTTCGGAAAAATTTTACGGAAAAAAAATTGTGAAAGAAACCCTAAATGTCCTGAATAATACAAAAATGTCCTGAAAGGTAGCGGTAAACATATTCCTAATTCAGTACAGTCCTGAAAACATGCAAATGTCCTGAAACATAGCGGTAAACCAATGAAAAGTCCTGAAACATAGCGGTGAACAGATATATATATATATATATATGTGTGTGTGTGTGTATACAACATATATGATTTTTTTGATTCAACGATTTAGATGCTTTCCCTCATAAAAAGTACCGGTAGCATATAGTGTGACAGGAGAGAGAGTGGGAGCGCGAGGCGGTGAGAGTAGGAGAGCGCGGCTACTATCGTGTCCGCGCAGACTACAGAGATGGAGGAGAGAGAGAGAGAGAGAGAGAGAGAGAGAGAGAGGGAGGGAGAGAGAGAGAGAGAGACAGAGAGGGAGAGAGAGAGAGAGAGAGAGAGAGAGAGAGGGGCCGCGTGAGCCGTATAGAGGGAGGAGAGTCCAGGAAAGCGAGCGCATTCGTATAGCGCGCCCGCTTATGGGTTTATACGTATCGTCGCGTGTTAGTGACGGCACTCGCGACCGTCACGGGCAGCGCGCGTAATTATAGAACAAAACGGGCGTGACAGAGGGGAACTCACGGATGAATTGAGTCATACGCGTACGGAGGGGGTCGACGTTTAGAGTTGCGCGCGCACGGAATTAGGCACGCATGCGCCGCTTAGGACCTATCGCTGTTCTAATAACTTGTGAGTCATGGAAAAGACCAGCGAGGGGTCCTAAGAGGGGAAAAAGGGCCAATAGGAAACGAACACGAGGGAGAAAAGGGACGCGACGGAAGTGATGAGCCAAATGGAAGCCGAGCGGTCGCTCTCTCTGATTCCGAGCCTGGTACAAGTCACTTGCACTTATAGATCTAGTTCGCCGCAGAGATTCGACGTTGGGTGAAGAATTTGTGACTCGACGTTTGTGAAGAAGTAAGTGTCGAGGGTATACGTGTGGTGACGGCTCTCTGGAGGGGTTGTGTGTTGGGATCGAGACTGCGGTAGAGTTACCTGGCGGTTTCGCGCGCTGATAGACAGATGACTCCGGGCAAGTGTTCGCCGGGGATCAGCGCGGGTTTGATTGAGAATTCGGTGTTCCAGATGCGGACTAGGAAAACTTGGTGAGGAGAGTCGGCAACCGCCGCCAACGGACTTAATAAAGTTTTAATTAACACTTATCCCGATTTATTCATTTCCGAGCGTTAATATTGTGTTCGTGTTCTATCGTTATTTCGCGAGTTTCAGGTTGCGCAAGCCAGCTACTGGTCTCTTCAAACAACGGCGCGACGCCATTTCGTGAGCATCGTTGGTTCTCGAGTCGGAGTTATTGGAGTTCATCGACGGTTCTTGCTGATTCATGACTACCCTCATCGAGGTAATAGTCGCAAGTCGTGGCGCGGCTCCGTAAGTATAGTACGACGGGGGAGATAGTAGGGAAATATTTGCTCGATTTATAATTACTCATTACTGAGACTTTATTTGTGGGTTAAGCAAATACAACGTTACAATAGGACACATATAATTTACTCGTAAACCCATCAGGGTTGTATCCCTATTTATTTAAGGTGAGCCATCATCATTTTTATAAACAAATTTTTATTTATAATTGATAGAAATCAATAATTTGATTCAAAATCGACGAATTACCAATTTTTTTTAATTCATAACAATAGTACTAATTGTTCAGTGCAATTTTTTACTTTTTCAAAGAAAGTGGGAAAGCCGATCACACACATATACTTGATTTTCCTGACTTGATTTTATTGTAGAGCAGAATGATAGAGTGGGAGAAGATTAAGTATATGGCGTTGATTCATTTTACAATTGACTAACGAATACCCTAAAAAGATGTTAAAGCTACCTTAAACTCAAAAAAGTTATATATTTTTTTAGTCATCCATTTTATTATCGACGATGTATTTCACTATCATTCATAAATTATTATCCATATCTTTATATTACCTTACATAATTAAATATACGAATACATGCTGTAGTAACCAATTTTACATACAAACTTGTTTAAAATAAATTTTATCACATGACGGTTAGATATATAAAGCAAATAATACCAGAACAAATGATACAGAGAATTTTATTATAAATATAAATTATTATGTGTTACATCGTACCATGAGATAATGGATTATATGTTTTGCAATAATGATATTCATGGTAAAAATATTGTAAACATAGCGTTTTTTTGCACCAGGAGCAAGTTATGATTGCTCTTTTTCCGCAAATATCGCATGTAACAAAATTAGAATTGAAACAAAACTTTTAGGGATTTTCAACTTTCTCTGGCCTTTTTGTCAATGTAACCTGCAGCATACCAAGCATATTTAAATAAATTTCTAAACCTGGGACTGGATAATTGATTATGCACTAATGACTGCATTTTAATAATATCATCCCGATTATGTAAATTGGTGGCTTCATTCGTCAACAATAAGCATTAATGTTTTGTGTTTTGGTTTAACTTCATAAATGGTATTTTGGCAGAGACCTCTCCGTGAATCAAGCAGTAGATTACTAGTTATCGTAGTATATGGGAAATATACATCTCTGGCCCAAGCTTCAAGGTGATTTTTAGTCAATTTACCTGATTTGGAAACCATAACGTAAAAGTTTTCAGCTTTGAATAAATTTCGCTCTACTACTGGCCCAAACTCTTCCTTTGGTTCTTGTAAAACTAATAAAAATGGAGATAAAAGTTTTCCTTCGGCAGATAGGATTGGTTGAATGATGTATGAATGTGTGGTAGCGTGTGTTGATTGAACAGTACAATAGCTTTTTTTCTCCTTTACTAGCGAGGGTTCGTCCACTATGTAATTCGTAATTGAAGCCAGATTGGTCGGAATTGTATACACATTCTGTACCATATTTTGTTATAGCATTTTTCACTTTATTGCGAAATTCCTTTATTTTCTTTGAACGTTTCTCTGTATTATCTAGAGATTTTTTTGTAGTAATTTTAGTTATTTTTCGAGAAACGATATTATGTCGACGTTTAAATTCAAGTAACTAATGGGAAGAAGCTTTAAATCCTTTCAAATTTATTTCTTGTGCTTTTTCTATTGCAATACGTCTAATATCGATATAGTGAATACGCATTCTATCCAATCTGGCTCTTTCAAATATATATAAAAAATGTTCTTCATTTTGTTTCAGTTTATCGATTCGGCTTCCTTCCACAGATGCTTGCTCTCTCCACCTATACAGTTGACGTTGCGTTTTCAATTTCTTAAATTTATTTTGGACAGTTGCAAATTTACTTTTCTTTTTACAGCTTGACCAAAATTCTATAGCCCGCTTTTTATAGTTCAAATCAATAAATTCCATCTTGCTGCTGCACTGAGTTTTGGTTTCAGATATTTCCGAATCTTCAAAATCTATATCTATATGTGAGTCAACCGCAGATCTGTCATTACGAGGTTTATATGAATTATCGTAATATAAATATTCATCTGTTTCTTCGAAAATATTATTATCCTCTAAACTAGATACAATAATATTGTACACTATATTGGCAACATATTTTTCTGTATTTTTAACAGGTAGTCTCTTTTCTTGGCCTTGAAAAATATTATTTAGGATGAATAACACATTCATCGCATTTATTCAATTCATCTTTCTAGATAATTATTCTACTTTTATTTTTCCTTTAGATAGATTGTACGAAAATGTAGTGCTGCAAAAAATTTTATTAAATAATATATAATTTTTATTTCACAGGTCAGCCAGTCAGATATTGTTTGGTCAACCACCAATCGCACTTCGCAGGGTGAATTATTATTAACGATCCGCCCTGGTTCCGTTGTTTGGCATATATAAAGTTGTTGGCATTTCTTACAGGATTCCAATAATCCCGACTGAATATTTACGTATACGTCACCTGGTTGCGTTAACCCATTAACGCACAAATGCACATTTTTGTGCACACATTTTCAAGTACAGAATTCTATTGGAAAAACAAAGTCATTTTTATCCAAAATCCTATATAGGAGGTTTTCGAGGGTGCTCTTTCAGAATCTGCAACTTATTTTGTAAAAAAAAGTCAGTAAGTGTATTATTTTTGAGTTTTTTAAAAAAAAAGTCAAAAAATTTAATATAATTTTTTTTCAAATCAATTTTTGTTACTGTATATCTTTTTTAGATAATCATATTACCGCCAGAAATCGCGGTCTGAATGTCTGGCGTTTCCAAAACACTGGTTGTGAATCTTTTTTTCCCTTTTAGCTTTTCCAAAATGGCGGATTTTGTGAAACAACGTAATGTTAAACTTCATGATTTTTTTTCTCGAAATGTATGAACTTAACGAAAAAATGTTATAGAACAAAAAATGCTTAGAATCACTCAAAAAATACGTATGAATTTTTTCAGAAATTTTTGAACCAATTTTGAATTTGTTAATTTTTAACATATTTGAAAAATCAAAAAATGTCTCAAAAACTTCTGAAAAGAATCATACGTATTCTTTGAATGATTCTTAGCACATTTTATTCTATAAAATTTTTTCGTAAAGTGTATTTTTTTCGAGAACAAAAATTTTGAAATTATGCGTTACATAAACACACAAAACGTTGAATGGATTGAAGACTGTATAATCGTCATTCTGCCACTATAAATATGTAGTAAAATATAGGGTTGCGCAGTTCTCACCACGGAGAGGTAGACGATGCAAGAGAACCTTCTTCTTTTTTTTTATATATTTTTTTTATGTTTTATATTTTTTATATTTTTTATATTTTATTCTATTCTTTTGAATGTATAGAGAGAAAACAGTTTTTACAAACATGTAAACCACATACCTTGGAGAGCTTTCTAGTTCTTAGAGAACATTGTTTGTTAGAACAGTTTCTTTGACTTGCGGACTGAACGGCATTACTGAATTTGTCATTACGTTTTTTTTCCAAATAGCATTTAGCAATAGCCATACAATAATCTTTAGTAGTTTCTCCCAAGCATCCTCGCTGCTAGGCTGGCTTCACTGTATCGCCTCTCGTGATACTCTCTGCTGCTTTCGTGCCAGGCGAACATGCTTACTGCACTAGGATGTTGCTTGTTCGGGAGTACGACAGGTAGTTCTAGCCTGTCGCACTATCTCTGAGCTCTTCTCGTGTTTCCGTCGAAAGTACGGTATAACACATTTCGCGGATCACGATAGTGGCCTCAGGATGCATCACGTATGCACTCCTGAGGTTACAACTATCAAACACTTCACAATTATCGCGGAAAACGCGATATCACTGCGAACTCACTATCGCGCGCGTCTGTGTCCGAACGATAACCACCAGATAGATACCGGGCGCTCTCCCGCGCCGGCTCGCTCGTCGTCTCGTCGATGCAGCTCCAATTCTGCATTGACGTGCCCTCTAGCCTTCACTGCCAGGAACTTACTAATTACCGACGTCGGTACGGCAGGCCGTGACACCCCCCACCCAGACGTCGCTTATCTCCAGATGGGCAACTCTGTACACCAATCTGACGTCGGTTGTACCTGGAAAGTCTGAGACAGCTTTGTCTCCGACTGCCCTTGTCATCTCTCGAGGTTTTGAGGTTTGCCTTGAAGCTGCGTCAAACTATCGTCAGGTAAAAACTTTCTTCACTCTTCAGTAACTGAAGATTTAGCTTCAGCAAAAGCTTTCTCTCTTTCTAGCTCTACAGGCATGGTATGCGATTCATTTTGCTGTCTTGGTTGTCTACCAAGAAAGTAATGTTCCTCTCTTCGCGTTGGTGGCTTCTCGTTGGCCACTACTTCATGGACAAACAGCTAATCGGCACCTGGTTCGTTCTAGCCAGGCGACGATGTTAAATGCTGCGTCGTCTCCGCTAATTTTTGTTATAATGACCAGGAAGCAGGTGATGTAGTCTCTCCCTACTTCGTCTTCACCTTGCATCCTGGTTATTACTCTCGACCTTATCGGGCCCAGCGCCCGCTGGCGGCTGAGTTCTCGCAACGGCGGGTCGCTCATCGCCGGATCTTCTAACTCCCTCGGTGGTCGGGCGTTGTCATAATTCTCTTCTTTATTCGATTTTTTTCTTTCCTCCTCTCTTCTTCTATTCTTCAAGCCAAATGTTGCCCTCGGAGATTTTTTTTTTTGGATTCTCGAAACGCAGAATCGAATTTCCGTAGCCATAGTGCTGGACAGGTGAACGACCTATCGAGCTACCCATTGCGTTAATCACGCCCGGCTGGTGTGAGTCAGCACATTGCGGGGTGGCCTTCCCCTAGGGTATGCTAGACTTAGCTAGGTCGCTTCTAAGGTCATCGCTTACGTTACCTGGAGTTAAACACACTCCAAACCAGGCATCGTTACCGTCGATTCGACAAACAAATCGGGAACGGGATGCCTGGCGGCACAAAGCGGATGCGGAGCTAAGCTTCGACGCATTTACGGCACTTGGCGAAACCTCTGGTCACTTTTATCAGTCACTGGTGTAACCGGCCGGGAAATGACCTGTCATCGCGGCTTAATTTTGGGCAAAATTGGTTGGCCAACGATGCCACGTGAGAGGATCGCCTGAGCTGGCCCAGAGGCATTCGGCTTCCGGTCGAGGGGTCCTATCCCTCCGAGGATATTCTTCTCTCTTCTTTTCATCTGAAAGTTGACGGTTTGGTGGATTTTCCCGTGTCCTTTTCCACCACCCATCGAACTTTAACAGCGCTACGATGTTTCGTCACCGAAGTTTCTTACCTGCCGTCGCTGGAATTTACCGTTGACCTGTCCCGCTCGTCACTGGAAGTGAGGCTCTTTCGTCAAACGGTATGTCTCAACGTCTATTCTTCAGCGATGACAGGCTGTGGCTCTCTCGGCTTCTCAGTAGCCTATCTCGCCACAGCTATAGGAGCGAATGAGACCTGAGGGTTGTCTTTGACCTTGTCGACGGTCTTCCTTGCTCTTCAAGGTCCTCCAATGAGTCCTTAGAGCTATCCTTGACCTTTCTCCTCGGTCGTCCTTGTCCTTTAAGGTACTCGACCTTAGAGCTGTCCTTGACCTTGTCGACGGTCTTCCTTGCCCTCGTAATTAGGTCTTCGTTTCTCCTTTCAACAATTCTTTGGAGCTTCTGTTTCGACTGCTATGGTAATACGAACTGTCATTGGTCATGCCAATTCCTCTTCTCTGACGTAGCAGCCTTGTTCGTATTCTTCGTCACTGAAAACAATCGTCGCTCTCTTCTTCGTCGTCACTGCTGAGTTTTATTCATCACTCATTCTTCTCTTAGCAGTGATTTTCCATCATCTGGTGTCATCTTCTTTCTTCGTCGTCCTCTTCATCGATTATTGCGACATATTCTCTCCCTTTCTTGTGCCGCACATCGCCAAGGTTTCGACTTGCCTTGGTGAGTTCCCCCCCTCCCAGGCTCTGCCGCGGCTTTTAGGCAGCGGTTGAGTCCTGCTTACCAGCGGCACCTGAGAAGGAAACTGTACCTTTCATAAAGGTTGCCCCTAAATCTTCTTTTTCTCTCCATGTAAAGGGCTTGTTCTTCTCCTGTCATCTTCGGATCTTGCTTTCTCTTGTCGCTGTCTTTACATGCGCTTGAGTGTGTATTTCAGAGTGTCGTTGTGTGTGCGGTTTCTATTAAAGGAATCGTTCCCTAAGGCGTACATCCTTTTTATAAATAAATAATTAAATATGTATAAATAGTTTATAATGTATTATAATTCTACCTAACCTCCATACTCTGAATTCCACTTTGAGTTGCAGAAGGTTAATACCAGTTGCTCGGTTTCAAAACGCCCTGGCTGGTTTTCTTTTTAATTTGCCAGTAATTGGTGCTCCGATCCCGATTTAGCACGAATTACTGGTTTGTCGCTGCTTTTCAGCTGTTTTAAAATGTTTACTCTGTAAAAAAAAAATTAAACGCCAGCCAGGTCACCGCGGGTTGAATCTACCCCTAAATTCGATTCTTATTCACGGGTTCGATTCCATAGAGGGTATTTATTATCACTACTAGCCTTCACTAGGCTAGCAACTGGTATCGATTGAACGCTCTTCACAAATTTTGTCGAGGGCTCAATCCCCTGATGCTTCTCGTCACAATTTTTAATAAATAAAACCTTTCACATCTCGCTCATAAATTAATTTCGCCTAGCGTATCTATTTGTCACGATGTTCTATAAAAAAATAGCAACTTTGTAGCCTACAGCAATTTATCTTGATTTTTCTCAAAAATCTTTAGTCACTTCCTTGCTAAAAATCTAAAAAAAATCGGAAAAATGCAAAAAGAAATTTTTGGGATTCGAACTTTGCTCCTTCGAAGTCAAAATTTCGCGGTATTCCCAAGCACACACACGTTTAGGGCGCCAGTTGTCACGGGGTGGTTATTTTCGGGCTAAGGCACGTTTCACCTGTGTACCTTAGCGGTTCAAATCCATATCTCTCGGTTCAACTCCCAGAGATATAATAGCTAGATTAGGCAACAGACGCTACAACGTCGTGCAATGTTAACCTAATCTGGTTACTTACAGTGCAACACGCAAGTCGAAGACTCGAGCTTTATTTCTCACCAGTGACTCGAACTCCTCTTCTGGTCACTGGTTCGTGTGCCGGCTGCTCAGATGAAACGATACGTTTTCTCTTACGTAATGACCGCGGAGGCGGTGGGGAACGGGGAATGACTAAGGTCGCGAAATGATAACTCGAGTGGTTAAAATTAATAACAACAGATTATGGTTTATTGAATAAAAGGTAAAATGAGTTGAATGAATAATTAATAATTTAGACAGTGGAAGTCTAACGACGAGCCTGGACAAACGGTTACGCGTACTTATTCGCGACACGGTTGATACGTGCACGCTTACCGCTATTGTAGGTTAGATTCATACGGTGTGGCCTAGGTTTCTCGCAAGCATCCTCGCTGCTAGGCTGGCTTCATTGCATCGCCTCTCGTGATACTCTCTGCTGCTTTCGTGCCAGGCGAACATGCTTACTGCACTAGGATGTTGCTGGTTCGGGAGTACGACAGGTAGTTCTAGCCTTTCGCACTATCTCTGAGCTCTTCTCGTGTTTCTGTCGAAAGTACGGTATAACACATTTCGCGGATCACGATAGTGGCCTCAGGATGCATCACGTATGCACTCCTGAGGTTACAACTATCAAACACTTCACAATTATTGCGGAAAACGCGATATCACCGCGATCTCACTATCGCGCGCGTGTGTGTCCGAACGATAACCACCAGATAGATACCGGGCGCTCTTCCGTGCCAGCTCGCTCGTCGTCTAGTCGATGCAGCTCCAATTCTGCATTGACGCGACCTCTAGCGTTCACTACCAGGAACTTACTAATTACCGATGTCGGTACGGCAGGCCGTGACAACACTTACTGACTTTTTTTTACAAAATAAGTTGCAGATTCTGAAAGAGCACCGTCGAAAACCTCCTATGTAGGATTTTGGATAAAAATGACTTTGTTTTTCCAATAGAATTCTGTACTTGAAAATGTGTGCACAAAAATGTGCATTTGCGCGTTAATGGGTTACTACGAAGAATGATGATTCTGGCCAGATGTAGGCAAAGGTTCTCCAGTTACTGTGTAACCTCTGATGTATGGGTACTGGTGATGCCTTGAAAAGGCTGCATGTTTTGCAGCCGATCAAGGGTACTATAATGCAGTATACCAGCCGAGAATTATGTAGAAATATGGATATATGTTACAACCTGATCTAATCAGCTATGGTTACGTTGCTGTTTGATATTGGAAAAGCGGCTTCGGACACAGTTCGTGCAACCAAATCAGCTGTCTCCTGTATTTGGTGTGGGTTGATGAACCGTGAGTGAATCGCCCCTTGGGATGCGAATAATATCGCGTCAGTGAGTGTTTGTACGTCGATTTAGTATTGGAGGATCTGTTCCTCGAGTATCTGAACCGCATGTGCTACTCCTTTGCTTATTTCTCGTGTCTGCTGATTGTCAAGAGCTAATATTGATTTTTCCATCTCCAAGGATTTTTTGTTCATACCCCGAATTCCTTGTAGGCGATTTCTGTTTGGTTAACTAGTAATTTCGCCATCATTGATGTTCTTGTTTCCGCGTTAGAGATCAAACCCTTGATCTCTTCTTTATCAGCCTCATCTAGAGTGCTGAACAAGAACCTACTCGCTTTTGCAATCGCGGACACCCAGGCTCGGCGTTGCCATTAGAGATTTCAAATTTATTTCTTGTGCTTTTTCTATTACAATACGTCTAATATCGATATCGTGAATACGCATTCTATCCAATCTGGCTTTTTCAAATATACATAAACAATGCTCTTCAATTTGTTTCAATTTATCGATTCGGCTTCCATCCGCGACTACTTGCTCTCTCCACCTATACAGTTGACGTTCCGTTTTCAATTTCTTAAATTTATTTTGGACAGTTGTAAATTTCCTTTTTTTTTTACCGCTTGACCAAAATTCTACAGCCCGCTTTTTATAGTTCAAATCAATAAATTCCATCTTGCTGCTGCACTGATTTTCGGTTTCAGATATTTACGTATTTTCAAAATCTATATCTATATGTGAGTCATCCGCAGGTATGTCATTACGAGGTTTACATGAATTATCGTAATATAAATATTCATCTGTTCCTTCGAAAATACTATTATCCTCTAAACTAGACACAATAATATTGTACTCTATATTGGCAACATATTTTTCTGTATTGTTAACAGGTAGTCTCTTTTCTTGGCCTTGAAACATATTATTTAGGATTAATAATACATTCATCGCATTTATTCAGTTCATCTTTCTGGATAATTATTCGACTTTTATTTTTCCTTTAGATAGTTTCTATGAAAATGTAGTGCTGCAAAAAATGTTATTAAAGCATGAAACTCTTATAAAAGATAATAATATATAAATGGGTCGTTCGTTTTTCCGATGTATACTGAAAGGTTAAAATTTGGAATACCATTTATCCGATAGATAAATGTTCGGAAAACTAAAATACAGATGGATCAAAATACCGAAATTCTTTGAATCTTTGGATATGTCAAAAAACCGAAAGACAAATATTCTTATGTGTGAAAATACCGAAAATTCAAAATACCGAATTTAAAAATAAAAATTCGGTTTTTTGACCTATCCAAAGATTCAAAGATTTTCGGTATTTTGATCCATCTGTATTTTAGTTTTCCGAACTTTTATCTATCGGATAAATGGTATTCCGAATTTTAACCCTTCAGTATACTTGACCTTCAGAAAATTAGCTTTTCGGAATTATGGATCATCAGAAATATGCTTTTCCGAATTATGGACCATTCGAAAAATGAACGATCCTCGTTAGAATAACTTTAATAAAATAAGTTAATAATATAATTTTTTTTTATGACGAATGGAGAATAATTCCATTCATACAGATTATACAAAATACATACCTAAATAGTTATTCTGGCTGATATCCCACTTAATTACAAATTATAGATTATATTATTTTTCATCTATTTTTTTAATTAGACTCATAAAATTCATAAAAGTAGTAAAAATAATAATAATTGTTTTACCTGTTAAAGTATTTCTCTCTAAATTAATTTCAAGAAAATATTTATTTTCTTTTGGAGACGATTTTATGAGTCGACAATGATAACTATTGATTATTTTGAAGTCTATTTTTTTAATCAAGGAAACACTTAAGATTGTGCAATACTTTATTAATGTACAATTAGCGCCGTGGTGTATCACCCGAGCTTTAATACGGAACCGCCTTCTTCTCCTTACCGTTATTCTAAAATTAATCAACACTATATATGTACTTGATCTCTACCCACTCTAATGACTCAAAATCACTCGCGCTTCGATACTGTCTTCTTTGCCTTATTGTTAGTCTCACATTAATCAACAGTATATACTTGATCTTCTCCCACTCTAGTGACTCAAAGTCAAAATTGTATAAATAATATAACTTTTCAAATATTTTTAAACATTTTATATTAAATGATTAGCGCAAAACATATATGTAGACAGTTTCGAAAAAGTGATATTGAAATGTTTAAAAAAAAGGTAAATGTAATAGGTAGAACGACAACATTATTAATCACACGAGTTTGTAATGTTATAGACGTTAAATATTAATAATTTCTTACTATTATAATTACTATTATTATGAATAAAAAAAAATTGAAAATTCTTCGATTTGGTATCAAATTGTTGATTTTTATCAATGATAAATAAAAATTTGTTGATAAAAAAGATGATGACGCACTGTTTGAGAATGCCATAATTTATATGAGTTACATGCTGCGGGTGTTTTAAATAAATTTGATACAAACACTTAAGTAAATTTAACCATAATATATTGTATAAAAATTCGATGATTAACATAACTATTACATATTTACAGTGGTTATATTAGTATCATAAAATTGATGTTATAAAGTCGTGTAATGAAGTTTGTGCGTAATATAAATCCCGTTGAGTTTACTGCTAGCATAAATACACACAATGAATGTTATTGATTTCATGTGGTTGAGATTTACCAAGAATTATATGAGCAGAGTACTTCATATTAGATTACTGCTGGCTTGAGTCATCAAAATGGCTGTGTGTGTGTGTATGTGTGTGTGAGTTTACCTTAGCTTCATAGCAATTATATTAATTTGGAGAAGAATGAGGACGCCGGTTGAATCACACAGTCCATGGAGATAAAGCAAATTGAGTTGTAACCAGATGAGCTGCAACAAGATGAGCTGCAGCCAGTGAGAGGAGCCACTGAGTATGTGTGAGTGAAGCCGGTTCGCAGACGCCATATTAGAGATGCCGTCTGAGAAACACTGCCGTGCGAATGGACGCCATGTGAGATTCGCCGTCGTATCAAATGTCCATGTAAAGAGAGTCAATACTGCACTTGAGTTTATCCCACGTGAGAACTGACGCAGGTGTACATGAGTTTTTCCACGTGGCAGGCCGTTCCGTAGAGAGAATTAGAGTGCGTGAGAGAAGCCGTATAAGTTGGCCATGCGGCCTCGTGGTGAGCACACCGTATGTACGTTGAGAGAGAGAGAGAGAGAGAGAGAGAGAGAGAGAGAAGAGAGAGCTCGCGAACACATCCTTCTTCTACGTCTTGTCCCTGTCACTGAGGCAAGAGTCAAATCACTGTCTCTCTCATTAGAATGTGGGAGAGTGAGAGAGACAGCATGAGTTTAGCTATACTCGGCCCATCAGCGTAGTGCTGGCGCGCCGCGGCAGAGTGAGTACAGCAAATCCGCGAGCGGCTGCGGGAAACTTAAGCGTCGAGGCGGCGCAGTGAGTATAGCCAATTCGCGCGCGCCCGCTGGAAGCTTGGCTGTTACATAATTCCCAAACATGCCGCCCGCCATCAACCGTAGGTTGATTAAATTTCTGATAGCTGATATTCTGGTACGATGACGAGTTTCTGAATTCCGAATAGATTGAGAGTTCGCCGTCTTAAGTTTCTTCTTGTGAGGTTGTAACAGGATTGAGTTGAGTAAACCTTCAATTGAGTCAGCAAGGATGATGAAGCTTCATCTTGAGAAAGATGTCGTCCATGGTCCGTTGGTGACAAAATATGATTGATTTCAGCACTGCTGCCCACTACATTATATGAAATGCAGCAGGTGGGTTGAGTATCCATGGAGTGTCATCATCGATGAGAGAGTTATACCAAGTTGAGTTTTCATATTGAGTTTGTCTGAAGAATGTCTCCAATTCTTTGGTTGTTCCGATAAATTCCAGTTTCCGGACATTCGACGCAGCATTGAGAGATGCTGTGAAGGCAGTTCTCTTCTTGAGTAAACCGTATGCCGTAATGAAACCCATTTGATGAGTAGTCACTGACCAAGTATCGATGAACAGCTGATGCTGTGAGAGCACACAAATACAAATCCAGCACTTTTATGGTTTGGATTCACGCCTCTTCGATGACTTGATGAATGTTCCTACTAAATTGATCCCAGTGTGAGTGAAGGGTGGTGATGGGGTTGTCCAGCGTCCTGGATTGGTTGCCATGGGGCACTCATGGGAGTTGCTGAGTCAGATTAGTCCGATCCTCTGCACAAGTCACAATCTAAAATAAATGACTTGGCCGGAGCTCTGCTTCTAGTAATCCAAATTTCCTGCCTGATGTGCGCAAGAGTGAGTTTTCTCTGTGGCACCGAGAAATAATTATAGGTGAGAAAGTCGTGTGATCAGTGAAATAAGTTGACTGCACCGTAGTAATGTAGCTAGATGTTGAGTGATATTCCAGTTGAGTTTTGTAAAATTGACCTCCTTCCATGATGATTCCTTTTGAGTCTGTACAGTCAATCTATTGAGTACATGATTCCGTGGGACTTTCAGCTTAAGAAATTCACAATGGAAATGAACTCGCTGAATTTCTAGGATCCAGAAGATTCTTCCTTTGCTGATTAGATCAGCTGTGAGTCTCATCTCTGTTGAGTTTTGCCCATTGCCTTGAAGTGATCACAAGTTAGCATTACCTAGCCAGTAATGCTGAGTAATCTGTTGAGTAATGCGTATTGATTGACGAGATCTTATGAATTTTCTGAATGTGATGTGGCTGCAGTGACTGTGAATGCCATCTTCTTTTCTGTGCGTTAACAAACATTGAAGTTTGACAACGGTGAGTTATCCAAATATAACTTCGTGAGTAGAATTACCGCTCCGAACTCCAACCTAGATATGGAGTATGTGTTGAGTGTTGCAAGTTTGAGACATGTGGTTACCATGATGTGCTGCGGCCTGGGCTGTTGCGAAGCACTCGCAAAGCCATAAATGTCCAGAACCAAGTCCAGTTGAGTGAAATCTTCTCAAATGTGCAGCCATTCTTCGCAATTGAGTTGAACTGGTTTGTCCCATAAGTGTTGAGTAGCCACAGCTCATGTAGGAAGATTTGAATGTATAACCACAGATGAGATTGTTCATAAGAGATCCAATAGTGATGTGTTTGAGAAATATCCAGTTGTGATTGTTCCTTGAGTTAATTTAATTGAAAGTAAAATCAGTTATGATCTGAGTGATTTCATGACGCAATCATGAGAATCAACAGCATTAGTTGCTGGTGAGAAATTCCTTGAGAAATATCAGCAAATTGAATTTGCAATTTGGCTAATGGATAGCCGTCCGCCGTGCAGAATCCTGATAACTGCATGGCCCTTGTGAGTTTTGCTGAACGATGTGTTTGAGTTGATCCGATGCATGAAAACAGTTTAATAATGAGTAAAGTTCACTGGCTCTATACACACCAAAGCATATTTAATCCGGCTCGAAGGACCAAAATGTTTGAGAATACCATAATTTATATGAGTTTGATGCTGTGGGTGTTTTAAATAAATTTGACACAAACACTTGAGTAAACTTAACCGTAATATATTGTATAAAAATCGGATGATTAAAATAACTATTACATATTTACAGTGGTTATATGAGTATCATCAAATTGGTTTTATAAAGTCGTGTAATGAAGTTTGTGTGTAATATAAATCCCGTTGAGTTTACTGCTAGGATAAATACACACAATGAATGTTATTGATTTCATGTGGTTGAGATTTGCCAAGAATTATATGTGCAGAGTACTTCATATTAGATTCCTGCTGGCTTGAGTCATCAAAATGGCTGTGTGTTTGTGTGTGTGAGTTTACCTTAGCTTCATAGCAATTATATTAATTTGGAGAAGAATGGGGAAGCCGGTTGAATCACACAGTCCATGGAGATAAAGCAGATTGAGTTGTAACCAGATGAGCTTCAACAAGATGAGCTGCAGTCAGTGAGAGGAGCCAGTGAGCATGTGTGAGTAAAGCCGTTTCGCAAACACCATATTAGAAATGCCGTCTGAGAAGCAGTGCCGTGCGAATGGACGCCATGTGAGATCCGCCGTCGTATCAAATGTCCATGTAAAGAGTGTCAATACTGAGAGTCATAGTAAATTATATGCATCCTATATGCTACTGGTGCTTTTTATGGGGAAAAACATCTAAATCGTTGGATCAAAAAACTCATATATGTTGTTTACACACACACATATATATATATATATATATATATATATATATATATATATATATATATATATATATATATATATATATATATATATATATATATATATATATATATATATATATATATATATACTTACACATATATATACTCTAGATTACTTGTACTTTCTATAAGGAACATTTTCCAATTTGTTTCATAAAAAAAAAATTGAATAGAAACAGAGATATATCGAAAAAATCATTTTTCAATGTGAACTTCCGACCTGGATTTAACCCTCAAAAAGACATTGGTTGCCGATAAAAAAAATATATTTGTGAATGTCTCATGGAGGACTACTACCAAGTATAGTTTTAATAATTTTTTTAATTTGACAGTTCGGGATGTTTCCTTGTTAGTATGAGTGAGAGAAATATCAAGTCCTATTTCGCGGCGCGGTTGTTCGTAATTGTAGTCTCCTTCATGAATCAATGCGTGGCCTCTTCTCGTCTGGTGACTCGTTCGTCCGGCTCTCTGTCTCTCTCTCTCTCTGCGTTTTCTTCCTCTACCGTCCGGTCGTATTTAACTCCGACCAGCCGGACCCCCTCCTTCTTTTTCTCATACGTGGGAGCTAATTCTCCTGCAACTGCTGGTGCGGGTTGTCAGCATTTTTGTTGATCGTATGATTGATTCTCCTCACCGACAATCATTGCGCCAAAGCGTCAGCACTTCAATCCGGTACGACGAATATTTCTTCATAGCTTGAGTTTTGTCGATGCTCCACGTCCTGAGAGTGTCGAAACGATGCTGCTCGCCTCGTTCCTTGACACTGCATACTTGGCCGGGTATTCACCCGTAACACGTCTGAGGGCCGTAACATCGGCGCCCTCATCGATGCAACAAAGGTGGGACTTGGTAAAAAAAATGATTTTTCTGGTGGCAACTTCTAATTGTGCTAATTGTTGTATGCTGAAGTTATCTTCACTTTCTGGAGCGGCTGCAAAGGTGATATTTATTAAGCATATCTAATTTTCTTTTGCTAAGGTTGGCTTATATTCGGCGGTTAGAGCGTTTATAACAATTTCTAGTTATTGTATCAGTGTTTTTGTTACAGAGGTATGTAGCTGTGAAATGACGTGTCTGCGTGAGTTTGCCTATCATTTACAATTCTACCTATTTATCTCTCCCTTTTACAAATAATTTAATATATATAATAAATAATCCCTTCGATCGTGTCGTCCGCTGCCTTAGGTCAACTGTATGCTTTCTTGGCCTATGGACCGAATGCTCCCTACGGCTCGCCATTCCTGTAGGGAGTATGGTAGGCTGAGTAGGCTTATCCCTTGAAGGTGTGGAGAGAAGACCCGTTCGGTGGCGGGTCAGTAATAAACCACTGGACTTCCAGGTGGTCACGCTCGATAATGTGTATCTGAAAAAATTGCTTTATTCATTAGTAGCGGGGTCCCCCTGGTCGGCCAGAACCTCCATAATAATCCCAATCCCATTAATAATAACGAAATGGAGCCCCCTGAATAGGATACGACTTGCTTAAATTCCGAGAAATCATCTTTTATTGTATTGTACTGCTCTAGTTTCTGAGAGTGGCTTATGACCTCTTCTAGTCCTCGTGCCGTTTTTAAGAACAGGCACTGCATACTTGTACCTCGGGGCAGAACGATGTTTCCTCGCTAATGTGCTGGGATATTGATCGATCGCACACTATGGTATTATCCAGAATTTCTGAAATATTCAGTAGGCTTCCGACGTATATTTTCGACTTTATTTGCAGGCATATTTCTCGAGTTGTACTCAAGCGGATAGATTCGGAGCGTGCTGTGCAGCCTGCTGATATTTCCAGTATGCCGACTCCTTGTATTGAAATCGGCTGTCCTGCTACAGCTGACTAATATTGTATCCTTTTGATTTGTGGAAAATAACCATGTATTGGAGGAGCTTGTTTTCACCCAGAATATGTGTTAGAGTCGTATAATTTTTATTTTACAGGCAGGCCAGTAAGATATTGTTTGGTTAACCACCAAGCGCACTTCGCAGGGTGAATTATTATTAACGATCCGCCCGGGTTTCGTTGTTTGGCATATATAAAGTTGTTAGCATTTCTTACAGGATTCCAATACTCCCGACTGAATATTTATGTATGCGTCGCTTGGTTGCGTTAATGCAAAGATGTTGATTCTGACCAGATGTAGGCAAAGGTTGTCGAGTTAGTGTGTAACCTCTGTGTACCGACCTTGGGTAGTGACTAGCTGTATCTTTAATCTTTACTTTTTCGGACGTTAAATTAATTTTATAGAGTTCATGTACTGGACTGGAGCATAGAATCGGGAGGGGAGTATCTCCGATCTCAGGGTTAGATACCGGCGCGCAGTGTGCCGGCGTCCGTGCCGTCGATACAGATAGAAGGTAGATAGTTAGCGCTGATTGGCTGCTACCGTGCTGCGTTGGAATCGGGTAAGTAGTTAGCGCTGATTAGCTGCTACCGTGCCCATAGAAAGGATTGCCGGGTAAATAGTCGGCGCTGAGGGCCAACTATCGTGCCGTAGGAAGTCGGTAAGGTAGTGTTCCTTGGCTATTGTATAAACAAGCACGGCGTTCTTACGTGCCGTACGTTTTTCAAAGTTAGTTTCGGTGTCGTGAGAGTAAGGGAAAACAGGCTTGGAGTGGAATAGGTCAGCAGTAATTAATCAACGCCCTTTTTAAAGACAATTCACTTTTTATTTTCACTCGCGTCACTTCAGACACATAAATTACAAGAAAAGGTTACAATTTGCGTCGAGTCTTACTAGTACAAGAGGTTTCCTGTTTCAAACGGCACGAAGAAGAAGCTGAGAACCGTCTTCGAGCAAGAGAATCGAACAGAGAGGGGAGGCTCAAGAGACCAACCTCACCTGATGAGAGGAGACCGATAAAGGCGCGCGCGAAACTAGAAACCGCGCGTGATTTGAACTTCTATCGTATTAACATACCGCCCGCCTCGACATGTGTAAACAGGTTGATTTTAAAAAAGTAGAAGAAAAAATGCAATTTAAGGCACCGTGTACATAAAATAGAAGATCTGAAATAGAAAATGAAAAAAACGGGACCGGCGGCATAATATAATCTGTTAAGTGAAAACATTAATAACTTAAACCTAAGAGCCGCCCGCCTAGACGCGAGGTCTATGCGACATTTAATCTTGAAATCCAATCGGAGGCTAAATAACCGGTCTTCTGCGTGTCGTATGATTCTGGAAGTTCGGGCGATTCGCCGGAGCGGTGAACTGATAGCTTGCAGATTTTCGTAACTGGACGAGTCACAGAGGACGATGCAGTGCGCAATGTAACTACACGAATGAGACCGTCCCTACCTGGATGACACTCCTCGACGCGTGCCAATGCCCACTTAGTCGGTGGTAGATTTGAGTTCACGATGAGGACTATGTCACCTACCTGTACGTGCTCAGCAGGATTGGTCCATCTTGTCCGTTGCTGCAGGGTGTGTAAGTACTCGCTATTCCAACGCCGCCAAAAATCGTTCCTCATAGCCGTGATTTGAAGCCATCTTGAACTCATGCTCGAAGTGGCTGGGGAATCAGTGTACGGCTCTGGTGGTGCTGTTATCGCGGAGCCAGTAAGGAAATGGCCAGGCGTCAGCGGGATATTGTCTTGGGAGTCTGCGCTGATGATACAAAGCGGTCTGGAGTTCATGTACGCCTCTACTTGAGCAGTAAGGGTCGACAATTCTTCATAAGTCAGAGTCACATCGCCATTACTCTACATAGGTGATACTTGGCACTCTTGACTGCAGCTTCCCAGAGATCTCCCCAGTGAGGCGAGGAGGGGAGAATGAACCTCCAACTGGTACCATCGTTTTCTAAATACTCAGCGACCTCCTGCCGCATACTGGCCTGTTGAAATAGTCGTTGGAGTTCGCCCTTGGCCCCGTGGAAATTTGTACCGTTGTCGCTGGACAATTCGGCGCAGCGGCCTCGTTGACTCACAAAGCACTTGAAGGCTGCGATAAACGCAATGGACGAGCAGTCCGAAACTATTTCGATGTGCACGGCCTTAACACTCATGCAAACGAAAATGCAAACATATCCCTTGTAGGATTTGTTTCCTCGTCCAGGCAACACTCTGATTTGCAGGGGGCCGAATGGGCGTCACTCTAGAGGTAGGCAGAGCACCCATAAGTTGCGGCTGGGGCTTCGCAGAAAAATGTGTAGATCGTATGCACTCCTTAATGACAGCGTAAGTCACAGACTTGCCTCGCACAATCCAGTAACTTCGTAATTGGTAGCTATGGGTTAACTGCGGTCCTCCATGGAGAGTTTGTTGATGCGCGCATCTAATAAGTAATCTGCTCAACAAACTATGCTTCGGAAGAATGGCAGGGTGTTTCTCATTGTAAGACAGAGAGGCATTAGCTAGTCTACCTCCAACTCTTAGAAGTCCGTCTTCATCTAGCAAGGGGTTCAACGGCCGTAGCGGGCTGCTGCAGTAGACAGTCCTATTTCCTTGAAGGGCTTCAATTTCCGGCTGGAACCACCTAACTTGCGTGACCTTGAGTAATAGCGTCCTACATCGCTGTAATTCTAACGTTGTTATCCACTGGTTTCGATGAAGGAGTTGACCCTTTCGCGAATTATCAACAAACCATAGCACAGCACTCTAAGTAGGTGCTGATACGACTAGAAGCGATCTATCACTTCCTCAGGTATTTTATGAGTAATGAAGGTAGTCTTGTAAGCAGCTCTCTGATCCGGCAGTTCGCTGGCAATATCAGCATAGTCAGGCGGCTCGGGAGCAGTGCCTTCGGTGAGCCAGTGGGAACCTCGCCACCACAGTAATAAATCACGGAGCTCGGATGGAGTTAAGCCACGGGTGGTCAAATCTGCCGGATTTTCCCCACTCTTGACATGCTGCCAGAAAACACCGGGTAGCAGAGTTAGTATGCTACTTGTTCTCGTAGCAACAAAGGTAGTCCACCGAGATGGATGGTCCGCTAGCCAGCTGAGGACTATTTTCGCATCTGTCCAACAATAAAAATCAAGCTGAAGTCCCTCAATAGCGTCTAAAATCTCTCTTACAAGCTTGGCTAGGAGGTGAGCGCCGCATAGCTCCAACCTCGGTATACTCAGCGTTTTGATCGGAGCCACCTTGGTTTTTGCTATGACTAGGTTCGATGTCCAATTTGATCCACTCTGGACTACGAGATAAATAGAGGCGGCGTAGGCTCTCTCAGAGGCGTCCGAGAAGCCGTGCAATTGCATTCGTGAGTTAGTGTATGATTCAAGCCATCTGGGTATTCGGATATCCCCAAAGTCACGTAGATCCTCAACGAACTTTATCCAAGCTAACCTCAACTCTAGAGGCACGGGCTCGTCCCAGCGAGAACCCAAAATCCACAACTGCTGCATAAGTATCTTGGCTCGAATCATTATTGGACCCAGCCACCCAAGTGGATCGAATAACCTAGCTATCTCAGCGAGTATCGTGCGTTTGGTGATGCAGGTTGGGATTTTGATTTTATCCACCTTGAAGCAGAAGCTGTCTGATCGAGGGAGCCATAACAATTCAAGAGTGGAGATGCCTTCGTCTAGCTTAAACTCAAGGGCGATCGATTGATCGGCTGCATGCATGGACAGAAGAGAAGCATTATTGAAGGCCCATTTCCCCAGCTCGAAGTTTGCTTCTTTTAATAGGTCAATAAGTTCGTTTTGGAGATCCTTAGCTTCATCCACTGTGTCTGCTAAGAAGTCATCGACGTGCCGGTTTCGTCGCACTAATCTTGCTGCTCTTAGATATCGATCCTCATAGACGAGAGCTAGCTGAAGGAGTGATTTAACGGCTTGGTAAGGCGCTGGCGTGGTTTATTGCGAAACGCTTTCTTCCGGACGAAAACTCGAGTTGAATATTAAAAGCCATTTTTCTCAAAGTATATCATGTTTTTTTTCAAAATAAATTACACCATTGGAAAGTACAACTCTTAAGCTTCAAAACCCTATCTTGGAGAAGTTGGAGAAATAAAGGGTTTAAAAGTAACAATATGAAAAAGACAGCGACGAGGGCCCGCGCGAGCTCCTCACGCCCGTGCGTACGGCACGTTTAAGTGCACGCTCTATTCAATTCGCTAATAATCGTGTACCAAGTCTCTGAAAAAAGAACTAAGGACATATATCGATAGATTTTTTTCTGCTCTTTCCAATGGTGCTATTATTTTTATTCCGAATATAATATTTTATAGTTTAAGACTTGTACTTTTGAAGAATATATTCATTTTGAAGAAAAGACTGATATTTAATTGAAAAAATAGAGTTTAAACATTCAAATGGAATTTTCAACTAGAAGGAAGCATTTCGGAATAAAAATAATAGCACCATTGGAATGAGCAGGAAAAAATCTATCGATATATGTCCTTAGTTCTTTTTTCAGAGACTTGGTACACGATTATTAGCGAATGGAATAGAGCGTGCACTTAAACGTGCCGTACGCACGGGCGTGAGGAGCTCGCGCGGGCCCTCGTCGCTGTCTTTTTCATATTGTTACTTTTAAACCCTTTATTTCTCCAACTTCTCTAAGATAGGGTTTTGAAGCTTAAGAGTTGTACTTTCCAACGGTGTAATTTATTTTGAAAAAAAACATAATATACTTTGAGAAAAATGGCTTTCAATATTCAACTCGAGTTTTCGTCCGGAAGAACGCGTTTCGCAATAAAAACAATGGCGCAATTGGAAAGAGTAGAAAAAAATCTATCGATATAGGTCCTTGGTTTTTTTTTCAAAGACGCAGCATACGATTATGAGCGAGTTAAACAGAGCGCCTTTTACGCGAAAAAAGGCACCGCGCGCGCTCGGTGGCCCGTTTCTGCTGGACGCTCCCATATGTTATCTGGATTACTACACCGTGGTAAAGCAACATATAATTGACCGTGTGAGAATAATTGCCTTTTGATGTATAACCCTACATAATCGAAACTTTGTCCCTAAGATTTATTAATGGTCATGCAAAATGCTAATGTTAATGGAAACTGTTTTTTTATAAAGAATAAACGGTAATGAAGAAGATTCTTCTATATTTAATGTAATTCTTGGAATAAAAAATCTATTACCTATTTTTTCTCCTTTTAATATTTCTGCTTCAATATTATATCTAAATAATTTGGTTATTTTAAGTCTAGTACCGTTACACAAACCTTCGTGTATACTCAAATTTCTAATTAACATAACAATAGCATTAACTTTTAAATCTAATTTATGAGGTGGCAAATCTTCATAAAATATTGTTTAATGTTTCTATTGGAAAAAGTAGATGAATGTTGTCATCACTTTGATCAACACCTTTCTGAGTCGCATAATCTATACTATAATAAGTCTTCTTATCACCATTTAATAACATTAAAATTTTTTTATTCAAAAATTTAATGTCTTCATTATGAGGTGCTAAAATAACACGATCATAATCATTTATTTTATTAATATTTTTATAAATTTGTAAGCAAACATCGTTAGTTCTCCAATTATTAGGTATTATAAAAGGATTTATATTACCGTCTCCAATTTGTAATAATAATTTTGAGAATTCATTATTCTGAGAACGAATATTGTATTTTAATTTGAAAATTTTAAATAAATGCCAAAGTTCAGAATATTTAATAGTGTCTTCAATTATAGCACTTCTATATCCGTTTTTCGTTACTGGGAGTATTTGTCGAAAATCACCTCCTAAAATTATGAATTTTCCCCCAAATGTAAATCGTTTGTACATAAATCTCTTAAAGTTCTGTCAATAATTTCTAAAGCTTTTTTGGGTATCATAGATGCTTCATCCCAGATTATGACTTCTGTTTCTCTTAATTTCTTTTTATCTGATTCTAATTTTAAAAAAGAATTTTCAATACTATTTGCATCTAATGGTAATCTAAAGGTTCTATGAGTAGTCATTCCTTTGGGTAATAAAATAGACGCTATACCAGTCCAAGCCATTGATATAATATTTTTTCCTTTTGATAGAAAATAATAAATTAAAGTTTTATATAAAAATGTTTTACCCGAACCTCCAGGACCGTCTATAAAATTTATTTTATTTATATTTTTTATAAGTTGTTTGAAAATAAATTTTTGATCTTCATTTAATTTTGTAAACATATCTTCCAATATTTCCTTACTAATTGAAATTATTTTACTATCGTATTTTATATCATTTATGATGGGATCAGGTTCAGGTAATCCAAAATCTGTACAAGATAAATCTTCCAACAATAATAATTTATTTATATGATCTAAAGCTAAGTTATCTTTATTTTCATGAAAATCTTCACTAAAGTATTTTTTTAAATTTTCCCAAATAATATTGGCTTGAATATTTTCTGTTAGTAGAAACGAAGTAAAAAATTTACGTAATTGAAAAGGTAACATGATACGACATGCTTCTTCAAAAATGTTTAAAATTTGTAAATCGTTTTCTATTAAATCCATTGCAGTCGCAGCTTCTTTATGAGTATTATACGTTACATTTTTATATGTACTGTCACGTCGAGCACGACTGACCGCATATCTCGCTACCCATCTTCACCATCCTACAACGTTTTTTCCTTTATGTTACCATGAATCCTACTTTCCTGTCAGTAACGCCACCTACTACCAGTAAGGTGACCTACGAGAGACAATCACTCTTGCGGTAACATGACTTTCTACCAACGAATCCTACCTTACCTTTAGCACTACCACCTATCGATCCAACCTTTGTCCTTGGCACGTGCCACTTTTGAACCAGAGTAACCTTATCCCCTACCCGAACCTTTCTCACCCCATGCATAGATGAGATACCCTACACTCCCCTATCTTTGTATCTGCCCTAGATAGAAGCGCGGGTATAAAAGCCGCATCGCGCCTCCACTCGAGGCAGAAGCTTTTGTTCATTTAATTTCGTGGGGCGAAGCCCTTGTCAGTCGCTTATTTAAATTGTAACTTGGACTTAGAATAATTTCGACTAATTTATCGTATTCGGACTTAGAATATTTTCGAGCCGAATTTACTTAGAATATTTTCGAGCCGAATTTACTTAGAATATTTTCGAGCCGAATTTACTTAGAATATTTCCGTGTGAAATTAACTTAGAATAATTATCGAGCATTTCTGATTGTAGTCTCGCGAATAATTGTTGATATTATATCTCGCCTACAATCAGTGTGTAACATTGTAACGTAACTTAATGCAATTAATAAACAACACATAATTGCATCTTTGGAGTGTTACTTTATTTCTACGATCCTATCCTTCTGCCATTTGAATTGCCCGCTGCGCTTGGGTCCTGAGACTGCTGAGGGCTAACTGAGAGAACGAGCCAACCGCAACTGCCCCAAAGTAAGTAACTTTGTAGATCGCTGTCCTTTATCTTCTTTCTGTCTCTCTAATTGTTCACTGACGCTGACGTTTGCCGCTTTATAAATTCCGCGTATTAGCATTGTTTATTTTGGTAGCCCGATTAGCTATTTTCACGCATTCCTACTCCCGTGGTTATTACGTGTAGGCGTAAATCGAAACTGGAACATTTATCGCGCTTACTTTACCGTTTTCGCGACATTGTAACACGGACGTTACAGTACGTAAATCTTTAAAGGAAGTAGCGCCTTGTATACGACTTAATATTAATTTTAAAGCGAATCTTTCAGAATCTTTTGGAGATATTATATTTAAACGTCCAATAGCATAATATTTTTGTTCACGTTTACGTTTTACCCAAACTTTTTCTGCGTTAAATATATAATAATGCGGTATATTAACGTATTTTATATTATTTGCAAATTTATCATTTTTATTCAAGTCAAACCACGGTGTTAAAGTTGTATTCCAATTATCAAGAGCATCTATTTCATAATTTTCTTCAAAAACAATTTTTTGTTGATTTTCTGTATGAACTGCTAAACGGATAACAGTATGACTCCTTCCACATAAGGGAAATTTTTGTAACCGCCATGTTGCTTCCATTTGGCTCAAGTACCGGCCATCAACATATTCAGTAATTTCATCATATATTCCATTTCTTTTGTCATCATTTTTTTTTAATGTTCACAAAGCTCTAACACTACCTTTATGTATATAATCAAAAATATATTTGATGCTTTGAATTGAAGCACAATATTCAACATTAATATGACATTTATATTTTTCTAATAAAAATTTATCGTAAGGAACCAGCATTGAATTATCTACTGGAATAATTTTTTTACTTCTTTTAAGTCGATATGTGTAATTATTAGAAGAATTATTTGTTCCTTTATATTGAGGATAATCATTTTTTTTAAATGTTGTTGACGATTGAAGATGTTTAGGAAAATTTTTTTTTTCAAACGTCTTTACATTTATCGTAACACGGAGAATTTTCACTATGTGGTACATGTAACATATGTTTTATAACTAATTTTTGTAATTTTTTATCATTAGTAAAAGGTATCTCAGCAGAAATGTGTTTATTAATAGCTTCTGGTGTCATTAATTTATTTCTATGATCTAATGTTACTACAAGTAGTGCATACGGTAATCCTCTTTTATCAAATTCAATAGTATACACATAAGCTAAAGCATTTCCAAAAATTTGATGGTTTTCTATATCATTAAGTAAACACTTAAATTTTGTATAAAATAATCTAACTGTAATATTTGGTATATCATTGGGCGTAGTTTCGATAGGAAATGTCGTTAATACATTTTTTAATTCTTTCCACTTAGGATTACACGTCATAGTTATAAATAAATCAGATCGACCAATATTTCTTACTATTGCCATTGCAGCTTGATAATGTTGCTGCATATATCTAGGACTACCTATATAAGTTGCTACTAGTACAAAAATATTTCCTAGTCTTTCTTTTTTTTCAAAATTTTCTGATATATTTAATGCACTATTTATAACATGATCCCTCAAACCTCGATAACATTCAGTACGTAATTTTTTTTGTTTCTGCCTAAAATAATTCATTCTATTGTTTTCTATCATAATATAGGCATGTAAAAAGAATTGTTGGGTTAGTCTCCCTCCAAATAAAAGTGGATTGAAATTTTCTGAATTTGGTCTGTAAGCTAATCTATAAGAATAGTGCTGTAATATTGTTAGAAGGTTTTCTTTTGAATCATATGGCTTTTTAGTATAACCAATACCCCAGCCTAAATCTCCTGAAGGAAAAAATAATGGAAATACCATTGGATCAACACGATGTGATAATTTACTTAAATATGTGTATTCTTTTTCATTAGAACTATTTTTCGGATAAACGTATAGATCATAATTTAGAGGGATTCCTGATTTGGAAATAATTATAGCTGCACATTCCGACGTTAATGGTTTAGTATAATTATGTTTTTGATTATTATTCTTACGAACAAAATATAATTTATAATTTGAAAGTTTCTCTGTATTAGTTATTTCGTGTAAATATTTACACTGGTTAGCATAAGGATTACTATTTAAAACTTCAATCAATAATTTTAAATGTTCTTGAGTTAAATCTTTATGACTCTTTATTTTCATTTCAATTGCAGTTTTGTCATCATATATATATAATTGACCACACGAAAGTTCTGCATTTTTTTTTGGTAATAAAGTATTTGGCGTTATATGACAAACTTGTCTTTGAATTTTTAAATTATAAATAGCTTTTTTCTTTCCGTATTTTACGTTTGCACTAAATGTAGCAAAGCAAAATAAGTTATTATAATATCTGATTAAAGTTCGAAAATTGTTATCATATAATAATAGATTCTTTAGTGTTTTATTATATATACTTAGCGGAGACAAGATTATTTTACCCTTTCTACAACAAATTGATTTATTATTTTCTTCTTTCCAATATACTGCCGAACAAAATTTACAAACATAACTCATATTACCAAAATATGATTCATACTCTAAATTTTTATTTTTACTACATTTTTGTTTATTTACTTTTAACGTAGAAAAGTATGATGACGCGAGATGTTCTAGGATGAGCTCGGCAACGCCTCTCCTACACTATATATATAAGAGAAAGTGAGAGAGAAGAGAGTGATAGAGAGAGAGGGGGAGAAAAAGAACTAACGAAGGTACTCAATCCGTCTCTCGCCGTTTTCTCATGCTCTGTTTGCAGTTGCTGCACTTTTCTTTGGGAAGAAAAAATACGGACAGCGTTCGACTTGTAATTGAACTGTTAAATGAATGGGCATACGCCGCGCTGCGCTCGCGTGAGTTTGGCGTTATCCTTGATTTGAGTAATGAAGAAGTTTCCTTTCAAACAGTTGCTCTGTAATTAGTTGGTCTCGTTAATTGCGGAGAAAAGGCGGGCATTATAATAAATGCGCGAACCCGCCTCTTGCGCTGATGCCAGGAGAGTGGCATAGTTTGTTTTCAGAAAGCAGCCTGTTATTTGTGTATTGAGATGAAGAACTGACAACGCAGCGATGCAAAAGTTGTCGACAGAAGTATCTTTTGCATCACAGATAGTTGTCATTAGAGGGACAATGCGGTGGGACAATGCGGTGGGACGCGGAGGGACGCGGAGGGACGCGGAGGGACGCGGAGGGACGCGAAGGAACATGCGGAGGAACGCGCAGGGTTAACGACTCAATTCAGATTACAACTATATAGTATAGTAAGATATATATATATATACTAGGGGAGTACCCCCCTACTCGCTCCGCTCGTCAACCCCCCACTTTTGAAAAATAAGTAATTTATTTATTTTCAATGTAGATATTTTTCTTATGTTTTATTAATAGGGTATTTTTCATATTTTTGATGGATGATAGTATGTACAGATGTAACGCTTAAGAGTAGTTCTTAATTCTTAATTTCTGAAACGAAAGAATAGATTATTGAGAAAACTACATTAATTATATATAAAGTAAATGTATTCAAAACGATATATTTTATTCTATTTTTTGCACATCACCTTGGAGGTAAATAGAAAGATGCGTTTTATTTTTAGGTGGTGTCCCCAGTAGGCATATTCCACTGTCTTTGTCACTATAAAATTTTAGAAAACATGAAAATTGTTGCAATAAAAGTATATTTTTTTATAGTATAATATATATTTTGTAAAATTAAATTTAATAATTAAATGATTTGAAAATTACCTGATAATAATTTAAATTCTTCGTAATGTTTGTTTTCAATTGTATTTTTGAATTTTTATGTGTTCTTTTTTTATATTTAATATATTTTGATTGACTATTTAAAATTTTACAAACGTTATTTATATATTCCATTGTCCTAAATGAAAGAAAATATTATTGTTTTAATTAACTAAAAGTTAATTAAAAAAATTAATTAAAAATTATATAAAAATTGACCAAAAAACAAAATTTCAATTTGTAACGGCCTGCGCGTGTACGTGCGTGAGTGTGCGTGTATCGGTGTGCGCGAACGAGACATGAGGCACGCACTAATGCCCGAAAGGTAAACACCTCTCAACCTTGCGCGAAGGACAAGGCCGAGAGATGCTTGCGCGTGCCGACGAAGCAGCAGGTAGGCAGTATCGTTTCGGCCATTGCCGCGAGAATAGCCCGCATTGAGAGAGAGAGAGAGAGAGAGAGAGAGAGAGAGAGAGAGAGAGAGAGAGAGAGAGAGAGAGAGAGAGAGAGAGAGAGAGAGAGAGAGAGAGAGAGAGAGAGAGAGAGAGAGAGAGAGAGAGAGAGAGAGAATAGTGCGAGAGTGCAGAGTGGTGCACCGGAGTGAATCGCTGCAGTGCCGAGAGTGAGCCCGAGCGAGAGCAGCAGCGTAGCCGAGAGGCAGAGAGAGAGAGAGAGAGAGACAGAGACGCCATCGGCAGCCACCGTGGCCAAGTGAGAGGGAGAGAAAGAGACGCCGGCCGCTACTCTGCTACCGCCGGACTGCCCGCTGAGGAGCGAGAGAGAGAGATACGACGCGCGAGGCGTCCAGCACCGCTCGGCCTGACTCCCTGCATCAGCCGGGTCTTCGCGAGGTAAGTATTGGCCAGGCGCTAGCGCGCTATTCCCGCGGACGATGGGCGTCCGGAGAGCGACCCCCACACGATCGAGCGAGGCTCACCGACGCGCGCGTGTGTGTGTCGATCGCGCGCGGCGATCGACCAACGTCGGTGAGAGCCGTTTATCAGAGTACGTGTGTACGATCGCGCGCACACGTACATAGCGTGCGCGGGCGCACCACCCGCATCGGCGCGTATAAAGGATACGCGCCGCGTGTATAAAACGTATTAAGCCCGCGGGGCAATAAAGTTACAGTCTTCTTTTAGCTTCGAGTCTGCCTATTATTTGGCGCGCATCCCCTTTCCTTTTCCGCGGCGGTGGCGCGGCGGTATAGAATACCACCGGCCTCCGCGGGCGCGAGTATGCAATACTCGCGCGTATCTGAGCAGCCGAGGAAGCACGCACGAGAGAGACAGCGCGACAGCGAAGTTACGCGTTGTAACGCCGGTAGGTACGGCTGCCGGCGAAGGCAGCCGACAGCGAGTGACGGCGCGCCGGCGAAAGTAAGGAGATTTCGCCGAGGGTTGGCACGAGCCAGTGCTCGCGCCTGTCAACCACTGCGCCGTTCATCGGCAACTCCACTTCGGAGATTTGCGGCACTGAGGGGAAAACCTACCCCGTTACAAATTATTATAAAGAAAGATTTGTAAATCTTTCTAAAATTTTTTCAACTTTAACTTTTCCAATTTTGAGTTCTGTATTTTTATTGTTCTGTTGTTTTCTTGTTTGTTTTGACTGATGATTTAGTTTCCTTAATTTATCTTTTTAATAATTTGATCTGATTCTAAATTAATCATGTATTCTATAAAATTTTGTTCATATTCTAAATAGTCTAAAACTAATAATTTATTATGTATTTATTATTATTATTGAATAATGAAAAAATATACTGTTGTCATTTATAATTTACTTTCGTTATATGCAGCCGACATGTTCTAAAATGAAAAATATTTGTAAATTAAATACTTTCAATTTAATGATTTTTGTTTGTCTAGCAACTGAAAGTATTACTTTAACCTGATCGCAAATTTTGTATTTTCTGTTAAGTAAAAAAATATATATATACACATAATGGGTGAAAATAAAGAATGTCTCAGACTTAAATTATTTCTTTAGTTAAAGGTAAAGACATTTTTTATTTTTATTCCCTAATAGTAATATATTTTTTTATAATAGTTATCTTGTTTTTAATTAATTTTATGTAATTAAAAAAAAAAAAATTATCAAAAATTTCTTTCCAAACGATATTTATAATTTCTTCTTTATTTTCTGAATTATTTTCAATAAAAATTTTATCTGGGTTTCTACATCTTGATAATGCTACATATAATTGACCATAAGAAAATAAAGGTCGTCTAATATGTATTCCAACACTATCAAAACTTTGACTGTGTGATTTATTAATAGTCATAGTAAACGCTAATATTAAAGGAAGTTGTTTTCTATATAAAATACGGTAATGATGAAGAATTGCCAGTTTTTAATGTAATCCAAGGGATAAAAACTATATTCCCAGATTTTTTACCTGTTATTATTTCTGCTTCTATGTTGTATTTAAATAATTTAGTAATTTTTAATCGTTTTCCATTATATAATCCATCGTTAATACTTAAATTTCTTATTAACATTACAATAGTATTTATTTTAAGTTTTAATTTATGTGGTGGTAGCCCTGTTGAAAATATCCATGTGGATTTTACATTGATTTCCACATGGAATCCATATGGAATCCATATGGAATCTATACGGATTCCATGTGGATTCCACGTTGATTCCATGTGGAAATCAGTCCCAAATCGTCCTGTGGATTTCCACATGGAATTCCATATAGATTTCTATATGAATTTTTCTACAAACATTTGTAAAACAAAATCCGTATGGATTTCCATGTAGATTTCCATGGAGAAATCCAGATAAAAACGATATGATCCATATAGATTTCCATATGGATTTCCATGTGGTAATTTAAATGTTTATAAAAATGTTTATTTATAAAATTTTTAAATTTTTTTACTAGGGATACGTTGTTTACCATATCAGTAAAGCATAAAAAATTATAAACTATAATTTCCTCTTATGTAATTCTTCGAAAAGATTCTACAGTACTTGTTGTCAAAAATATGTATCCTAGTAAAAAAAAATATAACAATTTTATAAATAAACATTTTTATAAACATTAAAATTATCATATGGAAATCCATGTGGAAATCTATATGGATCATGTCGTTTTTACCTGGATTTCCCCATGGAAATCTACATGGAAATCCATACGGATTTGGTTTTACAAATGTTTGTAGAAAAATTCATATAGAAATCTATATGGAATTCCATGTGGAAGTCCACAGGACGATTTGGGACTGATTTCCACATGGAATCGACATGGAATCCATATGGAATCCGTATAGATTCCATATGGATTCCATATCGATTCCATGTCGAAATCAGTGTAAAATCCACATGGATATTTTCAACAGGGAGTCCTTCACGTATATTGTTTAAAGTTTCAATCGGTTAATTTTAAATGAAATCTTTCAATATCTCTTGGAGATACTACATTTAAACATCCTATAGCAAAATGTTTCAGTTTTCGTTGACGTTTTAGCCAACATTTATTCTTAAAAATATAATATTTTGGTATATTAACGTATTTAATATTTTTTGCATTTTCATCTTTTTTATTGAATTCAAACCACGAAGTTAATGTAGTTTCCCAGTTATCTAAAGCTTTTTCTTCTTTATTTTCTTCAAAAATTATATTTTGTTTATTTTCGGTATGAATTGCTAAACGTATTACGGTCTGACTTCTACCACATAAAGGAAATTCTTGTAATCTCCATGCTACTTCCATTGGACTCAAATACCTACCATCTATAAATTGAGTAATTTCATCATGTACATCTGTTTCATTATCTGTATTTATTTTTTTAATTTACAAAGTGCTTTGTCACAACCTTTATGAATATAATTAAAAATATATTTTATACTTTGAATCGAAGCACAATACTCAATATTTATGTGACATTTATATTTTTTTAATAAAAAATTATTATATGGTACAACTTAGAATTGTCTACGGGAACTGGTTTTTGGTTATTTGTAATTTTGTATGTTAAGTTTTCTGAAACGTTATTTTTTCTCCTATATTCTGGATAACCATTTTATTTTAATTTTGTAAAATCAGTGAATCGTTTTGGAAATTTTTTTTTTACATATTGGTTTATTTTTGACAAAACATGGTGAATTATTAGTATGAGGGCCATGAAGCATATGTTTAATAACTAATTTATGTAGTTCTTCGTCATCATTTATAGAAGGAATTTCTGCAGATATATATTTATCAATTTTTTCAGGAGATAGTAATTTATTGTTAGGGTGTAATGTTACAAGAATATGTGCATGAGGAAAGCCTCGTTTTTTAAATTCTATGGTATAAATATATGATATACTTTTGGGCGTTATGTAGTATTTTATGCCCGATGGCTGAATAATTTTGAAGTTACAACGTGGGCGTAAAATGTAATTTTACATGCGAGGTACGAAAAGTTCTTATGGCCGGTACTTGACTACAATTAATTGATTTCAGTACTTTCTTGTGTTTAATTTGTATAGAAGAAAGAAGAAATTTGAACACATTTCTCAGAACAGTATAGTCATACAGTTTTTCGGAGAATGGTTTGCATTACTTGACTATCGATAATTGATTTCACAACTTTCGTTTGTTTGATTTGCAGTGAACAATTTGAATGTACTTAGATATGATTTGTTTTAAAATCAATGTATTGCTGTTCTGCTCGAAACATGATTCGAAACGTATTTTTTCATTTTTCGATTGCACTAAAATAACATCCGGTTGTCAGTGTCAAAAATTTGTTACAAAATCCTAACTTTCAAATTTTGTTTTTCAAGGTTATTTTCAAACAGCTGCCAATTTACGAGTTTTTTATGTTTTTGAGTAAACTATGCGCGATCTTACTCAGATTAGCGCCTTCTTTCATGTCCTGCATGACATTTGCATAAAAATAAAAAAATGCATAAGTTATGCAGTTTTTACTAAAAAATGCACTTTTTGGAAAAATGAATTTTTTTCAAAAACCCCATGTTTTTTTTATGAAAATTTAGATAAAGATAGGGTGTGTTAATACCTACCAAATCGTATTTGTCGGATATTGTAGTTGTGCCCATAGAATGAGAAAAAAATAAAATAAAATAAAATACAATAAAATTTTATTAATTCAATATAAACGAATATTTGTACATATGTAAAAGAATACACATACACGCGCGTGCGCGCGCGTGCGCGCATGCACACTCACACGCTTAGGCAGTATACATTATAGGCGGAATAAAGAATCATATGTGCGTGCTTGTATGAACTTTTTATTTACTTATACATTTGCTAGATGGCGAACGTTGAGCTTAACACTTGCCAATAACTGTATGGTTTTAGTTATATATAACTTTATTATTTTTTAATACAATACACAGTTTTTTGAAATTTATTACATTTCTCTATTATATTATAACAACCATTATGTCTGAATATTTTTCAAAAGATAGAATTAAATGTCCCAATTTCTTTGGGACATAAGAAAACCTATTATCTATCGAATAAAACACGATTCAAGCATTAGAATGATCTTGTTCATCCATTGAAATGTCGCTATCTTAATTTATTTTTAACACCGTCTACAACTATATGTAACGATTGTTATAAGTTTGCTTTATAATTTTTGGATGGCACCGACGATGAATTTGCCGATATCGTAGTCGATATAGCAACTGAGAATGAAGTTGGCGATATTGAAGTTAATATAGACGAAGATTTTTTACCAAGTACTCCAGAACGGATCGAAGAATTTAATAATGAAATTAGTACGTCATTTTTATTCTATGTGTCAACACTTAAAAGAAAAAACCTTATGCGTGAAAAATCTACTGAAAATTACGTAAACCGAAAGAAAACAAAACTAATTTCAACATTTTCTAATACTCTCGATGCTAAGTTAAAGATACTCTTTGAGGTTTCTGTTGAATCAAATGAATCAACCACAGCTCTATGTCATTGTACGGAATGGGTACAAAATATTGGATTAGCCCTAGAAAAATTTTCTACGGTATCAGAAAAAATAAAAATTTTGGCTTTGCTACATTCATCCTTTAAAAAACATGAAATTTTATCTTTATTTCCGGAAATAACAACGTATATGATTAACAAATCGAGAAATCTTGTTAAAGAAAAAGGAATTTATTCAGAACCAGATGCATATTCAGGACATCTTATTGATGAAAACATGGAAAACATTGTTATGGAATATCATATAAATGATGATTTTAATTGTTCAAGACAAAGTCTTAATAAATGTGACGTTGCTACAATTAACGTTCACAATAAAAAAGAGAAAAAAGTTAAGCGTTTTCTTACTCGAAGTTTAAAAGAGACGTATAAAGTATTTAAAAATTATAATTCAGAATTGAGAATTGGAAAATCGAAATTTTATTGTTTGTGACCAAAATATGTCTTACTTAGCCCCATCAAAGAAGTCTGTCTCTATATCTATTGCGCAAATTATGATTTATTTCTTACGAGCTTAACTAATTTTAGAGGGAGTAACGTCACAGAGTTGGATGAAAGTCGGTCACAAATAATAAATGCAACTATGTGTTCTGAGCCATCTGATTTATGTTCTTTACAAGAATGTAAAATATATCCAGGAATTAAGGCAATTACGTTTCAGTTTTAAAACTGCAAGATGTAGAAGGCACAGAAGAAATTACATATGCTTTGTGGGATAATGGAACTTAATTAAAAAAATACTATTAATTTCTGCTTTTAAAGATGAATTTTCGATTTGGACCATGAAGGTTAGTACTCACATTTATGTAAAAAATATACAACGCAAAGCTATAAAAGCAGAAAGAGATAGTGCTAAAAAGAACTCACATCATTGAGTTCTTCAAATAGACTTCGCTGAAAACTGGACTGTGATACATAATAAAACTGTTCAAGGAAATCATTGGGTTAATGATCAAATTTCTATTTTCACAGCAGTGTCTTATCAAGGGGATTCGACACAAAGTTTCACAGTCATAAGTGATGACCGAAAAAATGATTCAGTGTATGCTTTGCTAGCAGTAAAAGAAATTATAACTTACTTAAAAGAAAATTGTTGTGATTCAATAAACAAAATTACCATTGTATCAGATGGCGCCGCTAGCCACTTTAAAAATTGCTTTCATTTTTATGAATTAAAACAAGCCCCATATAATATAAAATGGTTATTCTCTGTTACTGGGCACGGCAAAGGAGCTGTAGATGGTGGGGATGGGCTTACAAATCATTATGCTACTTCACATAATCATCGAGACTCCCACGAAAAATCTATTTAAAATGCTAATGATTTCGTAGAGCACGTAGAAAAATATACTGATGCAATTAAAATAATACATTTAGAAGATGTTGAAATAGAACAATTCAAAAAAGCAAAAAATATTGATTGACTTATAAATCTAAAGTATCCTGGAATTCAAAAAACTCATTTATGAGTTTAAGAAATTTGTCATAATAAAACACATTGTTGTACAGCAAAAACTGCCGATCATTTACTAACAAAAGTATTCTGTTTATTTAATGAGTGAATTTTCGCCGGGGGAGAAGGTGATAAATGAATTTTACACAACGTATTACCTAAACTAAAATTCAGATGGTTTATTGATGTCCGTTGTGTCACTTTGACTACAAGTACTGAAATGCTTGTAAGGATTTCGCTTGTACTCTGTGGTGGAGTATAACTAGTTTGCTGGTGTCGCGCAGCTACTGCTCTCTGAGGCTCTCCGAGCGGAACTGAGGTGGCAAAGCGTCGGAAAAATAAAGCGCTCTTGCCCAGCTAGAGACGGAGGATCTGATTGGCTTGAAGGTCTCGCGCGACGCTGAGGAGAGGTAGATGGTGAGAAAATCCGGTGAGCGAGGAGTATTCTCAAACATGCCGCCCCACCTTCGTCCGCCGGACGAATGGTTGGTATCTGTAACAGAAGTGAGAGCAGCGAGGAGCAAGGACGGGGTTTAGGTTGGAGGGGAAAAGAGCGGTATCAGCTTGACTATAGGTCGCTTCAGGACGGTCGAGGCAGTCCTGATCGTGGCTACTCTTACTAGCCCATCTGAGCCAGGGTGAACGTCGATGATTCTTCCCAATGGCCATTGTCCGGGAGCTGATAATTTATTCCTTATAATGACCAAATCTCCAGGCTGCAAGGAACGGGTTGAGCTATGCCACTTATTTCGTAGCTGAAGCGAGGCCAAGTACTCGACAGACCATTGTCGCCAAAAATGCTGGGTCAGTTGAGTCAGAAGGTCCCATCGCTTGCTGAGCGAAATCTTGGCTGTGGAAAAATCCGATTGTGGTACTAAAAAGAGCATCTTTGTATTAAAAAATGAGCAGGGGTGAGTGGCTGAAGCTCAGAAGCATCATCGGACAGAGGTATAAGCGGCTGCGAATTTAGGCAAGCTTCAATTCTACAGAGTAGAGTGGAATATTCGATGAAAGTTAAGATTTGTTCGCCAATTATTCGGCGGAGGTGCCTTTTTGTTGATTTCACAGCAGCCTCCCAGAGGCCACCGAAATGAGGAGAGGCTGGGGGTATAAAATGCCACGAAGTGCACGAGTGGATTAGAGCTTGAGAAATTTGGTTCAAATGCGCTGATGATTGCGCGAACATTTCGCGAAGCTGTCTATCAGCACCTACGAAGTTGGTTCCGTTGTCACTATAAAGGTGAGAGCATTGACCGCGTCGAGACGTGAAGCGGTGAAAGGCGTTAATAAAGGCTTCACTACTATAGTCCTCGACGATCTCAAGATGTACTGCACGAGTGGACATGCATACAAATATCGCTATATAGCCCTTTAACGTTCCTCGCCCGCGAGTTTTGGACAGACGCACAGCTACAGGCCCGGCGTAGTCGACACCAGACTTAAAAAATGGTGCTTCAGGGATTATCCGAGCGGGCGGCAAATCGCCCATTTTTTGAATATTTGGCGATGCTGAATAACGAATGCAGGTTGCGCATTTGTGAATAGATGACTTCACAGCTTGCCGTCCTTTTAATATCCAATATTGCTGACGGAGTGTGACAAGAGTCAATTGAACTCCACCATGCAATGTTCGCTCATGAGCCTGCCTAATTAATAACTCAGAAAAGGGATTTTTTGAAGGCAAGATCAATGGGTGTTTCGAGGTAACGTCAAGCAGTGAGTGCCTGAGTCGTCCGCCTACGCGGAGAAGACCCTTCTCGAGAAATGGACTAAGTCTGAGTAAGGTGCTTGGGGATTTTAAGGGGAGCTGAGCTATAAGCTGTTTGACTTCTTCGAAGAAGATATTTCTTTGAACGAGATAAATCCACAACAAGCGAGCATTTTCTAATTCCTGGGGAGTCACTTGCCTACTGCTGGAGTTTTCAGAGAGTTCTAGAAACTCCAATCTAGTAAACGCGAGAGACTGTTTGCTATTGGATATTTTGGCCTGAGTTCTACGAATGACTCTCAATAAAAACCTTAAACAATAAGCGGTGATACGGATGAGCTTACTAGCACTAGAGAAGCGATCAATCAAGTTCCATATTCCGGATTGAGAAACCTGGTGAACTTGAGAGTCTTTGCTCGATGAGAATTCAAGATTTATGTTGAGACTTAACCTATTACTTGTACTACTATTTGCAGGGTTTTCAGCAGCTGCTACACACTCAAAAGTGGGCCATGCAGAAGATGTCTTTACCAACCAATCAGGCCCCTGCCACCAAAGATGATAGTTTTCAATCTTAGCAGGTTCGATGCCTCTCGAAGCAACATCGGCCGGATTGTAACAAGATCGAACCTGGTGCCAGAAGGCATTTGGAACTAAGGTTAACATTTCAGAACATCTGTTAGCTATGAAAACTGGCCAACGTGAGGGTCGATCTTTCAGCCAACATAAGACGTCAGTTGAATCTGACCAGAGATATATGCTATTTAGGTTTACAGGCATAATTGCGATAATGTGACTAGCAAGTCGAGCGAGAAGGTGAGCTGCACAAAGCTCTAGCCTCGGAATGCTGAGAGTTTTCAGCGGAGCTACACGAGTTTTTGCAACTAATAGCGATGCGAAAACTTGAGAATTGCAAATTACTCGGAAATAAATTACGGCGGCATAAGCTTGCTTAGATGCATCAGCGAAGACATGAAATTCGACTACCTCCGAACAAGGTGAATATTGTATCCACCGAGGTAACTTGAGCAGAGTTAAGTCGTTGACTTGACCTTGCCAAGCCAACCATTGTTTCACTATTTCCTCGGGGAGAGAATCATCCCAAGAGACCTTAAGGAGCCATAATGATTGCGAGTATCTTTGCAGTGATAATAACTGGAGCAAGCCATCCTATGGGGTCGAATATGCTCGCTACAGTCGATAAAATTGTACGCTTTGTTATGAGACCTTTAACTTCGCTCAACTTGATATCAAAGTAAAAGTTGTCGGTCTGAGGGCACCAAGAAACGCCTAGCACGGGCAAGGAGGTGAGTTTGTCGGTGAATAATACCGGATCTATTGCTAACAGAAGAGGGAAGCCAATTGATTATACTGGGTTCGTTGGATGACCATTTGCGGATTGGAAATCCGCCCACCTTGAGTAACTCAATCACCTCAAACTGTTTGGTCTTGGCTGCCTTGATAGAGTGATCGCCAGAGAGCACGTCGTCCATATAAACCTCCTCCCGCAAAACCTTAGCGCCAAGTGGGTATTGGTTCTGATAATCGTGCGCGAGCTGCTTTATCACCCGTTGCGCGAGGAATGACGAACTTGCAACACCATATATTACAGTGCACAGTCGAAAGGCTTGTACGTCATCGCCCCTGGAGCCTCGCCACAGAATCGATTGTTGATGCTGATCATCCTGGTGGATTAAGATCTGCCGATACATTTTCTCCACATCCGCACAAAAGACGTAACGATAAACGCGCCACTGGCAGATGAGGTCAATTAGGTTAGGCAATAAATTAGCTCACGAATGTAGCAGGTCGTTTAAGGAATACCCAGATTTTGTTCGAGAAGAACCATTAAAAGGAGTGCGAAACTTTGTTGTGGAGCTGGACGCCTTCCAAACTCCATGATGTGTGTTTAGAGTGATATATTCAGACATAAAGCCGTTATAAGCCACCTTTAGCGGCTCATCTTTCTCAAAACGCGCTTCCATTCGTTGGAGACAACGCAAGGCAGAGATGTAGGAGTCACCTAACTGGGACCTTTTAGCAGAGTCCTTGAATGGCAAACGTACAATATAACGTCCATCAGGATCCCTCGAGTGAGTAGATTGAAAGTGAGTTTTACATTTCTGCTCTTCAGCTGTGTAAAGGTTTTTGGAGGGCAATTCCTGGATGCACCAAAACCTCTGAAGAATTTCATCGGAGGTAGGGCTTCAGCACAGTGAAGCGAAATCAATAAAAGATTGGAGTCGACTTTACTCCCCGGAACTTTACCCGAGATAAGCCAACCAAGCGATGAGAGAGAGGCTATGGGCTCGTGCTCCCTGCCTCTGATTACTCTGCCTTCAATAATTCGTGAATGAATAGATGCCCCGAGCAGAAGGTCGATATGACCTTTATCCATAAAATTTGGATCGGCCAATTCAAGCCCATTCAGATAAGTCAACTCGGATGACATGTGAAGAGTAGGAGGGGTATAAGATGAGATAGAAGGCAAAACCAAGGCTTGCGCCGGGCATGAAAAGTTAGATTTGAAGCGAGGTCGAACCGTGAAGCTTACAGTCTCAGATGAGACAGCAGCAGTATAGCTACCAACTTCACAGATTGGAACGTGCACAGCCTTGTTCTTAAGTCTTAAACGCTGACAGAGTGAACGAGAAATCAACGACACTTGAGAACACTGATCGATGAGAGCGCGAGCCAGCACCTTTACGCCGTTCGGCCCCTCTACATAAACACGAGCGGTAGTCAGCAATACTTGACTTAACGAGGACTCAACAATCTTTGTTAAATGAGCTGTAGGAGGAGGGATCTGACTAGCGTTAGAGTGTTGGGCTGCTTCGAGAAGAGATTTGGTTTCCAACGGAGCACTATCGCTTTGGATAACCGGGTTATGCAGCGAGGTATGATGCTTCCCCCTGCATATACAACAACGCTGATCAGAACGACATGATTGGAATGAGTAATTTTGGCATAAACTCTCCTTCTTAACGAAATCCTTTCGTTCAGGTAGAGCCTTGGATTTAAATTTATCGCAGAAGGCGATATAATGATTGCCTTGACATAATGAACAAGATAGGGCGCCCTTTTTACCGTCCTTTTTGGGGGAGGCTTGCAGAGAGTGCACTGATGAATGCTCTCTACTCTGCTTGCTTTGATGAGTTTGGCCTTTGGATTGGCTAGATGAGATTGCCTTGCTACTTCCATCAATTGACTCTAAGGTCAATAATTGAGTGTGTAGAAAAGTTTTGATCTGTTGAAATGATGGGGGATCCGTTGACTCTCCCTATGCTTTCTCCCAATCCTTCCGAGTATTGGGGTCTAGACGACTGACAATAGAAAACACAATGAAATCACCCCAATTGGCAACGAGACGCTTTAGCGCGGTCAAAGCGTCAATAGAGGCCATGACTTCATTAACGAGACGTTTAAGTTCAGCTGAAGTTTCCGACTTCATAGGTTTGACAGAAAAAAAAAACCCGCTAAATGAGCATGGACTAGTCGGCGCTTGTTTTCGTAGTAATCAACAAGCACCTTCCAAGCTTTATCGTAATTTTCATTCGTTATAGGTAGCGATTCCACCTTATCGAGTGCCTCATCAGTGAGATGAGTACGTAAATAATAGAATTTGATTATTGGATCTACCTCATCTCTAGAACCGACAATGGAATTAAAAACATCCCTGAAATTCTCCCAATCCGAGTGTTTCCCTGAGAACTTGGGAAGATCGATTTTAGGAACGGAACGAACGAGCGATGCGGTGCCTTGAGAAGAATCGTGATGTAAGGTAGGGTTTGTCTGATCGAGGTTGCTAGCATGTACGACAAGAGGGGGAATCTCCAGAAACTCACAGAATTCCCCTTTCTTATCAAAGTAAGTTTCTTCTACAATATCGAAGACCCCATCGGTAAAATATTGATGATTTTCATCAAGATTTTCAAGAGCCAAGATACTATTCTGATTGGTACGAAAGGAGGTGAAAAAAGTTTCTAATCCCTCTAAACGAGCTTTAGCAGCTCCACGAGTCATGCTAGCCTTACCCTTCGCCTTGAAGTTTGCAAAAGAATTTGCAATCTTCGTATGCAATGCAAGCTGAGATTCATAAAGTTTATCCATGACTCAAATCTAAAATTCTAATGAAAACTCCTAATAACTAACTAAACCGTAGGTCGAGACCTGATAGTATTTGAGGTTAAAAGTATCAACCATTCAATACACTCGATAGATTAACTAAACTCAATGTGCTTTAATTAATATTAAATTTGGAAAATACTGAGTTAAGTTCAAACTCAAATAAATTAAAATGGTCCAAAGTTCAACAGCTATGAAAGCTTAATTAAATTTGAAGAGAGATACAACTGAATACCTTTAAACTGAGAATTAATGAACCGATATAACTAGAAAAACAGCCGTTAGCAATTAAAAGTCAAGCATAGAATTCTCAAAACTGAATAATCTTTAGCAAATACCAAAATAGCGAGCCCTAGTATAAGCATAAGCAATGAGTTGAAATTAAGCTAAAGGCTAAATTTGAAATAATGTTTCAAACTGAATTTCAGATAAGGATAGTAATCTAATTTCAAACTTTCAACTAATTTAATGTTAGAATAACTGAAACGATCTTACGGTCAACCTCTGTTCTCCGAATACTCCCTTGCTTAGCAATCACACGGCGGCCTTGAAGATGCTGCTGGGCTCTGTAAACAGCGACAGATGAGAGATGCGAAACCGATCGTGGAAGTAATCCGTAGTTGCAGATGGTGGTGTAAACCAGCTTAACTCTGCGGCTGGCAGATGGTTTGAAGCTTGAAGATTGATGATCTTGAAGAGCGATCAAGAAGGTGTTGAAGAACGATGATGTCGTGAGGCACGTCGACCGTAGTCGGTCGCCCCGTATGTAGCGTGTACGGAGATGAATTCAGCAGGCAGTGTCGTCAGCTGTGCACACGTTGATAGCAGCGCCAAGACCGATGTATAGCGAGAGCGCTCCTGCGCCCCGCAAAATGGCGTCAGCGCGGTCGCTCTGGCCGAGCTCAGCTAGACAGACGGTGTACGCACTCCTGTGTTTCGATAATGGATGCGCTCCGCCCGCAGTGTAGAGAGAGAGCGCGCGGTCGAAGCGAGCCTGCCGACCCGGCCTGGCACGAAGATTGCCCCGCGAGAGCGGGCGAGCGCCTTCGTGGTTGATGCGACCCGCTTCCTCCGAGAACGAGTGTTGTGGAGAGAGCGCCCTGGCGGCTGATAATGGCTACCGCGCCTGTTCGTCGTCCAGCGTGCGACGAGAGTGAGAGAGAGCACACGATGCCGCGCCGACAATAGCTGGCTCACCCAGACGCCGATGATGCGAGTTGCTGTCGCTGTCCGCTGCTGTTGCTCGCTCTTAGCCGCGGGTTTGGATGCGCCGACGCGCTCGTGAAGGCGGCTCGGTGGAGATAGGCGATGGCGGCGAGCAATAGGTGTGTCGCGCATTTAGCGAAACAGCGGCGTGATTGAAGATGCGCCAGCTGAACCGGAGAGAAAGAGTGAGAGAGAGAGCACGTCATCTAAGTGCTAAGATATGAGGTAGGCCGCTGCTGTCGTCCGATCTTCGAAGGCGAAGCGACGAAACCTCAATAAGGCGCTGCGAGTGTGCTGATGCGTGAGAGAGATAGCGGTGGCATCCGCACTGGAGCAGCAGAAGAGCGCGCCTTGACACGGTACGCTGTAGTGTCCGCTGCCGCGAAGGCAAGCAGGAACGGCGGCGTCGAATATGCGTGCCGCGTGTGTAATGGTGGACCCGGTTTTTGCTGCTAAGTGTTGAGTTTGAATTACGCTTGCAGCGAACCGAAGTCCTGTCTCCCACTGATATCGTGAGACTAGAGCGCGCCGTCTACCGATAAGGTAGGCAGCTGCTCGGCGCATCGGAGAGCCTGATATCAGCGAACCCGCTCACCCGTGTCCTGATACTTACGGGCGCGGGTGATGGCCTCGGTGATGATGCCACCAAGATGATGCCGGCTGGATGTCCCAGATGCTGAGAGAGATGTGCACGGTAGTGTTCGCCAACTAGATGCGGGAATACTGCGCCGTTGCTGAGCGTCGCCGGCGTCGTCAAAATGGCGTCGTTGTCGCCGGCGGCTCGATGATGCTGCGTAATTGAGGAAACTTGCAGGTTTCTGCAGTTTTCTCGAGAGCTTCGCCACGCACTTTTTCACCACTTTAGTGTAACACTGTTATACACCTTTAACTTCACCGTCTCCCCGATCCGGCTCGAAGGACCAAATGTTTATTTAATGAGTGAATTTTCGCCGGGGGAGAAGGTGATAAATGAATTGTACACAACGTATTAACTAAACTAAAATTCAGATGGTTTATTGATGTCCGTTGTGTCACTTTGACTACAAGTACTGAAATGCTTGTAAAGATTTCGCTTGTACTCTGCGGTGGAGTATAACTAGTTTGCTGGTGTCGCGCAGCTACTGCTCTCTGAGGCTCTCCGAGCGGAACTGAGGTGGCAAAGCGTCGGAAAAACAAAGCGCTCTTGCCCAGCTAGAGACGGAGGATCTGATTGGCTTGAAGGTCTCGCGCGACGCTGAGGAGAGGTAGATGGCGAGAAAATCCGGTGAGCTAGGAGTATTCTCGAACATATTCATAAAAATAAAAATACAGAAAAATGAAAAGCAGCTATAGCATGTAAGAACGAATATGTATATGTATATTACTTATATATGTACAAACATTCGTTTATATTGATTATAATTGACTACCATTGTAATAAATGAAAATTTTATTGTATTTTATTTTATTTTTTTTCTCATTCTATCGGTAAAACTACAATATCTGATACACACGATTTGGTAGATATTAACACCCCCAATCTTCATCTCAATTTTCATAAAAAATACATGGGGTTTTTGAAAAAAATGCATTTTTCCAAAAAGTGCATTTTTTTAGTAAAAACTTCATAACCCGAATGGAAAAAATAAACGGTACTACAATGTAAATTAGCGTATGGTTCGGCATGTTCCTTTACGTGTCGCTATGTTTCTGTACCTTTCCGTACGATTCGATACGTTTCGGTACGTTTTGATGAAGATTCGGACATTTTATACGAAAGCCTTCCAAAACGTACCAAATGGAATCGTACGTAAACTTGCAGGAACGTACGGTGAAGTACAGTGGCATACATGTACGTACGAAAATGAACGGAAATATACTTGTATGTACTAAATGAATGTATCAATATGAAATATTTTTGTACCGAAAGGCACCGAAACGCACCGAAACATACCGAAACGTACCGAAACATACTAACATGTACAAAAACGTACGAAAACGTAAAGCAATGTACAACAATGTATCAATATGAAATATTTTTGTACCGAAAGGCACCGAAACGCACCGAAACATATCGATACGTACCGAAACGTACCGAAACGTACCGAAACATACTGACATGTACAAAAACGTACGAAAACGTAAAGCAATGTACAACAACATACGTGACCTTACAGAAATATGCGATCGCATACGTAAACGTACGGAATTGTAAAATGTAATATTTTACGAAAATTTTTATTCTACAAAAACTTTTGAAATAACAAATATTTTCCAGTAGATTTCAAGTTCTCATAATTTTCTTTACAACACCGTATATTCACGTACATTAACGTACATTTTCGTACATTTTTGTACGCTGAGGTACGTTTCCGCATGTTTTGGTACATTTCGGTACGTTTCGATACGCTTAGGCAAGAAATTTTTTGAAACAAACAATAATTTTTTTCAACATATGTAAGTTTCTGTAGGTTTCTGTACGAGGCTGTACCTTCGAGTACCCTGACATTTATTTACCTACGATTCGGTACGTTTAGCGATCGCGAACAAATATCCGAATCTTAATCAAAACGTACCGAAACGTACCAAATAATGCGAGAATTTGCAATAATGTACTAACTTGTAACATAGTTGTACGATTATTATTCCATTCGGGAACTTATGCATTTTTTTATTTTTATGCAAATGTCATGCAGGACATGAGTAACTTTTAAATCATTCAATTTAAACAAATTTATTTAATATAATATCATTTTTATCCTTTTCATGCCTTTCAAAATTTTATAGTCACATAGACAGTGGATTAGGCCTACTCGGGATACCACTTAAAAATAAAACGCATCTTTTTATTTACCTCTAAGGTGATGTGGAAAAAAAAAGGTTATACATATTTCATTTATATTAATTTTTTTACCAACAAATCTAGATCGTTTAAGAAATTATTAGATTCTACCGACCCCTTACGAATATTGCCGAACATCCTCACAGACAGACACAGATGTTTCTGTAGTTAATACATGCTTTACGTATACAGCGTGTCCAAAAAGTCTGGAAACACCCAAATAATTTCTCAGCTGAATTACTATTGGAAAATGTTAAGGTCGCCTTTGTAGTAATTTTTTACGAGGAATCCAATGGTGACCTTGGATTCGACCTTGGACTTCATTTTTGAGGTTATTTCAAGGTCAACCTCATTTTTTTAAATGGTAACCCCTATTTTTTATAGCGGAATCTGAAAGAGCGGAAAATTTTACGTCCGGATATGTATTAAGGTATGAGGTTGAGGTTACCCCCAGAGGTCAAATTGAGGTCAAAGTATGGTTTCTTAAAAATTTCGCGAGTTCAGTGGTAAAACAAAACAAACAAAGGTAAGGTTTGGTAAGTTCGAACGAAGACTTGAAGGTGACCTCTGATTCGATCTTGAACCTCATTTTGAGCCTCATTTTTGAGGTTATTTCGAGGTCAACCTCATTTTTTTAAATGGTAACCCCTATTTTTTTAGCGGAATCGGAAAGAGTGTGAAACTTTACGTCCAAACATGTACTCAGAACATAGTTCAAGAAGGACCTTGACGTTCATTTGAAGGTCATTTAAACTTAATGACGGTCTGATCTTGTGTAAACTTTTTATCACACTGAGCGAGGTTAATTCTTTAGTAGTTTTCAACGAGAAATCTAATGGTGACCTTGACATTGTCCTTAAAAGTCATGTCAAGTTCAATTTTTTTACATTTAGCGTTACCCAGGAACAACGACGTGGACGTAGTAAAATCTGTTCCCTTTGGGGTGCTTGATTTACGTGAGTCCCCTTGCCTCTCGCGATGGGGTGCTTGATTTACGTGAGTCCCCTTGCCTCTCACGATGGGGCGCTTGATTTACGTGAGTCCCCTTGCCTCTCACGATGGGGTGCTTGATTTACGTGAGTCCCCTTGCCTCTCACGATGGGGCGCTTGATTTACGTGAGTCCCCTTGCCTCTCACATTTGATTTTTTTAAACAGTATAACATCTTATTTCAAGTGCTCGAACTGTTCTCCATTCATTTCTTGACAGTAACCTAATCGATGATAGAAAGCACCAACAGCATTTTCAATCATTTCAGTAGGAATGAGAGCTGATTCGTCAATGATCCTTTCACGTAATTCATCTAAGTTTAAGGGTTTTGTTTTGAATACACGATCCTTCAGATAACCCCAATAGAAATAATCTAGAGGCGTTAAATCGGGGGACCTATTTTACTACGTCCACGTCGTTGTTCCTGGGTAACGCTAAATGTAAAAAAATTGAACTTGACATGACTTTTAAGGACAATGTCAAGGTCACCATTAGATTTTTCGTTGAAAACTACTAAAGAATTAACCTCGCTCAGTGTGATAAAAAGTTTACACAAGATCAGACCGTCATTAAGTTTAAATGACCTTCAAATGAACGTCAAGGTCCTTCTTGAACTATGTTCTGAGTACATGTTTGGACGTAAAATTTCACACTCTTTCCGATTCCGCTAAAAAAATAGGGGTTACCATTTAAAAAAATGAGGTTGACCTCGAAATAACCTCAAAAATGAGGCTCAAAATGAGGTTCAAGGTCGAATCAGAGGTCACCTTCAAGTCTTCGTTCGAACTTACCAAACCTTACCTTTGTTTGTTTTGTTTTACCACTGAACTCGCGAAATTTTTAAGAAATCATACTTTGACCTCAATTTGACCTCTGGGGGCAATCTCAACCTCATACCTTAATACATATCCGGACGTAAAATTTTCCGCTCTTTCAGATTCCGCTATAAAAAATAGGCGTTACCATTTAAAAAAATGAGGTTGACCTTGAAATAACCTCAAAAATGAGGTCCAAGGTCGAATCCAAGGTCACCATTGGATTCCTCGTAAAAAATTACTACAAAGGCGACCTTAACATTTTCCAATAGTAATTCAGCTGAGAAATTATTTGGGTGTTTCCAGACTTTTTGGACACGCTGTATATCCAAGGACAATCTTATTGTATCTGATATCATTAACTTTTTCATAAATTTCACAAATTCGAAATATCTACATTACGGATAAGGTCCAAGGTTTTCCTTATTATTCGTAATTTACATTTCCTCCATTTCCTCTTTAAATATTCCTCTTTAAATATTAATTACTTTCAGGAAAAGCTTCTGACTATAGATTTATATCCTTCTCAAAGTTTATCCAAAGGAGTTATAGATGTATCCACAACTTTGATATTATTAGAATTTTGCTTTATATATATCTTTAAAATCAGTTATAGATATTTTCAATCTATTATTTACATATACTTTACGTATATATCCAAGGACCATCCTATTGTGTCTAAAATCGTCAACTTCTTCGTAAGATTCACATATCTGTGGCTGTATCCTTTTCATGCCTTTCAAAATTTTATAGTAACATAGACAGTGGATTAGGCCTACTCGGGATACCACTTAAAAATAAAACGCATCTTTCTATTTACCTCCAAGGTGATATGGAAAAAATAGAATAAAATATATCGTTTTCAATATATTTTCTTTATATATAATTAATGTAGTTTTCTCAATAATCTATTCTTTCATTTTAGAAATTAAGAATTAAGAACTACTCTTAAGCGTTACATCTGTATACACTACCGTCCATAAAAAATATGAAAAGTACCCTATTAATAAAACATATAAAAAATATAAATTATTAATTTTATATAATGTGAAAAAAGTGAACTTATATGTGAACAGTTAGATGAGGGGGAAATGAGGGGGGTCACGAGGAGGTCTGAGGGGGGTGCCAGGGGGGAGAGGCGGACGAGGGGGCGAGGGGGGCTCTGTCACACTCAAAATAACGTAAAAAAATCACAATTTTACGTTATTTTGAGGGGGGGCTGAGGGGGCGGCAAGGGCTGGCGAGGGGGGTCTTCGTGACACAAATGACGCTTACGACTATATAAAATAGAGAGATATACTTCGGCGCCACCTATTCAGATAATGTCATCTTCCGAGCCAACTTTATATCATCCCAACTTAAAACTCAATGCAATATAATGCCAAGCTCCCGCCACGTACATATAATCCCAACTCGCACGCCAGTGCGATATGATGCCAAGTCGCGCGCCAGTACCATATAATTCCAAGCCACGCGCGAGTGCGATATAATTCCAACGCGAGCGCCAGTGCGATATGATACCTATTCACCAATCAGTATAATTAAAACTCAAATATATTAAAACTTAAAATATACATACATCATGCACTCTAAATGCAAAAGAGTAAAAATTGGACAAGTTAAGTGTAAAACGTCAATTTTCTACTTTATAAAAGAGCAAAATGCAGATTTTATCAGCTGAGAGGGTTAAAATGTGCATTTTACACTTTATAAAGATTAAATTCATACTTTTACACTTTTGCAAAAGAGTAAAGTTTACGTTTTGGTCTTTATAAAGAGTAAAAAGTTATACATTTCGGTAAAAAGAATGATTTGTTACTTTTACTCTTTTACTAAAGAGTAAAATCTACGTTTTCCTCTTTATAAAGAGTAAAAAATTAGATTCACCGTTCAAAAGATTAAATTCACACTTTTACTCGTTTGCCAAAGAGTAAAGTCTACGTTTTCCTGTTTATAGAGAGTAAAAAGTTATACTTTTCATCCAAAAGATTAATTTGATACTTTTACTCTATTGCTAAAGAGCAAAATCTCCGTTTCCCTCTTTAAAAAGAGTAACAAATTATACTTTCCTATCAAAAGATTAGATGGATTCTTTTAATTTTTTGCGAAAGAGTATTAAATCTGCGTTTTCTATTTTATTTGTTAAAAAGTTTAGTTTAACACCAAGTAGGCGGGGGATGTGACTTCCACGCGTATACGGGTGCGCGTTAGACGTGTCTACGTGACAAAATAATTATTTAAATAATTCTTCACCCCAAGTAGGCAGGGGATGCAAGATCCACGCGTATACGGGTGCGCGTTAGACGTATACAAATAAAATAATTATTTACATAATTCCTAACCGCAAGTAGACGGGGCATGCGAGTTCCACGAGTATACGGGAGCGCGTTAGACGTGTATACAAGGCAAAATAACTATTTATATAATTTCTAACCCTAAGTAGGCGGGGGATGCGAGTTCCACGCATATACGGAAGCGCATCAGAGGTTTAGACAAGGCAAAATAATTATTTATATAACTCCTAACATCAAGGAGGCGGGAGATGCGAGTTCCACGCGTATATGGGAGCGCGTCAGACGTGTATACAAGAGAAATTAATTATTTATATAATTCCTAACACCAAGTAGACGGGGAATGTGACCTCCACGCATATACGCGTGCGTGTTAGACGTGTATAAATGGCAAAATAATTATTTAAATAATTCTTAACCCCAAGTAGACGGGGGATGCGAGTTCCACGCGTATGCGGGAGCGCGTTGGACGTGTATACAAGACAGAATAATTATTTATATAATTCCTAACCCCAAGAAGGTGGGGAATGCGTCTTCCATGCATATACGGGTGCGTGTCAGACGTGTATATAAGACAAAATAATTATTTATATAATTCCTAACACCAAGTGGACGGGGGATGTGACTCCCACGCGTATACGGATACGCGTCAGACGTCTATACAAGGCAAAATACTTATTTATATAATACCTAACCCCAAGTAGAAGGGGGATCCGAGTCCCACGCGTATACGGGAGTGCGTCAGACGTATATACAAGCAAAATAATTATTTATATAATTCCTAACATCAAGAAGGCGGGGGATGCGAGTTCCAAGCGTATACGGGTGCGCATCCGACGTGTATACAAGGCAAAATAATTATTTATATAGTTCCTAACCCCAAGTAGGCGGGGGATACGAGATCCACGCGTATACGGAAGCGCGTCAGACGTGTCTAGAAGGAAAAATATTTATCTTGATAATACCTAACGCCAAGAAGGCGGAGAATGCGAGTTCCACGGGTATACGCGAGCGCCTCAGACGTGTATACAAGACAAAATAATTATTTATTAAATCCTCACCCAAAGTAGGCGAGGGATGCCAGTTTAATGCGTATACGGCAGCGCGTTAGACGTGTATACATTGCAAAATAATTATCTATATAATTCCTAAACCCAAGTAGGCTGGAGATACCAGTATCTCGCGTATACGGCTGCGCGTCTGACGTGTATACAAGACAAAATAAATATTTGTATATTTTCTAACCCCAAGTAGGCGGGGAATAGGAGTTCCACGCGTATACCGGGGCGCGGTAGACGTGTATACATGACTAAATAATTAGTTAAATAATTCTTAACTCCAAGCTGCCTATTCCACGCGAATACGGGAGCATCCACCGCCTACATGAGGTTAAGAATTATTTGAATTTTTCGATATGTACACGTCTGACGCGCTCCCGTATACGCGTGGAACTCGCACCACCCACCTACTTGGGGTTAAGAATTATTTAAATAATTATTTTCATGTATACACGTGTAAATCGTACACGTAAACGCGTGGCAGTCACATCCCCGGCCTACTTGGGGTAAGGATTTATATAAATAATTATATTGCCTTTATACACGTCAAACGTGCGCCGGTATACGCGTGGAACTGGCATCTCCCGCCTACATGGGGTTAATAATAATTTAAATAATTATTTTGCCATGTATACACGTCTAACGCGCTGCCGTATACGCGCGAAACTGGCATCCCGCACCTACTTTGGGTGAGTATTTAATAAATAATTATTTTGCCTTGTATACACGTCTGACATGCGCCAGTATACGCGTGGAACTCGCATCCCCCGCCTACTTGGGGTTAGGAATTATATAAATAATTATTTTGCCTTGTTGACATGTCTAACGCGCTCCCGTATACGCGTGGAACTTGCATCCCCAGCCTTCTTGGTGATAGGAATTATATAACTAAGTATTTTGCCTTGTATACACGACTAACGCGCTCCCGTATACGCGTGGATCTCGTATCCCCCGCCTACTTGGGGTTAGGAACTATATAAAAAATTATTTTCTCTTGTATTGCACGTCTGACTAGCTCCCGTATACGAGTTGAACTCGCATCCCCCGCCTACTTGAGGTTAGGAATTATATAAATAAGTATTATGCCTTGTATACACGTCTGACGCGCTGCCGTATACGCGTGAAACTGGCATCACCCGCCTAGTTGGGGTAAGAATTTATATAAATAATTATTTTGTCTTGTATACACGACTAACGCGCTCCTGTATATGCATGGAACTCGCATCCCCCACCTACTTGGGGTTAGAAATTATATAAATAATTATTTTGCCTTGTATAGACGCCTGACGCGCGCCCGTATACGCGTGGAACCCGCATCCCCCGCCTTTTTGGGATTAGGAAATATATAAATAATTACTTTGCCTTGTATACACGTCTAACGCGCTCCCGTATACGCGTGTAACTCGCATCCCCCGCCTATTTGGGGTTAAGAATTATTTAAATAATTATTTGCCTCGTATACATGTCTAACGCGCTCCCGTATACGCGTGGAACTCGCACCCCCCGTTTAGTTGGGGTTATGAATTATTTAAATAATTATTTTCCCATGTATGCACGTCTAACGCGCACCCGTATACGTGTGAAACTAACATCCCCCGCCTACTTGGGGTAAGGATTATTTTAATAATTATTTTGTCATGTATGCACGTCTAACGCGCTCCGATATACGCATGGAACTGGTATCCCCGGCCTACTTGGGGTTAAGAATTATTTAAATAATTATTTGCCTCGTATACATGTCTAACGCGCTCCCGTATACGCGTGGAACTCGCACCCCCCGTTTACTTGGGGTTAAGAATTATTTAAATAATTATTTTTTCATGTATGCACGTCTAACGCGCTCCGATATACGCATGGAACTGGTATCCCCCGCCTACTTGGGGTTAAGAATTATTTAAATAATTATTTGCCTCGTATACATGTCTAACGAACTCCCGTATACGCGTGGCACTCGCATCCCCCGTCTACTTGGGGTTAAGAATTATTTAAATAATTATTTTCCCATGTATGCACGTCTAACGCGCTCCGATATACGCGTGTAACTGGCTTCCCCCGCCTACTAGGGGTTAAGAATTATTTAAATAATTATTTTCCCTTGTATAAATGTCTAACGCGCTCCCGTATACGCGTGGAACTCGCACCCCCCGTTTACTTGGGGTTAAGAATTATTTAAATAATTATTTTGTCATGTATGCACGTCTAACGCGCTCCGATATACGCATGGCACTGGTATCCCCCGCCTACTTGGGGTTAAGAATTATTTAAATAATTATTTGCCTCGTATACATGTCTAACGAGCTCCCGTATACGCGTGGCACTCGCATCCCCCGTCTACTTGGGGCTAAGAATTATTTAAATAATTATTTTGCCTTGTATACACGACTAACGCGCTACCGTATACGCGTGGAACTTGCATCCCCCGCCTATTTGGGGTTAAGTATTATTTAAATAATTATTTTGCCTTGTATACACGTTTAACGCGCTCCGATATATGCGTTGAACTGGCATCCCCCGCCTTCTTGATGTTAAGAATTATATAAATAATTATTTTGCCTTGTATAAACGTCTGACGTGCTGCCGTATACGCGTGAAACTCGCATCCCCCGCCTATTTGGGGTTAAGAATTATTTAAATTATTATTTTGTCTTGTATAGACGTCTAACGCGCTCCGATATATGCGTGAAACTGGCATTCCCCGCCTACTTGGTGTTAAGAGTTATTTAACTCATTATTTTGCCATGTATACATGTGTAACGCGCTCCCATATACGCGTGGACCTCGCATCCCCCGTCTACTTGGGGTTAAGAATTATTTAAATAATTATTTTGCCATGTATGCACGTCTAACGCGCACCCGTATACGCGTGAAATTGATATCCCCCGCCTAGTGGGGTAAGGGTTTATATAAATAATTATTTTGTCTTGTATACACGTCTGACGCACTTCCATATACGCGTGGAACACGCACCCCTCCGCCTTCTTGATGTTAGGAATTATATAAATAATTATTTTACCTTGTATAAACGTCTGACGCTCTGCCATATACGCGTGGAACTCGCATCCCCCGCCTACTTGGGGTTAGGAATTATATAAATAATTATTTTCCTTGTATACACGTCTAACGCGCTCCCGTATACGCGTGGAACTCGCATCCCCCGCATACTTGGGGTTAAGAATTATTAAAATAATTATTTTTCCATGTATACACGTTTTACGCACACCCGTATATGCGTGGAAGTCACAGCCTCCGCCTACTTGGAGTTAAACTAAACTTTTTAACAAGTATAATAGAAAACGTAGATTGTATTACTCTTTTGCAAAAAAGTAAAAGAATCCATTTAATCTTTTGATCGGCAAGTATAATTTGTTACTCTTTATAAATGGGGAAACGGAGGGAAACGGAATTTGCTCTTTAGCAATAGAGTAAAAGTATCAAATTAACCTTTTGAACGAAATGTATAACTTTTTACTCTTTATAAAGAGGAAAACATAGACTTTACTCTTTGGCAAACGAGTAAAAGTGTGAATTTAATCTTTTGAACGGAGAAACTACATTTTTACTCTTTATAAAGAGGAAAACATAGATTTTACTCTTTAGTAAAAGAGTAAAAGTATCAAATCATTCTTATTAACAAAATGTATAACTTTTTACTCTTTATAAAGAGCAAAACGTAAACTTTACTCTTTCGCAAAAGAGTAAAATTATGAATTTAATCTTTATAAAGTGTAAAATGCACATTTTAACCCTCTTAACGGATAAAATCTGCATTTTGCTCTTTTATAAAGTAGAAATTTGACATTTTACACTTAAATTGTCCAATTTTTACTCTTTTGCGTTTAGAGTGATAGAAGGCACTACTCCAAAGTGTAAAATATATTATATTATTATATTATATTCCGTATGTTCAACTATCAATACTGTCTACAAATTAATTATAATAAGTAATATTAACAAAATTGAAGAATCAAACATTGTGAGTCCTGTGAATTTTATGTAAAAATTAGTAGGATTCTGGTTCATATATTCTTTCTCCTCTTCTGTGCTGGACGGTAAGTTTATTTTGAATTTTTTAAACACTCTTATTTCTTCTGTAGTTCTGAAGTTCATTTTTTTCTATTTTCTCTCATTCTTCTTCTTTTTTGCAGCAGAATTTTCAAAATGCTACACATTCTACCATTCAAGAGGGCAGTTGCAGACTTTGCAGGAAGAGAAAGAACATCAAATCCTACAAAAATCGTTTTGGAACAAAATTTCCAAAGAATGTTAAAACACTACCTCAAGTTTTGTGGGTGTCCATTAAGGCAGCGCTTGAGAAGTGTAACAGAAATCATCATACCTTCTATTGTGTATTTTATAATTAAAATAGTTATTCACCAACAGGCAGAACACTAACGGATAAAAAGAAGCAAGTATATCATCATATTAATAGCTGTCAAGTAAAAAGAATTATTTTTTTGCAAATGAGAGAATTAATTTGTCGATGGATAGTTAAAAAAAAATGTTTTAAATTCTTAACTCAAACATTTTTTCGGCTGTATATATGCAGAAAAGAGAAAATATTAAAAAAGAGCTCCTGGATTAGGTTTGATATAATATAACATTTGTTATTTATATCTCGGGATGGCATATGTGATACCGATATAATTTTAAAACGAGTATATCTCATAGAGATGCAGTACTAATAGAATCGCTCGAAAAAATTTTTTAGTATAGTATTTGTTTACGAAGGGTGTTACAATTCTTTTCTTCCAAATAATGTTTAGCAATTTTTTAATTAAAAGAACACTGTAATGTCGATAAGTAGAAATCTGCGTTTTTGTCATTTTGGTAAAATTTTTCAACGAGTATGTCTTGACAGTACAAATATAGTTGTTCAAAAAAAAATTTTTAGTATAGTATTTTATACATACGGAGGGCGTGACAGCTGTGTTTTTCCGAATCAATTTTTCCAAAGTTAAGTTATTAAATAATATAATTAGGTTGGTTTTGAATTCCACATGGCCTTAAAGTTCTCTACTAGAAACTATCATTTATCACTTACAGACTGAACCAATTGATGGATTCTAATGGGACGCGTTTTAGAATTTTTGTATTTTTATATCTACTTTGACTGAAGCTAACGTCAATGATGTTGTATATGTTAAAAATATCATTTCAAGATCTCAAAGTTAAAAAAAGGCTTTTTCAAAAAAGGTCAATTTTGAATTTAATTTTTATTTTAAAAATATTAATTTGAAAAATTAACGGATAAGAATAGCTTCAGTCAAAGGAGATACAAAAAAAACAAAGATTTCGGCCCGTATCCCATTCAAAAATATCAAATGGTTCAGCCTGTAAATAACGACAGGATACAAATTCTGAGATCCCAATATCTTTGGATCAAATGGGTTTACATACCTCTGGTGAGGCCTATTTCATAAAAAAAAAAAACTATATTTGTATAATCTATGTTATATAAAATATCATTGATCAAAATTTTTATTTTTTAGGTGAATCAAAAAAAAAATTAAACTGGAGTACCTCCTTAACTAAAGTGAGAGATGTGATTTGAATATATTTTCGGTATTTATAACTAAGGGAATTTTATATAAATATCTCAAATATATTCAATTACGAGGTGATGTTTAACCAATACAGTAAAAAAACCATAATGCAATAGAGTGAGGATAAAAGTATATTTTAACTTTTTTCAAAGTGAATTATCACTTATTAAAAAGTAAATAATTGCTTAATTCCAAAGTTTTTCATTTTTTCAAAAAAGTGAACGTTTTCCCTATTTTAAAAACTGTCATGGATTTCCACTAAAATATGTAGTAGAAATGCACTTTTTATATAAGTTATTGTGTTTTCACTTTATGATAAAGTGAATATTCACTTTTTCTAAGTGCACGACTATGTGTACTTGATATATGTACTTGACGAATAAGTGAATATGCACTTAACATAAGTGAAATTTCACTTATATTACTTTAGAGAGCAGGTGCTGCCAGGCTCTTGCCTCCCCACAACCCAATGGCGACCCAGTCACCAGGGGTGTAGGGGGCGTCCTGACCCTCGCCAAGTGCGGCCAATTACGCCGCTCAGGCAAAAAGGGGGGCAAGCTCGAGCCACGCTCGGTGTCACCAGGACACCTGGGAAGAGTCTCGCGTGACCGCGAACTGAACCCGACCGCGCACCTATTTTTTTGCTTTCTCTTTAAAGCTTTGTAACGGTGAAAATTTTCAAATCAAAGATTTTAATGAATTTCGATGTTTTTTTTATATATATTAGATTTTGTGTTCTTCATCGCAGTAATTTTTTTTCTAGTAATTAATCTTGCTCTATTAAGCTTATTTTATTTTTTAACTATTAGTATTGTTTATCCATTTATTTTACCTTACCGTTAACCTTTTCCTCACGCTCTCGCCAACTGCTGAGCTAACGTCATAGGAGATCGTAATATTACATAAGCAAATCCTATAAAATTAAACAATTTTTTTTTATAGTCACCACGTGGCATACACTCGCTACGCTCGGGTGCTTACACACGCCGTGCCGTAAAGTACGACTTATGCCACTAGTATCGTAATGTACTATTATTTCCTCTGTATGTAGATAATAAATCACAAGTATAAACGATTTTGTAAGTAAATCCTAAACAATTAAACATTATTTTTATTTTCTTTGTATGTTGAGAATAAATAACAGATTATAAATAACAAGTATAAACGATTTTGTCGTAAATGTTTATATACTTTTCTTTATAACAGGTTAGTAGTAAGTGTACCACTATAGCGAGACAGATAGGTATCAGGTTACACTTCCGGTGTCATCTTCACGTGGGCACTTGGCTGAAGTGTTTATATAAACATCTCTTATCTTAAGTGTTTGTTTATATAAACAGTAGCAAAACAGTAGCAAAACAGTAGTTAATTAGTGTTTGTTTATATAAACAATGATTAATAGCCTATTGTTAATGAGTTACTGTTAAAGTGCCCACTTGATGGCGCCGTAACCTGATACCTCTGGGCGCGCTATAGCGGTCAGTGATGTCTGCTGGTGCGCTATACCAGTCATGGCGCCCCCCACTCCTTGAGCAGCAGGGGGCGGACTACGCTATACATACCTCTGTGCGCTATAGCGGTCAGTGATGCCTGCTGGCGCGCTATACCAGTCATGGCGCCCCCCACTTCTTCAGCTTGAGAGCTGGCGGACTACGCTATACCCGTCACGAGCTATCCCCTCTCTCCACGGGCAGGTTGAGCGCTATATCGGGCACGCGTGTGCTCTCTCCGGGCGGCGTGAGTATACTGGTGTGTGGATTTGTAAGAGAGGAGGTGGATGCGAGGAAGTGGATAAAATAATTTTTAAATTAAAAAATATTAATTTTTATTTAACACACGCGAATGTACACATATCGTTTCATACTGAATATTTGTCATACATATAGATGGCGTTGCGCGCGTACACTCATACAGGCGCACACAAAGGAATATTACGCGGGTGCGAATGTACATATATATCGTTGCACACACACACAAAGGAATATTTTACATACATATAGGCGGCGTTGCACACACACAGTCGGTAAATATAACATCACGTGAATGTACATATCGTTGCACGCACAAAGGAATATTTTAGATACATATAGGCGGCGTTGCACACGTACATACCCACACAGTCGTTTCACACAGTCGTTTCACACACACACACACTACACTTTTTGCTGTTCTTGCTGGTGGTGGTGGTGGTGGTGGTGGTGCTGCAGCGATCACGACGGTGGCGATGGCGATCGCGGTGCGTCCATTTGTTGGAGGCATCCACATGGACTATTTCTGCACGTGGCGCACCTGAATTGGTTACAGCGCCAACACTGCTCCCACGTCAGGCCATCTGGATTGTGCCGTAGAGTCTGGTTTGCTGTTGTTGTATTTGTTGTACTTGCTGCTGCTGCTGCTGCTGTGCGATGGCCTGTATTTCTTCTTTAATATGCTCTACTTCTCGGGCGGTGCGGTTTACACCCGCCCTGTAGCGCTCCAGTCGGTTGCGGGCGATGGTGAGCCGGTGCCGCAGAGTGGCAATTTTTCGACTTGTTTGCTCCATGGTCCGAGCAATACTGGCGAGCGGCTATGCTGGCGGTACGGCGTGATGTCGCGGGTGACGGCGGCTGCAGTGGTGGGGGCCTCGGTGGTGGGGGCCTCGCTGGTTGTGCAAATGGGTTTCGGGGCGTTTCTTCAATTTCCACGCTGCTGCTATGTTGGTGGTATGACGCAATGGCGCTGGTGTCGTCGGTGGTGGTGCGTAATGAGAACGGGCTTTGCCTTATACGCCTCCTGCACCGCGTCCGTCTGCGCTGTCTCTCGATACGTAGCGAGTACACCCTTTGGTGCGTATCTGGAAGTTGTATACGGCTCATGCATCGAGACCGCACACGCTGCCTCTCGTTCTCTGGCCAGGCTCCCAGGAGTACCGCTATATCCGCTGTTAGGCGGTCGTATACTTCTTGAGCATCTTGATTGTATTTTCGCTTGCTCTACAAGGGCTGCGTGGCGCAATTTAAACACCGGACACTCTTGTTTTCTATGTTTTCCGTGAGCTGTTCGAGGTCTATGTCGGAAGCGGCTATCTTCTTATATATCCAGTATTGCTCATTGAAAACAGCTTGCAAAATGCTTTCAATGAATTTTCTAGGGATTCCATGGTGCTGCTGCTGCTGACGACGACGGCGACGATGTGTCCAGCTAAGCTTGGTTGGTACTGTGGTAGTGCAGTGCGCACCCCGCTCTTTTAAGTGTACGGGCGTGGAGGGTAGAGTGGGGGGCAACTGGCCAGGGCGAGGGAGTAAGTACGAGCGTTTCCTACAGAAACTTTCAGTTTTATAGTAGTGTTATAAAATTCTCGGGGAATAGTGTGAGCGATGAAAAAGTACCCGATTAATCGCAGGGGTTTATGGTGGATAAAGAGATGAGAATCTGTCCAGGAGGGCAGAGTAAGCACACACGTTTCCTACAGAAACTCTCGGTTTTACGATTTGTAGTATTAGGTCGAGAAAATTCTCAAGGAACAGCGGTAGGGATGGGCGATTCCTTAAAAAAGAATCGATTCCTAAGAATCGAATTTTGAAAAGTATCGATACTTAAGAATCGATTATTTTGGAAAAGAATCGAAGAATCGAGTACTAATTAAAAAAAAAATATTTATTTGCTTATTAACATTTTTATTCATGTTTTTTAATTTTTATATCACCATACATAACTTTTTAAATAAAAAAGGAGATACAAATGTAATTTTAAGGATTTAAACAATAGATATTTCTACAATTTTCTTATATTCGTTTTTCTGCGTAGGTCGTTGACTTAATACTTCCGGAAATTCAAAATATTCGAATGGATTTACAGGTGGCCCTTTGTATTTTATATTAAAATAAAAATTCATTTTTACACTGTTCGGTGGTCGTAGGTTGCGCTCATGCGGTTAGGAAGGATCCAGAGTGGCGCTGCGCGTACGATCCGCGGATGCGCGCTGCGCGTCCAACCAATGGCAGCTTGGCTCGAGCAGAATCGAGTAGAAAGAAAGATGATCTAGTCCGCTAGAGCCAAGCTGCTATTGGTTGGATGCGCAGCGCGCATCCGCGGATCGTACGCGCAGCGTCAGTCTGGACTCTCCCTTACGCGGCTCACCGCAAACAGTGCAATCCATTCCAGGGCCGTACTCCGATAGTCCATAGCGCATGCGCAATGAATACTCGATTCTCAGTCAAATGAGAATCGATCCACTAAGAATCGAGTCATGAAAAGAATCGATAGAATAATCGATTCGCGAAGAAAAGAATCGGGCGATTCTCAAAGAATCGAGTAGAATCGCCAATCCCTAAACAGCGGGGGTTGCAAAAAAAAAAGTGCCAGAGCCTTGGGGCCACTTTTCAAGCGTTCTCAGGGCAAGACAATTTTCAGCCGTTGGTGTGCGCTCCGAAGAAAGTGACCTGCTCGGGGAAAGCCTGTACATTTTTGCCGTTGTGAGGTATTTACGACGTACTTACGAACGATAAACGAACTAGCAGACTCACAATGCTAGTCTGTATTTAGAATTTTCTCTAATTTCGTCCGGCCGGGTGAGTAATGTTTTGTAAAACAATACCCCCGACTGGGGCGACACAACGGGCTGTATAGTTTTTATCTCAAGTGCGCTTCTCGGCTTTCTCGCATCAATAGGGTCGTATTTTACGGTGCTGGTCCCACGCACGTACGTTTGAGGAAGTGTTTTTTCTCAGCTGGAGTGACTGTATAGTGTTGCTATTTTTTCGATGTCCACTCTTTTTTCATAAGATGTTTATTTTGACTCTTGGAAATGTTTCGAAGAAAATGTGCTCATGGGGTAGGGCGCTGTCGTCAACATCTTCGAGATGACTAGATGACTAATTTTTTTATCATACGTTTGTTGGGGTGTGTTTCAAAGATGACGTGTGTGTGTATAAGAAGCCGAAGTTCGCATGCGACGCGCTCAGTCTATTCAGAAGTTTCGAGATGGATAATCAGGCAAATAGTTCGTTGCGGAAAGCTGTGTTACGGCTCTCGGCTAGAGCCCGTCACGGCACAAATCCCGCGTGGCTGCGGCGTTTACGTCGTATGTCATGTGAAAACTTATCAGCCCAATTACGGCTACTACTAAGAATGGCAGGGTATCGTGCAATAGTGCGCCTTTACAACGCATTCGCTTGTTCGCGCGAAGTACAGACCGTCATTGAAGATGATGTCTTCGAGCGTCGATTAAGTGGATTGCCCGTGTTTCGCGGTATTGCGAATGCACGCGTGGAACGTTTAGGTAAGTCTAAAACTTTTTTTTTTCAAAATAATTTTCCTTTACTTTTTTTTTTTATTTACATATTTTTTATTTACAGCTTACGAGAGCCTCATTCGCGATGATTCGGATACGGAACTATCCGATAGCTCGAGGGCGGCCAGCGATGAGACGCATTTCGAGCCAAGCGTGGCAGCCATGCCGCCGCAGCACTCGGCGCGCACGGCAGGCGTATTTAATCCTGTAGTGCGGCAACTCAACTTTGACTACACTGATACGGAGAGCGAAGGTGCGGGCGAGCAGCTGGTTGTCGCGGCCGACGTGCACAGGTCCGAAGATGACCACCCCGAAGACGCCCAGCCCGAAAGCCCGTCGCTCATCGCGTGGGAGCATTTCCACGACAGCGACACCGACGAGGTGGGGCAGTCGGAGACGGAAGAGGAGCGAGTGGCGCGAATCGAGATTGATAGGCGCCTAGAAGAGATGCTGCACAGGGACTTCGAGATTACTGACGCGTTTGAGATGTACGATCGTCCGCTAGTGACAGAAGCAGAACGACGTCTTATCGCGAGCCAACCGCCCAACGTGAATGTCGAAGATAACAGCACAGCTGCAAACACTGTGCGCGCCGATCGTGAACGGCTGTTGACGGGTTTGCAAGGCGTGGCAAACATGGTTACCGCCGACTACAATCACAATTACCCGGCGCATCGTCGTGTCAACGAATGTAAGTAAAAATATATTTATTTAAGAGCGTTTCTGATTTTGTTTTTAAAAAGTCAAATATTTTTATTATAGTTATTCGTCACTCCCCGATGTCGACGGCTTGCCGGAGTTATATGAGCAAATAGCGCATAATCCGCAGGCAACGATTCAGCGCTGGTTCCGCGACCTAGCGCAAGACGAGACTTCGGCGTTATATACCGACGCAAACATCAGAGATCTTATAGCGCGATTACTCGAAAGTTTTGCCGGTTATTCCGAGCCTTAAATGTAAAAAAAAAAATCAGAAACGTTTAAAAATAAAAAAGTTAAGAAAATATAATTTGTTTTTGACTTTTTTTATTTAGCGAGTCCCGAGGCCCATTCCCTGTCGCCGCAGGTAGGTGGCGGTGTTTATAGCAGCAGCAGCGTGGTGGCCAGCCCCGAGAACAATGAAGTTATACAGCGCGGCGGCGAGCGCTTCATCGTTGCAGCCGAGGGGCAACAGTACCTGCGGCGGTTTGGTGTCCAAGGGCGCACGATTAGTTTTAGAATAGGTGAACCGCGTGAGGGAGAAAATGTTGTATTATGGATGGAAGCGGCGGTTAGCGATATCCATAACTACATAACGGAGCATGTTCCGGGTAATAATTTAATCAATGTGAGCGTACGAAGCGAGCGGTTTGCGCAAGGTCCCGGTGGGCTCTCGTTCAGGCCTATCGAAAATTTCACCATCGCTGATTTATGGAATCTAATTAGTTCCATATGTCGGAGTAATGAGATTATAGGCATTGACGACACGTTTATTTTACAAGCTTATTACGTTGAAATGCCCGTTGGTGCAGGTAGAATGCGCGCGAAAGGAGCTCTGACGGCGACCAGCCATCAGAAGCGCTCAATAGTGACTATACAAAATGACGCCGATAATCTCTGTTTACCGCGCGCGCTCGTAGTGGCGAAAGCCCACTTGGTGCTTAAGGGGCGAGATTGCGCGGAGGCCCGTAAAGAGTGGAAAAACATACGCGATTCACGTCGCGCCCTGCAGAAACAACGCGCGGAAAAACTCGTGGGTGACGCTGGTGTGTTTTTACTGCGCGGGGGGTGCGTGTTTCGCGAGCTGTTGGCGTTTCAAAATTTTTTTCTCGCGTCGGGAATCGCGATCGTTGTTTTCGAAATTGAAAATTTTGGTAATGGCGATGCTCCGCTTTTCGACGGTCGAAACACGTTCGAAGAATTAAATGTTCCTCTTCACGGTGTAATTTATTTAATTTTTGAGAGCGTCGGCGTCATTTCAACGTAATTACGAATTTATTTGCTGCGGCTGGCGCGCGGTTTTTTTGTTCTTATTGCAACAAAGGGTATCGCTGTGTCGACCAACACACTTGTCCGCGTACTTGTCAATGCTGTTTCGTAAGACCGCCCTGTAAGAGCGACGGCGTGGAAATGATTGAGTGTGTAGACTGTGGGCGCAAATTCTTTGGACATGAATGTTTTGCGAAACACAAGCAGCCGGGGTCGTACAAAAAAAATAATAAGAGAGTCTGCGACGTCGTGCGCCTGTGTGCACACTGCTTAAAGATCGTGAATATTTTCAGACGGCAACACGAGTGCGGTGTCGGTTACTGTAAGCAATGCATGAAACACCATCCGTTTAACGATCAGTGCTTCATGCAGCCTATTATTGAAAATGACGCGACTAAAAAATATTTGTATATTTTTTATTTTTGAAACACGTCAGGACACACCGTACGCTCAAAACATACAGCTTTACGTGCCGAATCTGTACGTCGCGCATCAGGTCTGTACCGACTGCATGGCTATCGACGATATAAAAATTATCTGCAACACATGCGGGGCGCGCGAGTTTGTTTTTACGCGGGATTCGGTGAGAGAGCTGTTAGGTTTGTGCATTCGGGTAAACACTGCTTTCGCGGAAATTATATGCATCTCCCACAATGCCATAGCTTTTGACGCGCAATTTATTCTAAAAGAACTGGCCGAGAATCTCGAGTATAGCTCGCCCAGCGTCATTTTGAGCGGTCAAAATGTAACACTGTTTAAATATGGCCGCACCAAATTCATCGATAGCATAAATTACTTTCAGATGAAATTAAGCGCGTTGCCAGTGACATTTGGTTTACCGGAGAGCGTTAAAAAGGGCTATTTTCCCCATCTGTTTAACACTCTCGCCGCTCGGGACTACATCGGTCCTCTACCGCTCGTTGAGTTTTATGGCCCTAACTCGATGAGCGTAGCCGCTCGTGAGGATTTTCTTGCCTGGCACCGTGAAACGAGTCCGGACTATATATTCGACATGAAAAAGGAGATTGTCGAGTACTGTCAAATAGATGTAGAAATTCTCAGGCGGGCATGCATACAATTTCGGAAAATTTTCCTAGATGTGTCTGATACGGACCCGTTCGTATCAGCGTGCACTATAGCGTCGGCGTGTTCGCAGGTTTATAGAAAAACTTTTTGACCGCGAATACCATCGGTATAATACCACCCAACGGTTATAGACGAGCCGACAGGCATTCTCAAAAATCTATAGAGTGGCTACTCGGTTGCGAGCGTGAAATCGGCCGAGAGATTGTACACGCGGGGCGCGCGCGCGAGTTTCATTTACCGGAGGGCTATTTAGTGGATGGTTACCTGCCGGCCGCCGCCGCACCAGACAAAGGAATTGTTTTCGAATTTCAAGGCTGCTATTGGCACGGTTGCCCGCGGTGTTTTCCAAATATGCGCGATTCGACAAAACCCGTTTCAATCAAACTTTTGCGCAAGCTTACGAGAGCACATGTGAAAAAATTATACACATGAGGAGAGCCGGTTACGAAGTGCGCGAGATGTGGGAATGCGAAAGTTCAACAGTATTTTTCCAAAAAACACCGTGTACGCCACAAATTCGCAGAAAAAGAAAAAAGAATTTTGTGCCTTATACAAGGCTAATCAAATAAAGAAATGGCTACGCTCGCTACTACCCGAAGAATGGCAGAATGCTTCGAAGGAAAAGGTGAATAGTGAAATGTATTTTTCAGCGCTTCACGAGCACCACAGCAAGGAGAAGAAAAAAACTCTGCGGATTGCAGAGGAATCGGACGATGATGACTACGAGGCAAAAGATACAAATAGCAACGATTCGAATAGTTACAACATATACTTCACAGCTGGCGGAGACTCTGCATCATTGTCTCAAGAATGAACACCCGAGAAATAACACGAGCCATCAGTAGACTCGCTGCTAATTCGATCGGAGTCTACGCCGCCGATCATATACCATGGCGCTCGAGCCTTCCCGCAGCTATCGTGACTAATATCGACACGTCGGATAAACCTGGATCTCATTGGATGGCATTCTACATAGATCGCCATGCAAGAGGCATCTACTTTGACAGCTACGGTCTGGGACCTAAGTCGCGCTGGCATCTCGACCGACTCGGAAGAAATTGCAAGCGACTCGTGTGGAACAAGAAAAAGTTGCAGAGCATCGATTCGAAAGTCTGCGGTGAATATTGTATTATGTTTCTGTATTTTATGTATAGCGGGCGTAGTTTACGCACTTTTTGTCAAGTCTTTACGCGCGATTCTCACGCGAACGACAAATTAGTTGCCAAGTTTTGTAAAAATGTCAGGAGAAAAGGCCACGGCCAAAAATTAAGAAAACAAAAAAAATGCGTCGCGTGAACAATTTTCCGCGGACAACTTCCACAGGGGCAGGATTTTGTATGCAATCGTGTAAACCAATGCCACAATGATGATGTCGCCGTTCTTTGTACTAATGTATGATGTTAATTTTAATGATTTTTCTTCTATGTATCTATGAATAGTTTGTAGGCTTTTCTATGCGCTTTGTACTTTTAACCTTTAATTTAATATCCCTGGAGAAAAACATTCAATTTTAGTTTGTAAGTAATCAGTCTCGGTTGTACGCGCTGCTTCAAAAATTTATGTAATCATAGTTTGTAAGTTTTTGTGTATTTTTACTATGTAAGTTTTTTCTTAATAATAATCTGATCGATCGATTAAAATTTTTTATCAAAACGGCTTCTTTCATTTATCGAACCACACTCTTCCAGTAAATTATCCAATCCACTCCTTGAAAAAAATAATAGTCGAGTTTCATTTTTGTTCACACACACACACATAACTAAAACACGATGAAACGCGTTGCTTGCAAGTCTTTTTTCTTGGAATAGTTATCGATATTTACGCACTGATCGCGTTTCTCTCTATTGAACAAAACTTATCTACACGTACGTGACTAAAATTGATGAATTAATTTCCGCTGTTACCGAATACTCAAGCGTAATAAAATACCTCTTGAACTACGATATGCATCGATTTATCAAAGCCAACGTTAAAATCTCGCTTATCGATAAATATTTTCAAAACAAAGATATCTTTCTCTTTGAGAATAGATCGCGTTTCTCGCTTGTACAAAACTTATCTACACGTATGTGACTAAAATTGATAAATTCATTTCCGCTGTTACCGAATACTCAAGCATAATAAAATACCTCTTGAACTACGATATGCATCGATTTATCAAAGCCAACGTTAAAATCTCGCTTATCGATAAATATTTTCAAAACAAAGATATCTTTCTCTTTGAGAATAATTTTTCCCACAATGACTTCCCCCCACCACCACGCTCCAACAGCATGTATACGTAACGCTCTGTCATTGGCTAAAGATTTACCACCACCCACTGCACAAAGGAGCAGAGGGAGGTACACGCTCGTACGCGTATAAAGAACCATAGGGCATCGCGGGCGGAATAATATAGTAGAAGCGCGACAGCTGAAAGCACCACATCTCTACCGTCAAGCAGTATTTTCTTAAAAAGAAAGTACGAACCGCGCTCTCTAAAAAACACATCATCATCTCGGGCGTTGCCGACAGTATTTTTTATTAAAAGTAGGCGTAAAGAGTGTTAAAATGAATCAAGAGAATATTCCGCACACGCTGATATTCAACACGAGCTACGCTCTCAATAAATCGCACTCAAAGCTTGTCTATCTTGGCTTACAATACTTCGGCAAGCAGTTTCGCCCTGTTATTCAATTTGGCGGCGGTGTTTTACCTCACAAATACGTCACTATGGACAAACCTAGCTGGGAAAATTTCACGGAACATTTTGTCACCATTCAAGAATATCTGATCAACGAGAATCGAGCACCTAGAAAAATCATCCTACCCGCTCACGACATTTCATTGATGGCCTGCTACAGCTCAAAAGCCGTATCCGTCAACCATAGTCGGGAAATTACACCACCTGATTTCTCGAGCTGCTATGAACACGAGGCGCAGGACTGGGATACCGTCGATGGACGCAGTCCCTGTGTCACTCACGGCGTAATCCACGACGACGATGATACCGCCAGCATCACCACCACCGCCATCACCTCCCCCGACGACGACGAACCGCCCAAAAAGAAGAGAAAGATCGACATTTTACCAAGTATTGTGATGCAGTTAAAGACATTTGCGCACTTGAAAAAATTACGCGAGTGTATAAATTTTAGATTCAAACAACTAGAAAATATCGCGGTATTTGTTAATTCGATGGTAGAGATAATTATTAATAATATTAAAATACACATTCGTGAAAAAAACGACGAGAATATAATACACTCATTTTTTGACGGTATAACTTTTCTAAAAATATTCGACGAACTAAAAGAAAATTTAAAATCTAATGTGAACAAACGCTTAAGTTATTCAAACTTTAGAGAAACCGACGTAGATAGATTGTTTTTAGAACTACGCACTCTGTATTTACATATTCTGGAAAAAGAAATACACGAAAGCATCCAATAAATACACATTATTGTCACATTTGCTTTTTCACTTGTACGAACCTTTCCTCACTTGCGTCATCATCATGCCCATCACCCACCGCATAAATATAAGTAAAGCGCAACACTACGATAAAACAGTAGGACTGCGATCCTCATCGAGACAACATCATGGGCCCTCCATTCAGCAAACCAACCGGCAAGCCGGAAGACAAACAACCTCTCGTCGATAAAAAAGACCATTCCTCCACGGATAAAGATTCTGCGCGTTTTAAATCTTTTTCCACCAACACCCACTCTTTCCCCAAAAAAGAAGGCTACTCCAGATACAGCTAGTCACCACCACCACCATTAAAAACTAATAACAACCAAAGAAAGGAAGGCTCAAAGATACTACACTATGCCAGACACCCCACTACGCGCGACAACAAAACTGTAAGATTTCTTAGTGTCTGCGTACACTATTATGTGTTACTTATGTAAATGTGTGTGTATGCATGTATGGTGTGTTAATAAAATGGGGTGTATGATTTTTACCAAAACAATTGTTTTCATTTATCGACCTCACATTCGTCCAGTAAATTATCCAATCCACTCCTTGAAAAAAAATAATAATCAAGTTTCCTCTTTTTTGACACACACATGACTAGAAAAATACGATTAAACGCACAAGCATATCCCTTGCTTTGTATAGCTATAGAGTACTTTTCCCCCACGCGCTTACTCATCTCTTTCTCACACACCAAAACTCCCCACTCTTGCCAAGCGGCACGCATACACAAACGCGCACAGCAGTACGCTCACGCCGCCCGGAGAGAGCACACGCGTGCCCGATATAGCGCTCAACCGGCCCGTGGAGAGAGGGGATAGCTCGTGACAGCGTAGTCCGCCAGCGCTCAAGCTGAAGGAGTGGGGGACGCCATGACTGGTATAGCGCACCAGCAGGCATCACTGACCGCTATAGCGCACGGAGGTATGTATAGCGTAGTCCGCTCCCCTCTCTGCTCAAGCTGTGGCGGCGCCATGACTGGTATAGCGCACCAGCAGACATCACCGGCCGCTATAGCGCGCCCAGAGGTATCAGGTTACGGCGCCATCAAGTGGGCACTTACAGTAGCTCATTAACAATAGGCTATTAATCATTGTTTATATAAATAAACACTAATTAACTACTGTTTTGCTACTGTTTTGCTACTGTTTATATAAATAAACACTTAAGATAAGAGATGTTTATATAAACACTTCAGTCAAGTGCCCACTTGAAGATGACACCGGAAGTGTAACCTGATACCTATCTGTCTCGCTATAGTGGTACACTTACTACTCAGGTTACAATTATAAAATAGATATATTTTTCATATAATTCTTCGAATGCGCTCGAAACTTGCATGGCTTTGGCTGTTATACATAAAATGTGTACGATATTAATTCCCCTGCTTATTCCCCAAATCAGTATTCTGCAAAAAAGCTATTAAAAATAAGATTAGTATAATAATAGTGTAATTATTATACAAAATGTAATTTATGATAACGTTATCAAGTTTACGCATATAGTTAAAATTAATAAGAAATCTGTAGTGATTTTTCATGTGCTTATAGTTTAGTATGTAGGTGTGAGAGTATTGTTTATCTCCAGTTTATATGCAGTTCACCCATGCTGTGCTAGAAAACGAACATGAATAATAAACATGAATAATAACTTTGCATAATAAAATAATCTTCTGACAAAATTTAATAAATAATGAATACTTAATAATAAGATAGAAAATGTTACACTCTCGTTCATTTTCCTAAAAAATATAAATTTTATTAAATCATAAGAATGCAATTAACAAATGATCACGTATTTAAAAATAACAAAGAATAGGTTACAACTTCTTTCCGCCGAATTTTCATCATTCTACTTCCTATAAGAAATGAAGTTTATCATCATATTATATAATATATTAAGCTTGTTAATACTTAGAATACTATATACTATTTTATATAGAGTAATGTATACTACCGAATTCTATGTATTGATAGGAACCTAACCTGCTCTATTTGGTTAATTCTTAACAGAATAGAAATAAAGGTTAGGCTTCGTCAGTACTGCAACAAATTAATACACTAGTAAATCACTGGAAATAGTGATTTCTAGTGTATTACAAATGTTTACAGTAAATTGAGAACTTATTACAACTACCTGTTTATATTATTATACGTAAAGTAACTTTTGTCTCTACAACTTAATTTGATGTATTGATAAAACGTAACCAGCTCTATTTGGTTAATTCTTAACAAAATAAAATTGAAGGTTAGGCTTTCTCAGTACTGCAACATATTAATACACTAGTAAATCACTAGAAAGGATAATTGCTAGTGTATTACAAATGTTTATTTTGATATATTGATAGAAACCTAACCACCACTATTTGGTTAATTCTTAACCAAATACAATTAAAGTTTAGGCTTCCTCAGTACTGCAACAAATTAATACACTAGTAAATCACTGGAAATAGTGATTTCTAGTGTATTACAAATGTTACTGTAAATTGACAACTTACAACTATGTGTTATTATTTTACTACTGAATTCTATGTATTGATAGAGACCTAACCTGCTCTATTTGGTTAATTCTTAACAAAATAGAAATAAAGGTTAGGCTTTCTCAGTACTGTGACAAATTAGTACACTAGTAAACCACTAGAAACGGGGATTACTAGTGCATGAACAATGTTTAATTTAATATATTGATAGAAACCTAACCAGCTCTATTTGGTTAATTCTTAAGAAAATAGAATTAAAGGTGAGGCTTCCTCAATACTGCAACAAATTAATACACTATTTAATCACTAAAAAGGATGATTGTTAGTGTATTACGAATGTTTATTTTGATGTATTGATAGAAACCTAACCAGCTCCATTTGGTTAATTCTTAACAAAATAGAATTAAAGGTTAGGCTTCCTCAGTACTGCAACAAATTAATGCATTAGTAAATCACTGAAAATAGTGATTTCTAACGTATTACAAATGTTGTCAATAATTTGTCAACATACAACTATAATGAAGAAACCTAACCGGCTCTATTTGGTTAATATTTAACAAAATAGAATTGACGGTTAGGCTTTTTCAATACTGTAATAAATTAATACACTTGTAAACCACTAGAAACGGTGATTGCTAGTACATTACAAATGTTTATAATAATATATTGATAGAAACCTAACCAGTTCTATTTGGTTATTTCTTAACAAAATAGAATTAAAGGTTAGGCTTCCTCAGTATGGCAACAAATTAATACACTAGTAAATCACTGAAAATAGTGATTTATAGAGTATTACAAATGTTGTCAATAATTTGCCAACATACAACTGTAATGATGAAACCTAACCGGCACTATTTGGTTAATATTTAACAAAATAGAATTGACGGTAGGCTTTTTCAATACTGCAATAAATTAATACAATTGTAAACAACTAGAAACGGTGATTGCTAGTACATTACAAATGTTTATAATAATATATTGATAGAAACCTAACCAGCTCTATTTGGTTAATTCTTAACAAAGTAGAATTAAAGGTTAGGCTTCCTCAATACTGCAACAAATTAATACACTATTTAATCACTAAAAAGGGTGATTGTTAGTGTATTACGAATGTTTATTTTGATGTATTGATAGAAACCTAACCATCTCTATTTGGTTAATTCTTAACAAAATAGAATTAAAGGTTAGGCTTCCTCAGTACTGCAACAAATTAATACACTAGTAAATCACTGGAAATAGTGATTTCAAACGTATTATAAATGTTGTCAATAATTTGTCAACATATAACTATAATGATGAAACCTAACCGGCTCTATTTGGTTAATATTTAACAAAATAGGATTGACGGTTAGGTTTTCTCAATACTGTAATAAATTAATACACTTGTAAACAACTAGAAACGGTGATTGCTAGTACATTACAAATGTTTATAATAATATATTGATAGAAACCTAACCAGATCTATTTGGTTATTTCTCAACAAAATAGAATTAAAGGTTAGGTTTCCTGAATACTGCAATAAATTAATACACTAGTAAATCACTAAAAAGGGTGATTTTTAGTGTATTACAAACGTTTGTTTTGATGTATTGATAGAAACATAACCAGCTCTATTTGGTTAATTCTTAATAAAATAGAATTAAAGGTTAGGCTTCCTCAATACTCTAACAAATTAATACACTAGTAAATCACTGGAAATAGTGATTTCTAGTGTATTACAAATGTTTATAATAAATAGAAAACTTATTATTAATATTTTTATAAATATTTATATCGTACTATGTAATACTTATTATGGGAGATAAGTTATTCTTCGAGTTATTTTTTTTCTTAAGTTTACTGATTATCGGTTACAACTGACCACTTATAAAAATTAATACTGATATTATTTAATAACATAGACACTAAAACGTAACTATCATCACAGCACTTCAAACATAATAAACCTCATATAGCATGTTACATGAGTGTTAATATTTCTTTATCAATTTATAATGTGCTTCAAATTTATTTTCTATTTTATTTCATATGTAACAATGTTTTGTTAATTCTTTTATTATTACTCCATACACAACTACAACACTATAACACTATAACTTTAACCACTGATTCACAGAACTTTGCTACGAAAGTTTTAACAACTTTATATAAATTATAAATTTTGAGTTAGTTTTGTTTTTGAGTTCTAATCCTTAAGGTGACCCCGTGTGTGTGTGTGTGTGTGTGCGAGTGTACGTGAGTGCTTGCGTTTGTATCTGCGTGCGTGCGTATTTCTGTGCGTGAGTGCATGCGTGCATGTGGTATGTGCGTGTGCGTGCGTGTGTCTGTGTGTGTGCGTGAGTGCGTGTGTCTGTGCGTATGTCTGTGCGTGTGTCTGTGTGTGTGCGTGAGTGCGTATGTCTGTTCGTGTGTCTATGCATGCGTGTGCGTGAGTGCGTGCGTGCGTGCGTCTGTGTGTGCGTTCGTGTGTATGTGTGTATGTGTGTATGTGTGTGCGTGAGTGCGTGTATATGTGTGTATGTGTATGCGTAAGTGCATGTATGCGTGTATGTGTGTGCGTGAGTGCAGTCGTGTGTCTGTGCGTGCGTGCGTGTTTATGTGTGTATGTATGTGTGTGTGTCTGTGTGCGTGAGTGCGTGCATATGTGTGTCTGTGTGCGTGCGTGTGTGTAGCTGTGTGTGTATGTGTGTGTGTGTTAGCGCAAGCGTGCATGTGTCTGGTATGAGTGTATGTGTGTGTGTGTGTGCGGATATGAGTATATATAAGGGGAGTGCTTACAATCGGGAAACGGATTTTCTCGGGAATTTAAAAGTCGAGTTCCGGTACATAAAATAAAGCCCATTTTCTTGAGATATTGGCGCTTTAATCTCAAATATTCTATATTTCATTAAAAATGGCATTTCTTCTATAGACTGTCACATTGCAAGTATTTAAGATGAAAAAATAAGCAAAAAATGATGTACAAGTATGCAGTCAAGGCTAGAATTTAAGGTGCTAGATACCTTTTTTATAAAATAAGAAAGGTCATTTTTTAATAAATAAATATAAACTAATTTCCCACTTTTAACATATAAAATAGCGTATATTTACCTCACCTAATATACCTTGGCCTGGGGCCGTTAAATCGTCCAAAATCATCGTTATCGATGAAACAAGTTTTATCACTGTCCGTAAGCTTTGAAATGTTCCTGCACAGAGATTCACTCCAGATTGGACTTAATTTACTCCTGAATAGTATAGTTTCCTTATTAATGCACGGATTTTGGATTAAATGTTACAATAAATTTTACATCACAAACATTTTGAGAAAGTTGAAAAAAATAGAAAAAAATAGAAAAAAAATAGAAAAAAATAGAAAAAATAGAAAAAAATAGAAAAAAATAGAAAAAAATAGAAAAAAATTTTAAAGAAGTTTAAAAAATTCAGACACAAATTTTTTTTTCTTGTGAGATCAAAAATCCTTGCATTGTAAAAAAACTATACTATTTAGAAGTTAATTAGCTCAAATCTAGAGTCAATCCCTCCGCAGGAACATTTCAAAGCTTACGGCCAGTGAAAAAACTGGTTTCATTAATAACTATGGTTTTCAACTATTTAAAGGCCCCAGGCCGAGGTCTATTAGGTGAAGTAAATATACCCTATTTTATATGAGAAAAGTGTGAAATGATTAGCTTACATTTATTTATTAAAATATAACTTTTATTATTTCAGAAAACGAGATGTCTAGCCCCCTTCAGCTCTGATACGTTGAAAAATATTGATTTTTCAGGAAATTATAAGCAATCTAAGATAGCGTAAGGAAATGTTCAAACTTTTTCTTCATTTTAAGCTATTAAATGAATCATATTTTCAACCATTACCTTACGCTATCTTTGATTGCTTTTAATTTCCTGAAAAATCAAGATCTTTTAACAAATAAGAGCTTAAATTTTAGCCTTTACTGTCTACTTCGTGACAAGATAGAATAGACAACATTTTTTAACGAAATAGAGGATATTTCATACTAAATTACCCATACCTCAAGAAAAAGGTCTATAATCCGTTTCCAGGACAGAAAGGTGTGCCCTCTTCTTGTTAGTCATGTTAAATAATCGTTTAAGAATTTAAGAATAAAAATTCCATTTCACAAAAATTTGAATGTAACAAAATTAGATTAGATTAGATAGAAGTTAGATAGAATTAGATTAGAAGTAGCAAATCTTTGGGCTTCTTCCTTACAGACCAATCAAATAAATCTTTGAATGCTTCACAACATCCGGCCATCGCTTTAAGAGTAGAAACCTCTATATTTAGTACTGCTTTAACTTAGGAGTCGCGTTCGGACCACCTTAAAGGTCGTATTTTGATTGATAACCCGATTTTATTACGAATGTAGGTGGAACATATTTTATTAATATTATTGTCATTATTAACTAAACTATTTTTTTAACCACTAATTAATATAACTGTCATTGCACCACTTTCAACATATCGTTAGGTAGGAGCAAGAACATCCCATCTCAGCTCGGCGCGTAAGAACGTCCCATGTCGGGTGGTCGGTGCGTGGATTTTGAGCCGAGATCGGAAATTCTTATGCACCGAGCCGAGATGTGACGTTTTTACGCGCGAATCTGATATAGGACGGTCTTGCTCCCACCTGACGATATGAACCTCATAACACTTTGACATTAGTGTTAATATTTCTTTTTCAATTTATAGTATGTTTAAACACCATAACAACACTATAACACTACAACTTTAACCGCTGATTCATAGGACTTTACCACAAAAGTTTTAACAACTTTATATGTATTTTAAAGTTTTGTTGAGTTTTAACTAATGCATAAAGGTCGTATTTTAATTTATAATCGGATTTTAATATAACTGACATTAATATAATTGTCATAATTAACTACACTATTTTTTCAGCCACTATTAATATAGCTATCATTACAACCCTTTCAACATATCGTAGAATAGGAGCAGGAACATCCCATTTGAGCTCGGCGCGTAAGAACGTTCCGTCTCAGGCGGTCCGTGCGTGGATTTTGAGCCGAGATCGAAAATTCTTACGCACCAACCCAAGAAGTGACGTTTTTACGCGCGGATTTGATATAGTACGTTCTTGCTCCCACCTTACGATATAAACCTCATAACATTTTAACATAAGTGTTAATATTTCTTTTTCAATTTATAGTATGTTTAAACACTATAACAACACTATAACACTATAACTTTAACCGCTGATTAACTGAACTTTACCACAAAAGTTTTAACATAACAATCTTTTAACAACTTAACATATATTTTAAAGTTTTGTTGAGTTCTAACTAATGCTTAAAGGTCGTATTTTAATTTATAATCGGATTTTAATATAACTGACATTAATATAATTCTCATAATTAACTACACTATTTTTTCAGCCACTATTAATATAGCTATCATTACAACCCTTTCAACATATCGTAGGGTAGGAACAGAAACGTCCCATTTCAGCTCGGCGCGTAAGAACGTTCCATCTCAGGCGGTCCGTCGTGGATTTTGAGCCAAGATAGAAAATTCTTACGCATCGAGCTGAGAAGTGACGTTTTTACGCGCGGATTTGATATAGGACGTTCTTGCTCCCACCTTACGATATAAACCTCATAACATTTTAACATAAGTGTTAATATTTCTTTTTCAATTTATAGCATGTTTAAACACTATAACAACACTTTAACACTATAACTTTAACCACTGATATAGGACTTTACCACAAAAGTTTTAACAACTTTACATGTATTTTAAAGTTTTGTTGAGTTTTAACTAATGCATAAAGGTCGTATTTTAATTTATAACCGGATTTTAATAAAACTGACATTAATATAATTGTCATAATTAACTACATTATTTTTTCAGCCACTATTAATATAGCTATCATTACAACCCTTTCAACATATCGTAGGGTAGGAGCAGGAACGTCCCATTTCAGCTCGGCGCGTAAGAACGTTCCATCTCAGGCGGTTCGTGCGTGGATTTTGAGCCGAGATCGAAAATTCTTACACACCGAGCCGAGAAGTTATATCAATTTATAGTATGTTAAAACACTATAGCAACACTATAACACTATAACTTTAACCACTGATTCATAAGACTTTACCACAAAAGTTTTAACATAACAATCTTTCAACAAATTTACATGAATTTTAAAGTTTTGTAGAGTTCTATCTAATGGTTAAATATCGTATTTTAATTTATAACCTGATTTTATGGGAACATAATTAGTAGCGTTAATACAACGAACATAATTAGTAGCGTTAATAACGTTATCATAATTACTACACTATTTTATACGCAGTAATAACATTATTTAAATGTATTTAATATAATGTTATTACCTTTTTGGTGAAAGGTACATCGAAATTCTTTAAATCTTCAGTGGCCGGACGCGCAGTAACTACTACAAGTTTTTACTCTTCGTAGTAACATCGGTAATCGAAGCGGTGGGGAATGTATGCCTTCGTCTTTACCTGAAATCATGATTAAGGTCCACGTGAAGCGGTCGGATACTGAAGTCAAAGCAAGAATATTGTTTTGAAAATTGTTATTTAATTAATTTTATGACACACCGTGCGTAAAGTGCCACTTTTACGGACACTTGCTAAAACAAGTATTCCCAAAAAAGGCACTTAACTTACGAAGTGTCATAAAATTAAGTTCGATACTTGTGATAAATATGATTCTAGCTCGAGTATGAGTTTGTCGCCCGAGCGAAGCGATCGAAAAGTAACAAGTGTATCGATAAGTACTATTTTAATTTGTTATCATACTCCAATGCGATTACAAGACTTGATTCAATTTCGAAATTCATACAAAAGAAACTGTAAAAACCATTGCATCGTTATCGCTCGATCGTAGCGAAGGCGATGAGCATGGGGCAATAACGGATTAAACATTTCAAACAGTAAAAATACATTAACAATGCAACAGTAAACTCATTTTTATTGCTAATGTTGTTTATAACTATGTGAAAGTTATTCTTAATCATCATAAATCCAATTGTCTATGGCAAAATAATCATCTGAAACCGTCGTTAATTCGTGAGTCTCGTTCATATACTCATTTACTGCCTCAGAATAACTAAAACTAAATTCTTCAAAATAATCGTCCATTGGTAATTGGTCAACTGCACGTATTACTGGACTATTCATTTCTTCATCAAAAATACGATCGTCATATATACAATTGTCCCCGAACGCAATTCTATTTGAATCAGCAACTACAATATAGTTTTACTTTTAAAATCATGTAGAATGAGATATAAAATATTAATTTAATATTTCACTGTATTAGTTTTCATCTAATGAATCATGCCTAAACACAAAACTGCTGGTTATACAATCTATATTTAGATTTAGAATACTTTATATTTTTCGTCACGATAAGAGAACAATTTTTTGTAACACAGGAACGACTTTCGCGGTTGTTTAACCTAAAACCGTGCTTTCGATCAGAGGGTGCAACAGTATCAGAGCGGACGCCATCTCTATCTGAGTCTGTTTCGGACTTCGTCTGTCTATCTCTGTATTTCTTGGACTCCGTATGTCTGTCTCTATCTGTCTGTGTCTGTCTCCGTCTGTTTGTGTCTATCTCTGTCTGTCTGTGTCTGTCTCTGTCTATCTGTGTCTGTCTGTATCTGTCTCTGTCTGTCTGTGTTTGCCTGTGTCTGACTCTGCCTGTCTGTGTCTGTCTATGTCTGTCTTTGTCTCTCTGTGTATGTCTCTATCACGGTCTCTTTCTGTCTATCTGTCTCTGTCTGTCTGTCTTTGTCTGTCTGTCTCTGGCTGTCTGCCTCAGTCTGTATGCCTCTGTCTGCCTGTCTCTGTCTGTCTGTCTGTCTCCGTCTGTCTGCCTTTGGCAGTCTTCCTTCTGTCTCCGTCAGTATCTGTCTCTGTGCGTTTCTCTCTGTCCTTTTTCATTAAATTGTATGTAACTTACCATGTTCTAAAGCGCCATTTATAAAGCTAATAATAGGTTTGGTTTTACAAACATCTCCTTTGTGGTTTTTTTTTATAAAAAAAGGAACGATATTTCTAGATGTTCATATTTTATCTTCAGACTCACCTAATTTTTTATCTGGTGGCTCCATTGGTAATTCAACTGCATTTATTACTGGACTGTCCATTTCTTTATTAAAGGACACATATATACAGTTGTCCTCATCGAATGCAATTGTATTATTTTTTGAATCAGCTAGAGTATAGTTTTTCATTAAAAAAATGTTCAAAGAAATATAAAATATGAATTTAATATTTCGCTGTTTTAGTTTACATCTAATGAATTATGTCTAAACACAGAACTGTTGGTTATACAATCTATACTTAGATTTGGACTACTTTATATTTTTCATCACGATAAGAGAACAATTTTTTGTAACACAGGAACGACTTTCGCGTTTGTTTAACCTAAAACCGTGCTTTCGATCAGAGGGTGTATCAGTATCAGAGCGGACGCCATCTCTATCTCTGTCTGTTTCGGACTTCATCTGTCTATCTCTGTATTTCTTGGGCTCCGTATGTATGTCTCTATCTGTCTGTGTCTGTCTCTTTCTGTCTGTATCTGTCTCTGTCTATCTGTGTCTGTCTGTGTTTGTGTCTTTCTGTCTGTTTCTCCCTGTGTCTGTCTCTGTCTACCTGTGTCTATCTGTGTCTGTCTCTGTCTCTCTGTGTATGTCTCTGTCTGTCACGGTTTCTGTCTATCTGTCTCTGTCTGTCTCTGTCTGTCTGTCTTTGTCTGTCTGTCTGTCTTTGTCTGTCTGTCTGTCTTTGTCTGTCTGTCTGTCTTTGTCTGTCTGTCTGTCTTTGTCTGTCTGTCTGTCTTTGTCTGTCTGTCTGTCTTTGTCTGTCTGTCTGTCTTTGTCTGTCTGTCTGTCTTTGTTTGTCTGTCTGTCTTTGTCTGTCTGTCTCTGGCTGTCTGCATCAGTTTGTATGTCTCTGTCTGTCTGTCTCTGTCTGTCTGTCTGTCTCCATCTGTCTGCCTTCGGCAGTCTTCCTTCTGTCTGTCTCCGTCGGTATCTGTCTCTGTACGTTTCTCTCTGTCCTTTTCCATTAAATTGTATGTAACTTACCATATTCTAAAGCGCCATTTATGGAGCTAATAATAGGTTTGGTTTTACAAACATCTCCTTTGTGGTTTTTTTTTATAAAAAAGGGAGAGATATTTCTAGATGTTCATATTTTATCTTCAGACTCACCTAATTTTTTATCTGGTAGCTCCATTGGTAATTCAACTGCATTTATTACTGGACTATCCATTTCTTTATTAAAGGACACATATATACAGTTTTCCTCGTCGAATGCAATTGTATTATTTTTTGAATCAGCTAGAGTATAGTTTTGCATTAAAAAAATGTACAATAAAATATAAAATATCAATTTAATATTTCGCTGTGTTAGTTTGCATCTAATGAATTATGTCTAAACACAAAACTATTGGTTATAAAATCTATATTTATGTTTGTAAGTTGATTACATAAAATTAACTCATTTAGACGTAAAAAATTAATTTTTTGTTTCTTCTTACGGTTCAATACTAAAGGAATCTTATTCTTATATTTTTGGTAATTAATTAAGTATATTGTAAGTTATACACGAGATTTTACTACGGCGGGACAACATAGAGGAAAATATATTGAATATAGACCCTATAGCGTGATAAACTTTATAGAACAGTACGCAAATAGTGAGCAAAACAATGAATTTGCGCACAAGCCGAGTTTATCGCCCGAGTGAAGAGAAAACAACAAAATAGACGAATGCAAAAATCGCCTCGCGTACGTGTGGCGTAAGTATACGATGTATATTATAAAAATATATATAAATAATAATAATATAATAATAATATATAAATATATACTATGTTTTATGTCTCCTGCTATCGGGATGCGATAATACTAATCAACTAATTTTTTTTTTCTTATTTTCTCTCTAAATATTAATCAGTGACTATTCATAAATAATTGATTAATAGTGTTATTATTCCTTGCTCCGTTATGGGGACAGATTTTTAGTCTGACCCGGTATTGGGCACATCACTTTAGAAGAAAACTGAATTATTTTTTAAGCTTCCAGTGAATTTTAATAGATCGTAATATTCAATTATTATTTACTGTTTAAGTAGTAAAAGTCGATTTAAAACGCTGTAAGCAGTAATTTTATCACCTACTCTATTTTATAATTTACACTTATATTATAATTTAACTTAAGATGGACATACCATTATCTATTTCCTCATCACTTTCACTGGAACTTGACCAATGAAATTCTACAACGGTAAAGTTATAATTTAAATTATTAGTATTATTATTAAAAAATAAATTGTAAAGTAACAAGATAACCGTTTTAACAAAATAATTAAAATATTTATAATGTATTATAATTCATTCATAAGAATATTATAAATCTTTAAATACCAATGACTATTAACCCAGGTAGAAAAATAATGTTTAACCAAAGTGGCGTATTTAACAAATTCAAAACGACTAATGATTAATATTGACCTAACATTTCATAACTTGGAAGAAAAATAATAGCTAATAACAAATATAACTAAAATTTCAATGTTGAAACTATTTAGAAATATGTTTTAAGGTTAAAACATCATAACAAATACACGGATGGTACTTTTAATTCCTCTTATTTCATCACAATTCTGACAGAGGTTTCAATCTTTAAGATGGAATTTCGACTTTCTTTTTGAATCGATTGTTACATAATTTAAAATATACTTCTTAATAGGCGCGACAACTATTTACTATTTTTTCTATATTGTATTACTATTTGATTATAGTACTAGCACTTACTTTTAGGAATGGGGATCTTAAAAATCGAATCTGCCTCAGAAATTTTAGAAGAAGGTGTTTCGGTTCTTCTCTCAAATACAGAAGATTCTAAAATGATAAAAACTGATTTTTAATAAACCATCACTGTGAACGAGACCAGCAATGTTATTTTCTTATTCCAGTTTGTACAGAAAAAAGAAACAGATATTGTACAAACGGAAAATATTTTTTTTTAATTGTGTCTCTATAAGAAAACTTCAATGCAGACGTCTTTTTTAAAAAATTTATTTAATTATTTAATTCACTTTTACCAAACATTTTTACTAGTCAAATTAATGAATCTATTTTCGGGATGATTTTTGCCTCTACTTTAAAAGAGTTTTAATTAAATTTTTTTTAATGTTATGAATGGTTGATTCATTTAAATTTTATAGCAGGTAAGGATCAAATAGGCATGAAAATACGAAAATGATTCGTCCGGTCTTGAAGCCTGTTTTCATGCCTTTTTAACCCTTACCTTAAAACTGCTATAATTTTTAAATGACTCAATCATTTTAAACATTAAAAAATGCAAGTTAAAGCTCATTTCTTCTACTTTTAATTACTTTTTTGGAAAATGATTTTAGCCGTTTCAAAGCTAAATGGCAAAGACTTAAAGTGTAAGCAAAAATTAGTCCGAAAACAGATTCACTGATTTCATCAGCAAAATGCTTGGCTAACTATAATCCATGTACACATGGTGTTAATCATTTCTCATTCTGCTTGTTTGTCTTCCTAGTTCTGTCTCCGCTTCTGTGTTTGTGTCATTGTCTGTTGCTAGTCATTAAAGAATATGTAGCTTACCTGATTGAGGAGTATCCGCAAACACTAATGTAGAGCTTGTGTCGGAGTCCAGTCTAAGAAGAAAATTTTCATCTTTTTCCGACTCATCTTTTGAGTTTTTCCCAGAATCTCTGGTCTCATTATGAGATATATCTGACGGATCTAATAAAAGTATTAACTCGATTATTTTTCAATTTTAAACAAAATGATGGTGATGTCAAAATAAATATTAATATCTACTCAAGGCGGTTTCATATCTAGTGGCTTCTGATGCCAAAATCAGCTTAAAAACAATAAATCAACAAAATATGACACAATACTTATAATCTGTAGAACAATTTTACTCACAGATATAGCATTTTCAATCTGAGAACAAATATAAATACAATTTAAATGTTAAAACTATTTAGAAAGTGGCTCATGAGCCGAATTACTGAGCACTTGGCGTGCTAAGAGATTATAAACGTGCATTAATAAATCATCCTTTTTCATGTCAAACAATGAATTGTGTTTAATTAATCTCAAATATATTACAATTTGGCGGCGAAGATGGGATAGAAGATCTAATTACATAAGTGGAGTAATAGTACATTATGATACAAGGGTCTTAAGTGGAACTTTCTGGCACGGCGAGTTACGCGCCCGGCGCAGCGAGCTAACGCTAACTTGTGACACGTGTATCGTACGTTATTTTATAGTACTGCCTGCCTTAAGTCCGCCGACACGCCTTTCCGTGTCTTTAGTAGTCCTTTCTCGCACCGTGAGATTAGCGCACGAGCGTAGCGAGTGCGATAAACACGGTGCCATAAAGGGCTACTTACCGCACGGAAAGGCGTGTCTGAAGTGCGGACTTAAGTCACGCAGTGCTATAAATATTTTTTTTCAACGGAGTGTGCGAAACTCGGCTTTTCGTGCTTGTTTTGCGTGCGCGAAGTAGCTGTTTTACACACGGCGTGTGCGAAAGTCGCGCATGCGCAGATCAATTTACTTTCGCGCACGCCGTACGAGAAACAGCTACTTCGCGCACGCAAAACCAACAACAAGGCTAGTTTCACATACTCCGTTAAAAAAAATAGAGTTCGATACACGTGACCGAAAAGGGTCATCATTGCACGGGTGTTTTTGTCACCCTCGCTTCGCTCGGGCGACAAACTACACCCGTGCGAGAATGACCGACTTCGCACACTTGTATCGAAAATAACTATTTCTGCATTGCGAGATCAACTAGTATATGGCATATGGAATCATGAGCTATTTAAAAAAATAAACTGGACTACGAGACAGTACTAAAGGTTGTTTTAGCAAATGCATCAGCTGTTAAAAACTCGAGCTGCTTAATCAACGCAATACATCATGGAGCAACGAAATAAGGGAAGGGCTGACCGGGGGATAGAGTGGTCGGGCGTCACAATCGGGAGCCAGCGGCTAGCAAAGATCGCAAAATAAGAGAAGTGTCATTTGCTACTATGTGGGAAGGCCAATCATAGCAACAAAGAATGCCGATTTAGAGAATATCTATGCAATTACTGCAACGTAAAAGGGCATCTACAACAAGCTTGCAGAAAGCAGAAGGCGGACGCCAAACAGTCGAAGCAGGTCCTATAGCCAATAGAAAAGGACGGCGAATTGTGCAGCACCGCAGGTCATGATCCAGAGAATTTACATATCGATGAATTTTTTAGTTATAGAGTTGAGCACAAACTCTAAAAGTATGGGTGAGAATGTGTATGTATGTTATAAAATCGACGTGGAACCGGTGTTTATAGACGTGCTTGTAAACGGAATAGCTCTGAAGATGGAAGTCCATACCGATACTTCCGCACCAGCAGTTTCCGAGAAAAGTTTTAACGAAAAGTTGAATAATATTGTAATTGTTAAGACCGAAGTCCAACTAAAAGCATAGGGTAGTGGAATTTTGAATACAATCGGTGCAAACTAACTTAGACGTTCAATTACAATAGTATATTATGCACCAAGGGAATAAAGTGGGCTGTGTGCTCCCTGCGCGAGAGTTGTCACCTGAGCGAAGCGAGGGCGACAAACGCGCAGGTTCGCACAACCCACTATATTCACGAGTGCAATATACGACTTTTTAACACAACTATCATACAGTTCGTACTCGTTTCCCGCTGAAAAGGGAAAAAAGGCTGCATATTGATTCCCTAACCTCACTCTCGTTTCCACCGCAACGCACTGTTTGTGCCCGAGACGAAGGCGAGGGCACATGTGCGTGGCGCTGGGGACTAGAGTGGGGGTAGGGAATGAACGTAGCACTTTTTTCCCACTTCAGCGGGAGTAAAGTACGAACTTTATGATGGGGTGTGTTAAAAAATAAAAATTGCTACTTTGCTTTTTTTATGTTATGAATGGTTGATTCATTCAAACGTTATAGCAGTTTGAAGATAAGGATCAAATACGAAAATTGTTCGTCCGGTCTTGAAGACTGTTTTTGTGCCTTGTAGTTTGAATTAATTTTTTGGAAAATGATTTTAGCCGTTCCTGAACTAAATGACAGAGGCTTAAAGTGAAAACAAAAATTAGCCCGAAAACAGATTCATTGATTTCATCAGCAAAAATACTTGGCAAACAACCCGTGTACACGCGGGATTTATCGTTCGAGAATCTCTCATTCTACTTTTGTCTTTCTCGTTTGGCCTCCGTTTGTGTGTTTATGTCATTGTCTATTGCTAGCCATTAAAGAATACGTAGCTTACAGAATTGGGAACCAACATTCATGAAGCTTGCGCTTGCAGTTGGTTCATTTGTGTCCTTTATGGTTTGACGTGTATTTATAGGAGAGTTAACTCTGGAGTTCAAACTCAAGATTTCATCCGCAGAATCGTCTGATGATTCTGTTGATAATTATAATTATAGTTTTGTATCTTGAATCTAATGGCCAATTGTCTACCAGGAAAGGTTTAAATAAATGGACACCATTAGTTTCGGACACTTTTTTCGTGTCCCTCTTCAGGTGCTCTATATTTAACAAAAATCATGTATTTCAGAAAATGTAAGAAAGAAATTGAAAAAGATAGATATAAGGAAGATGTGTTGGAGGTTAACGTCCGAGACAATAACATACAGGTTATCGAACCGGCGAAAACTGACGATAGTTGGTGTGTGAATGTTTCGGGCATTGAACTTCCAATGTACGTTACTGATATATTAAAAGTTGGAGAGAAATTCAATTTTAATGAAACATTCAACAACAAATTACTACTGCAATATATTAAGAATTTTGAAACTTTTATTAAAAAACACAAGAATAAAGCTGATATTCTTAAAATAAGAAGCTCTTTCCTCAACACCATAAAAAATTCATACAATAGAGAACTAGCAAATAATTCATACGAAAATAAAAAATTAAAAATAGATCTTAAAAAAACAAGAAAATTTCTAAAACAGAACTCAGACATTCTAATAACTAGAGCTGATAAAGGGAATGTTACAGTGATAATTAAAAAGTCACGTTACGTAGAAGAAACCGATATGCTATTTAACGATCAAAAATATTATGAAAAAATAAAATCAAACCCTTTATCAAGCCCAGAAAGGAAAACAAATGATATAGTGACATGGCTCAATAAAATAGATTTTAGTGGTACTAAAAAACAACTACTCCCGGTCCTTCAAAAATTCAGTATATCAAAAGCATCAAATACACAATAGAATAAATATGATCTGTACCGAATTTCTTAAAGTAATTCAATTCATCCTAAACAATAATTATTTTCAATTTAATGGTAATTTTTATAGACAAACATTCGGATCGGCTATGGGAAATCCGTTAAGCCGCATATTATCTAACATAGTTATAGAAGATTTAGAAAACTCATGTATCAATAAACTTCAAGAAAAACCGCTATTTTATTACCGTTATGTGGATGATATTGTTCTTTGTATACCGAAAAATAATATACGCGATACGTTACAAATTTTCAACTCTTATGACACAAACTTACAATTCACTGTTGAACATTCTGAAAATAATAGCATCAGTTTTTTGGACATAAAAATTATAATAAACGATGAAAGTAATATAATAACTAATTGGTATCGAAAACCTACTTTTTCAGGAAGATATCCCAATTTCAATTCGCATCACCCGACAAGTAACAAAATAGCTATCATATACTGTCTCCTTGATAGAGCAATAAAATTATCGCACAATAGATTTCACAAAGAAAATACAGAATTTATCAAATATGTTTTAAAAAACAATAATTATCCACATAATTTAGTTGATTTTCACATAAAGAAACGCTTAAAAATGCTACAAAGTTCAGATAACAGCTCCAAACAACAAAAAACCTACGATGGGATTATATGTTTACCGTTTGTTAATGAGTTAGAATGTTTTACGAAAAACTTTTAAAAAAACTTAATATTAATGTTGTGTTTAGTACCATAAATAAACTAAATAATGTAATAGTATTAGGAAAAGATAAAGAAGAAAAATACAATAAAAACAATGTGGTGTATAAAATCAATTGTAAAAATTGCGAAGCAACGTATGTGGGACAAACAGGTAGATGATTAAATGTACGAATAAAAGAGCATAGAAAAAAATATCTTGATAAAGATGATAAATCTTCCTTATTTGCGCACACTGAAAATAACAATCATACAATAGATTTTGACAATATTAAAATCTTAGATACAGAAATAAATAACGGAAAAAGACTTTTTTCAGAAGCATTCTTCATTCATCAACAAAAAGATTATACAAACAAACAATTTGAAATCAATAAACTAGCGAAAGAATATAATATATTAATTAATAACTGCGAAATTTAGCTTAATATAACTCTTACTATGTATTAAAACTTTGTAAAGTCGAACGGGAATATTAGGAGAGCACGTTGGATGAGCATATAATATCCACCACAATATTCGTGTATGTTTTGAGTACCGTGTCATTAGGATGACTTACACTATGTTCAACGCTATCCCCACCTGTCTCACATCCTTTTATATACTTTTATACACACAAAATATACACACATAATTACAGTAGATTAGTATATATAGACCGTTTGCCGAAATTTAAAGCATTGACGAAACGGACAGTCTCCCGTTATTATTACATCTTGACGTAATGTAAGTGTACCTTGTTATACATAATTTGTTTAGAGTTGCGAATTGTGATTTATTAATATTTAAGTGATTAGTTTTTAATAAATATGTAATTATTTTGAATTGGAATTGATTGTAAAAACTACGTTTTGTTGTGTAAAATTTGTAAGTTCAACATACTGTATATATTTATTATGTAAATGGTTTTTATTAAATATAGAGCACCTGAAGAGGGACACGAAAAAAGTGTCCGAAACGTCGGTTAAAAATAAATGGTGTCCATTTATTTAAACCTTTCCTGGTAGACAATTGGCCATTAGATTCAAGATACAAAATTATGATTCACACTCTACCATAAGCGCCTTTACCAACCAAAAAAAAAAATTATAGTTATTCATTTGTTGCTTCCAAATAATAAGGTGATAATGCCAAAATGTAAATAAATATCTAAATTATCTCCTAACATATTTTTTTTTCTTTATTTAAGATATCTTATTTAATTGAGGCAATGAATCAATAAAACAATAATTAAAATATGATATTACCGATTATTCGCCGTCTTCGAAAACGGATGCCATGCAGTGGCACGTCAACTTCTACAGTACCAAAAAATTTTTATTTATACTGTACATTATGTACCCACTAAATAATTACTTACTAGCCGTAAAACTTCGCTTGCTAACGCATGCTGCGCAGATAACTTTTCACTTGTTAAAATAAATTAAGTTTATTATTAATAAAAGACTGCAACCAATTCATTGATTTGTGGTTTTATCAATCTTAGTACACTAATAATGAATACTATTAAGTATAATACTGAAATTCATTGAATATTAGTAAAAAAACCTTCAACGAATTCTGCAAAATTTAGATCAAACTGTATTATATGTACTTATATATATTTTATGAAACAGTGAAAACTCTTTTTCAAACCCCTTACTTAACCATTTACTTAACATTTTTTAGTGCTTTTTAAGTTAACCATTATATAAAAAAAATTATAATCTAACCATTTGGTCGGGAAATAATTCTCGTTAATATAATAGAAGATTTTCTATAAATCTTTCTGTCTCTCTCCCTCTGTTTCTCCTTTTCTCTACCTCCCACCTCTCCCTCCCTCTTTTTCTCTTTGTTCCTTTATCTGTCCGTTTCCTATGCTGTTTTTATTTTTCTCTCTGCCTATACGTTTTTCTCTATTTCTCTCTCTTTAGCTTATGTGCAAAATACGCAACATAATATTTACCAGGTTCATCTGCATATCCTTCATCATCGAACACTTCCTCTGGTTCTACAAGAATACGTTCAGGAACGGGCTCTGGTAGGGCTGCTCTTCTATTATTACCCGCACATGGATTTTCTATTTATAAAAGGCGTATATTTTAATAATAATATCAATAACTATTTTTAAATTAAAGAATAATACACGGTTGATAATTTTATATAAAATTCGTATCTTAAAATTTGAGTAAAATATGAATTGTTAAATTTCTTGTAAAAAATTCTACAAAAAACTTGGGAAATGTACGCAAACGCAAATATTGTGTATTATTTTTAAGAGTGTGATCATTTAACTAACGGTAAAACCATGGACGTCGTCCAGGATTCTCGTCTTCATTTCTTGGTCGCCTCCTTTCATTTCTTTTTTGGCGTTTAAATTCCTGACGAGAAAAATCGTCCATTAGAATTTCTTTATCGAAATTAATATCATTCTCTAAAATATATAACATTATAAGCTAATGATTTTTCTACTATAATAGTATATTTCAAACAGTATTTTATAACACGAACGCCGAAAAATTATATCGAAGTTCTCATTTTGATGTTAGGGTTGTATAATAGTAGATTTCGGCACAGGTGGGGAAGTGGATTATTTAGCTCATGTGACATTTTGCACGAGCAAAGAGAACAGTATTTTATACCACAAGTGTCGAAAAATTATACCAAAGGGATGACTTTGAAGTTAGAGTGGTACAAAAGCGTCTTATTATTACGACGAAAGGAATGATATCTACTTAGAGCAGTAATAGGAGGTGTTTCTTGTAATTCGTCAGTTTCAATTTCTCTTACTGCTTGAATTTGTGAGCTTACATCACCCTTTAACCGGGCCACACTCTCTACAAATTCAGCAGCCGTGTAGTTGGCATCTTCTTTCTTAAGCAATATCCAAGCTAAAGAATTATTTTTAATTATTTTTAATTCAAATTTCGCGAATAAAAATTTGACAATAACATCGATATCAGTAATGAATGAAAATTTCAGTCAAAACATCATTCGTTATAGTATAAGGTAAATTTTTTATTAAATTCTTAATGTCTTAATTTACTAGGAGAGACTCAGAGACTCAGAGCCGCAGATTTCGCAGAAATTATTATTGTATTTTAACGAAATTATGAAAAATGCTTTATTTATATGTCTTCGACCTAAAAAACAAACTGGACAGAACGGGCTTTTGGCTAAAATAATATTTCTTGATTTTCAAGAATAAAAAAATATTGACTCCATCGTAAGTTATGATAGATTAAAGTTCAGCAACGTAAAATCGTTGTCATTTCGATGGAACATTAGGATATCATTGATTATAAATATTGAGAGTAAAATATTTATTGGTTTTCTATCTCATTAATATGTGCTTTCTAAAGTCAAAATCTCAGAATATCACGTATGACCAATTCTCAGAATTTTCAGTCAAAAACAGGTTCCAGTAACTGGATAAATAATCAACACAATAAAATGGATAAAAAATCAACACTATTTACTAGTATCAATATAAATTACCTTCTTGTAATTTTGACTCTTTGTATTGGGTTTGGTAACGTGGCATATTGCTGCCAAACTCGAAATTTCGACGCTGCTCGACTTGAGTTCGTGCTCTAAGCACGATCAACACCAATTTTTCTACAATACGATAAGAAGTGTAAATTTGAATAGTTTTTACGTTTGTATTGTCGCTGATTTAAAAAAAAAAACCTATTAAATTTGAATGAATCTCATTAAATTCCCTATATAATCCATATATTAAGTCAGTAAAAAATAATCATTAAATACGATTTAATTGATATCTTAAAAGACATAAAACGTATGCATGAAATCTGCAGCGTAAGGTCTTGAGCCAAAGAAATAAACAAGTTCGCTGTTAAAGGACTCAGAGGTATTGTTTGTTCGCCTTGACAAACCGTATACACTAAATCCAGCAGGTGTTACAGTTTGAAGCCAATACCGTTCATAGTACCGGAAGAACGTTCGCAGTAATGATTTAATTGCGTTATTTGCCCCTTCTTTCAATTCGCGATATTGATTCACAATCAATTCTGCTGGCAAAAATGCCAGAGCCAAAATCTTATTTACAAAATGTTTGGCTTCGTTATTATCCTTTATTTCATCATATTGAGGTTTCAATTTCTTGAAGATTGCCTTAAAATAAAGAAACATACTTGTTTCAAGATATATTGAAATAATTGTGGTAACAAAAAATGCGAACAGCGTAACCGCAAAACGTAAGCCTCAACTCTTTTTGTCTTAATTTCCGTTAATACAATAATGAAGAAGAATAATAAAGAAAAAAAACCGTTAATAATTCATTGGCCCTTAGCCTTCTCAAGCAATATTTATTTGTGCTTTGAATTTTTTGGAATTTTCAAAAAAATTACAATTTAAAATAAAATTCAGTGAAAAATAAACAATATTTTTTAGTTTTATCACGTATTTAACTTATTTTAGACAATATTGTGCCGAAATTAGAATAGTTTATCTTTCTTTATTTCTGAGAAAAAAAATATTAAAGGAAAAGAGTTTATTATTTATAATAATGTAATGAACAAAATGTTGCAAATTTAACAATAATAGAATTATAAAACTTCTGAGCATTGCAGTCGTGCCTATTATTTAAAAATGAGCGAGATGAGGAGCAGATGTTGGTATCAGGGGGAGGAATTATATATAATTTAATAATATTAAAGAAAAATAATAATAATAATAATAATAATAATAACTAATACCATGTCATAATGAAAATTACATCGAGCGCATTGAACCCTTGGAAATACTTGACTGATAGCTTTCCGTAAAGGTACTTTTACATTTTTAAACGGACACACTTCAAATATTTTTTTCAATATTGCTGTGTATGCGGCAGTAGTTTTTCTTGAAATGGTAGCATGGAATAAATTCACTGCCTATTGAAAAAATAATACTTATTTAAGTCGGCCTTACATCTAAAAATTATGAAAAAAATAAATTTTTGTTTTCGGAAAGTGACAACTTGATCGCCGTTAATGCAACAGAAATTTAGAATATATCAATGTACACCTTCAAAGGCTCCTAGATTGATCTTGAAAACTTGTGAAAACAGATCGAAATGTATGACAATTCGACTTCGAAAAACGCGTAAATCTGCGTCGAAAAGCTCATGAAATCAGCCTCGTATAGGTAGCTAAATCGTCCTGAAAACGTTCCGAATTCTGCATTGGAAATCCTAGACAATACACTTCAAAACTTGTGCCATATTCACATGAGCTGCACTTGAAGCGATTTTGAAATCTAGTGAAATCGACCTCAGAATGTCTGCTAATTCGACCTCGAAATGCGCATAAACTGCGTCAAAAAGCCCGTTAAGTCATCCTGCAATAGGTGACTAAATCGTCCTGGCAACGATCCTAAATCTACATTTAAAATTCTAGACAATCGAATTGGAATTTGTGCCATATCGACTTCCAACTGCTTCTGACTCGGTCTTGAAACCTCGTGAAATCGACCTCGAAATGTCTGCTAATTTAACCTCGAAATGCTTCTAAATCTGTCTCGAAAAGCCGCTGAATTCAAGCTTGAATTGATGGCTCAATCAACCTGGAAATGTGTCTAAATCTAGCTCGAAAGACGCCCAAATCTACCTCGACAAGCCCGGAATATTAGCTTTGCAATACATATACAATCGACCACACAATGCGCGTAAATCGACCTCGGAAAGTCTGTAATTTCGATCTTGAAAATCTCGTAAAATCGATAACGAAAGGCTCTTAGATTGAACTCGAAAACTTGCAAAAAAGGCTCGAAATGTCTGCAAATTCGAGTTTGAAACGCGCATAAACTGTGTCGAAAATCCCGTAGAATCGATCACGAAAAGCTCCTATATCGACCTTGAAAACTTGTGATAACGACATCGGAGTGTCTGCCAATTCGATTTCGAAACGCATATAAATCTGCATTGAAAAGCTCGTAAAATCAGCCTTGGATAGGTAACTAAATCGTCCTGGAAATGTCCCTAAATCTACGTTTTAAGACCATCGACGACCAAATTTGAAATTTGTGCCATATCGACCTCGAACTGCACCTGACTCGATCTTGAAACCTCGTGAAATCTACTTCAGAATAATAATTATTTTAAAATTTATAACAATAAATCACCAAGAATGAGCGTATGAGAATGAGAATATATTAATTAGTTTCAGATCGCGCACAACACATCTTTACATACCGCGATAAGAAAAACACTCGCATTTTGAATATGTAGCCGACAATTTAAACCCCAAAAATTGTTGCAAAATAAATAATTTATGCTTACTCTGTTGGCAAGTATTCCTAAGACATTCAAAAACTGTGAGCAGTTTTCCAGATTTGGTCGACATCCAAATGTGGCATCGATGAAAAGATGTGCAGTTACATGAAAATTATTCATGATAAATTATTCATCACAAAATAAAATGTGGACATCACTATTTTCATCGGTTATCGTAATTGCGCTCATTTCATTGTTATGGTATCGCAGTAATGTGTTGTATTCCCCGTTACTTAGTTGAAGGGCGAATTCCTCTACTGTCTTTGGTTATGGTGGGAAACATTTGAGCCTCCACCGTTTCAATGACGATCTGATGGAGGACAATGCTAATTTTTGCGAGCCTTCATGGAAACTGTAAAAAATAATGAACAATGTACATGTACAGAATGAAAAAAATTCTCTCCATACGAAACGGGGTATAACAAAGACGTAAAATAATACATACATAGTTCACCATTAATCGCATTAAGTATATGATATATATTTGTGACGGAGATACGGCTACGCACAGTGCGCGCAACCAAATTGTGTAGACACACGCACGCACACACGCACACATATACACCCACACACACACACACACATACACACGCATATATATATATATATGCGCACGACTAGGTAGAGCCATAGGCAAGGCGTCAGGAGCGGCGCGCGAGCGACACGTAAGGAGTACAGGGCAGTAGGTAGCTGAGACAGAAAGCTACCAATAAGCACGGTAAGAGAGAAAGAGAGAGAGAGAGAGAGAGAGAGAGAGAGAGAGAGAGAGAGAGAGAGAGAGAGAGAGAGAGAGAGAGAGAGAGAGAGAGAGAGAGAGAGAGAGAGAGAGAGAGAGAGAGAGAGAGAGAGAGAGAGAGAGAGAGCATGGATTAGGAAGAGGATGATTAGGCGATTTGAGGAAGAGCAGAGTAACGTAGGAAAGGCAGAAGGCAATTTACGCGAGGTAGCCGAGCGCGCAAGGAAAAGGCGCGCAGGCAGGGCGGAGAGGAAGGAACCGGGCCGACGTCGACGAAGCGGCAAGAGCTTCCGAGCGGGTGGAATCAGCGCTTTCCCACGTTGGCTGGACGCAAAACGCCCCCACTGAGGCGCCTCGTTACCCCTGACCATCGTGACTACAAGTTTCCCGCGGTATTTTGTGCACGTTGCATCCCGACGCAAGCTCTCTCAATCTGCCTGAAGAGAGGTAAGCGAAACGCATAACGATACCAGTTCATGAACGAAGTCGTCGGGTTGTCACATCACAAATGACACCCAACGTGAATACAGTTGAAGAACTGAAATAATTTGCAACGAATCACATTTTTTTAGGAATTTATAACACGCATACCGTGCAGCAAGGAGCCGCGAATATAGTCGCGAACGATTGCAACACGGGATACCCATCGGCAGCGGTGTCAACGACACCGTCACACCGTCCTCATGGAGCTCACGGTCTAGTCGCTCCAGGCGCCGCACGTACCTACTAGGTACGAAAGGAGAGGAAATTGTGAGGGAGTTAGACCCAGAACGCCTCCGCTTTGGCGCCTCGTCACCACTGATCGAGGACGATCCGAAGCAGAGCGATCGAGAGGGGCAACCGACCAGCCAGATCAAGCATCGTTAACTGCGCTAATGCGCGGGTGAGCGCGAGAGAGACCAGCGCGTCCTAAGAGCCTACGGAGCCAACTCACAGAGGCGGCCCACAGTGTGTTATTTTAATAATATTTTACTCAAAATCAAAGATCTCAGGATAGAGGAAAGATAAGGGGGTTTTAAAAAATGGGTTTTTTTGGTTGAATTATCACCTGTCTGGAAAAAATACACAAATGCAGCTGCACAATTGCCGAAACCCTTAAAAATCGTCTTAAAATCAACTTTTTTTATCATTTTTGTTAGTTTTTGGTAAATATCTTTTCAATAATCATATATTTTTTAAAAACAAATATTTTCATAAAAAAATATATAAAAAAGCTACAATTTGACTGGAAAAAAAATTTTTTCATATTCATTTTTAAAGGTTTTTAACTCTTTTAAGTAGCGAAAATACTTACAATAAGTAAGTATAATACTAATAAAGTATACAGATTACGATTAATATACATTCATTGTAATTATAATAAATTACAATAGTGTAGGTTCATAAATAAATAAAAACATATGAAAACTCTAAAAAAACCTTCTTATTTTATGTCTTTCAATCATCGTTTTAAGTTCGTTACATGAAATAAATTTATTCATCTTCAAAATTATATATATATATATATATATATATATATATATATATATATATATATATATATATATATATATTTAATCATATGAACTTCGACTTATACTGACAGCAATGTATAAGATCACGTGACCCGTCTGCACAAGTGTAATACCGTTTATACAAGTGTCTGCACAAGTTGTGTGTGACTAAAGAAATAATCTCTCTATTTATGCCGACGTCTGCATAAGTCGGTCTCTGTCTGCATAAGTCTCTTTCTATTCCAGAAAGTGTCTGCATTACTAGCGTTTCATATATATATATATATATATATATATATATATATATATATATATATATATATATATATATATATATAATCATATAAACATGGACTTATGCTGACACCAATGTATAAGACCACGTGACCTGTCTGCATAAGTGTAGTACCGTTTATACAAGTGTCTGCACAAGTCTAGCGTGACTAAAGAAATAATCTCTCTACTTATGCTGACGTCTGCATAAGTCGGTCTCTGTCTGCATAAGTCTATTTAAATTTCGGAAAGTGTCTGCATAACTAGCGTTTCATATATTTATATATATATATATATATATATATATATATATAAAGTATATGTTTGTAGATATAGATGATTTAAATACATCTTTACGTATGTACAATTTATAAGATTTTATTTGCAGTATAAGCCTAAGTATAAGTAAATAAATGTTTGGCTTTATAGGTAAGGAATGGAAAGGATTTATCTATCTTTACATTGTTAGATAATTTAAATTACAAATAGAATACGATTAAGACTACACGTATAAATATATGAACCAATAATATTATAATTTATTATAATTACAATGAATGTATACTAATCGTAATCTGTATACTTTATTAGTATTATACTTACTTATTGTAAGTATTTTCGCTGCTTAAAACAGTTAAAAACCTTTAAAAATGAATTTGAAAAAATTTTTCGAGTCAAATTGTAGCTTTTTTTATATATTTTTTTATGAAAATATTGGTTTTTAAAAAATATATGATTATTGAAAAGATATTTACGAAAAACTAACAAAAATGATAAAAAAGTTGATTTTAAGATGATTTTTAAGGGCTTCGGCAATTTTGCAGCTGCATTTGAGTATTTTTCCCAGAAAAGTGATAATTCAACCAACAAAACCCATTTTTTAAAACCCCCTTATCTTTCCTCTATCCTGAGATCTTTGATTTTGAGTAAAAATTTTTTAAAATAACACACTGTGCGGCCGTCCGGACTCCAGTGCCTCGACAGCTGACACAAGCGGCGACTCAGCACGAGTGAGTCACGTAACTATTAACGCCGGCGGAAGGCGAATCGCTCGTAATCTAAAGCGACCCGCAAGATGCGCAGCCTCTCTCTCTCTCTCTCTCTCTCTCTCTCTGTGTCTCTCTCTCTCTCTCTTTCTCTCTCTCCCTCTCTCTCTCTCTCTCCCTCTCTCTCTCTCTCCCTCTCTCTCTCCCAGCGGCGCGACCGATGAAGGAAATAAATTGTAAATAGCCCTTTGATAGTCTTGCTTACGGCAAAGTGTCGCGAATACTCAAACTCACACGCTCACATCTTGGCGACTTCCGAGCCAGATGCGAAACGCGTTAAGCTACGTAGAGCATGACTGCATCCGTGCATGTAATAGGTTAAAAGAATGAGCGAATAAATCTAATTTATCGTACCCGTTTGACGTATTTATTCACGAAATCTTCCGGCTCCCCGGATCCCAAACTTGCATGTGCTTTTGAGCCTACTAGCGACGGTGCGCAGGTAAGATAACGGTATAGCTGCCCAGGCAGAATAAGCTACGCGCGAGAGACCACGATCCTAATCCCGGGCGCTAGCCGAACTATCCGAATCGAGAGCGCAAGGACCATCGCGACTACAAGTCTCCCGCAGTATTTGTGCACGTTGCATCCCGACGCAAGCTCTCTCTCTCTCTCTCTCTCTCTCTGTCTCTCTCTCTCTCTCTCTCTCTCTCTCTCTCTCTCTCTCTCTCTCTCTCTCTCTCTCTCTCTCTCTCTCTCTCTCTCTCTCTCTCTCTCTCTCTCTCTCTCTCTCTCTCTCTCTCTGCCTGGAGAGAGGGAAGACTCCAAAGTGCATAACAATACCGGTTCATGTACAAAGTCGTCGGGTTATCACGTTACATATTTATATAAAAAAGTATTTTTTTTTTAGAATATAATATGTATTATATATTTTTATCTATATATATATACCGTCGACAAGCTTCTTTGTAGATACCCAAAAATTTCCACCGCTGGTTTTCTAATTCTTTCCTCATGAAGTCCTTCATTTTAATCACCTCGTCTTTTTCATCTGGGTGGCAGTGCGGTGCATGATTTGATATTCTCCTCACTTGCATAACATTTTCTGCATCGATTGTGTAGGCGGTCGCATGGCAGAAATTTGTAGCACATCGGAAGTAACTGTAAATAAACAAAAATAAATAAATAAATAATCAAACTTTATAACTATGTATATACAATGCATATTACTTTATCACGCCCTTTTTTCCGTTTGAATGAAACGTTCTTCCATTCAATCTCCGTTCGATTTGCGGTCGGAAGTATTGTTTTTTTTCGCTGTATTTGAAGGCATTTCTAAACTTTAAGAAAAAAATTATTTTACAATTTATTAGTTATTAGTATTATTTTATTAGTATTTATTAGTTAATTATTAATATAATTATTTTGTATGGACAAGTAATAATACTATAAGTAACTAGTAATAATGTATACTAGTAATTATACTATCTGTTAAAAATCGTAAATTTTAAGAAACTTTTTGAATTTATAGTATAGATATACAAATAAAAAGATGTTTAATGTGTATTCAAATTTTAAAATAAACGTTTCAAAATAGGTTTATATACGTATCAAAATTTACCGGACTTGAGGTAATTTCGTTGTAACGTGGCCTTTCCGCACGCTACAGACGCGCGCGTAAAACGCGCGAAGGTATGACGGGGTCCCGATGAGAGAGCATGTAAGCTCACTCGAGGTCGACTGCTACACCTAGCCCACCGACTACTCGAGCAACCGAGGTACGCGAAAGCGGGCGCACGCCGTCCGATCCCCCCCTGCGCTAGCGGAACGCGCGGGCCGGCGTGACCGAACTACACGCCGCGGCCTTAGGCCACCGACATTGTATGACCGCACTTGCGTCACGACGGAAATGAATAAATCGGCGACTTGCCAATATTTGACGTTCAAAGTAGTTTGATATCGTCTGCATTATTCGCCCCATTCCCTGGTCCCGACCATATATCGCCTTGCATGCCGATGCTTTTTTTTCTTCCCCGACGGAACAGGACCCACGACCTCATCGCCGAGAGCAGCTGCTGCTAGCCGGAAGGGCAAAAGGTGAGGCACCGAAACCGAGGAACCCCTGTTCCTTTTGTAACCCTGTACGCGAAAGTCAGCTCCGACGGGGCACATCGAGACATTCGACCCCCCACGCATAGGGATTACATCGTATCAGAAATTTCAATTGCGCTCAAATCACTTACGTGGTCGACGACTATCTCTTTTTATCTGTCTTCCTCCTTGGTTCTCGAGAAGAGCTGACACGACTTTTCAGTTCACGACTCTTCGTGCAGCCTTCCGTCGGGACGATGCTGACACGACTCTTCGTTCGGAATGTCAAACGCATGAGGTTAACTTCATGAACTTTGCCGCATACTATGTATGTTTTTTCATATATTGATTTAATTATTGATCGAAATTATTTTCTTATACGAAAGAAGAAAAAAGTTTAGTTACAAATAATTTTAATAAAACTTTAAATGGTTTTATTCCATTTTCTGCTCAATTTATAATAATTAATTTTGTAGATAACAGTATTATAAATTTCATAATTTATGATAAAACATATTTTACCACTGCGAAAAAATATACCATTATCTTAATTTAATATATTATAGTGATTAATAAAATAATAATAATAATTCTAAACTATAAGAAAAAATAAAATAAATATTATGTTCTTCATAATTATAGCAAACTAAGTTAATAATTTGATACAGATAGTTATTACCTAAGATCAAATCGACTTTGGAATAAATTCGATTTCTTTTTTGTAATCTTAATAATTCTTTAATAACTTTTAATAAATTGGAAGACGATCTTCCGCTTACTTTTTAAGATATGTTCATTCGAAATTTGTACTTTTTTGCATTATTAGCATAGTAATCAATAACCTTATGGAAAAAATGTCGGTGATATGAAATGAAATCTATCGCTGTTCATTCAATAAATTCAAAATACATCGATACTTATACCAAAACTAGTTTAGTTATTGAAAAATCATATATTACAAATCGAAAAAAATTAACCGTTTCATTGAAAAATCATAATAATTTAAAAGCTGAAGGTTAAGCAAAATTTTGAAATTATTGTAATTTTATTATGCAATAAATATATCCGATGATTGTACACCTGCTACTAAAACTAAATAATAATAAAAATATGTATAAATTTTTATTTATTTATGTATTTAAATAACATTACTATGCATTGATACCACGGTAATGAAACGTTGAACGTTAATGTTTTAACGTTTGCAAATGGGAAATAACTATGATAATCATTAAATCATACGAAATTTAAGTAAATACAAGCGTCAACGTCTATTTTTCCACGTCAACGGCGATTCAAGACGATGTGAGTGCTCAGCGTTACCGACGATTGCAGAGACCTGTATTTCTTATTCAAAATACGACATCACATGAGATCTCGCATTATATTTTCGGGAAAGAAGAGTACTTTTGCGTATAGAGCAAAAACTTTTGTCGTGTCCTTCTGTACACCCTATCATTTCGCTTATATACAAGAAAAACATTCTCTCAAAACGAAGTTACCTTAAACGTACGATAAATGATGCTATTGTAGGCGAGCTTCGAGATATCTTTTTTCACGTATTCGTGTTTAAGTAAATATAAGTTTCAATGTATATTTTTCTTGAGATGTAATAGTAGAAATAAAAAATGGATTTACTTACCTTATTAAATAATTAAGAAAATCAAAAAGACATTTGAAACAGTTTCTATATTCTGACGATGGTATTATTAACACACACTACAGCCAAACGTATATCTCATCGCTTACATTCAATAAATCCATTTCGATGTTACGATTTATGTGGATGTTGATATTCATGTACAAATGAAATAGAAATAATAAATATGACTATCATTACAAAATTCGTTTCTTTTATTAAAATATAATTTAGCTTTAGTAATTAGTATATTAAAAATTAATTCTTAAATCGAAGTGCCCCGATTGGCTAATTATATCGGTATACAACACGTAAGCCGCCCATATATCTTTTTGAATATAAAGCCATTTTTGATAATGTTGCCCCAATGTTCGATAGCGCGAGGTGCTGGTGTAATTTTACGGAGGATAGCTGAGGAAGAGTAGTCGAGGACGGCAAATAAGTAGAATTTGTTATTAGTTTAACTGGTATTTATTAACTGGCTTTGGGTATTAATCGAGCTCGCTGTGTACTGATTAGCGGCCGATGGGTTACTGGTAAATATAGCTGGCGACAGTGTGGTCAGGTAAACAATATATACAGTAATAATATTCATATAAAAGTGGCGATTAATCGCCACAATCTGGACACACTGGCTGGCGAGTGTAGCGACGACTGGAATATCGCAATAATGGAGATAGGGCAAACCTAGAATAGCTTGTATAATGTAATACTGGGGACTCTCAGTGCACATCACGAGGTATGATTTATACACTGAGGATGATGTTCCTTATTGCAAGTTGTTATAAGCCATCTGGCGGTTTAGTCGGGCACTAAAATCCTGAACATATCAAAATTGTATATGATTGAACGAATATAGAGAGTGTATACAATATTCGAACGCGGTTATAATTTTGAACGCATATGAATCGTAAACACCCAACGTTAGCCAGAAATCCCGGTAATAACGTCACGTTTTAAGCTTGAAATGTGGTTATATTATTCTTAAGCCTTGGTAACCTATATTAAGCAGAAATTATCTAGTTTTCTGTTTATTTTATTGTTAAAAGCAAAATAGCACACGCAGAAGTTGGCGTTTACATGTCAGAACGTATGAAATGCGTGGGCGAGGTGGACGATGATGAAGCCCAGGAGGTGCATTACATAGTTTTTGTGTCTAGGTATCGGAATGTATCCAATCCCTGGTCTAAGTGTTTGACGAAACCGATGATGTTGGGGTAGCCGATGATGGTATCTAGGTGGTGCGCTTCGTAGTTTTTTGAATTTAGATCTCAGGGCGCATCTTATAGATGGTCCATGTATTCAGGGTAATCGACGATCGAGTCTAGGTGGTGCACTCTGTAGTTTTTTGCATTTAGATGTCGGGACGCTTCTTATAGATGGTCCAGGTATTCGAAGTATCGATGATGATGTCTAAGTAGTGTGCTCTGTAGTTTTTTATTATTAAGTGTTAAGTGAACGCATCGAAAACGTGGTGCACAATAAAAACTATGGTGCACACTACCTGGACTCCGTCATCGGACACCCTGGCCACCTAGATCAAATATTGGATAAGGTTTGTGATCTAGAGACCAAAAACTACGGAGCGCATTGCCTAGACTAGATCATCAACTACCCCGAACATCTGGACCATCTATAAGATACACCCTAACATCTAAATACAAAAAACTACGAAGCGCACTCCCTAGACTCCATCATTGGCTACCCGGAACACCTGGACAATCTATTAGATGTGCCCTGACATCTAAATGCAAAAAACTACGGAGCGCACTCCCTAGACTCCATAATCGGCTATCCGGAACACCTGGACCATGTAGCAGATGCGCCCTGACATCTAAATGCAGAAAACTACGGAGCGCACCACCTAGACTTCATCATCGGTCACCCCGAACACCTGAATCATACTGTATGCCGTTCCACGGTCAAGTTTGAAAACCAATATTTTTAAAGGTTAATTAATTGTTAGCTATAATAATTAGTTAATTTATAGCTAACGAATATCACTTGTCTAAATTAACGATATTTTAGCCAGTTTATAGTTAACAGAGTAGCTTATTTATAGCTAAGAAATATAGCTACTTTATAGTTGCATAGACAGAAATTATGGTTAATTTTCTACCAGAGCACGCTTTCATGTTTCTAAGCGTTTTTTGGGGCGTACCGCTCGCTTATTTAGCAAGGTGGATAAAGACAAGATCCAGTTATAACCTATGCATACACGTGTACAGCCATTTGTGACATAATCTGGTTTACCCATTTTCCGATTTCCAATTGGATATCGCATGCATGCGTGGCGGTGTCCACGTGTAGATGTATTATTCTACATGAAACTTGCTAATATGATAACTTTGATAGAACAGTGGGAGTAATACTTTAGAATACCAGATTCAGTATTATGATTAAAACATGGGCTAATAAACTGTATTTATAACTTTGTTAAAATTATTTCCATTCATTGCTTGCTCTATTTCGCTTACTCTATAAAAATACAATATATACATATACAATTTGTGTGTGTGTGTGTGTGTGTGTGTGTGTGTGTGGGTATGTGTATGTGTTGTATGTGTGTGCGTGTGCGTGTGCGTGTGCGTGCGTATGCGTGCGTGCGTGCGTGCGTATGCGTGCGTGCGTGCGTGCGTGCGTGCGTGTGCGTGTGTGTGTGTATATACAAAATGGATTGGCTTTAAATAAAAGAAATAGTTCTGTAATAATTTCATGAGGTTACAACGAATGACATAATAATGGGAGTATACGTTTGATATATAAATTAATAATGCTGCGCAATAGAAAAAAATAAGTAAGTATTGAGGTATTGAGTATTAAAAATTAATTATTTGTCTTTATTGAGCATTTTTATTGTACAAAATGTCAGGAAATCGTTTGCAGAACATATTTTGACTTTTCGGTATTTTGACCAATAAGAATTTTAATTTTCGGTATTTTGACCGATAAAAATTTTCATTTTCGGTATTTTGACCCATGAGAATTTTGATTTTCAGTATTTTGGCACACAAGAATATTTGTCTTTCAGTTTTTTTACCTATCCAAAGATCCAAAGATTTTCGGTATTTTGATCCATCTATATTTTAGTTTTCCAAACTTTTATCTATCGGATAAATGGTATTCCGAATTTCAACCTTTCAGTATACTTGACTTTCCGAAAATTGACTTTCCGGAATTATGGATCATCAGAAATATACCTTTCCGAATTTTGGAGCATCCGAAAAACGAACAACCCCCCTCTATAAAGCATTGAAAAAAGGCAAAAATTGCAAGAAAAGCTAAAATGACCAAGTTTGACCCTTTGTCACTCAAAAACTATGAATGAAAAAAATTTGAAAATGCAGCGTAACTTACGGGATGGTTACGAAGCCATTTAGGTGTTTATATGAACTTCCCTGATCGTTCGAGTACTTTGAAATTTTTTTAGCCGTAAATCATGATCTAGAAAAATGTAAAAAAATTTGAGTGCATAAACTTACATGACTTTTATTTACATAATATTTTTTAGAAAGTGTTAGAGCATTTTATTTGAGATACGGATCAACATAACCTCAAAAACATGATTTTAAGCGGTAAATGCATGATTTTTCGGTTGTAATAACAATTTAGAAATTTTTTTAGCAATGAAGATGACCTTTAAAAAATCTGAAAAAATTCGGGGACATGTATATATGAGTCTTCTATATACCGTAATTTTTTCATGAATTTTAAGAACATCTTTCCCGAGTTATACATGAAAAAATGCGAAAATAACCTAAAAAATAGGATTTTTCGCGTTTTCCAAGATGGCGCACCATTAAAATCGTTCAAAAAATTATTGGAATATTTAGAAAAAAGTGGAATAAGTAACTTAAAATAAAAAAATCAGATGTATGTATCTTTGTTTTTAACTAATAACGATTTCAATTTTTTAGAATTTTTTTGACCTTCAAGATGACTTTCAAAGTGTCCACAAAAATTCTTGTATATTCACTATTACTTCAAGTATCACTCAGAATTTTTTCAGATTTTTTCTATTGTACATTTCAGAAATAAAAATTATTATATAAAAACACGACTTTTTTGAGGTTAGGTCAGTACGTGAAGGGGTTCGGAAGAAAGTGGCGGGACGAAACTCACTTCTTTTAGTATCCAAACAAATATATGCAGCTTATTTTCCAAAAGTTGAGCAAGGTCATTTTGACCATTATAATGGGAGATACCCTTTTACTTTTAGTTTATTCAATAAATGTAAAAGATTATTTATTAATAATTTTGCATTGAAATTTTAATTTCAATTAAATTTCATTTAAATTTTCTTATTCTCAAACTTGATTTCATTATTTATTTAAGTAATTTAATAAAAATATTGATTGTGGAGTAAAAAAAAATATATATACACAAACACATATATATATATATATATATATATTGTCACGGGGTGGACTTTCGGGCTAAGGCACGTTTCACCTGTGTACCTTAGCGGTTCAAATCCATATCTCTCGGTTCAACTCCCGGAGATATAATAGCCAGATTAGGCAACAAACGCTACAACGTCGTGCAATGTTAACCTAATCGGGTTACTTACCGTGCAACACGCAAGTCGAAGACTCGCGCTTTATTTCTCACCAGTGACTCGAACTCTCCTCTCGTTCACTGGTTCGTGTGCCGGCTGCTCAGATGAAACGATACGTTTTCTCTTACGTAACGACCGCGGAGGCGTCGGGGAGCGGGGAATGACTAAAGGTCGGGAAATGATAACTCGAGTGGTTAAAGTTAATAACAAAAGACTATTGTTTATTAAATAAAAGATGATGAAGTTAAATGAATAATTAATAATTTAGACAGTGGAAGTGTCGCGTTGAAATAGGTTAATTTCTCTACCTAACGGTGCACCAGCACGTTATCTCAGACATCAGCTGTCTCGAGTGCTGACGTCACGCTCGCGGTAATATACGCTGTGTACGCGCGGTAACATAAGCCTCGCGTCTACAGTAATATACGTAGCGTACTCATCGTCTACGCAAGTGGGAGAGCGGTCGCGCTCGCGTGTCGCGACACACACACACACTTAACTTAGCCTGAGAGAGAACAAGCTACTAACGCATGTCCTCTGCGCACTTCTTATGCGCACTTGCCGGTTACAAACTGCCGGCAAGCTAAATCATTGTCGGTGACCTTCTAAGGTTGATGACCCGAGCCTGTGCTCTCTCTACGCTCGCTCTGTCCGCACAAGAACGCCTATTCGGGGCCACTGTCCAGGTGGCGACGAGCCTGGACAAACGGCTACGCGTACTTACTCGCGACGCGGTTGATACGTGCACGCTTACCGCTATTGTAGGTTAGATTCAAACGGTGTGGCCTAGGTTTCTCGCAAGCATCTTCGCTGCTAGGCTGAGTTAATTGTATCGCCACTCGTGATACTCTCTGCTGCTTTCGTGCCAGGCGAACATGCTTACTGCACTAGCTGGTTTGGGAGTACGACAGGTATAGCCTGTCGCACTATCTCTGAGCTCTCCTCGTGTTTCCGTCGAAAGTACGGTATAACACATTTCGCAGATCACGATAGTGGCCTCAGGATGGATCACACAACTATCAAACACTTCACAATTATGGCGGAAAACGCGATATCACCGCGAACTCACTATCGCGCGCGTCTGTGTCCGAACGATAACAACCACATTAATGCTGGTCACAATACTGCATCGAGGCGCCATCTATCGTTCGTTACCACGAACTTATTTATTGCCGATTTATTACCGACGTCGGTACGGCAGGCCGTCACAATATATATATATATATATATATATATATATATATATATATATATATATATATATATATATATATGTTTTATGTTAGTTTCCAGGCCATTCCAGATGTTTAACGTTGGTTTCGGGGACATTTGTTAGTTTTGGGGACAGTCCCTGAATCTACATATGTTTAACGTCAGTTTTGAGGACATCCGCCCCCATAAGAGACATTATTTCTTTAGTCACGTATAGGTATACAGTAACATGGGGTCCTGGGAACTAACGTTATACAAGTTTATATATATATATTTCTCTAAAGGGGTTTATAAAGCCAGTTTTTTTATATATAGGGGTTTATCGAGCCCGATTTTGATTATGGAGCCCGGGCTTCATAATATTTCTAAATATAGGGATTTATGCGGCCCGACCTAGAGTCTATAACCCCAGGGCCCATTATTTCTTTAGTCACTTGCCATAGGGAACTCTAGGCTGTAGGTACTAATATAGAGTCTTGGGCTACATAAACCCCGATAAGTGTATATATAATATATATATATATATATATATATATATATATATATATTATTGCTCTGAGTATTTAAGTCATGATAATTATAATAATAGATGATTTTTATTTGAGTGTTTTCAAAATGATGGATGTAGCGAAATAAATTAATCTAGGATTAAATATGGCACAGGAAGGAGGATTGGGAAATAAATAATAGAAACAAGTACAGTTGATTACGACACTATTGACACATAATAAAATACATAGTTGTTACACTTATAATATTGATATACAGAATAAATAACCGTAGGTCGGGGCTCCGCAAAAGTTCCATCGATGAATTTGTAACAAAATAGAGAAAACAGCCGAAATTAGGAGAAGTAGACATGAAAGGAGAAAGAAGAGGATGATGCATCGGTTACTTACGGGCTCTCATTCCCAACACTCGAGTTCGGAGTCCTTCCTGCAATCCGATGCAGGTTTACATTGCTCGTACGGGTTCGGTGCATGAGAGCTTCGTGCACAGAGGTTGACTCCAGCTCGGGCAGTCCACGCAGTGAGGGAAAGGGTCCTCGCCGAGTGACTAACAGAAGCGGGTCTTTCCCGCCCGGATGCCACCGGTTCAGTGCCCTCAAAGGGGCTAGTGGAACGCGGCGATTCCTGAGCTGAGGCAGTCACCAGTGATCCCAGCAGCTGCAGCGCAGTAGCCAGAGATGACGTCCTCATTGAATGGACAACCTCCTCGTCAGCACAGGACTCCGCTGCGGGACACTTAGCTGTTCTCCTCCTGAACGCCCGTCGGCGGGCTTCGGCCTCTCTGTCTAGCAGGAAGCGGCGCATTCGCTCCAACGACGCTGGAGGCGCCGGAACAAACCACGCGGATGGCAGCAGGGGATCCCGGAAGCCAGAAAAACCGGGGTAGGCGCGGTTGGCCACCTGGTTGGTCGGCTGGCCGCAGTGGCGATCCTCCAATGCCGCCGGGCGGCCTCCGGGAGGTATTACGGTCACCAAGATCGCGCCCTCCACCGCCGCCACACCGGGGCACTGGGCAGCGCGCTCGCTGGACGTGCGAAAAATAAACATAAATCACTACTAACATAATAGAAACATAAGTCATGACGAAAATTACGAGAAGTGTAAGAAAAAAAATGTTAATGAAAAAAAAACTCACCAGTTGGAATGATGGCCTCAGGGGCCTAATGATCAGCCTCAGTTGAAATCCGGCGAATACTCCAGTAACTTCCATGATTAGATTTGTCGACGTAGGAAAAAACTAATGATGCCGATTACCCGGCAATGCTCCTACTTATATTAGAAAAATTGCTAGACAACAGGCACTCCCCACACCAAGCCACAACATGGCATGAGCACTGTGTCAGCGTCGTGCGATGGCGATTCCTGGAAACCCATACCACTGGCCACAGAAAGCACCGATGCAGCTGAATTGAGGATCACCCAGCAACACCGTCGGAGAACGAACGACATGTACGTATACTAGTAACGTACGATGAGGATTAAGGTAAATGTTGAGCAGGGCCTATAAGTTATAATACTCACGGGGCCCTTTGTTATTAAGTCACGCAAGTCACCGGCCGCACTTGCATACCACTCGTGTCGAGGCACCAAACCGAGGGAACGAGAAGAAAAATATGCAAGCTGGCATGTCAGTAACCGAGATCGCGCGAAATAAAAGAGAGGGATATTCAGCGTTATTTTTTAGAGCTAAAGGAAAATATTAAGAGTATAACACTGTAAAACTATGAATGAATTCCATTTATAAACAAAAAGACGAAAAGATCTAGCTGAATTTGCGGAAAAAAAACGAGATCGATACATTAGGCAAAACTCAGGTATACGTTATAACAAAGTTATAACTAATTAACCGACCTGACGGTATAAGAATTAGACCAGCACTGACACTGGGAATAGGGATAATAGAAACAAGTTTTGGTAGAGAAAAAAAATGATTAATGTCCACGTTCCTTCTAATTCATAATAAGATTAGCGAATAATATCATCTGGAAGCGCATGAAATAAATTGAAATTCGGTTACCCAGAAGGAAACATAATGCTTAGTAAGAGAGTTCATCGAACAGGTAATTCACAGCAAAGCTACTGCAAGAAATGCAGCGACAGCCATTTTTACGCAGCCAAATCGGCGCGATGAAGTTAGCCATCTCGTTGCGCAGGTAGAGCAATGCCGGGTAGTCTACATGAAGGGACTGATAAAGGAGCTGCGCATGCAGTACTGACGATAGCTCGTTACAATAATTCTATGATAAGATCGATAATCTAAGGAGGGTCAAGATGCTAACAATAGTTAGTGAGGAATATATAAGTTGGGAAACGACCTTAGGAAGGTTTAAGAAGATAGTTACAAAAAAAGACATATAAGATGTTTCCCATGTATCTTGAAAAAATGAACCAGATGAATAACCGAAGGGATGTTGGTTGCAGGTGCATAAGCAGGCATGGCAACCATAGCGCGCCCTTACACCCTATCGGAAATAGCCCAGGAGTATTGCTTGAAGAACTTGGACCTCTAGCCACGTCAAGTATATCGTGGAAAATTATCCAGCAAATTGATCTGGAACCTTTTACAGGCCAGGGAGAGAGATTGCTAGCTAACTGGCAAAGATACCCCGTTACTGTAAAACAAGCAGCTAAGGTCCTCAGCAGCAACTCAAGGTCATTTATAAGCAAATCTTAAATGGCAACCAGAACATGGAGAGGACGCTAGAATTATTAAGAGGCCATGAGGAACCACAACAAAGCCATCGCCAACGCCAAGGCTGGGTGTCCGCGATTGCAAAAGCGAGTAGGTTCTTGTTCGGCACTCTAGATGAGGTCGATAAAGAAGAGATCAAGGGTTTGATCTCTCACGCAAAAACAAGAGCATCAAGGATGGCGAAATTACTAGTTAACCAAACAGAAATCGCCTACAAGGAATTCGTGGTGATGAACAAAAAATCCTTGGAGATGGAAAAATCAATATTAGCTGTCTTCGATGAAGATTAAGATTGCACTCCAGTCGTTGATGTTGAATTGAGGTGAGGGATCGATCTGACGGAGGCCAAGTGAAGAAACCAAAATGCAAGTGTCCTTATAATTATTTTACGACGCTTCGTTGGCATGATCCGCCAACCTTTTCAGGCTATATAATTTATTTAACAAAAAGAAAGAATTTAACAAATTTGTATAAACTACCACACGCATTACAATAAAAAAAGGAAGAGACAATAAATACCTTATCTAATAAGTGTCACACAGTGCACATAGCGTCAAATTGAGAGAATATCGCAATGATAAGTCGCATTTATAGTCGATAATGTTTGTGTGTTAGTGCATGTGTTTACAAACAGTAAACAAAGTATGTATATATATGTACACAAACACAAACACAAACACACACACACACACACACACACACACACACACACACACACACATACCCATACATATATATATATATATATATATACACACGTACACATATGCATGTATATATGTGTGTATCCATATCTATATATGAATAGGGAAAACCAGCGATACTTCTATTCAATTTAAAATTCGTAATAACGAAAGTTATGTAGAATTTAGAAATTTCACGTCATCTTTTCTATTGATGTTATTTTTATCGTTTTTAATGTGAATCATTTCTGATATTAGTCGTTTTTTGTAAATTGATTCGTAATCTATAATTTTAGTGTTGTTCCAATCAAATTCATGTGAGAATTGGTTCATGTGTTGAGAAATAACTGTTTCACTGTTGTTGTTCTTCTTATGTTCGTTAATTCTAGTTTTGAGAGTGCGCTTGGTTTCTCCTACATATGACGCCGCATATGATTTCCATATAAACTTATATACGACGTTCGTCCGATCCCACTTATTTGTAATATCTTTACCTAGAATAATTATCGAGTTTAGATTTTTCTTAACTATAGGGGCAACTCGAAAGTTGAAGGATTTTAATATTACTGCAATTTTGTCGTATCGGTCGTTGAGGATAGAGAAATGTGCGGAGTAAATCTATTGGGTACAGTAGTGACATTGTAGTGTTGATACTGTTTGATTTTCTTTAATCGAGTGTATATGGCGCGTTTAATGAATTTTAAGGGATAGTTGTTATTTTGAAGAGTTTTTAAGACTATGTCGAGATTTTTCTTATGAAACTTTTTATGTGATAACGAAATTGCTCTGTCGATAAGATTGTAAATAATATTTGTTTTTTGTTTTATTGGATGTTTGGAAAGGAAATTGATTAATCTGCCCGAGGAAGTGGATTTGTTGAACCAGTCTGTAATAATGGTATTATTTTGTCGAATTAGAGTCATATCTAAAACACTGATTTTTTGATTTTGTTCTAATTCATAAGTGAATTGTAATCTATTGTTATATGAGTTAAACGTTGTTAGTACTATATCAATGTGTTTCTTGTTAATGCACATAATAGTATCATCAACATAACGGAAACAGAATAAAGGAACAGCGTTGAAATTATCTTTTAAGATTCTTAAACAATTCGTTTCCAAGTCATCCATAACGATATCTGCAAATAATGCTGAAATTGGTGAACCCATGGATGTACCCTCGATTTGTCGATAATAGTTTTTATTGAAAGAGAAAAAGGTGTTGGCGAATAGAAATTTAGTGCATGTAATAATGTCATTAAAAGGTATTTTGCATTTGTTATGTATGTGATAAAATCTTCTATCTAAACTATCTCATACTTGTTGTAGCGGTATGTTTGTATATAATGAAGTCACATCTAACGAAAGAAATATGTAATCATCTGAAATAATGACAGAGTTTAGTTTTTGTTTTAATTTAAAACTATTGTTAATGTGTGATATCGGTACTTTAACAGAAGACTTAATTTCGTTGTATATTGTTTTAGATAGAAAGTGGGTCGGACTATTAATTAAATAAATTATCGGACGAAAAGGTATGTCTTTTTTATGAATTTTCGGTAAACCGTAGCATTTTGCTAATGTTGTCTTGGTACAAGAGAGAGCATTATTGTGAAATTTCGTTTGTAAGTAATTTATATTGTTGTTCAAGTTTTTTAATATCTTCGAAGTATCAGTTTGTAATTTCTTTAAGGGGTTTGTTTTGATATTTTCATAAGTGGTAGCGTCCGATAATAACTTTAGCATTTTTTCAGTGTATTCAGTTTTGTGCAGAAAAACCGTTACGTTGCCTTTGTCTGAGGTAGTATACATTAAATCTGGATTTGTTTTGATAAATGCTTTTGTCTTAGAAAGTTTTATGTTTAAAATTCTATCGTGACTAGTCATATGTTTTTGTTGTTTGAAACCCATTTTTAGATTAACGAGACTTTTTCTCTGATTTCCGATTGTTTAGACGCAGGTAATTCAGAGTTTTGTAAACTAAACTCAACATTTTTAATAGTGTCAATGATGTCTTTTTTACAGATGATTGTATTAACACTGAATTTAGGTCCTAATGAGACTGTGTCCACTATGTCTTCTGGTATATGTACATTTGTTAAATTTTTGAAAAATTGTTTTGGTGTAGAAATCACTGAAGATTCTAGTGTTTTATTAAGTAGATTTTTAAATTTTTGTTTCAAGATTTTATTATGTTTGTTTAAAATGATTTTAACCTTTTTATCGGTATAGATAAAAAAGGTATTTGTAGAGCTAGTATCAATGTTGAGTTCAAGAATCCTGTTTTTTAGTATGGGCAATGTTTTATTGAGAAAATTGATGTGAAAGTTAATGTCTCGAATTTCAAGATTTAACAGTTTGTTGGTAACGTGTTTATAGATGTCAACAAGTTTAAGTTTACACTTTTGGCTATGAAATGAGAGAGTACGAAAACGCTTACTTAAGTTTACAATGTGTTGCGGAAAAAGGTCGTTAGATCTGCACTTTAAAAGGAACCAGCGCTGTCGGATTGTTTCTGCCAGTTGGTAGTTTAAGTTCGTCCACCTCTTGAGTTGTTGTTTAGCTTGTGGACCGTAGGCATTTTCAATATAATTAAAAACGTATCGTCGTTGATAATCTGTATTTGAGTCCATGTCTGATCTAAGATTCTTGTATCTGTTCGATGAAGATTAAGATTGCAGTCCAGTTGTTGATGTTGAATTGAGGTGAGGGTTCTGTCTGACGGAGGCCAAGTAAAGAAATCAAAATGCAAGATTCCCTATAATTATTTTACGACGTTTCGTTGGCATGATCCGCCAACCTCTTCAGGCTATATAGTTTATATAACAAAAAGAAAGAATTTAACAAATCATGTCCGGCGTCATACGTAGGAGGAACCAAGCGCACCTCAAAATTAGAATTAACGAACATAAAAAGTACAACAACAGTAGTAGTTAAGCAGTGAGGGTTCTGAAACACTTCCTGGAATTCCAGGTGTTCCAGAACCCTCACTGGGGTTTCTGAAATATGCATGTTCCAGAATTACACGAAGTGCGTTAACCCAAGTGGCCCAGAACCCCACAGGGTTTCTAGAGTTGTAGGAGGCTAGTTAACCCCAGTGGCCCAGCACCCCCACAGGGTTTTGAGGTGGGAGGCCTAGAGTTGTAGGAGGTTAGATAACCCATCGAGCATCCTGCGGCCAGCTGTGGCGCTGCGAGCGGCCTGCGGTTGACGGCGTGCGGTTGGCGGCCAGCTGTGGAGCTGCGAGTGGCCTGCGGTTAGCGGCCAGCCGGCATGGAGGCCGCCGTACACGTCTGAACTCGTTTGATCGACAAATTAATTTGTAAGAGAGGAGGGATGTAGGCCCCAACCATCGCCTACATTGTGTGGTACCCCATTTTATTAATACCCCTCCAAAGTCAACCTCTCTTACATATATCTATTGAAAACTAACAGTCTCTGAGACTTCTTCCCAATCCATAAAAATGTCATCAAAGTAGAACGTCTTCATTTGTTTTGACCCATTTCACTCTAGACGTGGCGGAAGAATGAGCTCTCCATGCCCGAGACCTCGTTTTATACACGTTCCTCCACCACTATGCCCCCTCCAAATACCACGCCCACGACGAACTCTGTTTGGATGCTCAAGCAGTCGCAACGAGTTCTGATTAGTTCTCCACCTCTCTAAACAAGCTTCTTCACATCCCCACTAACTGGATTATACTGAACAATACGATCGTGTAAAATCAAGCAGTAGACTGATGTTCCCTCTGGAAAGTTATCGTGAGCCTCAAATTCAAGACGCACATCTACAGGAGCGCTCTTTATGGACTCATTCTGTTTGGAATAGTCTAAAACTATGAGTGGCATATGATTAATAAAGGCCGCCTTATTGAGCAAATGCTCACGATATTTTTCAAAGTAGGAAGCTTAAAAATTGACGTACATATCGTAAAGAAGAGCATAATCGAGCATCCAAATGCATGCGATATGTGCTGCGGCGTTGCCACGTGCTGGAGGCCGCCATAGTTTGTTTTGTAGGTTAGGTTATAAAAAATTTATAGGTTAGGTTCTATATAAATGTTACTTTAAAGAATAATATTAATACAGGTATTCGAATATCTTGAATCCTTTTATATTAATTCTTATGTTTTTATTTCAAACGTAACACATAACCTATAATGTTCCTCAACCTATAATTACCTTTATATTTACCATACTTAAAATTTATGCTATTCATTTATATTAATAACTTATGGTTCTAAATTATTTTACGATTTTAAAACTTGTTCTACTATAATGAAGCATTAATAATAAAAATTGAAATCCTCATGTTTATTTCTTGATTTCTTAAAATTATTGGCATAGGGTCTTTGGTGATTTTATTAAAAGCTTTTGATATCATATTTCCAAGTAGCATAATCTCTTCAATTGTAGAATATACACCTACACATCAAATTTCAGCTCAATATCTTGGTTACAGCCAGACTTATGATGTACCACCCATTACAATGAGGACCGATAAGTCAATTTTTCGAAAAATTTGTTTCATAGATCATCGTATGCATTTATATCAATATTTTATTATTCTATATCATTAGTTTAAACCTTGTTGTACTGTAATTAAGCATTATTAATAAAAATAGTTACCAAATCCACCTATTATTTCTGGTATAACAAAAAAAAAAATTATAGTAAATGCATGAATAGTAACAATTGAATTATAGATTTGATCATTTCCAATTAAAGATCCAGGATTTCCTAACTCCAAACGAATAATCATACTTATCTCTTTATTTATAGAATCTATATCTACAAACAAAATTTCAGCTTGATATCATGATTACAACCAGAGCTGTGACACTTTATGTAAAAGGGCTTCAACTCCGAACAAATGAAAAATCAAGTATCATAATACTAAATTTCATTGAATACATTTATATCAAGATTTTACAGTTCTACATCATTTGTTTTACTATTTTAAAGCTTGCTTTAATTCAATAAAGCATTAGTCAGAAGAGGGAATCTCTCATAGTTACTTTAACGATTTCTCAATTTTCAGACATAGAGTCATTAGTGATTTTGTGAAAACCTTTTACAATCATGTTCCTGAGTAGTTTTCTTCTTTAATTATAGTTCAGTTAAGGTAGCATGAGCGGTGGGTATCGTACGAAGTGGGGGCATCTGGTGGTCCTAAAGAAATTTCAATACTAATTTTCTGCAAATTTTAGTTATGAATGAGCAAAATCACTTGACAATGATAAGAGAAATAAAAACATTAATGCTAAATTTAATCAAACAATAATACCATCTCTTTTCTCTCTCCGAGTTAAGACACGTATTTTTCATATGCTCCTGACGCGACCTGCCGCGACATCTACACATGTATGTCGGAACCTGGGCGCAGCATGTAAACAAGCCTGGTATCACGCGCATGCGCAGTAAACGCTTTTATAGACGAGGTTATCGAAAGTAACTAACTTTCATCATAATTTTCATGATATTTTGCTCATCAACGCATATTTTGTTTGGTACTACGCTAATCTGCGCGAAATAAGCTACAACGAGTTGTTTTCTCTTCAAAAGTTAATATTTTATGACTGAGCTATTCCTGATGAATCATGTTTGGGAAAGGGAACTTTGATAAGGCCCGTGTAAAACTAACATTTTTCAACATTTGTTTTTTCGATAATTTGGTCGGCAATCCTATTTTTTCTGGGTGGATATGGTTAGTTAAATACTTCAAGAATACAGTCTAATTTTTGTAGCTACAGCTAATATTTTACAAAAGTCGCTCATGCTACCTTAAAGCATCTTTTCTACATTCTCTTTACCAAATTTTAACAATCTATATTTATGGTTGATGGCGTTTTGTGCTAGCAAGAGCTGCCTCAATACATTTTTCTCTCTCTGGAAATTGGGCATCGTTGTGTTAATGCTTTAACTGGGTAACGACTTTTATTTTACATTACAGCTACATTTATGACAAAAACAGTCAAAACCCTTTCGATAACTACCATTATCAATGTTTCTGCTAAATAAGTTTTTATACCTATTGAATTGATCCACTTAGTCATGATTTTGTCTACATAACATTTTTTATCGACTAATGTATAACGAACAACATTAATATATATTGCTTCCTCAAAGAAGAAGCTTTTTATCTGATCTTAATCTAAATAACTGCAATAAAAGAAGTGTAAAACATATGCGATATTAGACATTCACATGTGCCGTTATTATACTAGAAGCTCGGACCTGAATATAGATTTAATCAAGCTGTCCAAAAATCAATCTTGTCGATAAAGTTTGGCGGAAAAATTGTAAATGATGGGCATCAATTCATGGAATTTCATTATAATTTAAAAATGTTTGTTTTCCAATATGTTTTTATTTTAAAAATTACATTATAGATATTATTATAGCTTACCGAATATTGCCATTTTTTTCGATAATATAGTGCAATATAAAATTTCAAGCATTAATTTATAATTCCAGCATTGCGAAGTTCACTAAGAATAAAACAGATTTCATCATAATTAGTTCTTATTCCCATGTTTTGCTCATCAATGAGTACTCGTAAGCGATCGACTAATTTGTTAGGATCATCCCAGACATTGAGTTCGTATGCAGTTCTAACATTTGCCACTTCTTCTTCTTCTTCCTCTTCATCTTCACTACTGATCCACTTTTCACGTTGGAATCTCGAACTAATGAAGCTATCACGAATCCTTCGAGGTAAATATTCATTGGTTGAGAAACCTGATTCATCTTCACTAGAATGATCAGCTTCGTAATAATTATCCGTCTCATTAGTAGTTAGAAGATGGGAATCAATTCGGGTATCTGGTTCGACAGTTACAAACTTCTGAGGATTGACTATTGGTTCAAATATCTTTTTTGCTGCCACTGAATTAGTTTGCTCAACCGTTTTACTTTTCTCTCTTGCGTTTTCTACTTCGTTAACATTATCTTCTCGAGATAATGACGAAACACTTTTTACAGACAACTTATCGAACATTGGAGCAATACAATTATAAAATTTGTTACTCTTCAGTTTTCGAATCGACTCATACACGCAATAGTGCTTTTTGTGAGCGTTTGAAACTTCAATAATCGTACGATAATTATCCAAATCATCTGAATTAATAAGTTTTTCATCCGGAATTTTTTGAATAGTAATTGCAGTAATCCTATGGACAAACGATAGTTCCGGTCACTTACCTGGATAAAGTCGCCTTCAAACTTTATTGGAGAATTTCCGATCATAAGTAAATTTTCTCGTTTGTAAACGCCGTAAATATTATCGAGATATCTCCTAGAATTTCCGTTTAATTTCGTTACATATTTCTTCACAAGTTTTGCAAATTTACGATTATTGGAGCTAGCTATTTTATTGTGGTCAGGGCTCATATTAGATAGTTTTATTTCATAAGTTTCCATATCATCAGCTGTATCGGAAGATTTAGCACTTTTTCTCAAATCTAATAGAGACTGGGATTTTGTACTATGGCATCTTGAAATTTGCTAATAACAACCTGTGCGATTGCCATGTTTATGCTTCAATAGTGAAGCATCAGCTGAATAAATATACAGGTAACATCCTTTTTATACGTTTATAACATAGAGCAACCCCGTTAACACATTTATTTCATAGAGTAACACCTTTTCTATGTTATAGAATCACACCTTCTTCATGTTATAAAGTAGCACCTTTTTATGTCATAGAGTTACACCTTCTTTATGTTATAGAAAAACACATTCTTTATGTTATAGAGTCATACCTTTTTTATGTTACAGAGAAGCATCTTCTTTATTTCATAGAGCCCTTTATTATGTTATAGAGTAACATCTTTTCTATGTTATAGAGTAACACCTTTTTATGTCATATAGTCACACCTTTTATGTCTTAGAGTGACGTGGTTTTTATGTCATAGAGTTACACCTTTTATGTAGTAGAGTAACACGTTTTTTATGTCATAGAGTAGCACCTCTTTCATATCATAGAATAACACTTTTTATATGTTATAGAGTAGCACCTTATATATGTCATAGAATAACATCTTTTTTATGTTATAGAGTAACACCTTCTTCATGCCATAGAGCAACCCCGTTAACACATTTATTTCATAGAGTAACACCTTTTTTATGTTATATAGTAGCACCTTTTAATGTCCTAGAGTAACACCATTTTTATTTTATAGAGTAACACCTTTTTTTTATGTTACAGAGAAGCATCTTCTTCATTTCATAGAGTGACCCCTTTCTTATGTTATAAAGTAACACATTTTTTATGTTATAGAGTAACACCTTTTTTGTCATATAGTCACACCTTTTATGTCTTAGAGTGACATGTTTTTTATGTCATAGAGTTACACCATTTATGGCTTATAGCAACACATTTTGTAAACGTTAATGTAATATGTCATACAGTAACACCTTTTTTATGTCATAGAGTAGCACCTTACTTATGTTATAGAGTAACACCTTCTTTATGCCATAGAGCAACGCCGTTAACACATTTATTTCAGAGGGTAGCACCGGTTTTATGTCACGGAGTAGCACCCTTTTTATGTCACAGAGTAACACCTTTTTATATTATAGAGTAACACCGTTTTTATGTCATATAGTCACACCTTTTTTATGTCATAGAGTAACATCTTTTATGGGAGAGTAACAACTTTTATGTAGTAGAGTAACACGTTATTGAACTTCTCGTCATAGAGTAGCACCTTTTTATGTCATAGAGTATCACCTCCTTTATGTTATAGAGTAACACCTTTTAAGTCATACCGTAATACCTTCTTAAACTTTTATGTCTTAGAGTGACATGTTTTTTATGTCACAGTAACACATTTTGGAACTTGTTGTCATACAGTGGCACCTTTTTTATGACGTAGCATAACATCTTTTATGTTATAGCGTAGCACCTTTTAATGTCATAGAGTAACACCTTTTTATGTAATAGAGTAACACCATTTTTATGTTATAGAGTAGCACCTTTTTCACGTCATAGAGTAACATCGTATATGTGTAAGAGTGACATATTTTTTATGTCATAGAGTTACACCTTTTATCTAGCAGAGTAACACGTTTTTGAACTTGTTGTCATAGAGTGACACTTTTTATGTCATACAGTAACACGTTTTTGAACTTGTTGTCATAGAGTGATACTTTTTATGCCATACAGTAACACATTTTGGAACTTGTTGTCATACAGTGATACCTTCTTTATGACGTAGAGTCACACTTTTTATGTTATAATATAGCACCTTTTTATGTCATAAAGAAACACCTTTTTATATTATAGAGTAACACCTTTTTATGTCATAGAGTAATACCGTTTTTATGTCTTAGAGTGACAATTTTTATGTCATAAAGTAGCACCTTTTTATGTCTTGGAGTAACACCTTCTCAAGTCATAGAGTAAGACCTTTTTCATGTGATAGAGTAACACTACTTGATGTCATATTCGCTACAGTAAGAGAGCACCCTCTCAACAAGCAATGCCGGCAAAGTTTAGAAACTTCGAATACACCTTATACAACACATACGCGTATGCGTTGTGAAAGGGACTGTTAGAGCTTCTAAACTTTGCCGGTCATTGCTTGCTGAGAGGACGTTCGTCACTTACTTTAGCGAATATGAAATCAAGTAGTGTTACTCTATAACATGAAAAATGTCCTACTCGATGACTTGAGAAGGTGTTACTTCAAGACATAAGGAGGTGCTACTGTATGACATAAAAGTTGTCACTCTACGAGAAAAAGTTCAAAAAATGTTACACTGCTACATAAACGGTGTAACTCTATGACATAAAAAACATGTCACTCAAAGATATAAAAAATGTATTACTCTATGACATAAAAAGGTGTTACTCTATAATATAAAAAGGTGTCACTCTATGACATAAGAAGGTGCTACTCTATAACATAAAAAAAGTGTTACGCTACGACATAAAAAAGGTGCTACTCTATGACAAAGAGTTTCAAAATGTTACTCTATGACATAAAAGGTGTCACTCTATGAGAAAAAGTTCAAAAACGTGTTACTCTGCTACATAACAGGTGAAACTCTATGACATCAAAAACATGTCACTCAAAGACATAAAAAATTTTATGACTATGACATAAAAGGTGTTACTCTATAATATAAAAAGGTGTTACTCTATGACATAAAAAGGTGCTATGCTATAACATAAAAAGTGTGAGGCTACGTGATAAAAAAGGTGCCACTGTATGACAACAAGTTCCAAAATGTGTTACTGTGTGACATAAAAAGTGTCACTCTGTGACAACAAGTTCAAAAACGTGTTACTCTGCTACATAAAAGGTGTAACCTATGACATAAAAATTATGTCACTCTAAGACATATACGATGTTACTCTATGACATAAATAAGGTGCTACTCTATAATATAAAAATGGTGTTACTCTATGACATAAAAAAGGTGTTACTCTATGACATTAAAAGGTACTACTTTATAACATAAAGAAGGTGTGATTAATAACACCTTTTAATACTACTTTATAACATAAAGAAGGTGTGATTATATAACATGAAAAGGCGTTACTCTATGAAATAAATGTGTTAACGGGGTTGCTCTATGGCATGAAGAAGGTGTTACTCTATAACATAAAAAAGGTGTTATTCTATGACATACATAAGGTTTTACTCTATGACATATAAAAAGTGTTACTCTATGATATGAAAAAGTTGCTACTCTATTACATAAAAAGCGTGTTACTCTACTAGATAAAAGGTGTAACTCTATGACATAAAAACGTGCTACGCTATAACATAAAAGGTGTTACCCTACGTCATAAAAAAGGTGCCACTGTATGACAACAAGTTCCAAAATGTGTTATTGTATGACATAAAAAAACATGTCACTCTAAGACATAAAAGTTTAAGAAGGTGTTACATTATGACTTAAAAGGAGTTACCCTATAACATAAAGGAGGTGTTACTCTATGACATAAAAAGGTGCTACTCTATGACGAAAAGTTCAATAACGTGTTACTCTACTACATAACAGTTGTTCCTCTGACATAAAAGATGCTACTCTATGACATAAAAAAGGTGTGACTATATGACACAAAAAGGTGTTACGCTACGTCATAAAAAAGGTACCACTGTATGACAACAAGTTCCAAAATGTGTTACTGTATGACATAAAAAACATGTCACTCTAAGACATAAAAGTTTAAGAAGGTGTTACGGTATGACTTAAAAGGTGTTACCCTATAACATAAAGGAGGTGTTACTCTATGACATAAAAAGGTGTTACTCTATGACGAAAAGTTCAATAACGTGTTACTCTACTACATAAAAGTTGTTACTCTTACATAAAAGATGCGATTCTATGACATAAAAAAAGTGTGATCCTATAACATAAAAATGGTGTTACTCTATAATATAAAAAGGTGTTACTCTGTGACATAAAAATGGTACTACTCCATGACATAAAACAGTTGCTACTCTATGAAATAAATGTGTTAACGGCGTTGCTCTATGGCATAAAGAAGGTGTTACTCTATAACATAAAAAAGGTGTTATTCTATGATATATATAAAGTGTCACTCTATGACATAAATAAGGTGCTACTCTATTACATAAAAAAGGTGTTACTGTATGACATATGACATTAACGTTTACAAAATGTGTTGCTGTAAGACGTAAAAGGTGTAACTCTATGACATAAAAAAAATGTCACTCTAAGACATAAAAGGCGTGACTGTATAACATAAAAAGATGTTACTCCATAACATAAAGAAGGTGTTACTCTATAACATAAAAAAGGTGTTATTCTATGGCATATATAAGGTGTTACTCTATGACATAAAAAGTGTTACTCTATGATATGAAAAAGGTGCTACTCTATGACATAAAAAACGTGTTACTCTACTATATAAAAGGTGTAACTCTATGACATAAAAAACATGTCACTCTAAGACATAGAAGGTGTGACTATGACAAAAAAAGGTGTTACTCTATAACATAAAAAAGTGCTACTTTATAATATAATAAAGGGGTCACTCTATGAAATGAAGAAGATGCTTCTCTGTAACATAAAAAAAGGTGTGACTCTATAACATAAAGAAAGTGTGACTCTATAACATAAAAATGGTGTTACTCTATGACATTAAAAGGTGTTACTATATAACATAAAAAATGTGTTACTCTATGACATAAAAAAGGTGTTACTCTATGAAATAAATGTGTTAACGGGGTTGCTCTATGGCATGAAGAAGGTGTGACTCAATAACATAAAGAATGTGTTTCTCTATAACATAAAGAATGTGTAACTATGTAAGATTGATTTTTGGACAGCTAGATTAAATCTATATTCAGGTCCGAGGTTCAGGTAGGTCAATCGTATGTTGAAGTGCACATTAGCTTCTAGTATAATAACGGTACATGTGAATGTATAATATCGCATACGTTTTACACTTCTTTTATTGCAGTTTTTTAGATAAAGATGAGATAAAACGCTTCCTCTTTGAGGAAGCAATATATATTAATGTTGTTCGTTATACATTAGTCGATAAAAAATGTTATATAGACGAAATCATGACTAAGTGGATCAATTCAATAGGTACAAAAACTTATTTAACAGAAGCATTGATAATGGTAGTTATCGAAAGGGTTTTGACTGTTTTTGTCATAAATATAGCTGTAATGTAAAATAAAACCGGTTATATAGTTAAAGCATTAACACAACGATGCCCAATTTCCAGAGAGAGAAAAATGTATTAAGGCAGCACGTGCAAGCACGAAACCCCATCAAATATAAATATAGATAGTTAAAATTTGGTAAAGAGAATGTAGAAAAGATGCTTTAAGGTAGCATGAGCGACTTTTGTAAAATACTAGCTGTAGCTACAAAAATTAGACTGTATTCCTGAAGTATTTAACTAATCATATCGACCCAGAAAAAATAGGATTGCCGACCAAATTATCGAGAAAACAAATATTGAAAAATGTTAGTTTTATACGGGCCTTATGAAAGTTCCCTTTCCCAAACATGATTCATCAGGAATAGCTCAGTCATAAAATATTAACTCTTGAAGAACAACTACAGGTTGTAGCTTATTTCGCCCAGATTTGCGTAGAACCAAATAAAATATGCGTTACTGAGCAAAATATCATGAAAATTATGATGAACGTTAATTACTTTCGATAACCTCGTGTATAGAAGCGTTTACTGCGCATGCGCGTGAAACCAGGCTTGTTTACATGCTGCGGCCAGGTCCCGACATACATGTGTAGATGTCGCGGCAGGTCGCGTCAGGAGCGTATGAAAAATGCGTGTCTTAACTCGGAGAGAGAAAAGAAATGGAATTATTGTTTGATTAACTTTAGCATTAATGTTTTTATTTCACTTATCATTGTCAAGTGATTTTGCACATTCATAACTAAAATTTTCAGAAAATTAGTATTGAAATTTCTTTAGGACCACCAGATGCCCCCGCTTCGTACGATACCCACCGCTCATACTACCTTAACTGAACTATAATTAAAGAAGAAAAACTTCTCAGGAACATGATTGTAAAAGGTTTTCACAAAATCACCAATGACTCTATGTCTGAAAATTGGGAAATCTTTAAAGTAACTGAGACATTCGCTTTTCTTACTAATGCTTTATTCAATTAAAGTAAGCTTTACAATAGTAAAACAAATGATGTAGAACTGTAAAATATTAATATAAATGTATACGATGAACTTTAGTATTATGAAACCTGAGTTTTCATTTGTTCGGAGTTGAAGCCCTTTTACATAAAGTGTCACAGCTCTGGTTGTAATCATGATATCAAGCTGAAATTTTGTCTGTTGATATATATTCTATAATTAAAGAGAATAAGCTACTCAGGAACATGATTATAAAAGGTTTTAGAAAAATCACCTAGGACTCTATGCCAAAAATTTTAAGAAATCTGAAAAATCAGCTTTTTAACCTCAATTTTTATTAATAATGCTTAATTACTGTACAACAAGCTTTAAACTAATGATATATAATAATAAAATATTGATATAAATGCATACAATGAACTATGAAACAAATTCTTCGAGAAATTGACTTATCGGTCCTCATTGTAATGGGTGGTACATCATAACTCTGGCTGTAACCAAGATATTGAGCTGAAATTTGATGTGTAGGTGTATATTCTACAATTGATGAGATTATGCTACTTAGAAATATGAGATCAAAAGCTTTTAATAAAATCACCAAAGACCCTATGCCAAAACTATGGCCGCCAACCGCAGACAGCTCGCAGCGCCACAGCTTGCCCCAACCGCACGCCGCCAAACGCAGGCCGCTCGCAGCGCCACAGCTGGTCGCAGGATTCTAGATGGGTTATCTGACCTCCTACAACTCTAGACCTCTCACCTCAAAACCCTGTGGGGGTGCTGGGCCACTTGTGTTAACTAGCCTCCTACAACTCTAGAAACCCTGTGGGGTTCTGGGCCACTTGGGTTAACGCACCTCGTGCAATTCTGGAACACCTGGAATTCCAGGAGGTGTTCCAGAACCGTCACTGTTTAACTACTAACAGTGAAGCAGTTGCTTCTCAACACATGAACCAATACTCACATGAATTGGATTGGAACAACACTAAAATTATAGATTACGAATCAATTTACAAAAAACGACTAATATCAGAAACGATTCACATTAACAACGATAAAAATAACATCAATAGAAAAGATGACGTGAAATTTCTAAATTCTACATACATTTCATTATTACGAATTTCAAATTAAATAGAAGTATCGCTGGTTTTCCCTACGGATATATAGATATGGATACACACATATATATTTATATATACATGCATGTGTATGAGTGTGTGTATATATATATATATATATATATTTCTGTTCACCGCTATGTTTCAGGACTTTTCATTGGTTTACCGCTATGTTTCAGGACATTTGCATGTTTTCAGGACTGTACTGAATTAGGAATATGTTTACCGCTACCTTTTAGGACATTTTTGTATTATTCAGGACATTTAGGGTTTCTTTCACAACGTTTTTTTCCGTAAAATTTTTCCGAAATCAACGTAAAATACTGCGGAACTGAAAGGGGGCGCCGCAGGCGTCGTGGTGTTAGTCAACACCCTGAGGGATATTATTTCTTTAGTCACTTATATACTATTTATATACTATTTAACGTTTTATACCTACTTCTATTGCAGAAAACCTGTAGGTGTCCTGGAAGGTAGCGGTGTACTAAGTTATATATATATATATATATATATATATATATATATATATATATATATATATATATATATATATCTTTAAGCGTTATTTCTGGGACTCCACGTTATTTCTGGGACGTCCCAGTTTTACACCCCCTGTTTTTGCGTTATTTCTGGGACCCCGCTAGAGTGTCGGTACTAAGAGAGGGATTATTTCTTTAGTCACTTGTATGGCGCAACTCTGAGAAAACGGACTATATAACACTGTATAATCCCAGAAATAACGCTTAAAAACATTTATATATATATATATATATATATATATATATATATATATATATATATATATGGCTATGTGTGTGTATGTGTGAATGTGTGTATATACACATATATACACACTTTATTTACTGTTTGTAAACACATGCACTAACACACAAACATTATCGACTATAAATGCGACTTATCATTGCGTTATTCTCTCAATTTGACGCTATGTGCACTGTGTAACACTTATTAGATAAGGTATTTATTGTCTCTTCCTTTTTTTTATTGTAATGCGAGTGGTAGTTTATATAAATTTGTTAAATTCTTTCTTTCTGTTAAATAAATTATATAACCTGAAGAGGTTGGCGGATCATGCCAACGAAACGTCGTAAAATAATTATAAGGAATCTTGCATTTTGATTTCTTCACATGGCCTCCGTCAGATCGATCCCTTACCTCAATTCAAAATCAATATTAGCTCTTGAAAATCAACAGACGGGAGAAATAAGCAAAGGAGTTGCAGCACATGCGGTTCAGATACTCGAGGAACAGATCCTCTAGTACAAAATCGACGTACAAACACTGACTGACTGCGATATTATTCGCATTCCAAAGGGCGATTCATTCACGGTCCATCAACCCACGCCAAATACAGCAGACTACTGATTTGGTTGGATGAACTGTGCCCGAAGCCGCTTTTCCAATATCAAACAAAACATACAGCTTTTTCAAGGCATCACCAGGACCCATATATCAGAGATTACACAGTAACTCGACCACTTTTGCCTACATCTGGCCAGAATCATCATTCTTCGCATTAACGCAACCAGGCGACGCATACATAAATATTCAGTCGGGAGTATTGGAATCCTGTAAGAAATGCCAAAAACTTTATATATGCCAAACAACGAAACCCGGGCGGATCGTTAAAAATAATTCACCCTGCAAAGTGCGATTGGTGGTTAACCAACCAAGATCTGACTGGCCGGCATGTAAAATAAAAATTATACGACTCGAACACATATTCTGGGTGAAAACAAGCTCCTCCAATATATGGTTATTTTCCACAAACCAAAAGGATAAAATATTTTTCAGCTGTAGCAGGACAGCCGATCAGCCCATTCCAATACAAGAAGTCTCCATACTGGAAATATCAGCAGGCTGCACAGCACGCTCCGAATCTATCGGCTTGAGTACAACCCGAGAAATATGCCTGGAAATAAAGCCGAAAATATACGCCGGAAGCGTACTGAATATTTCAGAAATTCTGGATAATATCATAGTGTGCTATCGATCAATAACCCAGCACATTAGCGAGGAAACGATCGTTCTGCCCCGAGGTACAAGTACGCAGTGCCAGTTCTTAAAAACGGCACGAGGACTAAAAGAGATCATAAGCCACGCTCAGAAACTAGAGCAATACAATACAATAAAAGATGATTTCTCGGAATTTAAGCAAGTCGTACCCTATTCAGGGGGCTCCATTTCGTTATTATTAATGGGATTGGGATTATTATGGAGGTCCTGGCCGAACAGGGGGACCCTGCTACTAATGAATAAAGCAATTTTTTCAGATACACATTATCGAGCGCGACCACCTGGAGCTCCAGTGGTTTATTACTCACCCGCCACCGAACGGGTCTTCTCCCCACACCTTCAAGGGACAAGCCTGCTCAGCCTACCATACTCCCTACAGGAATGTCGAGCCGTGGGGAGCACTCGGTCCATAGGCCAAGAAAGCATACAGTTGATCTGAGGCAGCGGACGACACGATCGAAGAGATTATTTATTATATATATTAAATTATTTGTAAAAGAGAGAGATAAATAGGTAGAATTGTAAATGATAGGCAACCTCACGCAGACACGTCATTTCACAGCTACATACCTCTGTAAGAAAAACCCTGATACAATAAATAGAAATTGTTACAAACGCTCTAACCGCCGAATATAAGCTAACCTTAGCAAAAGAAAATTAGATATGCTTAATAAATATCACCTTTGCAGCGGCTCGAGAAAGTGAAGATAACTTCAGCATACAAAAATTAGCACAATTAGAAGTTGCCACCAGAAAAATCATTTTTTTTTTACCAAGTCCCACCTTTGTTGAATCGACGAGGGCGCCGATGTTACGGCCCTCAAACGTGTTACGGGTGAATACCCGGCCAAGTATACAGAGTGAAGGGACGAGGCGAGCAGCATCGTTTCGACACACCCAGGACGTGGAGCATCGACAAAGATCAAGCTATGAAGAAATATTCGTCGTACCAGATTAAAGTGCTGACGCTTTGGCGCAATGATTGTCGGTCAGGAGAATCAATTATATGATCAACAAAAATGCTGACAATCCGCACCAGCAGTTGCAGGAGGATTTGCTCCCACGTATGAGAGAAAGAAGAAGGGGGTCCGACTGCTCGGAGTTAAATACAACCGGACGATAGAGGAAGAAAACACAGAGAGAGAGAGAGATGGAGGAATGAGTCACCAGACGAGGAGAGGCCACACATTGATCCATGAATGACCGGAGTTGTGCTACTCAACATACGTTAGAGAGCTTTTTGCAGTCGTATTCGCAAAAGAACAATTTCGTCCCTTCTTATATGACCGCAAGTTCACGGTGATGACTAATCATGAACCATTGAAGCACTTTCATAATACGAAGAAACCAGACTTACGATTGAACAGGTTAAAAGCCGAATTGTGTGGATATAAATTCGAGATAATATACCAACCAGAACCACAAAACTCCAACGCCGATGCACTATCACGGAACCCGGTGCTGCGCGATGGAGAAGATAACCCGGACCGCCCTCAAGTCGAAATCTATGAACTAGCCGAGAAACAGGAAAAAGAGAATAACTATAATGAATACGATCTCCCGGTAAGGATATGCTACATGACTAGAGTGGCTACAAAGAGAAATCGTAGTTAAACCGAAGATCAGGAATCCATTAGTGAAGGCAGCCTCAGAAATCTGAGGAAAATACCATTTCAGGACTCATCATCACAGTCAGATGAAAGAGAGGAATCTGAAGTGGAGTCTAAAAAGGAACCGAGAAGGCGCAAGTATACAAAACAAGCCGAGAGAAAGACAGAGGAAATACGAAAGAATGTCGTTTCATGCTTTCCAGGGGATCGATCGAGACTAGACTTGACCATCGCTGCTGAAATGCCATCCTTCAACGAGTCACAGGAGGAGGGACGTCGGAAGCTTGATTATCCTCCCCAAGAGAAAATGTTATGATCTTGTTCCGGCCTGTGATGAGGATGAGAGTATGAGAAGTGCAGAAAGTAACGTCTCCTCATCAAGAGAGATCGATAGAAATATCCCTTCACAAGACCGAAACAATAGTATGGCAGTCGATCATTATGATACTCAGAGCAACAATTCTGAGTCAGAATCATTTAGTGAACCCTAGTCAGAAGAACTCAGTATAGAGATGGACAATCAGTTGATCGATTATAGCCGAGAAGGAAAGCAGAGTAAGGACAACGATACATCTCATCGAGAAATAGAGGTACCAAGCACTCCAGAACCCCGTGATACTGCCCACCTGGATATTTTGGCACAAAGATTTTACGTGTACACTGAGGAGGCGCTATGTGCTCAACCAAATGTGTCTCTCACTCGGGATATTAATATACCGAGCTCTCCTAGTGGGAACTGTTTATTGTTTTTATTATTAAAAATTCTAGGACTATCTTTGACTTTCAGGGGTTGGAGTTAACGGTAGTATTCTTCAGAAATAATCTACCTGTCCTGAAAGTAGAAGATCGTTACAGAATAATTAAGGCAGCCACAAAGGAATAACCAAGACATACGGTAAGCTGGCACATAAATATTATTGGAGATATATGGAATCCGATGTGCGTCATTTTGTACGGGGTGTCCAGACTGTCAGACTCAGATACTTGTTCGAGTCAAGACACGGCTACCCATGCTTATTACGGATACACCCTCGAAGCCATTTAGCAAGATCTCTGTTGATTTTGTAGGACCTAAGGAGCCGACCGAAGCTGGCAATTAGTGTATCTTAACCGTTCAGGATAATTTTAGCAAATACTGCATATTAGCGCTAGTGAAACATGCCACAGCGGAGGGGGTGACTCGAGTATTAACTAACAAGGTCATCAGTTATTTTGGACCCTCGAGTACGCTTATAACTAATCAAGGGTCGCATTTTAGGAATAGAACACTTGAGGAGTTCGCTCGTCCCTTCAAGATAAACAAGTTCTGTACAACGGCATACCATCCGCGGTCAAGTAGAGGAATAGAGAGAATGTATCACACCCTCAACAAATACCCAAAGATGTATCTCAACGAATTAAAAAACTGGGACGAATTGCTGCTCCTTGCACAGCACTCGTGCAATGCAACCATATATGAAGGATTGGGATACAGTCCACATGAAGTTGTATTCGGCTACAAAGCACGAAAACCCTTTAGCTTCCCACCCCGAGAGAAATTGCTAACCTATAATGAGTATTTAGCCAACATCATATACTCATTAGCACAAATAAGAACTCTTGCCGCGATGAATTTAGAACAATCTAAATACAAATCAAAATTTTATTGTGATCAAAATCAAAATATTAGACACTTTCATGAAGGAGAAATAGTGTTTCTCATGAAAAAACCGAAGCACGGTAAAACCAATCAGGAATATATAGGCCCATGTGAGATTCTAGAGATAAACTACGACACTCACAACGCGAAAATACAAAAAGGGGAACAAACAAAAGTCGTCCACATGGTCCTTCTAAAACGAAGTTATGAATTACCTAGGAGAATGAACGAACACGAGCTCTAAGGGATATAATTATATATTAGCAGCACAAATAATAAGATTATAAAGAAGAAAGGTGAACAATATTAATCTAATACCAATTTAATAAAATGAACATAAACTAGATTTAGTCACAATTTCATTTTTTTTCCTTCGCGACCACTCAGAGGCCGCACACGCAATTCAGGGGGTTCTAGGTTTTTTTGGCAGCTCCTCAGACGCCGCATAAACAATGCCATATAAATTACTAATAGACACAAAATATGGAGTATATAACCTGGTAGAGCAATATACTTTTCCGACAGTAGGAACAAATATTTTTTCGTACACGGTGGTACACAAAAAGAACAAGGCTGCAGGAACTGTAACAATTTAACAGGAATTCAGAATGTGAATAAGCTGACCCGTCTTACGCAATAAGAGGGCATATGTAATAACAAACTAGCAATGAAGTTTTTGTAAGTACAAAGTCGGAAATCGTTAATATCGAAGCAGGTTTCCCACTATGTAAACTATAATATTATGAACGATTACTTTTAGGAAAATAGATAAGTCTGTTTCCCCCTGCAAAAGAAAAAAGGGAAAGGGAATAAAAGAGAAATGAAGTAAACAGGTAGAATAAGATTACTGTGAACCTCAACTTACATTGGCCGCGGGCGCATAAAAGGAAAGAAAGGACATGTAAAATGCAGTAATATTAATTAGCCATCCCTGTCAATCTAAATTGAGGGCGAAAACACTATGTATAAAAGTAGCACGTACAAAAAAAATGAGAATTAAATGTAAAAGAGTAGCAGATTTTCGCGCCTATTTCTTACAGACTGGTCATTTTTAAAGGGCAGGCGGAAATGAAGCAGGTCCGTGAAATAAATATATAAGCAAGTCAGAAAATAAAAGTGTATTATAACAAAAAATGGTAAAATATTTAAATACATATATTTAATATGACGCGTTAGGTAACGGGGACGAAACAGATGGCCGCAGGTCAGGTATAACGCAGATTGCGTCTCGGAGCGTGGGGGGACGGGGATGACGAGAGTCCATGTGACTATATAGCGCAGACCCTCGCACGTAAGCAGTCGGACACAGGCCACAGGAGTTAAAGGACCTGGCATCTACCACGGCGTGCCGCTCGGAATGAAGCCGAAACATGGCCGCAGTCGGAGCCACGTTTAAACACTCCCCGACATCGCAGTCCAAGAACGCAGTCTGTCGGGAAGTCACGAGGTCCCTCGAGGCCGGGTTCCGGGGTACAACGCTGATCGCTGTATTGGGGCAGATGCAGTAGGGCTGGGCGAGAGCTATGTTCCACGTCGATCCACCCACCTTGACCGCCTCGGATAAGAGAATGCCAGTGTTGAGAACTTGATGGGATACGCCCCCGCGCACGTATACCAGGGTACCGGATCGCTGACATACGACCTGGAACAGAATCACGAGGGTGCGCAGGAATTGTGGAGTTACCATCAAGTTCTTATGGTGATGGGAGAGAGCGCATCCCTCAGCCCGCGAGAAAGCATTCCCACCTCCCTTCCGCATTTCGCAAACGGCCTTTACTAGGGCATCACTAAAGAGCTTGGAAAAATCCGGTTGAATTGATAACCAGAGCTATTCCGACTCCTCCGTGTCCCATCGCGCGATATTGCAGGAGTCCAAATACCCATCTTCCGGATGCACCTCCGAAAAAGATAAGGATCCGGATAAATAAAAGAAGGGGACATCAGTGCGTGCATTGATTTGCAGAAAACGATTATTTTCAGGATCAATGTGGAAGGACAGATCCGCCAGAAGGAAGGGGATGGAAGCAGCATTCCCGTCGAAGTGCATGGCATATAACGGCGTCGCATACTAGGAGGCCACCGTCTCTATAGCGGCCGTCATGTAGGTCTCAACAGCCGTCAGGTCCAGTAACTCAGGACTTATGATGGATTGGCCCTAGAAAGAGAACACCCGAGGAAAATGATTAGAGAAGAAAGGAGAAGGCATGAGCGTTTTAAACAGGGACATGTTAAAACCTTACACGTAAAGACGCTCAAAATTCCGGAGAATTCGTTCCTATCATTAACGAAGAAACCAGAAGTGCTGGTACGCTGCAGCTGAAGGCGCCCAAAGGTAACTCCCGGAGCACGGATCACATCTTGCAGTTGTCGATTCGCTTGAGTCATCGAAGGAATGGAGTGAACTCCAGTGAACTAAAAGAAAAAAAAAGTGAAAATAGGAGAGATAACAAAGATAGCGCGTAATCAAAAAAGAAATTTTTACTTACAACATGCACGTAACAATGATCATTGAATCCATGAGGAGTGCGCATGAAATCACGGGCCCAAGTCAATGACTTACCATAATGGACTCAAAACGTTTTATATTAAGAATGAGAGCTGACTTTTAATACAAGAGAAACCAGCAGTTTATGGGTATGTATATTACTTTGCAGATGTGTCACAATTACAGTGACGGAAGGGGTGCGGATGTTACCTCCCCTTCACTACGTATAATTTTGGTTCAGTCAATTTTTTTATCCCTTATGCAATTGTTTCTAAGTATTAAAAATCAATCATAAAACAAACATTTAGGTTAATTTGGTTTTTTTTAGTATTAAATATTTTATATTTATAGCACTTTCTTATATGACTTGTGTACATCTTCTATAACCCTTTGGTGTATAAAATGAATCATTCCATATTACTGGAAATGAAAATTAAACTAAAACACTAGCCTAATTTTGACAAAACTATTTATCTCAAGTTATTCTTCATTAGAATATCAAAGAAACAAAAACATTTTTTGCCAAAGCATTATCTGCTGACAAAAAATTATTGAGGCGGCTACCCAACAGAGCCTGAAGAGATATCTGAAACATGAAGGAAATAATAAATTAATGTACTGTTACGGGGGTCAGACACCTTTAAAATTTTCTTCATAAAATGACCTCAAAAAAATAAATTTTCATAATTCGAAATAATTAGAAGTAATATCCTAAAAAATATTCAATTTGTGATAAAATGAGACCCAAAAAAAAATTGTTGATCAATTTTAACCAAATATATGGCCATTTCAAAATTTTTGCTCTGCCGTCGACTCCAGATTCAGGAACTGCATATATTTTAATGGAAGAGGTTCTAAAATTTTGATATTTTATATGACTACTGACTGAAGAGTTGTACGTATCCAAGTTATTTGATTAAATAATTTTTTACGGTCAAAAATTATTTAATCAAGTAAATTGGATATATACAACTCTTCAGTCAATAGACATATAAAATAGCAAAATTTTAGGACCTCTCCCATTAAAATATATGCAGTTCCTGAATATGGAGTCGACGGCAGAGCTCAAAATTTTACATTATGTAGAAAACAGCTTTAAAGATAAAATTACTAAAATACTTCTTTATTTCTTCTTCTTTATTTCTTAACTCCATCTCTGCCCTGAAATACAAAAAAGTATTGTTTTTAGCTCAAAATATTTTACATTTAGAATAAATATTCTGGTACCTCAGTATACGGTCCATCAGACTTGTAAGCTATGAGCACGCGTAACAGTCATATCCACATCAGTCAGTCAAGTTTGTTAAGTGGTTTAACATGTAGATCCTTTGGTGCTTTTAAATCCACATGTTTTTAATAATCTTTATCACATATATTAGATTCTTACACATATACTGAGGTAAATAAAGAATGTGTTGAGAAATTCAAAATCCTTCATGCCAGTATCGCCATAGCCAAATCCTTAAGAAAAATGTTTATAGCTGCAACTCTACTATATTGATCTTCTTTTAATGTCTGATTGGGTTCTTCTTTACTTGTTCTTCATTATTCTTTTTCACATATAATATTATTACTTAATAAAGAGAATACGACTGATACATATTTATTGCAGGGCATAACTGTTTTTACTTCAGAATATAAAATGTCAGTTATATCATAGTGACATTCAGGCGATGGCTGATTATAGTAGCTTTCTGGCAGAAGCGAAGGTTCCCTAACATTTTTCTGCACAATAGCATATCTTTCGCTTCCTTTAAAAGTTGATTTAAATCTGTACACTAAATGTTTTTTGTAATTGTCAGTATAGACTTAATTTTTCTTTAGTATCAGTCCCTGTTATTTTAAGTATAAAGTTTCCAATAAAAGTTCAAGTACTAAAAGCTGTTTTTAAGACTTTAATTCACTGTCACTTGCATTATTCAAACACTTCTAAAAACTTATTTAAAATACCTTTACGTATTATAATAAACTAAATGTTTACTCCCAAATTCATTGGAAACAATGAAAATTAAGAACAACACTTTGCATAAAAAAGGTGCTGATGTTGATATCACAGTGTTTATATGAAATGACAGCTGTGCATGTTTACATTGCTTGCGGACTTTTATACAGATTAAAACCAGCTGATAATAAAGGAGTGAGCTGTGAGGGACTGTCGTTGATAAGTCAGGTTGTTATCGTGCCAACGTAACTGCTATATAAGTTTTAAATTCAAATTTTTATTTTTGTCAAAAATACCGTCCATAAATTATATTATTTATTTTTCATCTTTATATTAATGTTTAAATTATTATTTTTGGAGCTTTCAAAGTATATATAGATATGTAGAGTCAGAATTTTAAATATATTAAGAACAGTGAAATGAAAAAAAAATTAGTAGAAATAATATATTATTATATAAATATGTATACAAGAGGAAAAATGCAATTTGAACAAAAAACAAATGTAAAGCTTTATCAGTGTTTTGTGTATATTCTTAAAACAAAAATAGATAATGCTTTAAAACTAATTGGGACATATTCTACAAGTGTTTTTTTAGTAAAATATGTAATAAGAAGAAAAGTGATTTTTCGTCATTTTAAAGGAGGCCGATCCCCTTAACTAATAGGAGTAAGGGCATGAGTAAGACATAAATAGTCGCAACTGTTATCTATCAATTTCTATCACCTTCTTGCCATTATCTATGGTATTAAGCACAAAGCAAATGACATTTGATAATGCTGCGTGGTTTTGCTATAATAACACACTGAAAGGAAGCAAAAACCGCAAACGAATGGACAGTTTCCCTACTCAGCTTACACAGTGGAGAAGAGGGCAATTCAGGAAATGAAAGCACTAGAACAGTTGATACACCATGGACCGCACCTGGAAAAAAAAATAAACAAGAAACACCAAGTATCATACAAAAAAAGAGTAACACTGATTATCAGACAAGAGAACCAGGGGAAGAAAAAGTACAGAAGGAAAAAATGCTACTTATTTGACTTAATTGCAGAGAATGTTCTGAGCCTCCAAAGTAGATGAAAGAATTGTCACTCCTACAACAACAAGCGGTCTCTATGGATACATCGTTTGTCGCAGCTGCATCAGACACATTACGGTGCACCAGAAAGCACGTTATCTGAATACATTTCTGATCGGACGACTTCAGCTGCGATTGGATAAATTTTGCCATAGTCTTCGGCTAATTTCAGGAGAGTGCGTATAGCTAGAAATGGCGAACATGCCAATCCATACGTCACGGTAGTTAATCGATAAACTTGAATGGGTTCACTCTTGTCAAAACGCCATAAAATCGACTGAAAAGATTGATCACATTGTTCGACACCAATCTGCCTGAACATATTCTCCACGTCAGCTGAAAGAGCGATCTTGTACCTACGCCAAGCACAGATCAAAGCGACGGGATTCTGAAGAAGTTTGGACCCAACGTATAGGAGGTCATTGATCGAAATTCCTGATTTAGATTTGCTGGAGCCATTAAACACAGTACGTAATTTGGTTGTCGTACTTGTTTTTTTCCACACACCATGGTGGGATAAAAAGGCTTGGGAGTTGCTAGATAACGAAGAAACATTCGATGAGAGTGACATATAACCAAAGTTAATGTACTCTTTTATGAAATCAATATAAGCTAATTTCAATTTTTCGTCTTTAGCGAAGTTTGCTTCGAGACGAGTGAGTGTGCGTAATGCGGCAGAATGAGAGCTCTCGAGATGAGCAGAACTCAATTGGTCTCGACTTTTCGAGGGTAGACTTACATTATACCATCCTGTTTAATATTGACGAGTTGTTTTTCGATAAAAATCCTCGCATGCTTGTTCGTCAGGCGAGTACGATTTTTTGTCAGTGACTATCTCCTCCACCCTCTAAAGATCTTCTACGAGCTCCAAAATCTTGGTTTCATTCTCACAGGTGTTCGAACAATGAAGAGATATTGTTTCTAGCCCTATTTCTGAAGGTGAAGAAGAGAGATTTCCTGTCAAGAGCCATTCGAGTTTGGAACTAAGTGCTATCGGCTGAAGACTTTGGCGCTTAACAATTTGATTTTCAATGATTTGCGCATAAGCGCTTGCACCGAGTAGAATATCGATACGTGAAGGTTCGAGATACATGGGATCTGCTAGTTGCAGCCCTCTTAAGTATTCGAAATTAGAATTACCACTTACGACGCGGGATTTATAAGATGAGAGTTTTGGCAAAACTATAGCGTCAACCTTTAGAGAGAAAGTTGAATCAAAATGAGGTTGTATAGAAATACAAGCTACCTTAGAAGCGGTACATATGCGAGCGCCCCACCAAAAGAAATAGTCCAGAAGCAAAAGAGGTATATTCCTGAAGTCCGCGCACACATGAGAACGCCGCAACCCACGCGCGCCGGCCGCATCGACGAGCACTAACAAGCAAGATATGCACGCTCGACACTGCGCCTGCGCAAAACAACTACACCTCAAATACAGTACATAAAAACGCCACCGCATAACAAATAACCACGCAGTTGTGGCGCCAGAAACGATCGATATTACGTATGTGCTTGCTATTTTTTTTGATAATCGAATTGGGGAGAATAGCTGACCATGCATTCTCTACTATGATGACTGATAATTATCAACTTTAATTATAACTAAAGTGGTTATCTTTTTAACAATAATACAGTCTTAAGGTTAATAGTTAATTAAAGATCTGCAACTTTTAAATAAAATATTTATCAAGTTAAGTCTTTAAAAGATTAAGTAAATACTTATCAAGTTAATTCTTTAAAAGTGTAGGTTAATACTTATCAAGTTAATTCTTTTAAATTCATTAATTCATTAATAAATTATGAATACGTAATAAATTGAGTAAAAAATAAAGAGCAATTTGGAAATATTAAGGAGAAAAAAGAATAACATTATATTTGTTAAAAATAAAAAAAATTTAGATTACAAAAAAAAAGAAAAAAAAATCACGATGGGAAAATTTTTTGCAATTAAATTCAATATTAATACTTTATTGAGTCGATCATTTAGTATTATTTTGATTTTTAGGAATATTTATAAAGGCTGCATATAGTTATTTTTTTTTTATATATTCACCATGGAAATTTTACTTTTAGTTTATTCAATAAATGTAAAAGATTATTTATTAATAATTTTGCATTGAAATTATAATTTCAATTAAATTTCCTTTAAATTTTCTTATTCTTAAACTTGATTTCATTATTTATTTAAGTAATTTAATAAAAATATTGATTGTGGAGTCAAAAAAAAATATATTTATATATATAATGTAACGGATAATTTATTCTCCGGCTGCTCGACAATTATCCGGTTACAAATAGAGTGCATGCGACTCTTAATGATTGAATTATTAAGGGAGAACGTGGTAAGGTAAATAACTACTCGCGCGTGTAAAGTAGAATCTTCAGTTTATTCGATTAATCGGGAAGAAGGGACACTTTACGATTCGCGGTCAGGAGGCGCGTAAGGGGGTCCGAGTCGCCGCGGGTCAGAAAGAGAGAGAGAGAGATGAGTCGAGCCGGTACTTACAAAGTGGCGTAGTATCACTGTCGCCGGCCTTAGACCGCGCCAGGTCCAACACCTGGTGCGTCGCTCGCTCTAGGTCGTGTCGAGGCTGAAGAAGGCGACAAAGTCGTGGCCGGGTGCACACAAACACTCACTCTCACGGGAACGCGTCGCCAAGTCGAGGTACAATCCCGGTAGACTTGGTAATTAAGCGAGGAGCGGGGGCGCTATCCCATGCGAGAATAACTCTCTCCTGAGCCTAAGCAGGTCGCGCGCGCTCCACGCGTTCTCTCTCTCTCTCTCTCTCTCTCTCTGTGAGTACACACACAAGACGTATTTCGCGTCGGCTCTGTATACTTTGTGTTTTCCATTGACTAACGTTTGTTGGGAGTCGAGTTTTGTTTTCAGGCAAGGCAGATTCCCGCTGGCTCTCGCTTTTTGAGCATTACACGGCAAGGCTTATCTGTTCTGAGCCAGGGAGTCTTGATTTTTGCCTGTCGCCTTGATTACTCCAACCTGCTTGCTGGCTAGTTGCCATGTTTGGATTTTAGTGCTGCGTATGCTGACCGGTCTTGTGACGACTTCCTACGTATTGGGCTACAAACTCCAGTGATTTGCGCCATTCCAACATCGGCGTACGGTCAAGGATTGTTCGCTCCTACTTGCGTCTCATGACATTCTCATGACCAACGTATGATATCTTCAACATCATCGAACGAACTCATTCGTCTCATCGACCGGTTGATCACACAAAGTGACTTTATTTACTTTGGTTAGTCTAGTGCGATATCATTTTAATTTGCTTTTATTTTAATTAGCTTCTAATAGCTTAGTTATTTATCTTTGTGCGTTCGCGTGTAGTCATATATTGTGTTTTAGGTTATGTTTAATTAGGTCAGTTTATTGTCGCTCATAATTACGATTGTAGCGACTTCTCGAATTTAGTGTTCATTATTGTAACTATGTGTTCAATTCTGATACCGCGGTCGATACCTTCGTGCACTACATTATCATGCCAAGTTGTGTTCATTGTAAGCATCGTCTCAGTTATAATCGGCTGACCTATAACGGTTGCAAAAAAGTTTTTCACGAACGTTGTGTGCCCAGATACTTGACTACTGTTAAAGCGCAAGATTGCTGTTTGAGAAGTTTTTCTCCTAATCATAGTGTAATAGTTAACCCTGGCCCTGTGTTTTCGCGTTCCATTGACCAAGCAGCAGCACGCACACCCAACTTTGATGCGACGCGACAATTTGATCCGAATTGCTCTAGTTCTTCTACTAACTCTCCTTTACACGATTGTACTTTCATCTCCACTGTTTCTGTTAACTCTATGATCATGAATCAATCATACAATTTTATTTTACCGGCAAATGGCGAACAACTCTCTCAGAACATGCCATTGCAGTTTAATAATGGTAGTATTAATCAGTCGCCTGGTTACCCTTCATTTGTTAATAACACTCAGCAAACCCAGGATACTTTCAACCAATCGGTTGCCTCTAATCCGCAACTACCTACAAATTGGGCTCAGCTCTCATCTGTTGATCGTTCAGGCATGCTTTTTCAGATGATGCAGTCGCTCTTAAATGAACAGGGTGAGTTTCGTAATATTCTTGCTGATAATACTCGGCGTATATCCGCGCTTGAAAACGATCGTGTGATGTCCGATGCGAAATTTTCATCTGAAATCGATCAACTCAAAGAGTTGCGTAGACGTGATTCTCCTACTGCTGAATTAAAAGTAAATGGCATTCCATCTAATAATGCAGTCGCATTTGATTTATTAGCTAAGAAACTTTTAGAAATGTTTAAAACTCCATACATTGTGTAATGATATTCTTGACGTTCGTGAAATCAAGCCAAAAAATCCCAGGGTCAGGGAGGCAACACTAACAGATAATGACAACAGTACAGAGGCAAAAAACCATGTTTCCTTCATTATCAAATTTAAGTCAAACTACATTTGTCAACACGTTTTAGCTACTAAGCGTAAACGTGGTATTATTAAGTATAGTGATCTAGTTGATAATGGCTGTGCAAATCCTGTTACTGTGTTTGAAATGGTGTCGCCGCTGTTTAATGACTTGCGTATGATTGCTAAAGATAAAGCTCGTGAAAAAGGTTACAAGCACGTTTGGTCGTCAAACGGCTGTATTTATGTTAAAAAAAACTGATAATTCTGTACCGATTATTATCAATACTGAACATGACCTAAATAATATGGTTTGACATTCTACCGGGTCAAGTACCCAGATGCGCAATGAGATACGACATAGTGCCCGATTTGCTCATGCTAACGTAAATTCTGTTCGCGATCATTTTCTCGAGATTAATAATTTGTTAATTAATAAGAACATTGATGTTCTTGCTATAAATGAGTCTTGGCTTACGCCCAATGTTCTTGATAATGCCATAATGACAGAAACTTGACCCACTGTAATGTAAACGTTGCGAATAAGAAACATCGTCGTAAGTACGTTCAAGGCGGAGGTATTTTGGTATATATCAGAACGGGTATTGAATTCAAAGTATTAACTAAATCGAAAATTAATAACATTGATGAAACTGAGTTTATTATTCTCGAGCTTATTTTTCAAAATGATCAACGTGTGTTGTTTGCTTCAGTGTATCACAGACCTAAACGTCATGTCTTAAATTCGTTTTTTACATATTTCATAAGTATTCCCATCTTCATTCTAATATTGTTATACTTGGCGATTTAAATTCAGAGCTTCTGTGTGTTCTGATTTTTACGCTGAATCGTTGAGGAATCTTATTTGTGATTATGGGTTCTTTAATGTCCCTTTCGGAGCAACACATCACGCCACCCAGGCTGGTACTTGGCTCGACGTTGCAGTCATTGATGCGTCCAATAAATTGTTGGCCTTCGAGAAGTCCGCTACTCCTTTTATTTGCGTTTCCCTTATAATTGATTACAAACTCCAGGTTCGCGAGTGCATCAAGACTATCATCAGTCGAGATTTCCATAATTTCGGCGCTGACCTTTTTGCGCGCAAGTTGATATCTCAACTAGGTTCATCTACGTTTTCTGAATATATCAACAAGGATCCTAATGCATTGCTTACTCAATTCCAAACGACTGCATTAAGTTTGTTAGATGAATACGCTCCCGTTACTGAGCGTGTAGTCAAAAAAACTTCAGCACCTTGGTTCGACAAATCCTTACGAGACCGATGTAAAGAACGAGACAAATTATATAATAAAGCTAAGCAATTAGGTTGTTCATCGTTATTATTTCGGTACAGAAGTCTACGTAAACAATTAAAATACGATATTAGGATAGCTGGCGACAAATACTTCATTAGCAAGCTTCAAAATGTCAATGACTCTGTAAAAAAATGGGCTTTATTAAACAAGTTAGGAGCTACGGGAAAGCGTTCTAGCTCACCGCTTGAATCTTTTTCTCCTAAGGAATTAAACTCCTTTTATGCCTCAGTTGCTACAGCTCATCCGCTTTGCTCTAAAAGTGACTTGCGAGCATCCTTGATATGCCTTTCAAAGAGAATGCACCTATATTCGATATGTCCGAGTTATCTTATGTTCACGTATTGCAAGCTGCTACACAGGCACTTGCTAAATGCAAAGTATCGTCTCTAAATATATGACCTACATCTACAATACCTCACTGCGTACTGGTGTTTATCGTAACATTTGGAAGAAGGCATTGATTATGCCATTAAAAAAGGGAGTTGAACTCAAATCACCTTTTGACACAAGACCCATAGCAAATTTGGCTCACTTTGCCAAAGTGTTTGATATGTTGGTCACTATGCAACTTATCAATTACCTTGAGAAAATAATTTTCTTTCACCTTTTCAATCAGGTTTCCGTAAACATTACAGTACCCAATCTGCTATGATTAAGATCACAGATGACATTCGTCGAGGAATTGACAACAAAATGGTCACTATTCTCCTCTTGTTTGACTTTAGAAAAGCCTTTGATACGGTGAAACACTTCACCTTATTGCGAATCATGAGAGAATTAAATTGCTCGGACGAATTTATCATTTGGTTTCACTCTTATCATTCTGGAAGATCTCAGGCAGTTGTGGACTTACGAGGATATCTAACCGATTTTTTGAAATTGACCTCTGGAATACCTCAGGGTTCAAACTGGCCCCGTTGCCTTTTTGGCATTCATTAATAGTATCGTAAAATGTTTAGTTTATTGCTCGAATTCATGTATGTTATTTGCTGATGACTTCCAAATTCATCTTCAATGCAGACGTGCGGAACTTACTAGTATTATCGAGATGTTGAACGTGGAGGCAGCGAATGCGGTTAGATGGTCAGTCGATATGGATTTTACTCTTAATTATGCAAAGACTGTCGCCATCATCTTTCGTTCGCATCAAATGCTGATGAGAATTAGTATTCCAGATCTTCCTCCAATCATGGTCAACGGACATCGCATTGAGATAAGGAATTTGATCAAAGATCTTGGTCTTATTTTGACATCAGACCTTAGCTGGAACGGCCACGTATCGCAGATTACCTCTAGGATTCATGGAGATCTTTATCGACTGCGCTTTAGATTGTACTTTCTTTCACATAATGTTAAAAAGCAGCTTGTGACCGCGCTTATTTTTCCCCATTTCGATTATTGTTGCCTTGCTTATTGTGATTTACCAGCTTATCTAAATCTTAAACTACAACGATTACAGAATGACTTGGTGCGTTTTATTTTTCGTTTACGTAAAGATGCTGCGCTTAAACCTTTTTACAAATGCCTTGGTTGGCTGCCCATCTTAGATAGATGAAAATATTTTATGGCCGTTAATACGTACAAGACGCTGACTTTTGCAAAGCCGAGTTACCTCGTCCCGTTTTTCGCTGAACTAAACGCCGACGTTAGAAGATCGAATCGTGCGCTTACAGTGGCAGCATCATCATCCTTTGCTATCCCAACTGCGGCGACTACTACCTATAGTCTTTCTTTCAGTATCTCCCATGTTCCATTAAACTAAAACCATCGGTCCAATCGTTTAAAAGTGCAGTTTTTAAATACCTACTGGGATGTACTAGCGATATTTCTGATGACTGATGTAACTGAGTTGCGTGCGCGTTAATTACATAATGTTATGCCTAAAATGTTTTGTACTAAACGTGACTAATTTTGTTACCAAATTCTGTTTTCTATTATTTGCATAATTTAGTTTACTTTTGCTACGTGTCTAACTGACCGATTTGTCAGCAACCTCACCGATATTATATTATACTTGTGATAAATTTATCTTATTTGAGTTATTGTTTTACCATGTAATTTTATAACTTGTTGTAATCTTTATTTGTAAGGCGATATACGATCCAATGGGACCTTATCGATAATAAACAGTTTAAATCAAATCTCTCCCTCTCGCCCGAGCGCCCCTGCGCGTCGTCTGCACCTGTAACATAACTCGGAGGAATTAGTACACTTATCATACGGGGAGAGAGGAAAATGACGGAGAATAATTTTCCGTCATATACCCTCCCCCAGACGCTGGTTACGGGCGACGTACCAGCTCGAGGTACTCTCTCTCTCCGTCATGCAACATGCAATAAGGATGGAGCTTCGATGTGCCATGCAATAGGCTTGAGGAGTACAAATAGAGAAAAAAGGGGGTAAGCAACTCGGGTTCCCTTTTACAGTTTTCTTTATTTGGAGCCTATGATACATTCGGCCCTACGAGGTCCGAGGCACTCAAGGGTGTCTCGCAGGACGGTCACCGGCCTGGCGGCTCGCAGGAGCGCGGCCTTGGCGGGGTCGCTGTCCGTCGCGCCTGTCGGCGGGCGGTTATCGGCGCCTCGTCGGGTGATTCGCCGGGTCGGGGCAGCCGCGTCACCTGTCGACGCCAGGGCGTCCGCAGATGGGGCACCACCGGGAAGGAATTGGGGCTCCTGCCTCACGCTGGGCCCGGTGAATCTGCCGCTGTAGTTGGCAGGCCTGCCTCGCGGCCTCCTTCTGGAGCGCCGCTAGCTGCTCTTGGGCGGCTGGGGCCTCTCTCTCGGCTTGCCGTTGCCTCCTCCGGCGCTCGACCTCCACCTGGCCCATCCTCTGGAGAGCTCGCTCGTCACTCACCATCCTAGGGTAGTCGCCGGCCATCTTCTTCACACGCTGTTCCGGCCGGCGAATGCATCCAGCCAGTCAAAGGCCGTCGCCTTTAATTGGCGGGCAGCGTGCGCGGCCTCGCGTGCCTCCAGGAGTGAGACCTTCAGGGACTCCCACTCCTCGTCTCTGGAGGGTAGCCGGGGGTCCCGTGGTAGGGGCACCGGGTCCTCGCGAGCCGCCTCTATCGCGAGCGGGCGCGGTCCCCCGTCGGTAGCCTCTTCTGCGGCTGGCGCGGTCGAGTCCGTGCTGGCGGTGGACGCCGTCGGTAGTCTCTTCTGCGGCTGGCGCGGTCGAGTCCGTGCTGGCGGTGGACGCGGCCTGGGACGCGGCCTCGGATTCGTGCGACGATCGCGCGAACGATGGCGTCCTCCAGCGGCGCGTCCGGGGCGAGTTGGAGACGCGAATGCTGGGCTCCGGTGGCAGTCGGTTGCGGGGGGGGGGGAGAATGGTTCGCTCACCTCCGTAATGATGACCGGTTCGGCCCTCTCCTCCGGGGGGAGATGTGCGCGCTGCCCTTGCGCGAAGACGTGGAGCTGGCGCATCATCTCCCGCGCCAGTTGCTGTGCCAGCTTCTCAATCGGCAGGCTCATAGTGCCGCTCTCAGAGGTTCGCCCTGGAAAATACGGAATAGAAGGAAAAGTCACTACGTTCCAAGGTGAGGCAGGAGGTTAAGGGGTTAGTGACATGCTCGGCGCGTCGCGGCGCGCGTACGTTGGGGGAAGGTGTTACGCGACGCGGTTCGTTGCGGCTACGTTCCGAGAGCCTTTAGGCCGTCCGCGGCTTTGGGGTGGCATGACGCTTGCGTTTGGCGGCTTTCGCTCGTCAGCATCTGCCGTTACTCGCGAGCGCTTGCTCGCCTGGGCCCCTATGACTCATGTGGTTTGCATTACCACCAACCGTGCTTTGCGTGGTCTTCCCCTGTTGTGGGATGCGAGCTACTGCTCGCTCGCCAGGTCCTTGGGAGATCGGTCGTCGTCGAGGTCTTCCCCAGCCTGGTCATCGCGAGCCGAGTTAACGTCAGTTAAGATCCCGGCCTCTACGGTGAGACGAACCTCTTCGTGGTAGGGTTTGAGGTCTTCCACGTGGACCTTGCCGCAGTCTTTTCCGTCCAAGTCTTGCAGCTCGTACACATTCGACCCTAGCTTGGCTGCTATTATGTACGGGATCGCGTACTTCGGCGCTAATTTCGCCGCTACGCCTTGGGCTGCGGAGGACAGGATGGGACTTCGCTTCCACATCTTGTCCTTTAATTCAAAGTGAGCATCGCGGCGTGATGCATTATAATATTGCGACTGTCGTTGTTGCACTGCGGAAGCGTTCTTCGCAGCGGATTGTTGCACGTCTCGCAACTTCTGCAACCGCATGTGCCAGCGCTCGAGCTCGGTTGCTTCTGCGAGCTCTTTTGCTGCGTGCTGTTCGCGGCGTTTCAAGAAGATGGGTGGATTCGGTTGTCGAACTATGTTCAAGAAAGCTGGGCTCGACCCCGTCGACTCCTGCATCGCAGTATTGTACGCGAACATTAGTTCGGGGATGTGCAAATCCCAATGCTTGTGATTTTCTTCGAGGAACGCGATGATCATGGTTTTCACCGTGCGATTCACTCGCTCCACAGGATTCGCCTGCGCGTGATACGGCAGGATCGTCGTATACACAACACCACACTTGTTTAGAAAGGCGTCCAGAGCCTCGTTCTTGAACTCCGTTCCATTGTCAGAGTGAAAAGCTTCGGGTACTCCAAAGCACAGGAAGATTCGCTGTTCCAGTTCCTTTTGGATGGTACGTGCGTTCGTCTTGCGAATCGGCACGCATTCGATCCATTTTGTAAATAAATCCAGGAAGATCAGCAGGTACTCGAAACTTCGAGCGAATCTGGGAAAAAGCCCCATAATATCCCCTGCAACTATCTGCCACGGGCGTAGCGCGCGATGGCTGCCCCTGAGGCCTGCCGGCGCTGTCTGCTGCACTTTGCACTGCTGACAGATCAAGCAGTTCTGCGTGGCTCTCTTGCATCGCTTGCTCGGGCTTCTCAGCTGGTAGCACTAATTTCCAAGCGTTCTCGTCCTCAAGCAAATCTGCGACTGCAGGATTTGGACTGTAGCTGTAGAGACGCACGTGAACTATCTTCCACGACGGATAGTCACCAGGATTTTGTCGGACGGCGGCGACCATGCGTTTGTACCAGGCATCGTCTGTCTCTTCGGAGATGTCCACTGCCGCGAGGTCTGGCGCTTCCTCGTCCTTAAACATGCGAGAGAGCGGGTCAGGCACGTGGGTTAGTGAACCCTTACGATGCTCGACGTCGTAGTCATAAGCTTGAATTTCAAGCGCCCAGCGCGCTAAGTATCCGGTGGGATTATGCAAATTGCATAACCATTTCAGACTACTATGGTCCGTTACCACTTTAAAGTGATACCCTTCGACATAAGCACGGAACTTGCGTATCGCCCACAAAACTGCAAGGCATTCGAGTTTCGTGACGGAATACTTCCGCTCCGCCGCGGTCATCATGCGGCTTGCGAAGCATAAAACTCGCTCTTCGCCGTCGATTGTCTGCGTGAGTACCGCTCCAAGGCCAGTATCACTAGCGTTCGTTTGAATCACGAAATGGTGTTCAAACGACGGCCGGTGTAATGCCGGGGCAGACGCAATGAGAGCTTTAATCTGCTCAAATGCGGATTGCTCCGCGTCACTCAACACATACGCAACGTTGTGCTTTGTTAACTGCGTGAGCGGCTCCGCAATCGTTGTAAAGTCGGGCAAGAACTTGCGATACCACGACGCCATGCCAAGGAACCTTCTCAACTGTTTGAGATTCTTCGGCGCCGGATATTCCAAAATTGGAGCGATCTTGTCCGGGTCAGGCTTAAAGCCGTCTCGGTTGACTAAGACCCCGAGAAACTTGACCTCGCTGCGATAGAACTCGGTTTTCTCACGGTTAATCGTGAGACCCGCGTCTTTAATGCGCTGAAGAACGCGGCTAAGCCACTTGACGTGTTCCTCAAACGTCTCCGTGACGATAATAATGTCGTCCAAATAGGAGAATGCATGAGGTTCCATCTCCGGACCGATAACGCGGTCCGAAAGCTCCTGGGAGGTCGCTGGCTCGCCCACTACCCCATAAGGCATTCGCTTAAATTCGAAGAGGCCCATTCCGGGGACAGTAAAGGCGGTTAGCGCCTGCGCCTCCTTCCGCAACGGAATTTGTTTGTAGGTGCTGCTTAGGTCGATCGTCGATATATATCGAGCATCCTGGAGCTTGTGTAAAATCGTATCCATGTGAGGGAGCGGGTACGCGCTCGCCTTCATTACCGCGTTCAACATGCGATAATCGATGCAGAATCGGTACGTGCGATTCGCTTTCCGTTGCATCACAACAGGGCTCGATCATTCACTGGTCGATTGTACAATAATGCCCGCCACGAGCATCTCTCGTACTTGCCTGTGCATTTCCTCCTCGAGCTTCTTCGAGACAGGATAATATTTCTGGTTTATGGGCCTAGTGCTTGAGATGTCGATGTTGTGTTTGACCCAGCTGGTGCATCCTAATGGTGCGCCACTCGCGGGCAACAGTTGATCGAGGAACTCAATCAAAGCGAGGTGAACAGCGCTCGCTTCGTCGTGCGCTAGTGACACTAATTCTACCGGAATTCGCCCTTTAACTCCTTCGATGCTAAGCGTCAATTCGCGCGGCCACAGCACGGCGTTAAATTTCCGCATGAAGTCGGCCCCGAGCAGACAGTCTGTGTCCAATTCCTCGAGGATCACCACGTCGAGGTAATGTCGCACACCTGCCACGTCAAAGGGCAGGTATACGTGGCCCAGCACCGCCGTGGTTTTGCCGTTGGCGAGGCGTGCGCCACTTCCGTGGTGCGGCGTAATCTTCTTGCCACATGCTCTCGCAATCTGCAAGCCAATCGCGCCTACTGCGGTGCGAAATGCTCCTGAATCGTGTAGCGCGCGTATGCGAAACCCGCCCAGACCCACGGGTAAATACCATCGTGAGTATTCTGGTTGACTCGGGGTATTCAAATTTCGGTCGGTAGATGTTGCTGCGACGGACGCAGCCGCGTCAGGTATTGGAGGGGCGAGAGGGATCTCGTCTACGCGCCGCCTCTACCTTTTCCCGAGCACACCGGGCAGTGTGGCTTAATATAGGGGACCATGCTCGTTCGCATAATTCGTTTGCGGTGTAAAGTTTTGCGCTGCCGGATTTAGCGCTTGTGGCTGTTGCGCATTTGCGTTCGTCGCTGTGTTGCGCGAGTCCATTTGTGTACTTCCTTCATCAAGGTACTCTAATCTGTACGTGTCCTGGAAGTTCACTGTTTTATTTTTTTGCGAGCTCGCTTCATTGCCTGTCGTTCTATTTGACATTGCGTGCAGGCGTGTACTCGCTATCAGATCTGACATCTGCTCCTGCAGCTGCCTTATTTCTTTGTCGTAGTCTTTTGCGATTCCCTGTATTCCCATCATTTCGCATGCTACTGCTCTTGGTATTGTGTATGTTTTGCGAGCGTGCATTGCACAGGGTCGTCGGCTGTAGGTGCTGTTCGCGTCGTAAAGACCGATTGCGGGGCTGAGTTTATTGTGTACGTGCCCGCAGTGCTGGCTACGGCTGTACTCGCCGTTGTCGTCGTGGTTGTTAGCGTCTTTATCCACGTTGACTGTGTTGTGATAGGTGATGGAAATCTACCTTGGGCTATCGCTTTTCCCAGGTTTATTGCTTCACGAATATCTTGCTACGACGTTCGCCTCGATCCTGGTTGATTTTGCGTCGTCGCGGTCCATATTTGCTCTGCGGTTGGTGATAGTGTTGTCGCGGCGGCGTTTTCTTTTTGTACTTCGGTGATTGACATGTCCAGTTGGTCCAGTATTGTATGGACGTTCCATAGTGGCGTTGACGTTTGACGTCTTTGCGTGTGGTGTGTGCCTCTCGTATCTTCACGCCTTAACACCAGCTCGTCAAGTGTACGTGCATCGAACGGCAGAGTTTGTATTAGATTTTCTAATTTCCCGTTTCTTCTTTCGAACACTTCTGCTTCGTCTTCTGCTTCTTCCGTTTGCATGAAGTCTTTCGCCGTATAGTCGCCTCGCAATCGCCTATATAACCTGTTCGTTTTTGCAAACTGTGTTCCGTTTTTCAGGAGTTCTAATTTTTCGAGCGAGTCGTCGAGCGGCTATCCTGACAGATGCATTATCCAGTCTTGGATTTCAACCCCCATGATGGCTTCAAAGGTGTCGTCGTCTAGGAGTGACATGTTGTTGACCTGAAAATCCCTAATGTATTTCGCGGAGGAATTCGGGTTTTAAAATTTTCATTTTTAAGTTAATGCCTTTGGTACCCTGTTGAAAATATCCATCTGGATATCCACGTGGATAATCCACGTGGAAATCTACATGGATATCCACGTTATAAACCGGTATTTCCACGTGGGCATCCACGTGGACAATCCACGTGGATATCCACGTGGATGCCCACGTGAAAATCGAGATGGATTTTAGGTGATCAATCGTGGACATCCACGTGGATGTCCACGTGACTATCCAGATGGATTTAGGTGATCAATCCACGAGGAAATCTAAGTTGATCTGTACCTGTGTAAATCCACGTAGATTTTTGGTAAATAATCAGCGCGGAAATCTACGTGGTTTAGGAGGTAAATAATATGGATATCCACGTGGATTTACTGCATCGATTTTAGGTGATCAATCCACGTGGATGTCCACGTCAAAATCTAGATGGATTTTAGGTGATCAATCCACGAGGAAATCCAAGTTGATTTGTACCTGTGTAAATCTACGTAGATTTTTGGTAAATAATCAGCGCGGAAATCTACGTGGATTAGGAGGTAAATAATATGGATATCCACGTGGATTTACTGCATGGATTTGAGGTGATCAATCCACGTAGAAATCCAGGTTGATTTCTATCTGTGTAATCCATGTAGATTTTCGGTTAATAATCAACGAGGAAATCTAGGTAGATTAGGAGCAAAATAACGTGGATTATTTACCTAAAATCCACGTGGATTATTCATTCACTAATCCACGTAGGTTTTAGGTAAATAATCTACGTGGATTTCTTGTAAATTTTTACTTTAAAATATGTAGGCTAATTCAATTTTTTAGTTTGGAGGGATTTTCTATAAGAATAAAAAGTAGGATTCTAATTAATTTATTAATTTTAATAAAAATATTATATAAAAATATGTATATTATAAGATATGTTACAATATGTACAATATGCAATACAAGTTTATTGTTAAGTAATTAAGAAGAAATCTATTCAATTTAGATATAATTGCCAAATAAGAATGCTTTTCTCTGGAATTTGTTTTTTATTTATTAGGAAGAAGATGAATGTTAAATACAAATGTAGATTAACTTAACTTAACTTACCAGTAGGTACTTTCATTTTATTTTGTTCGCATTTAAACAAACATCTTTCGCATTAGATAGAACCCGTTTTCTCGAGTCCTCCGCAATGATATCAAGAGTACCCTATTAATTTTTTGGATAATTCTATGTATTAAATTTTACCAGAAATATTTTTGAAATTAGTAATTAATCAGTAATTAATGCGAATAAGGGTGTAGAATATTTGAAAACCATGGCTGAAAAAATCTAATTAATGGAATCATTCAAAAACTCGCAGCGCTTGACAACGCGTTTCATTTTTAAACGTTTGTTTGAATATAAAATTAAAATGTCGATAAGGTATGAATCAGTCTTTGTGTTTTACATGCCCTTAAGAATAACGATACATGTGTGGCACAGCTGAAATATAGTTTTTTCTTTTTATCTTCATGTATATACATAACTTTTGCAATTGATTAGTTTCTAGAAAATTTATTTCATTGTCAATACTCAAAACCCGTTTTACATATGTATTCATATATAAAGGATTTTCAACCTCTACTCTTTTATACAGTGTATATTCGATGTTATTTTCTGTATCCACTATGAAATCCTGTATTTGTATATATTGGCCGTTTCAGATCGCTTTAATGATTTGTGACATGATTTAAATACGGATTCGTTTCTGACTAATTTCCCAAAAGTTTGTATATTATTTTTTCGTAAATTTAAATCTTGAATACATCGAAACTGTGGTTTACAGCATTTCACAAAATATCTATTATTTCCAATCTTAAGCGTTTCTTTGGTAAATCTATTTTCAAGGTAATAGCAATATTCTGTGACCGGAGAATCATCTTTTGTATTGGCAATGTGTTTTTCCAAAATTATTAAGCTTTCTGTTACTGAAAGATTTCGACATACTTGGTTAATAACCCCTTTTGAAGCATGAACATTTCTGACAATTTACCCGTTACCCGACTCAAACGGGTAGCCGGAATGAGCCCACAATGGACCCCAGTCAGCAACACTTTGCGAAATGTGTATCAATTGGTGTATGTTGAAAGTCATAGACTCTTTGGAGTACAGAAATTGAGTCTCTGCTACAAATTGTTTTAATAATACATCTGCTCTCACTCTCATCTGTAGTAATACTACTTTGCATTAACATATGAAATGCATTCACAAGAAGCGCCCAATGTTTACAATATATCTCGAAATTATCAATTTGTTGTAATGCAGGAAAACTATAATATAAAAGCCAATTTTCTAGTTCAATGCTTTTCCAATATTTTCTGTCTTTAATTGGACGCGATAGTCGAGCTATTTGCGTTGGTACTCTTAAACCTTTAAGATATTTATCAACTCGAGTAGTATTGGCGTTGGAAATACTATAAGGTTTATTGGACGAATTAAACCAATGGTCTAAAAATTGTTTGACAACACCTAGTGCTATGCAGTGCATTGCATCTGGAACAAAACCATCAATAAATTAAAGCTTTCCAAATTTAATAAAGGCGTTGCTTTCTTAAAACCACAAACAATAGTATTGGAATCAAGAGCTTGTTGAATATGAATCAAACTTATATCCTCAGATCGTCTTGGAGGAACTTCGTATAATAATGGATATTTCACAGCTACTTTTCTACCGTGACCCACTAATTCACCTGGGTTTAAACACCAATTGCATCCAGAGTAACCATTAAATTGTATTAACCCTTGCATAGGTGCACGTGCAATAGTATCTACACAACAACATTAGCGTATATTTTAATATTCTTCTCTTCATTATTAATTTTGCATTGGACACCAACATTAGAAAGTTTGCTAATATTTTCGACAAATGGTCTTAAAAATATATTCATGTTTGGCTTATCATGGCCAAACCATAAGCCAAATGTCAAAGGCTTTTTACTTCTTACAGATGGCGGTACTTCGTTAAGATTGACCTGAATGGGCCAAATAGAGAATTTTGAGCTTTTAAACACTGGTGATCCATCGCTGTTAAAAATTAATGACACATAAGACTTTTTATGTTCTTCAGGTAATGACCTGATAAAATCTTTGTATCGTTGTCCATCATAAATGTCAGATATGTTTTGATCATCTTCATAATTTCTATTTATTATTTCTGTATAATAATTTTGATTAGTTTCAAGTATATGCTTCAATTCATTACTTATGTCTAAGACAACAAAAAAATCATGATATAGTGGATCCTTTAAATCAATGCCTTTATCACACACTTCACATATAACGTGGCGTTTGTGCTTGTCAAATTTTTTAACGTAATTCTTACATTCTGGACAAAGAGCATGATATTCAATAGTTTCTCCAGAAAAAAACAATTGGTCTATTAAATATCGAGAATCCGGTAATATGGGTATTTCGAAAAATGTATTGAACAGTTTGCATAAATCTGCGACCGCACAATTTGGAAGAGAATATACGGTTGAAAACTTTAAAATTGCTAATAGGATTTCAATTTTATTAACAACAATATTTGCTGAAATACTATCATTTGCCTCGTCGTTTTGGAGCATTTCCGCAAGTTTCTTATACAGTGGAGGAAAATTGTTTTCATTATTATAGATGATTTCATCGTAATCTAAATCGACATCATCACTTTCACTGCCATAGCTGCTACTACTGTTGATAGTACCCTTTAAAAATTATTTTTATTCAAAAGACATGTAATTAAAAGATACACACACACGCGCGCGCACGCACACACACACACATACATACATACACACACACACACACACATACATACACACACACACATACATACATACACACACACACATACATACATACACACACACAGACACGCCCACACACACATATATGCAAAGACACGCACACACATACACTGTAGAACGACCCTCTTGCAGCCGTAAGAATTTTTCAGTTTTTTTTTTCAGAAATAATATGATCTTCCGATTTTTTTTACATTTTGGACTCTGGTGTCACCTCCAGTTTCAGGAACTGTGTTACGTGCCTAAATTTTAATCTATAAGTTTTACATTTAATTAATAATGGGATTCACAATACCAGCTATTGTGAAACAAAGTTAGCTGGACATCGCGAAATAGTATTTAGCAATAACATCGCGCGATGTCCAGAAATCGCTGCGCTTGCGGGGCAACGGCCTTGATCCAGGGCAACGCTCGTGAGGAAATGTATACGACACGAGGACAACAGGCCTTGCGCTGGATCGGTGGCAGCACCTCCCGAGCACCTCTCGCGCTTCCTGCCTTACCTGCGCCGATAGAGGCTATGGGAGTGAGAGAGACAGCGAGCGACTGTAGTGGGAGGGAATTTTCGCGGATCCAGGTCTACGGGCTGCGAAAATTCGTTGCCACGACAGTCGAGATTAATTAACCGAAAAAGGCAGTCGATCGATAATTTACTGAGAATTCATATTGTTTAAAAGTAATTTTTATAAGTTTTATAAGTGCCTATATTACTAGATCAAGTGTTAGAATATCGGTATAGTGTGCGAGAATATTGTTATTATATGGGACTGTTGGACTACAACTAAAGGAAATTAAAAAGAATAATTATCACACATTCATCGCGTAATTTATTTCAATTATCACCAAAAACCGAATCCAATTAACATTATTCTTCCAATAGACGAAGAGATCATCGATCTACGACAAGGTAAGGATTTCCAGTTTTTTTGCTATTTATTATCGGGAATTTATTCGCGTATTATTTGTTCGCGTCTGATAATTTAAGAGATTGTTTTGCACATTCGGTCATATATTACAAACATTTGTTAATATTTGTTAGTCGAGGTTGATGTCCGTTTAGCTCGTAAATTGTATAGAAACTCCTGTGAGACCGGCCATAGTTACGGGAGGTAGTGGATCACGGTTTCTACGACCGCGCGACTTCCCCCACTACTCTCTTGCTCTTTCTCTACGCGATACGGCTCGGAGGCAGTGGATCACGGTTTCTACTGCCGCGCGACCAATATACGTTATTTAACCGGGTGGTGGTCGTAATGGTTTCATCTTTCTTTTTTTAATGAATATTAAAGTTTCGGTTTAAAAATCGGTAATATAACATAATCATAATTTATCAAATATATATTATATTGTTATGTATATGATTATGTTATATTATATAATTTGAAAAATTATGATTATGTTATATATATATATATTTTTTGTTAATAAATAATTGTTTAAAATAAGATTAAGTGCGTACTGATAATTAATTTATCCGATATTATTATATTCCGACAACAAATTATTAATTGTTATTTGTTACAATTTTCTATTGTAAATAAACCACGTTTGATAAATTATGATTATGTTATATTACCGATTTTTAAACCGAAACTTTAACATTCATTAAAATATATATATATATATATATATATATATATATATATATATATATATATATATATATATATATATATATATATATATATATATAATATTACTAACTATAGCCCGGATTTCACTTTGTGCAGTAAGTGATTGGGAGAATACATTGTAACATGCATTGTCAAAATCACTGAAGATCAAAGCGTACGACCCGTCGAGAAATAGATTTACTAACCTATTAACACTTGGATTATTAATATTTTGGATAGTTATAAATATTATGCACCTCCCGTACCAACCCTTCACAGTAGAGTGTTTCGCGATTCCGATTCCAAGGTTAGGTTATCGATCGTGGGTAGGGAACGACAGATGTCCCAGAGCGACGACCAAAATTTTTATGTTTGTCGATACGTAGAGGTTAACCTAACCTCTCACGTAACAAACTGCATATATTTTGACAAATCTTAAGGCGGTCTTACACTTAAAAATTTTGAAAATATCAAATTTTTTATATTTAATTTTTTAATATATTTAAATTATATTGTAATGGGATTACAGATTTTAGAGAAACAGAAAAAAACAGGTGATGGCATCGGGATTTGAACCCGATTCGTCCGGAGGACAGTCGAGTGTCCTAACCACGGGGCTACCGATCGTTATACCGTCACGTAGCCCTAATGCATGGGTGAGGGTGGGGATAGCAGGGAACGTACTCTCTTTTTTTTAATTAAGAGGAATAGAGGAAAATTATAACAAAAAAAGAGGAAGATTTCCATGAAAAAGGGAAACTGAATCAATTAATTAGACGTTTAATAGAAAATTGTAGGAGGGGGATGCGAGTGCCACGCGTATACCGGAGCGCGTCAGACGTGTATACATGGCGAAATCATGATTTGAATAATTCCTAACACCAAGTAGGCGGGGGATGCGAGTTTCACGCGTATACGGGAGCGCGTCAGACGTTTATACATGGCAAAATAATTATTCAAATAATTCCTAACCCCAAGTAGGCGGGGTATGCCAGTTACACCCGGTATATGGGACCGCCTCAGACGTGTATACATGGAAAAATAATTATTTAAATAATTCCTAACCCCAAATAGGTGGGGGATGCGAGTTCCACGCGTATACGGGAGCGCGTCAGACTTGTGTACATGGCAAAATAATTATTTAAATAATTCTTAACCCCACGTAGGCTTCTGTATTCGTGTGGAATTCGCACCTACCGCCTACATGAGGTTAAGAATTATTTGATTAATTATTTTGCCTTGTATAAACGTCTGACGCGCTCCTGTATACGCGTGGAACTCGCATCCCCCGCCTACTTGGAGTTGAGAATTATTTAAATAATTATTTTGCCATGTATACACGTCTGACTCGCTCACATATACACGCGGACCTCACATCCCCCGCCTACTTGGGTTTAAGAATTATTTAAATATCTATTTTGCCATGTATACACGTCTGACGCGCTCCCGTATACACGCGGACCTCGCATCCCCCACCTACTTGGGGTTAAGAATTATTTAAATATCTATTTTGCCATGTATACACGTCTGACGCGCTCCCGTATACGCGTGGAACTCGCATCCCCCGCCTAATTGGGGTTAGGAATTATTTAAATAATTATTTTGCCATGTATACACGTCTGACGCGCTCCCGTATACGCGTGGAACTCGCATCTCTCACCTACTTGGGGTTGAGATTTATTTAAATAATTATTTGGCCATGTATACATGTCTGACTGAGCAGACTCAAAGCTGAATTGAGCGCGAAACATGAAAATGCCTTGTAAAAAGAACATCTTATTTCTTTATTATTTACGATTTTCTGTCAAATAAAACGTTTAATTATTTCAATTTGAATATTTCTCTGATTTCCGGCTTTTGACATGCCGGCGGGGCCCAAATTCCGGCAACCGGCCTAAACATCGAATTTCTGGGCATGGCCAGCAGAATTTCGGCCAGGTGGCAACCCTAGTTATGAAAAAAGAGGAAATAGAGGAAGATTTTACGTTCTAGTGTAAAAAAAAAGGAATTGTAGAAAAAAGAGGAAATGGAGGAAAAAAGAGGAAGAGTACTATCCCTGGGATAGGTTGTTCTAAAATATTTTTGCCAAAAGCTAAAAATGCCGAATATATACGAAAGCTAAGTTTGCCGAAAAGTTACAATTGCAGAATTGTAATATTAAATATTATTTAATATTATTATTATAATATTAAATAATTAATATTATTAATATTATTTTATTAATTATTAATATTATTTTATTAATTATTAATATTATTTTATATTATTATTATAATTGTATTATATTAAAAAATCGATCTTTTTTTTTGCCTTTTTTATAGGATTATGTAACATTTTTCTGATAGGACAACGTTTACTTACATTTAAATGTTTAAAATATCAAAAAACATTATTTCATGGCCATATTAGTATAAGGATAAAAAATAATACATTTCGATACTAGTGCGGGAGAGATGATTTTCGGACTCGTGTGGGTTAGTCGCCCGAGCGAAGTGAGATATTTTTCTTACCGATGGGCGGAAAGTCCGATTTTGCGCATGGAGTTATGAAAAATAATTAAATTTACATACGTGATTTATTATAAAAATAAACTATATTGTGGAATTTAAAATCTAGTGGAATCGTTTTGTGACAATCTTGCACCTCTATACTAGTACTTAAGGAGGTTCATAGGTAATACGAATATTCACAGATCATAATGAAATATGAATATATTATTCTTTGAATTATTCGGAGCACAAACGATTTTTCTGTATATTTATTATCGTACATATTTTAAAAATATTTCATTCGAAAGTTTGCAGGTTATACACGGGCTCTTATGAGACACGGTCAAAAATCGCTGATAGACATAGAGTACGATTTTGTAAAAAAGCAGAAAGAGCAATGAAAAAACTAACGAACATATTGCCTAAAACCTTAAGAAGCTGTACGCGAAAGTTGAACTCGTGTAGTCGCACGAATCACCGAGTATTTAACGAAACCGTAAACAAAACATCAAGCTTGGCGGCTGCGCGCGGAGGTGCGCGGTAAGAGGGGAGTACCCCTCTCCACGCCCCGCGGCATGGCTGTTATGAACCTCCTTAAAGTGACCATTCCGTTACCGAAATTCGACAGCAGTTCACTATATTGCTATTCCCTTTTGTATATATATATATATATATATATATAACTAGTTATAATATAAAGTTATAATAGCTAAATAAATATAAAAATTAGTAATATAATAGTTAAATATATATAACAAGTTATATATATATATAAAACTTGTCTGCTAATAGCAGTGTAAATACAGTTGTACAGCTGATATGTATATCTCTGCTCATATAAGCAGTGATACATAACCATGTGATTTAAACAACAGTTTTTTTTGCAGAGTTTTTGTTTCCTCGTATAGAGAAAGATTTTTTTTAGTATTTGATTATTTCTATTCATGAGTGAATTCAGGAGTGAAAATTTAATGTATTATATGTGGAGATATCTATTTGAACAGTTTTTATAAGTGTAATTATAATACAAGGGTGCAGCGACAGTTTTGTTTGAATTCGGAAAGTAGGTTCAGTTCAAGATGGGAATGATGTATGAAAGTTAATACAGGCAAACATACGCATTGGCAAGATCAAGTCAAGTATTTTAAGAAAGATGCAGTAATAATACTTATCGGATCGGATAAAAATAAATACATCTTTCTTCTAGAAAAGATGAAAGTGATATAATTGAGTTTATCTACTTATAGGATTTAATTCAATTCAGAAGAGTTGTTAATTGCAATAAGTGTCAAAATGTTGACACATGAAAGCGACAAACCTGCTTAGCATACAAGAAATATATAATACAGGCTTGAATTCAAGATATATTTAGTACATACAACATGTGTAATCAGATGATCATTAAAAAAATGGGATTATCAGCTTTTATGTACTTTATATACTTTTGGCCATGACAGTGTTGGATTCATAAGTTTCGATTGAGATTTCATATAAGACCTGCTACATATTCTATGGGGCACCTAATGGCTGATTATTTTTAAGTTATATGACACTTTTCTTTGCAGGCTTATTTCATTAAATGATATATTTAAAGTTTGGCGTTACTTTAAAAATAGTATACTGTATTTAATACTATAAAAATACTATATTTATTACTATAAATACTATAAATTGTATATTGTTTAAACTACATTTTTCTTTTTTTTCGGCTGATTTTGGCCTTAGAAGCCACTAGGTGAAAGACCGCCTTAAAATCTTGGTATTTTATATAGCCATTGATCGAAGAGATGTATATCCAATTTTTTTTGAGTAAATAATTTATTACGGTAAAAGATGGAAGGTAATGGCAGAGCCAAAACGTAGAAATGACCATATCTTTGGACCCAATGAGTACAATTTTTGTTCAGAGCTTATTTTATCACATTAAATATATTTTTAGAATATTACTCTACATATTTCTAATTATTGAATTTTATGTTTAGGGACCCTCTTAAATTTGATTTATATCTACAATAAATACTACTTACATTGCTGTCTTCTGATTCATTATATTCAGAGTGATTTGAACATTGATTATTAAAGTCGAATAAATTTTGATTGTTAATATCTTCAAATGATGCATGCATGTCATTTTCATTATCATTATTGTAATTATTTTCCATACGTCCGCCATGTATATGGTTTTCAGGTATAGAATCTGAAACAAATTAATTATAACCTGTATAATAAATACAAAATAACTTTAAGCAGGTGTAATTCATTATTTAACATTTATACTGTATATAAATTCAATTATTTATTAATTCTATATACATTTTAACAAAATTACACATAATAACACATTTTATAGAACATTATCATTAGATAAATTGAGAGAGCTTTCGTTTGAAACGTTGTATATTGTATTATCCCATAAAGTTGCTGTTATCCTTCCTCTATCATCTATCATTTCCAATAAAGAAATATCGTTTGATGTTGAAGATAAAATGTCATTATTTTGCTGTAACATTTATTTATATTTTTTTAAATAAAAATATTTATATATTTTGAATTTTTAATAAATGCAAAATTTATATTTACTATAACATTGTCTTCCGATCCTCTTGATTGATCTATATTAGCTGTTATTATTTCTGTGTTTCGGCTACTATTTGAAAAAGTAGACACCAATGATATAGGAGAACTGTATTCCGAAGATCGATTATCACCATTGTCACTTATAGAATTTATACTTTGCTGCAACATGCATTTATATTTTTTTTGTAAAAATATTTATTTATTTTATATATGCTGTAAAGTTATTATTTACAATATTATTGAAATTACTAAAGTTAACACTTTCAGGGGGGTTAATGCATAAGACAATATTTAATAATTTTTTAAATTTTCATACTGAAAGTATTAACTTTTATTATGGGCATGAATCAAGTACACAATAAATTGTATGTACGCTCATGTATCTTGAAATGCTTGAGTAAAAAATGTCTATACCTCCAATCGCTGCTGAATTTCATGTTCATCTTCCATGATGATTTAGTAATTAATCACTATTGTTTTATCACATATATTTTCACAGTTGACTCAATTAACACAATGAACCATTCTCAATTCAGAAAGAAATACAGTTCTCTTGCCTTCTTCACAGTTTCGTCAGTTTTTGTACAAACGAGCAGTTACTTTTTCGCCGAGACTGTCTACATTACGATCCACGTGCGCCGTGCGCCTCTAATGTAGATATAGTCTCTTACACCTCGTGGCGAATTAGGAAAGGTGATTCAGCAATCCGCTCTGCGATTCCGCTCGATTCAAGGAGCGTGATTGGCTGCCGTCACGAGCTCACGAGTCAGGCGCAGCATATATGCGTCTCGCCCCATAGTGTAGACACTGTAGACACTACCTTATCCGCGGACATGACAACAAACTGATGCCGGGGCCGCAAGCCGCCCGGCCAGCGCTAAGGTTATTATTGTTATAGTATTACTTAAGTCTAAAGTAAAACAAAGGAACGTTTCCTTCGACCTTCTATTTTCTAATTCAAATAAGTACACCAGCTATTCCATTATGTAACGGTTTGGCTTAATTTTACACTTTCACACGTTGAGCCGTGATGATTAAACGATTTTTTCGTAGAAGCAAATAAATCCACATTTGGGTTTGGCAGATTTCACTAAATCAGGTAATTAATAATAAATAGATTATAATTCTAAATATACTTATTATTGTTTATTTGATTGATTTTACTTTAAAAAAATGAGTTATGAAAAAATTGCATTTTAGTCCTAACCTTTAAATATGAACATGTGATAAAGACTAAAAATATTGTTTAAATAATAAAATATTTTCACAATAATATAATTATATTTTTAATATAATATAAAAGAGGGTTAATTATATATCATTTTTATTTAATTTCGTATAACATCAAATCACTTACACACTCGATATAACAATATTTTAGAACCATGTAATTTTTCAAATTGTATAAAGCTTCATCTAATATACTAAACTTGTGAGAAAATTAATCAAGTATTTAATGAATGACATCTGTATTAACCTAATTTATTAGTTTATTTATTATTTATTGAAAATGTAAATATATTTTATTTATTTATAGCAGGTTGGACATAATAAACTAAGTAGTATAAATTAAGATAGAATATATAAATGTAATTGTAAATTGAATTGAACAAGTATCTTAGTGATTTCATGATGCATTTGTTAAATTTACTAATATTTCTTGATAATTTGTATATTCATTCATGTTCATACTTAATAATCAAGGCAGTATGTCGACTTTGTATGAGACAAATACTAATATTTAATGATTTTTTTTCAGCAAATCTGTTGGTGTAAATCTATTCCATTGTCCGAAAATAGTGAGTGGTCTCTCTTCTGTTCGAAAAATAACAATTTTTTATTCAAGAAGCCATAATCGACATTCTTGAGACTACAGGAATCATCAATTCATCCTAGCTGTATAACTTTCAGTATTTACACATGCAAAGTTTATATGTTATAAGTAAGTAGAATATCATACAAGATTTTTTAAATAATGTATAGATAGTTTTTACTTTGTTATGTAAAGGAGATTATTGTAAACAACCTCTTCGTGTTCCTGACAAATTAAAAAAAATGTTGTTTAATTTTTGTTTCAGAATGGGAGAAGTAAAACCTGTGTCTCACGCTAAAGTGAAATTCATCGAGTTCGGTGAAAAGAAAGTAATTCCAATTGAAGATATCCTTGAATTCCAGAAAAAACCTCCAAAAGATGTAACAGATTTCAGCAGGAATAAAGTTTACACGTGCTGGTATAAGGATGACAAATATCCTGAATTAACTAAGTATGCTATTCAGATAAGAAAATTATACGGTAATAAACTTGTAAATATTTTCAAACATTTTGTCGGTTGCTCTTTTTTTATAAATGTCTATTTTCTCAAATTTAAGAATATAAATTTCTTGTCAAATTCTCTAGCATTTCTTCATTCATCACTTTATTTTAAGTTTAATTAAATGTATTAACTAACAAACCTTTTTAAATATTATTTAATTGTATTCCTATGATTATTTACAGAAGAAGGAAAAGAAGATGACAATAAGAGAGTTGTTTTTACTCAATTACATCAGACTATCATTGACGGTTTTATAATGATTCTTGCTCTGAAACTGACGAGGATATAAAGAAAGATGCAGAAGATGAAGTAATAGAAAAGAAAAGAATTAAAGAGGTTTAGTAATTTCGGTTTTCTCAATTATATTTATAAATATTCTGATTTTAATTTTTTGCTTCTGCATATTTTTAGATGAAGAGAAAAACACAAACTAAAGAAAAAGTAGATCAACAGGACATATTGAAAAAGAAAATGGAATCCTTAATTACTGGACAAACTTTAAAGTTACAGACGCAAACTACTGACTTAAAGAAATCTGACACGACTTCAACTGCTTCTTCAAATCATGAGGTATTAAATAAACCAAGTAATGTTGCTGATGATGGAATTGAGACTAAACGCGCTTCTATGGATTCAAATCTTCAATTAAATAAAATAAATAATGAATACCTTGAATTTATTGAAATGGATAAAAGTGATGGAAATACTCTCAATTTGAAGCGCAATTTGAGTGAAATGAAAAAGGATTATGAATGTCTTAAGAAAAAATATGATAGTTTAATACAGAAGTATAAAGAAGAAAAAGAAAAAATAGAGTCTTTACGCTTTCATAATGAAAAATTATTAAGCATGGTCTTTTCAAGGAAATTAGAAAAAGATGGTGAGTACAGAATTCAAGAAACGTTAATATGTTTACATGATTTGATTTATCTATGTTTATCTCATATTTTAAATATTTATTATTGCTTATTTTTGTAGATCCAGTCAAATCTCGACTATTTCATTCTAAGGTAAAGCTCTATGATTATGAATTATAAACCCCTTAAATAAAATTAATTAGTTATTTTGATTAGATTATTTTTTATAGTATAATATATTGAATTATCTTAGGAAAATATGAGCCCGCCACTATCACCAGTACAATCTGGCAGTAGTTTCGTATCTGGAATCGTTTTCCAAAGTAGCACCAAGAAAAATCCTTTAAAAGAGAATTTAGATGAAAATCTAAAATATGATGAATCAAACAAGGGAACACCCGAAAAAAATGGTTCAACTGAACGTTCATTCGATGATGGCATAAATTATAGCCCGCAAGGTTATACTAACTCTCCAGATACAGAAATTCCTCGTACATCTACTCCGTTGCAAGTTACACCGAGAACCACAAAAAAGAAACCTGTACATACTGAAGATGATGAAACTACGGAGAAAAAACCAAAAATTTCGCTACGAAGATTTAAAGATGATACGTCAAGTGGTAGAATATTCAAAGAGATATTTACTAATGAAAAAGGCGTAAAGGTAAAGTTTTTTTAAATTTACATAGCATTCGCAAATATCAATAAAATTTTAATATAATTATATTTTCTCTTTGATATTAGATGATGTATATTAAACATGATATTTCCATACCCTACGATGAGTGGAAACATGCTCTTAAAAGCAAAACCCACAGCATGTTTTCAAAAAGAATTCTACGGCAGATATATACTAGCAGTGAACTCTTAAAAATGTGTGTAAAAGGGGGGGGGGGGGGGGAAATGTAAAAACGCCAAATGGCGTACACAAGAGAAAAGTTATATCACCGAAGGTGACAGATGCTGTTGTAAGTACGTCCACTATTAATTATCACACACACACACACACACACACACACACACACACACACACACACACACACACACACACACACACACACACACACACACACACACACACACACACACACACACACACACACACACACACACACACACACACACACACACACACACACACACACACACACACACACACACACACACACACACACACACACACACACACACACACACACACACACACACACACACACACACACACACACACACACACACACACACACACACACACACACACACACACACACACGCACGCACGCACGCACACGCACACACACACATACATACGCACACAGAGATATACGCACACACACACTACTAATAAAAAAATATGAAATAATTTCTGAAACTTTTTTTTATAGCGGCTCTGGAGCACTACATACAAAAAATCAATAAGATTACCTGTCAAGATGCCATGGACAGATATACTGCCAGAGTACCACATTTTTTTAGCGAGGAAATAAATGCTCAAAAAAAAAAGAAATAAGTAGCATTAAAGTTATTCTAAGTGAAAACAAGATTGTTATTTTATTATGTACTACTTTTATTTTATATTGATATAGCGTTATTTTAATATTATAAATTTTGATATAAGTATTACATTACTTAATATAAAATAATAAATGTAATAAAAAATATTACTACTTTAATTATACTTGCTTTTATTGTAATTATCCGAGTGGATTTCCTCATCAATTGTTTACCAAAAATCCACGTTGAATTATCACATGGATTCTTCACGTAAAATGCGCGTAGATTTCCATGTAGAAGATTCAGCTCCTAATCCACGTGGATTGGCTCGTAGATTATTCATCCACTAATCCACATGGATATCTATGTCATTTACGTCCTAACCCACGTAAATTTCCACGTTGATTATATATACCGAAAATCTACGTGAATTACACTGATACAAATCAACCTGGATTTCCACGTGGATTGATCTAAAATCCATGTAGTAAATCCACGTGGATATCCATATTATATACCTCCTAATCCACGTAGATTGCCGCGTTGATTATTTAACAAAAATCTACGTGGATTTACACAGGTAGAAATCAACTTGGATTTCCTCGTGGATTGATCACCTAAATCCATCTGGATTTTCGCGTGGACATCCACGTGGATATCCATGTAGATTTCCACGTGGATTGTCCACGTGGATATCCAGATGGATATTTTCAACAGGGTATTTTTAAGTTTAATTTTCGCTAATCGCTGATCAATTCTCTTTTATCTTTAAGGAGATTTAAAGTTTTAATATTTCCTTCTTTAATTCAGAAAGGAGAAACAAAAAGGAATAAGAAGCAAAAAGAAAGAAAAATTTTTGCCTCTTCCAGTTCTATTTGTTTTCTTGTATAATAATTTAACAACAAGAAAATTTGAATTGACAAAAGACAATTTGTTGTAAAACCAAAAGGGAATAAATTCAAATAATTTATAATAATTTATAGTATTTATAATGTTTATGGGGTCGTTTTGCGCTTTGTCTAAATGCGTCGGATTCAGATTTGCGCTTGCAACATACGCATTCAATAATTTATTACAGTAGGTAAATTGCGCTCATTAAATTCTGTGAATTTATTTTACGTGAATCGCGGTAAATAAATTCGCAGAATATTTTATTGATGATCTCAATTAAGTTATTTTATCTATTTATTAAAAGGAAATGTTATTGCTAAATTAGGTAGAATAATAATTGTAATACTAACAATAATGTTAAAAAAAAATATGAAATAAATTATTAAACTGCGTAATTTGTTGGGATCCTAATTTTAGCAGGAAAAGTATTTGGTTTAACTTAAAATTCCAAAGGTTATTTTACTAAGATTTATTGAAGGCTTAATACTTCAATATAATAGAGAAAGAAAATTTTGTTCTATTCTTATAACGTTAATGATCCGAATTTCTCTGAAATAGTTTAGAACGTATATGCGTTCTTGATATTAGTTCTAAACTATTTCGCTGTCTTAAACTTAATATTTTGACTTCGCGTATATTTTAATATAGTACGTTTTAATCTTATTTACGCTAATCGGTAATAAGGTAAATGATTCTAATTTTTCAACCTGACTCAAATGCAGGGCGCTGCGAAAGTTTGTGCTCGAATTATATAGTCTATGCTAGCTGCCTACTAGGTGAGTATACGGCCCTCGCGTTATTCGCTGTCGGGGTGCGATAGTTCCCACGCGATCAGCTGTTGCTGTTTCCACGCCGCTGTGAATCGCATTTCGCAAGTTACGTTGCCTGTGCTTATGTAATGAGTCTCGACCAGCGAGTTCGCATATGCGTTATTTCGGGGTAGAAAATTTTTCCTTTCTTAATTTTTGCAATTTTTATTATTTCGGTAATTATTCAAATTTTTTATTTAATTTGAATATTAAATTTAATGATTTTTAAAGTGATTTTAAATTTTAATTTACTTTAATTTAATTGATGTCGGTGACCAATTACCGAAGGAGTAGGCAAAAAAATTCTATTAATTTTTAAGTACACTAAAAGTTAATTTGTTTAAACAAATTAAAAAAAAAAAAAAATTTCCTGTTAATTTTGCAATAACGCGTGTCAAGATTCCTATAATTAATCAACGTTTATTAATTAACGTTTATTAATTAGCGCTTGTTATTGCGAAGTCGCTTACAAACTCGTAGCCGAACAATAAAAGAATAAGTATACATAATACGCACTGTTGTCATATGCGCGTCGCGTATTGACTCTCGCGCGAATAGCGCCTAAGCTGAAATAATATTCAGCTGCGCACGAAGTAACTTTTGCTCCGAATATAATATTCGGAGTAATCTATCTCTCCCCAACACATGGTACGAAAATTCGTGTGCTGGAAAGGCGCGCTTTGTTTTCGTTCTGCGCGGCCCGAGTCCTGTGTCGGCGCACGACGTAAACAATGTCCGCGGTTGCCGTCGCTGCGCGTGTGCGCGACGGCTGTCGAATATACTCTTCGATAACGACTTTGGCTTAAAAATGGGCGTTCGCTGCCTTTTCCGGAGTGCGGTGATGGTTAATGCATCCATCCCACCGGTGTTTAATTGCCAGTGTTCAATACACTGATGCGCTGCGTGAACTAATGTCACCGCGCGCTGCAATTTTCCACACTCCGATGCACGCGAATTCAAATCGTTATATGAATATTATACCCACGTTCTCGAAAACTGTGGGTTTTTCGAGGGACGCCAATTTGTAACGGATAATTTATTCTTCGGCTGCTCGACAATTATCCGGTTACAAATAGAGTGTATGCGGCGGCGAGGCTAGCGCACCTCGTGCAGTGCACACCGCATGGGACTCTTAATGATTGAATTATTAAGGGAGAACGGGGCAAGGTAAATAACTACTCGCGCATGTAAAGTAGAGTCTTCAGTTGATTCGATTAATCGGTAAGAAGGGACACTTTGCGATTCGCGGTCAGAAGGCGCGTAAGGGGGCCCGAGTCGCCGCGGGTCAGAGAGAGAGAGAGAGAGAATGAGTCGAGCCGGTACTTACAAAGTGGCGTAGTATCGCTGTCGCCGGCCTTAGACCGCGCCAGGTCCAACACCTGGTGCGTCGCTCGCTCTCGGTCGCCTCGAGGCTGAAGAAGGCCACGAAGTCGTGGCCGGGTGGATACAAACACTCTCTCACTCTCACGGGAAACGCGTCGCCAAGTCGAGGTACAATCCCGGTACACTTGGTAATTAGGCGAGGAGCGCGGGCGCTATCCCATGCGAGACTAACTCACTTCTGAGCCTAGGCAGGTCGCGCGCGCTCCTCGCGTGCTCTCTCTCTCTCTCTCTCTCTCTCTCTCTCTCTCTCTCTCTCTCTCTCTCTCTCTCTTCTCTCTCTCTCTCTCTCTCTCTCTCTCTCTCTCTCTCTCTCTCTCTCTGGTTTGGTAAGTGTCAACATCGACAAATTTTTTCTCCTGACTTATTCGAGCATATCTAACAAACCATTCACTCCCCGGACTAGATAGAAAGTAGCTCCAGCGGCTCTCAAGCTCTTCACCTAAGGGCCCATGTATTACATGGTGTTCTATGAGCCAGGAGTTACTTTTCTTCAGAAGACGCTTATCATAGCCTCCAAGGCCGACAACGAACCAACATAACAAAGAGCACATCCTGGCTTTAATCATGGGTGACAACATCGGCATCAACAACACTCCTCGACATCTACTCCTCGTCAATCCTTTACTGCACTACACTACATGGCAAGTTACTTCATGGTCTTCACTACAACAGCTTTCCAAACATCTTAACGGCGAATTTGAATATCACGGGTAACCGTGTGATTTATGCCGTAGTGAGGAGCAGCCATCAACATCGATAAAGGCGTCAATTTCCATCAAGCCTACGGGTGCGCAGGTGAGCGCGCGTGCGTCGCTCTCGCAACGGCATACGCTTAATTCCTTTAATATTGCCCCCCACCATCGCGCGCCACTTGGGTCATCGACACCTGATATTAAGCTCTCCTCGCGCGACAGCAGCGTGCGCACGTCTTGCTCGCTGCCTGCTACCAGCGCTGAGTCAGCAGAAGGGATTTTCGAAGCACAGGGGCCAGGAGCGCCAGAGAGAGAGCTGTCGGGCGGGACAACTGCCCGCAGGCGCCCGAACCTCAGCGGAATGACAGTGTTGCCAGGTTCACTGTCTCGCAGCCGCCTATATCACCAGGCAACGATACCGGCATTCGGCCAAGCGATTCGCTTCAAGCGTTATGTTCACACCAGAGCGCTTCACCACTGGTGGATATAAAGCGTAAGGGTGTGGAGAACCTGCTGATCCCTCTGACCACGATGGATTTACTATTCCAGCGATTTGACATGCTCGACGGGCAGCTTGACGATTTCAAAACACTCGAGAGTCGGAGATCCGTGTCGCCTAGGACTGCCACCTCGTCTCCACAATTGGAAAATAACACTTGTATTACGGAGCTGGCCGCGCGGGTCTCTGCTGTCGAGGGGCTAATTAATAATCAAAATATTCTATTAGAAAGTCTGAATATAACATGCAAGATGCTTCTCGAGGAAAATTCAATACTTAAATCTAAGTTTAACAACGCGCAAAATAGTGTCTTATAAACACCAATCCATGTGATGCTGGTGGCTCCAACCCAACTACGAGCAATTACTGCCAACCGAATTTTCCGACCTCCCGGCCATGCCCTGGGGTTACTGTCGCGGGATCTGGGGACTGCGGTGCTGAGTCGTGTGAGGTAATATTAAACGGTGTACTAGAAAGGGAATGTGAAATAACTAGCGAGGTTCGAAATAATATTGCCTTCGCGGTCCTCAGCACCGTTCTTCCCTCTCTCAAAAGAGAAAATATCCTTGAAACACGTGGTCTGCGGTCCCGAGGTCTGTCTGAGGAGGTAGGAGAGGAAGGGGAGGGTTTACCTTCGCGTTCAGGTGCCTCGCGCTCTTGTGTAGTGAACCTCAGGAGCGCGGGCCTTGTCAGAGAGGTGATGCGGGCAAAGCGTGCGCTCTCCAACAATTACTTGACATCGTTGGATATTAAGTCTGAGCTGCTTAGACCGGACTCTGCTGCCTGCATGCCGAGATCTAAGATTTTTATAAATAAAATGCTGCCTCGAGAGAAATTTTTGTTTTTTAAAGTTTGAGGCCCATAGCTCAGGGGCTGGGCTTCAAATACGTCTGGCATGCGGGTGGTCGGTTTTTGACTCGGAGAGCGAGCGCATGTGTTCGCTTCAGCTGCCGACTTGCAAGCCATTCGTACGCCGTGCCAGTCTGCTCCCAAACAACTTCTGCCCAAAAGTAACTCGCCGAGTAACGTAGTTACAAGCAACAGCACTGCTGAAATGAGGCAGGGAGCAGCCCAGGTGGTCGAGTCGGCGCAAGCCTTGTGACTAGGTCCGACTCCTGTCGACGGAGGAGGGGGAGAGTGACCGCTCAAGGCGGAGTTTCTGAACATAAATTCTATTAGATCGCGAATAAATAATCTTCGCACGTACCTGGCTGAGGATCCTTCCTATCACCTCTTTGGTGTAGCGGAGTCATGGCTGGGCCCGATTGTTGACGACAGTCTCATTCGGATTGAGGGCTACTCGGTGATCAGGCAGGATCGCAATATCAATGACGACCGGGTTGCCCTGTTTGTGTGCGATGATTTTAATGTTATAAAATTGGCATCTTCTGATACTCAGGGAAGACCGAAAATTCCTTAGTATTTATTCTGCCGCGTACAGAAGGATGATTCTCCCCCCATTTTGGTCGGTGTTATCTATAGACCCTACATATTGCCATGCAGAAAGTTACCGATCTATTTGATGTCCTGCGCGATCTTGCCGGCGAGTATAGCCACAAAATCATCATGGGGGATCTAAATGCTGATTTGTCGTCGACAACTGATGCAGATGCATATACTATTAGGAACTTGGCCAAAGAGTTGTCTCTTCAAATTGTGCAGCATGGCCCGACTCACCATAAAACTCCAACAACTCACACGTGGATTGACTTGATCCTTGTAGATGACAATGACGAACTGCTAGGGCATGAGAATGAACGCTTACCCAGTTTCGGAAAACATGCCATCATTGATGCTACCATCGCACGCTATGTGCCTGCTCCTGTAAAAGAGTCATTCTCTTACAGAGATTATAAAAAGATATGTCCTGTCACACTAAATGAACTGCTCGCACGCTGTGACTGGGTAAGCACAAATTCTATCGAATCCGATCTGGAGGGGGCGTTAGATAATTTAACTTTGAATTTGAACCTAGCTGTTGATCACTTAGCACCTTTAAAAACTGTAAAGCTCAGTAAAAAATATGCTCCTTGGCTTGGTCCCGAGCTGAGGCAGCTCATTGACAAATGCAATGCAACGCACAGATGCTACAAGCGTCCTGGGCGGGCGGTGCTGTTCGATGAGTTTCTTCGGGTCAGCAACGAGGTCGACTCATGCATCGCTCAAGAGCGTAACTCCTTCCTTCACAAACATCTCTCAGACCCTCTTGATGCTAACAAGGATATTTGGAAGGAAATGCGCAACCTCGGCCTCCTACCGCGGCGAAAAGAGGAAGATCTTCACGGTCTTACACCAGGGGAGTTGAACGCTCACTTTGCGGGGATATTCGTGTCCCCCCTTGAAAACATCGAAGTTGCAATGGACAGCATAATATCTGCGAGTGAGGAAGGTTTTTCTTTTAAACCTGTTGATCTGAATGACGTAGTGATTGCAATATCTCACTTCTCCTCGCAGGCAAAGGGGGCAGACGGTGTTCCCCAAAAGGTCATCGTGAAGGCTCTTCCGATTATAGGTGAGTACTTGGTTGAAATTTTTAACACCTCTTTTGCACAGGGAATGTTTCCGGGCTCTTGGAAGCGGGCGCAGATAATTGCGCTGAAGAAAAATGCAACTTCGTCTACACCATCGGACTTCCGTCCAATTGCGCTACTCTGCTTCCTTTCCAAGGTGCTTGAAAAGATTGCCCATGACCAAATCACGGAGTATCTCAAAGACAATAGTATACTTGATCCTCTCCAGGCCGGATTCCGTAAGCACCATAGCACTCAGACAGCACTAATCAAGCTGACCGATGACATTCGTATGAGCATTGATAACAGGAAATTGACGCTACTGCTACTGTTTGACTTCAGTAAAGCCTTTGACACGCTTTCACCGACAAAACTCCTGCGCAAACTCCAACAGCTCGGATTCTCCAGGTCGGCTCTCCTGTGGACTAAATCATACTTACAAGGTCGCACCCAGATGGTAATTTCCAACAAAAGTGGAAATTCTGATTGGCAAGAAACTAATCTGGGAGTTCCACAGGGTTCCGTCCTCGGTCCTCTGCTGGTTTGTCTATACGTAAACGACCTATATGACATACTTGACGGACGGACGATAAAACACATATTCTATGCAGACGATCTCCAAATTTACCTGCATATCACTAAGGATGAAATTTTCAGGGGCACGGCTCGGCTATCTGATGCGGCACGAATGGTGGCTGAATGGGCTGAGAGCTCTGGACTGCATCTCAATCCTAGCAAGACCAAAGCAATTCTATTTTAATCTAGAACCGGTGTGAACACGGTAAATTCACTGGGATTGCAGGGTATTGGCTTGTGCTCTGGAGAGCTTGTCCCATTCAGTAGCGAGGTCGTGAGTCTCGGTGTTATCCTTGACAGCAAACTAACATGGAAACCGCATATTGAAAAACTTGCAAAAAAAGTCAATAAAGCCCTATATAGCATGCGGTTTATTAGGGCATGTACCACCGAGACCCTTCGCAGGAGACTAGTTGAGTCATTAGTGCAACCGCATTTGGACTACTGTACGGTGGTCTATATGGATGCAACCAAAGAACAGCGCGAGAAAGTACAACGATTAAGCAATGCAAGTGTGAGATATATAACTGGGGCTAGGAAGGATGAGCACATAACACCCGACAGGAGACGCCTGGGCTGGCTCCGAACGGACTCACGGAGATATTATTTCGCAGCAGTATTAATGTACAAAATTCTACGGCTGCGTGAGCCCAGTTATTTGGCTGTTTTCTTTACGGAGCACAAGCCTAGGCCTACCAGTCGCGGTGTGCAGCCAGAGCTCAGAAACCCCGCCTTGAACTATAAAACGAACGACAGGGCGTTTTAGGCGCAGGGTGTCAAACTCTAGAACTCTCTCCCTCCCTCTGTAAGCTACCTACCATCGCTATTGTCATTCAAGAAGGCGGTGCGCCAGCACCTATTTGATCTTGACGCCTAGCCATTCCAGAAAGGCTGGAAGCTGCCAGCACGGGGATCTACACATAGATTAATACTTTAACTTTGCGGACTAAGCTCGATCAGCGTTATTTGACTAAGCAGCTGTGATTTTTTACACTAACTATTACTGTGATATTACTATAATAGGTATTTCAAATGTGATATCTTATAAAATGTTTCTTAAACTGTGATTCTTTTACAAATTTTATTTTTAACTGTGATATCCATTTTGGAGTTTTACAAAATGTATTTTAACTGTGATATCCATTCTAGAGTGTAGTATAACCAGCTGTGATATTTACATATTTTTACTCTTTTTTTTAAAATTAAGGTCCGTGCGTAAATAAGTATTTAATATTTTATTCTGATTTTATCTTTTTTGTTATATACCATTTTATTTTCTTCTAAATTTAGACGCATAAATTGTATTTTTATTTTAGTTTATGCATTGCATAAATTTTTGTATAAATTGTTTTGCCGAGAAGGCAAATAAGAAAATCTCTCTCTCTCTCTCTCTCTCTCTCTCTCTCTCTCTCTCTCTCTCTCTCTCTCTCTCTCTCTCTCTCTCTCTCTCTCTCTCTCTCTCTCTCTCTCTCTCTCTCTCTCTCTCTCTCTCTCTCTCTCTCTCTCTCTCTCTCTCTCTCTCTCGGCCGAGCGTCCCTGCGCGACGTCTGCACCTGTAACATAACTCGGAGAAATTAGTACACTTATCATACGAGGAGAGAGGAAAATGACGGATAATAATTTTCCGTCATAATATATATATATATATATATATATATAACTATGGGAATTGGTATATTTGAAGAGATATCAACGTATAGATCGATACTTTTGAAGAGATGTCGGCATTTGGAAGCGGCTCTTCAAATTTCTCAACGCAAGAATCGCGACTTTTGAGGAGAAATCTATACCCCCTTTTGCCAGAGTCGGTAACCTGAGGGTCATTATTTCTTTAGTCGCATTGCCCGAACTCTGAGTGAAAGGCTGACATCTCCTCAAAAGTACCAATTTCCAAACATATTATATAATATATATATATATAAATATTCACATCTGGGACGCATTTTGAGGATTATATAGGTCATATATACCGAATTTTGAGGATTTTGTAGGCATTTTGAGGAGTCTCCTCAAAAGTCCAAAGCACTCGAGAGGCATTTTGAGGATTTTTCAGCGGTTTCCACAATAGTGTGTTAATACATCGATTTCGGAAATTCCGTGATATTTTTCCGTAAAAGCGGGCGCCGCAGGCGTCGTGGTGTTAGTCAATAACCTTAGGGTCATTATTTCTTTAGTCACGCGCTTGTTTATTGGTTGTTTATAACAATGTTTATATTTGTGTCACCACTATTGTACAAATTCTTTATGAAATCCTCAAAATACCGTACAATGATATATATATATATATATATAATTATCCCCTCATCCGTTTATGGAGCTCATCCCTGTATATTAGTACCTACAGCCCAGAGATCCCTATGGCAAGTGAGTAAAGAAATAATGGACCTTGGGGTTATAGACTCTAGATCGGGCTCCATAAACGCCCGAGAAAAGTATTTTATGGGACCCGGGCTCCATAAAAAAAAACGGGCTCCATAAATATGCTCATGTGTATAAAAGGGCTCCATAAATCTGTTAAAATAAAAGTATATATATATATATATATATATATATATATATATATATATATGGGTCAAACCACTACTTTTTTAAAAATCCGTGCGCACGGGGATCCCCGATTTTTCTGGTTTTGAGATATTTTATAGAACTTATCAAAAAAATGATCTCTGCCAATTTTTGGAGTCCAGTATTCAAGATTGACGTCAGGAGCTCGTCATAAAGGTGCAAAAAAGGTCATTTTTTATGCGTTTTTTGGTGTTTTTCAAACTTTTTTATAATAAGTTCATTCATATTAATTTGTAATTTATCAGTGGGTTTTTTCTTCGCCTTGACTTGAACTTTACAGATATATTTTTTTCGAAAACCAAAATTTACGTATACATGTCCAAATTACCACATTGCTAAAGTCACCTTTTTGACATTTTAACGATACTTTAAAGCGATTTTTCGTGTATTAGTTATAATCGCACCCCAATCTACCCAAGGGCGTTCGAAAGTGAGTGAAAAAACCTTTCTATTTCACTGGGATATGATAAAAAACAGTTAAAAAATACAGTGCGTGTGTTAGTTTGAATTTCACAGATTTTCAAAAAATATCCATTTTTACGAAATTCAAACCAGTGGGAAAGTTTTGTAGCAACTTTTATTTGGCTGAAAACTATTGGAAAGTGTTCTTAAAACATACCTGAAAAAAGTCTAATTGGACCTAGCATGAATATCAAACGATTTCCTATTGACTCGAGCTGATGAATTATGATATTTTTTCAATTTCGGTGCCTAAATTACTAAGCACTTTCTGCATTTCTAGACTATTTCCTTAAACTTTTATGATAATTAAAGGAATTTTTTGCATTATTGATTAAAATATACTTCTGAAGTCTTTAATAAAGCTTCGTGAGATACATCTATGTGGTCTTAAAGCAGATATATCGGTTTGAAGTTTAGAAAAAGAAATGGTACCAAAAAATAAAATGTTTATTCTTTTACTCGCCGCAGCGCCCAGGTCTGTATAATAAATAATACTTTTATTTACTTAAATAATACTCTTAATTACTCTTTTCATTTTAATTTGTTTTAATAACTTAGTTTTGAATAGTCACGAATAAAAATTTAATTTCAAAAATTCAAATTTATCGGAAGTAGTGAAGTCTCAAGCAAATCATAATTTAGTATATTTAGTATATTTGTTTCTAGAGTAACGTATATACATTATGTTTTTACAATATGATATAAGTTACATTCCATATTGTAACCTGAAATGAAAATGCATTTCCTATAGAATAATCCTATAGGCGGTAGCGCCTCGAGGTAAGTTTCTGTTATGCGCGCCTCAGATTCTATAGATAAGTAACCATATCTCGACTTCTAGGATACTTAGAGAGGGCTGAAATTTTGCACAGCTTATTTTTTTATCATGTCCAACAAATCCTCAAAATTTCAGCGTGATCCGCGACACACGTGCGCACACTTTTTTAAAAAAGTATTAGAATGGCCCATTCGTAAATTGATAAATATTGTCTTCAATTAATAAATGCTATTTCTAAAAATGTTAAATTATAAATTATTCTATAGGATTATTCTATAGGAAATGCATTTTCCTTTCAGGTTACAATATGGAATGTAACTTATATCATATTGTAAAAACATAATGTATATACGTTACTCTGGAAACAAATATACTAAATATACTAAATTATGATTTGCTTGAGACTTCACTACTTCCGATAAATTTGAATTTTTGAAATTAAATTTTTATTCGTGACTATTCAAAACTAAGTTATTAAATCAAATTAAAATGAAAAGAGTAATTAAAAGTATTATTTAAGTAAATAAAAGTATTATTTATTATACAGACCTGGGCGCTGCGGCGAGTAAAAGAATAGGCATTTTATTTTTTGGTACCATTTCTTTCTCTAAACTTCAAACCGCTATATCTGCTTTAAGACCACATAGATGTATCTCACGAAGCTTTATTAAAGACTTCAGAAGTATATTTTAATCAATAATGCAAAAATTCCTTTAATTATCCTAAAAGTTTAAGGAAATAGTCTAGAAATGCAGAAAGTGCTTAGTAATTTAGGCACCGAAATTGAAAAAATATCATAATTCATCAGCTCGAGTCAATAGGAAATCGTTTGATATTCATGCTCGGTCCAATTAGACTTTTTTCAGGTATGTTTTAAGAACACTTTCCAATAGTTTTCAACCAAATAAAAGTTGCTACAAAAATTTCTCACTGGTTTGAATTTCGTAAAAATGGATATTTTTTAAAAATCTGTGAAATTCAAACTAACACACGCACTGTATTTTTTAACTGTTTTTTATCATATCCCAGTGAAATAGAAAGGTTTTTTCACTCACTATCGAACACCCTTGAGTAGATTGGGGTGCGATTATAACTAATACACGAAAAATCGCTTTAAAGTATCGTTAAAATGTCAAAAAGGTGACTTTAGCAATGTGGTAATTTGGACATGTATACGTAAATTTTGGTTTTCGAAAAAAATATATCTGTAAAGTTCAAGTCAAGGCGAAGAAAAAACCCACTGATAAATTACAAATTAATATGAATGAACTTATTATAAAAAAGTTTGAAAAACACCAAAAAACGCATAAAAAATGACCTTTTTTGCACCTTTATGACGAGCTCCTGACGTCAATCTTGAATACTGGACTCCAAAAATTGGCAGAGATCATTTTTTTGATAAGTTCTATAAAATATCTCAAAACCAGAAAAATCGGGGATCCCCGTGCGCACGGATTTTTAAAAAAGTATTGGTTTGACCCATATATATATTATACATTTCTCGAAAGGGGTTTATAAAGCTCGTTTTTTTGACATATGATCGAATCCATCTCAAATCAGATGGTCCGCGTATGCCTATGTCACCGATCATTTTGGAATGAAACTGTTGTCACGTCCTAAGACACAACACGACTGGGATTGTTAACTCGATTAAGAGTTACGCTCTTTTTAGGGCTTAGCTGCGCTAGCTAGTAAACCTTGGACGAGCTGAGGAAAGGAGTGTAATATCAAATTGACCCTTAACGTTGAGATTTAATTTTGACTAATTTTTTTGGATTAAGATTTGGCTATTGTAAGGACCAACGGTGAGTAGCACGAACGTCTCGTAAAGATCGTTTGGCCGCACGTACCCCCGTATGGACTAGGAATAAGGTCACGACTTTATTTGGATACCTGGGGTTTGAGATTCTTATAACTTTTCCCGGTCTCAGGTTATTCTCCGATTCACCCTTCCCTATGAAGAGCAGAGCTCGCAATTGAATTTACTGTCTAAATTTTTGTTTTAATTACTTCTTTCGTTTGTTCGAAATTTGTTTTTAATTTTACTTGAAAAATAGAAAAACTTGCAATATTGTTCGAACTCAAGTGTACGGTGACTCGTAAAGACACACTGAACGAAGTGGGTTACAAAATAATATTTTTAATTTCTCAAAACTCCATTAGACTCAACTCGTAAAGCTGAAGCTACGCGTATTTGAGAAACGCAAATTGTTAATTATCTTTTGAAAATGGGTTTTTTTTTTATTTCTTTCTAGTAATTATATGTTTTTCTTTAAAACTGGAAATATACAATAATACTAATCAAACTCAAGTGTACGGTGACTCGTAAAATCACACTGAACAAAGTGAGTAATGAATAAGTATGTTATTTCTCAAAATACCCGTAGTCTAGGCTCGTAAAGCTTTGAACTATGATAATTGAGAAATTATGTATTTCCCTTGAATTTAATAAATTTAAAATGTAATAAAATTTGAAATAATAGATTTTGAAAATTTTGTTTGAAATTTGTTTTTAAATTCACTTGAAAAATAGAAAAACTTGCAATATTGTTCGAACTCAAGTGTACGGTGACTCGTAAAGACACACTGAACGAAGTGGGTTACAAAATGATATTTTTAATTTCTCAAAACTCCATTAGACTCAACTCGTAAAGCTGAAGCTACGGATATTTGAGAAACGCAAATTGTTAATTATCTTTTGAAAATGTGTTTTTTTTTATATCTTTCTAGTAATTATATGTTTTTCTTTAAAACTGGAAATATACAATAATACTAATCAAACTCAAGTGTACGGTGACTCGTAAAATCACACTGAACAAAGTGAGTAATGAATAAGTATGTTATTTCTCAAAATACCAGTAGTCTAGGCTCGTAAAGCTTTGAACTATGATAATTGAGAAATTATGTATTTCCCTTGAATTTAATAAATTTGAAATGTAATAAAATTTGAAAAAAATAGATTTTGAAAATTTTGTTTGAAATTTGTTTTTAAATTCACTTGAAAAATGGAAAAACTTGCAATATTGTTCGAACTCAAGTGTACGGTGACTCGTAAAGACACACTGAACGAAGTGGGTTACGAAATAATATTTTTAATTTCTCAAAACTCCATTAGACTCAACTCGTAAAGCTGAAGCTACGGGTATTTGAAAAACGCAATTTAGAAATACAAATTGTTTAATTACCTTTGAATTCTTTATTTTTTTCTTTCCTCAAGAGGTAATGTGTTTTTTTTTTTTAGAAAAATGGAAATATACAGTAATACTAATCAAACTCAAGTGTACGGTGACTCGTAAAGACACACTGAACGAAGTGAGTAATGAATAAGTATGTTATTTCTCAGAATATCAGTAGTCTGGGCTCGTAAAGCTTTGAACTATGATAATTGAGAAATTATGTATTTTCCCTTGAATTTAGTGTGAAAGGAAATTTTTGTGGGCATTTGAATGTTTGTAATAATAAAATTTTTTTTGAGAAATTGAATTTGGTAATACTTGAATATTTATAAAAAATTCGAATTTTCATACAGAATCTAAAGCTTGTGAGGCTTGTGTCGATATGTTGAGTAGTCAGCAAAGCTTGTGAGGCTTGTGTTGATCTGACTCCGTCAGTTCAGCAAAGCTTGTGAGGTTTGTGGTGAACTGCACCCTCAGCAGTGCGCGTTCGGCGTATTTAAATCCATTGCTCCTCCTCTTCTTTGACTGGAAAAACTGCGGTGTCGAATCGGGTTGTTGCGTCATCTTGTGTTAACGAATGACTGGTTGACTTTTGTAACGGCGGTTGATAGTCATATATCCTGCAATGTTAAATGAGGCTAGTGGTGCGGGAGAACGGTGTCCAATGGTGCGGGGGTGGCCTCCCGTCTAAACGTCAATTTTCAGCCGAGTGGGGAAAATCCTATGTTTTAACATAGAGAGCGGTAGAGAGCGGTCGCTCATCCCTTCTCTATGGTATTTTCCGGCGGCTCATATCTTCTTTAAGGAGTGAGAGAGAACGCTATATGTGCGACAGAGAAAGAGAGATGAGAGAGACAGAAGATATACCGATCTCCCTCACTCTTCAATCTTGTCACTGACTTTTTCACCGTTTTCTTCACATTATTTAATATTGTTAGATATCGCAATTTCACAATTTAGTTACTATTTTATTTTAATAGGTATTTTTATAATAAGCTATTACAAATTTGAGCGGTGGTTATACGTTGATTAGAAGTGGAGTTATAGTGAACATAAAAAATCGAAAAATATAATTTTAGTTTTACAGAAAAATAATTAATATAATTTTACAATAATATGAAGTTTCATAAGAAATGGTGAAACTAAACAGTCAAGCTAAATATTATAAACATGTTTACAAAATTGTAGTAAATATCGCTATTATTTATTTAATTATAATGTTTTACTTAATATTAACGCAGTGACATAAATGATTCTCTTAGGGTTTACATAGAATGTGTTTTTAGATTATTTCCAATCATAAAATTTATTATTTTTATATTTATTAATCGATTAATTAAGTAATCAGTCTTTCAAGCTTTGGATGTGAATATTTGTAATTGCTAGAAAATGAAATTATTATAAGAATATAAAATTACTAAGTTTCCACAAGAAAAATAATAATAAATCATTGAAATTATAAACAAACAGTTATTTTTAAAGTGTTGTTTGGAGATGGATTTTATATGAAAATGTAAAGAAAAATTATTGCAGCTGAACTGTGTTAATAGAAATTAAAAATGTAAAATAGTTAAGTAAATATAAGCCTTATAAGTTTCAAGATTGGAAAATAATATTTGTCGCAGGGTAAAGAAACGAAAGGTTTTCTTGAATAAAAATCGTATTTTTCGCTGTTTGTATATGCGACGCAGCATCTTAGGGGAAGATAAGAGTTTCCAGATGTGCGAGGCTTCCTGTGTAGGACCTTAGTAACGGTTTTCACATAAAATGTATTATTTTATTTAACTAATGAAATTTCCTAAGCAGACTTTATAAAATATGAATTTGTTCATTCTTGTTCAAAACCCAGCGCCTTATCATGTTACCCTCGTTGATTCACCGCGCAGGCTCAGACTCTGACCCCCTCCTCACCCCTCCTCTCGGCGCGAGAGGGCGGGAGAGGGGGGATATGCGCCGCGCGCGCTCGCGGCGTCAAGTGTGAACGCTCACTTCATCTCCGGACGCAGAGCGCAGCGGACGACCAGCAGATCAACGCGCGAGAATGAACCAACAAACAGTGAGTGTAAAACTTGTCAATGTAAAGCAAATCAATAAAGAGACAGAGCAGAAAAGCCTTGGAAGATTATCTCTCGCACCCATCCCTCGAATTCTCTAACAATGGTCCTTCGAGCCGGATCGCGTGCGAGAGGTGCTCTTCCTGGCGCAGACCCATGCCGTCATACTCCGCGTGCCGCCCGACCACGTGCATGGCCGTTCTCTCCCGCCGGCTTTTCCGGGGTATTCCCGCGCTCACCGCCATCTTGGACGGTATCGCCGACACATTGCGCCGCGTCTCTCTCTCTCTCTCTCGCACACTCGCGCTCTCGTGCTCACTCGCGCTCTCCGTGCATACGCTCTCTCTCTCTCTCTCTCTGTCATGCAACTCGCGCTCTTTCTTCGTGTTGAACCCGCGCTGTCCCTGCCGCCGTAGACATCTCGGCGGCGGGTAGCGTCGTCGCGTGCCCACGTTTTCGCGCGTTTTCTTTGCCTACGCCGCGTTTCTCTCTCTCTCTCGCACACTCGCGCTCTCTCGTGCATACGCTCTCTCTCTCTCATGCTCTCTCTCTCTCTCTCTCTCTCTCTCTCTCTCTCTCTCTCTCTCTCTCTCTCTCTCTCTCTCTCTCTCTCTCTCTCTCTCTCTCTCTCTCTCTCTCTCTCTCTCTCTCTCTCTTTGTCTCTCTCTCTCGCACACTCGCGCTCTCGCACTCACTCGCGCTCTCTCGTGCATACGCTCTCTCTCTCTCGTGCATACGCTCTCTCTCTCATGCATGCTCGCTCTCTCTCTCTCTCTCTCTCTCTCTCTCTCTCTCTCTCTCTCTCTCTCTCTGCCTGGTGCACGCGCCCGGCTTCCTAGGGCGAGCGGCGTCTCCTGACTCACCGCGCCGCATGCATCGCTATCGCTCTCGCGAGTGCTTGCTCGGCCGCCGATTTTCGGCCGGCGGAGTTGCCGGGCTCGTCACCACGCGATCCGCTCTCCCCCCGGCCCGTCCGCTTTGCTGCCAGCGCACGGCGGGCGGCGTCGCCGAGTGTATGGTGTGACATGGCTGCTCGCTCCTGCTTTCCCACTCTCTTGAGTTCCAAAAGGCTCTCGAATAGCGGACACGGTCACCGCAACTCTGCTCCCGGTTGGATCCGAGCGAGCCACCCGCTCCGTGTTCCTCGCACACACTCCGAGGCATTCAGACACCCATACACACGCAAGAGCGTCCGGGACAATCCCCGTGGCTCGTTCCTTGCACGGGAACCATCCGGGTTTGATCTATGTCTGCGACGCGCTCACATCCTTTGCCGAGCTGAACTGCTTCACTCCCAGCAGGGTAGCGTCTCCCCGACGCTCGCTTCGCCATTGCGCTGGTCTCGCGACAATCTCACCGTAGATCGCGGGCCTCACTCACGGATCGAAACGCTCCGAATCGAACACGCCTGGCCGCTCGGTGCCTGGCTAGTCCGGCCTCATTCTTGCGGCGTTGCCTCTTGCATCACCCCTGCCATGTCCGATAAATATCTCGCTCCGGATCTCGGCAAACTTCAACGAAATATTGCTGACCGCGCAGCGTCTGATTGAACCGTGCCACTCACGTCTTCCTCCGGGTGCATGCGACCGCCGAACTCTGTCTCGCCGCCTCGCCCTCATGCGTCGGCCTCAGAACACTCACCTTTCACGCCCTTTCAGGAGATGGACGCTACACTGAACATCCAGACGGGCCTCCACGGGACGATCCAGGAGTTCGCCCTCACCGTTCAGGAAACACCGGATAACGACTGGACTCAGGGCCTACTGATGAGTCGTCTTCAACTGCTGGACCGTTATTGGGAGAGCTTCGAAGCCGCTCATGTGTCGATCCTCCAGGCAGAGCTCCCTTCCGAGCATCCTTATTTCGCTGCAGACTCTACGCCCAGGCCGAGAGGAGCTATGTTGCCTCGAGAGGACGTCTCTACGACGTCCGCGCTAGTCTAAATCCGGATCCACCGGCGAACGGCGCGCGCGCGCCCGATCAACCCCGCGGAGCGACCCGCCTATCTCGGATTCTCATCCCCACCTTTAGCGGACGCCGGGAGGATTGGGAGTCCTTCCGGGACCTCTTTTCATCCCTGATCCACGATGATCCCAGCCTCAGCAATGTAGACAAGCTCTACTACCTGAAGACTCACGTTCAAGGAGACGCTAAGAACGCCCTCGACGACCTGCAAGTCACGGACGCCAATTACGCCATCGCCTGGACGACTCTCGAGACCCGCTACAATCATCGCCGGCTTTTGGTTCAAGACCATCTGGAGGCTCTAAAAGGCCTCCGCCAGCTGACCGACGAGTCGTCAGCCAGTCTTCAGCACCTACTGGATGAGCTGAGACGACACCGCGACCAATTGCGAGCACTTGAACGCCCCGTTGAGAGTTGGGACGACTGGCTCCTGCTGTTTGCCGCCGATGCTATGGACTCGGTCACCCGTCGGGATTGGGAGGAAGAGCTCGAGACATTGGACGCCGCAGGCGATCGACCGGCTTACCCCACCTTCGACGATCTCTCCGCCTTTCTTCAGCGCAGGTGCCGCACTCTGCAGTCGCTTGAACCAACCCGCCAGTCCAGACCAACGAGCGTTTCGTCAAGGGGCCCCACCCCTGGACCCACGAAAGCACGAGGAATCAAGGCATTTGTTACCACCCCCGCAGGGTGCGCTGCCTGCCACGGTCCGCACTACGTCGGGCACTGCCTTCGATTCAAAGGTCTCCCTCCTCGAGAGCGCCGAGAACTCGCAGGACGTGAGCGACTCTGCTACAACTGCCTCCGCCGCGATCATGCGGTGGAGAACTGCCCCTCCCAGTCATCATGCAGGAGCTGCGGTAGTCAGAATCATACTCTCCTACACGGTAGCGCTGACAAGAGGCGCGGTGCATTCTCTGACACCGAGCCGTCCCCGAAGAGAATCCGTGGAGTGGGTGACAACTCCCCGGTCCCCGACACGACCCACACTAACGGCCCCTCAGCCTGACTAGGCGTGCTGCCCACCGCCGTAGTCGCACTCGGAGATGAGCGGGGGCCGCGTCGACGAGTACGAGCGCTGCTTGACCCATGCTCGGAGTCGACCTTCATCAGTATGCGCCTGGCCTCGGAGCTCGGGCAAGCGACGCGAAGAATCAGCGTCGACATCACTGGAGTGGTCGGCGCGTCAATAGGATCAACGACGCTGTTGACACACTTATACCTCCACCTCCCCGGTTCTTCAAGGCCGCGCCGAATAACAGCGTACGGACTCCGCCGATTGACGATCACGACCCCATCGAGCGACCTTGGCGAGCGCATCACGCACACCTTCAGGGATCTCCCACTGGCAGACCCTGATTTCGCTACACCCCGAAGAGTTGACCTTGTACTCGGTGTCGACGCCTACCCTCTCATCCTGCTGCCCGGCCTCATTCGCCGAGCGAACCTGCTCGCCCAGCGGACCGTGTTTGGATGGACCATCGCCGGCACAGGAGAGGACCTCGCGCCCAGATCTGCCGCGACTATCTGCTCGACATCGGTTGACGCACCGATCGCGCCCTGGCATGAGGCGCTGATGAGCCTGCTGCAGCGATTTTGGACCTTGGAAGATGTCCCCAAATCCATCAGACAGTCGCCTGCTGATGTCGAGTGTGAGACTCTGTACGCGTCGAAGCTCGATCGCGACTCGACGGGACGTTACATCGTCCCGCTACCCATCATACGAGGAGAGCTACCCTCCCTCGGAGAGAGCTTGGCAAACGCCCGGAGAGCGCTTGCGTCTGTTCAACAACGCATGCTTCGCGATCCACACCTGCAGAGGGACTACACTCAATTCATGCGGGAGTACATCGAGACGGGCCATATGCGTCGCCTCACCAAAGAAGAGCTCGACTCTGGACCATCCCACGTGAACTACATTCCTCATCACGGAATATGGCAACGACAGGACCGAGGGCGGAAGCTCCGAGTCGTCTTCAACACCTCGTGCCCAACTTCGTCCGGTCATAGCTTGAACGATATTCTCCGCCCGGGTCCGAAAATGCAAAGTGACCTCACCATGGTGATCACCCGATGGAGACGATGGGCCGTAGCCTTCTGCGCGGACATCAGATGTTTCGTCAAATTTGGGTCCACCCTGAGGACACCCACCTCCAGCGGATCATCTGGAGCCCATCAGCTGCCAAGCCTGCAGCTCATTACGTTCTGCGCACTGTGACCTACGGCGAGACCTGCGCCCCCTACCTAGCACTCCGAACCCTGAGACAGCTGTGCATCGATGAGGGCGGTCCCTTCCCTGAGGCGGTCCGCGCCATAGAGCAGGAACTCTATGTGGACGATTTTCTCTGCGAAGCCGACTGCATCGAGACCGCTTTGCTCCGCCGGGACCAACTGATGTGCCTGCTCAAATCCGGAGGCTTTGACCTAAGAAAATGGGTGAGCAACCACCAGCGCCTACTCACGGACATCCCTCCCGAAAATCGCCTCCGCCCCAGCTGGTTGCAGTTCACATCAGACGGGCCAGTAAACGAGCTTGGGATCTTGTGGAACCCGATCACTGCTCAATAGTCGCCCCTTGGGGCGCGCTTCAGGTGACATCGATGATTTGGATATCCTGACCCCAGCCCACTTTCTGATTGGAGCTCCTCTACTAGCTCTGCCGCAGCCCTGTGACGCTGATGCCCACCTCGACCACGCTCGCCATTGGCAGCTCGTCAAGAGAATGCGCGACCATTTCTGGTCGCGTTGGAGCCGTGAGTATTTAAACACTCTGCAACGGCGTTGGAAGTGGTCGCGCCCTCGCGCCAACGTGGCCGTCGGAGACGTGGTCATGATCATCGACCCCTCCCTCCTACGAGGCCATGGGCGGTGGCCCCTCGGTCGCGTCCTAGCAGTCCAACCCGGACAGGATCAGCGCGTAAGAGTCGTCGAGATCAGAACTGCGACGGGGAACTACCTTCGACCGATCACGAAGATAGTCCGGCTTCCGATTAAGAGCCCCGACCCTTCAGATGTCTCGGCCTGACATCGCCCACGTATTTCTATGTACTGCATTCCTCGTACATGTATCTCCTTTTCCTTTTCCATTTTCTTTCAGGGCGATATGTAAATCCATTCTATTTATTTCTTCCTGGTTCGATTTCCCAGCACATGTATTTCTTTTTCTTTCAGGGTATCCTATGATTTCGTTTTATTTTTTCTCTTTACAATTGTGATTTGTTCATTCCGGGAACGAGGCGGGCGGCATTGTTCAAAACCCAGCGCCTTATCATGTTACCCTCGTTGATTCACCGCGCAGGCTCAGACTCTGACCCCCTCCTCACCCCTCCTCTCGGCGCGAGAGGGCGGAAGAGGGGGGATATGCGCTGCGCGCGCTCGCGGCGTCAAGTGTGAACGCTCACTTCATCTCCGGACGCAGAGCGCAGCGGACGACCAGCAGATCAACGCGCGAGAATGAACCAACAAACAGTGAGTGTAAAACTTGTCAATGTAAAGCAAATCAATGAAGAGACAGAGCAGAAAAGCCTTGGAAGATTACCTCTCGCACCCATCCCTCGAATTCTCTAACAATTCTAATTAGAACTCCAATAATTTCGTTAAATTATTTTACTGATTTTATACACTTTTGTGGACTTTTTATTCATTTGAAATATTTGAATTTTAACCGATTACTTATTATAATGTTACGTGAAAAACAAATAAAAAACATGTTACTGTTTATTTAGAATATTTCTATATATATATATTTTATAAGGTTTGCATGAACAAAATAGAAATTCTTCATTAATATATATATATATATATATATATATATTTAATTATTTAGAATACATACAGGTTATAGTATAATTTTAACCTTGTTATAATTTCATTATTTGATTCCAAAAGAGAGTTTTAGTTAAACTAAACGATATAATTATTAATCATTACAAAATACAAACAAGAGTAGTGTTTATTAATTTTTCATCTTTATTTATTCTAAATCTATCGTTCGCTATAAATCAAATAATTTTCCTACTTATAATTATTGAGATATTCAATGTTATTCTAAAATAATTTCCTCGTGCTATTGTATGTTAAGGCCCGAAAAGTCGTTCCAGGAGAAAGTTGGGGTGAGCTATTTTTAGTATGGGCCATGTGTAATGTAGCATCGAGATAACGCATCCGCTCGGAAAAGCGTCCCTTAAAGCTAATTCACACTGTGAAAGAGTATTTTCAATTTTGTATATAGTTATTTTAAACTGAAAAACATTCATTTATTTATTATGTTGTTAAAAATTTATTTATTTATAACAAGAAAATTTTTAATAGTAGCCGAATACCTTGCTATTTGGTGGGCTTTCTTTTATAGAGGTAAAAGAACAAAGATTGAAATGAGTTTTATTACTCAGGTAGAGAAAATAATCCTTCTGGAGTGTGGCTTAGAGTATTACTATAAACTTAAATCTATTTTACAACGTTATATTTTATACACTTTTCATCCCACGCCTGAACGGTTGTTAGTTAATATGTATTGTACTTATTTAACTTAACTTATATATAAAAATACAAAATATTCAATCAACATATAAAAGTAAAATTATAATTAACAACTCATACTTAAGCTATTATTTAAACATATCTTTATAGAAAATTGACCATAATTTATAACTAGCGCGTTAATACAACTGAGGTGGTTTTAATAAAAATCATAATGCTGAATTATTGTAATTTAACTAAGGGTACTATTACTATATTTATGTAAATATCATTTTCTTATTCGGATTGTTTCATAATTATGTTGTGTTAATAATTAATTAGTGATGAACAGTTCTCTAGAGTGAATTACTTATTTTGTAATATTTTTCGGTAAATGATTTAATACTATATTTTATTACACTCGTGGTCGTAGGTATAGTTGATTACAATATTTTAGTTTATTGAAAATAATGTTTGTTCTTTATCAAGAAGAAAAGAAAGTTTACAGTCCGTTTAATATAAAGCCGAAATATAAGGAAAAAGGAAATTATAAGAATTTAAAATTCAAGATTAAGGCATACGCCGCGTCGACGTTTTATGGCAGCTTGGGGAAGCTTCGAGTGGCGCAGCTCACAACTCACAACCCTTGGTACAGTAGTGTCGGTAGGGTAGTAGTGGTTCAGGGTTATGATCGTGATTCATCAAATAGGAAATATTTTTAACTATATCCTAAATAATAGAAAGTAATAAAAAAAAAATTTATTTTATGCAAGATCGTAGACGGTTCCGTCACACTATTCATATTCTTCTCCAAAAATTATTTGACACGTATTTTTTATTTTTTTATTTTATCAAAATTTCATGCGTTCAGCGATACCGAAAAATTCCGAGAAAATTCTTACATAGAAAAAAAATTTTTCAATGTAATTTTCAAACGGCTACTGTTTCACCAGTTTTTTATGCTTTTAAGCGTGTAACACATAATTTTACTCAGTTTTGAGCCCTCTTTCACGTTTTTTATGGTATTTAAAAAAAAAATAAAAAATGCACGAGTTTGCACTTTTTACTGACAAATGCACTTTTTAGAAAAATGCATTTTTCTCGAAAACCCCAATTTTTGTTTGCAAAATTTTCGTATATCGTGATAGAGGACCTAAATAGATGTATTTGTGAGATTCAGAACATTTGCACTGGGATAGCGATCACTAATGAAATAACACAGAAGCAAATTTCTCACGCTTAACGCTTATATATAGTCAATGATATTAGAGTCAATATAAAGGTATTTATCTTTGTGCGTATGTAATATACAGGTAAACATAAGTATGTATTTATTTTTTATTTGCGTCTTTTAGATTTTTTATTTTTATACCTTTTTTTTATTTTTATACCTATTTTGCTACCTTTGTTTTTCAGCTTCATTGTTCTTAATTCAGTAAGCGGACGATCAGCGATCTTTGCTGTCAAACAATGTATTTTATCATCACATGCTTTTTTAACCCATATATGAGTTTTTTGAATTCCAGGATACTTTGGAGTTGTAAGCCAATCAATATTTTTTTCTTTTCTGAATTGTTCTATTTCAACATCTCGTAAATGTATTATTTTAATAGCATCAGTATATTTAACATGTATTGCAAAATCATTTGCGTTTTGAACAGATTCTTCAAGGGGCTCTTGAAGATTATGCGAAGTAGCATAATGCTTTGTAAGTCCAACCACACCATCTGCAGCTCATTTGCCGTGCCCAGTAGTAGCGAACAACCATTTTATATCATACGGTGCTCATTTTAATTCATCTAATTGAAAGCTATTTTTAAAGTGACTAGCGGCGCCGTCGGATACGATGGTAATTTTTTAAATTGAATCACAACAATTTCCTTTCAAACAATTTTTTGTACTGCTAGCAAAGCATACGCTGAATCATGTTTTCGGTCATCACTTATGACTGCGAAACTTTGTGTCGAATCCCCTTGATAAGACACTGCTGTGAAAATAGAAATTTGTTCATTAACCCAATGATTTCCTTGAACAGCTTTATTATGAATCACAGCCCAGTTTTCAGCGAAGTCTATTTGAAGAACTAAATGATGTGGGTCTTTTTTAGCATTTTCTCTTTCTGCTTTTGTAGCTTTGCGTTGTATATTTTTTACATACATGTGAGTACTAACCTTCATGGTCCAAACGGAAAGTTCATCTTTAAAAGCAGAAATTGACAGTGTTTTTTTAATCAAGCTTCCATTATCCCACAAAGCATATGTAATTTCTTCTGTGCCTTCTATATCTTGGAGTTTTAAAACATGAATAGTAATTCCGTTACTGCCTGGACAAATTTTACATTCTTGTAAATAGCATAAATCAGATGGCTCAGAACACATTGTTGCGTTTATTATTTGTGACCGAATTTCATCCAACTCGGTAACGTTACTCCCTCTAAAATTAATTAAGGTCGTAAGAAATAAATCATAATTTGCGCAATAGATACAGAGACAAACTTCTTTGATGGGGTAAGACATATTTTGGTCGCATACTATGAAACTTTGATTTACCAATTCTCAATTCGGGATAATCATTTTTAAATGCTTTATACGTTGCTTTCAGACTTCGAGTAACTTTCTTCTCTTTCTTATCATTTATTTTAACGATAATAACGTCACTCTTATTGGGACTCTGTCTTGAACAATTAAAATCGTCATTTATATAATATTCCATAACAATTTTTTCGGTCCTTTCATCAATTGGATGGCCTGTGTATGCTTCTGGTTCGGAATAAACTCCCTTTTCTTGTGCAAGATTTTTCGCTCTTTCTATCATGTACATTGTTATGTCTGGAAATAAGGATGAAATTTCATCTTTCGTTAAGGATGAGGGTAGCAAAGTCAGAATTTTTATTTTTTCTGATACCATAGAACACTTTTGCAAGGCTAAACCAAGATTTTGTATCCATTCTGTACAATGGCATACAGTTGATTCGTTTGCTGTTATAGAAACGTCATAAACATTGTTCAACTTCACATCAAGGGTATTAGACAATGTTGAAAGTATATTTTTTTTCTTCTTTTTTACGCAATTTTCAAGTGATTTTTCACGTATAAGATTTTTTCTCTTAAGAGGCGATACAGAACCTAAGAAAGATGTACTTATTTCATTATTAAATTCTTCGATGCGTTCTGGAGTACTTGGTAAAAAGTCTTCATCTCTATCAACTACGTTGTCGGTAACTTCATTATCCGTTATAAATTCATTGTCAGTGCTACTCACCAATTTTAAAGCACGATTTTAACAATGTTGACACGGATATGTAGATGGTGTCAAAGGTAAATTAGGATGGAGGTGCTTCAATGGATGAGCAAGATCCTCAAGTTGCTTGAAACGTACGGAACTAGATTTGTAACAGATTTTTTTGTGCTTGTGTAAAAAGTCTGCACATTTGATTCTCTCCATTGAGTAATATTGAGACATCGTAGTTGAGTTGATAAAGTGTAAATATGAAATAATTTTCCAAAAGATGATGGTTTTTAATAAGCCGAGATGTGTAATATATAGCAGAAACTGAACTTTTCTTTGTAAATGTTAAGTCAAACCATATCCAGCTAGCGAACAAATGTACTAGTACATAAACTCATACAAGTAGGCGCACGTACATGTATATGTACGCACAAAGATAAACATCTCTATATTGACTGTAATATCATTGGCTATATATAAGCGTTAAGCGTGAAAAATTTGTTTCTGTGTTATCTTATTAGTGATCGCTATCCCAGTGCAAATATTCTGAATCTCACAAATACATCTCGATAGGTATTTAGGTCCTCTATCACGATATACGAAAATTTTGCAAACAAAAATTGGGGTTTTCGAGAAAAATGCATTTTTCTAAAAAGTACATTTTTCAGTAAAAAGTGCATAACTCGTGCATTTTTTATTTTTTTTTAAATAACATAGAGAACGTGAAAGAGGACTCAAAACTGAGTAAAATTATGTGTTACATGCTTAAAAGGATAAAAAACTGGAACAGTAGCCGTTTGAAAATTACATTGAAAAATTTTTTTTCTAAGTAAGAATTTTCTCGGAATTTTTGGTATCGCCGAACGAATGAAATTTTGATAAAACAAAAAAAAATAAAAAAATACGTGTCAAATAATTTTTGGAGAAGAACATGAATAGTTTCATTCCAAAATGATCGGTAACATAGGCATACACGGACCACCTGATTTGAGATGGATTAGGTCATATAGGGGTTTATCGAGCCCGATTTTGATTATGCAGCTCGGGCTTCATAATTTTTCTAAATATAGGGGTTTATGTGGCCCGACCTAGAGTCTATAACCCCAAGGTCCATTATTTCTTTAGTCACTTGACATAGGGAACTCTGGGCTGTAGGTACTAATATACAGTCTTGGGCTACATAAACCCCGATAAGTGTATATATATATATAAATATATACTAGGGCGGCTTCGCCCCTGCTCGCTCCGCTCGCCAACCCCGATTTGTAATGTGTAATTGCTAAAAAAGAATATTATAGAAAAAGGTAACACAACTGGAAACTGAATTGTGTTTTTTAAATTTAGAAATATTTATTTTTCTCTGTTTAAAAAAAATTCTTTTTTTTTGTACAAATTTGCTAGACATACATTAAAAATAAAATTGGAGAGCTAAAGACAGAAGTAATCGAGACTGAAAAGACATAAAAGAGATATAAATGTGATGTTATCTATTGATATAACAAAAGAATACATTATGTATTTATTCATGTAGTTTATTTTCGGTCAGAATATAAAATCATATTATTTATGTAAAATTTGTATTAAGTATAATGAATAACAATTATAAAAATTTAGATCAAATAAATATGGAAAGTTACTATTTAAGGGGGTCGGACACCTTTAGGATAACGAAAAATCAATTTTTTTTTTATTACATATTTTACTAAAAAAACACTTGTAGAATATGTCCCAATTAGTTTTAAAGCATTATCTATTTCTGTTTTAAAAATATACACAAAACACTGATAAAGCTTTTCATTTGTTTTTTGTTCAAATTACATTTTTCCCCTTGTATACATAATTATATAATCATATATTATTTCTACTAATTTTTTTTTCATTTCACTGTTCTTAATATATTTAAAATTCTCACTCTAAATATCTGTCTGTATATACTTTAAAAGATCCAAAAATAATATTTTAATCATTAATACAAAGATACAAAATAAATAATATAATTTATGGACGGTATTTTTGACAAAAATAAAAATTTGATTTTAAAACTTATATAGCAGTTAAGTTGGCACCGTAACAACCTGGCTTATCAACGACAGCCTCTTACAGGCTCACAGCTCACTCCTTTATTGTAACAGTGAATCCACATTGCATGCCGTATGCCGTATGCCGTATGCCGTCAGAAAAGTAGTTGTTGTCCGAAATCTATAATATTTATAACTCTATGGTTACAATTCCTATAGGGCCTTCACACAGCTCTGAAAAACAGATATAAAGTACAAGAATAACATGGGTTATATATCTATATATAAGAAGAACAGCAAGGAACAAGACTCTTGTTCCTTGTGTATCTCGTTGTTCCTCGTATATATAGATATACTAACCCATGTTATTCTTGTACTTTATATCTGTTCCTCAGATCTGTGTGAAGGCCCATAGGATTTATAACCATAGAGTTATAAATCCTATAGATTTCAGACAACAACTTTTTTTCTGACGGCATACGGTATACGGCATGCAATGTGGATTCACTGTAACAGAGCTGATTTTAACCTATGTAAAAGTACGCAAGCAATGTAAACATGCACAGCTGTCATTTCATATAAACACTGTGATATCAGCATCAGCACCTTTTCTATACAAAGTGTTGTTCTTAATTTTCATTGTTTCCAACGAATTTTGGAGTAAACATTTAGTGTATTATAATAAGTAAAAGTATTTTAAATCAGTTATTAAAAGTGTTTGAATAATACGTGTGACAGTTGAATTAATGTTTTAGAAATAGCTTTTAGTACTTGAACTTTTATTGGAAACTGTATACTTAAAATAACAGGGATTGATACTAAAGAAAAGTTAAGTCTATATTGACTATTACAAAAAACATTTAGTGTTCAGATTTAAATCAACTTTTAAAGGAAGCTTTTAATAGCAAGGAATATGCTATTGTGCAGAAAAATGTTATGGAACCTTCGCTTCTGCCAGAAAGCTACCATTATCAGCCATTGCCTGAATCTCACTATGATATAATTAACATTTTAATTTCTGAAGTAAAAACAGTTATGCACTGCAATAAATATATATCAGTCGTATTCTCTTTATTAAGTAATAATATTATATGTGAAAAAGAATAATTAAGGACAAGTAAAGAAGTTCACCTTATCAGACATTAAAAGAAGATCAATATAGGAATGTTGCTGCTATAAACATTTTTTTCAAGCATTTGGCTATGGCGATACTGGCTTCATTACATGCATGAAGGATTTTGGATTTCTCAACACATTCTTTATTTACCTCAGTATATGTACAAGAATCTAATATATGTGATAAAGATTATTAAAAATATATGGATTTAAAAGCACCAAAGGATCTACATATTAAACCACTTAACAAACTTGACTGATTGATGTGGATATGACTGTTACGCGTGCTCATAGCTTACAAGTCTGATAGATCGTATACTGAGGTACCAGAATATTTGTTCTAAATGTAAAATATTTTGAGCGAAAAACAATATTATTTTGTATTTCAGGGTAGAGATGGAGTTAAGAAATAAAGAAGAAGAAATAAAGAAGTATTTTAGTAATTTTATCTTTAAAACTGTTTTCTACATAATGTAAAATTTTGAGCTCTGCCGTCGACTCCAGATTCAGGAACTGCATACGTATATCTTAATGGGAGAGGTCCTAAAATTTTGGTATCTTATATGTCTATTGACTGAAGAGTTGTATGTATCCAATTTATTTGATTAAATAATTTTTTACGGTCCAAGATTGCTAAAAAATCTGAATTTCACTTAAATTTAAGATTTTGTAGCAATTTTTAACCGTAAAAAATTATTTAATCAAATAAATTGGATACGTACAACTCTTCAGTCAATAGTCATATAAAATACCAAAATTTTAGGACCTCTCCCATTAAAATATATGCAGTTCCTGAATCTGGAGTCGACGGCAGAGCAAAAATTTTGAAGTGGCCATATATTTGGTTAAAATCGATCAAAATTTTTTTTTTTGGGTCTCATTTTATCATAAATTGAATATATTTTTAGGATATTACTTCTAAATATTTCTAATTATGACAATTAATTTTTTTAGGTCATTTTATGAAGAAAATTGTAAAGGTGTCTGACCCCCTTAAGTTTTAATTATATATGAATTGATTATTTTAAAAAATACAATAATATGATATAAAAATAATTTTATAATTATAGTTGCAGATTATATTTTATATGAAGTTATATGAACAATATGTTTTACAAGCTCTTATTATGGTAGAAAGTAATAGGATGAATTTTTTCAGAAATAATCAACGACAACTTCGTATTGAATGTTATCAAGGATTATATGATCACGTCTTTAATTCAGCCTCAAATATTACTCAAAATTTTGAAAAAAAAGAGAGATTAGGAATTTTTATTTTACCAGCAACATATCTTGGTAGTCCTAGGTACATGCAATAACATTACCAGGATGCCATGGCAATAGTGAGAGCAACAACACGGCCAGATTTATTAATTACTATCACATGTAATCCGAAATGGAAAGAACTAAAATTAGTTTTACAAAAATTTCCAAAAGGAACTTGACCTAATGACATTCCTAATATTACAGTTAGATTGTTTTATGCAAAATTTAAATGTATTTTAGATTATATAGTAAAAAATAAAATTTTTGGAAACGTGATCGCTTATGTTTATACTATTGAGTTTCAGAAAAGAGGTTTACCACATGCTCATCTTATAGTTACATTACAACCGAATAATAAAATAATGACTCCTAACACAATTGATAAATATATTTCTGCAGAAATTCCAAATAATAATAATAATAAAAAGATGCAAAAATTAGTAATTAAACATATCTTGCATGGGCCTCATACAAATAAATCACCTTGTATTGTTAAAGATAAATCTATATGTAAAAAGTGATTTCCTAAACAATTTCGTGATTTGACAATTTTGAAAGAAAATGGTTATCCAGAATATCGACAACAAGATAATTCTGCAGATAATCATACATATAAAACAAAAACTGGTCCACTCGTTTATGTTGATAATAAAATGGTAGTTCCACATAATAGTTTTTACTACAAAAATATAAATGTCATATTAACATTGAATATTGTGCATCAATTCAAAGTATCAAATATATGTTTGATTATATACATAAAGGAGGTGACAGAGCATTGTGTAAAATTCAGAAAATACATAAAGTAGATGAAGAGACTTTTGTAGCTTTTGATGAAATTTCACAATATATTGACGGTAGGTATTTGAGCCCAAAGGAAGCCGCTTGGTGCCTAGAAACGTTTCCTTTGTATGGTAGACACCATACTGTCATTCATTTAGCCGTATATACCGAGAATCAACAAAATATTGTTTTCGAAGAAAATAAAAAATTTGAAGCTTTGCGTAATAGAGAAACTAGTTTAACAGCATGGTTTAAATTAAACAAAATCGATCAGTTTGCGAAAAATAAAAAATATGTTGAAATTTCTCTATATTATGGATTTACCAAATCTAAAGTATGGAAATCTAGAGAACGCAATAAACAATTTGATGCGATTGGGCGATTAAATATTGTTTCACCTAAAGATAATGAAAGATTTTTTCTTAAATTACTGTTGAACCGCATAAAAGGTGCTAATTGTTTTAAAGATTTACGAACATTTAATAACGTCTCATATGAAACATATAAAGAAGCAGCACTTGCTATGGGTTTAATAGAAGATGATTCCCAAATTTATATTATTTTTGATGAAGCAAGTAATATCATGCTTCCTTTTCAATTACGTAAATTCTTTGTATGGTTTATCTTAGCTGAAAATATTCAAGGTAACTTAATTTGGAATAAATTCAAAAAATTTTTTACTGAAGATTTTAAAGAAAATAAAGAAAATAATGCTTTGTCACACATTCAAAATATCTTACGAACTGAAGATAAAAGTTGTAAAGATTATAGTTTACATGAACCAACAATAAATAGTATCGAAGAAAGTCCTGAAAATTTAGCAAACAGTAAAAATCTTTTTGAAATTTTGTTTAATCAATTAACTACTAATCAAAGATTAATTTTTTATGAAATTATAACTCACAAAAATAAAATTTATTTTATTGATGAACCTGGAGGTTCAGGAAAAACTTTCATATCAAGACTTTAATATATCATTTTTTATTTTCGAATAAAAAAATTTTATCTATGACTTGGACAGGAATCGCCTCTATTTTATTACCTAGAGGAATGACAAGTCATCGTACTTTTAGACTTCCTTTAGATTTAAACAGTATTGAAAGTGCTTTTTTAAAATTAGAATCAAATAAAAAAAATTACTGGAAGTAGATATTATAGTTTGGGATGAAGCATCAATGATCTCAAAAAAAGCTTTGAAAATTGTTGATCAAACACTCAAAGATATATGTTACAGTGATGTTCCATTTGGTGGTAAATTGATAGTATTAGGAGGCGATTTTAGACAAATTCTGCCAATCCTAAAACATGGTTACCAAGACAGTATAGTACAGGACACAATCAAATTTTCTCATTTATGGCCTCTCTTTAAAGTTTTAAAATTAACTGAAAATATTCGCTCAAAAAATAAACAATTTGCTTCATTTTTATTAGAGTTAGGTGAAGGTAAAATTAATCCATTTATAGTTCCAAATAAATGGAAGACCGAAAATGTATGTAATAAAATTTATGATGATATCAATCTCGAAAATTCCGTAGATCGTATAATATTAGCCCCACATAATAACGATACTAAACTTATAAATAATAAAGTTTTGAACTTATTACATGGTAAAACACATACATATTATAAGTATATCAGAAGGAATGTGTACACGCTTAAAAATTATGGGTTTATTTAATCATAATATTAAAGCCGAAATAATTACGGGTGAAAGGATCGGTGAAGAAGTTTTTATACCACGAATAACATTAAATACTGGAGATTCTTCTTCATTTCCGTTCACACTTTTTAAAAAACAATTTCCACTTGTATTAGCTTTTGCTATAACAATAAGTAAATCTCAAGGTCAGAGTTTTAATTCTTTAGGTATTTACATTAGACGACCTTTATTTTCACATGGCCAATTATATGTTGCTTTATCCCGATGTAAAAATCCTAACAATATATTTATTGAAAATCTTTTAGAAAATTCCTCAATAATTGATAACATTGTTTGGAAAGAAATTTTTGACGTTTAATCTATACTTTTTAATATATCTTTTTAAGAATTATTATTATTATTTTTTGTTTCTTTATATATTTATATGTAAATTTATATAGATTAAAATATCCCCAAATAAATTTATATCAATAATCATTTTATTTATAATATTATTCTTTTACGAATGTATAAGACATATTGTACTTTCTTATAAGCATAATATCATATAAATAATCTGATTGTTTTGTTACATATAAAAAAAAAATTCAATATAAATAAATTTATTTGAAATATTTTTTTTATTACATGTAATAAAGATGGGTATCAATTTTCATTACATTTATTAAAAATTATTAATACAAATTGATTAAAATTAATTAAAATTGATCAAATTTATTAATGAAAATTGATTCCCATCTTCCATGGTGGAGGAAGGATGGGATAGGTTGGAGTCAAGGAGGATGGAGGGACGACTCCCACGGTTTTTAGGGCTATTGGCGATGAATTCCATGGTTGAGTTTTGACTTATTATATAAAAAATGATTAACAATAATTTTATATGATTTTGGCATATCTCATTATCATATATAATTATTATTATTTGTTATTTAAAACACCTAAGCACAATAAAATAAAAAATTCAACGCGCTCATAACAGTACGATCAGTGGTGGTGTGGAAAACTGTTAAACGTAGTAAATAAAAAAAGCTGAAAAACTGACTATACGCAAGATATCTATGATGAATTATATGCGAAGGAATAGGTGGAGGGGTAGATGAAGCGGTCGGTGGAGCGAACGAAGAGCGGACGTGGAGAGTGGTGGAGCGGGGCGGAGCGGGGTGGCGCGGGGTGGAACGGGGTGGAGCGGGGTGGAGCAGGGAGGAGCAGGGTGGATGGGAGGTGGAGGGGCAGACACCCTTCAAGAAAACGTAAAATTTGAAAGAATTTCACGATAAAAAGTGGAGGCAAAGTGGAGGAAAAATAAAATAGAGCGGGGTGGAGCGGGCTGGAGCGGGGTAAAGCGGGATGGAGCGGGGTGGAGCGGGGTGGAGCGGGGTGGAGGGGATAGGTACCCATTTTGAGCCTTGCAACTATATAATATAGGAAGATATATATATATATATATATATATATATATTGTCACGGGGTGGATTTTCGGGCTAAGGCACATTTCACCTGCGTACAATAGCGGTTCAATTCCGTATCCCTCGGTTCAACTCCCGGAGATATAATAGCCAGATTAGGTAAAAGACGCTACAACGTCGTGCAATGTTAACCTAATCTGGTTACTTACCGTGCAACACGCAAGTCGAAGACTCGCGCTTTATTTCTCACCAGTGACTTGAACTCCTCTCCTGGTCACTGGTTCGTGTGCCGGCTGCTTAGATGAAACGATACGTATTCCCTTAGGTAACGACCGCGGAGGCGGTGGGGTGCGGGGAATGACTAAGGTCGCGAAATAATAACTCGAGCAGTTAAAGTTAATAATAAAAGACTATTGTTTATTAAATAAAAGATGATGAAGTTTGGTAATAGATCAGTAATATAAAAGAAATGAATTTAGGTTCGCGTATTCCCTATCTAAACGGTGCGCCAGCACGTTATCTCTGACGTCAGCTGCCTCGGAGACTGACGTCACGCTCGCGGTAATTTAAGCCGCGCACGTAAGGTATAATACGCCTCACGTGTGCGGTACTCTACGGGCGCGCTCACCGAGTAAAGCGACGAAGTGTGAGAGCAGTCGCGATCGCCGCACGATGCACACACGTATAAGTGTGAGAGAGAGGGTAGATGGCGGGTTTACACGTGTGCGCACCTGTTGTGCGCACTCACCGGCTTTGCAAAAGCCGGTGGTTTGACCTCTCGTTTAACCTTGATGAGGTGCAAGCCCGATGCCTACACTCTCTTCTCGCACTTGCTCTCACCGCACGAGAACGCCTATTCGAAGCCGATGTCCAGGTGCGACGAGCCTGGACAAGAGGTTACGCGGAGCTAATACGCGGCGCGGAAGAATGCGTGCACGCTTACCTTAACTATTGAAAATTACAGCGCAGTCTATTTGGACTCGCAGCAGACTCTCCCCTCTATAGCAGTGGTTTGGCCGGTGCAGCTGTCTCGTCCGCGGGGTTTATCTCCGGTGAAGATGGTGCGGCAGGTTGATCTTGCCTGTCGCACGATTGATCGAAGTCTCCACGTAGAGCGGCGCAAGTACTCGTCGGCTAAATACTGAAGCTAGCGTGAAAGTTTCAGCGTACACGGCACTATCACTAGCGAGCTTTTCGGGCAGAGAAACTAATACTTTCTTTTAGAATTCCAGAAATAAAAGCAGAGCGTACTCAGGCGCGTGTTCTTACTCTTCCAGCGAACTATAAGATGGCTGACGCCGGCTCGCCGAGGTCTGCTAGTCATCACGTCGATGCAGCTCAGATTCTGCATCGACGCGCCATCTCGCGTTCGCGCGAATGATTTACTTCAACTAAGGCTTATACGCGACGTCGGTGCGGCAGACCGTGACACCCCCCACCCAGATGTCACTTATCTCCTGATATGGGACTCTGCAATTCAATCCGGCGAAACTCGACTGCCGCCGCGAGCTCTTCTTTGCGGCCCTGGACCTGCTTGTACCTCTTCTCGGAGTGCTCCCTCGCCCCCGCGTAATCGTGGAAGTTATCCCACTCCCTCATGACGGCCTCTTCCTTTTCTCTTGCCAACCTGGTTAGCTCTCGAGATGCTACCAAGTTCGCTTCGAGTTTAATCCAAGCCACCGACATGGGGGAGCGGTCGGATAACATACGCGACTCGCTATTCTCCGCAGGCCCCTCTACCTGCGGAGTCTCGTGGACGAGGCTCTCCTCGCTGGCCCGGCACTTCCGCTTCTCCGACTCGACAGGCTCCTCTACCTGTGGAGTCGGCGCTGGCTCTTCTATCTCGCTGCTCTGTCTATCTACCAGAGTAGCGACATCGATCTCGGTCTTTGGCCGCCGCAAAATGGACCGAATCGAAATCGGAACTACTGGCTCCCTTGCCGGCAGTTCCTCTATAGTTACGGAGGATCCCTCCGCAATTTCCCCTCCAATGGCAGGCAATCCGGCACCTGGTATTATCCGGCCAGGTGTCGGAGACATCAGCTGCACCTATGCCAGCAGCTGGCCTACCAGCTCGAGGAGCTGCTGCTGGTTAAGTTGTCAAAGATTAATCCTGTGGACAGAGGAGAAGATAGCGTTTATCCTCGGGAACCGTAGTTCGGATTGGCGCGTGTTCTCCGGGGGGACGTCGAAACGGGGTCGCAGATTAGTACGCGATTCCGCGAACCTTTCGGTCGGCCACGAGGTCGTTTTGAGGGCTAGCACGCTATAGGAACGGGGTTGGTTGGTGTAGAAGTTTCGCCTGGCCTTCTCGTGACTATCGCAGTCTTTCTCGGCCTACCTCTCCCGCGAGCTTGCATTGTCACGCCAACCTCGTCCTGACCTTGCCCAGCGGCTGTGTTCTCGCAAGTGGCGGGTCGCTCTTCGCCATTTCTTCTTCTTCCCCCGGTGGTTGGGCGACATCATCCTCTCCTTCAGTTATATCGCGCTCTTGTGTTTCCTCGTTATCCTCGGGCTCTTTTCCAGCGAAGTATAGCTTCAAGTGTTCTGCATGGACCAGGTCTTCAACATCTCCTTCCTGATCCACCAGTTTGTACGTGTTAGGCCCTTTCTTCTCCAAAATCTCGTAAGGGCCAACGTATTTCGGTGCCAACTCCGCCATCACTCCTTGAGCTGATGAGCTTTTAAATTCGGTTCCGTTATCGGAAAGGAAGACCACGGGAGCGTCATATCGTAATACTATCCTATTCTTCAACTCTTTTCGAATAGTCTTACCGTTGGCTTTCCGGATAGGAATACACTCTACCCATCGAGTGAATAAATCCTGGAAGACCAAGATATACTCAAATCCGGCCTTGCTCCAGATAAAAGGGCCCGTTATATCCGCCGCAACGACTTTCCAAGGCTTATGAATAACTCGCCGCCCCATCAAACCGAGGGGTGGCCTTTGTTCTACCTTGCACTGCTGGCATATCAAACATGTTCTGACATGTTCCTTTACTGACTTGTAGTATCTCGGCCAGTAATAATATCGGGATACTCTCGCAAAGGTCCTCTCCCTTCCGAGATGTCCAGCAGTAGGGTCGTCGTGACATTCCAAGAGAACTTTCTTCCTTTCCTCCTCAGGAACTACCAGTTTCCATGCATCGTCATCTATGCCTAAATCCTCCTCGATATCTTGATTTGGATGATACATGTATAGCTGGCCGCCTAATACTTTCCACCTAGGATAAGTATTAGGTTCTTCTAATACCTTTTTCTGCCAACCGAGGTACCACTCGTCTTTCGTGGTTACTGCCCACGAGACGGCGCCTACGACTGGTTGTTCTTCGTCCTCGTCTTCTTCATACATTCTCGATAATGCATCCGGCACGCAGTTGAGACTCCCTTTGCGATGCTCAACTTCAAAGTTGTGCATCTGCAGCCTAAGCGACCATCTTGCCAGTCTACCTATCGGGCTACGCAGTGACCGAATCCAACGCAGGCTGCTATGGTCGTTCACTACGAGGAAATTATATCTCTCTACGTATGCCCGAAACTTCTCGATAGCCCATAACACAGCAAGATACTCTCTTTCTGTTACTGAGTCATTTCGCTCAGCTTTAGAGAGCGAGCGACTCGCAAATTCCAAGACTCGCTCCTGGCCGTCTATCACCAGGAACAATACTGCCCCCAAACCAGAGTCACTTGCGTGAATTTGTATGACAAAGCGCGAAGCGAAATACGGACGGTGTAGGATCGGAGCTGAGGCTATGAGTACCTTGATGTGGTCGAAGGCTTGTTGTTGTTCCTCTTCCCACACGTACCTGAAGTTTTTCTTCGTTAGACGTGTGAGAGGGTCGGCGATCGTGGCGAAAGCGGGAAGAAACTTCCGATACCACGATGCCATACCGAGAAATCGCCTTAACTGTTTTAGGTTCTTAGGCGCAGGGTATTGCATAACCGGAGCTATCTTATCTGGGTCTGGTCTAAACCCATCTCGGTTGACGAGAACACCAAGATATTTTACCTCAGATCTACCAAATATGCTCTTCTCTCGGTTGATCGTGAGGCCTACCTCATTGATTCTTGCCAATACGCGTTCTAACATCGCTAGATGCTCTTCAAAAGTCTCTGTTACGATGATGATGTCATCTAAATAAGAGAACGCGTATGGCTCTAGTTCGGGCCCTATGACTCTGTCAATCATGAGCTGAAAGGTGGCTCCTGCGTTCGACAATCCGTATGGCATTCTTTTAAATTGAAATAACCCGAGACCGGGTATTGAGAATGCCGTAATCTCCCGCGTTTCTTCTTTCAAAGGGATTTGATGGTATGCGCTACTTAGATCTAAGTTTGATATATAACGGGCGGCTTGGAGCTTTCGTAGGATCTGATCCATATTTGGCAGCGGATACGCATCTCCCTTTGCGGCGGCATTCACCTTTCTCATATCGATCACCATACGATGTTTATTGCCAGCTTTCAGCACCATGAAAGCAGGACTGGCCCAGGGGCTCGACGAAGGCTCGATCAATCCTGCTGCAAGCATCTCTCGAACTTGTCGATGCATTTCCTCTTCCAATTTTCTGGAAATAGGGTATTGTTTCTGTCGGATTGGTTGAGTTTTGCCAACGTCTATCTCGTGCTCAGCATAATTAGTGCAGCCGAGTGGAGCGTCCACTGCTGGTAGTACTCTTGTTAAAAGAGCTTGTAAGCGCTGGTGTTCTTCCAGCGTAATATCAGCGAGACCCGCTGAAGAAGCTTTCATCGTGTCGATGGAGGCGATCCTGATCTTTGTCGGATCTTTTGGATCTGACGTGGAGACACAGGCAAGTTCTAGTCCGACACTCTTTCCGGATTTTCCCACTATCAACCTGTTCTCCACGGGATCATGCATTGTCTCGAACGCACGGACGAAATTGGAGCCGAGATAGCAGTCAACCTCCAAATCTGGTATTATGGATACCAGAACGTCCTTTTTGATCCCGCCCAACTCGAACGGGAGGTCTACGTGTCCCGTTACGCGGAGCAAATTATTACTAGCACCTCTGGCTTCTGCACCAGAGGCTGGTCGGAACGTACGTCCGCATTCTGTTGCTAACTGTAACCCGAGCGATCCCATCACTGTTCTCGATGCTCCGGTATCATACAGCGTGCGAATGCGGAACCCTCCGATTCCCACTTGTACCCACCAACGCAACTCGTCGGGTTGTACTGGGATCTGATTGGAGCTGGGTTTGAGCTCCTTCACGGAAGTGTTCCTTTGCTCGACTTTCGCTTCGTCTGAGCATTGCTCGGCTTTGACCTGGCTAGCGGTCACTACCAGGTAAGTTGGTCGCTCTACCTCCTTGTTTAACACTTTCGGGGCCCCTTTTATGGTCTCGGCAGATTCGGACCCATTTAATCTCGCCGGTTCTCGTTTTCCGAACACTTGGGGCAAAACGAACGACGATATCCTAATCTACCGCAGCCCCAGCACTTAATCGGCTCGACAGGTCCGCTGGGTTTGTGGCTCGTCTCTCCGCCACCTTCACTTTTCTTGCCGCCACCGGGTGGGGGTCTTTTTCCTTCATCTTTCCTCTCTTTAGCCTTTGCCGGTGGCGGTTTGCCCTTATCTTGGCGATAATCGCCTTTTCTCCTAGGGTTTTTTGCCGGATCGACGAGAGTTCTGCTTATTTCTCATCTCATTCAATCCGGCTTCTAACCACGAAATCGCCGCCAGAATCGACAGATCTGGGGGCGTTTCTTGGCCTGCGGAACCATCATACCCTCCGGCTCCAACACCGGAGAGCTTTGGCTTTGCAGGTTTTGAAGCTTTGGCTTTGTACGCCGCCTCTGGTAACATAGTTAAATCCGGAGGCAGTGGAGGTCGGAAAAGCCTTTCCGTTTCGAGGATCATCTCTGCTTCCCGGGACAGCTCTTGTAACTCGTCGATGTCCCGGAAGTCAGCTCTCCTTACCAGTTTCTGGATATCCGGCCTTAAATTCCTGTGCAGCATGTCGAGTTGCATTTCTTGGTTCGGGATCGGCTCCATTTTTCTAATTATTACCAGGAGGCAAGTTATGAAGTCGATAACTCATCTTCTCCTTGCGTCCTGGCTGTCGCTTCGGCCAATAACCGCTGTTGATAACCTCTTCCGGTTCCATACCAAAGACGAGCTGCTGAACGAAAGTCTGACCATGTGTTCCATCTGTGTTTCTCTACTTGAAACCACATGGCTGCTACTCCCTTCAAGAGCTCAGGCAGGGCTTGGAATACCTCAGCTTCCGTCAGACTGGTAGATCCAGGACACGAGTCCACTTTTTCGAGGAAAACCTCTATACTCTGGCCTTTTTCACCAGAGAAGGACACATTCCATTTCCGGACAGTGAGTCTGACGTCAACAATGGGGATGGTTCGCCTTCTCAACGATGAATCTTCGACTCCACTGGCGTCGAGGTTCTCGGAGGTTTCGTTCGTCGAGAATCCTCCCTCCTCCCCCCATGTTATGCCACGGTTACCCACCAGTGGCTGGGTCCTGTCACCTAAATGCGCCTGGGGGGTCGATGCTCCGTCTCGATGCGGATCGACGGGGTACTGACACGTGTATGTGTCTTGTAGGCGCACGTGTTCCTTCCGTTGTCTCGTCCGGTCGTCTTCCATCCTGGTGCTAGATTCTGCTCCTTGTGTTGCGCAGGTTGCACGCAATGTTTTGTTTTCCTGCATCATGTTACCGCAGAACTTTAAAAAAGCTTCTGGCACCAGGAACTTCATGCCGGATGCGGATGTCATCGCTGCCATCGGCTCGGAAAACTGTGCCAGCGTCGTGTCGTCTACCACAGAACTCTGGTTTACTAAATTGCCAGAGTCCTGTTGGCTCGGATTTTCTGTGGTTTTACCGCCTGTTATTTCTTTTTCTGTCGGCTGTGGTGGCGCGGTTTCTTTTATTGCCAACCTTATTACCTCAAGGTTGGCTCTTGTCGTATTGTCCTCAGCCAGCATGGTTAACGGGTGTGGTTCGTCCATGGATTCACCCGTTATGTTCTCCCATGCTGGTGGAAGGTCTTCTGTGCTGTGTTCTTGAATGAACCTGGTCCGGAGGTTTTCTCTCTTTATGAGCAGGGAATATTCATACTGCCCTTCTTCCATTTGAAAATCCTCCGGTTCGTATATTCCAAGCAGCCACTGCGACATCCTTTTCATCTTTATAAATTTGGAACCGCTGGTTTTTAAATTCAGTGTCTGTAGATGATCATCTACTTCTTTTGCCGTCAAACATTGGCACCAATTTCCGATGGCTTCCTCTATATTCTGCGCCATTTTGAATTGTTCTTTCGCTTGTAGTCTTCTTTACACGCGCTTGAATGTGTATTTCAGAGTGTGGTTGTATGTGCGGTTTCTATTTAAGGGATCGTTCCCTAAGGCGCACCTCTTAATTTACAAATCAATAAATAAATATATATAAATAATATATAATATATTATAGTTCTACCTAACCTCCACACTCTGAATTTCACTTCGAGTTGCAGAGGGTTAGATACCAGTCGCTCGGTTTCAAAACGTCCTGGCTGGTTTTCTTTTTAATTTGCCAGTAATTGGTGCTTCGATCCCGATTTAGCACGAATTACTGGTTTGTCACTGTTTTTCAGCTGTTTTACAATTTTTACTCTGTAAAAAAATTAAATGCCAGCCACGTCACCGCGGGTTCAAATCTACCCCTCAGATTCTTTGTCTCTGGTTCGAATCCCCTGAGGGTATTATCTATACTAGCCTTCACTAGGCTAGCAACTGGTATCGATTAAACGCTCGTCACAAATTTAGTCGAGTGTTCAATCCCCTGATGCTTCTCCTCACAAATTTGTATTATTGTTTAAACAAATTATAATTATTGTTTAAACAAACAAAAGTTTCGCTCGCAATTTAATTTCGTCTAGGCGCACCATATCTGACTATTTGACACGATAATCTAAAAAAAAAATAGCAACTTTGTAGCCTACAGCAATTTATCTTGATTTTTCTCAAAAATCTTCGAACTTCTACTCCCAGAGGGTTTGCTGTAGGTTGGTTATGGTACTTTCGTCACTTCCTTACTAAAAATCAAAAAAAAATCGGAAAAATGCAAAAAGAAATTTTTGGGATTCGAACTTTGCTCCTCCGAAGTCAAAATTTCGCGATATTCCCAAGCACACACACGTTTAGGGCGCCAGTTGTCACGTGGTGGATTTTCGGGCTAAGGCACGTTTCACCTGCGTATCTTAGCGGTTCAATTCCGTATCTCTCGGTTCAACTCCCGGAGATATAATAGCCAGATTAGGTAACAGACGCTACAACGTCGTGCAATGTTAACCTAATCTGGTTACTTACCGTGCAACACGAAGTCAAAGACTCGCGCTTTATTTCTCACCAGTGACTCGAACTCCTCTCCTGGTCACTGGTTCGTGTGTGTCACTGAAACGATACGTATTCCCTTACATAACGACCACGGAGGCGGCGTGGAGCGGGGAATGACTAAGGTCGCGAAATAATAACTCGAGCAGTTAAAGTTAATAATAAAAGACTATTATTTATTAAATAAAAGATGATGAAGTTTGTTAATAGATCAGTAATATAAAAGAAATGAATTTAGGCTCGCGTATTCCCTATCTAAACGGTGCGCCAGCACGTTATCTCTGACGCAGCTGCCTCGGAGACTGACGTCACGCTCGCGGTAATTTACGCCGCGCACATAAGGTATAATACGCCTCACGTGTGCGGTACTCTACGCGCGCTCTCACCGAGTAAAGCGACGAAGTGTGAGAGCAGTCGCGATCGCCGCGCGACGCACACACGTATAAGTGTGAGAAAGAGGGTAGATGGCGGGTTTACACGTGTGCGCACCTGTTGTACGCACTCACCGGCTTTGAAAAAGCCGGTGGTTTGACCTCGCGTTTAACCTTGATGAGGTGCTAGCCCGATGCCTACACTCTCTCCTCGCACTTGCTCTCACCGCACGAGAACGCCTACTCGAAGCCGATGTCCAGGTGCGACGAGCCTGGACAAGAGGTTACGCGGAGCTACTACGCGGCGCGGAAGAATGCGTGCACGCTTACCTTAACTATTGAAAACTACAGCGCAGTCAATTTGGGCTCGCAGCAGACTCTCCCCTCTATAGCAGTGGTTTGGCCGGTGCAGCTGTCTCGTCCGCGGGGTTTATCTCCGGTGAAGATGGTGCGACAGGTTGATCTTGCCTGTCGCACGATTGATCGAAGTCTCCACGTAGAGCGGCGCAAGTACTCGTCGGCTAAATACTGAAGCTAGCATGAAAGTTTCAGCGTACACGGCACTATCACTAGCGAGCTTTTCGGGCAGAGAAACTAATACTTTCTTTTAGAATTCCGGAAATAAAAGCGGAGCGTATTCGGGCGCGTGTTCTTACTCTTCCAGCGAACTATGAGATGACTGACGCCGGCTCGCCGAGGTCTGCTAGTCATCACGTCGATGCAGCTCAGATTCTGCATCGACGCGCCATCTCGCGTTCGCGCGCATGAGTTACTTCAACTACGGCTTATACGCGACGTCGGTACGGCAGGCCGTGACATTATATATATATATATATAAAAGTATATCAAATGCAGCTCTTGAGGATGTCCTCAAAAGTCCCAAAAATCCTCAAAGTATCGAATCCGTGCTGATCTAGATCCTCAAAAGCTGCAATTGATGTGTATATATATATATATATATATATATATATATATATATATATATATATATATATGTATGTGTAAGTATGTATGTCGACTCCTCCTATTCAGATAATGCCATCTTCCGCGCCAACTCAATGCAATATAATGCCAAGCTCCCGCCACGTACATATAATCCCAACTCGCACGCTAGTGGGATATGATGCCAACGCGAGCGCCAGTGCGCTATGATTCCTATTCATCAGTCAGTATAATTAAAACTCAAATATATTAAAACTTAAAATGTACATACTTGGACGCGCGTACTTGCAAATACTTTTGCGATCGCGAATGAAGCCACGAGCCCCCGTATGGATCCCCGCAGGCTCTCGTAAGAACCTGCGCTTATGTGTGCCCCGCATCTTCACGAATACCTTCGCAGTGATCGAACCCTTGAGCTTGCGGACAGAGCCATGTGCGCCCGCGCTCGACATATATGAGCAATTATCATGCCCCAAAATTTTTTTTTGGTTTTCATGGGATATTTATTTAAAAATATATCTATACATGTAATGGTGCATGCAACCAGTACACAAATATATGAAAACTTAAACCTGAATTGGGTGAGGGAGGCGAGCTTTACGTAAAATCGTAGATGCACGGACTCGCGGGCAGATGATAAAAGCCTTAATAAAGTAAAAGACTCAAGCCCAAAAATATGCAGCGAGTCTGGCGAGTTTATCATAGACGAGTATTCACGCATAGACGACAATCAGATAGTAAGCGTGTGTAGGTGTAAAGTGTTGCACGGCCTAAACAGCCTGACTTGCGTATAGGTGATCGCAGATGTACGAGATTTGCTTAAGCTCGCTCTTGCTATATCTGGGCAGGACAATTACGCTGATCAGATGTTGCTGGCGGCGGCTAATTCTGACAAAAGCCTTTACATTTGCGACCATCGACTACTTATCTGCGGTTACCTTATTTCATTCACTGTTTCCTTTCCGCTTTTTTTCGTGTTGTTATTTGATCCACTATGAATTTTTGTGATTTTAATATTTTTAAGATTTTAGAATTGACTACTCAAAGAAATATATTGAATTTTTAGAGCTTTGGCCCATAACTGCATAAATTAGGCCCCGTCCCATAAAAAACCATCAAATATTGGCTTTACAAAGTGACAACAAAATAAAAAAAAACTATATATATTTATCAAAAACCACTACTTAAATCAAAATTAAATAAAACTTTAAAAAGAGCCTACTGAGCCAATTAGATCCCAATTTTGTTTCTCTTTCCTGCAACATAAAATAATGTATTGTGTGCCAAGAGCGTAAAGGAGGCCTTTTTAGATCGAGTATGGATATATGTGTGAGCCGAAGGTGATCTAGCACTAGTCGAAGACGAGTCAAAAAACCTACTTAGCCATTGGTGCACACGATATTTTTCGTGACACAGGTTTGGATTCCTGTTACGGTACTTTCGCGCCCACTACGTCTACTTTGGGTTCAAAAAGCATTAAAATCTTTCCTGATACAAAAAAATAAGTTTTTACAGTTAAATATAATTACACTAATCAATTAAAAGCTCAAACCTCTATTCGGCGGGTGTCAATTTGTACTCTAATATACTAAAACTTAAAACCTAAATACGTCGGGCAGGTGAGTTTTACGTAAAAGTATACCTGCACGTAAACGCAGGCAGATGACTAAAACAAATCAATTATAAACATAAATCTGAATAGGCAAGGAAGGCGAGCTTTACGTAAAATTGTATCTGCTCGTGAACGTGGACAGCGTTAAAAAGACACAGTCTTGAAACCACGGAAAAGAGTGTTTTGAGTAAAAATGTATTTATTTGTAAAAGTGGAAAAGCTATAAATACCTCAATAAAATAGAAAAATCAAACACAAATGAGGCTTAGGAGGTGAGTTTTGCGAAATAACTTTGTTATGCTCGTGAATACGAGCATAACAAAGTTATTTGAATGAATTAACATGGGAACGCGGGCAGACGATAAACGCCTCAACAAACTAAACATTTTACATAAAAGTGTACTGTTTGTTACGCGGGAGCTATCGCAACTTTTAATAATAAAATGTGACGGACCCTCATGGGCTTGAACCAGAGCCGCAGACTCGCGAGTCAGAAATGCTATCATTCTAGCCACGGTCGTCACCGCTTGGCTTTCTACTAATCGGGGTCATATTGTAATTGGACGCCTTGTTTTTTCGTTCTTCTATATTCCTACGTGTATCCACACGTAACAGTACCTACACATAAACGGAGGCAGGCAAAAACGCCTTAATAAAATACAAATTTTACATAAGAGTGTACCTACGAGTAAACGAAGGCAGGCGATAACACTATTTAGCTGTAAAAATAGCATATTACGTAACTAGGGGGGTTAAGAGTTGGTCCCCAGATAAGGGGTTTTTTGACTCGCCTTCGACTCGTGCTAGATCACCTTCGGCTCACACATATATCCATACTCAATCTAAAAAGGCCTCCTTTACGCTCTTGGTACACAATACACTATTTTATGTTTCAGGAAAGAGAAACAAAATTGGGATCTAACTGGCTCAGTAGGCTCTTTTTAAAGTTTTATTTAATTTTGATTTAAATAATGGTTTTTGATAAATATATACAGTTTTTTTTTTACTTTGTTGTAACTTTGTAAAGCCAATATTTGATGGTTTTTTATGGGACGGGGCCTAATTTATGTAGTTATGGGCCAAAGCTCTAAAAAGTCAATATATTTCTTTGAGTAGTCAATTCTAAAATCTTAAAAATATTAAAATCACAAAAATTCATGGTAGGTCAAAAAACGACACGAAAAAAAGCGGAAAGAAAACAGTGAATGAACTAAGGTAACCGCAGATAAGTAGTCGATGGTCGAAAATATAAAGGCTTTTGTCAGAATTAGCCGCCAGCAACAACTGATCAGCGTAATTTTCCTGCCCAGATATAGCAAGAGCGAGCTTAAGCAAGTCTTGTACATCTGCGATCACCTATACACAAGTCAGGCTGTTTAGGCCCTGCGATACTTTAAACTTACACACGCTTACTAGCGGATTGTCGTCTATGCGTGAATTCTCGTCTAAGTTAAACTCGCTAGTCTCGCTGCATATTTTTGGGGTTGAGTTTTTTTACTTTATTGAGGCCTTTGTCATCTGCGCGCGAGTCCATGCATCTAAGATTTTACGTAAAGTTTGCCTCCCTCTCCCAATTCAGGTTTAAGTTTTCATATATTTATGTACTGGTCGCATATCCCCATGGGATATTTATTTGAAAGTATATCTGTACATGAAAGGGTGCAGGCAACCAGTACACAAATATATGAAAACTTAAACCTGAATTGGGTGAGGGAGGCGAACTTTACGTAAAATCGTAGATGCACGGACTCGCAGGCAGATGACAAACACCTCCATAGAGTAAAAAGTTTAGTTTAATTCCAAGTAGGCGGGAGATGTGACTTCCACGCGTATACGGGAGCGCGTTAGACGTGTATACATTACAAAATAATTATTTAAATAATTCTTAACCCCAAGTAGACGGGGGATGGGAGATCCACGAGTATACGGGAGCGCGTTAAACGTGTATACAAGACAAAATAATTATTTATATAATTCCTAACTGCAAGAAGGTGGGGAATGCGTGTTCCATGCGAATACGGGAGCGTGTTAGATGTGTATACAAGTCAAAATAATTATTTATATAATTCCTAACACCAAATGCACGGGGGATGTGACTTCCACGCGTATACGGGAACGCGTCAGAAGTGTATACAAGTCAAAATACTTATCTATATAATTCCTAACCCCAAGAAGGCGGAGGATGCGAGTTCCACGGGTATACGCGAGCGCCTCAGGATTGTATACAAGGCGACATAATTATTTATTAAATCCTCACCCAAAGTAGGCGGGGATGCCAGTTTCACTCGTATACGGCAGCGCGTGAGACGTGTATACATTACAAAATAATTATCTATATAATTCCTAACCCCAAGTAGGCGGGAGATGCCCGTTTCACGCGTATACGGGAGCGCGTCATATGTGTATACAAGACAAAATAATTATTTGTATAATTCCTAACCACAAGTAGGCGGGGGATAGGAGTTCCACGCGTATACCGGGGCGCGTTAGACGTGTATACATGACAAAACAATTATTTAAATAATTCTTAACTCCAAGGTGTCTATTCCACGCGAATACGGGAGCATCCCCCGCCTACATGAGGTTAAGAATTATTTGAATTTTTCGATATATACACGTCTGACTCGCTCCCGTATACGCGTGGAACTCGCACCACCCGCCGACTTGGGATTAAGAATTATTTAAATAATTATTTTGCCATGTATACACGTGTAAAGCGTACACGTATACGCGTGGAAGTCACATCTCCGGCCTACTTGGGGTATGGATTTATATAAATAATTATTTTGCCTTGTATACACGTCAAACGCGCACCGGTATACGCGTGGAACTGGCATCCCCCGCCTACTTGGGGTTAATAATTATTTAAATAATTATTGTGCCATGTATACACGATTAACGCGCTGCCGTATACGCGTGAAACTGGCATCCCCCACCTACTTTGGGTGAAGATTTAATAAATAATTATTTGGCTTGTACACACGTCTGAGGCGCTCGCGTATACCTGAGAAACTCGCATCCCCAGCCTTCTTGGTATTAGGAATTATACAAATAAGTATTATGCCTTGTATAGACGTCTAACGCGCAGCCGTCTATGCGTGGATCTCGTATCCCCGGCCTACTTGGGGTTAGGAACTATATAAATAACTATTTTCTCTTGTATGCACGTCTGACTAGCTCCCGTATACGCATGGAACTCGCATCAGCCACCTACTTGGTGTTAGGAATTATATAAATAATTATTTTGCATTGTATAGACGTCTGATACGCGCTCATATACGCGAGGAACTCGCATCCCCCGCCTACTTGGGATTAGTAATTATATAAATAATTATTTTGCCTTGTTTACACGTCTAACGAGCTGCCGTATACGCGTGTAACTGGCATCCCCCACCTACTTTGGGTGAGGATTTAATAAATAATTATTAGTCTTGTATACACGTCTGAGGCACTCGCGTATACCCGTCGGACTCGCATCCCCAGCCTTCTTGGTGTTAGAAATTATATAAATAAGTATTATGTTTTGTATACACATCTAACGCGCACCCGTATATGCGTGGATCTCGTATCCCCCGCCTACTTGGGGTTACGCGTTAGACGTGTATACATGGCAAAACAATTATTTAAATAATTCTTAACTCCAAGGTGTCTATTCCACGCGAATACGGGAGCATCCCCCGCCTACATGAGGTTAAGAATTATTTGAATTTTTCGATATATACACGTCTGACTCGCTCCCGTATACGCGTGGAACTCGCACCACCCGCCGACTTGGGGTTAAGAATTATTTAAATAATTATTTTGCCATGTATACACGTGTAAAGCGTACACGTATACGCGTGGAAGTCACATCTCCGGCCTACTTGGGGTATGGATTTATATAAATAATTATTTTGCCTTGTATACACGTCAAACGCGCACCGGTATACGCGTGGAACTGGCATCCCCCGCCTACTTGGGGTTAATAATTATTTAAATAATTATTGTGCCATGTATACACGACTAACGCGCTGCCGTATACGCGTGAAACTGGCATCCCCCACCTACTTTGGGTGAAGATTTAATAAATAATTATTTGGCTTGTACACACGTCTGAGGCGCTCGCGTATACCTGAGGAACTCGCATCCCCAGCCTTCTTGGTATTAGGAATTATACAAATAAGTATTATGCCTTGTATAGACGTCTAACGCGCAGCCGTCTACGCGTGGATCTCGTATCCCCGGCCTACTTGGGGTTAGGAACTATATAAATAACTATTTTCTCTTGTATGCACGTCTGACTAGCTCCCGTATACGCATGGAACTCGCATCCGCCACCTACTTGGTGTTAGGAATTATATAAATAATTATTTTGCATTGTATAGACGTCTCATACGCGCCCATATACGCGAGGAACTCGCATCCCCCGCCTACTTGGGATTAGTAATTATATAAATAATTATTTTGCCTTGTTTACACGTCTAACGAGCTGCCGTATACGCGTGTAACTGGCATCCCCCACCTACTTTGGGTGAGGATTTAATAAATAATTATTAGTCTTGTATACACGTCTGAGGCACTCGCGTATACCCGTCGGACTCGTATCCCCAGCCTTCTTGGTGTTAGAAATTATATAAATAAGTATTATGTTTTGTATACACATCCAACGCGCACCCGTATATGCGTGGATCTCGTATCCCCCGCCTACTTGGGGTTAGGAACTAATATAAATAATTATTTTCTCTTGTATGCACGTCTGACTAGCTCCCGTATACGCACGGAACTCGCATCCCCCACCTACTTGGTGTTAGGAATTATATAAATAATTATTTTGACTTGAATAGGCATCTGACGCGCTCCCGTATACGCGTGGAACTCGCACCTCCCGCCTTTTTGGGGTTAGGAATTATTTTAATAATTATTTGGCCATGTATACACGACTAACGCGTACCCGTATACGCGTGGAAGTCACGTACTCCTGCTACTTGGGGGTAAGTATTTATATAAACAATTATTTTGCCTTGTCTACACGTCTAACGCGCTCCGATATACGCGTGGAACTGGCATCCCCCGCCTACTTGGGGTTAAAAATTATTTAAATAATTATTTTGCCTTGTATACACGTCTAACGCGCTCCGATATACGCGTGGAACTGACAGCCCCCGCCTACTTGGGGTAAAGAATGATTTAAATAATTATTTTGCCTTGTATACATATTTAACGCGCGCCGATATACGCGTGGAACTCGCATCCCCCGTCTACTTGGGGTTAAGAATTATTTAAATAATTATTTTGCCATGTATGCACGTCTAACGCGCACCCGTATACGCGTGAAACTGACATCCCCCGCCTAGTTGGGGTAAGGATTTATATAAATAATTATTTTGTCTTGTATACACGTCTGACGCGCTTCCATATACGCGTGGCACTCGCACCCCCCGCCCTCTTGATGTTAGGAATTATATAAATAATTATTTTGCCTTGTATAAACGTCTGACGCGCAGCCGTATACGCATGGAACTCGCATCCACCGCCTACTTGGGCTTAGGAATTACATAAATAATTATTTTGCCTTGTATACACGTGTTACGCGCTCCCGTACACGCGTGGAACTCGCATCCCCCGCCTACTTGGGGTTAAGAATTATTTAAATAATTATTTTTCCATTACTTGGAGTTAAACTAAACTTTTTAACAAGTAAAATAGAAAACGTAGATTGTATTACTCTTTCGCAAAAAAGTAAAAGAATCCATTTAATCTTTTGATCGGAAAGTATAATTTGTTACGCTTTATAAAGGAGGAAACGGAGGGAAATGGAATTTGTTTTTTAGCAATAGAGTAAAAGTATCAAATTAACCTTTTGAACGAAATGTATAACTTTTTCCTCTTTATAAAGAGGAAAATATAGACTTTACTCTTTGGCAAACGAGTAAAAGTGTGAATTTAATCTTTTGAACGGAGAATCTAATTTTTTACTCTTTACAAAGAGGAAAACGTAGATTTTACTCTTTAGTAAAAGAGTAAAAGTATCAAATCATTCTTTTTACCAAAATGTATAACTTTTTACTCTTTATAAAGAGCAAAACGTTAACTTTACTCTTTCGCAAAAGAGTAAAAGTATGAATTTAATCTTTATAAAGTGTATAATGAACATTTTAACCCTCTTAACGGATAAAATCTGCCTTTTGCTCTTTTATAAAGTAGAAAATTGACATTTTACACTTAACTTGTCCAATTTTTACTCTTTTGCGTTTAGAGTGTAGCCTTTGGCACACTGAGTGTGTCAGTTTGAGCGCAATATCGCAAAAGTTGCATTATGTTGTTTATGCCACCTTGACCTAAAGATAACAACTTTTATATAATTTTTATGCACTCCTAGTGTACAATACTATATGAAACTCATATATAAGATAATTATTTACGACGTCCCTGGTAGAAAATTAACCAGAATTTCTGCCTATGAAACTATAAAGTAGATGTATTTCTTTGCTATAAATAAGCTACTCTCTTAACTATAAACTAGCTAAAATATCATTAATTTAGACAAGCGATATTCGTTAGCTATAAATTAACTAATTTTTATAGCTAACCATTGATTAAGCTTTAAAAATATTAATATTCTTCTTTAGAAAATAATCTAGTGGTGGAAACGCATAATGCATGATCCAGGTGTTCGGGGTGGTCGATGCTGGAGTCTAGGTGGTGCACTTCCTAATTTTTTGCATTAAGATGTCATGGCACATTTTATATATACTCCAGAAGTTCGGAGGTAACCAATGACGATGTCTAGGTGGTGCGCTTTGAATTTTTTTGCATTTAGATGTCAGGGCGCATCTAATAGATGGTCTAGGTTTTCGGGTAGCCGATGATGGAGTCTAGGCTCAAACAAAATTTCACAAAAAATCGATTAAAGTTTTAGGAAAGAGCTTTAATTTGAAATGAGAATCGTTAAAATTGGTCGATTCTGCGCAACGCTACGTGAATTTTGTAACACCAAACTTCGTGTATAAAAATCTCTATAAATGAATGCACGGCCGCTTTCTCCTCTTAAAATAGTTGTTGACATGGATGATAAAAAACTGCATATGTACTTACTATAGCCTTCATGCGCGTGTACCTTATCGACAAAGAATATGCCGATCCCGTCAAGGCGCGACCAATCCACTATGCTGGCGAAGATGCACTCACGATTTTTGCGCATTCTATGTGGAACAAATCTAAATCTATATAAAACTTGTGGCCAAATACAAATCTTTTTAACTACTGGAAGATGAGGGCGCTACGCACATCTACACTCGTGTTCGAGCCAAATTCATCTCTCTCTCTCTCTCTCTCTCCCTCTCTCTCTCACTCTCTCTCTCTCCTACACGATGCTATGACACTACATTACGAGATGCGCGCGCAATACACATTTAACTTCTAAATATGTTATAAGTGCTCGTGGTGCTATCTTAATAGTTTTGAATTTTTAATCGGACTTCAACGAGCAAATCTCTTATGCGTTAGTCCAATGTCTATTCTCAAATCGAGAAAGGTAGCTTATTGTTTAAGCTTCCTCCTCTCTCGATAAGAATTTTTTGACAAACGGCGGCACACATAAGAGGAAAATTTTTTTTTAAAATGAATAACTATTAATTTCGGAATAAAATATAATATCGGGGAGTTTCGTCCATGTCGTACTTGGTGGAGTCGTCAGGAAGACCCAAGTAGACATATCTTCGACTCCAAAATAATGAAATTACTGTGAATTCTTATAGTGTGTAAGTTGTAATTTTATATGTGAATTTGAAAAATTAGTTGCCATCTAGTGTTAAAAGGTTGGAACTAAGATTACACAAGAAAAGGCATTTTAGTGTCCGAATCCCATTTGATTCTAAATATGTTATAAGTGCTTGTGGTGCTATCTTAAAAGTTTTCAATTTTTAATCGGACTTCAACGAGCAAATCTCTTATGCGTTAGTCGAATGTCTATTCTCAAATCGAGAAAGGTAGCTTATTGTTTAAGCTTCCTCCTCTATCGATAAGAATTTTTTGACAAACGGCGACACACATAAGAGAAAAATTTTTTTAAAAAATGAATAATTGTTAATTTCGGAATAAAATATAATATCGGGGAGTTTCGTCCTTGTCGTACTTGGTGGACTCGTCAGGAAGACCCAAGTAGACAATCTCCGACTCAAAAATAATGAAATTACTGTGAATTCTTATAGTGTGTAAGTTGTAATTTTATATGTGGATTTGAAAAATTGGTTGCCATCTAGTGTTAAAAGTCTCATCGAAAGAGGAGGAAGCTTAAACAATAAGCTACCTTTCTCGATTTGAGAATAGACATTCGACTAACGCATAAGAGATTTGCTCGTTGAAGACCGATTAAAAATTCAAAACTATTAAGATAGCACCACGAGCACTTATAACATATTTAGAATCAAATGGCATTCGGACACTAAAATGCCTTTTCTTGTATAATCTTAGTTCCAACCTTTTAACACTAGATGGCAACCAATTTTTCAAATCCGCATATAAAATTACAACTTGCACACTATAAGAATTCACAGTAATTTCATTATTTTGGAGTCGAAGATATGCTACTTGGGTCTTCCTGACAAGTCCACCAAGTACGACAAGGACGAAACTCCCCGATATTATATTTTATTCCGAAATTAATAGTTATTCATTTTAAAAAAAAATTTTTCTCTTATGTGTGTCGACGTTTGTCAAAAAATTCTTATCGAGAGAGGAGGAAGCTTAAACAATAATCTACCTTTCTCGATTTCAGAATAGACATTCGACTAACGCATAAGAGATTTGCTCGTTGAAGTCAGATTAAAAATTCAAAACTATTAAGAGAGCACCACGAGCACTTATAACATATTTAGAATCAAATGGCATTCGGACACTAAAATGCCTTTTCTTGTATAATCTTACTTCCAACCTTTTAAAACTAGATGGCAACCAATTTTTCAAATCCACATATAAAATTATAACTTACACACTATAAAAATTCACAGTAATTTCATTATTTTGGAGTCGAAGATATGTCTACTTGGGTCTTCATGACGAGTCCACCAAGTACGACAAGGATGAAACTCCCCGATATTATATTTTATTCCGAAATTAATAGTTATTCATTTTTTTAAAAAATTTTTCTATATGTGTGTCGCCGTTTGTCAAAAAATTCTTATCGAGAGAGGAGGAAGCTTAAGCAATAAACCAACTTTCTCGATTTGAGAATAGTCATTCGACTAACGCATTAGAGATTTGCTCGTTGAAGTCCGATTAAAAATTCAAAACTATTAAGATAGCACCACGAGCACTTATAACATATTTAGAATCAAATGGCATTCGGACACTAAAATGCCTTTTCTTGTATAATCTTAGTTCCAACCTTTTAAGACTAGATGGCAACCAATTTTTCAAATCCACATATAAAATTACAACTTACACACTATAAGAATTCACAGTAATTTCATTATTTTGGAGTCGAAGATATGTCTACTTGGGTCTTCCTGACGAGTTCACCTAGTACGACAAGGACGAAACTCCCCGATATTATATTTTATTCCGAAATTAATAGTTATTTATTTTTAAAAAAAATTTTTCTCTTATGTGTGTCGCCGTTTGTCAAAAAATTCTTATCGAGAGAGGAGGAAGCTTAAACAATAAGGTACCTTTCTCGATTTGAGAATAGACATTAGACTAACGCATAAGAGATTTGCTCGTTGAAGTACGATTAAAAATTCAAAACTATTAACACATTTAACTTATTCATTGAGTAAACAGGAGGTAAATATTTTTCAAAATGATTTTTTCTCTTATTTCGAAGTGGAAAAAGCATTCGCTTACGAAATAAGTTAAAATTTCATTTGTGTTACTTTAGAGAGTGGAGGTCCGTCTCCGGCAGAGCACGGAGAGAGTGTCTTCCAAAAAACTGGAGTTCAAAAAATTACCTAGATGAGGGGTTGGGGCGAGCGCCCGCGTTCGCTGATTGGTTGCCGCAGGGCGGCGTAAAAAGGTGTGCAGATCGGCTGCAGCTGAGGTCGCATTTACGGGTCGCTCGGTTTCCTCTCGGCGGTTTGAGAGTACGGCCTGTCGGCGGGGCCATGACGGGAGCTTCGAAGAAGCTCGTTAGGATCGTCGATTCATGCAAAGTTCGGGGGAAAAATCGAGCTTAACTAATTCCGCAATTTAGTTTAAAAAATAAAAAGTGCTCAACCGTTGCGTACGTCAACTATATTTTTAAAAATGCAAGACTTTCTACGACAGTATGAAATAAAACGAGTGTAAGTTTATTATCTAATATAGATAAATCCACAGTACTTATAATCATCTGGAAATGATTTTTATAGAATAGTGTACTACCACTATTTACGTGCCGTGCGGAGCAAATGAACCAGACTAACATTAAAAGCTGCAGTAGACATCAGAAAATGCCCTCTGAAACTGCTATGAGTGTGCGTCGCACATTACATTAATCCATTAGTCTAGTACAGTTCCACTTGCTACTCTTACAAACCGAGATCTATAAGGACATAGAAAGGAAATTGTTTCTATTACATTGTTAATGTTATATTTTATTTCTGCCTATAAAAGCAAAAGCATGCGCAAGAAGCTCGTAATTACCTATACTGAGTCATTTTGTAGTGCAAAATGTCAGGAAATCGTTTGCAGAACATATTTTGACTTTTCAGTATTTCGACTCATAAGAATTTTCATTTTCGGTATTTTGACCGATAAAAATTTTCATTTTCGGTATTTTGACCCATGAGAATTTTGATTTTCGGTATTTTGACACACAAGAATATTTGTCTTTCGGTTTTTTGACCTATCCAAACATCCAAAGATTTTCTGTATTTTGATCCATCTATATTTTAGTTTTCCGCACTTTTATCCATCGGATAAATGGTATTCAGAATTTCAACCTTTCAGTATACTTGACTTTCCGAAAATTGACTTTTCGGAATTATGGATCATCAGAAATTTGACTCTTCGGAGTTATGGATCATCAGAAATTTGACTTTTCGGAATTATGGATCATCAGAAATATGCCTTTCCGAATTTTGGACAATCCGAAAAACGAGCGACCTCCCTTTATAGCTTCTTATTAATGCTTGCATTTTAACATCGGCACACCATATCATTATTCACCCTTTCGCTTCCTCGAATAAGAAAAATCCATCTTTTCTGATGAAGGGCAGTAATATTATGTGTAAATATGTAAAATGGTTTGGTAAAGATCTTGATTATTTTTAAGTATAAAAGAAGTTTATTGTATCTCATTGTAATGAAAAACATTTTCTGCGCATCAAGATACATATTTCCTTACCAAACCATTTTATCAGAAAAGATGGATTTTTCTTATTGGAGGAAGCGAAAGGGTTGATAATGAAATGGTATGCCTATGTTAAAATGCAAACATTAAGGGGACAAGCCATGGTTGAACCTGAAAAAAAAGCTATTGTATTAATTCTTTAATAACAAAGCCAATATATAATTTTCAGAGTTCAAACTTTTTTTTATTATTAAGTTATACAATTACCTATAATTTAAGACTACATCATCCAGGTGTTTAAGATTTTGGTCTTGCAGTCCATTAGATTAAGAAACCCTTCTGAATTAGAAACTGGCATGTCATTACCGCAGGAAATTTTTTGAACAAAGCAAGGCAGGGATCTGGTTACTTAGGAGTACCTTTGTAGTTATACCAGTTATAGAAAATGTGAGCTACTTTTTTTTTAAAAATTTTTAAAATTGTTTTTTAATGAAAAATCTAATTTTTTTATGTTTTTTTTATTAAAATTTCAATATTTTTTGTAATTTTATTTTATAATTTTTTTTCTAAAGCCTTTTTCAAAAAAGTATCTCACATTTTCTATAACCAATACAATTTTAAAGATACTCCTAAATTTCCAAACCTCTAGCTTGCTTTATTTAAAAGAAATCCTGCGGCAAAGTCCCTGTAAATACAAAAAACAAGTTATTCAGAAATTCAATTCAAAGTTTTGGTTTTCTATAACTTTATATAAGTTTCAAAACTACTTACGAAAAATTTTTTTTTCATTCTGTATGATATACTTTAGTGGAAAAATGAAACAGATGCCAATTAGATGAAAGTAGTCCTGGCTAAATCATTTTAACTGTTGAATAAACCTATAAAAAAGAATTTCATTAATTCAACAATATTTTTAAATTTTTTAGATTAATACATAAATGTTGTACTTATTTTTTTTTCGTTCTAGGCTGAAAACATTGTTAGTCATAAATGTTATTGACAGTAAAAATAACCTCAAAATAAATTAATCCTTTTATGAGAGCCAATAACACACCTGTAAAAAGAAAAAAATTAATAAATATTATATTAGCTATTATCGCATAAAAATAACTTTTTACCTACTCTAGTAAGAACCTGGTGCATATGACTCTTCAGGTAAATTCAATTGCAGTCTCCTTCGTTTTCTCCTATTTTCTAAAGTGTTTTCTTCGGCATTCCTCTCAGCATGAAATAATCTGATGTCATTGCTTTTCTGTGCCCACTCAATTGCAGCTACTCCAGGTTTCACATCAAAGGCTTCCATAATATTCAGAAAACCAACTCTTCCATCGTTGAAGCAAGTGACAGCAATACAAGCACCTGCTGTGAGCACATGTACACCACTGAAGGAGGTCTTGGTTACAATCTTCCAAACTGAATTATTAAAACTCTCATTACTATTTTGGGTGTAACCGCCTAAACATCTGTGAAGCAGCTCCTTTTCAGAGAGATCTTTGTAAATTGGTTTCAACTGCTCCATAATCACTGCAGGAATACTGTCTTTATGATGAAAATCTTTTAGTTTTTTTTTGAGCCTTTGCTTTTTGCCACTTGCACCAACTGCTCTGTCCTGGTGGGCATAAATGATGTTGAGGATTCTGGTCTGTGGAAATCTTGTGGTAGTACGTAGCCCATGTAGCATTCAGCATTTTTTCTACAGAGTCCGTGTTGTTTCTGATGGCATTACCATAATATGTGGTGAGCTGATCAATTACTTTTGCTGTTAATCGTCCTTGGCCTCCAATGGTTTTTCCATCGTCTAATAACTTTTTTCCAAAATTTTTCTTTAAATTCCTGAGTCTGGTTCCCATTCGTTTCTGGACGTATCCCACACACTCCTTCTTCTCTACTTTAACTTCATCTCCATACGGTTTGGCTTGGCACAAAGCACTGTACACTTTCGAATCTCCATCTCCAATGTAATGATGGTATTTTACATTATACTTTTCTTGAGATCTTCTAAACATTTCCACAACTCCATCGACTTCCATCTTTCCAGCACTTCCTTCATGGTTTGCTGCACATTTATCTTGATGATTACTGAACCAGTCTTCATATTCTTCTGTGCCTTTTCTATTTTTCCACTTTAAACATGCTTTACAAAAACTGTTCTTGATAAATATGTCAAGAACTTGTTGAGAACGCAAGCCAATCAAACTTGAAATTCCTTGCAATGAAGAAAAAATCCTCTTTTTCTCCATGACCCATCACCAGATACATCTAGGCCTTGATTTTCAGCTGCTGTTTCCTTTTTGACGGCTTCTTGCATAGAATTTTGTGCTACCTCTTGAGTCACTTGGCTTAAATCTTCATTGAGATGGTCATAAAAACTATGTGCAACAGGTGGTGGCAAATCCATGATTCCGCAAAAAGTTTGCAATGCAGCATATCCTTGCCCAATTGCTCTTAGTGCAAGAAGACTGCGTCTGTTGGTTTTATAAGCATTGCTTTGAGCTCCAACTTGCTTGGTCGTGCTTATAATTCTTCTCTCTGAACAATTTTTGCACATAATATTAAATTTGGAGCCAAGTCCTCGAATATCTTCTTCTATAATTTTAACTTGTCCTTTACATGTTGCACATACAAGAAATTTCTCCAGCTGTAAGAATAGAATGTTTATATCTATTATTCTGTTTCTTGTTTGTGACGCTTCTACACATATATCTTTTATTTTCCCTGAAGTTGTACTTCTTTTCCTTTTGTTCGTGATTTTTTGTTGAACATTCTCTGAATTTTTGTTAAATCCTTTATGTTTTTTTTTTCTTCCAAATTTTCTCTTCTTTCCTGGAGCTCCTGATATTCTATTTCTCTTGTCAGAATCCATAGTGGCTAATATCTAATCCTCTATAATGTTAGTTATTAAAAAACACAAATAAAAGTCACTCACTGAACTCACTAAATTAAAAATATTAACAACACTTTGCACAGTGCAGTTAACCTAAAATCGCTGTCTTCTACACTCTCAGTTAAAAGAGTTCTACACAGCACTTTATTTACAAAAAAATTTTTTGTCAATACTGAATAAATTGCATTGAAAAATGCAGATTCAATTATATTCAAAACACTTTTAGTTTAAATCCCAACGACTATGGCGCTGACAGAGCGCAAACAGATGAGATTTTAAACCATCTATATGTATTGTACGTATATACTTTTGTATAAGTAGAGTAAAAGTAAAATACACGAGGTTTATACCTCGAGTTAAGTTTGCCTACTATGTTAATGTACATTTACGTTCTAAATTCAGTATTGTATGCTGTGAAGCATAAAATAATATAAGATTAACAATAGTATATCTAAAATGGATAATTTAAGAAAAATCACTAAATATGCAAAAAAATGACTTCACGGTTTTAGCTGTATTTTCTAAACGAAATCGAATTTGGAAATGCGGTTGGAAGCACAGTATTCAGCGGAAAATTTGCTATCAAAATAGTACATAAAAAAAAAATCGATTTTTCGACCCCCTAACCATGGCTTGTCCCCTTAATACGTATTCACTGAATTCAAAAATGTGCACTCGTGTAAATTTGACGGAGAACCTGCTGGAAGAAAAAAGGCTTTGTACATCGTGTTTTTAAAAATAAAGAAGCCTTTGTACCAAGTTCTATGATAATTAGCCATCGGGACACTTTGCTCCCCACTTTACCAAGTAAGGTAAGATTTTATCCATTTAATTAAGTAATTATTATATATCCATTAAATTAACATACTATAAACAATATTAATAAAGTAAATTTTGGTAGAGACGACTGACAGTGAAGTTGTTCATGAGTATAATTTATTTATATTACTGGTCGCACTGTCCATTCATTTTTGAGGAAAGGGGTGAAATAAACAACACTCAAGTGTGTAATTTTTTCGCCGACGTTTCGATCACTTCACTATGATCCCCATCAGAGCTAAAGTTTATTAAATAAATTAAGTAAAAATTTTTAACAAAATACATACAAGAGATTTTTTTAAACAAGATAAATACTTACGCAATAAAGAGTTCAACAAAAACCATTTTTAAGAGTTTCAAATACGTTGTATAGGTCGCACGACTTGCTGCCAGTCAAATGGTCGAAATTATAAGCTGTCATATATTATATAGTGGAAAATTGGAAAAGTATTAGTGAGAGTTACAAGCGTCAGTATCGTGTATATGTATATGAACAGAGTATAATTTTGTGGAAAGGGGGAGAGACTGGTAACAGAGTGCGTTGCTAGGGCGAACGGTGTTACTGTGAGCTCCTTCGCACATCTTTTGGATAAAATCGAGGATGTACTATTGTTGTATAAGGAATTTTTCATTAAATGTAAAAGATCTGTATTCACTTTTTAAGTTGATTGGGACAGTCTTGACGTTCATACTGTTTTTTTGTGCTGTGATATGTAACATTTCAGATAATAATCCTTTACTTAAATTACTTTCATTGTCTAAAATTTTTACCTTGTCAAAGTTTATTGAATGATTACTGTTACTAATATGGTTGAAAATCGCGGATTTAATTCTTTTATGCCGGCAGTCGGCTTCGTGTTTTTTTACTCTTGTATTTAAGGAGGTTTATCCAAGTTGGAACGTATCAAGAATCAACGTCACCCTGCACCGCGCGCACAGGTTTGCTCGAATGGTGCCCCCACTTTTGTAGTCAGAGCACGTGTTTATACGGGACTGACACACACGCATAGCTTCGTGCCGTCTGTGAGCATGCACAGAGCAGCGCTCGTCTGTTTGTTCCCCCACCGCTCCAGCGTCGTCTGCACGCGCGGCCGTACACCTAAAATTCCATACTTTCAACTACAATAGCTTAAAAACGGTGAAGCTAGGATCTCTAAACTTGTAATATGATATTCTAATTATTGATCTTAATAACATATTAGTTTTTCAGACAAACGCTAAATGTATCTTTGAAGTTATAGACAGAATCGATCTTTCGCGCGTGCGCGTCCCATAAGACGCCGTGTTAAAATGTTCAACTTTGCCGTTTAATATCTCAATAACGGTGAAGCTCGGCTCTTTTTTCTGAGGATATGATATAGATGATGATGTCACGTACATGTGATATTATATCAAAAATATTATTTTAAGCGGTAAATGTATGATTTTTCGGTTCTAATAACAATTTAGAAATTTTTTTAACACTGAAAATGACCTTAAAAAAATCTGAAAAAATTCAAGCACATATGAATCTTCTGTAAACCGAAAATTTTTCATGAATTTTAAGAACATATTTCTCGAGTTATACATGAAAAAATGCGAAAATAACATAAAAAATAGGGTTTTTCGCATTTTTCAAGATGGCACAGCATTAAAATCGTTCAAAAAACTATTGGAATATTTAGAAAAAAGTGGAGTAAGTAACTTAAAACAACAAAATCAGATGTATGTATCTTTGTTTTTAAATAATAACGATTTTAATATTGTAACAGGATGGCTGCTGGGGAAAAATCCCGAAAAGCCACAGGCCAGCGATGCCCTAGAACACGGTGCCGCGGGTGTCAAACTAAAATGACTTGCCCGGGGATCTGCTTCTGTAATCCTGAAAACAACGCGAAGATCGCACACGAACTTCGCTTTCCAACTAAATGGATCGCTGAGTAAAATACGCGCGCTCAAAGAGTAAAGCGCGCGGCCGCTAAGTTCAGCTATGAAAACGACCGGCGGAGTCGTTTTCCCGCGGAGGCGGCGGTATCCGGGAGAAGGTTAGGTTAAGGTCGATAAATGAAGAATAGCCTCAATTACTTCACAGAACAATAACAAGGTCTATTCTTAAATTATTACAACATAAACGCGTCGCGTTGCGCGCCGACAAGAAGACGTGATCCGCTGACGGCGCGGGCGGATCAATGTATTTATTCTCGCTGGGCCGGTGAACGCAACACCGGCCGCTCGTCGCAGCGAGCCGAAAATACAAATAAAACGCTGCGCGGAAAATACTCGAAGAGTCTTACCGGGAGGGGAGTGCACTCCCCTCGTCGCTCGCTCACGAATCCGCTCCTGCATCAGGCCTTATCCTCCGGTCGACTTCGGAGTGTTCAGGCCGAGTCCTCACGTCCAGCGTTCACCTACAGACGCTTCGGACCCCAGGAGTGGCTCGGATTGCTCACGTGCGCTGCTCTTCGCGGTCGGTACGTGTACGGGCGCTGCTCTGCACCGGCGAGGACGCATGATACCGTTTTCTTCGCGGACGATCAAATTAACTCACGTACGCGCGGTTTGACAGCCCGAGAGAATCTGATTCAAAAATGAATCCTGCGCGACTTTGCGACGGTCAAAGTCGCGCCTGCCCCGCGCGTAGCTAACGCAAATACATCGTCCGAGCGATGTCAACACACGCTCGAGATACACGAATTCGCGGGAACGAGAGCCTAACGGGTTCGATAGAATACGGAGGACCGAGATACTTATCTTCTCCGTATTTTATCTTGGAACCTCGTTATACCCCTCTCCCAGACGTTGCGTAGCGGAAGAGAAGCAACTCGATACTGAGGCTCTCGTTCGATTCGAGTTTATGTCGTCATCAGCGGCAGAGACGACAGTTCCGGATACGCGTGGATCAGCTCGTGCACTAAACGGCTGATCAAACGATCCACATCGAGGGATCGTCCCGCGCACACACACGGTGGGTCGCTCATCACCGTAATTCCGCTGAATTCCAACGGCGGTCGGGACCAGTCCCATGACGATTGATGGACCGGAGACGGTTGGCACTTCTGGCGCTGGGGCTCCGGTCGACAACTGCCGTCATTCCTCCTAGGTTGACTTGGCAGGTCGTCTTGCCTTCTTCTTGTCTCACTCTTCGGGCCCTTTTTCCGCTCCGGGCAGGCCCAGTGAAGATGCGTTGGTGACTTACACGTCCAACACAATTTTCTGGTTGGACTCGGTGGTGGAGAGTTATATACTCTGAGCGCGTTCCTCGATCTTGACGAGCGGTATACTCTACTATCCAACACCTGCTGGATATACCGCCGTTTGGAACGTCGAGAGGCTACCGTCGTCCAAGGATTCGAACCTGTCCCTTGGTTCGAACCCAGTCTGCTCGAGGGTTTTATGCCTTTATCTCTTTCAGATAACTTTGGAGATCGTTGCGTGGCCGCTGCATACGCCTCTTTTTTTCCTGTAGAGCTGGACTGTTGAGGACTTCGGGACGACTTCTTGCTGTCTTTAGTCCCTAGGTCCGATCGAGGTTGCTTGGCATGGCGCTTAGTTGCACCTGCGACTCGTTTCTTGTTAGGCACAGCGGAATTGTGAAGCGACGACATTTGCGCGCGTAGCTGGCGCAGCTCGTCGTGCAGTCGCCTTACCTCTTCGCTTAGGCGCCTAACTTTCTCCTCCTCCAATTTACGTGTCTGATTACATTCGCATTCGCAATGACGCTCGCCTTCCGCTTGCGTCGATACGTCGCGAAATTGCGAAGTAATCAGCGTTCTGTCCACCGGTTGTGTCGTCACCAGACTATTAATCTCTTCCTCGTTGCTCCTTGGAAGGCTTGTCTGCTCTTCGTCTTCAGGAGTCTGGGAATGAGTAATACAGCCGTCCGATGCCGATGTATTCCATAAACGGGCCATATCGGACGCTTCGGACCGGGGAAGCTTGGAAAATCTCCCTTCCCCCAGGCTGCATTTGCTCCGTCGTCGTGAGCTTGGGAGTATTCAGCACAGCCGTTCGGTGCCCTCAGGCGGTCTGTATACGCCAAGCGACGTGAAGTGTCAGACTTCTCGAACAGGGGGAAGCTTGGAGGATTTCCCCTCCCCCAGGCTGTGCTTACTCCGACGTCGAATTCGTGGATGGAAGCTAAATTTGATGGCGATGGTGCGGTTGCTGCGCAGCTGTCCGAAATCCATGTGTGGTCTGCATTCCCCGAGCAACTCGCGTTCTCAGATTCTTCGGACTGGGATGAGATCGTGGAATCTCCCCTCCCCCAAGCTGTGCTGCACCTTAGTTGTACCTGGACTTCACCCGGTCCTCCCTCTGGAGATAGAGTGCTCCGTAGTGACTTAAGAGTCTTGTGTCTTACGTCGGGAGGACTACCTGCTCTCTGCTCCATATTCTGGTAGACGTATCTCCGTATGGAACTCAGCAAGTTGTTGTCTACTGCTTTATTCGACATCAGTTGCTGAAACAGGCTGTGGGTCAAGGGGTCGGCGATTCGGTTCACTTCTGGAGCGCCGCTTGCATTGAGGTCGTCGTGTTGACGAACTTATTCCTCCAATCGAGCCTCCTTGTGAACTGCTCGTAAGCACTTCCACTTATTTCTTGTGTGAAGTGGGCTGGGTTGTAACTTCCCATTAGCCACTGAGCGATTCGCTTAGAATCCCCCTCGAGATGTCCGGTGCTTCTTAAATCTAGAGCTATATTTGCTTCTATTACAGCTTCAAAGCTCAGCTCTAGATTTTTGCGCCAATGCTCCATCCTTTCGGCTAGTTCTTCTGGGGTCGATGATTCCATCTTGCGAAGCTAGACCGACTGTATAAAATTGTGTGACGAATTGTGTGTGTATGCGCAACTAACTGCTGAGATTCTCTCTCAAATTGGCCGTCTGTTACGCAAATTACAATGTTAGAATTCTAACTACCACACACAATTGTCCCAAGCTGCTCGAGAACAACGTATCTCGATGCAGCTAGCTAGGGAGAGAGCGTGGCTATTCCAAAAAAAAATTTCGCGACGATAACGACTTATATAATTCCCGCAACCAAAAAAAAAAATAAAAGTATTCTCACTTTCGACCGGCTGCACGCACAGGCACGGTCAACCCAAAAAAAATCGCGTGAAAATCGTTTTAAACCTCGCGTCAAAAAAAGGAATTTAATTTTCGCCACATATGACGACGAAAACAACGATAATCGTCGTTTAAATGCTCTCGCCCTGGCTTTACAGCAGTTTAAAAGACTCGGGACAAGTATACACAATACTGCCCGAGCATAAACATAAACACCTACAAAAACAAGCAATCTGCTGTTTTGTGTTAATGTTTCTATGCGCGCCGCGAGTCTTCTTGTCTGTTTGTTTACGCCCGGCACCTCGACTTGGCGAGTTTAAATCACTGCGCCTATCAGCTGTAACGGCTTATGGCCACTGGCCGTCTGCTGATTAGTCCGGTGCAGTGATTTGCGCGCGGGCGAATTTAAACGAAACGCGATTTGAATAGGCCGGTTTCGAATGTACCGGCCTCTAACCTTCTCCTTAAACGCAACACGTTAGGGCGCCATTGTAACGCGCGGACTAAAAAAAGACTTCACAGAAAAATAACTCGACGCGTTGCGCACCGACAAGAAGACGGGATCCGCCGCTCGGTGCGGGCGGATCAAGGTATCTATTTTCGCTGGGCCGGTGAACGCACCACCGGCCACTCGCCGCAGCGAGTCGAAGATACTCAAATAAATCGCTGCGCGGGAAGTACAAAGAAGAGTTTTACCGGGAGGGGAGTGCACTCCCCTCGTCGCTCGCTCACGAATCCGCTCCTGCGTCAGGCCTTATCCTCCGGTCGACTTCGGAGTGTTCAGGCCGAGTCCTCACGTCCAGCGTTTACCTACAGACGCTTCGGACCCCAGGAGTGGCTCGGATTGCTCACGTGCGCTGCTCTTCGTGGTCGGTACGTGTACGGGCGCTGCTCTGCACCGGCGAGGACGCACGATACCGTTTTCTTCGCGGACGATCAAATTAACTCACGTACGCGCGGTTTGACAGCCCGAGAGAATCTGATTCAAAAATGAATCCTGCGCGACTTTGCAACGGTCAAAGTCGCGCCTGCCCCACGCGTAGCTAACGCAAATACATCGTCCGAGCGATGTCAACACACGCTCGAGATACACGAATTCGCGGGAACGAGAGCCTAACGGGTTCGATAGAATACGGAGGACCGAGATACTTATCTTCTCCGTATTTTATCTTGGAACCTCGTTATAATATTTTAGAATTTTTTTGACCTTCAAGATGACCTCCAACGTGTTCACAAAAATTCGTGTGTATTTACGATTACTTCAGGTATTACTCAGAATTTTTTCAGATTTTTTCTATTGCACATTTCAGAAATAAAAATTATTATGTAAAAACACGACTTTTTTGACGTTAGGTTAGTACGGGAGGGGTACGGGAGAAAGTGGCGGGGCGAAAATCACTTTTTTTAGTGTCCAAAAATATATATGCAGTTTATTTTCCAAAAGCCGAGCAAGGGCATTTTGACCATTATAATGGGAGATACCCTTTCCATGCTGAATATATAAAAAAAATAAAATTGTTAATTGTAGCTAGTGGCCAAAATTACTACCAAAGTTTGTCGTGAAAAGGTGGCAAATAACAACAATAGTTTTTTTACAACGTTTCGGACATCCTTTATTGATTATGTCCCTCTTCAGGCAGCTAGTAACAAAGTACAAAATATAACTTTTACAACAACGTATATTAACTTAATTATGAACACATAATTTTACAAGTAACAATTAACACTTACAAAGTCTGTATTTTTTCTTGAGTGTTACGGAGTACTATCCGTTCGTCAATGTAACGAGCATGACAAAATTTTCCTATTTATACCTATCATTAGTGTATTAGTGTGAGTGTAAGTAAGAACGCAACATGTACTGGCTTAATTGTGTAGAGCTTTTTGGGTGTCAACACACAAGATACGCCTTCCATAACCTACTCTTCTGATATCTGTTCCACTATTGTATGTGATTTTTTTTTATACTAGGAAGGAGATAGAAATTCAAAATTATTAATCATAGTGTTATATTCTTTTGGAAGTTTATTAATTTCAAATTGCTTGTTCATAAATTTCTTTTGTGTGCGTATATATAATGCTTCGGAAAATAGCATTTTTCTTTATTTCTTTCATGATCTAATATATTAACAGTGTTGAAATTTATAGTATGATTATTTTCTATCCTATGTATGTGTAGTGACGAATTTTCATCATCTTCCATGTATTTTTTATGGTGTTATTTGATTTTACAATTATTACAATTATTACAATTGATTTTTACACAACGTTAGACTTTTCTAATTTTACATTCTTGTCTTTTCCTAGTACTATAATATTGTTCATTTTGTTTTGTGTACTAAATATAACATTAGTATTTAATCGTTTAAAAAAATTCTTTGTAAAACCTCCGATTTCTTTCACATATGGTAGACAAATGAAATTCTTGTTGTCATTATTTGAATTTTGTTGAGTACTTCTTGTGCAATAAATATTTTTTAATCGTTTTTTATATAAAACTCGATAAAATCAAGAGGATAATCATTTTTTGTTAAAACTTTCTTGATAAAGGCAATATTATTTATATGGAAAGAACTATGTGATAACTTTATGGCTCGATCGATAAGGCAATAAATTATGGCTATTTTGTTGCTAATCGGATGATGTGAATTGAAGTTCAAATATCTACCTGAGAAAGTCGGTTTTCTGTACCAATCTGTTATAATTTTCTTTTGTTCAGTAATAATAATCTTAACATCTAAAAAACTAACACTATTATTCTGTACTTTTTCGACTGTAAATTGAAGATTTTTATCGTAATTATTGAAAATGCGTAATGTTTCATCTATGTGGTCTTTGTGTATACATAATACATCATCAACATATCGAAAATAAAATAACGGTTTTGAGATTAAAAGGTTTATACAATGCGACTCTAGGTCTTCCATGACAATGTCTGATAAAACTGGACTGATAGGATTGCCCATTGCTGATCCGAAAAGTTGTTTCTAAAATTTTTGGTTGAATTGAAAATAATTATTATTTAAGATAAACTTAATAACCTTACAAAATTCCGACAAATTTAAAATTGGGTTGTTGTGTACTTGATGCCATCTTTTTTCTATTGCTTTTAATACTAAATATTCTGGCACATTTGTGAATAAACTCACAACATCAAAACTGACAAGTTCATAATCGTCGGGTATATCAAGGTTATCAATTTCCTCTTTTAGTTTTGAGCTGTTATCGATATGTGACCTAGGTATTTTTATGTTTTTTTGTAGGAAATTGGCAAAAAATATGTCAACGATACTTTAAAACTTGGCGAAAAGTTTAATTTGAACAATAAATTTATTTGACAATAAGCTAGCAACAACTTATGTAAAAAACTTTGAAGCTTTCACAAAAAAGTATCCGATACCTGCTGATATTCCAAAAATAAGAGGAACGTTTTTAAATACTATCAAAAGAGTTTATAATATGGATTTGTCTACACATTCATATTTTAACAATAGATTAAAAATGGACTTACAAAAAACAAAACAATTTATAAAAAACAATTCTGATATCTTAATCACCAGAGCCGACAAATGAAATACTACTGTCATCATAAATAAAACCACTTATAACCAAAAACTTAATAGTTTGTTTGCAGATATAAAATACTATCAAAAAATAAATTCTAATCTGTTACCCAAATTAGAAAGAAAAACAAATGAATTCATTAAGTGGTTAAATAAAATTGACTTTTCGGCTGCAGGCAAAAAACTAGAACCTGTTGTAAACAAATTTAACATTTCTAAAGCTTATGGATTAGTTAAAATTCATAAAACTGACTTCCCGCTAAGACCGATTATTACAACGATAAACTCACCTACATATGAATTATCAAAATTTTTTGCTAATTGCCTACAAAAAAACATAAAAATATCTAGGTCACATACCGATAACAGCTCAAAACTAAAACAGGAAATTGATAACCTTGATATACCCGACGATTATGAACTTGTCAGTTTTGATGTTGTGAGTTTATTCACAAATGTACCAGAATATTTAGTATTAAAAGCAATAGCAAAAGATGGCTTCAAGTACACAACAAGACAAATTTAAATTTGTCGGAATTTTGTAAGGTTATTAAGTTTATCTTAAATAATAATTATTTTCAATCCAACCAAAAATTTTAGAAACAAATTTTCGGATCAGCAGTGGGCAATCCTATCAGTCAAGTTTTATCAGACATTGTCATGGAAGACCTAGAGTCACATTGTATAAACCTTTTAACCTCAACACCGTTATTTCATTTTCGATATGTTGATGATGTATTATTATGTATACACAAAGACCACATAGATGAAACATTACGTATTTTCAATAATTACGATAAAAATCTTCAATTTACAGTCGAAAAAGTACAGAATAATAGTATTAGTTTTTTAGATGTTAAGATTAGTATTACTGAACAAAAGAAAATTATAACAGATTGTTACAGAAAACTGACTTTCTCAGGTAGATATTTGAACTTCAATTCACATCATCCGATTAGCAACAAAATAGCCATAATTTATTGCCTTATCGATCGAGCCATAAAGTTATCTCATAGTTCTTTCCATATAAATAATATTGCCTTTATCAAGAAAGTTTTAACAAAAAATGATTATCCTCTTGATTTTATCGAGTTTTATATAAAACAAACGATTAAAAAAGATCTATTGCACAATAAGTATTCAACAAAAATCAAATAATGACAACAAAAATTTCATTGGTACCATATGTGAAAGAAATCGAAGGTTTTATAAAGAATTCTTTTTAAATGATTAAATCCTAATGTTATAATTAGTACGCAAAATAAAATGAACAATATTATAGTACTAGAAAAAGACAAGAATGTGAAATTAGAAAAGTCTAACGTTGTCTATAAAATCAATTGTAATAATTGTAATGCGTCTTATGTTGGCCAAACTTGTCGGCGCTTAGGTTTGAGAATCAAAGAACACCATAAAAAATATATGGAAGAAGATGTAAATTCGTCACTACACATACATAGGATAGAAAATAATCATACTATAAATTTCAACACTGTTAATATATTAGATAATGAAAGAAATAAAGAAAAAAGAGTATTTTCCGAAACATTATATATACACACACAAAAGAAATTTATGAGCAAGCAATTTGAAATTAATAAACTTCCAAAAGAATATAACACTATGCTTAATAATTTTGAATTTCTATCTCCTTCCTAGTATCAAAAAAAAAAAAATCACATACAATAGTGGAACAGATATCAGGAGAGTAGGTTATGGAAGGTGTATCTTGTGTGTACACACCCAAAAAGCTCTACACAATTAAGCCAGTACATGTTGCGTTCTTACTTACACTCACACTAATACACTAATGATAGGTATAAATAGGAAAATTTTGTCATGCTCGTTACATTGACGAACGGATAGTTCTCCGTAACACTCAAGAAAAAATACAAACTTTGTAAGTGTTAATTGTTACTTGTAAAATTATGTGTTCATAATTAAGTTAATATACGTTGATGTAAAAGTTGTATTTTGTACTTTGTTACTAGCTGCCTGAAGAGGGACATAATCAATAAAGGATGTCCGAAACGTCGTAAAAAAACTCTTGTTGTTATTTGCCACCTTTTCACGACAAACTTTGGTAGTAATTTTGGCCACTAGCTACAATTAACAATATTATTAGACCACTACCATTAGCTGCTTTCACCAATAAAAAAAATAAAAATAACTATATGCAGCTTTTATAAATATTCCAAAAAGTAAAATAATACTAAATGATCGACTCAATAAAGTATTAATATTGAATTTAATTGCAAAAAATTTTGCCATCGTGATTTTTTTTTCTTTTTTTTTTTTGTAATCTAAATTTCTTCATTTTTAACAAATATAATGTTATTCTTTTTTCTCCTTAATATTTCCAAATTTCTCTTTATTTTTTACTCAATTTATTACGTATTCATAATTTATTAATGAATTAACGAATTTAAAATAATTAACTTGATAAGTATTAACCTAAACTTTTAAAGAATTAACTTGATAAGTATTTACTTAATCTTTTAAAGACTTAACTTGATAAATATTTTATTTACAAGCTGCAGATCTTTAAGTATCTATTAACCTTAAGGCTGTATTATTGTTAAAACGATAACCACTTTAGTTATAATTAAAGTTGATAATTATCAGTCATGTTAGTAGAGAATGCGTGGTCAGCTATTCTGCCCAATTCGATTATTAAAGAAAATAGCAAGCACATACGTAATGTCGATCGTTTCTGGCGTCACAACTGCGTGGTTATTTGTTATGCGGTGGCGTTTTTACGTACTGTATTTGAGGTGTAGTTGATTTGCGTAGGCGCAGAGGCGAGCGTGCGTGTCTTGCCTGTTAGTGCTCGTCGATGCGGCCGGCGCGCGTGGGTTGCGGCGTTCTCATGTGTGCGCGAACTATAGGAACATACCTCTTTTGCTTCTGGACTATTTCTTTTGGTGGGACGCTCGCATGTGTAGGACCGTAATGTGTCTGCTGCAGCTACGACGAATGATGTATCAGAGACCGCTTGTTGTTGTAGGAGTGACAATTTTTTCATCTACTTTGGAGGCTCAGACCATTCTCTGCAATTAAGTCAAATAAGTAGCATTTTTTCCTTCTGTACTTCTTCTTGCCCCGGTTCTCTTGTCTGAAAATCAGTGCTACTCTTTTTTTGTATGATACTTGGTGTTTTTTTGTTTATTTTTTTCCAGGTGCAGTCCATGGTGTATCAATTGTTCTGGTGCGTTAATTTCCTGAATTGCCCTATTCTCCATTGTGTAAGCTGAGTAGGGAAACTGTCCATTCGTTTGCGGCGTTTGCATCCTTCCAGCGTGTTATTGTAGCAAAACCACACAGCATTATCAAATGTCATTTGCTTTGTGCTTAATACCATAGATAATGGCAAGAAGGTGATAGAAATTGATAGATAGCAGTTGCGAATGTTTATGTCTTACTCATGCCCTTACTCCTATTAGTTTACAGTACATTAATTTGTTATTTCCTTCATGTTTCAGATATCTCTTCAGGTTCTGTTGGGTAGCCGCCCCGATAATTTTTTAGTCAGCAGATGACGCTTTGGCAAAAAATGTTTTTTTTTTTATATTCTAATGAAAAATAACTTGAGATAAATAGTTTTGTCAAAATTAGGCTAGTGTTTTAGATTAATTTTCCAGTAAAATGGAATGATTCATTTTATACACCAAAGGATTATAGTAGATATACACACGTCATATAAGAAAGTACTATAAATATAAAAACCGCTGCCAATTCATTGGCACGTAGCTTCCTCAAACTTGATTTACTGATTCCTTTAATTAATTTTTACTTCCAATATTTAAAATTTCATACTTTATTTTGTACGATGTAAACGGCTTTTCTCTTTCAAATGCTACCCATCACATTCAGATACATAGAGCCATCCTCAATACATTTAAAAAAAATTGGGAAAATTTTATGGAAAATATTAACTTGAAATTTTTTTAAATATCTTTGAAATTTAAGGACCAATCATTTTGCCCGAATAACTCGACCGAAAACTATCCAAAATCCACCTCTACGAGGAATTTTGAAGCGCTTAAGTCAATTTTTACTCCCGCAATAGTTGGACATACCAAACTCATTTTTTTCATTTTTCAATGTTTACGTTTTTATTAATAACAAAAGAACCGTAATAGCTAGACAAATAATTTTTTTAGAAAATATAGGTCTTGAAATTCTCTTTCGAATGCCGCCCACCCGATTCAAATACATAAAGCCGTTCTCGAGAAATTACGATTTAAAAAAAAAGTGAAAAAAATTTTAACCTCAAATATCTCCGAAATTTATGGATCAATCCTTTTGCCCAAAGAACTCAATCGATTGTGATACAAAATGTACCATTAAAAAAAATTTCAAACTGATTCAGCCAATTTTACTCTAGTTATTGAACGACAAAAAAAAACACTTTTTTTTATAAATTATTTTTTTTCTCCAAAAATAATGAATAAAAAAACCTAAAAATTTAGTAAGTTATAGTACTCAGTATTCTTTATAACCAAAAAAATATTCATGTTAATATCTTTTTTTAATTTTGAAATATAACCTATTTACTAAAAATGACGTTTTCATGAATAACTTATGACGAAATATAGCTAACGGCTTTTTTTTTTTTTTTTAAATTGTAGAAAATTTTATTCTGCATACAGAGAATTTATCGTATATAAATAATATTTGTTCTAAATATAAAAAAAATTGAAAATAAAAATTTTGAAAATTTAAAAATGGCGATAAAAAACAAAAAAATCGATTTTGACAAAAATAAAATATTGACCCCAATTGTTGAAGCAAAATCTGAAAAAATGATCACTCTCTCGTTAAAATCGGTTGAGTAGATCATGAGATATCAGAGTATACGGACATACATACACACACACACACACACACACACACACACACACACACACATCCATACGGACATTTTCTAAAAATGGTGTATTTCGATTCCAAATTTTCTATACAACATTCCTAAGACATTATCTCACAAACTTTTTTTTTTACTATCACAAAGCTTCCTCTAGGAGGAAGCAATATTTAATACTAAACAAAAACCAAATTAATCTAAATGTTTGTTTTAGGATTGATTTTTAATACATAGAAACAATTGCATAAGGAATAAAAAAATTAACAAAACATGGGATAAAAAAATTGACTGAAATAATCGTTTTCTGGAAGTCAGTGCAGGCATTAATGTCCCCTTCTTTTATTTATCCGGGGCCTTATATTTTCGGAGGTGCATCCGGAAGATGGGAATTTGGACTCCAGCAATATTGTGCGATGGGGCACGGAGGGGTCGGAATAGCTCTGGTTATTAATTCAACCGGATTTTTCCAAGCCCTTTAGTGATGCCCTAGTAAAGGCAGTTTGCGAAATGCGGAAGGGAGGTGAGGATGCTTCCTCGTGGGCTGAGGGATGCGCTTTCTCCCATCACCATAAGAACTTGGTAACTCCACAATTCCTGCGCACCCTCGTGATTCTGTTCCAGGTCGTATTTCAGCGACCTGGTACTCTGGTATATGTGCGCGGAGGCCTATTCCATCAAGTTCTCAACACTGGCATTCTCTTGTCCGAGGCGGTCAACGTGGGTGGATCGACGTGGAACATAGCTCTCGCCCAGCCCTACTGCATCTGCCCCAATACAGCGATCAGCGTTGTACCCCGGAACCCGGCCTCGAGGGACCTCGTGACTTCCAGACAGACTGCGTTCTTGGACTACGAGGTCGGGGAGTGTTTAAATGTGGCTCCAAATGCGGCCATGTTTCGGCTTCATTCCGGGCTGCACGCCGTCGTAGATACCAGGACCTTTAACGCCTGTCGCCTGTGTTCGACTGCTTACGTGCGAGGGTCTGCGCTGTCTAGTCACATGGACTCTCGTCATCCCCCTCCCCCCCACGCTCGGAGACGCACTCTGCGTTATACCCGACCTGCAGCCATCTGTTTTGTCCCTGTTACCTAACGCGTCTTATTATGTATATGTATTTAAATATTTTACCATTTTTTGTTATAATACACTTTCATTTTCTGACTTGCTTATATATTTATTTCATGGCCCTGCTTCATTTCCGCTTTCCCTTTAAAAATGACCAGTCGGTAAGGAATAGGCGCGAAAATCTGCTACTCTTTTACATTTAATTCTCATTTTTTGTACGTGCTACTTTTATACATAGTGTCTTCGCCCTCAATTTAGATTGACAACGATGGCTAATTAATATTACTGCATTTTACATGTCCTTTCTTTCCTTTTATGCACCCGTGGCCAATGTAAGTTGAGGTTCACAGTAATCTTGTTCTACCTGTTTACTTCATTTCCCTGTTATTTCCACTTTTTCATTATCTTTCCCTTTCCCTTTTTTCTTTTGCAGGGGGAATCAGACTTATCTATTTTCCTAAAAGTAATCCTTCATAATATTATATTACTACATATGCCCTCTTATTGCGTAAGAAGGGTCAGCTTATTCACATTCTGAATTCCTTTTAAATTGTTACAGTTCCTGAAGCCTTGTTCTTTTTGTCTACCATCGTGTACGGAAAAATATTTGTCCTTACTGTCGGGAAAGTATATTGCTCTACTAGGTTATATATTCCATAATATGTGTCTATTAGTAATTTATATGACATTGTTTATGCGGCGTCTGAGATGCCACCAAAAAAACCTATAACCACCTGAATTGCGTGTGCGGCGTCTGAGGGGCCACGAAGGGAAAAAAATGAAATTGTGACTAAATCTAGTTTATGTTCATTTTATTAAATTGGTATTAGATTAATATTATTCACCTTTCTTCTTTATAAGCTTATTATTTGTGCTGCTAATATATAATTATGTCTCTTAGAGCTCGTGTTCGTTCATTCTCCTAGGTAATTCAGAACTTTCGTATTCGTATTGCATATATCTCCAATAATATTTATGCGCCAGCTTACCGTATGTATTGGTTATTCCTTTGTGGCCGCCTTAATTATTCTGTAACGATCTTCTACTTTCGGGACAGGTAGATTATTTCTGAAGAATACTACCGTTAACTCCATCCTGAAAGGTTTTGCTACACAGTTACTTGTCTCTGCGGTATATACCTCCCCTACGGACCTCTCAGAGCTCCGCAGTTCATCTCCCGAGATATATTTCCTTTCCAACAGTACTTCTAGGACTTCGGTTTCCAAAAATATGTTGGAAGCTAATACGTATACCAGATTTTCTTTATACCCAAAGGGTTGCTCATCTAGCTGCTGAACGTGCGAGAATGGTGTACTATCACTATTACTCAATGACCATGGAGGTAAAGTGTGCGATGGTCTGGCTTCTGCTACAAGATAACGAGTCATTATCCGGGAAGTGGTAAGTGTCCCGTTGGGTAACTGATCGCTGCTGTTCCTCTTGACTGATATGTTTCGGTACGACTGATTGAGTGAGTTCACGGTTGTAGGAATATATGGTGTATAATGATACCCGATAAGGTGCAAGTGTAAAAACTCGGTCGTATACCTTATAGCGTAAAATGTTAATGTATCTTCCGCATGATAGTGCACACATATATTTTTGTCATATTCTTGCGTGAAAATGTATACGCAATCAGCGTCTGTGAATTCAGTGGGCGATGATAAAATATCACTGACTTCCTGAAGGCTCCCGCAGTTCCTTAGTGCCGGGTTTTTCAATAATTTTGTTGCAGTTCTATCGGCGTCAAAGATAGTCCTAGAATTTTTATTAATAAAAAGAATAAACAGTTTCCACTAGGAGAGCTCGGTATATTAATATCTCGAATGAGAGATACATTTGGTTGATCACATAGCGACTCCTGAGTGTACACGTAAAATCTTTGTGCCAAATTATCCAGGTGGGCAGTATCACAAGGTTTTGAAGTGCTTGGTACCTCTATTTCTCGATGAGATGTATCGTTGTCCTTATTCTGGTTTCCTTCTCGGCTATAATCGATCAACTGATTGTCCATTTCCATACTGAGTTCTTTTGACTCCGGTTCACTAAATGATTCTGACTCAGAATTGTTGCTCTGAGTATCATAATGATCGACTGCCTACTATTGTTTCAGTCTTGTGAAGGGATATTTCCATCGATCTCTCTCGATGAGGAGTCGTTACTTTTTGCACTTCTCATACTCATATTCTCATCACAGGCCGAAACAAGATCATAAAATTCTCTCCTGGGGGGATAATCACGCTTCGGACGTCCCTCCTCTTGTGACTCGTTGAAGGATAGCATTTCAGCTCCGATGGTCAAGTCGAGTCTCGATCGTTCCCCTTCCTCGTGATCGCTAATGATTGGATCTAGGAAGCATGAAACGACATTTTTTCGTATTTCTTCTGTCTTTCTCTCGGCTTGTTTTGTATACTTGCGCCTTCTCAGTTCCTTTTCAGACTCCTCTTCGGATTCCTCTCTTTCGTCTGACTGTGATGATTAGTCCTGACTTGGTATTTTCCTCAGATTTCTGAGGCTGCCTTCACTAATGGATTCCTGATCTTCGGTTTAACTACGATTTCTCTTTGTAGCCACTCTAGTCATGTAACGTATCCTTACCGGGAGATCGTATTCATTATAGTTATTCCTTTTTCCTGTTTCTCGGCTAGTTCATGGAGTTCGACTCGAGGGTGGTCCGGGTTATCTTCTCCGTCGCACGGCACCGGGTTCCGTGATAGTGCATCGGCGTTGGAGTTTCGTGGTTCTGGTGGGTATATTATCTCGAATTCATATCCACACAATTCGGCTTTTAGCCTGTTGAATCGTAAGTCTTGTTTCTTCATATTATGAAAGTGCTTCAATGGTTCATGATCAGTCATCACCATGAACTGGCGGCCATATAAGAAGGGACGGAATTGTTCTTTTGCGAATACGACTGCAAGAAGCTCTCTGTCGTATGTTGAGTAGCATAGCTCCGGTCCTCTTAGGCATCGAGAAGCGAAAATACATGCGTGGTCGTTACCCGATTCGCTCTGTCCTAATATTGCCCCTAGGGCGAAATCGCTTGCGTCCGTGATGACAATGAACTCCATTGATAAATTGAGTGCCATTAAAATCGGTTCGCTGCAGAGTGCTTCCCGTAATTTTTCAAACGCTTGCTGTTGCTCTTCTTTTCATATGAATGGCTGTTTCCCTTTATCGTCTTTGTCTCTTAATAGTTCAGAGAGCGGGTGTGCTATTTTTCCAAAATCCTTCACGAACCGACGATAATAGCTGGCCAGGCGTGAGATTGGCCTCGTACAAGCGTTTCATTAGACGCCTAAATTTCTTCCCGTGTTCCTCTATATCCGTTGCAAAGACTATAATATCATCCAGATATACATATAATTCGACCCCTTGTAATCCGCTTAGGGCGAGGTCCATCACAGCTTGAAAGATAACGAGCGCATTCCGCAAACCCATGCCTATGTGCGTGTATTCAGAATGCCCGTATGGTCCTGCGAACGCTGTTTTATGAGAGTCTCCCGGATCCATAGGAATCTGATAAAATCCTGTTTTTATGTCTATAGCCGTGATATATTTGGCCGACGCCGCAGACTCTATAATATCCATTGTAAGCGGGAGTGGATAACTATTTATGACCGTTATTTCGTTTAGTTGGAGGAAATTAGTTACCATCCGTCATCTTTTTCCGCATTCTTTCCACTTTTCTTAGGAACTACCTACATCATCGATGAGTACGGGCTTTCCGAAGACCTTATGATTTCTGCCTCCATGTATTGTGCTATTTGACGCTGCATCTCCTCCTTTATTGCAGGGGAAAGGCGATGTCTCTTCACACGGACTGGGGTGTCCGTTGTGGTTATCAATTTATGCGTAACCAAGTGAGTAGCTTTTAGTTTTTCTCCCGGTAATCTAAAGAGCTGCGGCTGCTCCTTTATTAGTCCTTTTATGTGTGCTATTTCCTCGGTGTTCAGGTGCTTCAGTGTATCGGAGTCCAATGCTTCGAACACTCTGGTTGCTCGGTCGTTCTCTTCTTCTGAAATTATTCGCAATATGCTTGAATGTTCGCATTCGTTATTGTAGCCATTATCTTCTCTGGTGAAGACTTCGTCCTTTTCCCGTACTATTTCGCAGGGTTCTAATGTGACAGTTGGAGCCACGATTCTTACAGGCTCATCGCTTATATTGTAGCAGAGGGCGTACGCTATGCCTTCCTTATTTTCGGCTACGAAATTTCCAAACAGCAGCTTAGGTCCTAGGTCCTGTAACGGGATAAAACCGACCTTTTCCTCTATATTCCGAACTCCAGCATATATTACTTGTCTCGTGCCTGGAGGGATTATAAACTCCTCTTCTCTTTCGAATGGTATTACGAAGCGATCCACTTCCAAGTACTTTTTGGCAGCATTAACCGTGACACCGTGTTTCGACATCATGTCCCATCCTATGAGTCCATCCGTGTCAATGGAGAAGTCATCCGGGACTACATGTGCATCACATAGAAACCCATTCAGTTCGATACTTATACTTCCAAACAGAGTGCATTCTCCTGGGGTGATGCCGCTTATTGTTACTAACTTCCGATTATTCATGGCTATTACTTTCTTAATACATTTCTCTTTAATCAGCGATACATCCGCACCTGTATCGACATAGAATCGACCTTTATTCCTCCGTAGAGTGAAACTCCTCATGTTTACTATGGGGGATCGACGTCCTGTTTGGGCAAATCTTACTGCGTGGTTTCATCGTTGTGCGGCAGTTGCCTCTTCTTTTAGTTGCTCGGTCCTGCAGGACTCTGGCGCCGAGCATCCTGGTAGTTTAAATGATTTTTTGAGTTGTCCGGATTTCCTTGATTGTAGCTGACGTTGCGGTTGCCATGATAGAACTGTTCGTCATTCCGGCCTCTAGTATTCTCCGGTCTATACCGATCGTCTACTCGCCGGTTCTCGTACCTGCATCTGCCTTCTTGATTCCGCTATCATTCCCCTGATAACGATCTCCCTGACGGCGAGGTAGGCTGCTGCCTCGTTGCAGTTCGCTGTTTGAGTTATTATACCTTTCTCGTCGACGCTTTTCATCACAATTTCTCCCGCCTCGATATCTAGCGCCACGCGCGCCATTTGACCCACTTATGGTTGCTGACTGCGCAAAGTGTGCTGCTGATGGAGGTATCGTGTGCGTGGATTCGCTGGTAGCTGGCGTGGAGCTTCCGGTCACTGTCTCTTTTTCGCACCTCTCTTTGCTGACTAGGCCATTCTGTACTTCCCGTTTTATCGCGTTGCATTCTTCGAGTGTGACCGTTCATGGCACAATACTCGCAGAATTTCGTACACTTTCCTTTTTTTCCGCATTGATCTTCACTATGATTATTTATCTTACAATATCCACATACCTCTTTTACGGGTGCCAGTCCAATGATGGCCCTATCTGTATTACTGAATGTATTTTGATCTCGGTTTAAGCGCGTACCTATTTCTCTTTCTATGCGCTTAGCCTCTCTTATGGCTTCTTCCAGGTTACTCTGTTGTCACTCAGTCACTAGATGTTGTAAATCTTTCCTTATGCCATATAGAAATTGTTGCAGTGCTTCCGCCTCACCTCGTCTTTTACCGGAGTCCTTCTCTATGTTACTCAGCGATCGATCGGAGTCGTAAGCTCTCCGCTATTTACTAAACAGAATTGTCACCTTTTGCCCAAAGTCTGCTACGCTCTCTTCCGCAGTCTGCGTCACTATTTTTAGCTTCCACAGAATTTGATCCAAGATCTCGTTATCTGCGTATTTTTCAGTGATGGCACCCAATAATTGATTGATGCTTTGGTGTCTTTCTAAGCATGGTAGGAAATCTTTTCCTGCTCGGCCTTGTAGTCGTACGCATATGATATTCGTGATCCATTTTTCCTTCTCTGGTCCCCAGCCTCTACGAAGGTCCCTTATTACCTCACAGAATCCTGACACTTTTTCCCGTTCCCCCTCGAAGGACGGAATCATGTGCATAGATTGTGAGAAGATCCAGGTGGGATGTCTTCCTTCTTGCTCCTGCGGATGGTGCCGCAGCACTTCTGCAGGGACCCAAGATGCCGCGGTCAACGGTGTTTGAGATGGCGTGCCAAATTACTGGCTATTAGCGTCGTCTTGCTCCCAGATATCGAGAAGACCTGGTGGCCAGCCACATGCCTTATTGTGAAACGTAGTTTTTTTATTGCTGGGTGAGTGGCAAGGGGAACGGCTAAGGGGGAATAGTTACGTACTAAGTTATACTACGGTCCCAGTCGGAATGGATCGATGAACGGATACGGCGGTGGCATGTATCCAGGCATATATGGGTAATATGGATAAGGTGCAGCATGTGCCATGTGCCCATAAGGTAAGTATCACGGAGCTCTTTTCTGAGCCTTCTGGGAGTCTATTGAATACTCCTTTTTGATGAATGCAGTGATATCTTCCTGAGGGGACGTCGACTGCTCAGTTTTTATGGCCTCGGGGACGAATGATGGATATGTGGAATTTGCATTAAGCGCGGGTGCCAGATTTTCCTCTGTGTAATTTTCTAGTGTAGGCGGCTTCCCAGTCACAGGAATTGCGTCGCGGGGTTCGTTCGCTATAGCTTCGTTCGTAGCATCCATTTCGATTAAGTTGCCTGCTGCCCCATTAAGAACTTGGCTTCTCCTCAGTTCCTTGTCTTGCTGCATGGCTTGTAAGAGCTCCCGGAGATTTAGAACTTCTGCGCGCTCCTCTTCATTAAATATCCCGTTGCCTACTATTATTGCCCGAGTTCAGCCGATGTTCTCCGCTTCTTGTCATGTGGCCGGATCCTCTGTTCTAATGGCTATCTTAGACATGGTTATGGCTGATTCTAAGATGAATAATGCGGCTTGTTCCATCTGATTTTTCGCGAACCTTTTCTTGAAGAAGAACACTATTCTTTTTATCTTGTTATCAGTTAAATGCTAACAGTTAAGTAATATTGTTCTTCCGGACTGGGAATATTATAAGTTTTGTGTCGACCGCGCGTGACCCACGAAGGACTAAATATGATAGCGTAAGATTTCACTTACTCCTGCAAGCAGATGGTGGATAAGATGAGTATGGTCGTTAGCATCCTTCCTTCCTGTCTATTGTCGGTGGTAGCGATGCGAGCATTATGATGCATGTTTCACAATTCAAGATAGTTCGTATTTCTAACAGAAATCCCATACCTAGCACCAATTCAATGTTATGTGTGAAGACTCTTCACAACTAAAACGGGTGGAGGGTTTCAGCTTTCTGTGCCGTTCCAGTGATGGATCGGTGCAGTAAAATACAAGGCACGTATATAGTTAAAATGTATATTTATTGAATACTTAGTATGAGAGAGAGATATCAAGTCCTACTTCGCGGCGCGATTGTTCGTGATTGTAGTCTCCTTCGTGGATCAATGCGTGGCCTCTCCTCGTCTGGTGACTCGTTCATCCGGATCTCTCTCTCTGTGTTTTCTTCCTCTGTCGTCCGGTCGTATTTAACTCCGACCAGCCGGACCCCCTTCTTCTTCCTCTCATACGTGGGAGCTAATTCTCTTGCAACTGCTGGTGCGGGTTGTCAGCACTTTTGTTGATCATATGATTGATTCTCTTGACCAACAATCATTGCGCCGGAGCGTCACAACTTAAATTTGGTGCGACGAATGTTTCTTCATAGCTTGAGTCGAACGATGCTGCTGACCTCGCTTCTTGTTACTGCATACTTGGCCGGGTATTCACCTGTAACACCTTAAAAGTTTTAAAATTGGAAAATAATATTCAACGCAGGATAAGGAAAAGAAAAGGTTTCCTTAAAATGTGCATCTTTGGTGCATGTATATGCTACGCAGCGTCCTAGGGGAAGATAAGACTTTCCAGATGTGCGGCACAGGGTACATTGAATGAGTGTGAAAAAGAATATTTTAATATTGAATTATTAAAATCATTTTACAATTAATTTATTGATGGTAAGACAAAATACTAAGATCTGATTTATTTTATTTAGTTATAGTTTAATAAAAGAGATGTAAATATTGTGAAACAAAAAGAGAAAAATTAATGAAAATAATTGAAATTAATGAAAAAAAAAATGATTTCAACGAAGACTTGGAACAAATATATTTTAGAGCGTTTATAAAAATAAAACTAGGGTGGCTGCGCCCCCATGCGTGCCTTCGTCACGCCAGCCCCCCCCCCCCGCCCCCACCCACACCAGCTCCTCGCTTCGCTCGTTGCCCCCCCCTCCCTATGTGAAAACTTCGTTTTTACATAATAGGCACGACCGCAATGCTCAAGAGAACCTTATACTTTTATTATTGCAAAAATTATAATACTTTATTTATCGTTTTTGTCATTTCAAATAAACATAAATACATCTGCAGTAAAATTTATATCATAATTATCCATTTACTTTTACACATTTATTTCTTCTTTTTTGTAGAAGGTTTGCGTTTTAATTTTGCATGTTTAAATATATTTAGATAATTTTTTAAATAGTCTATGATGTATATAAATTTATTAAGTATTAATTGTAATGATAGTATGATTAATGTACGCATAGGAATATTAAATATAAATACTATGATTGCAGTTATATTTAAAATTAAAAACATAGTTTTCATAATTTCTATTATAATTATAATAATTTTTATTGTTTTTGTTTATGAAAATGTTATACGGAAACAAAATTTTGTTTTAACGCTATCCATAACTGTTTTATTTGATAAAAAAATATAGTTCAATTTTATACAATTCTAATCAAAGGTGGAGACTAGCTGCTCACGGCCTCACGGGTGTTTCTAACTACATACACCTATATAATCTCCATTACAAGAAATACTCGCGGCACATATGCATATATACACTAATACCGCGAAAAGAACAAAAACAGAAGGAGAAAGCTCAATACTGATGCATTCGGCAACGGCAATCTGGTTTAACCCTGCGACCTGCGTGCATGAGTACTATTGCAGCAGTCATAGCGGCTACCTCGGCTAGGCTGCGTTCGCACACTAAGTACCTACAGCGGAAAAATACATGCGACTGACGCTACCGCGAGCGCTCCCTGTGTCATAAAATATATCTATATAAAATATGGATAGCGCGCGCTTTCTGCTACTCTACAGTGAGGAGTGCTAGTGCCGTTGCACGCATGTGTCCATGGTGTATTGGTGTGTGATGTCAACGATCGCATTGTCCGGCTTCTGGCATTTCCAGCGATGACAGCGGCTGCTGTAATATGCCGCCCTGCTGAATCTCATCCCTTTCATCGTGTTCGCCGATTAACGATGTTTCGTCGGAGATAGGAAGACAATGTGTGGAAATGTTGTCTGGATCATCTATTTATTAATTATATGTGGTTTTTAGGTGCTCAGCTTTCCTTGTTTGGCTCTTATACTAGTAACTATGTGTACAGTTAATCTGTTGCTTGTGTCTTCAGCGACTCTCAGCGTGGAACTTTTTCCAGCAGAAAAACAACGGTTGAAGGTCTCCACAAGTTCTTCCCCTTTAGTGGTTACAGGTATCTGGTACAGCGAGAGAACAACATCCATTGCTGCAGACTTTTCATTTGCATGATATGTTTCTTGTGTCATCTATTTGTTAGTCATATGTGATTTTTAGGAGCTAAACTCTCCTAGGTTGTCCCTCCAGAGTAGGGACTGATCTGCTGCTCATGCGTTTTGTTGATCCCTAGGCTGAGGCAGTCCCTGATATTGAGACACAATTGACGGTCTCTCTCAGTACCTTCATCCCATGTGGTGTGGTTACTGACGTAGTGGATCACTGTTAGATGATGCTCAGCAGACTGGCATCCATGGAGTAGTGCCAGCCTAGACCGTCCAGCCCTATTTTGCTGCTTCTGCAGCTTTAAGTGATCTCCGAGTGTTAGTGCTTTAGAGTGTGAGAGGATAGGTAATAGGAACTAGGAGATATCATAAAAGTGCTGTGTGTGTGGTTAATAGCGATACGGGTAGGTAGTTGCCCCTGGTAATATTAGCTCATTTAGTTAATTTCTAAGTTTACTCATGGTGTAAAAACTCGTTTCAGAGTATCTGTTGTATTAAAATACATCATTATGTACTTCGCAGATTTCTATCCAGTGAGACTTGCCTATTTAATAGTTTTCTACATACTGTAAGGCTGACAGAGTCAGCTAGAATATTGCATTCTTTATGCATTGAAATTTACCATATTACAAAATTTATAGCACATAGATTACACAAAAGTTTTTTTGTAAATATGATATTACTTTAACATGTACTTATATAATATTACACAATTTTGGTTCTTTTAGTTCAATCGCTTAGATCCTGGGAACATAGTTAATAGGTTAAGCTATTTAATCTTATATTAAATTTGTCATCAAAACAGTAAGATAACATAATTATATATTTTTACCAACCAAATTTTTATACATTTTTCTAATTTTAATTCTACTACATTCTAAGCTCTCTAGATCATTTGGCAAGGAATTATAAGTTCTGACAGCTTCTATGTAACAGTTTTTGTTAGCTATTATTTTACTTTTTTATTGGTATCTGTACACTTCTATTTCTTGTATGAGTTGCTTTTCTCTGATATTTAGATATTTAGTTTCTCGCAATGATAGAAAACGGACTGAGAAGAAAAAAATTATTTAATATTTAAAGGGCATCCTTCAATCACAAAAGTATTTTTTTTATTTAATTTAAAATTTTTTTTTGTAGATTATTTAATGGTCTTAGATTATTCATATAGGTATAAAGCACCCAAAGCTATTATCCCATAATTTTTAAAACTATTAGAAGGAGCATAATATAATATCAACAATGTTTTAGTTGACATGGTATTTGTCTTTTTATAGAAAACAGGGAAATAGATATTTTGTTCTTTAATTATTCTTGCAATGTTTTTATCACATTAAATATTGTATATTATTATGTTTTACTAATTATATTATCTTTCGAATATTATATCGATTTTTCCGATCTTATTTATAGCTATTGTATCGAATATTTCTATGTCAAATCGAATTCTGTTAAATAATAAGCGAAAATTCACTATACGAAGTGTATTGAGGTATTAAAAATCGGGTTTATAAGTTTAGATGATCCAGAAGTGATTGTACATAAAAATGTTAATTGGGAATAAGTTTTGTTTAAACGTTCTCTACATGCTTTGTATTTAACAGTTTTATTGAAAGTCAAATCCTTGTATGATAAGCGAAAATCGACTATTTCAGGTGTATTTAGGCATTAAGAGTCGTTTTTATAGGTCTAACAGGTCAGGAATCCATTTTATATGAAAATGTTAAATGGGAAAAGGTTTTGTAAATATTATCTACAACTTTTATATTTAACATTTTTGTGTAAAATCATGTCCTGTCAAGTGATAGCCAAAAATTGTCCATTTTATGTATATTTTAGCGTTTAAAATAGTTTTTATCGGATTAGCTCATTAGGAATTGATTTTACACAAAAACGTTAAATAGAAAAAAGTTTTGTTTTAATATTATCTACAACTTTTATATTTAAAATTTTTGTGTAAAATCAAATTCTGTCAAATTATAGCCGAAAATCTTCCATTTTATGTATATTTTGGAGTTTAAAATCGTATTAATAAGTCTAGATAAAAATGTTAAATAGGATAAGTTTTGTTTAATTTTATCTATAACTTTTGTATTTAATATTTTTGTGTAAAGCCAAAACCTTTACAAGAATATGCGAAAAACGTCAATTTTATGTGTATTATGAGGCATTTCACGTCAGCTCTCCAGGCGCGGCGCGCGAGCGCGAAATCATGCTGTTTTCAGCTTGTGTTTGAAGGGCTAAGATGTATCTAAAAAAAATAATCCCCAAGTGATTTCGATGTATTTTTTCCTCAGGTTTCCGATGGTGCTATTAGTTTCTCAAAATTTTTCAATTCTAACCTCAAAAAAACATAAAACGTGTTATATCTCAAAAACTATATTTTTAATATTTTTTTTGACCTGCTAGATCGAAAGAGGAGGAAATTTTACATGGATATATAGCCTTTTTCTACATAGGGGTTTTTTGATTTTTTCGAGATATTATTCAAGAAATACTTATAATTGAAAATTTTTGAGAAACTAATAGCACCATCGGAAAGCTGAGGAAAAAATACATCGAAATCACTTGGGGATTATTTTTTTTAGATACATCTTAGCCCTTCAAACACAAGCTGAAAACAGCATGATTTCGCGCTCGCGCGCCGCGCCTGGAGAGCTGACGTGAAACGCCTCTTATTAGGCGTTAAAAATCGATTTTATAGGCCTAAGTCGTCACGAGTTGATTCTAGGTAAAAATGTTAAATGGGAAAAAGTTTTGTATCAACATAATCTATAACTTTTGTATTTAACATTTTTGTGTAACGTCAAATCCTTTCCAAGAATATGCGGAAAACGTCCATTTTATGTGTATGTAGGAGTTAAAATTGATTTTATAGGTCTTAGGAGTTAATTGTACATAAAAATGTTAAATGGGAAAATGTTTTGTACCAACATAATCTACAACTTTTGTATTTGACATTTTTGTGTACAGTCAAATCCTGTTGAGTAATAGCCAGATATTGACATTTTTAAAGGTTTTAAGCTGTATTTGGCTGTTATTTTTAAAAATACTGATGTCAGAAAAAAGTGTTCAACCTGAAAGAGATGTGTTTTTATTAGCTTTAGCAGCATCGTTTGTGATTTTTTTATTTAAACTTAATTTTGGGCACATTCTGTCCAAAAATTGTTATTATCAAATTTTTATTTGCTCTGACGTTTTTGTAATTCGCAACCAATCCGGCTCAATATAGGACCAGCTCTTTCCTATAACACAGACCCACAAAAAAAAGTATATTGCTCTGGGGTTGAGACAACATTATTCCTATGTATTTTGATCCGCTGAATATGAATCTGCAATAAAAAAAGGGGGTCGCTTAATGAATTTCGAACATACCCTTAAAAAATCGTAAAAAACCACGTTTCTTAGTGGTAAAGGTTTAAAAACAAAGAATATGAGTTGTCACAGGTTTATTGTGAAGGCTTAAAAAAGGAGAATTTAATTTTCATAGGTCAAGACCAACCAAAATTTTATTGGTAAATGCACAAAAACACATGTTTCAGTCTTTCCTGATGTTTAGACTATAAGAAAATCTGAAAACACTAGCAGGCTTAAGGCGAATCTGAAAATGCCACAGTTATACCTCTGAGAGCGGGAAAATTTGGTAATACTCGCACAGTTGTCGTCTGTAAGTCCAGTTTACGCTTGCGTATGCGTTTGTCATCGGACGACCTATGTAAAAGATTTCTACGACGTTTTTTGCCTGTTATTTGTGTTTCTCTTTTCAGCATCCAGCTTTCACCTTGCTTTTCACTGAAATCCCCAAGGTTTTGTGGAAATTCATCAAGGCGTGAATCAAGAAAGTGGAGCTTCAAATTCATTAAGCACCCTAAGTTTTTAAAGTTTTCTACCATATTTTTTACGATGATCCTATAGTTTTCATCTTTATTATTCCCCAAAAATTTTGTTGCGACATGTTTGAAGCTCAACCAGGCTGCCCTCTCTGTATCATTCATACTTTTGACAAACTTTTCGCCTTTAAACATTTCGCGAATTTGAAGTCGATTAAAGATACCTTTATTTAATTTAACTACAGTTACATTTCGAAACATGCTTTCCAAGTACTTTAAAGCAGCGACCTTCTTTATCGAGAGCTTTAACAAATTGTTTCATCAATCCAAGTTTGATATGCAGAGGACGTAGAAGAATTTTGCCAGGATCTACATGAGGTCGCTTAACAACATTACTTGAACCAGGGGTGAGTGACGGCCTGGCTGGCCATGCTTTTATTTTATAATGATTCACCCTATCTCGACTATCAAACATGCATAGATAGCATGGGTACTTAGTGAAACATGACCTAGTATCATCGACAATATTTTCAGGTTTCCACAGATTAACTATTCGTGCTCACTATATTTTATTTTGTTTAGGACCATTCTGATATTAGAGTATTCTTCTTTAAATACAGTCGAATGAGCCCAAGATAAAGGAGCACACACATTTGTATTGTGATGAAGAACTGCCTTTAGGCTTCGCTTCGATGAATCGATAAACAACCTCCATTCTTCTAGCTTGTATAAATTTGGTTCGAATTCATCGATAAGCTCAAAGTAATGTCATTAAGCGACCTCTTGTAGATCCTGGCAAAATTCTTCTACCTCTTCTGCATATCAGACTTGGATTGATGAAACAATTTGTTAAAGCTGTCGATAAAGAAGGTCGCCGCTTTAAGTACTTGGAAAGCATGTTTCAAAATTTAACTGTAGTTAACTGATGAGAATTTTTCCATCGGTTTTACAGTCTTATAAATTAAATTAAAATAATTAATATTTATGGCAGTCAGATTGACCTTGTTTATAATCACCCCGGCAGAATCTGAAATAAAAACTTAATTAAAACCTGGAAAAAGCTTTATTAGCAAAGGACTATCTGACTGCCCCCCACCACCAAATTGCCCAATTGTCCAACATTTCGAGCCCGCTTCGGCTCCTCCTGAGGGACTGAAATGAAACCTGCGATACACCTCCATATACCCACTTATTTCCTCTTACCCCCACCACCATCCACCTTCCCCTCTCCAGCTTTCCATTCTCACTTGAATTAATAAAGAATGATAAATATTATCTAATTTACTTGCCTCTACCATTAAATTTACATTATTCCGATTCCTTAGAATGTGAATACTTTCAAGGCTTTCCCTCTTATATTTATTTTTAATCCCTTGTTCCAAAATATCCACACTCTCAAAATCGAAAGAATACAAACTATTTAAACAATGTTCTTTCAAACCCGATCTAAAATTTGTACTACGTAAACTATATTGATGTTTATACATTCTCTTCTTCAAATATCTACCCGGGGCAGTCAGATAGTCCTTTGCTAATAACATTTTTTTCCAGGTTTTAATTAAGTTTTTACTTCAGATTCTGCGGGGGTGATTATAAACAAGGGCAATCTGACTGCCATAAATATTAATTATTTTAATTTAATTTATAAGACTGTAAGACCGATGGAAAAATTCTCATCAGTTGATAGTAAGTTGCAGTCGACATAAGTTATATTTTTAATGGTAACTGTAGTTAAATTACAGAAGGCATCTTCAATGGACCTCAAACTCGCAATGTTTCAAGACGAAGAGTTTGTCAAAAGTATGAATGATACAGAGAAGGCAGCCTGGTCGAGCTTCAAACATGTCGCAACAAAATTTTTGGGGAATAACAAAGATGAAAACTATAGGAGCATCGGGAAAAGTATGGTGAAAAAATTAAAAACTTAGGCTGCTTAATGAATTTGATGCTCCACTTTTTTGATTCGCACCTTGATGAGTTTCCACAAAACTTTGGGGATTTCAGTGAAGAGCAAGGTGAAAGATTTCATCAGGATCCAAAAGAATTTGAACGTAGATGGCAAGGAAAGTGGAGCGTGAATATGATGGCAGACTAGTGCTAGATGCTGAAAAGGAAAACACAACCAAGAGGTAAAAAAAGTCGTAGAAATCCTTTACATAGGTTGTTCGATGACAAACGCATACGCAAGCGTAAACCAATTTAGTTCTCGTTCATAAGATCACCTTCATTTAAGGACTCATGCAGGTTTTCAGTCACTAAATTCCGTTACAGTAATCTTCTGAGCACTAAACTGGACTTACAGACGACAGCTATGCGAGTATTACCAAATTTTCCCGCTCTTAGAGGTATAGCCGTACCATCTTCAGATTCGCCTTAAGCCTGCTGGTGTCTTCAGTTGTTCTTATAGTCTAAACATCAGGAAAGACTGAGACATGTGTGTTTGTGCGTTTACCAATAAAATTCTGGTTGGTCTTGACCTAAGACAAATTAAATTCTTCTTTTTTGAGCCTTCACAATGTCGTCTGAACCTGTGACAACTCATATTCTTTGTTTTTAAACCTTTACCACTAAATAACGTGGTTTTTTACGATTTGTTAAGGGTATCTTCGAAATTCACTGGGCGATTCCCCTTGTTTATTGCTAATTCGTGTTCAGCGTGTCAAAATACATAGGAATAATGTTGTCTCAACCCCAGAGCAAAATATATTTTTTTTGTTGACCTGTATAATTTGACGAGCATGTAAAAAAATTTTTGACCTGATCTGTTCCTTTCTCGCTGAGATAATCCATAAACTTGATTATATACAAACGTACATACATACATACATCCTGCAAAAGGCTTAAAATAAACTAATTATGAGTGGAAAATAACTTTTATACCGTCAATTTTTAGTTTTTGTGGTGTTACAATTTTCGCTCTGGTGAAAATATAAGGTTCTCCCGAGAATCGGTCGTGCTAATGAGAATAATATAATGTAAAACTAACTTTTATTGTTAAAAAGTTTTATTTCAAATATTCGTGTCGCATACCGTTTATATTTTAAGAGATTAAAATTCTATTTTGAAATTATGTATCTAAAATAATAGTAAAAGTGTATAAGTACAACATTTTATTTTATTATACAGATACTATAATTAATTAAATTTAACATTATAAAAATATTTTCAATTAAATTTGAATTATTATTCATTCCATTAAAAAACTAAAGATGAAAATTATCTTGGGTCTAATATGAAATGTTGATTAGTGCTTTTTCCTATTGTGAAATTATTCAAGGTTGTTTAAAGCGTGCAACCGATGGTTCAGCATAATGTCTAGGGATGCATATATTGAGGGGAGGGGGTAGTTAAAATATAAATGCTTTTTTATATTCAGTTAAATCCTTATACATTAAAAGTCAAATAACTATTGAAAACTGAGGGTAAGCAAAAAGAAATTTTTTATATAACCGGAAAATAGTCACGCTATGACAAATAATCATGAAATTTTACATATATTAATTTTCAAAATTAATAAAACAAAGGAAATTATTCCTTACATTTATTTTTCTTTTTATCGTCTTTGCTAGGACACACGAACTTAGGTCTAAAAACTTATATTCCTTATATATTTCCGTACATTTATTTTAACTTTATATGTATTCATAATTGCAATATTGAATTTTACGACTCAAATCACTTATATATGTGTGTGTGTGTGTGTGTGTGTGTGTTATAGGTGCTGATTGTAGGTGGAGGCGATGGAGGTGTAGCACGAGAAGTAGCTAAGATTTCTTCCATCGAACTAATTTGTCAAGTGGAAATTGATGAGAAGGTAGTCGAAGTATCTAAAAAGTTTTTACCATTCATGGCACAAGGATTAACGAATCCAAAAGTAAATTTGCATATTGGTGATGGTTATGAATTTATCAAGAAGCACTCTGATAAGTTTGACGTTATCATAACTGATAGTAGTGATCCTGTAGGTAAGATCAATATAAATACATAATTGAATATTTTGATACAAGTTTACGAAGTACGTCGTTATATATATTGAACTTTATTTTTACTTCCTCACAGGTAGACGTTTTGATAGAATAATACGTTACACAAGAAAGGCGAAAAGTGATTGATTCACGCCCGATTCGAGTTCATCGCGCGTCAGGCTAGGGTGCCCCCTCGCATCCGTGTTGCGTATTCTATTTTTTGAACCTCGGGACAGAAATTTCGATTTTCATGCCTCTTTAGCGACAAATTTTATTTCCAACAACACGTTAGGAACATTGAATATGACATGAGGAATTGCAATACTTTGTTTTAGAAAATGTCGCTATGAATGTGTGTGCATGTGAGCATGTATGTATGTTTGTTTACGTGTGTGTGTGTGAGGGTCTGTGTGCGTATGTGTGTGTGTGTGCGTGCGTGCATGCGTGTATGCGTGTATATGAGGCGTTCCACGTCAACTGCCATACTAAAATGTAACTAAAAAAAATTGTTTCATAAGCGTTTCCAACGTATTTTTTCCTCAGCTTTCCAATGGTGTAAGCAGTTTTTCCGAAGTTTTCCATTTTCACCTTCAAAAAGTACAAAACGTCTTATATCTCAAAAAGTGTATTTTTCATATTTTTTTTGACCATTTAGATCGAAACCTGAGCATTTTTTACATAGGAAATGATTTTTTTCATAATTTGCTCAGGATGTTTTCTTCGAGAAATAGAACGCGAAAGAGTAGCGCAACGGCTCTTCGGCGCACGGGACGTCGCGCGGCACCGCATGATTCATTTTTCTTTCGATAGGTGGCTTTCATATCGGAATTCTCTATCCGTATGTGAATCGTCACGTCGAAAGTATATAATTGCAATGACTTTTCATCTTATTCCTCTTCGAAATTTTGAAAAAAATTTCAGAATCAACAAATAAGCAAGAGAGAATTCAGTTACTAATTCTTGCGCCTCAGTTTTGGTCTCGTAAGGACTTAATGCGAGAATTCGCTTGCACTGAACGGGAAGCTCGCGAAGCAAAAAATTTAGTAGCTAAAAGTGGAATTTTTTCAATACCTGCTAATGAAAGTGGCAAACTACTTTCAGCTGAAACTGTAAGTTCATGGAAAATATTTTATGAGAAAGATGATGTAAGCCGAATTATGCCAGGTTTAAAAGATTACATATCTGTTAAGCAGAGCAATGGTAAATGAGAACATGTTCAAAAAAGATTACTGCTTGGTAATTTAAATGAACTGTATAGTTCATATAAAAAAGAAAATGAATACGTTAATATTGGTTTTACTAAATTTACTAGGGCTGCCGATTATCCGGGTATCCGCAGATTCGGGTATCCGAAATACTCGGATACCATTATTAGGCAATATTCAATATCTTTTTGGTCAGACTTAGCCTATTTTTTGTTAAGTAGCATGTTTCATATATTTTTTTAAGCATCTCAAATCGAAAACTTATAACTAAATCAATGTAAATTGTAAAATGCATACTCATTGTAAATAGAAAAACTTTTTCAGATGCTTTTTATTAACAATTTTGCAAAATAACAAGCATTTATAAACAAACAATTTATTCAATAATTTTATTTGAATTTTAGTGCGACAAATTAACGCAAATGATTAACAATAAGATACAATTTTTAATGTCAAACTAATATCAAAATATAACAACATATATCAAATATATCAAAATATAACAATAACGAAAATAGTTAATTATTTTCTAATACTTAATCAATTAGGTGACGCGTTTGGTACAAAAAAACTAATTTGTCGGGATGTAGACAACTCCTTTTAGCTGTGCCGTTGCTGACGAGGCAGGAATCGCAAGGTATTTTCTAATTTAAATGTTATGAAGATCCTCGTGAGGGCCAATTCCCAGAAATAATTTTGAAACAATCTTGAATATTAGGTTGCAACGTTTCGTCAGGAAGTTCCCTGACCTCTTCAGGCTTTATTAAAAATATACAGAGTTAGAACACATACACAAATAAAAATAAAAAACTAGTCAAATAAATTAAACACAATCTATGCAAAAACATTTACCTATAAATAGCTAAGTCGATACTGGTAAGATATACCAGTAGAGTTGAGATAGTACAGAACATAATGCACGCTTCGCTGGGGTTTATATATTATCACGCTTGTTTACCTTTTTAAATGTAACGTTCTTAACAGCTTTTTGTATATATTATTCAAATTTTGTATAAAAAGCTAAGGCCCGCAACAAGTTCCTTCTCAAATGCAGAAACCAGGATATTTTTCCAAACAACGTTCGTAACGCAGTAAAACGCCTCAACTGCACATCGTTCTACAGTAAGAGCTGCGCTGATCAACTTAATAACTACAAGAATAAGCTACATTACCGTTATTTAAAACTCTTACTGAAGGACACTCACATCCACATTTACTTTTTACATAAACAACTTAACAAGCTTAAATTTAAAATTTCAAAATCTCCGGTCGAACACTCGAAACTTGAAACCTTCTTTCATTTAACGGAAAAAACTAGTTTCCGCATTTACTCAAATTTAAAAAATAAATTACAAAAGAAATTACACACACTCATTAGTATTAATAGAACCGTTAACAAAAGTTCGTTTGAAAAACAGAACTGAGTAAAAAACCTAACCAATACACCATTACCCGAACCTGTTCTTAATATTGTATCACTAGGTCCAAAATATAACGTAAAATCAAAAATATAAAACAGATATATTAACAACAATCAAAAATGTTGAAAGCAGCTTCAAAAACTTAGAGTTGCATAACGATATTAGAAATGAAATCCGAGCGAACTTAACCACTGTTATGTTACATAATCAAAAAAAAGTGGTACATATAGCACACCAGGAAAAACTTTTCTCTACAGATTTAGAGAGAACGAAAAGTTTTCTAAAACATAATTCTAATATATTTTTCACACACGCGGAGAAGTGGTAATTTAACCGTATGTATGAATGTGTTGGATTACCAGAGTAAAATGATAGACTTATTGAAAGATAATAATAAATACAAACTAATAAAGAAAAATCCATTGCCAAAGTTACAATCAGATTTTCACAAAAGATTAGCACATTTAAACAATAACCATTTCTTACAAATAAAATATCATAACAACCAACTCACACAAACCAACACTCTACTACCTACAGCATATGGTCTTCCAAAAATCCATAAAGAAGGTATTCCACTAAGACCTATCATTTCAACTATTGGTAGCCCAACACATTATTTATCTAAGATCATTTACAACGAATTAAAAAATTGTATTCCGAAACCGCTTTCTCATATTTGTAACGATTATCATATATGTAACGATTATCCTTCCGAATTTATAAACGTACACATACGAAATAGACTTCGAAAACTCAAATATCACAATAAAAAGACTAATAATGAGAACCGTCCACTAACTATAATTTCCATTCCGTATAATAATACTTTTTATAAAAAATGTTCGTATATTTTAAACAAATATAACATCCGCACAGTACCTTTGATCAACAAAAATTGAACAATATAATTAAATTAGGAAAGGATAAAATAGAAAAATCAGACACATGTGGCGTAGTCTATAAGATAAATTGTATGTCTTGTACATCGACTTATATTGGCGAAACTAAGCGAATGTTAAAAACTAGAATTAAAGAACATGAAAGAGATAAGGATAACAAATCAGTGATAGCAACACACCAAAGAACTATGGAACACATCGTTGACTGGAAAAACATCCAAATTTTAGACAGGGAAAACAATTACACGAAACGAATTATTTCCGAAATGTTACATATTAATTTAAATCACAACACGATCAATAGAATAGAAGATACACAAAATTTGAATAATATATACAAAAAGCTGTTAAGAACGTTGCATTTAAAAAGGTAAACAAGTGTGATAATGTATAAACCCCAGCAAAGCGTGCATTATGTTCTGTACTATCTCGACTCTACTGGGATATCTTACCAGTATCGACTTAGCTATTTATAGGTAAATGTTTTTGCATAGATTGTGTTTAATTTATTTGACTAGTTTTTTATTTTTATTTGTGTATGTGTTCTAACTCTGTATATTTTTAATAAAGCCCGAAGAGGTCAGGGAACTTTCTGACGAAACGTTGCAATCTAATATTCAAGATTGTTTCAAAGTTATTTCTGGGAATTAGCCCTCACGAGGATCCTGATAACATTTAAATTATTAAACATGGAGGGTGCCACTCAACACGATAAGGTATTTTCTAGCTAAAATTGCTAAAGTAGGGTATTTATCAGCGTGAATTCTCCACCACTTAAAAGGACTAAGGTTGTGGTGTATTGCTGGTTCTGCCAGATATCTTTCAAATTCATCAACTGTAATATGAGCCTGAGCGGGTACCGCGAACAATATATCCAAAGCAGTGGCGCGGGTTGACTCGTTCTGGCTATTTGTTGGAGATGAGCGTTCTTCAATTTTTTCACGAACAGTCTCCCTAATGCGTAATTTCGCTTCAATATCTTCAGCGTTGAAATCCTTGTATCTAGGATCAAGAAAAGACGCGATGTGTCGTGGTGTAACTTTTCCATTTGCAGTTCATATCATACTGAAACGATCCATTAAACCATCTCGTACTGTTTCTCGGAACACGTTTATTTATTTTTCGTCCTCATATTAAACGTCATCTTCAACGTCCTCTTCTGCTGTTGATAAAAACGCCGACAATTTTAAATGATTATCTACCAGGGTGCGGATCAAAGGACGAACCATAGAAATAGAAGAGCTACTATCTCCGCATAAGACAGTTGTTGTAAGCTCTAACGGTTTAAGAATTTTTGTCAGTTCTTGGGATTTAGTTATAGATCGATCAGCTAGCACAGCCTCTATTGGAGATCTATTTTTCACAAGCCTGTTGCACATGTAAAATGAAGCATTCCAGCGGATTGGACAGCTTTGAATAAGCTTGAGCTGTGGTAAACCTAATTGCTTTTGTTTCTCCCAAAGAGCAGAGCCAGCTACATTAGAATGTCGAAAATGTATTACCACTTGAGAAGCTTTGGAACACAAACTTTTTATTTCTTGTCTTTTTAAACCATCGTTCACAGCTAGTTGTAAGATATCTTAGGCTGCACACTGTACATCTACGATTTCTTCGATATTTTCCATTCTTTGAACGGAATTGACAGCATTTGCAGCATTATCTGTCACAATCGTCGTCACTTTATCTTGTAGTCCAAAATCCTTTAAAATCTCCGTCGTTATATTGGCCAAGTTCACTCCAGTGTAGCGTTCATCAGCTTCTTGCGTAGCCAAAGTCACAGATTTAGGATTGAAGTTCGTATGTAAATAATTAGCAGAAACAGTTAAATACGAATCTTGCGATCGTGAATTCCAGCAATCAGATACAGCAACTGCTGATGTGATCGTTCCGAGTTCCTTTTTAATTTTTTCCTTCGTTAAGTGATACAAAAGATCTATGCGTTTTTTAATTGTTTCTTTGCATGGTACTTTATAAGTTGAATCTACAACGGATATAAATTCACGAAAACCATCAGAGTCTGCAAAAGAAATAGGAAGCATATTAACAGCGATTAGTTTTGCAATTGCTTGGTTAATATGCTCCGCTCGAGCTTTGCTGCATGGAATTTAACTCGGCTGTGCTGACTTTATGAAAAGACGTCGACGTGGCCGAACTGTAAGTCGCGAATTTCTTTCTGAATAGTACTGCTACTACTGGCAGTACTAACTGACGAAGGCACTGTCTGAGTCGCATCGCCTTCAACTTCCAACGAGGTAATTGCAGTTATATTACTGTCACATTCAAGGGGGACTTCTTCCGCGCTCTCACTAGCATCGTCGGCGTCGATATTACTGCAAAAAAACACTGATTTTGTAAAATATGGGAAAATAATTTATTTTGATTAGATTTTTTTTTAGTCTATGAAAATATTATGTATAAAAATGTATAAAAATACGATTAAGTTATTTAGAAGTTAACAACAATTTTAATTTAATCCTCCTCAATATCCAATGATTCACTCTTTTAAAATAAAACAATTTTTTAACTAAAAAAATACTGTAGAATTATTACATGTGAAACAAAAAATTTATTAGAAAATACCGATAGACCGTAAGTGCTTGTATAGCGCTACGCATTACGTGTATTTATATTTCCACGAACCATACGCCACGATTGTTTTGATTTAAAATGTATGAATTTAGCGACTATATTAAGCGTATATATGTACTGCTTAGCCTTCTACTTGAGTCTGATGAAGATATTTGAAACACAATTTACCTATCATGCACTTTTCGTCGCTTCGAAGCACCATCATTATATCCATGTACAGATCGCAGATGTCTATTTAAAAATGATGTCGAAACCTTGATCTGAAAAATTTCTTTGCAGATATTACAAATGACTTCAGATCCATCTTCCGATTTAGAGCAATGACTCCACACCCAACTTCGTTTTCTCGGCATGATTTTTAATCGCAAACAACGCTATCACCTGATGAACTGATTCGCACTTTCTGTAATCGACTTGTAACACGCCGAACACGAAACTAAATTTTCTAGCTGATCAACACACAAATTGTTTACATATTCCATTTCAACAGTAACAGTGTGGGATATATATACACACACACATGCTGGTATCATGTACCGTATCTATAATGTAACTTTCTGTACATATAAAGATGTATAACAAAACAATTTGTTCGGATCTTTGTCCGAACCAGCCGATGTCCAGCCCTATTTTGCAACTTCTGCAGCTCTAAGTGATCTTCAAGTGTTAGTGCTTTAAAGTGTGAGGGGATAGGTAATAAGAACTGGGAAATATTATATAAGTGCTGTGTGTGTTGTTAAATGCGATAAGAGTAGGTAGTTGTCCCTGGTAATATTAACTCGTCTATTTAATTTCTAAGTTTAGTCAGGGTGTAAGAACTCGCTTCAGGGTATCTGTTGTATTAAAATACATCATTATGTATTTCGCAGACTTCTACCCAGTGAGACTTATCTATTTGATAGTTTTCTACATGCTGTAAGACTGAGTCAGCTAGAACATTGCATTCTTTATGCATTGAAATTTACCATATTACAACATTTATAGCTCATACATTACACAAAAGTTTTTTTTGTATATATGATATTCCCTTAACATGTACTTATATAATATTACACAATTTTGATTCTTTTAGTTCAATCGCTTAGGTCCTGGGAATATAGTTAGTAGGTTAAGCTGGGTAATCTTATATTAAATTTTTTAAATTTGTTATTAAAAATCTTTTTGTAATATGTGTTTATCCCATTGAATATTGTAATCAAATGTAATTTTGTATCTTATTATTATGTTTTTGTAATTATATTATCTTTGGAATGTTATGTCGATTTTTTCCATCTTATTTAGAGCTATTGTATCAAATACTTCTGTGCAAATCTAATTCCGTTAAATAATAAGCGAAAATTCACTATACGTGTATTGGGGTATTAAAAATCATGTTTATACGTTTGATGATCCAGAAATTATTGTACATAAAAATGTTAATTGGGAATAAGTTTTGTTTAAACTATATCTATATGCTTTGTATTTAACAGTTTTATTGAAAGTCAAATTCTTGTACGATAAACGAAAATCGACTATTTCAGGTGTATTTAGGCATTAAAAATCATTTTTATAGGTCTAAGCGGTCAGGAATCCATTTTATATGAAAATGTTAAATGGAAAAAAGTTTTATTTAAATATTATCTAGAACTTTTGTATTGAACATGTTTGTGTAAAATCAAATCCTGTCAAGTTTTAGCCGAAAATCGTCCATTTTATGTATATTTTGACGTTTAAAATCGTTTTTATAAGTCTAACCCGTCAGGAGTTGATTTTACACGAAAATGTTAAATAGAAAAAAGTTTTATTTAAATATTATCTACAACTTTTACGTTTAACATGTTTGTGTAAAATCAAATCCTGTCAAGTTATAGCCGAAAATCGTCCATTTTATGTATATTTTGGCGTTTAAAATCGTTTTTATAAGTGCAACTTATCAGGAGTTCATTTCACACAAAAGTGATAAATAGGAAAAAGTTTTGTTTAAATATTATCTCTAACTTTTGTATTTAACATTTTTGTGTAAAATCAAATTCTGTAAAGTGATAGCCGAAAATCGTCCATTTTTTACCTTTTTTGCCGTTTTTCGCAGTTATCTTGGCAAATATTGCTCGTAGAAAAAAGTGTCCAACAGATAAAAGGTGTATTTTAATTATATAGTTTTTTTAGCAGCAAATGGCAGTCAGATTAGAATATATTGTAGGATAGGATGTTAATGGTTCTACTGCCCATGTAGTAAAGAAAAACAAATACCAATTATTTATCCAACGTTTCGGACGATTTATTTTCGTCCCTCTTCAAGGTCTATAAACAATATACAAATAAAAAACACAAGTTTACTTAAGAACCACATACTTAAGACGAATAATTTACAACGCTTACCAAAACATATCGTAAAAAACTATGTTTAAGTGGGCATCCTAAGTGACCACTAGTCAATATGAAATTATAAATAAATTTAATTAGTTTTAGCAGATACACCTGTAGATACAAGCTTAAAATTAATTTTTCTAGTCATTAAGCTTAAAAATCGATATTTTGAAATATTTCTTTGTGCTCGCATTTTTTAAATTTTTCATCGATCTATCTCAATTGAGAACCAGGACTTAGGTATAATTAGAGGAGTATTTTCCCGCGATCCCGATGGAATCGGTTGAAAATTCATTGAGATAATCGAGGAACATGCGTACATACGGGCGTACAGACATACATACATCACAGAAAACGCTTAAAACGCACTCATTTTGACTGGAAAAGACTTTTCTTGTATCAAATTATTAGTTTTTGAAGTCAGACAATTTTCGCTCTGGTGAAATTATAAGGCTCTTCCGAGCAGCGGTCGTGCCTAAAAAATCACTTTGAAAAAGTATTCTCTTTTTTGGACGTGTTTTTTTCGTATAGCTTTTTCAATTTTTATTTTATGGTAATGGCTATTATGGCAATCGATTACTGACATTTTTTCACGTATTTAAAAAAAAAAAAGTTTCTACGACCTTCTGGAGCCGAGATAATGTTTTTATTTTTAAAAAATCTAGTGGACGCAATTAACATGTTACAGCGATGTTTGTGGGAGGTTACTATCGAATATCTGTATTTTCAATAAAAAAATACTAGGATATGGTTTATTGATTGCTAGTATTAATAATTACGTGATAAAGTCGTGCGTCAGCTGTGGAGGGCGGTGGAGTGGGGATAGCGCCGAGCGGGCGCTCGCATAGCTGATTTCGTACATTCAAAATCGACCGAGTTTACAAAATCTTCATTATCTAGGCTTCTAAACGACGCACAAAAATCGTTTGTACTTAATCTGGGGTACCTCGACGAGATGAACACGAATATCACGATTTCGTTCGCCTTAAGAGCAAAATTATTCCGGAATTTCTTATTTTCGTTAAGTTATAATTTTTGTTGTACTATTTTCGTTATTTTAATAAATGTTTATTATTACAACAGTATTTTGCTTAAAAGTCTTTAACTTTTCTACTACAAAATTATTTTTATTATCTCAGTAATTAATTATTTACAAAACCAAATTAAACAAATTAATAACAACATAAATTTGAAAAATATACTTTATTAAAATATTATTTTATTACATAATTACTTATAAATTGTGTGTGTGTGTGTGTGTGTGTGTGTGTGTGTGGGTGTGGGTGTGTGTGTGGGTGTGTGGGTGGGTGTGTGTGCGCGTGCGTGCGTGCGTGCGTGCGTGTGTGCGTGCGTGTGTGCGTGTGCGTGCGTGCGTGTTCGTGTGCGTGTGTGTGTGTATGTGGGTGTGTGTGTGCAAATACATATGTATATTTCAAATGGATTAGTCATCTGACGTCCGTTATATGTCCCCACTTCGACAGTATAAAATACTATAACTTCAAAGCAGCTGTTCTAAAGGGAGCTATAGGAAGCGTTTACAACGGTCTTTATACCTGCGATCGTTCAAAATATAGTCTCATGGCTTAGTGTTTGCTGATCGGTTGGAGTTCAAACGGGCAATAAGTGTCCTTGTATTGTAAACGTCTCCGTATAAATCCCGTTGTAAATTTTTATATAGCAAACAAATGTAATCGAGAATGACAGTGAACATTCACTTTACAGTTGTGAAAGTGGCATTTTTGTACAGCCGGAATCCCTATCATAAAAGCCATAGAACATTAGGGATACTTAGAAGTGGCGGTATTCCCATTCATTAAGGGGACAAGCCATGGTTAGGGGGTCGAAAAATCGATTTTTTTTTTATGTACTATTTTGATAGCAAATTTTCCGCTGAATACTATGCTTCCAACCGCATTTCCAAATTCGATTTCGTTTAGAAAATACAGCTAAAATCGTGAAGTCACTTTTTTGCATATTTAGTGATTTTTCTTAAATTATCCATTTTAGATATACTATTGTTAATCTTATATTATTTTATGCTTCACAGCATACAATACTGAATTTAGAACGTAAATGTACATTGACATAGTAGGCAAACTTAACTCGAGGTATAAACCTCGTGTATTTTACTTTTACTCTACTTATACAAAAGTATAATACGTACAATACATATAGATGGTTTAAAATCTCATCTGTTTACGTTCTGTCAGCGCCATAGTCGTTGAGATTTAAACTAAAAGTGTTTTGAATATAATTGAATCTGCATTTTTCAATGCAATTTATTCAGTATTGACAAAAAATTTTTTTGTAAATAAAGTGCTGTGTAGAACTCTTTTAACTGAGAGTGTAGAAGACAGCGATTTTAGGTTAACTGCACTGTGCAAAGTGTTGTTAATATTTTTAATTTAGTGAGTTCAGTGAGTGACTTTTATTTGTGTTTTTTAATAACTAACATTATAGAGGATTAGATATTAGCCACTATGGATTCTGACAAGAGAAATAGAACATCAGGAGCTCCAGGAAAGAAGAGAAAATTTGAAAGAAAAAAAAACATAAAGGATTTAACAAAAATTCAGAGAATGTTCAACAAAAAATCACGAACAAAAGGAAAAGAAGTACAACTTCAGGGAAAATAAAAGATATATCTGCAGAAGCGTCACAAACAAGAAACAGAATAATAGATATAAACATTCTGTTCTTAAAGCTGGAGAAATTTCTTGTATGTGCAACATGTAAAGGACAAGTTAAAATTATAGAAGAAGATATTCGAGGACTTGGCTCCAAATTTAACATTATGTGCAAAAATTGTTCAGAGAGAAGAATTATAAGCACGAGCAAGCAAGTTGGAGCTCAAAGCAATGCTTATGAAACCAACAGAAGCAGTCTTCAAGGAATTTCAAGTTTGATTGGCTTGCGTTCTCAACAAGTTCTTGACATATTTATCAAGAACAGTTTTTGTAAAGCATGTTTAAAGTGGGAAAATAGAAAAGGCACAGAAGAATATGAAGACTGGTTCAGTGATCATCAAGATAAATGTGCAGCAAACCATGAAGGAAGTGCTGGAAAGATGGAAGTCGATGGAGTTATGGAAATGTTTAGAAGATCTCAAGAAAAGTATAATGTAAAATACCATCATTACATTGGAGATGGAGATTCGAAAGTGTACAGTGCTTTGTGCCAGGCCAAACCGTATGGAGATGAAGTTAAAGTTGAGAAGAAGGAGTGTGTGGGACACGTCCAGAAACGAATGGGAACCAGACTCAGGAATTTAAAGAAAAATTTTGGAAAAAAGTTATTAGACGATGGAAAAACCATTGGAGGCCAAGAACGATTAACAGCAAAAGTAATTGATCAGCTCACCACATATTACGGTAATGCCATCAGAAACAACACGGACTCTGTAGAAAAAATGCTGAATGCTATATGGGCTACGTACTACCACAAGATTTCCACAGACCAGAATCCTCAACATCATTTATGCCCACCAGGACAGAGCAGTTGGTGCAAGTGGCAAAAAGCGAAGGCTAAAAAAAAAACTAAAAGATTTTCATCATAAAGACAGTATTCCTGCAGTGATTATGGAGCAGTTGAAACCAATTTACAAAGATCTCTCTGAACAGGAGCTGCTTCACAGATGTTTAGGCGGTTACACCCAAAATAGTAATGAGAGTTTTAATAATTCAGTTTGGTAGATTGTAACCAAGACCTCCTTCAGTGGTGTACATATGCTCACAGCAGGTGCTTGTATTGCTGTCACTTGCTTCAACGATGGAAGAGTTGGTTTTCTGAATATTATGGAAGCCTTTGATGTGAAACCTGGAGTAGCTGCAATTGAGTGGGCACAGAAAAGCAATGACATCAGATTATTTCATGCTGAGAGGAATGCCGAAGAAAACACTTTAGAAAATAGGAGAAAACGAAGGAGACTGCAATTGAATTTACCTGAAGAGTCATATGCACCAGGTTCTTACTAGAGTAGGTAAAAAGTTATTTTTATGCGATAATAGCTAATATAATATTTATTAATTTTTTTCTTTTTACAGGTGTGTTATTGGCTCTCATAAAAGGATTAATTTATTTTGAGGTTATTTTTACTGTCAATAACATTTATGACTAACAATGTTTTCAGCCTAGTACGAAAAAAAAAAAATAAGTACAACATTTATGTATTAATCTAAAAAATTTTAAAATATTGTTGAATTAATGAAATTCTTTTTTATAGGTTTATTCAACAGTTAAAATGATTTAGCCAGGACTACTTTCATCTAATTGGCATCTGTTTCATTTTTCCACTAAAGTATATCATACAGAATGAAAAAAAAATTTTTGGTAAGTAGTTTTGAAACTTATATAAAGTTATAGAAAACCAAAACTTTGAATTGAATTTCTGAATAACTTGTTTTTTGTATTTACAGGGACTTTGCCGCAGGATTTCTTTTAAATAAAGCAAGCTAGAGGTTTGGAAATTTAGGAGTATCTTTAAAATTGTGTTGGTTATAGAAAATGTGAGGTACTTTTTTGAAAAAGGCTTTAGAAAAAAAATTATAAAATAAAATTACAAAAAATTATAAAATAAAATTACAAAAAATATTGAAATTTTAATAAAAAAAACATAAAAAAATTAGATTTTTCATTAAAAAACAATTTTAAAAATTTTTAAAAAAAAATGTAGCTCACATTTTCTATAACTGGTATAACTACAAAGGTACTCCTAAGTAGCCAGACCCCTGCCTTGCTTTGTTCAAAAAATTTCCTGCTGCAATGACATGCCAGTTTCTAATTCAGAAGGGTTTCTTAATCTAATGGACTGCAAGACCAAAATCTTAAACACCTGGATGATGTAGTCTTAAATTACAGGTAATTGTATAACTTAATAATAAAAAAAAGTTTGAACTCTTAAAATTATATATTGGCTTTGTTATTAAAGAATTAATACAATAGCTTTTTTTTCAGGTTCAACCATGGCTTGTCCCCTTAAGGCTCTTAATCCGGGACGCCAATATTATTTTGGAGAAAGTGTACGAAATTCACGTCTGATTTGCAGCCCTTGTCGACAGAGTGGGGAGAAATGGGAGCAGGGCAGGTAGAACTCAAGGTTTAGAAGGAATACAGGATTCAATTCGTCTCAGTTTGTGGAGTAGAGCAGATCATTTGGAGCAGCATATAAGCTGTGTATAAGTTTTATTCAAAGAAAAATCATTTGTTTCTATAATTTGTTTTGTGAATCGTCTACGAAATAGTGTATAGTATTATACAAGACATACGTTGACATCCGCTAGAAACGAAGGGATGGAGTGGTTTCCAAGAAGAGTGCCATGCAAATGTTGATTATAAAACCTCAAGAATAGTACCAATTCCATTCGTAAATAATCCTCGAAGTGACTATAACACAATATTTACAGTTCTTGTTGAAGCAGCAGAAAGATGCAAATTAAGAGCTCAGTAGCGCTGCTTCGTTACTTTCGACCAGCCATTATATTTAAAAGCGCGAGAAATAATTTCTTGTATAGATCCTACAAATGATCCTCATAATTTACAATCAGTTACAGTATGGCTTGGACGTTTCCATATGCTTATGAGTTTCTTAGAATCTGTGGGATTTATTATGAAGGGATCTGGACTCCAAGAAGCATTTTGTGTCTTGTTTGCTGAAAAATCTGCCGAAAAAGCACTTGAAGGTCATGCTTATTCACGAGCGATAAGAGGGCATACGTTAATACAAGCATCACTCGCTGCTAAGATTTTTGAAGAAATCCCTTTAAGTGAAGAAGAAATTTCTGGCTTACTTAAATATACAGAGGAAGTTAATAAACCATATGAAGAATCGTAGAACTATCAAATAATCAATCAAGTAATTTGGTTTAAAAAGAGATTTATTGAACAGTTACGAAAAATCGAAGAAAAAGGACCAACATGTAAATTGTGGATACAGTATTTTTTTATGGTAAACATCGTAAAGCATTTTATAGAAGCTGAACGTATTGGGAATTGGCAACTACACTTGCAATGCGTGAAAAGTATGTTGCCGTTTTTCCATGCTAGCGGACATCACTCGTATGCTAAATGTAGTCATATGTATCTTCAAGATATGATAGCATTAGAATCTACAATGTATATTTACGAATACGATAAATTTGCAAAGTGCGGCTTTTTTACGATCAGTAGATCTGAAAAAGCGTGGTCTGGTATTTTTGCCGATATGACTATCGAACAGGTTCTTATGAAGTCTATGAAAACTAGCGGCGGACTGACCCACGGGCGTGGAATTTCTGATAGTGTTATAGCAAAATGGATTTTATCCACTATAGCATTGACTGAAGTTTGTCATGAAATGGAGAAGTTTTGTAACGTTTCATTCGAGACAGCGGAACAACATGTAGACACTCCCATTTCAAGAATAAAAAGAGACGCAGCAGATTTGCAGAAAATTAATGAATTTTTCGAAAAGTATAATCCATTTGTAGAATCAAAATTCGTAATGTCAATTTACTCTGGAATAATCGGTAATGAAAGTATTAACTGTTATAAGGCGCGTGACGAAGGAATGAAAGTATTACAGATTTATATTGGATAATCATTTGGAAGTATGAAAGCTTCGTTAAAAAATAAAGTTCGCTCTCTTCGCTTTATGACATCTAGCATAAAAATTCAAGATAACGTCGTCGCAATAAATCCGCTGTTAATTTTTCAAAGAATTTCTTTGAATTTAAAAAATCAAGAAGATATGAAAAACTGTCCGCAATATGAACTCGCGCCATTTCCACTTTCTCTCTTTGATGATAATGGAATGCGCAAAAAAACGGCAAAATCAAGTTTTTATGAAAATTTTGAGTGTTTATCTCCGATTCCACAGATAAATGCAAATGATATTTATGTTCTAGACGGCGATAGCCTATTACATCGTATTGTTTGGCAACGTAATATACTTGTCAAAGAAATTATTAATAAATACGTACGATACGTAGAACAACAATATAAAAAAGCAATAATAGTATTTGATGGATATCCAGAAGACACAAGCGGCAGTTTAAACACGTGGGAAAGGTTGAAACGGCAACATAGCAATGTATCTAGAGAATTTTATTTTGATGAAAATACAAAAATCACTGAAAAGCAGGCGGCCTTTTAGTCTAACAGTAGCAATAAAAAAAAGGCTTATTAACATGCTTTGTGTTGGATTGCAAAATGTTGGATTTGAAACCAAAATAGCAGAAGAAGATGCTGATTTATTAATTGTTAAAACTGCCGCAAATTTCAGTTCAGAAAATAATATAACTACAAACAAGGAAAAAAAAAATTAGTAAAAGTATTTAATTCTAATCATGCTTACCTTCAATTACTGGATGTTTTCTATAAAAAAAATTCTCCACGTGATGAAATTTTTAAGAATATGTATAAAATAATTTCTCTGTTATATAGCAATAAAATTAATGTAAAGCTTAACGAACATCGCCATGAGCATTTCAAACGATCTACGTCTCGAGCTTCATTTAAATTAGAAAATCTTCCCCCTACTGAAGAAGCTGCCAAACAACATGCCTACAGAGTTTATTTGCAATTACAGCAATGGTTGGGCAATGAAAACGATGTAACTCTGTCGGGGTGGAAAATTACAGAGAATATGATAATGCCAGTTTATTGTGAAGAACCGTTGATACCCGACGAAATAATCACAAAAATATCATGTAGCTGCGCAAGTGGTTGTAAAGCAAACGCATGTGAAAAAATTTCCTTAAATGTACAACTGTTTGCTCACATTGTGACGCAAGACAATGTGAAAATTTCGAAACTGCTCCCAACATCGAAATAGACGAGGACTCTAATGATGCCTTCGAAAAGCTTCTTGACCTAAATATGGAAGAAGAGGGACAAGAAAATGAGGAAGATAATAATCCAACAAAGAGGAGAAAAGTTTTGTGAACATAAGACATTTATAGAAGACTATTTTCACTATAATGAATGTATACATATTTTATAAATAATTATGTAATAAAATAATATTTTAATAAAGTATATTTTTCAAATTTATGTTATTATTAATTTGTTAAATTTCGTTTCGTAAATAATTAATTACTGAGATAATAAAAATAATTTTGTAGTACAAAAGTTAAAGACTTATAAGCAAAACACTGTTGTAATAATAAACATTTATTAAAATAACGAAAATAGTACAACAAAAATTATAACTTAACGAAAATAAGAAAATTCCGAAATAATTTTGCTCTTAAGGCGAACGAAATCGTGATATTCGTGTTCATCTCGTCGAGGTACCCCAGATTAAGTACAAAGGATTTTTGTGCATCATTTAGAAGCCGAGATAATGAAGACTTTGTAAGCACGGTTGATTTTGAATGTACGAAATCAGCTTTGCGAGCGCCCGCTCGGCGCTATCCCCACTCCGCCGCCCTCCACAGCTAATGCACGAAGCGCCCGCACGTTTGACTTTATCACTTAATTATTAATACTAGCAATCAATAAACCATATCCTAGTATTTTTTATTGAAAATATAGGTATTCGATAGTAACCTCCCACAAACATCGCTGTAACATGTAATTAACATCCTCTAGATTTTTTTTAAATAGAAACATTATCTCGGCTCCAGAAGGTCGTAGAAACTTTTTTTTTTTAAATACCTGAAAAAATGTCAGTAATCGATTGCCATAATAGCCATTACTATAAAATAAAAATTCAAAAAGCTATACGAAAAAAACACGTCCAAAAAAGAGGATACTTTTTCAAAGTGATTTTTTGAGCATTAAAATTGAAAAATTCGTTATAATTATATAATAACATGATAGAACAACTCATCTAGAAAAAAGAAGTTCTCGATCGTTACTGTACGACCATCCGTCGACGAGAAATAGCCAATTTTGGAGAGCGCCTTTTCTCGAAAAATCGATATATCTCGAAAAATAATGAATATTTTTAAATTTTTCAAAAACGTGCTATGAACTATTCTTGCCATGAGCTATACTTACAGTAAATATAAAGTATCCAGAGATAAAATTGACCGAGTACTAGAGAACCCGATTTTTAAAGGTTTTCTCGATATATCTCGAAAAGTAACAAAAATCTATATACATGTATTTACATGAATCGATAGATCTTTTTAATACCTACAACTTCCCCATTTAACTTTTTTTGATCCGAGTTATAGTCTTTTTTTTATTGGCGAAAAACCGTTTTTTCCAACTTTACGAATTTTTCTGACCAAGTTTGCCACTTCGGCTGCGGTTGTATGAAACAGAAACGTGATTCAGAATTTAATTTCCTATACAGCCATATTTTTTTTATCCGGGATGGAATTTCTGTAACCTCTTCTCCCTATTGCTTGGACCATTAGATTCGGATCCGATCGGCAGCCCTAAAATTTACACAGTTGAGGCCACCACATTGTGTTTTAGCTGGAAGTAGTGGTACGCATAATGTATGCGTGTGTGTACATCACGAAAACGTAAAGCTCATGCTAAGTGCTATGGATCTAGAAAATTTAACAAAAGATACTAGATTGACTCTTAAAAACTATCACGATTGCATCCAAGCAATTATGTGTAATGATGCACACGATAGATGCTATTTGGGTGACTGTTTAGATATGACCAATATGTCCATATTACGTAAATATTTGCTTGAATGTTTTGATGAAAGTGATATTTTTCAAATAGAGTATGAATCATGGTTTCAAACAGATCGGTGTACAATAGCTTCTAAAAATGTAAATGTTCATGAATTTATGGATATACTGGGAGAAAAATTGATAAAATTAAAATTCACGATTGTTTGGTAAGAATCAATCACTTTTTGTAAGTGACTTAAAAAACAACCTTCAACAAGGAGAATTTCTTGTGTGTTGTGATTTTGCCAAAAATTATGCGTTTGTTATACAAAATTCTACACAATCGTTCCACTGGAACAACAACCAAGCAACTGTTTTTACAGTTGTTGTGTATTAAAAAGAAAATGAAGAGCTTAAACATATAAGCATTGCTGTGATTTTCGACAATCTAAACCATGATACTGTTGCCGTTTATGAATATCAAAAAATTATAATATCTTACCTCAAAACTAACTTCATAGTAAAAAAGTCTATTATTTGACTGATGGTGCAGGTCAGCATTTTAAAAATAAATCTAATTTTCTAAATCTTCTTTTTCATGAGAAAGATTTTGGTATTCCAGCTGAGTGGCATTTTTATGCCACGATGCAAGGCAAAAGTACATGCGATGGTATAGGCGCCGATCTAAAAAGAGGTGCAAAACGAGCGAGTGTACAAGTTTCTTCTAATAAACATATTTTAACGCCAGAAAAGCTTTATAACTGGGCTAAAGATTATTGCAAAGAAGCCAAAGTTTTTTATAGCAGTAAAGAATCATATGAAAATACTGTCTTGAAACTAAAACCAAGACTGGATAAAGCTAAATTCATACCAGGCACATTACAATACCACGCTATTATTCCAATTGATGAAAGTACATTGAAGCTCAAAAATACCTCTTTAAGTTCTGAATATCAAATCTTCCCGAGAAAAACTGTTAGAAAAAACAAAGAAAAATTATCTGCACTGAGAAAAAAACGTTAATATAGTTACTATATTGCTGTTAGCTATGAAACTCTGTTTTTTACATTATAAAGAATTCGAAAGAACAGGTAAAGATTATGGAATTTTATTAGGTAGCGAGGCAGGCCTAGTTTACGCGACGTCCCACGCGCAGGAGAGCCGTTCCGCTACTCTTTCACGTTTTATTTCTCGAAGAAAACATCCTGAGCAAATTATGAAAAAAATCATTTCCTATGTAAAAAAATGCTCAGGTTTCGATCTAAATGATCAAAAAAAATATTAAAAATACTCTTTTTGAGATATAAGACGTTTTGTACTTTTTAAAGGTAAAAATTGAAAATTTCGGAAAAACTGCCTACATCATTGGAAAGCTGAGGAAAAAAATACGTCGGAAATGCTTGCAAAACAATTGTTTAGTTACATTTTAGTATCATAAATATGAGTTAGAAATAGCACGATTTGGCGCTTGCGCGCGGCGCTAGGACAGTTGCCGTAAAACGCCTCATATGTGTGCTCACGTGCGTGCATGTGTGTGTGTGTGTGTGTGGGTGCGTGCGTGCGTGCATGCGTGCATGCGTGCGTGTGTGTCTGTGTGTGTGGGGGGGCGGGGTTTATGTGTGTGTGTTTGTTTGTGTTTGTGTTTGTGTTTGTATTATACATGTTTTTTGTGTATTTTTTCCATAGAAAACGATGGTGCTATCTGTTTTATGGTAACTGTGTTTGATAAGTCGACAGAGTCCAAAAATAACTAAAAATATCTCAAAAATGCGGTTTTTTAAATTTGTAGGTATGGCCCACCACTCGAAAAAATCTGAAATAATTCAGACATATAAAGAGTACAAATATTCATTTTTCCACAAAATTTCACGTATGTACCTCAATATGGATCAATTGTAGAGCGATTTTAATTTTTTATGTCACTTTTTGAGGTTCTAAAATCAAGAAAAAATTTGAGAAGATGTGTATTTTCATGTAGAATACGCTCGTATTTTTTTCGGAATTTTCCAAAGCAATAAAAAATTATTTCTGAAAAAAGTCAGTTTTTTAAGTCGTGGATGGAGGAGGAAGGAGACGGAAGAGGAGCTAAAAATACTGTGTGAGGTCATCATTTTGCATGTCTGAAGTGCTACCAAAATATTTTTGAATTCCAGGAACGGTAGCATTTTACCTATGTAAATGTGGGTACCGTTTGTCCACTTAGTTCTGGCAGACTGAAGTTTAAATGTTTTACTTGTGTGAAAATTTTTTTTCTACATTTATATTGAGATACACTGGGTAGTGGTCGGAATCGAAGGCTTCTTCACCTAAATTAATGTTCACTTTGTCTACAAGATTGATGGATGCTATCATGAGGTCAAGATTGGAATAGCTTCTTTTACAAAAGCACACGCGCGTGTTGCTCTTGTCGTTGAGAATGAGCAGGTGTGGTCGTCAAGGCTGACAAAAAGTCCCTCACCACTTGAATCTTAGAAAAGTTCCAAAGTCGGCTGTAGAAATTAAGGCGGTCTTGCACCTAAAAATTTTGAAAATATCTACTTTTTTTATTGAATTTTTTAATTATATATGTTATTCTGAACCTAAAAAATAGTTTGGGTCAAAAATTAAAAAAATTCAAAATGATATGGTTAAAAGAGCTTACTATCTTCAAAATGACGAAAAAATTGATTTTCCTTTTTTTTTACTCTTCTATAGGTTTCTGATATATATAGGGACACGTTTACTTGTATGTGTTTTAAAATATCAAAAAACATCATTTAAGACTTATTAGTATAAGAATTATACAAAAATGTAATTAAATTTAAATACGGGATTTATTATAAAAATAATATAAATCATATTCTGGAATTTGAAATCCAGTGGAATCGTCTTTTGAGTTGTGACAATTTTACACTTCTGTTCTAGTAAAGTGATCATTCAGTCAACGAAATTTGACAGCAAATTACTGTATTAACACTCCCTTTTGTATACCTATATACTTATAAAATTATAATACCATATCGTCAACAAAGTTGCACAGCTGACAGTTCAAAATCTCAAATATGCTAAGATACATAACCATGTGATTTCAACAGTTTGTTTTGCAGAGTTATTGCTTTCTGATAGAGAAAGATTGTTTTCTTAGTGCTTGATTATTTGTATTCATAAGTGAATTTAGGACTAAAAATTTAATGTATTGTGTATGTGAAGATATATGTCTGAAAAGTATAAGTGTAATTATGATACAAACGTGCAGTAACAGTTTTGTTTAAATTTTGAAAGTAGTTTCAGTTCAAGACGGGAATGCTGTATGAAAATTAATATTGAAAAACATCTGCATTGGCAAGATTGAATTAATTTAAAGAAGAGGCAGTAACAATTTTTATCGCATACATCTTTTTTCTAAGAAAGATGAAAGTGACATATTAAGTCTAGCTAACTCACTATAGGATATATAATTAAATTCAAAATATTTGTGAATTGCAATAAGTGTCAAGATGTATCTATGCACATAAAAGCGACAAGCCTGCTCACAAGAATAGGCTTAAATTCAAGATATATTTAATATTTAATATGTGTAATCAAGTGATCATTGAAAAAATGGGCTCATCGGCTTTTATGTACTTATGTACTTTTGTCTATGTCAGTGATGGCTTGTTAAGTTTCGATTTGGATGATTGGGATTTCATATTTTATAAGACCTGGCGCATATTCTAAATTTATCTTAGTATTATAAACAATAATATAACTCAGTACAATGTGTTAAAAAGTGGTTCAACAGTGGATGAATCAAAAGTACAAAAGAAGGACAAATTGAGCAGTAACTTTTAATGGAACGAATGCTGCTAGATTAGCAATAACTTTTAATGGAACGGATGCATGCAAGGTACCAGAGCTTTTGTTTTAACCATTTTATATGGGAGAATAGATAACAGATATATATGAAAGGGAGTTTCAGGACGGAAAAGAATGGAGATCAAAGCCTGATTATTTTTGGAGTTTTATGGTATTTTTCTTTGCAGGCTTATTTCTCAAAATGTCATTTTTAAAAGTTTGGTGTCACTTTTTAAAAAAACTATTCAATGGATTTTCATAGGGGTCGGCTCGATTTGCTTGAAATTTATTGAACTATCGTAGGAAGAGTTGGAAATATTAAAAATATTATTTTAAATAATTTAAAAATGTTAAAAACAACTTCTAATCACTTAATTTTAAGAATTTTTGTGATTTTTTGTGATTTATAGCAATTTAAGATTATTTAAAATAATATTTTTAATATTTCAAACTCTTCCTGCCATAGTTCAATGAATTTCAAGTAATTCAGGTTCTCTCCCATGCAAATCCATGGAATAGTTTTTTTAAAAAGTGACGCCAATTGAAAAAAATTGAAAATGCTATATCTCTGAGTAAAATTGGTCTACAGATTAAGTTTCGGGCCATTTTATCAGTAATGTGTATATTTATAATACATATTTTATATTGTTTAAACTATATTTTTCTTTTTTTATAGCTGATTTTGGCCTCAGATTCCACTAGCTGTAAGACCGCCTTAAAATCGTTGAAAAGAGGGTTATGAAAGTCTGTTTTAACATTCTGAACGATCACGTCCCATTCATTTTGAGATAGAGTGTGGTTTTGTGTTCTATAGCATACAAAAAGATTTATATTTGGCTTAATATTATTAAGACAAATGCCGCATAGTTCTACAGTTGAATTGAGAGTTGAACTTTAAGTACTACTTAACTTTGGGCGTTAAGTAGTACTTTACGCCCGCTGGCTGAATAATTTTGAAGGTACATTTCACGCTCTTCGAGTGCAACAAGGGTTCACAGTATGTGTGCAAGAAAAAGGTTTTATAAATAATCCTTGAAACCAACTTCGCTAGCCTTCGAGCTCATTATCACAACGTGGGCATAAAATGTAATTTTACAGCCGAGGTACACGAAGAGTTCTATTATGTCAGTTAAGTTAAATTATGGGTACTTGACTATAATAAATTGATTTCACTGCTTTCTTGTGTTAAATTTGTATAGGACGATGAACAAATTTGAATATGTTTCTCAGAACAGTCAAACAGTTGTTTCGGAGAGGTGTTTGCATTACTTGACTATCGATAATTGATTTTACAACTTTTGTTTGTTTGATTTGCAGTGAACAATGTGAATGTACTTATATAAAATTTGTTGGCCATATATTGACTCGAAGAAGTAAAAGACTTAATCAATTGTACTTATTTAATTTCATTTTAAAAAATCATAAATATTATTAGTAGATAAGCTATGCCGGTTCTGGCTCAAAACAAATGACGTCATCGTGAGCCAGAACCGGCATAGCTTTTTTGGGATCCCCTCTCCTCCCCTCTCCCCCTCCCACCATTTCAGGGCGTGGTGAGCCAGAACCGGCATAGCTTTTTTGGGATCCCCTCTCCTCCCCTCTCCCCCTCCCGCCATTTCAGGGCGTGGTGAGCCAGAACCGGCATAGCTTTTTTGGGATCCCCTCTCCTCCCCTCTCCCCCTCCCACCATTTCAGGGCGTGGTGAGCCAGAACCGGCATAGCTTTTTTGGGATCCCCTCTCCTCCCCTCTCCCGGAGCGAGCCGCCGGCAGCGAGCGGCCAGCGACAGCCTGCTGCGCACCGGTAGCGGTTCGCAGCGGGCGGTCGGCGGCGGGCGGCCTGCTGCTTGTCAGCCTGCAGCTCTCGGCCAGCGGTTCTTATCTACTATAACCATTAAAAACTATTATGCAACCATTTAAAACTTTTTATAACCCTTTTGCTCGGGCAAAGAATACGTGTTTGTGGAAATTTTTTCTGAATATTTTTTCCACTGCGACTGTTTTGAATCGTTTTGTATGAGTCGCTGTTGCTCGGGAGCAACGGTCGAGCTGCTGGTTTGACCCATTATGAGGGAATGAAAGTCTCTAATGACTGCAAATATATATTATTTAAAAAATGCAAAATTTAAAAAGGTAATAAAATAAAAATACGCTCCGTTTTCAATTATATTGCGAAAGTATAGTATTAATTTTACATTAAAAACTTTATACGGTAATATACATTCTACTATTACATTCTACATTTTACGGTAGTATATATTCTACTTCTTCTACCTCGTTTACTGAGTATAGTCCGTGATACTCAAAGTCACCTCCTACTTGTGCATTTTTATTCACCTCGGGTTCTTGCTGGTGCTGCGGCTGTTGGTGTTGCTGCTGCATCGCGTTGAAGCATGATGCGTGCTTTCGAGATTGGGCGCATACCCCACACAACCACATGTTACACCCTTCGCACTTTCGCCACGCACAATTTTTTGTTTTTAATTAGTACTTTAGCACATACTAAACATTTTGCCACTATGTTAGTCTTATTATAATTTGATGGACCACCAGCATCAGCAGGATTACTGAGTGTTGAAGCGTGCGCAATCTCTTTTCGCACGCCTTCCAGTAGTAGAACTTCGCACGCTATTCTGTTTTGGAGCACCGTAATTTCGTGTTGTTTATGTAAAATGGAAAAATGTATTGCCTCTTCTTTTTTCTTTAAAATATCTATTAAGTCTGTTACTGCAGACGCTTTCTGCACCCATGTCATCTTGACTGTCGGTCTTTGATGAATGCTGACTTGAACAGAGTGTACCCCTGGTGTTTAACCTTTGGTAAAAATGTAGCGCGATAGCGAGCGGAGACAGTGTCAGATTTTAGGTCCAGCGCGATGCCTTGCCACAGCCTTATCGTTTTTGCCATTATAAAAGCCCGCATCAATAGGGCGTGTAAGAGAATACACCAAAAGCGCACCGCCTAAATGAATCTGCTCACGTTATATCAGTTTCGTCTTATAATTTAAACACGTGCGCAGGATGTTTTTTCACGATAGTACGTTAGGGTTCGTCATCATCTTTATTTCGTATTCGTTACTGTTTAAGCTCACGTCATTTCAACGTACTTTTTTATCGTGAATACAAAACGGGAAGCGAGGTTACGTTACATTCAAGGATTTCTTTCATCATAATCTTTCTCCGAAACCATTATTTTTATCTCGTATTCGCGTTACTCTCTAAGCTCACGTCATTCCAACGTACTTTTTTATCGCGAATACGAAACGGAAAGTGACGTTATGTTACATTCATCGATTTCTTTCTCGGAAACCGTTATTTTTTATCTCGTATTCGTTACTCTCTAAGCGCACGTCATCCCAACGTACTTTTTTATCGCGAATACGAAACGGAAAGTGGGGTTATGTTACATCCATCGATTTCTTTCTCGGAAACCGTTATTTTTATCGCGTATTCGTTACTCTCTAAGCTCACGTCATTCCAACGTACTTTTTTATCGCGAATACGAAAGGGTAGTAAGGTTATTGTTTTTAAATATTCAAACATAATCGATTTTGACGCTTTATTGTGAGGATAGTTCACTTTTTTAAGAGAGAAGAATATATATATATAATTATAAGAAATTAATATAACCACAAAATTTAATAAAAAATGTTTATTAACTCATAATAAATGAACAAATTATAATTCAAATATACATAAAGTGATAGGATTCTGATATTTCCTTCATGTTTTTGCTATGTTGATGTTCAAGCATCCATCTTTTTATAACTAGTGCGTTTCAAAGTGCGCATACTGGAAAGTTACAGGCAGTATGGTTGGTACACGAGACTGATTCTGCAGGTAGACTTTTCAATGAAGGACATCCCATCTCTTCAATATTAGTAACTAATCTGAAAAAAATTATTATGAGAAAACTTTTTTTATGAAAATAATTTTATAACCAAAAATAGCTTACTGATCCGGGAAAAATCTCTTCAACCATTTACTTTTCTCCAAGCCTTTTACGTAAATCTCCGCTCCGAAGAGTACACCACTTAGAGTGTTTTTTAGTTCATCGTATGGAATATTGCCCGCTCTCCACATAATTCCGTGGAAATTTTGTTCAAGCCAGCGATTTTCGGACTTGTTTTTTTCCAACAATTTGTCCCATGCATAAGGCGGTTTAAATAGGAAAACCGATGGTGTAGGGTCTTCCTCGAGAGGGATAATGGCTACTTCCTTGAAGACGAATTCATTCAAGGTAATCTTGAAACCTTGGACATCAACAATATACTTCATCTTGCTGCTGCTGTGACTGTTCTCGGGCGAGAGCAAAGGAGCGAATGAGGTTTTCAACGTCTCGCTGCTTATTTTATAGTCAGCCTTCCTATTTTGTTTAACCAATCGCGTTATTTTTACCCCCTCCACAACACCTACACCCAATCAGAATCGATCTCTTTTCGCGAATTTTTTAGATAAAAAGAGGTGTGCGCGCGGCGGAAAATCATTCGACTGCCTCGCGCAGTCCGCAGTAGTTCAAGATGCCTCAGTACTTCAAAAATACCGCTCATATGCTATGTAAATCGTATCGTCTTGCTTTAAGTGGTGCGGTTGACCAAGATGATGTGAATAATTGGATTGCGCTTGGTCGCAAAGCTCTAGTGGAAGCTGAAAAATTGGCTCAACGCAGGCCCGACGTGACGGACTTAACAGTGGCTGATCGGCAAAAGTTGCAAGCGGCCATCGCGCTTATAAAAAGTATTCTACACTTATTGAGTGAACATCGAGTGGTAGGTGCTGGACTACAAGCCAGTGAAAATGGCCCCTCGGTGAGCTGGGATGATGTCGACTCAGCTTTCGAGAACAGAATAAAGACGGGTGTCATCACAAACCGGAGACATCTTGATTTATTAAAGTTCATGAATGACGCTAAGCAACAATTTATTGAAAAAGTGCGTGAAATTCTTAAAGAACCTTTAAAAGTGAACACAGTGTTAGCGGCTGAGTACGCTATAGTTAAAAATGGCGAAGAAACGATTGAAATAAAATATTTCAACACAAAAACAGCTCCGATATATTCGACTACGGACTTGAATGAGTGGTTTGTTATGAACGTTCAAAATCCCATCGACACGGATATGGAAGAATTTCAGGAGCGTGAGTCGGGCTGGTCGCTTAAATCAATTTTAAATTTAGTTGTGAATATTTACAAGTTTAATCCAATGAGAGGAAGTTCGTACATTGATTTGCCGCCATTCATCAAGAACAAGAAGGCGTGTGTAAACGTAGAAAATCAAGACAATGAATGTTTCAAGTGGGCAATTCTATCGGCTCTACACCCAGCTAAGAAAAATGCCAATCGAGTGGTGAATTATGTACCCTATAAAAACGATCTCAACTTTAAGGGAATCGATTTTCCTGTTGATCCCCGAAAAGTGACTAAGTTTGAGAAGCAAAATGACGTTTCTGTAAATGTGTATTATTTAAAAAAGAAGCAAAGAGAAGCTTTCGAAGTTTTACCACGGCACTTGTCATCTGACAAAAAGAAAAGCACGTTAATTTACTACTCATCGAAAATAATTATATTGACGAGGATGAATCAGCTCTTGATGATGATGATGATATTGAATTTAAATTCCACTACGTGTGGATAAAAAATTTATCAAGATTGTGTAGTAAACAGCTATGTTTTCGCGACCATAAAACTTTCATCTGTGACCGTTGCCTGCATTATTTCTGGACGGAAGAGAAATTGGCGAAGCACATAACTGACTGTGAAAAAATGAATAAGTGTAAAATTACTCTTCCAACAGTGAAAAACAATATTTTAGAGTTTACGAACTTTGGTTTTAAAAATCGTGTGCCGTTCGTAATATACGCTGACTTTGAATGTATATTGAAGCCTGTGATTGACGACGAACGAGCGTACCAGCATCACGTGCCATTCAGTGTAGGCTATTTCATTAAATGTAGCTACAACGACTCTCTCTCGGAATATAAGAGTTATAGGCAAGAGGATGAACAAGCCGAATCCCCAGCCACATGGTTTGTACAGAACCTCCACTCACTGGCTGTAAAGTTGGATGACTCGTACAAACATCCAAAGCCCATGAGTAATTTAACACCACTCGAAAATATTATGTTAGAAAAAGCATCAATATGTCATATTTGCGAGAAGCCATTCACTAAGGAAGACAAGCGAGTACGCGATCATTGTCATTTCACGGGAAAGTGAGTACTTTTTAATATTTCTCTCTCTCTCTCTCTCAACTAAAAAATTATTTTTACAGATATCGTGGACCTGCACATAGCAAATGTAACCTTGGCTTTCAAGATTCAAGAACAATCCCCATAGTTTTTCACAATTTGAGCGGATACGATTCTCATCTCTTTATTAGAGAAATAGCGACATGCTTCAAAGGGCGAGTTTCGCTACTGCCACAAACAAAAGAGAAATACATATCTTTTACAAAGTTTGTGGAAGGTACAGACATAAATTTGAGATTCATCGACTCGTTCAAATTCATGGCTTCATCGCTAGACAAGTTAGCATCATACTTGGAGAAACTGAATACTCTGGAGCGAATGTTCAAAGAAGATGGTCTATGTGATGAACAAATTTCACTTTTGAAGAGGAAAGGAGTTTTCCATACGACTATGTCTCATCGTTTGAAAAGCTAGAACAGCCAAATCTCCCTTCGAAAGATGACTTCTTCAGCAGCTTATATGATGCTCATATCAGCGATGAGGATTATGAGCATGCTCAGAACGTTTGGCAGAGTTTCAGTATTCAAGATTTGGGGCAGTACTCTGACTTATATCTTAAGATAGACGTTATCTTATTGGCTGAAGTTTTTGAGAACTTTAGAAATAACTGTCTTGAAGCTTATGAATTGGATCCTGCCCACTATTACACAACGCCCGGATTGACTTGGGATGCCATGCTAAAAAATACACAGGTAATATATTCACTTAAATTTAATTAAAAATTCGCATTTCAAATATTCTTTTTTTACAGATCAAACTTGAGCTTCTCACCGATGTAGACATGCTGCTGTTTATTGAGCGTGGCATACGGGGTGGAATCAGTCAATGTTGTAATCGTTATGCAAAAGCGAACAACCCGTACATGAAGGATGGTTACAACGCTAACGAGGACGAGAAATATTTGATGTATTTCGACGTGAATAATTTGTACGGTTGGGCAATGACTGAGCCCTTACCCTATGGCGGCTTCAAGTGGGTGCAGAATGTAAACGAACCAAACTTCTTCGACATCTCTGATGACTGCGACTTTGGATACTTTGTTGAAGTGGACCTGAAGTATCCCGAGTCACTGCATGATTCGCATAAAGATCTGCCATTCTGCGCCGAACACATGGCGCCTCCTGGCTCGAAACAGTATAAACTTATGACGACGCTTCACGACAAAACTCGTTACGTGCTACACTATCGAGCACTTAAACAGGCCTTGTAACATGGCCTAGTTCTCGCCAAAGTCCATCGTGCCATACAATTCCAACAAAGTCCTTGGCCTAAAAAGTACATCGATTTGAACAGCGCAAAAAGGAAGGAAGCCAAGAACGAGTTTGAAAAAATGCTGTTCAAACTTTTTAATAACGCTGTGTATGGCAAAACGATGGATAACGAGAGGAAACGCGTTGACGTGAAGCTAGTCAACAAATGGAAAGGCCGCTATGGAGCTGAGGCACTAATCGCACGGCCCAATTTTCACAGCTCTGACATTTTTGACGAAAACCTCGTCGCTGTGCAGCTGTTGCGGACGGAGATCTGCATAAGAAAGCCAATCTACATTGGATTATCAGTTCTGGACTTGTCAAAAACACTCGTGTACAGGTTCCACTACGACTATATGCGAGATCGTGTAGGAGACCGAGGCAAGTTGTTATACACCGATACGGATAGTCTGATATACGAGGTTACAGGCGTTAACGTGTACGATGTGATGCGACGAGATATCCACGAGTTCGACACATCAGACTATCCTGAAACTAATCCGTTTAATATGCCTCGTGCCAATAAGAAAATCGTCGGCTTGATGAAGGACGAGTGCAACGGTGAGATCATGCTGGAATTCATCGGGCTGCGGAGTAAAATGTACAGCGTGAAAGTGCAGAACCAACAGCCCATCAAAAAGGCCAAAGGAGTGAAAACTTCTGTAGTCAAACTGACCATCACCCCTGACGACTACATGAAGTGCCTCCGTGAGAACGTTATCGTCACTCGTGAGCAGCGAAACATCAGGTCTCGGCGTCATAACATCCACACTGAGAAAGAGAGAAAAATTGCTCTCAGTGCCCGTGACGACAAACGCTGTCTACAGCCCGGCACGACAGATACGCTGCCCTGGGGCCATTATAGAGCAGGAGCGGTGCAGGCCAATGAGAATGATGCTGTTGGAGAGGGGGAACGCGAGCCGCCGAACACCGCTGAGGCATCCCTATATAATGCGGCGGTGCCAGAGCAGGAGCTCATTCGATCAGTCGACTCTCTTCAGCAGCAGCACCAGCAGCAGATCTCAGCCTCGCCTCCAGCAGTCTGGCAGCAGATACCTACAGACTCGCAGCCGCTTCTCGCTGTCTCACAGCCGCTTCCTGCTGTCTCGGAGCCGCTTCTCGCTGTCTCGCAGCCGCTCCTCGTCTTAAAAAGACCTTGTGAGTCATTTACTGGAAGTAGTAGTAAGAAACGAAGAGAAATCTGAGGTTAGTATTTTTTTAAAGTAATTTTTTTCTCATATTTTAGAAAAACTAATCATTTTTCTGTTACAGATGGATTTTACAAAACTAAATGCAGTTGTCCGTGGAGGATTCCTGCCAACAAAAAGATTGGTCGATCTGACCAAGGGCCAGCGCTACATGGTGACTAGTCTAAAGGCTGTGACGACTAAGTATGGAGATAAGGTCGTGGCTGAACTGGAGAGCGAGTTTGATGTTTTCATACCAAAGAGAGTATCAGAAGCCATTCAACAAGACGAGAAATTCTTCGTCAATCTCCAAGACGCTGCCAACAAATATGAACTTTTTATAGTATACAATGATGGTTCTAGTGTTGAATTTAGCGGCAAGTGATTTTGTGAAAATATTAATGTAAATTTTTAAGTACTGCGAAAATAAATATATATTGTTATTGTAAAATGTTTAAGTGATACGAATATATAGTTAATGTAAAATCATTAAGTATTGCAGAAATATATATAGTTAAGTATTGCGAAAATATATAGATAAGCATCAATGTATATAATTTTTTTAATCTAATAATAAACAAAACTCTTTGTTTAACTTTAAAAATTGTTTTTATTCAACATTCCATATGTTTACATATCTTTTTTCTCAATCCAACTATAATGTGAATTATCAAAGCCAAGCCGTTTTACAAAAATTTTACTTCCTTTTTTCTTAATTACTTTTTCTACAAGATAAATATCTGGATACTTGGCTTTGAGTAGTTCTTGCTCGTAGAAACCTCCTGAGACGGGCTGATCTTGATAGTCCTTCAGATGGTAAGTTGGAGGATTTGTAGCTGCTACACGTACAATTGTAAATATTTCTGTAGACCAATTTGGAGTATATCCTTTGTCAAATACTGCTTTAGCCTTGCTCACTCGGACTTTGTCACCAATTTTAAATTTTGGTTTAATTTTCTTAGTTATTTTAGGGGCAAATTTCCTCAGTATATCTGCTTCATTATTGGCTGTTACATCTTTTGGTTTCGCACCAATAGTACGATGTTTACGATTATTGTATGCAGCAAGTAAATCAGGTAAAATAACTAACCACTTATAGTTTCCGCGCAAACTGAATTTTTCCACATTGCACTTTTTAGCGTGCGATTAAAACGTTCACATATCGCTGCTTTTAGATTACTAAAGGTTGAGTATAACTTTATTTTATGTGTGCTCATAAGTTTTTGAAAATCTGTGTTATAAAATTCTTTGCCTCTGTCGGTGTGGAGATTCTTCGGTACTCTGCCTTTAACAAGCACAGATTTCATAGCTTCTGAGACATCTTTGCCTGTTTTTCTCTTTACAGGAATAGCCCATGCATATTTGGAGAAAATGTCGATTATAGTGAGCAAGTATCTATAGCCCTTATTATCGCGAGCATATGGAATCATTTCGACGAGATCTGCTTGCCAAGTTTCGTCCAAACCACGCATGTCAAAGCTTCGACGTGTATAGTTACGTCTTGCAGGTTTGTGTAGTTCTTCAACTAGTCTTTCGTGTTCCATGTTTGTGGAATTACTGATTGAATACCTGTGCCAAACTCTCTTTTATAGTCAAAATGTCAGCTTTTATTTGAGATTTCTGAGCATCAAGTTCATTTGTATGATTATCAACTATTATATTCAAATCATCTAGCCGAGTTCTAAGTCTTGTAGTTATATCAATAATTCCTCGAATTTCTATTTGAATAATATTTCGTAGAGACTCTAAGTTTACAGCATCGCTCGGCTGTTGAGGTTCGGCAATATTGCATAATTTTTTATTTTCCATGTCGTAGTGACCGTCAGACGTGACTTTAAAGCCAACGCCAGGTGGCCCTCGACTGCCTTCGGTTTTTCCAAGATTACGTCCAAACACGTCGACGCTCATTTTGAGAATGATTCGTTTATTCATGTGCACTTAATATATATAGCCTGCTTCGCGAAGTTCTTCGATTATAGAGTGTATCTCGTTTACATGACTTGGATTTCCGGCAGACCTTTCAGCTACTAGTAAGTGAAGCCGGTCAACGAGCTCGTTTGGATCGTCCCAGTACACATAGTCTAAAGCAGTATGTTTTTTCGCAATTTTATAACGAGGTAATGAACCACCTTTAATCGATTCTCCGGTTTTCGAGGTAATTTTGAACATTGGAGCAATAAAATTATTAAATTTATTACTATTATGAAAACGAATCTTTTCGTTCTTGTCATATCGCGTTTTATGAGCAGACAATAGTTTTAAAATTTTGCGATAATTTTTTAAATCATCTGAACTTATATTATTTTTATTTGGTTGTTTCGCTATGAGTAACTCGAGTAATCCTGTAGTTTTCGGATATGTTACTCTGTTAATTTTAATTTTATTATTATGAAAACTAATCGGTAAATTACCAATAAAAAATTCACCATTTTCATTTCTTACTCCATAAATTTTGTCAAGATACTGAGGCTGATTAAGCTTGAGGGCCTTGACGTACAAATCAGAGTCATCAGCATCGTTATCGCTACCTGCTGTTTCGAAAGATGTATCATGGACGTTCTGTAGAGTATCATTGAACTCACTGTCAGAACTTTCATTCGTTTTGTCATTCTCGAAACTTTGTTCGACTGTATTATGTTTAACACTACTTTGTTCAATATTTTTCTGAGCTACAAGTTTTTGAAGCGGATCTACTATTGGTTTGAAAGTTTCACTTAAAATCTTTTCTGTCTTGTCTTTTCCAAATTTTAATATTCTATATTTGCGTTTAATCGCATCTCGTGCCTTAACAAGTTGATGAAGCACGTTTTTTCTTTTTGAAAGTCAGCCATGTTGTTGTTTCAACGTTCAGTCTGAAACTGCTGATTGGTACCTATAGGCATGCTATATTTATAGCAAAATTATCAAAGCCCTTACGAAATCTGCCGTCATTTATTCCTCGATCTTTATCGATGACTAGAAAACCGTGCTTATCATCTCTCCAACACTTGGAGCACAATTCTTTAAAATGTATATAAGTCATATCGGTATTTACATGATCGTCATAGATATGCTTTAGATTTACTTCATCTTGTCGAAAAATAGCAAGTAAGTTTACATTATCTCTGACAAGATGTTTGGGGACATGAGCATAAGTTTGACATAGATAAAAACAATCAACCTTTTTATGTCTGCCCATGCAAAAGAAGGCTCTAACATTATCTTGTTTTTCGCAAGCAATATCGTCAAATATCATGATAGAGTTCGGAAGCGCGTGGTCAGGATCGACAACTGCATCGTGCTCGCTGAATGGAAAATATTGTACACCATCTATAGGTTCTAAGATTTCATTTAAAAATTTATATTTCGGCTGATTGAGAGACTTTGAGTAGACGTATACGTTTTCAAATCTAATGCCATTAGGATGCGTTATGAGAGCAAGTAAACTATTGGTTTTTCCGCAGTTTGAGGGCCGCAGAAGACGGCTCGTATACTATCAGGAAGTAGATCACCATGTCGTTTTGCTCTTTTATCATGCTCTACAAGTACATCAAAATTTTCTATTGGTAGCTTGACCGACTGCTCTTTGAAGTTCATGATCTTTACTCTATGACAATCAAATTACGACTGATTGCTATGAGTATAAATAGCGGTCTTATATAGCTCTTGCCATCAGTTGACCATTGACTTTCGAAGAGTGATGATCATTCACAAACGCGGTCGCGGATTTGTTAATAAAATTCTCAATAAACTGCCATTTGAACTTCATATACCTGGTTATCAGTACTGCGGTCCAGGCACTAAGTTAGCAAAACGTTTAGCTCGAGGAGATCTTGGAATTAATCCCCTAGACACTGCTTGCAAGGAGCATGATATAGCTTATTCTAAAAATCGCGAAAACGTCCAGGCGAGGAACGAAGCAGATAAAATTTTAGCTGAAAGGGCTTGGAATCGCGTTAAATCAAAAGACGCTAATTTTGGTGAAAAAGCGGCTGCATACGCTATAACTAATACTATGAAATTAAAATCTAGATTTGGCATGGGTTTAAAAAATAAGAGTAAGAAGAAGAGAAAGTCAAGTAAGGCTAAAAAATTAGGAATGGGTTTAAAGAAGAGAAGTCAAGTTTCCTTGAAAAAAATTATCAAAGCTGGTGTCTTTAAATCAACGCCAAATAACTGCGCTCTAACAGTCATACGATCAGCTTTGAAAAAAGCACGGAGTGCTGTTAAAGAAGCTGGAGGTAAAAAGAATATTAAAATTCCACGTATTTTGCCAGTGCCCGTAAAAACAGGTGGCATATTGCCATTTCTCATACCTCTATTTGCCGGTTTGAGTGCAACTGGCGCTCTAGCTGGTGGTGCTGCTGGAATAGTAAAAGCCGTAAACGACGCAAAAGCCGCTAAGGAGCAGTTGGAAGAAAATAAAAGGCATAATAAAGCTATGGAAAGTGTATCGTTGGGCAATGGCTTATATCTTAAACCACACAAAGTAGGGTTAGGTCTCCATTTAAAAAAAAAAAAAAAAGTTCATGAAATTACCGCAGCGTGCGCTTACCGATGTTGACATATTAAAATACGCAAAACTTTTAAAAATATCTAATTTTCGGGGAGTATTTATGAGGAATGCAATGCCAACTTCTGGACCGCACTATAGTGAATCCGCTATAGTTAATCTAGATGATGCTAGCGGCCCTGGAACACACTGGGTTGCATATAGAAAAAGAGGCAAAAATGTTGTATATTTCGATAGTTTTGGCGATCTCCGACCGCCTTTAGATTTAATATTATACCTCGGAGTAGACGAAGTTAAATATAATCATGAAAGATATCAAGATTTGGTCACCTCTGTCTAAAATTCTTGTGTGGGGCTATATAAGGAGAGGTAGGGGAAACATTGTATCATTCTGATTTAAGCTGTCATGGAAGGTTCATTAACTCTGACACTTTCAGGTACATCTTCTACACTAGAAGCACAGTATTTTCCACCAATCGAGTTATCGCCAAACAAAAATTACGTTTTAGGGCTTGTTGAACTTTTAACATTTAACTCAATCCCCAATATAGATAGTAACAATAATAAGTTTTACGTAGGTGAAAACGTTATCCTTCTTCCGGTGGGAAGTTACGAAATTGAGGATATTGACAAATTTCTTCGTAAAAAATTAGCGCATAACGACATTACTTTCAATTTAAAGCCAAATAATAATACTCTTCGCTGTACAATCAAGTGCAGTCAGCCTATAGATTTTCGACCTGAAAATTCACTCGATCGTCTACTGGGCTTCACCAGACGTATTCTCGAACCGAACGTTGTTCATAATTCTGACTTACCTGTTACAATTCTCAAAATCAACGCTTTGAGAGTAGAGTGTAATATCACTTCGGGAGCATATATAAACGACAAAAAAGTACACACGATACACGAGTTTTTTCCTGCAGTACCTCCGGGGTATAAAATTATCGAAGTTCCCTCACACGTCATTTACCTTCCGATTGCCGTAAAGCGTATAGATCATTTACAAGTACGCATCATTGATCAAGACGGAGATTTAGTAAATTTCCGCGGAGAAGTTATAACTATAAGATTGCATATTCGACAATCATAATGGGAATCGTTTACAACAAAAACTATATAAGCAGAGAAACATGCCCGCTACGTATCAGTCATCAACGAACTGTGAAGACGCTAACATGTCAGAGCATACAAAAACTAAAAAGTCTAGGATTAAAAGTAGTACTTGGTGGAAAATAACTTGCATCATCTTTTGCTGCTTTCAACGAAATGGAAGAAATTCTAAGCATACAAACACCTGTAACTTTCGATGAATCCGTAGCGCACTACGAGGTTCACGCTCACCAACCGTACACAGCAACATTCAACAACAGCGATGAAATACGTATATCTATGCAACATCAAGATTTATGTCTCTTACCTTCCCGCAGTGCATTACATATCTGTGGGCGATTGGTTAAAACTAATAATACTCCCGTTGAAAATACAAAACTTGTGAAAAATACCATTTGTCATTTGTTTGAAGAAATCAGATATGAGTTGAACGCCATTGAGATAGACAAGTGCAAAAATGTTGGCTTAACCACACTCATGAAAGGTTGGATCTCACTCAATCCCACTCAGAGTTTTATCATTGAAAATGCGGGCTGGATCGATGTAGAAGAAACACAAAAGATAATCGATGATGCTGGTTACTTCAATGTATCGATTCCATTGAGTCTAATTTTTGGCTTCGCAGAGGACTATCGCAAAATTGTAGTAAACGCAAAGCATAAACTCGTTCTCATGAGATCAAGAAACGACTTAAACGCCGTTAAACAAACACCTATAAGAGTAGACAATGCAGAGGGTTACGAGGACTTTAATGTTGAAATAACTAGAATCGAATGGCTAATGCCATACGTACTTGCATCGAACTCTAACAAAATTCGCTTACTCGATTTCATAGGGAAAGATCGCCCCATTGCCATGAGTTTTCGCACGTGGGAATTGTACGAGTATCCACTACTTCCGATTACGTTGAGACAAGTATGGACTGTAAAAACATCAAATCAACTTGAAAAACCACGCTTTGTCATTTTAGGTTTTCAAACTAATCGAAAAGATCGAAGAGCTGCAAATGCTAGCCAGTTTGATCACTGCAATCTTACAAATGTAAAACTCTTTCTCAATTCTCAGTCATATCCGTATGGTAATCTTAACCTCGATGTGAATCGTAATCAATTTGCCATGCTCTACGATATGTAGGCTAATTTTCAAAATTCTTACTATAGCAAAGATCCAGAACCTATGTTGAAAAAGTCGCAATATCTCACTTACATGCCGCTGATAGTAATAGACTGCTCAAAACAAAACGAATCCTTAAAGAGCGCCCCTGTAGACATTCGTCTGGAATTTGAAGCAAAGGAAAATTTTCCTGCTGGAACTTCAGCCTACTGCTTGATCTTGCATGATCGCATAGTTCAATATAATCCCGTAAGCGGCGACGTGCAGAAACTTTAAGGAGTATATAAGGTGAGCGAGTCTCCGGCTTCTCCTCATTCGTCATTTGAATTTCAAAGTGAAATTTTGCCATGGATTACGCAGTGGATATGCAGGGCTTTAAAAAGCCTGGCAATGATTTCGTTCTGAAAGAGTTGGCTTTTGTGTCTCTCAACGACGGCGATGAGCCAGTAGTGCACCTCTTCAAGCCACCATTTCCTTGGCGAAGACTAACAGAAAAATATAAAAGTGAAAATTTGTGGTTAGAACTTTGCTACCATGGCTTGTCATGGGATGGTGGTGATTACGATTATACTGAAATCGGAAAAATTCTTCAAGATGCATTCAAAGATGCTAACAGAATTTTCGTCATTGGTGAGATAAAAAAGTTATGGTTAGAGCGTTTCAACTTTAAAGTTACGGATATTACTGAAATGGGCTATCCGGCGTTCGATTATCCAAGATCGGTGACTATATGTACCAACCATAATGGAGCGTACAAAACTACATGTGCTCGATACAACGTGAAGCGCATGAAGCAATTTTACGTCAACGATTCAAACATGGAGTGGGAAGACATCATGGAATGGGAAGATATTGATGAATAAAATTTTAAGGGATATGGAGGGGTTGACAGACAGGTAGAACCTCACAGGATAGGAGCGAGGTGGGGCTCCTATTCCCCTTAAAATTTTGACCAGTAGATGGCGCTCGCAAGCAATCGAGGTCTTATATAAACGTGTTGCAGTCGTTAGAGACTTTCATTCCCTCATAATGGGTCAAACCAGCAGCTCGACCGTTGCTCCCGAGCAACAGCGACTCATACAAAACGATTCAAAACAGTCGCAGTGGAAAAAATATTCAGAAAAAATTTCCACAAACACGTATTCTTTGCCCGAGCAAAAGGGTTATAAAAAGTTTTAAATGGTTGCATAATAGTTTTTAATGGTTATAGTAGATAAGAACCGCTGGCCGAGAGCTGCAGGCTGACAAGCAGCAGGCCGCCCGCCGCCGACCGCAAGCAGCAGGCCGCCCGCCGCCGACCGCCCGCTGCGGACCGCTACCGGTGCGCAGCAGGCTGTCGCTGGCCGCTCGCTGCCGGCGGCTCGCTCCGGGAGAGGGGAGGAGAGGGGATCCCAAAAAAGCTATGCCGGTTCTAGCTCACCACGCCCTGAAATGGTGGGAGGGGGAGAGGGGAGGAGAGGGGATCCCAAAAAAGCTATGCCGGTTCTGGCTCACCACGCCCTGAAATGGTGGGAGGGGGAGGAGAGGGGATCCCAAAAAAGCTATGCCGGTTCTGGCTCACCACGCCCTGAAATGGCGGGAGGGGGAGAGGGGAGGAGAGGGGATCCCAAAAAAGCTATGCCGGTTCTGGCTCACGATGACGTCATTTGTTTTAAGCCAGAACCGGCATAGCTTATCTACTATTATTATTTTATACATTATCCATAAAAAACTTATACTTACCTTAATTTATTCTTTCGCAGAAAGTTTTATTAACAATAGTATTTGTACCATTATGAAAAAAATGATTTCCATTTGTAGAGAGTGCTTATTGAATAGATGAAATTAGTAGAAATAACGGACTAGACAAATTGTGTTGTTAGGAGATATTTAAAAATTAGTTATTTAAAGAACGTATTGATTGTTTTTAAAAAATATTCAAGTTCTTGGTACAGAGCTTCACATATGTTGAAAGAGAGGGAGATGGAGAGGGAGAGGGAGAGAGGAGAGAGAGACTTCTCTTAGTTTAAACTTTTGTAAAAAGTTTTTTTAGATAGATTTCACAACTTTATAAGAGAAAATTATAATTACATAGTGCGAAAATGTTATGAGAGTTTATTATAGTATATAATTAATAACATTATTATATGGTAGTATTGTTATTAACAAGAGTTTTAAATTTGAAGATTTTTTTAGGAGCTCGATAAAATGATTATATTGGTCAAATTTTTTGAAATAATATAATAAAATATGTATTTTTCATTTAAATATGATGATAAATTAACAATACTGTGATTTGTAAAATCACATGAAAATAATTCTTTTTATTGTTATAGATTCCAGAAAAAACTTATACTTGCCTTATTTTATACTTTTGTAGAAAGTTTTATTATTTCTACTTTAAGGGAAGAGGGTACCGATTTTTGGCCAAAAAATCCATTTTTTTTCTCATTTTAAACTATTTTTCAGCTATTTTTCTACCCGAAAAACTATTCCTTATGTCAGAATTGTCATATAATTATTTAATTTGATTTATCTTAATATTTATCGTTATAAACAAAATTTTGCATTTTCTTGCATTTTGCTTCCTCAAAGAGGAAGCTTTGTAACGGTGAAAAAAATTCTGTGTGTGTGTGTGTGTGTGTGTGTGTGTGTGTGTGTGTGTGTGTGTGTGTGTGTGTGTGTGTGTGTGTGTGTGTGTGTGTGTGTGTGTGTGTGTGTGTGTGTGTGTGTGTGTGTGTGTGTGTGTGTGTGTGTGTGTGTGTGTGTGTGTGTGTGTGTGTGTGTGTGTACAGGCGATAACTTTTGAACCGATCGACCAATTTACATTGGACGAAGCTTATTCTCTTCGTTTCAGAGGAGAATAGGGAGGGCATAACCTACTTTTTGATTTTATCAAGTGTCTTTTATTTTATAACAAGAAAACGATTTTGAATTTTTCGTTTTTTTGATTTTTTGATTCGTTACAGCCAGCACTGCTTAATATAATAAATTTTTCTTAAAAGGTCGTTAAGGTAGTTCACCCGGTCGAAACAGCAGTTTTAGTTTTTGTATTTTTTAAATAATGTTTTATTAATTTTATTAAGGTAGCGGACATCAAACGAACCAATAGTTGTAAAAAATTATTATTGCTTTATTGCCAACGTTTCGGGAGCGTTTGTATACTCCCCTCTTCAGGGCATAGTAAACAATATCAATTAAACATGTTGGTCGGTCCTATTATAAATAACAATACATTGGCTACACCAAACAATGTTTTATTAAATTAATAATCCAAGAGAAAGTACATGTATCAAATACATACTAGAAGGAACATAAGACAATTTTTTTCAGACAAATACAGGCAATATTAACTATGCTATTGTTACAACTAAAGACAATAACTTCAATAAGTTCTCTAAGTTTTTTATTTTTTATCCGATCTTAATGAAATAAAGCTTATTTTGCTCGTTAAGAAATTTCAGGGGGAGTATCGGTGGGAAAATTTATGATACGAGTTACCAGTATGACGCAACATCAATTTGTTCATATTAAACACTCTAAAACTTGACTTGCTTTTCTTAAACAAATTGATATTGCGCCGTACTGGTAACTCGTATCATAAATTTTCCCACCGATACGCCCGCTGAAATTTCTTAACGAACAAAATAAGCTTTATTTCGTTAATATCAGATAAAAAATAAAGAAGTTAGAGAACTTATTGAAGTTTTTGTCTTTAATTGTAACAATAGCGTAGTGATTATTGCCTGAATTTGTCTGAAAAAAATTGTCTTATGTTCCTTTTAGTATATATTTGTTAGATGTACTTTCTCTTGGATTATCGACTTAATAAAACATTATTTAAAAAATACAAAAACTAAAACTGCTGTATCGGCCCGATGAACTATCTTAAATTACCTACAATTTCTTTTTTTAATATTTAAATTATCGTTAGCCCATCATGTGTATGTAATGAAAATATGGTTTATAATTTTTTAATTAATATCTCAAAAACTTTTTCATTTATCCACTCAAAATTTTTACCACTTATTACACTTATTGAGTACAACATTGTGTTAACATTTGAAGAGGTTATCTTGATTTGTTTCTGGGAGAAAACTTATTTTTGAAAACAAGTGCGTTTCCTTTCGTCCATGATAACAGGGGTAAAAGTCAATGAATCATCTTGAAATTTGGCGGAGAATTGGCTTTTTATATCTAAGGATTCAGTTCTTTGCACAAAAACATCTCACAGTTTTGACCAAAGATATTTGAGGTTAAAAATTTTTTATAAGTTTCTTAATGATGCATTTCTAAAACGAATATTCGATTGATTAACTCAAAATTTTTACCACTTATTACACTTATCGAGCATGTCACGGCCTGCCGTACCGACCTCGCGTATAAGCCTTAGTTGAAGTACCTCATGCGCGCGAACGCGAGATGGCGCGTCGATACAGAATCTGAGCTACATCGACGTGATGACTAGCAGACCTCGGCGGCGACGGCCATCTTATAGTTCGCAGGAAGAGAAGGAACACACGCCCGAATACGCTCCACTTTTATTTCGGTATAAAAAAAGAAAGTATTAGCTTTATTCGCCCGCAAAGCTCGAGAGTGTTAGTGTCGTGTACGCTGAAGCTTTCACGCAAGCTTTTATCTTTCGCCGAGGAATACTTGCGTCGCTAGATGAGGAGACTTCATTTAATCATGCGACAGGCGAGATCAACCTGCCGCACAATCTTCATCGTTGCGAAATCCCGGCTACGAGACAGCTGAACCGGCCAAACCGCTGCTACAGAGGGAAGAGCCTGTTGCGAGCCCGAATAGACTGCGCTGTAGTTTTTGATAGAAAAGGTCAGCGTGCGCGCATCTACCGCGCCGCGAATAAGCTCCGCGTAACCGTTTGTTCAGGCTCGTCATATCTCGACATCGGCTTCGAGTAGGCGTTCTCGTGCGGTGAGAGCAAGTGCGGGGTTCACACTTCATCAAGGTTAAACGCGAGGTCAAACCACCGCCTTTTTCAAAGCAGGTAAGTGCGCACAACAGTTGCGCACACGTGTAAGCCCCCCATCTACCCTCTCTCTCACATTTATACGTGTATGCGTCGCGCGGCGATCGCGACTGCTCTCACACTTCCTCGCTTTACTCGGTGAGCGCGCGCCTAGAGTACCGCACACGTGAGGAGTATTATACCTCACGTGCGCGGCGTAAATTACCGCGACGTGACGTTAGCCTCTGAGACAGGTGACGTCTGAGATAACGTGCTGGCGCACCGTTAGGTAGGGAAATTAACCTATTTCAACGCGACACTTCCACTGTCTAAATTATTAATTATTCCTCATTTTACCTTTTATTCAATAAACCAAAGTCTTTTGTTATTAACTTTAACCACTCGAGTTATCATTTCGCGACCTTAGTCATTCCCCGCTCCCCGAAGCCTCCGCGGTCATTACGTAAGAGAATACGTTTCGTTATATCTGTGCAGCCGGCACACGAACCAGTAACCAGGAGAGGAGTTCGAGTCACTGGTGAGAGATAAAGCGCGAGTCTTCGACTTGCGTGTTGCACGGTAAGTAACCAGATTAGGTTAACATTGCACGACGTTGTAGCGTCTGCTACCTAATCTGGCTATTATATCTCCGGGAGTTGAACCGAGAGATATGGAATTGAACTAGTGAGACACATAGTTGAAACGTGTCTTAGTTCCAATAACCACCTCGTGACAAGCATAACATAGTGTTAAAATTTCAAGAGATTTCTTGATTTTTATCTTGAGAAAAAAATTATTTTTGAAAACAATTACACATCTGTTTTACTTTTTAATTTGTATATCACATATAAAAATAATAATTATTGTCTACTTGGGCTTATCCCCGAGAAAGTCATTTCAGATTGACTCCCGCGGCAACGTGTACTAGGGCAACGATAATCATTGACTTTCAAAATATGAATTTCGTAAAAATTTCATAATAATATTTCATAAAAATATAAAATATCTTTGATCACAAAAGTCATATTTTTTTGGGCAAAGAAATCGATTCTTAAATATAAAAAAAACTACCTCTCTGTTAAATTTCAAAACGGTTCATTGACTTTTGTTAAGAAGTATAACTTAGTTATTATATTTGTATAATTGTCACAATGATGGATTAACTTTAAACCACTAAATCGAGCAGGATAGTAGTTAAATACCTGTTTCAAAACAAATATTTATTAGATTATTGCCAATACATGCTTTTCTTTCTCAGACTAATGTGTTTATTTAAAATTTTTTGTAACAAGGATACGTAAATGAAAAAACAAAAAAGATATTTTTGTATTAAGTCAAATTGTTTAACAAACAACAAAGAACATCAAAGAAAACAGTTTTATTTATTAATAAAATTTGGTTGTGAAAAATTTACTTTTGTTTTTTAAATTAAAAAAATGGAATCGCTAAATTAGTTTGAGGAAGCATCTTGCCAATGAATTGGCAGCAGTTTTTTATAATACTTTTCTTTTTTTGACAAATCCAGTTCCTGCACATTTATACCCTCTATGTCGCTAATTTCCCTTTGAAACTAAACAATTACTATTCACTTTTGATATTTAAACTTAGTTTGTTCATATAATTTTATAAATAAAACGCCCAGCTGTTTTAATATACTCCATTTGAAATGAACAATCGATATCGACCGTCTTATCGACTATGACCTGTTCCTTACACGCAATAAGGAACAGGGAACAAGTACAGTACATGGGTTACTATATCTACATACATAAGATACAAGTCCTGTTCCTCATATATATATATATATATATATATATATATATATATATATATATATATATATATATATATATATAGAGAGAGAGAGAGAGAGAGAGAGAGAGAGAGAGAGAGAGTTATAGTAACACATTTTATTTGCTGGATCTGTTCCCTGTTCCTTTTTGCGTCTAACGAGCCTAATTTCAGGTTTATTATTTTTTTGAGTTGACAAAAAAATCGTATATTTTTACCTCAAAATTTTGTTAGCTTTGCTGCAATAAAATTGTGATTAAAAAGTGTTTACTTCTTATAAATATTCAATTGTATTTCGAAAATGTACACTTTATCTAGTAAGTGGCGTGCGCCAAAAAGTAAATACATTTATAAGAAAAAGGAAAAACATACGCAACAAATCGTGGATAAACGAAAAATTGATAAAGGTTAAGGCCCTGAAATGACAATGGTGAAAAAAAAATAAACAACCCTGTTGATGTAAGTGAAAGCGAAGAATGCATTCTGGTTCACACAGGCTTCTTTGGTAATTTTTTAAAAGAGATGGTTTGTAGTGCCTGTTCTAAAAAATGTGTTAGTGCTTCAATAACTGAGAGAAACGGATTGTGTATTAACAAGAGCAATTGTTAATAATAAATATTATTTGAAGAGTATGCAAGATGCCATCCAAACTATTTTATACCATTGTTCGTTGACAGACAAAAGACCTGACCACAGCCGATGTCGCAGGGGTTCTTCGTCGTGGTGCTTTAATACAGGAGAATGAAACAGATGAAAGAGAGTATCGGTATTCCAAAATATCAGAGAAGCTTCATTGTGCAAAGAAATCAAAACAAGCCAAGTGTATGAACTACGGAGCTGGTGAACATTAACAGGTAAATATTTGTTTGATACATAATTTATACGATTTTTCATTAAAATATTTTCGCTTTTGTTTAAAGTCATTCTTAAGCATGATTAGTTTTTATAATTGTTTGTGTTGTTTTACGCAACCAGATTTGATGTACGGGTTTGGGTTTTATGGGTTCATTTTCTAGAATATATATACTGCAAAATTACATTGAGACTTTTAGGTTACACCTTAATTTTCAATTCCTGTTCCACCATAAAATTATTAAAAATACAAGTTTTTTAATAAATAAATAGTAACTTATGACTTATTAGCAATAGAAAAAATAAAATCAGCTTTTGTATAATATTGCAATGAAAATTTGTATATTTGGGTACTAAAAACATGTATCTACAAACTGGTACACATTGATCGTAAGCGATTGCGCAGAATGCTAACTGAATATATACCTTTTTTACAGGTGTTTTGGCCATTATAGCTTATAAAGTCTCTAAAATTGGACCAAGAGAGGTTTTTATGGGCTACTTTTTGCATAGATTTATATATATTTCATTAAAAAAAAATTTCCCTGAATAATAACAAAAATTGGCTTCTCCTGTACCTTCTTCCCTTAAATTAGTGTAGATATGTTAGAGATATAGAATTTACTACTTTGCGTATTAAACTACTGGTGTAGTACCGCGTACGCGGAGCCGTCTCACAGTGGTCTAAAATATACGGCGCGTGGACAAATTACCTTTTAGGACGAACCATTAAACGGATTTGAAATTTTTTTTTTGCAAAATACTCTTGAAGTAATTTCTCACTCATCCCTCAAGCCATATTTTCAAATTAGGAATCTCCCTGTTATCTAGAAAAGTTCAAAAGTCGTTAAAAATGAATAATTGACGTTTTTTTCACTTTTTTTAATTTTTAGTCACCTCTGACAATTTTAAACATTAAAACAATGGTATATTCTTATTCTAGAGAGAAGAATACGTCGATTCCTGCAGTTTTTATTTTTTTTCAACTGTATAAAGTATAAAAAAACTTATAAATTTTTCGAGTTTACTTTTACTTCCTCTTAGAGGAAGCTTTGTAATAGTAAAATTACAAGTTGTGTTAAATTACTCTAGAAACATGATAAAAGGTGTTAGAAGTTTGAGTCTCATGATTTTAGAGAATGTCTGGTGTGTGTGCGTGCGCGCGCGCGCGCGTGTGTGTGTGTGTGTGTGTGTGTGTGTGTGTGTGTGTGTGTGTGTGTGTGTGTGTGTGTGTGTGTGTGTACCGCTTTTTCTCCAGATCTACGCGTTCGATTTTAACCGGACAGGTCTCATTTTGTTTGTTTTTTTATTCGAAATTTAGGAAAAACATAATTTTGTACGATTCACTGATCCGCTTTTATTTTAAGTCGAATTTTTGATTTTCGAAAAATTTATTTTTGAATTTGTTTAATGATTGGATTAAAAATTTAGAATCGGATGGGTATAGTTCGAAAGAGCATAAAAAAACCTATATTTTCAAAACAAACAAAATTTCTAGCTATCACGGTTCTTTTGTTATTAATGAAAACGTCTTTTGATTAAGCTTATAACTCCAAAACTGAATGTTCAAGTTTTTTGAGAAAAATCATGATAATGGAGAATATAAATAGCTATAATCTGTAAAAATTTGAATCCATTCTGTCTGAGACGCGATGAATTCATATTTTCACAGATTATAACTATTGATATTCTGCATTATCAAGATTCTTTGTAAAGAAATGTTATATTTTCTTATATGTTATTGAATTTTTGGAAATAAAGAAATGAAAACTTGAAATTTATTGTAATACATCTTTAAGGATGTCATAAAAGATATAAATAGCATGCATAATAAAAAAATTGGAAAGCTTATTTATAGAATAAATGATAAAAAGTAAACTCGAAAATTTTCACTTTTCATCACATTTTTTATGCTTTATACAGGTAAAAAAAAATAAAAACTACAGGAATCGACGTATTTTTGTCCCCAGAGTAAGAATATATCATTGTTTTGATGTTTAAAATTGTCAGAAGTGACTAAAAATTTTAAAAAGTGAAAAAAAAACATCAATTTCTCATTTTTAACAACTTTTGAACTTTTGTTGATAACAGGGGGCTTCCTAATTTGAAAATCTGGCTTGAGGGATGAGTGAGAAATTACTTCAAAAGTATTTTGCAAAAAAAAATTCAAATCTGTTTAATGGTTCGTTCTGAAAGGTAATTTGTCCGCGCGCCGTATGTTTTAGACCACTGTGCGTCTGTATACCTAACGCATGCACGTTAGTCCCAAGAAGGAACGGCGTTCTGCTGCTCGCGTCGCTCGCGATTCCGCTCACTCCGCGTTGATCGCTCGTCCGAGACAGATATACTTGTGCTCTACTTACACAATAAAGTGTACTTTCACTACTCTGTCTACCCATTTGTTTAATAATATAAATGTGTAAGTCAAATATTTTTGAGAAAAAGATATTAATTCTTTCTTTTTGGAAGAAAAATTTTTCAAAGAATCTGTGCGGCTTTCAAAATAAAGTTTGTAAAAAACATTTTGTTCATAAAAATTTTTTGGTAAGATTTTTATAAAGTTTGCAAAAGTTGAAGTGATTGTTAGTAAAGAATTGAATGTATGGGATACTAAACAAAACTTATACTTTCATAAGTTTCTACTTTCGTAAAAAAAATTTGTTTAGAGAGATTTCACAACTTTATAAGCGTAAAAAATACATTAAACAATGTTTGTTAAGTATAAAACTGCACGTTAATTGATTTCATAACTTTTTTGGGTTTGATTTCTAGTATCCGCACGAAAGGAATTAATTTAGACTACATATAGAACACAAAAATTTATTATTTATTGGTAGAATTCTTTTTCATAAAATATAAGATCTAAATACTTTTTAAGGATTGTATAGGTTCCTGAAATGAATTTTTATGGTTTGCAAAAGTTTTTGTAAAAGGATTGTTGCGGATAGAAGTAGAAATTAATACGTTTAGATCTATAAAGCGCGGGATTTAATTATGAAACCAATAAACCCAAAGATTATTGTAAGTACAGGAATAAAGAGTCATTATTCGTAAAGCTACTTAAAATTTACTGACCGAGTTGCGGAAATATGGAATAAGAAATACGAAGAAGCTGAAGAAGAATTATGGAATAAAAAATCGGCGGGAAAGCGCTGTAGAATATAAATATCTAAACAGGGGAAATCGCGAGAAGGCGCGGTCGAATGGAAATACGAAGACACGGGAAATCGTGGAAATGCGCAGGAAAAGGAATCTTGGATCTGAGAGGTCGAGATGATGTGTGGGAATCTTCCCACACATTCTATCTAGAAGGGACGTGATTGGAGGAGCGCGCGATTGGGAGCAATCGTGGAACAAAGTTTCACAGGCAGTCTACGTTCAGTCCTCATACGTTGCGCTTCGGAGCAACGACCTAATGTAAATTTGATGAATGTATAAACGTGTGAATAATGTGAATAAATGAGATAATAAATTAATTAAAACGTTTTATATTGTTCTTGCTACCGACCTCCCTTTTGCTCATAACAAAATGGTGCCGAAACCCGGGACGCAGATGGGTATGGAGGTCGGAGCAGGCATAGTGGTGGCCAGTTATAAACAGTAAAATGTGAAGTGTTATACGACCATTGATATATAAACCAGAGAAATGTGAAGCGTTATAACCAGTGATATGTGAACCAGTGAAATGTGAAGCGTTATAACCAGTAATATGTGAACCCGTGAAATGTGAAGCGTTGTAACCAGTGAAATATGAAGCGTTATAACCAGTAATATGTGAACCAATGAAATGTGAAGCGTTATAACCAGTGATATGTGAACCAGTGAAATGTGAAGTGACTCAGGATAGGGAGGACCAACGCAAGCGGCCATTGGAAATTCGCTAGTGCCGCTTGTGCAGAGGAGTCCACGTGCCACGCGGAATAATGGAGGCACGAATGGACGCTGCTGTCACCAACGACCCAAGAAGGACTTTGGAGACGAAATAATGGCATTACCGATCAGGTATCGGACATCCAATGTAGTTCTACGTATTCGCGAGTATGACGCCTGCGGTTCTTCGCACGATGAGCCGAAAAGAAATAAAAGTTTTACTAAAATCACAACGAAAAGTGTCACGTGGATTTTGTTTCTTACACCTATAGGACCTAAAAAATCATCGACGGAAAATCGGATCTGCTCATCTTTCCATTTAGTGGATTAAAATTATGGTTTTCGAAAAATTTATCAATTTATAGAATAAGTGAAAGTTTTGATAGATAGAACGTTTAGAATAAATGTTTACATCAATATTAATAATGAATACGATATTAGTGAATATACTGATTTTTATTATATAAAATAAATAGTTTTCTAAAATTCTGTTCTGATAGAAAAACAACATAAAGTTCTTCAAATATGTTACAATTTCTGAATAATCAATATCATAATTGAATAATCATAATGTATTCATAATCATATAAGTATTCATACACACAGATAAATTTTATAAAGTTCCATTTCATAAATGCATAGAAGAAAATTTTACAGTTGCATCCTTCAGTTTTTGTGGATAAACATGAATTACTTTTCTATGACAAAAAAAAAATACGAAAGCAATTTATGTAATGAAAATCAGTATGTTAAGTCTTGAAATTCGAGGAAATACTCTTATATTTATTGAATTTGTGATGGTAGAGGAAATACTCTTATATTTATTGAATTTGTTATGGTAGGTATATTTGAATGATATATATATATATATATATATATATATATATATATATATATATATATATATATATATATATATATATATATATATATATTTGATTTATATTACCTTTACTCTGGACGTAGGCTCTCGTAAATAATAACCAGCTGATTTGTTAGATGCACTATTTATTGGCAAATATAAATTTTATAAATAAGACAATAAGATTTACAATTTATTCACTTGGTTTAACAATGTATAATACCGATAACGTATTAAATTGATATAATTGCTTTACTATTATTGGCTCGTATTGGCCTGTATAAAAATAATAATCGTTTCTCCTATTGTCGGCTGGAGTGGTACGGAGCTCGCGACTTTTGCACGATTACTGATTTGTGTGTTGAGGGTCGCCGTAATTATTAAGCGGTTAATTTGGGTTAAATGACGCTGAGTCAAAATCATCTTTTTAAACAAATTAGTAAACATTTAAATATCATCATTTCGATTTCACGCTTAAAAATGCTGATTCTAAACAAAGTTACGATGAGCGGTTGGTTTCACAAGGTCAGTGGCTCGCTACGTCACGCTGGCTGTTGCGTAGCCGAAATTGCTGTACTGTTAAAATTCGCACTCGCATCGGTTTGTGGGTCAAAGAAATGAATATTGGAATTTAATAACGTCACAGATATATCAGTTTATAATTTGTCTTTCTCCATCGCGATGCCGCTTGCATTGGAATGCAACGTTGTTAAAATTCGCATATATGACATTTGTATGTCAGATAATTACTGGCGATAAATAAGCATTGTTAAATTTATTTTAGAGATACGTCACAGACGTAACACCTCCCCCCTTAGATTGCTGAATATCGTAATGATTCAACAAATATAATAATAGTTAGCCATCAGTAATTTTCTGTTACAATAATTTCAAATTACAATTATAAGATGAAGAATAAACTATAAATACAATAACGTTTTTCATAAAATGCGTTTAAGAAATTCTTGACAATTTCAATGCATTTCTTCGTAAAATTTTGTGGTTTGTTTCGTACAAGAACATTTATAATTTCCTGCGTTGCAAATTTTCCTTATGCCCGTTGATACGTTGGTGTCAATAACCCCCTTTTTCGTAGCGTTATGGCCGCATTAATTTGCATTTTGCAATGGTGGGTCGTCGACAGGCATGATTTTGTGACTGAAATTTCGCTAAATCAACAGTAATTTTAGTATATAAGATGCGATAAGTGTACGGTGAACACATTCGATTCAGAATACTACTACCATGGCATCCCTTATCAGTGTGAGTATTATTATTATTGCTTTATAACGGTTTGATTTTGAGATAATATTTTATATAATTTTTAGAATTAATTATAAGTGTAATAACAATGTCAATGTAATATTAATATATTCCGCTTATTTTGTTTGTTCTAGGTTCACCAGGTTGTACATGCAAGGAACCTCAGAATGTTTTTAGCTGTTCAGAACGACCTTTTCCAATTGGGTATAGAAACAGAAGGTGCTCTGAAAAGGCCCAATGTTTTCAGATTTTATAGGGTAAAAGCATCCCCTACAATTGTTAAATATTTTCCCTATATAAAATATATAATTTTTCCTTTCTTTTTTTTTTCTTCAGAGATGGGAATGGGCCCGGTTGGATCCTCGAATAAAGTAAAATCTGGCGAAGCCAGATTTTGACCTAATGGAGTTGGCTGTCTCATTAAAACATCAACAATCAGCCTCAATCCTGAATGGCTGCTTAGTGCTTACTCTTGGGGTTCAGGCTGACGAAGAAGAAGATTTTTATGGCCTGGAAAGGTTGTTCTTCTTCTTGGACGTGGTGGTCGATTGGCGAGTCCGGGTCATCTTTAGACAATCAAGTGAAGGTACTTGCTGCTTCATTGGGCAGGATCTGGTCTTCAAAAGCCCTTTGTATTCCTATTGTTTATTATATTTCATAATAAAATATGTACTATAATATTGATATGAATTTGTATTAATAAAAACAAATGTTTCCTTGTAGTTTTCCTCTTTTTATTTCACGACCTTTCCCTGTCCTCCTATATTTCCTTTTGCAAATTATCATTTTCTAAATTCATTTTGTTATTCGTAAAATTCAAATTTTAATACCTTTTTCGCTTATGGGCTACAATAATTTAATCTGAATTAACGCTTATAGAATAAATACATAATAATTACTTGTTTTAATATAAAAAGTCGCAACAATCGCAAGTTTTCGTATTCTGTTATTTTGAAACTGATGTTCATATCGTACAACTTTATTTCGTAAAAAGATTAATTTTATAATTTTTTTTAGTAATATTTGGCTTATTTGTTCTTTTAAAAGTGAATTTTTTTTTTTTTTTATAATTTTCAATTAATTAAATTATCAATAAATTACAAAACTTTCGATGTAAAAATATCTTGAAATATTATTAATATGGTTTGCATTTATACATTAGAATTTTGCATAGAAATATACACCTTGACTGTATATAGAATCTCGCACAAAAAAAATTTATTAATAATCATTAAACTCTAAAGACAAAGAATATTTTGTTTTGCAGTATTTACATAAATTACAATTGATTGACTATTTTTTTCAAATAATGTGTATATTAAATAATTATGTAGTGAATACAAGATAAGGAGAAATATATAGGGTGTAACGGGGCAGGTTTTCCCCTCAGTGCCGCAAATCCCCGAAGCGGAATTGCCGATGAACGCCGCAGCAGTTGATAGGCGCGAGCACTGGCTCGTGCCAACCCTCGGCGAAATCTCCTCACTCAGCCGTACCTACCGGCGTTACGACGCGCGACTTCGCTGTCGCGCTGTCTCTCTCGTGCGTGCTTCCTCGGCTGCTCAGATCTGCGCGAGTTCCGCGTACTCGCGCCCGCGGAGGCCGGTGGTATCCTATACCGCCGCGCCACCGACGTGGAAAAGGGAAGGGAATGCGCGCCAAATAATAGGCGAACTCGAAGCTAAAAAGAAGACTGTAACTTTATTGCCCCGCGGGCGTAATAAGTTTAATACGCGCGGCGCGTATCCTGTATACGCGCCGATACGGGTGGTGCGCCCGCGCTATATGTACGTGTGCGTGCGATCGCGCGCACGCACTCGCAGAAGCGGCTCGCATCGACGTTGGTCGATCGCCGCGCGCGATCGACACACACGCGCGCGTCGGTGAGCCTCGCTCGCTCGCCCGAGTCTCGCTCTCCGGACGCTCGTCGTCCGCGGGGAGAGCGCGCGCGCGTCCCTGGTCAGGACCTACCTTGCGGTTATGCGCGTTGCTGTTGCCGTTGGCGTCTCTCTCCCTCTCTCTTGCCGCTGGCTCGGCTGCCTGCAGATCCTCTGCCACTGCACAGGCTCGAATTAGCGTCTCTCGCTCTCTCTCTCTCTCTCTCCTTCGCTGGCAGTCGGGCCGCCGCAGGGGGTCGGCCGAGATGCTAACGGCGCTCTCTCTCTCTCTCTCTCACTCGCCTCTCTGCGCTCCTGCGCCTCGACTGCAGTCGCGTGCACTTTTTCGGCACACTCGCACTCTCTCTCTCTCTCTCTCTCTCTCTCTCTCTCTCTCTCTCTCTCTCTCTCTCTCTGTCTCTCGGCAGGCTATTGCTCGCGGCAATGGCCGAAACGATACTGATCACCTGCTGCTTCGTCGGCACGCGCAAGCATCTCTCGGCCTTGTCCTTCGCGTAAGGTTGAGAGGTGTTTACTTTTCGGGTATTAGTGCGTGCCGACGCGGTGTGCCGAGACTCGCCTCATGTCTCGTTCGCGCACACCGATACACGCATACCCGCGCACGTACATGCGCAGGCCGTTACAAGGGAATGATTCAAGTGATCATTCACTTCCCTCCCTGCTTGTCCTTATTCTTATTTATTATTATTTTATTCTTATAAATTTATCAAGATATTATTTAATTATACTTTCCTTAAATTAATATTGTTTAAAATTAAAAGTTAGTTTTTGTTTTCTTTTTATTAATTCTTGATTCTAGTTTAAGTGATATAGATCAATTTCCTTTGCGCCCTTAAGGTCGGAAATTTATTTTATTAAATGAAATAAATATTATTCACATTTGCTGGGGTTTAGTTACATCATATTTCCTCCCCCCTTAAGATAATATTTATTTAATGAAAGGATTGACATTTTAGAATTTTAAAATCAAATCAAATTTTAAATCAAATTTCAAATATAGATACTGATATAGAACTTTCGTCATTTTGTGCATTCGTAGATGGAGCTGTTAATGGAATTGGGGGTAAAGGTCTAAATTTTTGGAATTTTGGTGTTTTTGGTGGTTGAAGTTCAAATTCTACCCTTTTTTGAATTTTTGAGTTTTTTAGAATAGGATTAGATATAATTGGTCTTTGGACCCTTACCTCTTGCAATTCAATTTCTTCTCTAGCTGATTTTCTTATATTCTGTTCAACAATATTTTTATTTAATGCTACCAACAGGTGTGTCACTAAACTAAAGATGGCTCCGAGTAACTTCGTTGACCATCCGTATAATGTGTGTAGAGCACATCCTCGTATTATTAAGTCAACCATCATTTTAGTGAATTGGCATATTAGAAGTGTCATTATTATTCCAGAACTTATCATGCCATATTCCTCGTATTTTTTAACAATTTTATTCCAGGTGCTTTCGACAATATGCGACAGTGTGTTTTCTGTAAGAAGGTTTTTCATAATATCATCCTTTACAGAACTTGAACTCTGTGTGACGTATGTTATTGTATTGATAATTGCTTTTTTCTCAAGTGGGAAGAGTAATCTTTCCTCGAATTTCTCTAAATCTTGCTGGGAGTAAATTCCACTGGTGGCCAGTGAGCTTAGCTTTTCTGGTTCCCAGTCTTTTGATATTCGTGTTTTAAAAATTGTAATATTTTTCTCTATTATTCTTGGTTTCGGCAGCAGATTTATCCAATTTTCATCTATTTTATAGTAGGAGAAATTATGGTGTCGCAGTCAACCTATGTTCCTGTTTTCACCAGTATATGTGTTTTTGGTGTAAGGAACCATGTTGTGTTACCTGCTACAACTGGAAGCTCTTCGTAACATTCCTTGGTGTGATGTATTTTCGCATTTGTGGGTGTACATTTTATTATATGTACAGCCTCTCCCGCAAGTTTGGTGAGGTATCCTGGTTTTTGCATTATATTGTAGGCAAACTCGTCTGGGGAATTGGATGCTAATGATAAGGAATTTTGAATTTCCCTCCTTTCTACTTCGCACATTTTTGTCAACATATTTAAAGATATACTTTTAAATTGCATTCTAAAATGTCTTTCTAAATGTACGAATTTTGCATTAATGTAAGAAAAAATATTTATAATGACATAATCTCTTTCTTGTCTAATATCGTTATCGAATAAAACATTATCTACCTTTTCATAAATAAACAATTTTGGGTGTTCTGTTTTCGTGATGATTCGATCGAAGAATTTAATTTTTTCGATCGCTGTTAATGAGAAAGATAAATCGTATGTATTTACAGTATAGATAATTTCATTATTTCGAAATAAAGTCTTTGTTACAGTACTACTATATAAAGTATCATATTTATTATTAAGGCAATTTTCATCTGAGAAATGTGTCCAAAATGTATAACCTGCTTGTATATCTATGCAATATTCGTCGGAAAATTTGGAAACTGTTCCTGAACTTAAATGTATTTTGTTATTATTCAGATTAACTTTTGCATATTCTTCGGTAAGTGTAATTTTTATAATGCCCTGAACAAGAACTTTATCCCAACTTCCGTAGCTATCAGCATATGTCCCTCCTGAACACGATCTTTCTGTTACTTTTCCCGCGAGGTCAATCCCTACAGTTTTTGTTTCGTTTACTCTAATGTCGGCTATAGTGAGTGAGTTATCATATTTAAATATTACCATTTCATGAATAAATTTACATCTTCTGCACTAACTTCATATAAATATTCTTGTAATCCGTTTTCTACAGGCCCTAAATGACAAACATTCCGCAATTATAAATTGTACGAGAAATTTCGATTTTGCACTGAATAACTCTACTACTTTTAAATTCCGCTAATTGTAGTAATTCGATCGTTGTGTTTGATATCTGTAGATTATCCTCGTGAAAATCGCATGCTCCTGTGTCCACTAATGAGTATGTCGATACTGCTGGATCTGCTGAACCGCAATTAAAACCAATAATTGTGTGATTTGCTTTAAAAAGCGTTAGAAGTACAATGATTGAAAGATACATGGTGTCCAGTTCCTCTAAGATAATTATGTTACTATTCTTTATTATTAACAAGGCTTAATTTATTTGTATGGACTCTTTTTGCCTTTCCTTTATAGTCTATGACAACATTATTATTTTCATTTATTTTAATAATGTTAAAAGGGCCATGATAATGATCTTTTTCAAGTTTCCCTGGTTTAGGTTATTTGATCAACGATACTTTATCTCCCATTTTAAATTCTCTTGGGTTAATAAATCTGTCATAATATATCTTTGATTTTTGTTTTGACATTATTAATTTTTGTTTTGCTATTAAGGCAATTTCTCTCATATTATTAATCAGTTTTTCTAAATATCCATTATAGGTCGGTAATAATTCTGATTTTTTTACTGGTTCGCTAGACGGAATTCTAGCAGGACAGGCAAAAACTAGTTCATATGGTGTGAATTGATGGCTAGTATGTACACTAGTATTATAATGATATTGTGCAAAATCTAATAGTTCATCCCATTCATATTTCTTTGTAGAAAAATTTTTTAAATATTCACACAACGGGTGGTGTGCTCTTTCTAATGAACCATTAGATTGCGGAGAGAAAGCTGTAGTTTCAATTTTATCAAATTTAAACCTTTTAGCTATCTGTTTCATTATTTTATTCGTGAAATTTGCCCCTCTATCGGTTAGTACTATCTTTGGACATCCAAATATACATATAAATCTTTTTATAAAAGCATCTGAAACCGATTCTGCTGTTTGATCTTTTAAACATACTAAAATTACAAATTTTGATAATTGATCCTGTATAGATAAAATATTTTATTATTATTTTTAATAAGATTAAATGGTCCTACAATATTCATTGGGATTTTATCGAATGCTTTCCCCGGTGTATCTGTGATAATCATTGGTTATTTAGTCTTTTTCCGCTTTAATTTATTTCTTTGACAAACTTCTATTTTGGATGTCTGATTTTAAGTTTTTCCAAAAATATTTTTCCTTAAGTTTATTGTATGTTCTATTTACACCTGAATGTCCTTCTATCATAGAGGAGTGATACATGTTAATTTTATCCCGGTCTTCAATTTTTACATATTCAATATTATTTAAACATATTATTACCTTTATATTTGTATTGTTAAATATTTCTTTTAATATTTCCTCTATTTCTAACCAACTTGTATTTAAAATTTCTATATCCCTAGAAATACTATAAATACATATATTCTTAGTAACTAATAATTCTTTTAATTGATTAAATAATTTCGCTAAATTTTCTTTTATTAATTTACATGATACGGACGTATCTATGTATAACATGAATAGTTTTTTATTCTCTATATTTATTATATCTATATTATCTTTTGTAAGTGATAGTTTTGGTTTTATTTTTTTACTTTTGATTAATAATTCACTATTTTTATCTAATGATTTTCCTTTTAAATTTATTAAATGAACAATTTTATCATTTCTAAATTGTATAGAACTTTTAGAATAAATGATATTATTAATTTCCGATATATTTTCTTTGTTTTCCTCAATTTTCTCTTCTTTTCTACCCGTAGTCATTTTTTTGTCATTTTTCCTAGGTCTGCCCCCTTTTCCCTTAATTTTCTGTCTATCTTCATTCATTACTTTGATTTTGTCATCATTACTAAGATTTCTCGGTTGTTCGTTATTTTTATTTAATATTTTCTTATTTTGTGCTCTGGTAATAACAAATATCTCTACTGGATTTCTAGATAGAACATCTGCATTTGCGTTCTGTTTTCCTGGTTTGTATACGATATCAAATTCATAATCTGATAGTTTTAGTCTCCATTTTTGGACTCTTGTATTATTATCAGCTGATCTTAACCATAACAGCGGTTTGTGATCAGTAACTATTGTGAATTTATTTCCATATACGTAATTTTTAAACGTTTTTATGGCAAACATTATTGCCAATGCTTCCTTTTCATAGGTGTGATATTTAGTTTCCGCTTTATGTAGACTTCGTGATGCGTAAGCTGTCGCTGGGTCTTTGCCAATTTTTCCTTGCGACAAAACTGCACCTAAAGCAGAATTCGAAGCATCTGTTGTAATAATGAATGGTTCATCAAAACGCGGATATTCTAAAACTGGTGCTGTACATTATAATTCTTTAATTTCCTCAAAAGCTTTTTGTTGATCGTTTCCCAATGAAATTTTATGTCCTTTTCTAGTAATATATTTAACGGTTTTGTTATTTTTGCGTAATTTTTTATAAATCTTCTATAGTAACCTGAAAGTCCTAGAAATTCCCTAACCTTTTTAACATGTTTAGGCGTTGGAAATTTGTTTACTGCTTCCACTTTCTTTGGATCAGGTTTTATTCCGTGTTCACTAATAATATGACCTTCGTTTTTTAGAAATTCACATTTTTCTGGTTCTAATGTTAAATTTGCTTCCCGTAATTTTTGTGCAACTGCATTGAATCTTTCGTTAGTTTCTGTCATAGTGCCGCCGAAAATAATTATATCGTCGATGAATACGAAGCATATTTTACCGATTAAATCGCGTAAAACTGTATTTAAAACTCTTTGAAATGTACGCGGTGAGTTTCTCAATCCAAAAGGTGATACTCGAAATTCAAAACGTCCCAATGGATTGATGATAAATGCAGTTTTATGTATATCACTTGGTTTCATAAGAATTTGGTGAAACCCCGATTTTAAATCTATAACGTGATATAACTTAGTTTTCCCCAATTGATCGAATATTTCTGGAATGTTTGGGAGTAAATATGGATCTGGAATTGTCTTTTCGTTTAGTTTTCTGTAATCTATTACTAAACGCCATCGTTTTTTTCCGTCTGCTAACTGTTTTTTTGCTACAATCCATGCTGGAGCATTAAAAGTACTTTTTGAGTTTCGAACTAGGTCATTTGTTACTAATTTTTGAGTTTCCTCTATCGCGATTTCTTTTAATTTATGAGGTAAAGGAAATTGCTTTACGTATACGGGTTTATCATCTGTTAAATTTATTTCATGTTGTTCTACATTACATGATCCTAAACTGACTCCCTCTAGCCAAAATATATCCTTATTTTTCAATACTAGATTCTTAATCATTGTTTTACTATTTTCAGGCAAGTTTTCGTAACATATTTTTTCTAATAATCTTTCTTCTCTATTATATTCTTTAAAATCTTGTACTAACTCATTTTTTCGTATAAAATTTGTTGATCCCAAATTTAAAATTTCGTTTTCATCTATGTTAAAGTCTTCTGTTATCTGAAAACCTTCAGGTAAATTGTCTATTTCATAAGATATAAAGCTATATTCTTTTTCATTTCCATAGAGTTTATTATAATCTTCTAAATCTACTTCAATCTTTTTATTCATTATTGTCAAAAATTGTTTATAATCTTTTGATTCGATTTCCTCAAAATCGATTGCTTGGTCATTATTTTCAAAAGCAATATTAATATTATTTATTAATGACTTAATATTATTTTCGTCATTTTCCAGAATTTTCTCATAATGTAAATCATTTATATTTTCTGGTAGAATTTCATTTAACATTTTTTTTTGTAAATCCTTTCCTTCTGCCTCTAATATTGGAATCGTATTTAAAATTTTCATAACGTCATCATTATAATTATAATCATTATAATAACATTATAATGTTATTTCTGAATTTATATTTACTTCATTTTTATTGATTAACTCAGGTTCATAAGATATTAAACAAGACGATTTCTCCGTTTCATCCTCAATTTGAAAATTTTCAGTTTTTTCGTTAATTTGTATTACTTGTTCACAATCCCTATGAATTACATGTGTTGAATTTTGTTTTTCATTCGTATTTTCCAACATTTTCTTTAAAAATTCCTTTTGTTCTATTGTTACTCTTGATTTAATTTCTTTATCCGTTTTTTGTAGGTTTTCAGTTACTATATTAAGATTATGATTTAGTTTATGGGCTGGTTTTAGCTTGATTTTATTATTATTTATTTGTAAATAACCCTCGTCTAGTCTTAATTTTTGTTCAGTAAGAATTTTAATTCGTAAAATTCCGTCGTAGGGTAGAGAAAAATCTTTTGGTGCAACATGAAACTCAATATTTAGTCCATTGATTTTCATTTTTATTACTCCTAATGTCTCAATAGTTTTATCTGTGATACGGAATAAACGAATTTTTCTATTTTCAAAAATTATGTTAGAAGGGATTTGATTTCCTTTGATAATATTTAATTGAGCTCCACTATCTACGAGTAAATTACATATTTTATTTGTATAATGATTCTCTATTTCGATATACTGAAGTGAGTTTTCCAACTTCAGAAAATACATTGCAATCTTGGTTGCCGTTATTCTTTCTTGTATTTTTTCCTTTTCAACACTATTTATTTCGGGTTCGTTGAAATTGATTTTGTTAACATTTTTTTCTTCCAATTTGTTAGTTTCCTGATTTTCCTTCATATTTTCATTAATATCGCTAAAATTCTTTGTAATTAATAAATCAATGTCCGTATCTTTCCCTTTGTTGCGATTTATGTTTGTAATATTATCACCATTAAATGTACTTATTTTAATATCTGCATTATTTTCGAGTGGTTTTTTGTTAATCCTTCTAGTCCACTCATTTCCAGAAGAATTTGTTAGTTTTCCGAAGTTTGTTGATTAAGTACTGATCGCGAAGCACATTCCTCAGTTGTGTGATTCGTGTTTTTACAAATCTTACAAAATTTATCGAATATATTTTGTAGCATCTTGATTTCATGGCAATTGTTTATTTGATGTCCATTTTTATTGCAAAAAGAGCATTTAATTTGTGCCGTCAGATTCTTTAATTTTCTACAATCTTCCAATATATGCCCGGTGAAATTACAATATTCGCATTTTATACCTTGTGTATTAAAGTTTCCCCGATAATTACTATTTGAATTATTTGAGAAATGATGACCATTTTGATGATTTGTTCGGAAAAATTCGTTTCTATTTTTATCTCGATGTTCAGAGGCTTTATTTGAAGGATTTTAGTTGTTACTTTGGAATGTATTTTGTTGATTATTACTCCTTTTCCTACATGTTTTTGCTGAATGTCCTGGCGCGTCGCATAATTGGCAAATTTCTTTATTCTGAGAGTTTTGTTGTCTATTCTGCATAATTAAAACTTTTACGCTCTCGCAATCCGCGGTTTCGTGACCTTCGTCTGCACATATCGCGCACCATATCGTTCCTTTGTTTATCGTGCAGTATTTCATTAAATGCCCGAGGTTGTTGCACCTCTTACACAATGCTGACGGGCAATTTTTGGCTGTGTGTGACGCGCTGCCACAGGCGTCGCATGCTTCCGTAATTTTTACCGAATTATTGCACGTAAGCGGATCGTGTCCTCTTTCCTTACATCTCCAACACAGCTCGTATTCTGTAATAGTAGGATATTGTGTAACTTGGTGCCCCATATTTTGGCAGTATTGACAATGATTACTCTGCATCTTATTTAACTTACACGCATCTATTGAGTGGCCTTCCGTACTACACAATTTGAAAATTAATTTTATTATATGCTTAGCTGTTCTGCAATGATATGATACATGCTCCTTACTTTTACAATAGACACATGAAGCTTTCATGCAAAATAATGCTTCTTGATTTATTTTCTTACATAATTGGCAAAAAACTTGTTTAATTGTGTTTGGAATTGGAGTTTCGAAATTAAACAATATGTTCGTAGTATCATTCCTTAAGCTATTTTGCTTTTTTAAGTTTGATTCTATTTCAATTGCTTTTTGTACTGCGTTATCCATGTCTTGGTGTTCTCCGAGTTCGATTCTAATTTCTTGTTTTAATCCTTTTTTAAAACTACTGAGTATGTCGGTCTTTAATCCAGTTTTATATTCTGTTAAAATTTCTCCTGTTATTTGGTTCTAATTTTTTTAATTCTATTATTTGTGTACCCAATACTCGTAATTTGTTTGCAAAACATAGTACATTTTCATCTGATTTTTGAATTTGTTGTGTTAGTTTTTCGTATAATGAATGTATATTATCCGTTGATGGATATATTTTACGTATTGTTTTAATAAAAGTTTCAATACTTTCAATTTGTACATTTGCTAATGCTTTATACACGGATAGAATTTTTCCGGAAAAATTACCGTGAAATTCACGTTAATCAAGGTACACCCGAGTTTTCTGGAAATTATTACGAGTGTTTTCTATAATTATTGCTGTGGTCTTAGAAAAATTTAATATCCGTAAGTTAAGTTTTACAGTAGCACTCGGTAAATTTTGGGTTTAGTAAATTTTCCTGCGAAAGTATTCTAAAAATTATATTGATATGTGGAATTTTTTACCGAACTGTCACGGTAATTTTTAGTGCTTTTATGTACAATTTTTACTCTGACATGAAGGGAATAGCGGAAGTTGAACGTCGGTGGCGCTGCTCGCGCCGCCGGCGCCTGGCGCGCGCGACACCGACCGGTGACCTTCGGAGAAACAACGTTAACTTGTAGTGCAATTTCGCATACGGCTTTTTCATCTTTAGTTCTACACCTAATATAGGTAAGTACACGTAAATTGATTTATTATATTTTTATAACAATAAATTGATAGGATTAACAATGTATCGATTGATAGAATGTCGATAATCTACAAGCATAAGCCGACATAACCTTCAATTCAAATTTTCTCTTACTCTTTTTTTTTGTTTGCATTTACTAAAAATTGCATGCCCGAGTTGTGTCTGAAAGATTTTATATTTTTTTCAGTGAGAATGAATGCGGTAATACATTTTTGATATTGTTAATTGCGCTAATGTATCTTTTTACTATACAAGGTGAAAGTGTTTGATATGTTTTGAAAGAGCAGTTTTTCCTTCATTTCTTATCTTTCTTTGACTTTAAATAGATTTCATTGTTTTCACTAATAACGATTTAATTCTAGTAATATAAACTGATAAGAATTTTTCCATCGGTCTTACAGTCTTACAAATTAAATTAAAATAATTAATATTTATGGCAGTCAGATTGCCCTTGTTTATAATCACCCCCGCAGAATCTGAAATAAAAACTTAATTAAAATCTGGAAAAAACTTTGTTAGCAAAGGACGATCTGACTGCCCACCACCACCACATTGTCCGACGTTTCGAGCCTGCTCCGGCTCCTCCTCAGGAAGTCCCTGAGGAGGAGCCGGAGCAGGCTCGAAACGTCGGACAATGTGGTGGTGGTGGGCAGTCAGATCGTCCTTTGCTAACAAAGTTTTTTCCAGATTTTAATTAAGTTTTTATTTCAGATTCTGCGGGGGTGATTATAAACAAGGGCAATCTGACTGCCATAAATATTAATTATTTTAATTTAATTTGTAAGACTGTAAGACCGATGGAAAAATTCTTATCAGTTGATATTAAATTGCAGTCGACATAAGTAATATTTTTAATGATCTAGTAATATAATTTTAAATATTTTTTATAGGAAGGAACTAAGTGGCTTGATAACTATAGGAATAATGTATGTACCTACATATATATAGTATATCGATGAAAGATTTTAACTATTTCCTTCAATTTATATTCATATTATATATATATATTTATGTCGTTTCGCGGTTTTGACGAGTTTTCGAGATATCATATACCGGTTTTGAAGAGCCTTTTCACACCGGCAAAGATATATATGACCGGTTTTGGAGAGTTGTCGGCCATTTTCTAGAGTCTGTAACCCCATGGTCATTATTTCTTTAGTCACGTTAACATAGAAAACTCTGAGAAAAAGAATTATACCTCTCCAAATCCGGTTCACCCACATACTTCTATATATATATATATATATATGTATATATATATGTATATATATATATATATATATATATATTTATATATATATATATATATATATATATATATATATATATATATATATATATATATATATATATATATATATATATATATATATATATATATATATATATATATATATATATATATATATATATATAATCATATGAACATCGACTTATGCTGACACCAATGTATAAGACCACGTGACCTGTCTGCATAAGTGTAGTACCGTTTATACAAGTGTCTGCACAAGTCTAGCGTGACTAAAGAAATAATCCCTCTACTTATGCTGACGTCTGCATAAGTCGGTCTCTGTCTGCATAAGTCTATTTAAATTTCGGAAAGTGTCTGCATAACTAGCGTTTCATATATATATATATATATATATATATATATATATATATATATATATATATATATATATATATATATATATATATATAATATCTAATGATTATTCTGTTTACAGATTTGGAAACTACTCTGCAACCAATGGGTATTTATGGCATCCAAGTACTCGAGTAAGTACTTCACTTCGGATTTGGACTTTATTCTGTAGTATAGCTGAATCTAGCCTCGAACTTTCCATCTATCTACTCCTCTGTCCCTGCCAGTTCGATACTACTCTCCTCATACCTGCTGCTTAACACATTATTAATATATTTTATTTTGCCCTAGGCAAAGAGCTCCTGCAGAAGACAACACGTCTTAATATAATTATTCTTTCCTCGAGGGCGGCCAACACAACTACCACTTTCCAAGGACATCACCTAGGCGAAGATATCGTAGAAAGACGGCAAAGCTTCAATTGAATGTAGTCCGCGTTTTCGCGACAGATTCGTGTAAGTAGTTCACTTCGGATTTGGCCTTTATCTTGTAGTATAGCCGAACCTAGCCTCCAGCTTTCCATATGTCTATTCCTCTGTTTCTGGCAGTTCGATACTGCTCTCCCCGTCCCCACTAATGCTTAATACATTATTAACATTTTTTTGCCCTCGGCGAAGAGCTCCTGCAGAAGACAACACGTCTTCATATACAATTCTACTCTCCTCGAGGGCCTCCATCGAAACTCACTTCCCCAGGATCACCTAGGCGAACACGACGGAGAAGTGAAGTATTTGAATGTACCCATAGGTGATAGTGTGATAATTTATTCTAAGCAGAATTTAGTAAAATATATTATTGACAATCCATTTCTTTAGTTTTTTTTTTATTTAGTGTAATTATTTTTCATATTAAATTTAAAAAATTTCTATTTTTGTTTTTTCTTCCTGGCAAAAGATACCATGTTGATAGAAAGTTTTCTGATTTTGCCTTTTCTTTTCTACACGTGTCAGCGTATTCGAATCTAAAATAACAACCATTATTTACTGAACCAAATTTTGTTCCCAGTACAGTTCTTCAGCATCGGTTGGAAGTTATAATGGACTCTCAATATGGTCATGATATGACCATCATAAAGCAGACTTTCAAAAAAATAGGACCAAATTGGGAACGGCAACTTTGAGGAACTCAACAATGGCTTTACAGTGGGTAACCTTGAGTGAAGGGCTTCCTGATACACACATCTTGGCAGCTTCATCTTTCTGCAGATTATCCATGAAAGTTGATCTAGTCTGTATTTATTTTAATTCACTGTGACCACTTTGTGGGCTCTTCTTTGAATAATTATTTTTTTAGTAATCTACTGCTTTCGACCATTTCTATAGCTTCGTTTTTGTTTCAGTGTTTTCATTATCCTTTCAGAAAAAGCAGCAACTATAAGAGGCGACTGGTCAAATTTAACAGGTCTATTCCTCATTTATTGACGTGGTTGATATTTACTTTGAATGATAGAAATCTGCTTTTATAATGCATTTCAGGCATCTCATGTATTTTTGAGCTGATTTTATTTTTTTTGTAGGTATAATTTAATAAAAGAAAAATTAAGTCATGCAATTTCTCAGATTTAATTGAGGCACTGCTTGTGTATTTTTTATAGAACTGTATTTTCATTTTTTTTATTAAATTACGTGTACTTTCAAAAAGATAAAGTCAACTCAAAAATACATGGAATGTCTGAGATGCATTACTGAAGCCGGTTTCTATCATTCTTAGTCTTTTGGATTAAGTACGGACACATCACCTCGAAGTAAATATCGATAACATTGAATGCTCAATGCACCTGCTAAATCTGACAAGTGGCTTTTATATTGTAGGAGCCGGATGAATTTTCTTATTAAGTTTTTAATTTTGGCCTGTATACTGTAGTGTAGTGTAGTGTGATTGTGTCTCAAAATTCTATACATCTATAGCTTGTCTTGCCGTAACAATAAATCTAAGTACGTGTAAAAATTGTGAAAAAGTTATTTTAATCTGTAAAATTCAGTTTAATTGTAGTAGTTAATGAACAATGAGCTTATCGATTAATTACCAATATAAAAGCCACCAGTCCGATTTAGCAGGTGTACTTATCATTCAGTGTTGTTGATGTTTAGTCTGAGTAAATGTGCTTTACTATTTAATGTAAAAAAGTATAAGAATAATAGAACTCTTCTTCTATAATGTATTTCAGGCGCCGTATGTTTTTTTAAGCAAATTTCATCTTTCTAGAAGTAGGTATAATTTAATAAAAAAAAATTGAGACATCCAATTTTTCAGATTTAGCCGAGGCACTGCCTCGGAATGCCCAAAAGAATTTTATATATTTTAACTAAATATATAAAATTGTATGAAATATGATCATAATGGGCATAGCGCTGAACTTGTTTTATATTACATTTGACAGTTTAGAATATTTTGAATCATATTTAACACCAACAGTTTCTTAGTAAACAATAGTTTTATTGAAAGATCGTATGTTGTGCGGTGATCATTTTTATTATTAATGATTTTTGACGATACCCGAGCTGAAAATATTACATTCGTGTTTTTGAGTCGGAAGCGTAGCTAGGCGTTTGCCAGTTCAGAGTACGTATGAATTGCCAGAGCCGAAGGCGCTTGTGGCAAACATGTGGTCTGGGGTGGTCTTCTTTATCCTCGTGTTGTGTATATTATTTTTCACCATATTCGGACCGAAAATACCACCTTCCCATTGCGGAGATGGGAGTAAAAGTGATACTTTCGGCCAGTGTATGGTGAATATTATATTACACAACAACAACAAGGGAGGTAAAGAGTTGGCTAGTTTAAATTATATATATATATATATATATATATATATATATATATATAATATCTAATGATTATTCTGTTTACAGATTTGGAAACTACTCTGCAACCAATGGGTATTTATGGCATCCAAGTACTCGAGTAAGTACTTCACTTCGGATTTGGACTTTATTCTGTAGTATAGCTGAATCTAGCCTCGAACTTTCCATCTATCTACTCCTCTGTCCCTGCCAGTTCGATACTACTCTCCTCATACCTGCTGCTTAACACATTATTAATATATTTTATTTTGCCCTAGGCAAAGAGCTCCTGCAGAAGACAACACGTCTTAATATAATTATTCTTTCCTCGAGGGCGGCCAACACAACTACCACTTTCCAAGGACATCACCTAGGCGAAGATATCGTAGAAAGACGGCAAAGCTTCAATTGAATGTAGTCCGCGTTTTCGCGACAGATTCGTGTAAGTAGTTCACTTCGGATTTGGCCTTTATCTTGTAGTATAGCCGAACCTAGCCTCCAGCTTTCCATATGTCTATTCCTCTGTTTCTGGCAGTTCGATACTGCTCTCCCCGTCCCCACTAATGCTTAATACATTATTAACATTTTTTGCCCTCGGCGAAGAGCTCCTGCAGAAGACAACACGTCTTCATATACAATTCTACTCTCCTCGAGGGCCTCCATCGAAACTCACTTCCCCAGGATCACCTAGGCGAACACGACGGAGAAGTGAAGTATTTGAATGTACCCATAGGTGATAGTGTGATAATTTATTCTAAGCAGAATTTAGTAAAATATATTATTGACAATCCATTTCTTTAGTTTTTTTTTTATTTAGTGTAATTATTTTTCATATTAAATTTAAAAAATTTCTATTTTTGTTTTTTCTTCCTGGCAAAAGATACCATGTTGATAGAAAGTTTTCTGATTTTGCCTTTTCTTTTCTACACGTGTCAGCGTATTCGAATCTAAAATAACAACCATTATTTACTGAACCAAATTTTGTTCTCAGTACAGTTCTTCAGCATCGGTTGGAAGTTATAATGGACTCTCAATATGGTCATGATATGACCATCATAAAGCAGACTTTCAAAAAAATAGGACCAAATTGGGAACGGCAACTTTGAGGAACTCAACAATGGCTTTACAGTGGGTAACCTTGAGTGAAGGGCTTCCTGATACACACATCTTGGCAGCTTCATCTTTCTGCAGATTATCCATGAAAGTTGATCTAGTCTGTATTTATTTTAATTCACTGTGACCACTTTGTGGGCTCTTCTTTGAATAATTATTTTTTTAGTAATCTACTGCTTTCGACCATTTCTATAGCTTCGTTTTTGTTTCAGTGTTTTCATTATCCTTTCAGAAAAAGCAGCAACTATAAGAGGCGACTGGTCAAATTTAACAGGTCTATTCCTCATTTATTGACGTGGTTGATATTTACTTTGAATGATAGAAATCTGCTTTATAATGCATTTCAGGCATCTCATGTATTTTTGAGCTGATTTTATTTTTTTGTAGGTATAATTTAATAAAAGAAAAATTAAGTCATGCAATTTCTCAGATTTAATTGAGGCACTGCTTGTGTATTTTTTATAGAACTGTATTTTCATTTTTTTTATTAAATTACGTGTACTTTCAAAAAGATAAAGTCAACTCAAAAATACATGGAATGTCTGAGATGCATTACTGAAGCCGGTTTCTATCATTCTTAGTCTTTTGGATTAAGTACGGACACATCACCTCGAAGTAAATATCGATAACATTGAATGCTCAATGCACCTGCTAAATCTGACAAGTGGCTTTTATATTGTAGGAGCCGGATGAATTTTCTTATTAAGTTTTTAATTTTGGCCTGTATACTGTAGTGTAGTGTAGTGTGATTGTGTCTCAAAATTCTATACATCTATAGCTTGTCTTGCCGTAACAATAAATCTAAGTACGTGTAAAAATTGTGAAAAAAGTTATTTTAATCTGTAAAATTCAGTTTAATTGTAGTAGTTAATGAACAATGAGCTTATCGATTAATTACCAATATAAAAGCCACCAGTCCGATTTAGCAGGTGTACTTATCATTCAGTGTTGTTGATGTTTAGTCTGAGTAAATGTGCTTTACTATTTAATGTAAAAAAGTATAAGAATAATAGAACTCTTCTTCTATAATGTATTTCAGGCGCCGTATGTTTTTTTAAGCAAATTTCATCTTTCTAGAAGTAGGTATAATTTAATAAAAAAAAAATTGAGACATCCAATTTTTCAGATTTAGCCGAGGCACTGCCTCGGAATGCCCAAAAGAATTTTATATATTTTAACTAAATATATAAAATTGTATGAAATATGATCATAATGGGCATAGCGCTGAACTTGTTTTATATTACATTTGACAGTTTAGAATATTTTGAATCATATTTAACACCAACAGTTTCTTAGTAAACAATAGTTTTATTGAAAGATCGTATGTTGTGCGGTGATCATTTTTATTATTAATGATTTTTGACGATACCCGAGCTGAAAATATTACATTCGTGTTTTTGAGTCGGAAGCGTAGCTAGGCGTTTGCCAGTTCAGAGTACGTATGAATTGCCAGAGCCGAAGGCGCTTGTGGCAAACATGTGGTCTGGGGTGGTCTTCTTTATCCTCGTGTTGTGTATATTATTTTTCACCATATTCGGACCGAAAATACCACCTTCCCATTGCGGAGATGGGAGTAAAAGTGATACTTTCGGCCAGTGTATGGTGAATATTATATTACACAACAACAACAAGGGAGGTAAAGAGTTGGCTAGTTTAAATTATTAATCTCTGTAATATGTTTATATATATATATATATATAGATATATATATATATATATATATATATATATATATATATATATATATATAGATATATATATATATATATATATATATATATATATATATATATATATAGATATAAACTTGTATAACGTTAGTTCCCAGAACCCCACGTTACTGTATACCTATACGTGACTAAAGAAATAATGTCTCTTATGGGGGCCGATGTCCTAAAAACTGACGTTAAACATATGTAGATTCAGGGACTGTCCCCAAAACTAACAAATGTCCCCGAAACCAACGTTAAACATCTGGAATGTCCTGGAAACTAACATAAAACATAAATATATACATATATTTTTTTTTTTCTTTTTTAGGCACGACCGCTTCTCGGGAGAGCCTTATATTTTCACCAGAGTGAAAATTGTAACTCCCCGAAAACTAGCAATTTACTGTATAAAAACTATTTTCCGCCCAGAAATAATTCATTTTAGGCGTTTTTTATGATGTATGTATGTACGTTCGTATGTAATTAAGTTTATGGATTATCTCAGCGAATTTTCGATCGATTTCATCGGGATTGTGGGAAAATACTCCTCTAATTATAGCTAAGTGCCGGAATCCTATTGAGAAAGATCGATGGAAAATTTGTCAAATGGGAGCACAAAGAAATTTCAAAAAATCGACTTTTAAGCCTACTGTCTAGAAAAATTAATTTTCAGTTAATATCTACAGGTCTATCTGCTAAAACTAATTAAAATACACATTTTTCCTGTTCGACACTTTTCTCTACGAGCAATACTTGCCAAGATAAACGCGAAAAACGGCAAAAAAAGGTCAAAAATAGACGATTTTCGGCTATATGACAGGATATGATTTTACCCAAAAATGTTAAATACAAAAGTTGTAGATAATATTAAAACAAAACTTTTTTCATTTAACATTTTTGTGTAAAATCAACTCCTGACGAGTTATGGTTGTAAAAACGGTTTTAAACGGTAAAATATACATAGAATGGACGATTTTGGCTATAACTTGACAGGATATTCTTTCACACAATTTATAAATGTAAAGGTTGTACATTATAAGAAAACAAAACTTTTTCCCGTTTAATATTTTCATGTACGATCAATACTTGACAAGCTAGGCTTATAAAAACGATTTTTTGTAATGCTTAAATACAGATAAAATCATCGTTTTTCGACTATTATTTAGAAAAATTTGACTTGACATAAACAGATATAAACAAAAGAGTAAAATAATCGTTGAACAAAACTTTTTTACTATTTGACATTTGTATATACAATCATTTCATAATGATAATATAACGGACTCTGAGAAGAATTCTTAATTGCTAGCCAAACTTAGAAATTAACCAACCGGGCTAACCTTACCAGCGAAAACTACCTACCCGTATTGTGTCTAACCACAAACATAGAGCATTTTTATTATGATTCCCTTCCAGTTCCTAATTACCTAACCCCTCAAATTCTAAAGTATTGACATTTAAAATAACTAACGGAGCTGCAGAAGTAGCAAAGTGGAACTACACTACTTCATAAATATCAATTTGCTCAACATCATATAACTAGCAACCATTGACGAGGTCTGTAACTGTACCATCTGTTGTCTCACTGCAGAAATAACTTAAGCCTAAAGGTCGGCAACGTACAAATAACAGATCAACCACTACTCTATGAGCCAAGTAAGAGAGTTGAGCACCTAAAACACATATGACTAATAAATACATGATACAAAAAATAATACCGTATGAAAAAAGTCTGTAGCAATGGTCGTTATTGACTTACCTCGATACATAAGTTACCTACAAAAAATTAAATTGAACTCAAAATCATGGCTATTTAATAAATGATAATAAGGCACTAGCGAGAAGGAAAAATGCATCGGAAGCCAGTGTGTGGGGCGCAGGACGGGGTCCAGGGACAGAGCCCCTGGTGGGGGTGCAGGGGACGAAAGCCCCGCCTAGGGGGGTGGGGGGGGCAAGCCCCCCACCTGAAATAAAATTACCGATAAAATTAAAAAAAAAAAGAAAAAAAAATATAACAATAAATATATATATATAAACATATTACGGAAATTAATAATTTAAACTAGCCAACTCTTTACCTCCCTTGTTGTTTTTGTATAATATAATATTCACCATACACTGGCCGAAAGTACCACTATTGCTCCCAACTCCGCAATGGAAACGTGGTATTTTCGGTCCGAATATAGTGAAAAATAATATACAGAAGACGAGGATAAAGGAGACCACCCCAGACCACATGTTTGTCACCCGCGCCTTCGGCTCTCGTGGCAATTCATACGTGCTCTGAACTGGCAAACGCCCCCCCCCCCCTAACGGGTATGGTGAAAAATCATTAATAATAAAAATGATCACCGCACAACATACGAAATTTCAATAAAACTATTGTTTACTAAGAAACTGTTGGTGTTAAATATGATTAAAAATATTATAAACTGTCAAATGCAATATAAAACAAGTGCAGTGCTATGCCTATTATGATAATATTTCATACAATTTTATATATTTAGTTAAAATATATAAAATCCTTTTGGGCATTCCGAGGCAGTGCCTCGGCTAAATCTGAAAAATTGGAGATCTCAATTTTTTTTTTATTAAATTATACCTACTTCTAGAAAGATGAAATTTGCTTAAAAAAACATACGGCGCCTGAAATACATTATAGAAGAACAGTTCTATTATTCTTATACTTTTTTACATTAAATAGTAAAGCACATTTACTCAAACTAAACATCAAAAACACTGAATGATAAGTATACCTGCTAAATCTGACTGGTGGCTTTTATATTGGTAATTAATCGATAAGCTCATTGTTCATTAACTACTACAATTAAACTGAATTTTACAGATTAAAATATCTTTTTTCACAATTTTTACACGTACTCAGATTTATTGTTACGGCAGGACAAGCTATAGATGTATAGAATTTTGAGACACACTCACGCTACACTACACTACAGTATGCAGGCCAAAATTAAAAACTTAATAAGAAAATTCATCCGGCTCCTACAATATAAAAGCCATTTGTCAGATTTAGCAGGTGCATTGAGCATTCAATGTTATCGATATTTACTTTGAGGTGATGTGTCTGTACTTAATCCAAAAGACTAAGAATGATAGAAACCGGCTTCAGTAATGCATCTCAGACATTCCATGTATTTTTGAGTTGACTTTATCTGTTTGAAAGTACACGTAATTTAATAAAAAAAATGAAAATACAGTTCTATAAAAGATACACAAGCAGTGCCTCAATTAAATCTGAGAAATTGCATGACTTAATTTTTTTTATTAAATTATACCTACAAAAATAATAAAATCAGCTCAAAAATACATGAGATTCCTGAAATGCATTATAAAAGCAGATTTCTATCATTCAAAGTAAATATCAACCACATCAATAGATGAGGAATAGACCTGTTAAATTTGACCAGTCGCCTCTTATAGTTGCTGCTTTTTCTGTAAGGATAATGAAAACACATCAAACAAAAAATTCAAAGAAGAGCCCACAGAGTGGTCACAGTGAATTAAAATAGATACAGACTAGATCAACTTCCATGGATAATCTGCAGAAAGATGAAGCTGCCAAGATGTGTGTATCAGGAAGCCCTTCACTCAAGGTTACCCACTGTAATGGCATTGTTGAGTTTCTCAAAGTTGCAGTTCCCAATTTGGTCCTATTTTTTTGAAAGTCTCCTGCTTTATGATGGTCATATCATGACCATATTGAGAGTCCATTATAACTTCCAACCGATGCTGAAGAACTGTACTGGGAAAAAACTTTGGTTTAGTAAATAATGGTTGTTATTTTAGATTCGAATACCCTGACACGTGTAGAAAAGAAAAGGGAAAATCAGAAAACTATCTATCAACATGGTCTCTTTTGCCAGGAAGAAAAAACAAAAATAGAAATTTTTTAAATTTAATATGAAAAATAATTACACTAAATAAAAAAAAACTAAAGAAAGGGATTATGGGGATGTGAGTACCGACGTTATTTTTTAAACGAGCATAACTCATGCAAATATCAATAGGATTATCCAGAAAAGAATCTGCATATAGTGCTTGCGTGTACGGAGCGCTTGACAGACGTCTTTTTCCAAAAAAATGATGAGAATTTATTTAATTAAATAAAAACCGTACTGTCGGTAAGTAGGAATCTACAATTGACCTACTTTTCAAACGAGCATAACTCACGCAAATATCAATAGAATTATCCAGAAAAAAATCTGCATATAGTGTTTGCGTGTACGGAGCGCTTGACAGCCGTCTTTTTCCAAATAAATGTTTGAATGTTGATTTAAAAAAATATTGAAATTAGGGTTGCACATCCCCTTATGAATAATATATTTTACTAAATTCTGCTTAGAATAAATTATCACCCTATCACCTATGGTTACATTCAAATACTTCACTTCTCCGTCGTGTTCGCCTAGGTGATCCTGGGGAACTGAGTTTCGATGGAGACCCTCGAGGAGAGTAGAATTGTATATGAAGACGTGTTGTCTTCTGCAGGAGCTCTTCGCCGTGGGCAAAAAAAATGTTAATAACGTATTAAGCATGAGTGGGGACGGGGAGAGCAGTATCGAACTGCCAGAAACAGAGGAATAGACACATGGAAAGTTGGAGGCTAGGTTCGGCTATACTACAAGATAAAGGCCAAATCCGAAGTGAATTACTTACACGAATCTGTCGCGGAAGCGCGGACTACATTCAATTGAACCTTTGCCGTCCTTCTACGATATCTTCGCCTAGGTGATGTCCTTGGGAAGTGATAGTTGTGTTGGCCGCCCTCGAGGAAAGAACAATTATATGAAGACGTATTGTCTTCTGTAGGAGCTCCTCACCTAGGGTAGAACAAACTATATTAATAATGTGTTAAGCATGAGAAGAGTATGAGAAGAGCAGTATCGAACTGGCCGGAACAGACGAGTAGATAGATGGAAAGTTCGAGGCTAGATTCAGCTATACTACAGAATAAAGTCCAAATCCGAAGTGAAGTATTTACTCGAGTACTTGAATGCTATAAATACCCATTGGTTGCAGAGTAGTTTCCAAATCTGTAAACAGAATAATCATTAGATATTTTAATTATATATATGGGGCATTCTCTGTCAACGCGACACCCCCTCTGCCCAGAACAATTTTGATCCAAATGAGGTCTACCTAGGCTCAAATGAAAGCTCTTGACTTCTACGCAGACGCTATGCGTTCCTCTAGCACCAGCAAGAACACAATGTTTTGGTCGTAATTTCGCGAAAGTACTGAATCCTACTTGCACTGTTGGTTCTGCTATCTTGAATAATTCGTAAAGTTCTCGTAAATCGAAATATAAAAGACGTTTCTGCACCTGAGTCCGCTTTCCATCAATAATAACAGAGACAGTATCTTTTCGACCCGGCATCATCCGACTGTGCAGATCGTTATTATAACATTCAACAATGACTTCTATTACTGCCTTTGACAAAGTTTTACCATGTTTAGCCGTTGTTGTAGCTAAAATATCTCCATCGGCTTTGAGTTTTTTCGACTTTCTTACTAAATGTCTTGATGTATTGAATTCACGGGAAATTCGACTAATATTCCAAGTTGATGGGGCGATTGTAAGTATAGTTAGTTTCAAAGGGTCATTAACTGCTAATCTAGAAAACTTTTCTTTTAATTCTGAAAACATGTCTTCCAATTCGATTTCTCTAGCTGATCGTGTAGCTTCTTGAACAGATTTATCAATACCAGTGTTTTCTGATTTCGTCTCTATATCCATGTTTTCATATTCGTTATTGCCTTCGTTATCTCTTGTACCAATAGATGAAATGGGAGATCCACATAACTTTCTACACTTACTACAAATTTTTGAATTATGTGGCAAATCTGGAAATCTTCGTTTTAAGTTGTTCGACAACAAGCGTAAATCATTACCTATGTGACCCTTACCATTGAGAGGGTTGATACAACGATCGGACCGTGCTACAGTAGACATATTCAATCCATCTAAGTAAGTGATAATACTCGAATATAATAACGTAGGACTGTTAGAACAGGTGCTGTGAAAAATGTCTTCGAATTAATTTGAATCCTCTCGAAAATCGATGGGAACTATATGTACGAAACGATTAGGAAAGATAATGCACGAAATATAGAACCACAGATACACCAAAGAGTTAGAGTAACAGCCTCACTAAACTTTTAGAGAAGCATCGGTACTTAAAGAGTTTCGAAAGAGGAATAAAAAAAGTTAGAGAGATTTTAGAAATGTTCTATTGTAAAGTTTAATTACAGGGTTATCAAAAAGTATGGAACCCCCGTATTTTCCCAGAAACGATATTTTTTGAAAAAACTAAGGTCATACCGTAAGTAATTTTCAACGAGGATTTGTCTGGTCTGATGACCTTGAATCTGACCTCGTTGTGGACCTTCAAAGTCAATTCAAAAATTGCAAAGTTCAAAAATTTTGCAATTTTTGATCGCATTGTATACGTGTATAGTCACACGGTCTTACACCAACTATAGCATCCACGGCGTCACGTCGGTTTTTTTCTCTCAGTGCGTATACTGCACGATTTTTGTGCAGGAGGAGCATCAAATCAAAAAAGCAGTAGCAGCACAAATGTGTTGTACCATTGCCACACTTTTTAGTGCTTCTTCTGCCCTAAACTTTTGTACTCCTGAAGAACGATGAAATAGATTAAATGCGGAACAATTTTAGTGCAACATTTGCTCTAAAATTGGAGAGTAAAGGACTTAATATTTAGAAACAATTCTTGCATTTGGTACTGATACTCTACGCTAACGCGTTTCTTCTCCACCAAACTTTTTTCAGTGATTCTGAAATGTTTCAAAGTGTGGATATAACCACAGTTTTTCTGTTACTGTTCCGAATTAGAACATGAATTCCTATTGATAACATGAATTGCTATTGATAACATGTTCCTATTGATAACATGAATTGAAGAAGTATAACTGCGAAAGAATCGGTTTATTAAAATTAGAACTCACCATGAAAATGGCCTTGAAAAATGATCCAAGGTCAAATCTAGTTATGATCTTAATCAAGTTTTCTACTATTTTCGTGGAATACTAGTCGGAAAATCCAGAAAATAACTTTTAACCTTCAAAATGACCTTGAAATATAATTTTAACCGCTCGCTTTGAACGGTAGTAGTAAGAAAATGTGTCGCAGACTTCATATTAGTGGCAAGAAATAACAATTTTCGTATCAGATTCGCTATTAGAGTGAAGAAAAACTTGTTTTTCCATCATTCCGAGACTTTCAGCCGCCATATTGGATCCGCCATTTTGAATTTTCGGAATCGCCAGACGGCGTTCGAAAGTAGAAGTCAAGAGCTTTCATTTGAGGCCGGGTAGACCCCATTTGGATCAAAATTGTTCTGGGCAGAGGGGGTGTCGCGTTGTCAGAGAATGCTTCATATATATATATATATATATATATATATATATTATTCTTACAATACTGATTTTATAAAATTTAATATAATTTTGTACTATGCATATAAAAATTGGAACAGTTGCAGTAAAAAATCCATTCCATGCATCCGTTAACTCTGAATAAGTGTAAAATTATCATAAGCCCAAAAAGGTTTAAATAGAAAAATAGACAGGAATAATACCATGGAGAATTAATTGCCCACTATAAGCATATATACATGTCTTACTCTGCTAAACTATTAAAATTACAACAATTGTTGAAAATTAAAAAATTTAGTTAAATTAGTAGTTTAATTAAAAAATTAAACTACAAGTATAATTACAAAATTAATAAAAGTATTAATAGACATTTGTGAACACGCATTATACTAAAAAAAAGTTGAGTCAGCTAAAAGAGAAAAAACATACTTACACCACAGACATATTCTTCAAGAAAGCTGTGCACCATGTACACGGTGTCATCTTTAATCTTGTTAGTTATTTGGAGTATTCTACAAGCCTATAAATTACTGAGATGCCAGTAATAACGGTTAAGACTTGTTTTCTTCCTATAAAAATGCATTAGAAATACTTTTATTAACTTGAATACACTAAAATTTAATAAAAAATACACTTATTTATAGATACAATATTTTTAGTTATTTTACATCACCTTATTGAACTAAAAAACTGCATTTTTTTCAAATCACACATTTGATCATTAAAACTTGTTTCCTTTCTGTAACAGTTCATTAAAAATACCGTAGCTTCTTACTATAAAGGCCAGTAACTGAACGCGGCTGATGATGTAGTGAAACAGGAAAAGCAGCAACTCAAGATGATCTCATCCACAGGAGCTTTTTGCTCATATACAATACACGTTTCCGTCATCTGGTCCCAATAAAAAACGATAACTGTAGCTGTTTAGGACGCCGTGATGTCGTCTGCAGGATCTCTTCGCCCTAGGCCAAAAACATAATTACAACAAGAATAAGTTGGCAACGGAGGGAGTACAGAGAAGCCACACTCCTGTCAAAGGGGTAGGAAATTATTGCAGGATAGATGCTAGATGAAACGTATAAGCAAATAAACTTTCTTACAGTAAGCTACTCACCAGATAAGTTTTTCAACGAGTTCAAAGGTTGTCAATGTCCACATAAAATAGGTCAATCAATCCAACATATGGTCCCAATAAAAAACGGTAGCTGCAGGAGTTTACGACGACGCGATGTCGTCTGCAGGAGCTCTTCGCCCAAGGTTACATAAAGAATAATTAAAACATGAATAAATTAGTAACGGTAGAAGCACAGTGAAGCCATGCTCCTGCCAAAAAGAAGGGAATAGTTGCAGGATAGGTGCTAGCTGTAAAGTAAACGAGAAAACATTCTCACAGCAAACTACTCGCCATATAGTGTTAGCGTGTCGATAAGATCATACATAGCACTATATATTTACCATGATATGTTGAGAGAATTGTAAGGGGTCTTTGGACTTGAAAATCGGAAAAGCGCATGTGCATTTTTAACTAAGACCACCTGACCCTTCTACAAAGTTTACCAGAATCTCCACAAACAATGCAATAGATACAGAGGGCAATTGTATATGCAATTTCAGATCTACTCAATCAGCCATTGTCTAGGAAAAGACATTTTTTCTTGAAAATTTCCTGAAAAACACACAGAAAAAGCGATAGCTTCACACTTACTGATTATTTAGATTTGAAACTTGATATACAATCCCTCAGCAATTATTGAATGGTGTGTGTAAACTTTAAAATATAATTAGCGAATGGAAACGCATCTTTGGGCTCAAAAGTTGAAAAGCCGCATGTGCATTTCCTACTAAGACAACCTGACCCTTGCTCAAAGTTTACCAGAATGTTCACACACAATGCAATGCATGCTGAGGCACTGTATATTAAATTTCAGGTCTACTCCATCTGCCATCAGCGAGTTTGGAGGAAATTACTTTTCTTTCTTAAAAATTTCCTGAAGAAGCACAAAAATTGCAATATCTTCAGACTTGCTAATTATGTAGATCTGGAACTTGATAAACTGTCCCTCAGCATGTATTCCATTATGTATGGAAAGTTTAAGATACTTGTAGGGAATGGAAAGGAATCTCTGGAACGAAAAGTCGAAAAGCCGCATGTGCATTTTCGACTAAAACCTCCTCACCCTTTCTCAAAGTTTACCAGAATATTCACACACAATGCAATGTATGCTGAGGCATTGTATATTGAGTTTCAGATCAAATAAATCACCAGTTTTGAGGAAATTACTTTTCTTTCTTAAAAATTTCCTGAAAAAGCACAAAAATTGCAATATCTTCAGACTTGCTAATTATGTAGATCTGAAACTTGATAAACTGTCCCTCAGCATGTATTCCATTATGTATGGAAAGTTTAAGATACTTGTAGGGAATGGAAAGGGATCTTTGGAACGAAAAGTCGAAAAGCCGCATGTGCATTTTCGACTAAAATTTCCTCACCATTTCTCAAAGTTTACCAGAATATTCACATACAGTGCAATGTATGCTGAGGCATTGTATATTGAGTTTCAGATCTACTGAATCAGTCAGCACGGAGAAAATGAGTTTGTTCTTAAGAATTTCCTGAAAAACACACAGAACTGCTGTAACTCCATACTTGCTGATTATTTAGATCTGAAACAAGGTATATAATCTCTCAGCATGCATGATATGATGTGTGTGAAGCTGAAAATATTTTTAGAGAAAGGAAAGGGATCTTTGGACTTGAAAGTCGAAAAAGCGCATGTGCATTTCCAACTAAGACTACCTGACCCTTGCTCAAAGTTTACCAAAAATGGGTCTGAAGTTTGCATCGTTGGAATGCAACGAAATAATTTTTTAAGATTGATTAAAGTTATTCAACAATGGAAATTTTATCTAAACCTTTGTTTTAAAGTTAATGTATACTATAAAACACTAAATCTACACGCAAAATTAATATTATTTAATATAGGCTCTTGCTAAACGACCGTCAGGTTTCATGAGAGCGCATACACCTATATATTGGTAAAACCTAACCTTTAATTTTCTGTAGTTGAAGAATTGACGCTTAAATAAAGAAAAAAATAGACAAGGATTGAGGTTTGACTAAAGAAATAATAGTTCCTTCCAGGTCAGACTCTCAAAACAACGGTTTTTACGTGTTTTTAAATGTGTTATGGTTATTTGACCATCAGATCTGACGGTCGTTTAGCAGAGGCGTTTAATATAAACGTGAAGCAAAATGAATCTTTTTTTTATTTCGTTGGACTCCAACGTTGCAAACTTCAGACCCATTACCAAAATGTCCTTGTGAAAAAAAGATGAAAACCCTGCAAGATTAGAAAGAAGCTAGTATTATTGAAATAATACTTACTCAAGAAAAAGACCACAACTAAATTAGCAGAGAACTCGACCAACATCAATATCGGTCTATAGAAATCTAGGACACACAGTGACTGCTGATAAACATTGATGACTGCCGTCTGCCGGACTGCCCAGTGGGCAAAAATAAATTTTTTTGGACAAAAATCTGCCTACAAGTCAATTCTTAATCAATTTTGATCCAACACGACTAAAAATTTAGGTTTTTAAAAATACTTTCGGGGTACATTGCTTAAATTAATAAACTAATTTTTCTAACATTCAAAAGATAAACCTAAACCCATAAGCCATGAACCCATAAACCCTAAACCCAAGAACTTGTAGATAAACGCATAGAACCTAAAGCAATCAACACTAAACCCATAAACCATAAACCCAAGAATCCTATACCCATGGATACTGAACCCATAAGCCCTCAACCCATAAATATTGAACCCTGAACCCATAAGCTTTTAACCCATAAACTCTGAACCAAGACCCATAAATCATAAACCAATAAACAATATACCCATAAGCCATAAATTATGAACCCATTAACCATAAATCCATAAACCATTAACCCATAAACCATTAACCCATAAACCATTAACCCATAAACCATTAACCCATAAACCATTAACCCATAAACCATTAACCCATAAACCATTATCCCATAAACCATTAACCCATAAACCATTAACCCATAAACCATTAACTAGAATAAATCCGTTTGTAGGAACAAATTAAATTTCATTATTTTCATTACTATCATTTCGATGTTCCCGACGAAAAACATACCGTTTTAAATTTTTTCTAACGAAAAACATATCATTTCGATTTTTTCCGACGAAAAACATATCATTTCGATTTCTTCCGACGAAAAACATATCATTTCGATTTTTTCCGACGAAAAACATATCATTTCGATTTCTCATCATGAAAAAAACATACTGTTTTGATTTTCAACGAAGTTTAGTATTCGTGGGTTTAAGGTTCATGGGTTTTGGTTTTATGGGTTTACGACCTATGGGTTCAGACTTTATAGGTCTAGGGCTCATGGGCTTAGATCTCCATTAGGGGTTTATGGTTTATGGGTTCATGGTTTATGGGTTTATCGTTTATGGGTTTATGGTTTATAGTTTATGATTTATGGTTTATGGGTTTATGGGGTTATAGGTTTGTGGTTTATGGTTTATGAGTTTATGATTTATGGGTTTATGGATTTATGGTATATGGGTTTATGGGTTTATGGGTTTATGGGTTTATGGGTTTATGGGTTTATGGGTTTATAGGTTTATGGTTTATGGGTCCATGGTTTATGGGTTCATGGGTTTATGGTTTATGGGTTTATGAGTTTATGGGTTTATGGTTTATGGGTTTATGGTTAATGGGTTCACGGTTTATGGTTAATGGGTTATTGGTTTATGATTGATGGGTCTGGGTTCAGAGTTTATGGGTTTATGGGTTCAGAGCTTATGGGTTCAAGGTTCAATATTTGTGGGTTGAGGGCTTATGGTTTCAGTATCCATGGGTATAGGGTTCTTGGTTTATGGTTTATGGGTTTAGTGTTGATCGCTTTAGGTTTTATGCGTTTATCTACAAGTTCTTGGGTTCAGGGTTTATGGGTTCATGGCTTATGGGTTTAGGTTTATCTTTTGAATGGTAGAAAAACGATTTCATTAATTTAAGCAATGTACCCCGAAAGTATTTTTAAAAACCTAAATTTTTAGTCGTGTTGGATCAAAATTGATTAAGAATTGACTTGTAGGCAGATTTTTGTCCAAAAAAATTTATTTTTGCCCACTGTGTGCCGTGCGTACATGGTTGACATGGTGGATGAGAGCCAGAGAGGAATCGAATCACTGTACTTAGCGATTATACGTTATATGTAGTAGGCAGCTTTCTCGTGTTCACTCCGCACTGACACTTTTTCACTTATTTTCGCGAAGTTCGGCCAAGCCTTTTTCTGGCATCATCCGCGGCGCTGTGTCGCTTACGCAAACAAGTACAACGAGCCAGACAAGATGAGCAGCTGAGCTGCAGCACATGCGCATGCGCGCACACGAAGATATGCATACACTGCCTATACTAACCGCGAATTCAGACCTATCCGTATACCTATATATATATACGCATACGGCGCGGCCAGGTCATCCAATTTCGTTCAAAGTTTACACAAAAGAGAAATAATATTTCGGCTTCAAACTTTGTGTGGGGCGAGGGGGGGTGGGGGTAAAGGGTTATCAAATTTAGAGAAATGTTCTCTTAATTTCGTATAACACGGTGTATTTCATTTTTATTTGATAAAAACCGACGGATCAAGTCGGCCGACCAGACGACGCATGGCGAGTAATATAGAGTGTACTTACAACGCCATTTAACCATCAACATTGCAGTACGTAAAGTGCAGTAAACATAATTATGATAACAAAATCTATTATTTTTTTTTTGCAAATTGCGTAAAATCAAGAGGACATTGCCCTAAATTTTATAACATTCTACACCCCTGCAAACTTACAAATCAAAATATCAATTCGTTTTTGCGTAAACATTGAACAAATTGTTGGACAATTTTCCAGTTTCTTTTTTGAAAGAAAAAAAATACTAAAAAAAAAAAAATAAAAAATTAAAATACTAATATATTGGGAAAAAATTGTAATTTATTTATTAACACACACACACACACACACACACACACACACACACACACACACACACACACACACACACACACACACACACACACACACACACACACACACACACACACACACACACACACACACACACACACACACACACACACACACACACACACACACACATACACACACACACACGCACATACACACACACGCGCACACACACACACACACACACACACACACACTCACACACACACACATACACACGCGCACACACACACATACGCGCGCGCACACACACACACACACACCCATACATCTCTACAGACATTTTTTTCAAAAACCATGTATTTTGATTCCTACACCTCGGATAACAATTATAACATGTTTTTACAACAAATAAAAAAAATTACTATCACAAAGCTTCCTCTAGGAGGAAGCAAAATTTTTGAAGAAAATGTGTTAGGAATGTTGTATAGCACATTTTGAATCAAAATATACTATTTTTAGAAAATATCCGTATGGATGTGTGTGTGTGTGTGTAAATGTATGTGTGTTTGTGTGTGTCTGTGTGCTTGTATGTGTGTATGTATGTGTATAAACGGAAAGAAATTTGGGTAGACAGTCGTCCACCGGTATAGGTCGAACACGCGCCAATTTTGATATAAGCGGAACATCCAACATTTTAGCGGTTTGACATTCGAAATTGGGCGATTTCCAAATTTATAAACAATTTTGTATGTGATAATATGTGTGCTAATTTTCAAGATCGAACAATTACTTTTTGAGATATTTAGTATTGAAAATTTTCATATTTTACACAGTCACTTTCTTTATCGCATACTCGCATGATAACTAGACAAAAATTGTTCCAATTTCTTTAAAATTTGGTGGAGATGTAGAGTTTGTATATTATTTATTTATTATATGTATTCTTTGGGTAAAAGAATTGGTTTATGAATTTCAAAGATATTGAAGTTAAAACTGATTTAGCCCTCTTTTCAAAACATAATTTTTCGGGAACGGCATTATGATGTATACTAGAAAAAGAAAATGACGCATCCTACGCGTCACGTATTGGTTATATGCGTTTGTTTTTAATTGAAGTTAATTTACAGCGCGCTTCACCGATACATGAAATTAGCGAGATACGCTGGCCAATTAGAATCCGAGAAATACGTAACAATACTTTTGGCTGCATTTCGATATTAATCGCGTTCTCTCTTTTATAAATGAAAACATGAAATTTATAGACAATTGTGTGTGTAGTATAGGCAATATATTTGTTAAATTTCACCAAGAAACATTATCTATTATACAGAATATTGAAGGACAATGATTTGGAAGTAATAGGATTGTAGGAAAGATTCTTCTTATATAGGGTTGGTAGGTGTTTTGTATTATTAATATCTTAACATTAAACTTTTCTTTTGAGATAATATCAGTAGAAACTAATAAAGGATTTCTAAAATAAGGAAAAATAATTTCCAAATTATTGAAAAAACATACAAAATAAATAGATTATTTTACATTTGTGCTATATAAACTAAATATATATATAATCATATGAACTTCGACTTATACTGACAGCAATATATAAGACCACGTGACCCATCTGCACAAGTGTAATACCGTTTATACAAGTGTCTGCACAAGTTGTGCCTGACTAAAGAAATAATCTCTCTATTTATGCCGACGTCTGCATAAGTCGGTCTCTGTCTGCATAAGTCTCTTTCAATTCCGGAAAGTGTCTGCATTACTAGCGTTTCATATAAATATAAATATATATATATAGGAGCGATAAATTAATTTGGAGGTAGCGACGTGCCAATGAATTGGCAATATTTTTTTTTTTTCATGACAATATTTTGGTATCATTTTCTAAACCACCGTATACCTTGGTGCCATTTTCATTATGTTTTTCGTATACCACGTGTAAAGTATTGTGTTTACTCCCCGTTGTCAGGGAGTAAAACGCCACATGTACTCCCTCCTAGAAACTGCTACGAACATGCACGTTTCCCTACGTTTTTCTCGGCTAGCACCGCCTGCGTATTGCAGCCCTAGCTTCGCTCGAGCCGCAAATTACTGCAGGCAGCACTAATCGTGAAAAAAATAGACACACGAGCATAAGCGTCGCAGTTTCTAGAAATGAGGTTATGTGACGTTTTCGACCCTGTAATCGGGGATTAAGCATAAATAACTTTCCGCCGGGCATGTGAAAAAATTGTATATAACCCTCGAGAGTAATGAGGACTATGAACGTTCGCGAGTTGCTGCCCTCGCATCGCTCGTGCATCAAGTTTCTCACGGGCGTACATAGCCTACTTTACTCCCTAGGTGTATAATCTACTATTATTATTTTTGTAAGATTATTCGACAATAGTTATCCTGAGTATTGCGGTCGTTCCTATTATGTAAAAACGAAGTTTTTACATAGGGAGGGGCGGCGGTTTTTTTTAAATTTTATCAGTAATTTTATTTCACACCTCCTGAGCAGGGGCTTCGCCCCCTGCACCCCCACCAAGGGCTCTGCCCCTGGACCCCGTCCTGCGCCCCACACACTTGCTTCCGATGCATTTTTTCTTCTCGCTAGTGCCTTATTATCATTTATTAAATAGCCATGATTTTGAGTTCGATTTAATTTTTTGTAGGTAACTGATGTACCGAGGTAAGTCAATAACGACCATTGCTACAAACTTTTTTCATACGGTATTATTTTTTGTATCATGTATTTATTAGTCATATGTGTTTTAGGTGCTCAACTCTCTTACTTGGCTCATAGAGTAGTGGTTGATCTGTTATTTGTAAGTTGCCGATCTTTAGGCTTAAGTTATTTCTACAGTGAGACAACAGATGGTACAGTTACAGACCTCGTCAATGGTTGCTAGTTAGATGATGTTGAGCAAATTGATATTTATGAAGTAGCGTAGTTCCACTTTGCTACTTCTGCAGCTCCGTTAGTTATTTTAAGTGTCAATACTTTAGAATGTGAGGGGTTAGGTAATTAGGAACTGGAAGGGAATCATAATAAAAATGCTCTATGTTAAAAGGTCTTTAAATTACCTACAATTTCTTGTTTTAAAATTTAAATTATCTCTAGCCTGTCATTTGTTATTAATGAAAATATGGTTTATATTTCTTTAATTAATATCTCAAAAACTTTTTCATTTTTCCACTCAAAATTTTTACCACTTATTACACTTATCGAGTAAAACATTGTGCTAAAATTTGAAGAGGTTATGTTGATTTGTTTCCGAGAAAAAAATTATTTTTGAAAAAATGTGCGTTTTCTTTCCTTTAGGATAACAGGAGTAAAAGTCAATGAATCGTTTTGAAATTTGGCACAGAATTAGCTTTTTTATATCTAAGGAGTCAGTTCTTTGTCCGAAAAAATCTGACCGTTGTGACCAAAGATATTTGAGGTTAAAATTTTTTTATAAATTTCTTATATTTGCATTTTTAAAAAGAATATTCGATTGATTCAAAATTTTTACCACTTATTACACTTATCGAGTACAAAATTATGTTAAAATTTCAAGAGAGTATGTTGATTTGTTTTGTGACGTGGTGCCGTCCATGTCCCGGGGAGTTCGCGCGAGAACGCACACACATGTGTCCGCTGCTCCCGATAACCCCTTCCCGCTTTCCCCGTGCCGCTAGGCCCGGGTAACTGCGGCCACCAACAGCCATCACGGCGAGCACAGCTACCAAGCCAGCCGCTGTTGCCGCCGCCGCTACAAACAGCCTGCGCGAGGTTGCCAACGCCGCTGCGTGAAGCAGCCGTCGCGTGTCAGGATCGGCAGCCGCAGAAAACGAGCGAGGAGAGGCCGAGGGAGCCCGAGTATGGGCGAACCAGCCCGAAGCCGGAACATGCTCGCCGGCCGGCTGCCTGCCGGCACTTGCTCCGCCACGCGCGTGCCGACAGCATCGAGTGCCGAGAGTGCCGACCGAGTGTGTGTGTATGCCACGGTACCGAGAGGAAGAGAACGAGATCGAGATCGAGATCGAGAGAGAGAGAGAGAGAGAGAGAGAGAGAGAGAGAGAGAGAGAGTGACCGCCGTGATTCAGCTCTCCTGGTCGCCGCGACCACCGTAAGTCCCCGACCGTTATTTCTTCCTTCCTCCGACCAAACCGCGTGTGTGTGCGTTGGCACCGCGAATTGCCCTCCGAACCCCCTGCTCGTTGCGTGTAGCTGAAGCTACATCGTGGCGAGTTGTCGTCGCAGAGCAACTCGTGCTCTACCATCCGCGCTCAGCTCAATTATTCCTGTTTTTATCGGTACGACAGCGCGCGTACCTGGTGCCCTAGACATTTTGTATATTAGCTGTTAATAGTTCATTTCTTTTTTTAAATAAAGAGTACAGCAGTAGTTAGATATTACAATTCTGACTTTTATTTGCGTTAGTGTTATAATAAGAGTATTGTGTATTTGTCACTTGGCGGAAACCTGCTGCCTAATAGGGTTTCTCGCCCGCGGTTGCCCTGATCCCCAGCAATCGTGATAACTGGAGCAGCCAACGTGGGGCCACGGAAAAGGCCGTGGCTAAGTATATTAGGGATCGCGTTCGCCATTGCGGTGCGCGCACATACGGGGGAGACGGCGAGGGAAGCTGGCAGCCATTTTGGGATTTTTATTCGCAGCCGCCTGTTCAGTGATTATCGAAAATTGAACTTTTCGTGCGAATAATTGCGGATGCTGGAGCTGTGGAACTTTATTTCTTTCGATTTAGTATTGCTTATGCGAATAAGGAATTTTGAAAAATAATTAAATTTAGGGGTAAATTGAAATTTGGTTTGGGAATTCGAAAAATAATTATTTGGGGTTTGGGAGCAAAATTTATTTTTCTAAATTGTGAAAATTCCCGTTAGAGAATTTATGCGTAATTTGGCTTTAGCATCGCGTGTGTAGGAATGGATGCGAAACCGTGTAGGCTATACCTGGGGCAAAGGTACAGTTGCGTTTTTCTTTCTTTTGCCTTTGCATGATTACGCTCTGCCACGCGACAGAACTCAAACAGTAGTGCGTGCAGTTTCTGGCAGCGGAAATTGGCAAGTTTGAGCGAATCACATTTAAAACATAGCTTTTTGTTTTTTGCTTGGGTTTTGCACAGCCTATTCTCCAATCCAAAAATTTCTTTTCCCTATTTCCGGCCTACATAAGCGTCGTGTCGTGGAAAATTTCGAGCCTTCGGGTATTGCTTGGTTACCCGGGGGAGTCTTTGTTTTAAACGTTGTCGAACTTCGTCAAAGTGCTTGAGCGAAATTCGGTTTTGTCGAGTATTTCGAGTTTCGCTGAATACTCAAAATATTCTATTCGTTGGTATTTAATTTAAAAATTTCGTTATAGATTTCGTTTATCTTTGCAATAATAAGTAGCCTTTTCATCTAAAGAGTAAACGAGTAGTTGGTTAGAACTTTTAGTCGGATTGAAAAGTGCTGGTCTTGTTTAATTCGCGCAGTAGTAATCTATTGGAAATTAAATACGAGGTTAGTTGGTCAGCCGTCGGAAAGTTGATTTTCTTTTCCCAGGATTTTTGATGATTGGCTGATGAAGTGCGTGACGTTGAAAATTTTTTTTTCGAAATAAATTAGAACGTGGTATCGCTGTTCGTGAGAGCGTTTGAGTAGTGGGAGTTGAGTTCATATTGTTATAGTTATTCGAGTTGCTTCGTTCCGGGGGTGAATTCATTTCCGTCCAGTTAGATGATGCTCCTTTCGCTCACAGCTTAATATCTGCTCTCTCTGCTTAATGCACACAACTCCTAGGGTTACTGCTCTGCTTACGCTTATGATTTATTGGTTTTTTTTTAGTGCATTTAGTTAATAATAATTGTAAATCGCACCTTTTCATTTAGCTTGAGCTGAGCAGCAGTGCAGTCGCAGAGCTAGAAGAGCAGGGGCTATCTGAGATTCGTTCTTTTTCTCGGTTTGGATTTATTTTTATTTCGTCGTTGAAAATGGATGCGTCTCACGGTAGTTTAGTAACCATCAGGTTGGATGGCGATGATTTGATGTGTGCGGATCCGGAGCTGGGACAGCGAGCACTGCGCGACACCATTAACCGGGTGCCAGACGGAACAGTAATGCTTTTGGCGCATCAGCGAGGGTTAAACGTGGAAGCTGATGCGATGATAGTGCGCAATCGGCTGCAACGGTACTACATGCGTCGTCAATTCGGACCAGATGCCGCACTGTGACGGCAGGATCGTGACGAGCAACAAGTTTCGGCGCACGAGTCTACACGTAACTCATCCTTGGCTGAGAGCAACGCGTCCGTCGGACCAAGCGCGCAGGGGATTCATCCTCTGCTGCCGACGGGTCAATCCCTTGGACGCTTCCGTGACCCATTATCGATGAGCGAGCCATCGAGCAATTTTGTATCGCAGATTCACTTCGAGATTGACGCTTCGGGAATGTCTGGAGGAGTGCAGAGTGTAGGTGGCTTAGCGGAAGCGGAACGTGTTCATGCGCCGACGGATTGCCGAGTTAGTATCGTCGCACCAGATGATTTTCCAGCTGATAGCCGAGGAAAACATCAACCGAGGGCTCATTCCACGAGGTTTCCAATAAGCCCTCATCGGGTTCACGACATTAGTGATAATCAAGAAAATAGTATGAATTTAACCGACCCCACTCACATCTCGAGCTCGTATATTCCGATTTCGAGGCCGAAGACCGCGTTTGTGCGCGGACAAAAGGAATGCTACGAGGGAGCAAACGTCGTTTCGTCGGGGGCCAAATGTGTCAGAGTGCAACACGGGAGTCTCGAGTGCTACATCTAGCAGCACGACCGTTTCTACAGCTGCACCGTTGCCTTCAGAGTATGCTCCGAGATTAAGTTTTACTCGTCGCGAACCGACGGAGTTTGTAGTGCTGGTATCTGAAAGTGAGCGTTTATGTCATCCTAGTGTTGTGCAACCGAATAGTGTACCGTGTAGTTCGCGAAGTGAGGTAGTGCATCGGATTAAATTGCAGTATAATTCGGTGCCGTCGTCGCACAGTTTGCCCGGATTTTCTCAGAGTTCTCAGCCGGAACTCCGTAACGTGCCTGTATATTCGCAAAGTCACATGCCGAGAATGGAGAATAATCCAATGTTATCGCACATGCCGCTGCCGCCGGCAAATTTCTCTAGTGTACCATATACAGCGTGTCCAAAAAGTCTGGAAACACCCAAATAATTTCTCAGCTGAATTACTATTGGAAAATGTTAAGGTCGCCTTTGTAGTAATTTTTTACGAGGAATCCAATGGTGACCTTGGATTCGACCTTGGACCTCATTTTTGAGGTTATTTCAAGGTCAACCTCATTTTTTAAATGGTAACCCCTATTTTTTATAGCGGAATCTGAAAGAGCGGAAAATTTTACGTCCGGATATGTATTAAGGTATGAGGTTGAGGTTACCCCCAGAGGTCAAATTGAGGTCAAAGTATGATTTCTTAAAAATTTCGCGAGTTCAGTGGTAAAACAAAACAAACAAAGGTAAGGTTTGGTAAGTTCGAACGAAGACTTGAAGGTGACCTCTGATTCGACCTTGAACCTCATTTTGAGCCTCATTTTTGAGGTTATTTCGAGGTCAACCTCATTTTTTTAAATGGTAACCCCTATTTTTTAGCGGAATCGGAAAGAGTGTGAAACTTTACGTCCAAACATGTACTCAGAACATAGTTCAAGAAGGACCTTGACGTTCATTTGAAGGTCATTTAAACTTAATGACGGTCTGATCTTGTGTAAACTTTTTATCACACTGAGCGAGGTTAATTCTTTAGTAGTTTTCAACGAGAAATCTAATGGTGACCTTGACATTGTCCTTAAAAGTCATGTCAAGTTCAATTTTTTTACATTTAGCGTTACCCAGGAACAACGACGTGGACGTAGTAAAATCTGTTCCCTTTGGGGTGCTTGATTTACGTGAGTCCCCTTGCCTCTCACGATGGGGTGCTTGATTTACGTGAGTCCCCTTGCCTCTCACGATGGGGCGCTTGATTTACGTGAGTCCCCTTGCCTCTCACGATGGGGTGCTTGATTTACGTGAGTCCCCTTGCCTCTCACGATGGGGCGCTTGATTTACGTGAGTCCCCTTGCCTCTCACATTTGATTTTTTTAAACAGTATAACATCTTATTTCAAGTGCTCGAACTGTTCTCCATTCATTTCTTGACAGTAACCTAATCGATGATAGAAAGCACCAACAGCATTTTCAATCATTTCAGGAGAAATGAGAGCTGATTCATCAATGATCCTTTCACGTAATTCATCTAAGTTTAAGGGTTTTGTTTTGAATACACGATCCTTCAGATAACCCCAATAGAAATAATCTAGAGGCGTTAAATCGGGGGACCTAGCTGGCCATTCAATTGCACCTCTTCGTCCTATCCATCGATTAATGAATACTGTATCTAAGTATGTGCGAACGTTTCGTGCATAATGAGCTGCTGCACCGTCCTGTTGATACCATGTGTTATTAAAGTCCTCTCCAGCTATTTCTCTTATAGCAGGAACAATTTGATTCCGCAACATAGTTTCATACTTTTCTGCATTTAAATTGCCATCAATAAAAAATGGTCCTATAATCCTATTATTTAATATTCCAGCCCAGACATTTAATTTTTGTGGATATTGTGACTTGGCTTCTCTTGCCCAATGAGGGTTTTCAACTGCCCAATATCTACAGTTATGCCTATTTACGCTTGAGTCAAGTTGAAATGTAGCTTCATCTTAGAAGACTATATTTGATGGAAAATTTGGATTTCGTACGATGCGTGCCATCATATCATCACAGAATTCAACGCGACGATCGAAATCATCTTCATTTAACTTGTGTATTAGCGTTACTTTAAATGGATGGAACTTCTCTCTCTTTAGTATGTTATGAATAGATGATTTACTTATTTCGTGCACTTGAGCAGCTCTACGAACGGAAGTATGCGGATCTTCGGTGAATGTTAACACAACATCTAAAGATTTCTCTTCGTTACCTGCTGACATTGGTCTGCCTGATCGAGGTAAATCGCTGATAGTGCCGGTATTTTCAAACCTTCTAACAGTTTTTGAACTGTTGAAAATGATAGTGGAGTTCCACCAACCCTAAATGAAGCATTAAAAATATCTCTTACGGCCCTATAAGATCGCTGCATGTGTCCCCAACCTCTCATCATGAGAATCGTTATTCTTTCTCTATCAGTGAGTTTGTTCATTTTTATTACTCTTCGTAGTAGACCTTATCCAAAAATACTTTTTGAGTTGAAAATAAAAAGAACTTTTAATTTTCAAAAATATGTTTGAAAGATGACCAACCCTTTTCTGTGGTGGTTATGGAATGAATAATAGTTTATTGTCACTCTAACCATACGAAAAATAACAAGTAACAATGTTCAATATTTAAACGCTTCAAAAAATTTTACAATGAATCAGCTCTCATTCCTACTGAAATGATCAAAAATACTGTTGGTGTTTTCGATCATCCATTAGGTTACTATCAAAAAGTGGATGGAAAATAATTCGAGCACTTGAAATAAGATGTTAGACTGTTTAAAAAAATTAAAAAGTTTACACAAGATCAGACCGTCATTAAGTTTAAATGACCTTCAAATGAACGTCAAGGTCCTTCCTGAACTATGTTCTGAGTACATGTTTGGACGTAAAGTTTCACACTCTTTCCGATTCCGCTAAAAAATAGGGGTTACCATTTAAAAAAATGAGGTTGACCTCGAAATAACCTCAAAAATGAGGCTCAAAATGAGGTTCAAGGTCGAATCAGAGGTCACCTTCAAGTCTTCGTTCGAACTTACCAAACCTTACCTTTGTTTGTTTTGTTTTACCACTGAACTCGCGAAATTTTTAAGAAATCATACTTTGACCTCAATTTGACCTCTGGGGGCAACCTCAACCTCATACCTTAATACATATCCGGACGTAAAATTTTCCGCTCTTTCAGATTCCGCTATAAAAAATAGGGGTTACCATTTAAAAAAATGAGGTTGACCTTGAAATAACCTCAAAAATGAGGTCCAAGGTCGAATCCAAGGTCACCATTGGATTCCTCGTAAAAAATTACTACAAAGGCGACCTTAACATTTTCCAATAGTAATTCAGCTGAGAAATTATTTGGGTGTTTCCAGACTTTTTGGACACGCTGTATGTCGTGTGACGTACTGCTTTGTTATATCCACTATTTAGAGCTCGTTTATCAAAAACGACCCCAGAACAAGCACTAAACCACCTTACCTTCGTGACTCCTGACTGAGCCACACCCCGACTTAAGACTTATATCTCGATGAAGGGGGTTCTAATGGTGAGCAACAACTACAACTACCGTTATGCCAACGATGAGACAGTATTGCGTTACTGGCTACCCACGCTGATGATTTTCTTTTATTCCTGAAAATAAGACTCGAGGGACAGCACAACCACACTCGCAAATAATAACAATTATAATACTTGGAGGTTAATGTAACTTTATTAAAAGTTGGATTGAGTGAGAAACTCCCAAAAATGGCGGCTAGCTGCTGCGTCAGACCCCTTGCTCAAGATGGCGTCTCTTTCCAAGTTCGTCTCGTGGCCCTTGAACCTGTAAAGAGAGAGAATATCCGACCACAATAATCTCGAAAGTTGAATTCCGCCTCGACACACTCTGGAGCGATTCAGCTTCGCCGGCCAATCTGCACCTATACTGCTCGCTATAAGACTACTCGACCCCTGGACGACACACGGACTGTTACTACTACCTCGATTCTACTTCCCTATTTTAACGAGCTCTCGACCCGTAGCTAATTACAAATAATCCTTGTTTCCTTACAACACGACTCTTAGTACACTACTAATGCTATAGCACAGTGAAGCTAATGTGACTATTATATACGTGGCTAATGCAACTGTTATATCTGTGGCTAATGCGACTACTGCTGCTGCTGGCTGGAGAACAAGAGAGCGCTCTTCCTCGAAGCGATCAAGCCCGAGCCCTCCGTTCTGATTCTTCTCCCTTACGTGGATACCATTCATTGGTCCGGCCCCCTCGACTTGCTCACTTTTATCCACCAGGCCATGACTCGCAACTACTTTGAGTCGTGATAGGTCTACGCGGAACATGCGCGGCCCCTATCTCACTCGTTGCGACGCCCGGTGCTCAACTATCGTGCGCGCTCACCATTCTATATCGCTACTTACTCTATGCGTGAGCTATTACACAGCGCTACTCTCTCTATCCTTTTACGTATTCATGCCCGCGCGCACTAGTTCTACTCTCCCTCTCTCTCTCTCTCTCTCTCCCCCCCTCTCTCTCTCTCTTTCTCTCTCTTCTCCCAGTACACACGCTCTGCCTGACTATCCGGCGGCCGGTGCCCTCTTCCTTCCTACTACTCTCTCTCTTTTCCCGCACGGTACCTGTCTGCCTGCAGTGTCCTGGCCAGCGGCTTCCCTCTCCACTGCTTTCTCTCTCTCTCCCCCGCGCCTATCTTGCTGCTGCGCGATAGCGTATCTCTCACGTATACTCCTGCATACTCCCACTATTCTTCCTGCGCGGACTAGTTGCGCGGCGCTCAGTCTGCGCCTCTACTGACATCGTCCACATCGCGCGCTCGTGATGTCGGCTCTCGACGCCGCTCACCGGGTTACGCGTCTCCCTCGTCCGCCTGCTCTCTCTCGGCCCCTTCCCCCTCGTGCGTCTAAGTCTATCGCATCCCGTGTTGCTGCTCAACCTGGCCGTGGCGTCTAAGTGCGTGTGTGAGTGTGTGCGCAACCCGCTCGACATCCTTGCTGCCGGCGCGCACAACATGGCGGAGCCGGTCGAGCATGTGCTCGAAGCTGCTGAGGATGCCGATACATGTGACATCGTCACAATACCCCCCCACTAAGACGATGATTACCCGATAATCATTGGCTTACTCGATCCCATTACCCCCTGTTCCGGCGATCGCTCCAGAGCGTTATCTCTATTACTCGAACTATGACCTACTCACCTTATTGGCCTTGGGCCATGAAGGCCAGCAACAATGCTGCCTGTAGATCCCCGGGCAGGTGCCGAATACTTTGAAAATACTCCAGGATGGACGGGCTGGTAGTTGCCATTCCTGGAGTACTGCTTCCGGCCACCGGTTTTGACGGTGATGGAATAGGTGGTGGATCGGATGGTGCTGCCGGCTGATCCCACCGGCTCGGCCGCCGCCTCCCTGACACTTGGGACGAACCCCGGCTAGCTCCCTCAGGCTGGTCTCGTCCCGGTGGTTCCTTCAGACTTTGCAGCCACCGCAGAGCGCTATGATCAGTAATGGCGGTAAACTTATACCCCTCGAGATATGGTCGCAGTTTTTTAATAGCCCAAACCAAGGCGAGGCACTCCTTTTCCGTCGTGGAGTAGTTCCTTTCAGCGCTTGAAAGTACTCGATGGATGTACACGATCGGGTGTTCACCATCCTCGAACTCTTGGGACAATACCACCCCAATAGCATCATTACTAGCATCACACTGCACCGTGAACTCTCGGGTGAAGTCGGGCCTTGCCAATACCGAAGCCCTTGTAAGCGCGACTTTTAACTGTTCGAACGCGTCTTGCTGCTCCGCACTCCACTGCCATGCCTGCGTTTTCTTGAGTAACTTCAGGAGGGATAGTTTGATTTCGCTCTCCCTTTCGATGAATCTTGAATACCACCCCACCATTCCTAAAAATCGCCTTAACTGCCTCTTCGTCTTCGGAGCTGGATATTGTAAGATTGGCTCGACCCTTTCCATATCTGGCCGTGACCCATCTCGATCCAACAAGTACCCCACGTACCGAACTCTCGAACAACCAAACTCACATTTATTCCAATTGACTGTAAGTTGAGCATCTCGAATTTTTGTAAGGACTATCTCTAACCATTTTTGGTGCTCCTCGAACGAGTCAGTAGCTATGATGATACCATCAAGGTAACCAAACACATGTGGTTCCATTTCTGGACCGAAAAGTGCACCTATCAGCCGTTGAAATGTAGCTGGTGCATTCGTTAACCCGAATGGCATTCTTTTGAACTGCCACAAGCCCGAACCCGGAACTGCAAAAGCTGTATATTGCCTACTCTCTTCATCTAACTCGACCTAAAAGTACGCGTTTTTAAGATCGATTTTGGATATATATTTCGCCCGTCGCAACTTATCTAATATTCCATCCATATTTGGTAGCGGGTAAGCGTCCTTTTTGCTACGAGCATTCAAGTCCCGGAAGTCAATGCAGAAGCGGAATTTTCCATCCGACTTTTTCTGTATGACTGGTGCATGACACCACGCGCTCGCCGATCTCTCGATTATCCCTGCCCGATGCATTTCTCGAACGGCCTCCTGGGCTACCGACCACATTGCTGGTGATCGACGCCTGGGTGCATGGTGAATCGGAGTGTAGTCTGTCAGCTCAATGTGATGTTCCGTTAAATGGGTAGATGGCAGATAGTCTATAGTTTGTTTATGGATTAATCTATCCACGATCTCCTTGATGCGTTCGGCTTCGCTCGGCATCAGTTCAGTTAGCCCAGCACACTCCGCCATTATAGCCGGGGTGGAATCGTCGATCTTCGTGGCAAAGGGATGCCACTTCCCTTTATCTCCACATTGCCACCGTTTGTCTCGAAGTTGTAATGATAAGTCCCATTCGACTCCGAAATCCATACCCAAGATGATGTCATGATTGATTTCCTTGACGGCTCTGAACTCTAGTAGTCCCAAATGGCTATTGACATCAATCGATATTCGTAAATTACCTTGAATCTTCATCGGAAGTCCAGACACTCCTCTCACTTGGCCACTCGATGGTCGTAGTCGGTCTCGATATTTATCCAAAATTCGCGGACCAACCAGGGATATGGTCACTCCAGGATCTAGTAGTGCAAGGTAAGGCTCGTTTCCAATCATTACTCGAATAAAGTTTCTATTATCCAATGCGGCTGCTTCCACGACATCCTCGACCCCCACCCACTCTCGTAACTTCACGCTATCCTCCGGAATAGGGTCCTCCCCCCTGCTTAGACCGTTGCTACCCCCTCTCGATCCCGAAAGCCCTTCTTCCAGGTTTTGCGACGGTTGATTACCCTTGTTCATCGGTCCTGCTGCAGTAGCTTTGGATTCTGCTGTGTCCGTCAGCATTATGTCCACAACTTTTTGAATTTGTGGTAGCAGAGCATAATCTCTCTCTTCTTCTGGATTTAGCAGCGTCCAATCTTCCATAGGTAGCTCCAATACTATTTCGTTATGCATTCCTTCTTCATTCTCGCCCTCCTTTTCGGATCCACTGTCCTCTTCGCTGCTTGACGGTACCCAGCTGACCTGCTTTTCTCCCCAAGGTAAGGTAGCATCTGATGATTGTTCTTTCTCATCTTCAGTAGTTACCTTTGCTAATTCTTCGTCCCCCTCTTTCTCCTTCCTCGAAACCGTAACACAAGGTTTCTCCACTTCCTCTATCCGAGCCGTAACACAAAGCTCATCTATACTCGAATCAGCTGCAGCCGGCTTCGATATACTCTCTCCTCGAGCCATACCACAAGGCTCCTTTACGCTTGAAACCGTCGCACCCGGTTTCAGCATACTCTTCACTCGAGCCGTAACACAAGGCTCCTTTACGCTTGAAACCGTCGCACCCGGTTTCAGCATACACTCTACTCGAGCCGTAACACAAGGCTCCTTTACGCTTGAAACCGTCGCACCCGGTTCCAGCATAATCTTCACTCGATGTTTCCCCCCACTCGACCCCGACTCCATGTCGTTGACGTCCTCCTTTAGCTCTACTACTGCGCTTTGGGCCCCAGTTACTCCTGCGTAGGACGCGGGGGCCTCTATTGCGTCCTGGCGGGCCCGTTTCCCAAAGCTAACACAATATGGCGGCAATTAGGGCACTCCTTTAGTATGGTACCCTCCTTGCCACACCCTTGGCACTGCTGCCCTTGCTTTGTTGGACAATCACGAGAAAAGTGTCCTTTTTTCCCGCATGTATAACAAGCTCTTTTTGGACAGTCAGCTGCTCGATGACCTACTAATTGGCAAATGAAACATAGTCCTACAAAGCTCGAGCCCCCCCCATCCCCCAAAGGTCTCGAGTTCTCCACTGGCCCACAATACGGCGCCGGTTGGCTGTTGTATCCATCAGGCTTTGTTGTCTCATTCTCCTGAATCTTCCCTCTAGGTGGTGAACCGCTTGATGCTTGAATTGTAGGGACTGAGCTTCTACCCTCCTTCCCATTGGACCGTCCCGGTCCGCCGGGGTTATTCACTGCTGCCACTTCTCCTTCCGTTCTCTTTGCTCCGTCCTTTTTGTTTTTCTTTTTACTCTTCCCTCTCTCCGGCTGGCTGCTCTCCTCTTCACTAGAAGACTCCCCCACCGCCGCTACTTTGTGTGTGCTGCGGTGCGGGCCACTGTATGTTGTCCCTGGAATTCTCGATTTGTCTCGACGAGGCGGAGAGTGATATCTCTCCTTAATCGTCTCTCGTCTCTCAAATTCCCTGCCAAATTTCTCGATTGTCTCGAAGCTATCTAACCTCTTATCCCATAGATAATCTTAATAGTCTGGTCGTAGGTGAGAGAACGCCAAGTTCAGTTGTTCTCTTAATGAAGGTGGTCTCTTTAAGTGAGCAATGATTCTTCGAAATTTTGTTAAGAATGGGGACACCTTTTCCTTCAAACCTTGGTAACGTGCCCTCAGTTCTTCCATGATATCGTCCTCATGTAGTTCACCAATAAATTGGCATCTGAAGGCCTTCTCGAAGGTTGTGAAGTCCCATAGTTCTATATCTTCCTGATGTATACATCATACCAATCACCTGCTTCCTTGATTAGCACACTTGCAAGGTATGGCAGGAGCTGTTCATCACGGATCCCAGTGGCTCTTTTACACGCCTTCAGGCGTGACAAGAACTGCTCTGCTGAGTCCTTAACATCGCCCGTGAACTCGAGCTGTCTGGAAGCGCTATCTTCCTGCGTCGTCGGGGGTAGAACGTGTTGTCATCTGTTTAGTAACTCTTACGAATCGTTCTTCCCTCGATTCATACTCTTCATCTAAGTCCTCTCTTCTGTTGTGGATCTCGAAATTCCGCGTATGTCTTGGCCTGTCGCCCAACTGCCTAATTCTCGACCTATGGCATGATTCGTCGTTCCTTGACTGCGCTTGAAGGCTTGGCATGTGTGCTATTGGCAACCGCGAGCAAGGTGTGCTCCCTCTTGCCTTAGTACTCGCCGCCTCGTAAGGTAGTTGCAGTGGCATCAAATATTGCCTGTCCATTGAATTTTCCAACCACCTATTTTCCCTCTGCTTTGAGTTTAAGTTATGCTCCCTGCTGATAGTGATCCTGGGAATTGTTCCATTACTGCTGTCTCTAGGGGACACCTGTGTTCCCGATAACCTCGCACTGGCTTGTGCAGCCATGTCATCCGCCGGACCTTGGTTTCTGGTGACCTCGACTTCCGCTTCTGTCTCTGGGTCAGTGCGTCTCTGACCCCAGTATTTTCCTTTCGTCGAGATCGTACATCCTCTTCTTCCGTCTCGTACTCTTGGTTGACGTCACTAAAGGCCATTACCAATTCGTCCTCCGATGGCACGTCTTTGCCTTCGGCTTCATCCGTTTCTGGGAACCATGGCACTTCCGTTACCCCCACCGTCCGTAGGCAAGCTCGAAACAATCTCTCTGCCTTAGCTCGATGGCTACCGTGATCATTGAGACCTAATTCCTGTAGGTTACTTTCAACCTCTTCGCTCGATTTCCTCATCACATCACGAAACCGGGCCCTATACTCCCGATTATTACTGAGCTCTCTCATCCTGGCTTGATATTGGTCCACTTTTTTGGCTTTTATTGTTGCCATGTTGCGCGCGCTATGTAATGCCTCACCACCAGAAGGGATACAGGAAAATAGAACTCGACCCGTATTCGTGATTATTCAATGTTGAGCTCTAATTAAAATACTCGAACCTGTAAATTCAAATACTCGAACCTGTAAATTCAAATACTCGAACCTGTAAATTCAAATACCCGAACCTGTAAATTCAAATACACGAACCTGTAAATTCAAATACTCGATAGACAGGAAGAGTTAGGAAGGGGGAGAGGCAACTGAAATTTTCTTCTCGTTTCAAATTAAACCCCGAGTTGTCTAGTAACGGAATGATTTTTCCGTTTCCAAATTTCTAACACACTCCGATGATCAACCTGAAAAGAAAATTCTCGACCCACAATTCACTTAAGAATCCCCCTTCCTGAGCCGTTTGTTCCTTTTCTTACTTTCGTACTGACAGCACTGTATCGCCACTTTTACTCGACTTATTCACTGCCACTAATTACTCCTTCACCACATATGACACAAACACTATCTCAACTCGACCCGTTGTTGCTACCATTAATTAGTTGGGCGCCATTTGTGACGTAGTACTTTGTTATATCCACTATATAGAGCTCGTTTATCAAAAACGACCCCAGAACAAGCACTAAACCACCTTACCTTCGTGACTCCTAACTGAGCCACACCCCGACTTAAGACTTATATCTCGATGAAGGGGGTTCTAATGGTGAGCAACAACTACAACTCCCGTTATGCCAACGATGAGACAGTATTGCGTTACTGGCTACCCACGCTGATGATTTTCTTTTATTCCTGAAAATAAGACTCGAGGGACAGCACAACCACACTCGCAAATAATAACAATTATAATACTTGGATATTAATGTAACTTTATTCAAAGTTGGATTGAGTGAGAAACTCCCAAAAATAGCGGCTAGCTGCTGCGTCAGGCCCCTTGCTCAAGATGGCGTCTCCTTCCAAGTTCGTCTCGTGGCCCTTGAACCTGTAAAGAGAGAGAATACCCGACCACAATAATCTCGAAAGTTGAATTCCGCCTCGAGACACTCTGGAGCGATTCAGCTTCGCCGGCCAATTTGCACCTATACTGCTCGCTATAAGACTACTCGACCCCTGGACGACACACGGACTGTTACGACTACCTCGATTCTACTTTCCTATTTTAACGAGCTCTCGACCCGTAGCTACTTACAGTGCATTCACAGTATCGCGTGTGCGCGTGCAAAACGAGGTGAACGCGAGGGCTCGGCTTGCGCGCGATAGCTACGCTCGCGCGCGAGGACTGCACTCGCACGCGAGAGGAGCGCGAGAGCTATGCTCGTACGCGAGAAGAGCGCGCGGACTACACTCGCGCGCGAGGGGAACGCGAGGACTACACTCGCGAACGCGTGAGGGGAGCGCGAACACTACACTCGCACTCGAGGGGAGCGCGAGCACTACACTCGCACTCGAGGGGAGCGCGAGCACTACACTCGCACTCGAGGGAAGCGCGAGGACTGTACTCGCACGCGAGTGGAGCGCGAGGGCTACACTCGCACGCGAGGGGAGCGTGAGGGCTATGCTCGCACGCGAGGGGAATCCCCGGGCGCTAAGGGAACGCAAGAGCTACGCTCGCGCGCTAGGGGAATCCTCGGGCGCTAGGGGAACTCGAGAGCTATGCTCGTGCACTAGGGGAATGCTCGCGCGCTAGGGGAAACACCATTTGGAGTTAAGTTGGCACCATACAACCTGACTTATCGTCAATTTAATTATATTTAGTTTATCTATATAAAAGCCCGAAAGTAATGTAAACATGCACAGCTGTCATTTCATAATAACATTGTGCAACATCAGCTCCTTTTTTCCACAAAGTGTTGTTCTTAGTTTTCATTGTTTCGAACGGATTTGGGAGTAAACATTTAGTGTATTATGTGTGTGTGTGTGTGTGTGTGTGTGTGTGTGTGTGTGTATATATATATAGAGGTAACTTCATGTCAACTGTGACAGGCAAAATTTTAAAATTGTTCAAAATTTTTTTACCAGTTCCAAATTAGCCCCAAAATACAACCCTAGAGTTTTAGAGCAAAATATTCAATGGTTCAAAAGTTAGAATTAATTTAAAATTTGAAAATTTTGAATTTTTTCATAAATGTTCAACATTTATGATTTTTTAACTCAGAAACTTGAAACTTTTTGTATAGCACATTGAAGGGAAAAAAGTTTCCAAATTGGAAGTAGAATTGCTCAGATGCAACATCAGCTCCTTTTTTCCACAAAGTGTTGTTCTTAGTTTTCATTGTTTCGAACGGATTTGGGAGTAAACATTTAGTGTATTATGTGTGTGTGTGTGTGTGTGTGTGTGTGTGTGTGTGTGTGTGTGTGTGTGTGTGTGTGTGTGTGTGTGTGTGTGTGTGTGTGTGTGTGTGTGTGTGTGTGTGTGTGTGTGTGTGTGTGTGTGTGTGTGTGTGTGTGTGTGTATAGAGGTAACTTCATGTCAAGTGTGACAGGCAAAATTTTAAAATTGTTCAAAATTTTTTTACCAGTTCCAAATCAGCCCCAAAACACAGCCCTAGAGTTTTAGAGAAAAATATTCAATGGTTCAAAAGTTAGAATTAATTTAAAATTTGAAAATTTTGAATTTTTTCATAAATGTTCAACATTTATGATTTTTTAACTCAGAAACTTGAAACTTTTTGTATAGCACATTGAAGGGAAAAAAGTTTCCAAATTGGAAGTAGAATTGCTCAGATTTTCTCCAGATTGATGCCAATTATATTGCTAATTTATACGTAAGAAAATACCATACAAAATATGCTTAAGGTGGCTGTGACATGATTAATATCCCTCGACAGAGGCTAAAAATTTGATACAAAATGTTACTTTTAAAATGAGACTTTGATGAAAGTGGAATGCAAACTCAGAAATAAGTAACAGACAATTAAAACTGTCAAAACAGTGAAAAATACTACTATAGTACTGTTATAGTATTGTTATAGTACTTTTCACGTCTACGTAACTTCTTTATATGCGTTCTGCTTATTTATTCATTTCTACATGACTCCCTTATATGCGTGAACGTCCTATCCCCCGCCTACTTGGATTTAAAAATTGAGCTATGTTCGATGCGCGATGCGCGATGCCGTCCGAAAAAAAGTTGTCCGAAATCTACAAGATTTATAACTCTATGGTTATAATATCCTATAATAATTTTAAACATAGAGTTATAAATCTCTTATAGATTTCGGACAACAACTTTTTTTCGGACGGCATCGCGCATCGCGCATCGAGCATAGCTCATGCAATGTGGATTCGCTGTGACGAAACACTTTTTCGCTTATATTATGAGTTAGCCAGAGGAATGAGAGAAAACGGAGCAAAAATCGACGAGTAATGACTAATGAGTAGGTATCTATTTGAGAAGATAGGAAACAAGAATAGTGGAATTTGTCTTGTTGAACGGAAAGTGGCGCCAGAAATGCTAGGATTGACATGCAACTAAAAGTAAATGAAGTGGCGACATTTGGAACTAAAAATTTTAAAAATTCGTGAAAGCCCACAGGGCACAGATGATCCAAATATTTTCTTCGATTATCGAAAGATTTCTTCGTTATATTTCCTTCGTTATAGTAGAAGAGACAAAAGCCGACCACGCGGTCTGTGTTAGTCTAGCGACTATATCCAAGCCTGTTCTCCTTCGTGTGCTCTGACGTGTGTCTGCTGTACACTCCTCGGCACAAAAAGGCCGCGTCCACAACCTCCGCGCCGGCGCAACGACGCGCGCGCTCGCCCGTGTATAAGGTATGCCTATATATACGCGAGCGTTATATATGTATAGGTATACCTTATACACGTGCGAGCGCGCGCGCCGCTGCGTCGGCGCGGAGCTATGCACGCGGCCCACCGGCCTACCGGCCAGCGTTGCCAGATTAGAGGGTTTCCCTCTAGATTTAGAGGGATTTCAAACTAGCTAGAGGGAAAATAGAGGGGAAAATTTTTTAGAGGGATTTCCTAAAGGGTTTTAATATAAATGGTATTATCTAAAGAAGCAATTTTTAATAAATACAATTCAAGGTATTCATATATTCAATTGACACTAAAAGAAACAACTATTAAAATCAAAATGAAACCTTTACATACAAACCAAAGAGATTTAAGCGATTGAGACTTGTACCTGTTTGTGATAACTTTTTGTTTGCTAGTTCAATTTTTGACTATCTAAATTTTTCTTACATTTTTTAATAACTTAGATTTTTTAATGTAGTTGCAAAAATGAAACAATTGCTTGAAATAATTAAGTGAATTTAGAAAATGAATTGATATAATAGTATGACATAATAGAACTTTTCGTACCTTGCGTGTAAAATTACATTTTATACCCACGTTGTAACTTCAAAAATATTCAGCCAGTGGGCATATAGTATATTACGATACGTGTGACTTAAGTGACCCATTATTGCACGGCGTGAGGTTAGCGCCCGAGCGCAGCGAGGGCGCTAAACCCCGTGTAATAATGACCCATTTAAGTCACGAGTATCGTATACTATTTTATAGCTCGTGTGACATAAATCCGCCATATTCTTATTTTATTTATTTGTGCATATTTATAATGATAGTTGGAAGTGGGGTGGGAGAAGTGTGGGGCGGAGGGGGGGGGGCTGCGCCCCCCGCCCTGAAAAAAATTAATAAAAAGTTATTTAAATAATAGAATACCTGATATAGAATATTGTTATTATTGAATCTAGAATATTGAATATATACATAAAAAAATCATAAAACTAGATTCTTGGCAATTTGATTTGTATCTTTAACAATAAGTTGAAGTTTATGAAAGTGAAAGATTTGTATACGTTATATCATTAAAGAGAAAGACTTTTAAAACTAAAATCCATACAGTTTAATATTGAATATTTAAAAAGCACCCGGTCTGCTATTCCATAGCAGATGAAACTAACCTATAATATAGAGAAGCCTTATTATCATCATTTTTATTTATTCTTTGTGGTTTGTCAACTATTAACCAAGTTTTACTTCTTTTCCTGTTCATTCTTATATGTAAAATCATATTTTTCAATAGTTTTGGTAGATAATTGGCGTTAATTACGTACCTGTGACTTAAGTAAATTCATTATTTCACAGTGTAATAATGGGCTACTTAAGTCACAACTAGCCGTGACTAAAGTGCGGATTTAGGTCACACAGTACTATAAAAGTATTTTATACCACCCTAACCTCAAAATCACAACTTTGATATGATTTTTCGGCGCTCGTGGTATAAAATACCGTTCGAAACTAGTGCGTAAGTCGATTATTTAGGTGGTGTGACTTTTTCGCACTCGCTTCGCTCGTGCAAAAAGTCACACCAGCTAAATAATCGACTTCCCCACCTGTGTCGAAATGTACTAATACTTAACGACTAAGAGGCGCAATAGCTCACATACTCCTATACAAAACCTTATAGAACCTATATATGCACTTTACGCCCGTGTGGGTGAAAATTATTTTATAACTATTATGCTTTCTTGTAATTTCTTAAATTCATAAGAATTTTTTCAGATATTTAGGAAAAGTCAAAGTTTTGAACTTTCTATAATATTACGCATCTTGGGAGGACAAGAGAACCACCCCTGCTAGAGCAGCTCTAGACTTCTCTTGTCCTCCCAAGATGCGTAATATTATAGAAAGTTCAAAACTTTGACTTTTCGTAAATATCTGAAAAAATTCTTATGAATTTAAGAAATGAAAAGAAAGCATAATAGTTATAAAATAATTTTCACCCACACGGGCGTAAAGTGCATATATAGGTTCTATAAGGTTTTGTATAGGAGTATGTAAGCTATTGCGCCTCTTAGTCTTTAAGTATAATACTTTATGCCCACTGGCTGAATATTTTTGAAGTTACAACGTGGGTATAAAATGTAATTTTACACGCAAGGTACGAAAAGTTCTATTATGTCATTCAAGTTATCTTATAGGTACTTGACTACAATAAATTGATTTCAATACTTTCTTGTGTTTAATTTGGATAGAATGATGAACAAATTTGAATACATTTCTAAAAACAGTCATACAGTTGTTTCCGAGAGATGTTTGCATTACTTGACTATCAATAATTGATTTCACAACTTTCGTTTGTTTGATTTGCAGTAAACAATTTGAATGCTTACATATAATTTGTTCAGCATACAATGACTCAAAGAAGTGAAAGACTTTTTGACTGGTATTTATTTGATTTCTTTTAAAAAATCATAAATATTATTATTTTATAGATTATACAGAAAAACGTCTATACTTGCCTTATTTTATACTTTCGTAGAAAGTTTTATATTATTTTCGAACTTTCTTGTGTTTAATTTGTATAGAAAGATGAACAAATTTGAATACATTTCTGAGAACAGTCATATACAGTAGTTTCCAAGAGTTGTTTGCATTACTTGACTATTGATAATTGATTTCACAACTTTTGTTTGTTTGATTAGCAGTGAACAATTTGAATGTACTTACATATAATTTGTTCAGCATACAATGACTCAAAGAAGTAAAAGACTTTTTCACAGGTATTTATTTGATTTCTTTTACAAAATCATAAATATTATTATTTTATAAGGATTATACAGAAAAAACGTCTATACTTGCCTTATTTTATACTTTCGCAGAAAGTTTTATATTAACAATATTATTATTTGTACAATCATGAAAAAAATGATTAACATTTGTAGAGAGTGCTCATTGAATAGATGAGATTCGAATAAATAAAAGGACTAGACAAATTGGGTTGTTTTTTTATAGATTATGCAGAAAAAACGTCTATATACTTTCGTAGAAAGTTTTATATTAACAATATTATGATTTATACAGTCATGAAAAAAATTATTACCATTTGTAAAGAGGGCTTATTGAATAGACGATACTAGAATAATTAAAAGGGCTAGCCAAATTGTGTTGTTAGAACGTACTAAAAAAATTAGCTTTTAAAAAACGTGTTGATTGTTATAATATAGAGAGAAATTAGTATTTGAGATGTAACATTTATCGCGTTGGCGAAACTTTACTTGTAAGTTCGTTTGATCAATGAATTATTTGGATCCGTGACGGTATTAAATAAAGAGATTAAATAAAGAGTACTCAAAATGCATTTATTTTACTAGAAAAGGTATTTTAGGTTACAATGTAGGTACAAGCTTATAAGGAATAACAATTTTTGCGAGGGTACAAATATAAGATCCGCTCAAGAAGATAGTGTCGTACCTATAAAAATTTAATTTTTTTCTTACATCATGTGATATATGATTTCCATCATACTCTTCATGTACGTTAAATTGTACGTCAAAATTATCGGTAATAGTACCATTAAATAACTTTCTCTTGTTGCTCTTATCCTCCAATAATGGCTGACTAGCTAACTGATGGATAGGATTTTCTATTTTATTAGGTCGGTTTTCTACAAAAGAAAACAATAAAAGATTTTAAAAATGGTAAATTAATTATATTGCACGGGGAGGGGGCAGTATTTAGACGATTCGCTATAAAATTGAAGTCAACTAGCGAATTTATTTAGTTCGACGTAAGATATTCCAGAGCGTGCTTAATTCAAAATTACGATGAAGATTATATATATATATATGTCCGCATTAAAATAGTGTTAATGAAATATAATATGTGTGATAAATCAGAATACGTATAGTTAAACACAAACTATGAGTATATATAAAATCCACCTTTGAACTATTATTCAAACTTTAATTTAGCAATATTTTAGCAACTTTATAAGAAATAAACTTTTTTAATTAGCTATTTGACTATTATTGTTGATTATAGTAACGTTATTATTTATAAAGATATATCTGTCACTTCGGGTTTTCGAGCCAAAATCCAATTGTGACTTGTTTCCTAAGAAACTTTTGCTCGTTTTAGAGCCTGTAATTTTATCTCCAATAGCTCGGGATCAAGCCCGATGCTACACTAAAATGGGGTTATAATATTGGCAACAAAGGGCGCGACGCGGTGGTTAATATCAAATAATAATTGTTAATTAAAAATTCGTTAATCTATATTTTGATCAAAGAATGTACACCAATAAAAACGCACAGATAAACTAGCCACATACTGCCGTAGATCCTTTAATATTTTATTAAACCGGGTTTTGGCCCTAATTTTCAAATTCACGATTTAGATACATGAAATGAGGGAGACAATGTGGCAAATGTTCTGACTAGAGAAAGGAAGAAAAAGGACAGCACCTTAGAATGTTTATTTATTTGGTTGCCCTGCTGGACGGCTTACCCCTCAGTAAAAGCAGATGATTTGTTCGAATGAAAATTAAATGAAAGAAGCGAACACAAATGAAATTGATTTTTAAGAAAAGAATATTTACTTTTATTAATTAAAAATGTTAGAATTCATAAAGTAGAATTTTTAATGTTATATCGCACGAGCTGTTAGGATAATGCAAAGTTTTTTGGTGAGCGGTGGTTCACAGAAATCGAACGAGAACTTGCTTTGCAAAGTAAGATTAAAAAAAACACGTGTACATTGCCTAGAAAATACGGAGCGAACTGAGACCGAGAGTGAAAATTTAATGTGAATCGCTCCGCTTGAAGATCTTGAGATGAGTGTGTGGGGGTACGCTACAGTGGTGCAAGCCTCAGATTGAGAAGAGATGCCACTTTCCCTTGTTTTAAAGGTCGAGGGATGCTATTGGTCGCTCAGCTTTTTGGGACCACTCTCACTCAAAATCGAATACTCTGATTCGTTAGTTAGTTTTGAATATGCGGATTCAATATAATTTAAATGCTAAACAATAAGTGAACAATCTTATTGTTTTACATTTAGTGATCAATAATGGTTTTCCTAAAATCATTATTATTTTATATAAAACTATCATGTCATGGCTGTTTTCACGTTATTAAAAAAAATTTTATTTTGTCCTTAATTTTCAACAGTTATCTGGCTTTTTAATGTATAAGTATTTAACTTAACCCAAAAAGATTTTATATATTAACTACTTCATTTTAAGCGGTTAAGGGGACAAGCCATGGTTAGGGGGTCGAAAAATCGATTTTTTTTTATTTAATATTTTGATAGCAAATTTTCCGCTGAATACGATGCTTCCAACCGCATTTCGAAATTCGATTTCGTTTAGAAAATACAGCTAAAACCGTGAAGTTACTTTTTTGCATATTTAGTGATTTTACTCAAAATATCACTTTTAGATATTAATACTATTGTTAATCTTATATTATTTTATACTTCACAGCATACACGATACAATACTAAATGTATAACGTAATGTACATTAACATTGTAGAAAAACTTAACTTGAGGTATAAATCTCGTGTATTTTACTCTTAGGGCTCTTGCACGAATAAAGGAATAGCGAGTAATAACGGCTGACAAACAATCACAAGTGAGCTTTAAAAAGACTTGTTTCTTTTTGAAGGAATAAGAAGGAACACGTCTTTTTAAAACTTGCTTGTGATTGGCTGCCAGGCGTTATTCCTCGCTATTCCTCCATTCGTGCAAGAGCCCTTACTCTCCTTATAGAAAGGTATTATACGTAAAATACTCATAGGTGGTTCAAAATCCCAGCTGCATGTTTATATTGCAAGAATCTGCATTTTTCAATGCAATTTATTTAGTAAACAAACATTTTTTCATGATTATAAGCTATTATACGCTCTAGAGCAGTGTGTGGAAAATTTTTTAAAATTTGGCCTGTAGGTTAGCTACATTGTGCAATTAAAACTTGCTATATTTTTAAGTGTTATTTTCGGAGTGACTTTTGTGTATCAATTTAATTTTGATACGTAAAGTAGTGATTTGTGAAAAATCATGAATACAGACAAGAGAGGTCGAACACCAGGACCATCTACAAAGAAGAGAATATTTGAAAGGAAAAAGAAACATAAAGGATTTAGAAGAAAAGTAGAAAATGCCCCATCACTAAAGAGAAAAAGAAGCACATCTGCAAGCAAAATTTCAGAATCAGATATATCTAGAAGTCCAGCAACAACAAGAAACAGAATAATAGATATTGATATTTTGTTTCATGAACTTGAAAAGTTAATTGTTTGCGCTAAGTGTCATGGAAAAATCCGAATGACGGAAGGAGACATTAGAGGATTGGGTGCAAAAATTAATATTGTATGCAAAAACTGCAATGGCATGAATCTCATCAATACAAGTAAACAAGTTGGAAGTAGTGGGAATGCTTATGAAGTAAATAGACGTAGTGTACTTGCTATGCGTGCACTTGGACAAGGACATGCAGGATTGGAGACTTTCTGTGGTATCATGGACCTACCATCGCCAGTGGCACACAGTTTCTATGACCATATCAATGAGGAGTTAAGTAAGGCATGTGAAAAAGTGGCAGTTATCTCCAAGTAAAAAGCAGTGGAAAAAGAAAAACAATTGACACCAGCTGGAAGTGTAGGGCTCGATGTGTCTGGTGACTGGTCCTGGAGAAAGAGAGGATTCTCTTCTTTACAAGGAATCACAAGCTTGATTGGTTTGCGTTCCCAACAAATTCTTGACATCTCTATCAAGAATAGTTTCTGCAAAGCTTGCATGAAATGGGAAAATAAAGAGGGCACCGAAGAATATGAAGACTGGTACACGGACCATCAAGCCAATTGCTCAGCAAACCATGAAGGAAGTGCCGGAAAGATGGAAGTGGATGGAATTATTGAAATTTTCAAAAATTCCATGGAAAAATATGGTGTAAAGTATCATCGCTACATTGGAGATGGTGATTCAAAAGTTTTCTGTGATTTGTGTAAAGTTAAACCATATGGAGATGAACTGATAGTAGAAAAAAAGGAGTGTGTTGGACATGTTCAAAAGCGAATGGGTACAAGGCTGAGAAATCTAAAGAAGAATTCTGGCAAGAAGAAGTTAGCTGATGGAAAATCCATTGGAGGACAGGGATGCTTGACTGGTAAAGTTATTGATCAGCTCACCACCTACTATGGTAATGCCATCAGGGGCAATGCGAACTCAGTGAAAGATATGAGCAATGCGATATGGGCCACTTATTACCACAAAATCTCCACAGATAAATCACCTCAACATCATTTGTGTCCGAAAGGAGAAAATAGTTGGTGAAAGTGGCAAGAAGCGAAAGCCCAGAAAAAACTGAAAGGCTTCCATCATACAGGCAGTATTCCAACAGTAGTGATGGAGCAGTTAAAACCAATTTATGAAGATCTCTCTCGACAGGAACTGCTTGAAAGGTGTCTTGGTGGTTTTACACAGAACAGCAATGAAAGCTTCAATCAGATAGTTTGGAAGCTCGTTACCAAGACATCTTTTAGTGGTGTGCATGTACTCAATACAGGTGTATACATTGCTATCACTTGTTTCAATGATGGAAGAATTGGTTTCATGGAAATAATGGATGCCTTCGACATCAAACCTGGAGTAGCTGCAATTGAGTGGGTGAAGAAGAGCAATGATAAAAGATTATTCTATGCTGAAAGGAATGCTGAAGAAAATACCTTAGAAAGTAGAAGAAAAAGAAGGAGAGTGCGACTTCAGTTACCAGAAGAGTCATATGAACCAGGTTCTTACTAGAGTAAGTAATTAAAAGATTTTTTTTGTTACTTATACGTATAAAAATAGTTAATATTTATTGTTTTTCTTTTTAGTTAATTTGTGATTGGATCTGTCACCCGGAATAGATGATTTTTGTAGGTTATAGATTGCAGCATCAAGGAATAAAAATATTTTAGTCTAATACGAAAAAAAAGATACGAGCTACAATAATGTATTATTCTAAATAATATAAAGATGTCATTAAGCTAATTAAACCTTTTTTTACAGATATTTAATGAGACTAGACATGAGATGATTAGAGTGTCCGTGCCAAAATAACTGTCATATGGATATTCCATTTTTCATGTTTAATCAAAGTATATTATACAGAATTGTGAAAAAGATTTTTGTAAGTAGTTTTGAAAAGCTTACCATAAGTTATAAGAAACTCAAGTTTCAAACATGATTTCTGAAAAACTTGTTTTTTGTGTTTACAGGGTCATTGCCGTAAGTTTATTTTTCACCAAGTGAACGAAATGACTTGAAATTTTAGGTGAGCATTCCTTTTTACATTAGCCACAAGGAATGTGCGCTACTTTTTTGAAAAAAGCTTCAGAAAAAAATAAAAAAAATAAAATTATAGAACTTTTGATAAAATATACAAAAAATTGAGATTTTTCATAAAAAATAAATATTAAAAAAATTTTTTTAGGAAAAGTAGCACAGAAAACTGGTAACTGATGTAAAAACAAAGATCAAGCCATGACTTTCAAGTCATTTTATTTAGTTGTTGAAAAGTAAACCTACGGCAATCAATAAATCAGAGTTAAATCATTAATAAAATGTACGCAAGAGCCAGATGTATATTATCAGCTAACTACAGGCGGAAATTGTAGGTAATAACACTACTTATTAGTGGGAAAAATATTAAGTTCAAAGATTACACCTGGAATTTATTATTAATCAAATTATTTATTCTTATTTTTTTCAGTTTTAACCATGGCTTGTCCCCTTAAATGGATCGGAATTTTAACCATTTTCTTACGCTATCTCCCGAGTAGAAAGCGAGTTATGGTTGAAATCAGGTTCTGTACTGGTCCCTGAAGATCTTATACAGGATCTGCACTGGCACCTTAACAGGCCCAGAGTAGGCATGTGACGAGGCTCTACGCGGGCACTGTAGAGACACAGTACTTAAGGCAAACAATTAAGAACAATTCAGGTCCGATACAACTATGCCTGAAGTTATAGCCCTGACTAGCTATTGAAAAATATAATGGTCATAACAGGGCCGGAAAAGGCCTGAATTAAAATAATTTGCAGATGATCATTAAAATTAATATTATTAGGATTTATTCAAACAATTGCAAAATATTCATTATTATTAAATCATTATTATAAAATACATTACTACGTATACCAAGTACATTAACAAATAATAAATGATATTTAGAAAAATTTCAAAATATTAAATCATTTTAAATAAAATTTCACTGATTACGTATTACAGGATACATAAATAGAAACAAAATCATTTAATGTTAAAAATATTACCATTATCTCTAACTGCTAGATACTTCAACACGTTTCAATCTGTTGCCTTCCTAATCAACAGAATTGTTAATAACTTGTCCAACATTACACAGCAATGTCTGTTCATCTATTGGGTTATCCTTTCCGAATACATGCAAAAGAGATTCTGAAATGAATAATAATAGTTATAAATATTGTTGTAATAAAAGAACATGATTTCTTAAGGAACCCGTGCTGCTCATCAATAATCTATGATATAAATCAAATAGCTTCACTGCAATAATTTTGTCAATCAACTTTTGAATATAGCTACAATAATAGATATATCGGTCGGTAATTATTTACATCGTGCTTGATGCCTTTTTTAAAAAATGGATGAATATGTGAAATTTTCTAAACTTCGGGAAGGACACTCAACAATAAAGAGCAGTTGATTGCCCGTATCAAGTAGCACGGGAGCCAGGGAAGGCCAACATCTTTTGACAAAATATGTTGGGATGCCGTCTGGACCATAATTCGGGTTGTTATCGAAATCTATAGGAGCCCTCTTAATGTCACTAACTTCTTAAAATGTTTAAGAGGCTGGTTGGTGAATTATTATCATTACAGAAAGTAGCTGACGACTTGTTTGCAGTTTTACGGTAGACCGAAAAGAAAAATTTAGCAAATAAGTCAACTACTTCTTTATTAGAAGAGGATAGTTTATCTCTCCACGATACTTTTATTGAAATTCCATCAGACTTCCTGTTCCGGTACAAATTGTTAATTTTAAGCTCATTGTAAACTCGTGCGCTTTGCAATAATTCTCGTTTAAATTATTAATATACTCGTCCAAATGTTTGATTAATTCTCGAATAAACATTAAGTAAAGAGGCGTTATGTTCTACATTCGTTGGATCGAAAGAGGAGTGATTATGTGACGATAATTGTAGAAGCGAACCCGAGTAGAAATTGGCTCAGGCATGCCTGACCGGATATGTTGGCCCTGAAAAGGTATGCCTGAAATTTACTTCATGCTCCTGTACAGGCATGTGACGAGGGGCTATTCCAGGCCTGCATAGGCTTCCATTTTTGCTGACTTACCAAAATGAGTTCTGTACAGGGCCAAGTCCGGCTCTATTATGATTCCCCAAATGAATTCTTATACAGGGCCAAGTCCGGCTCTATTCTGATACCTGAAGTTAGGTATAGCATAACCTGCATAACTAACAAGCGCAACGAGAACGATAAATCAGTATAGCTTGCACCACTTGCCAAGAATCTGAAAATATTGCGTATATTTTTTATAACAATGAATAGAATTATACAAATTTCGGAGGAATGTAAGTTTTCATATATTAATACGAGAAAATACTATACCTTAGTGTAATCACTAATTTTTCCTCGGGTATAATTGGTTCTTTATGAAAATTGCACCAATTTTTTTCCAGGCAATCATTAACTTTTGATAAAACATAATTAAACGTATTTATATCTAATCTAACATATTTCTGAAACTTATCACTATATCTTTTCAAAATAGGAAACAAATGATAAAATTCACTAAAAACACGTCTGTTCCTATGTATTTCGTGTGTTTGAAATTCTTTGACTTTTTTTAAAAGCTGATCCACAGTACAAGCACGATTTTCTATATATTGGGCCACATCAAAGTTCTCCATTATACTAATAGTAAACAAACATTATTAATTCAAAAAGGTTTGATAAATATTTAATAATTTAATAATACTATAATCGACGCTCCTTACGGAAACTGTAACGAAAACTAGCACAATTCTCGACTTTGCTGCGGAAAGTAGTACAATTCGAGAGCTTGCCGCGAAAACTAGCACCATTCGCAAGTTTGCGCAGAATAATAGTACAATTCGCAAGATTGCGACGAAAAGTAGCACGATTCGCGAGTTTGCGACGAAAGGTAACACGATTCGCAAGCTTGCCGTGAAAACTAGCATTTCCCGTCACCGTGTTAATTTACATAATTTACATGAAACCTTATATATATTTATTAAATAAATTTTGGAATCAATAGACAAACTTTATTATTCTCACCAATGAAGAGACTTTTTAATTCACGTTCTTCAATAAAAAGTTTTTCTAAAGTAATAATCAGATCCTCAAATCCACATTTACTTGTTTTATATTGAGCAATTAAATTTTTAAAAGTTTGGAAGTCCTCTTGAGATAGGGATATTTTTACCTTCAAGTTATTTATATTTATATTAGTTTTGCCATTAAAATATTAATAAGTTAATAGCTTATCTCTTTAGATATTGCTTTCCTTGTTCTTCTTTATTTGTACTATCATTTATACTTTCTGGTGATTTCACCATTTGAGATGCAGTTCTAAATTCTTTTTTGAAAACAGACGTTGATGGCATGGGTAGTGTATTGATACTGAAGTCCATAGGTTTGATTTTCAGTGTTCTCTTTTTGGCGCTAGTCTCAACTGACACAACAATCTTTTCCGCAACAGAGGATACACTTTGTAATTTGCATGTACCAAAGGGCTTCGTTCACCGTTGGCGGGAATATTTTGTTGAACGTGTAGCGTGACGCAACGGACTGAAGTATGATGTCTAGATAGGTCAGGGGCCTGATTCTAAAAGTGTTTCGGCCACGAAACAGACAAATTTCGTAAGCAACTTGCGAAATAAAAATGTGTCGGACGCGAAACCGAAAAAAAACTGTGTCGGATCGGGACAAGGCGCAAGACCGAAACAAAACTGTTTCGGACCGAGACATAAGACCGACACAGCCCGAAGCCGACGTGTATCGGAGTTGCTCTTATGTCTCGGTCCGAAACAATTTTGTTTCGGTCTTGCGCCTTGTCTCGATCCAACACAGTTTTGTTTCGGTTTCGCGTCCGACACATTTTTATTTCGCAAGTTGCTTACGAAATTTGTCTGTTTCGTGGCCGAAACACTTTTACAAATCAGGCCCCTGGACTGGAGCTCTGAAGTACCTATATGACTTGCCATTCTTCGAAAACAGCGTTCATTTGTTCTCCGACATCGTGCCGCGATGATCAGTGTGTATGCCGGCCTGTAAAATGTAAACAAAAGCTAGCGCTGCGCCGGTCCCGGTAGGCCGGTCGGCCGCGTGCATAGCTCCGCGCCGACGCAACGGCGCGCGCGCTCGCACGTGTATAAGGTATACCTATATATAACGCTCGCGTATATATAGGTATACCTTATACACGGGCGAGCGCGTGCGTCGTTGCGCCGGCGCGGAGGTTGTGGACGCGGCCTTTTTGTGTCGAGGAGTGTACAGCAGACACACGTCAGAGCACACGAAGGAGAACAGGCTCAGGCTTGGATATAGCCGCTAGACTGACACAGACCGCGTGGTCAGCTTTTGTCTCTTCTACTATAACGAAGGAAATATAACGAAGAAATCTTTCGATAATCGAAGAAAATATTTGGATGATCTGTGCCCTGTGGGCTTTCACAAATTTTTAAAATTTTTAGTTCCAAATGTCGCCACTTCATTTACTTTTAGTTGCATGTCAATCCTAGCATTTCTGGCGCCACTTTCCGTTCAACAAGACGAATTCCACTATTCTTGTTTCTTATCTTCTCAAATGTCCTCTACCTACTCATTAGTCATTACTCGTCGATTTTTGCTCCGTTTTCTCTCATTCCTCTGGCTACCTCATAATATAAGCGAAAAAGTGTTTCGTCACAGCGAATCCACATTGCATGAGCTATGCTCGATGCGCGATGCACGATGCCGTCTACTCTATGTTTAAAATTATTATAGGATTTATAACTATAGAGTTATAAATCTTGTAGATTTCGGACAACAACTTTTTTTCGGACGGCATCGCGCATCGCGCATCGAACATAGCTCATGCAATGTGGATTCGCTGTCACAAGAAAAAAAAAATAATTTTGCTAAATAATGCAGCAGTTACCAATTTGTATTCAGGGTTGGTCGCATATAATACCGCGGTATTATACGCGACACGATAATGGTATAATACATAGTATAATACCGTCGTGATTTTGCTCCGCGTGTGAAAGTATAATACCTGTATTTTATACTTAAAATTCTAACCTTACCTACGTCCGTAGCGCGCGCGTTCAAATGACGAGTAAATTTAAGCTAGAGTCGGGAGTTACGTGGACATGCATACAAATTACAAGGTAAAATAATTGTTTAAATAATTATTAACCCCAAGCAAGCGGGGGGTGCGAGTTCTACGCATATACGAGAACGCGTCAGACGTGTATACATGACAAAATAATTATTTTAATAATTCTTAACCCCAAGCAAGCGTGGGTTGCGAGTTCCACGCATATACTGAAGCGCGTCAGAAGTTCTTTTATGTCAAAATAATTATTTCGTCATGTCTGACGCGCTCCCGTATACACGTGGACCTTGCATCCCCCGCCTGCTTGGGGTTAAGAATTATTTAAAGAATTATTTTGCCATGTATACACGTCTGATGAGCCCCTGTGCACGCGTGAAACTCGCATCCCCCGCCTGCTTGGGGTTAAGAATTATGTAAATAAGTATTTTGCCATGTATACACGTCTGACGTGCTCCTTGGCATGTATACACATCTGACAGGCTCCTGTTTATGCGTGAAACTCGCTTCCGCCGCCTACTTGGGTTAAGAATTACTTTTAATAATTATTTTGCCTTCATGCTCGTCTGATGCGCTCCCGTATACGTGTGGAACTGGTATCCCCCGCCTACTCGGGGTTAAGAATTATTTATATAGTTATTTTGATATATACGTCTGACGTGTTCCCGTATACACGAGGAACTCGCATTCCCCGCCTACTTGGGTTAAGAATTATTCAAATAGTTATTTTGCGATGTATACACGTCTGACGCGCTCCCGTATACACGTGGCACTCACATGCCCCACCTGCTTGGCGTCAAGAATTACTTAAATAATTATTTTGCCAGGTATACGCGTCTGACGCGTTCCCGTATACACGTAGAACTCGCATACTCCACCTGCTTGGGATTAAGAATTATTTGAATAATTACTTTGCCATATATACACGTCTGACGCGCTTCCGTATACACGTGGAACTCGGATCCCCCGCCTACTCGGGGTTAAGAATTATTCAAATAGTTCTTTTGCCATGTATACATGCCTGACGCACTCCCGTATACACGTGGCACTCGCATCCCCCGCATGCTTGGCGTTAAGAATTATTTAAATAATTATTTGGCCAGGTATACACGTCTGACACGCTCTCGTATACACGTGGAACTCGCATCCCCCGCCTGCTTCGTGTTAAGAATTACTTAATAGTACATTACAATACGTGTGCCTTAAGTAGCCCATTATTGCACGGCGTGAAGTTAGGGCCCGAGCGCAGCGAGGGTCCTATCACGCCGTGTAATGGGCTACTTAAGACTCTAGTATCGTACAATATTTTATAGCACAGCCTAACCTAAGCCCGCTGTCACGCCTATCCGTGCGCTAAGCAGTCCTTTTTTGCACCGTGAGGTTAGCGCACGAGCGTAGCGAGTGCGATATACACGGTGCAATAATGGGCTACTTATCGCACGGATAGGCGTGACAGCGGGCTTAGGTTAGGCTGTGCTATAAATAATTATTCTGGCATGTATACACATCTGACGCGCTCCCGTATACGCGTGGAACTCGCATCCCCCGGTGACTTGTGGGTGAGAATTATTTAAATAATCGTGTTGCACGTCTTCGGAATTTTGATACATGCATGGACCTCCTATCCCACGGTTACTTGGATTTAATAATTATTTAAATAATAGTGTCGCAAGTCTACGTCACTTCCTTTTTATATGCGTGGCCATTGTCCCCCCCGTTTTTTTTTTCATCCCATACGCATATAAAATAAGAATAATGCATTTTTCTAAAAAGTGAATATTTTATGCATTATTTAATTTTTGTCAAAGTATCATGCAGGAGACACGGTTCTAAAAATATTTAATTAGTCATTTTTTATTTAATAATTAAGTTTTGAATTTTTAATTAAAACTCGTTTAATTAAGAATTAAAAATGCAATCTCAAATTAACCGCTTGTTTAAGGAAAGATTAAAAATTTAATTCTTAATTAAACGAGTTTTAATTATGGATTCAAAATTCAATTCTTATGAGAATTTTTTAGTATTATACCTCACAAATGATATCGTACACAGTAGTATACTACCAGTAATACTCTGGTATGAGGCATTTTCGGTATAATACTATTTGTAGTATAATGCCGCAGTTTATGACAAATTTGGAGTATTATACTGATTTTGGTATTATACGATATGAAACCTTCACCGTGTCGTAAAACCAACCCTGTATTATATTAAACAGAGGTTAGGGAAAATGTGGGTATTACCGCGGACGCTGCAATTACCGCGGATCGACGAAAAACGCTCTGCAATTTCATTTTTCATAGTATAATTCGGCATTTAATATTTATTCGATCATACAAAATATTAATTAATATAAGAAATCGTCTTAAAAAGAGAATAAAGCATAATTTGTATGAATATACTACATTATTGTCTGGCCATCCGTGGTAATACCGTCATTTGTATACAAATACGATTGCTGGTATTACTGCGGCATTGGTTCAACGTAACCTCAAAACAGTGAAATCAAGAAGTCTACAATATATATGAGAACATTTTCCAACTGCTATGTTCTAAATGAAATATGATGTAAAAATATAAAGATATGTTCATTTTTTCGGTTGTAAAATTATAAATAATATAACAAGCTCAAGGTAAAATTCTGCAGTAATACCCCCGCGGTAATCCATCAGACGTACACGGTAAAACCCCCGCGGTAATTCAATCATACCCGCAGTAATATCAGCCTTGGATCTATTTTTTAGATTGCATTTATTAATTAACTATATGTTTTTTATCACATGATAAGAGTCATTTTTGCATTTCTGGTAAGTTAAAGAAGAGTTAAAAAAAGAATTCAACTTAAATCATCGAGGCAAAGCTTTTAATTCGTATACTATAAGACGCCCGCGGTAATACCCACTTTTACCCTATACTATAAGAAAAACCGCGGTAATACCCACTTTTACCCTATATCTTTCCCAACTGGTAATGTTTTATAAAGCAAATGGCTAATGAACATGACTGATTGGACGTTCGTGTCTCGCATCAATCAAATAGATGCAGTACAGCTTGACGACGAGATTTACAGAGTACTGAGGGCTCAAGCAGATGAAATAACAAAATATTTTGCTCCAGAAAAAGTAGTCAAATGGAGACCAGAGATAGACGTTCTTGTCAAATATCTGATCTGGAATTATTCGTTAAAAAAAGATAGCTCAACTTTTGGCCAACGATTGCTAAATTTGTCATACAGAAATTTAGACGAGAAAAGCAGTACTTTTATTTGTATTTTTAACAGTGCCTAGTTATTTGAGAAAACGCTTGATCAATGAAAATTTCATTTTGTCAAGATTGCCATCAAGTTATGAAAGGAGCAAGTACAAAGACTTCATTGAACGAATTTTATTTGGAGTTTCTTCTTTTTGCATTTGGAAAATCAGCCACGGTTTGTGGAAAAGACATTGGGTATTTATAATCAGTGTTCTACTTCAAATAGACCTCGTTCCATTGGATATTCTTATATGACTAGGGAACTTTTATGGCATGGATTAATAGAATTATTTACCATCAGCTTACCATCTATAGATTTTCAACGTATACAAAAATTGTGGAATAGTTTATGGTTGCCAAAGAAAAAAGAAAAGAATGTTGTGATATCTTGTAAATTAGAGGTTAATGCTGTTCGTTCATATTGTAATGAATCGCCAATTTTACCCAGGTGGGCTGGTTGTCCTCATGTTTTTTGTTATTACTGTTTGGAAGCACTTTTTACATTGATGGATCCTTATCAATGTCCCATTTGTGATGATGAGCTTTATTCTACAGATATGAAATCTTATTTAAATAATATTTAATACTTTTACTTTTGTATAAATTCTTGATTTTATTAAAAATAGTGATACAAAAATGTGTTTTTTTTTTTAACTTATATCAAACCATCAATCATTAATATAATTGTATTAGCATTCATTATCTTAATCAAGTATAGTAGTAAATTAGGTATGTACATATAAGCATGCACGCATACAAAACATACACTCACATTTCATTAATCTTAAATCTATCATCTTGAGAGCTAACCAAAGTATTCAATAGATATATCATTTTAAAAAATATCATTCTTAAGTCTTATAAAATGCTTTTTCTCTTGATGCATTGATTATTACGTTTATACATAAGAGCCATAATGCTTCACACATCCACTCACAATGTGAAGAAATAAAGTTTTGTCTCATCTGTTTTTTGTCTGTTTGTCCGATAAACAGTTTAATTTTTTCCCATATACAATCTTGATCTTTTATTCCTAACGTAGGTACTTTCTTTTTCTTTACTTTACTACAATATTATAACAATAAATAATTTAAATACAAATTATACACTTCCAAACAGCTTAAATGTGGTAAAATAAATGAAAAAGAGAAAGATTTATAATGTTAATAAAAGAGATTAATATACCAGAAAAAAATAAGTTAACTTTAGATGCATGATGAACAGTGAATGGAAAATCATTGATGGTTTCTGTCATGATCTTTGCAAGAGCAAAAATGTCAAAAAATAGATTTTCTCAACATTTCACAGTGTAATAGGCTGTTGTTTTACCATTATGGCTAATATGTATTGTTTTCGGAATCGCAGTCAGGTGCTCTTTATAGCATACCTCAACTATGATAGTCTCTTGTTAATGCTAATACTTAATTATTTACTTTTTATGTATAAATTTGATTTCAATTCCTTTCTACAATTTGTTTTCTAAGTTTTGTCCTGATGACCAGCGCAAATTGAAGGAAAAAGATTCAGCACCCTTGGCAATTCATTTTAATTGATTTTATTTCAATTATAATAAATTATTGAGAAGGAGATATAATAGTACGTCCATAAACAATCACATAGACACATTTTGTTACTAAACGGTAGCTTACGCGTGATTCGATGGAAAAACATATTTCAATAATTATCTCAAGTATTTCCAACAACAATAATTAACGCTTAAAACTGTACAAGCTTAGTCAACAACTCTCAGCGGTAAAATCCTTCGTTAGGTACACTCGAAGAATTCTAGCTTCAATCTCAATTCAATATAATGCATACATAAGGATAGAATTTCATTGTCAAATAATCAGTTTCCCCTTACTGACGTGAATGTAAGCATTACCTAACGTTACATTTGATTGCAAAAAAAATGAAAAAAAGGCTTTAAAATTAAATAATTTATAACGAATTATTTATATATATAGAAATATAAATATGTGCTGAACGTGTTAATGCGCGTACATTTGTGAAAAAAGAGAAAGGCAGAGAGAGTATACGTTAAAGAAAGAGATAAAAGCCCGGTTGTAAATATTCACCTGGTTTTCACCTGAATTTCCACCTGAATTATCACCTGAATTTCCACCTAAATTTTACGTGAAATTCGTGTAAAATGTATGCGAAAACCACCCAAATTTTATGTGATTTATACCTGTATTTCACGTGTCAAAATTCTAAAAACGTCAGGTGAATTTCACGTGATTTTCACCCGATGCTCACGTGAACTTCACCGGAGATAAATTAAAGCTTCCTTCTTGTGACATCGTTTTTTCAGGTGAATTTCACGTGATTTACATGTGAATCCACACGAATTTCACATTTATTTCACCTATATTCCGTAGTATTTTCGGGTGAATTTAACCTGAAATTCACGTGATTTTCACCCAATATTCACGTGAACTTCACCACAGATAAATTAAAGCTTCTTTCTCTTGTTATCGTTTTCTCAGGTGAATTTCACGTGATTTTCACCCAATATTCATGTGAACTTTATATAGACCCTATTGAAAATATCCATCGGGATTTCCATATAGAAATATACATGGATTTCATATGGACATTCATATGGAAATCCACCTGAAAATCTGTTACAAAACGTCATATGCAAATCTGTATGAAAATCCATGTGAAAATCCATATGAAAATCCATGTACAAATCTATGTAGAGATGCAATTAAAAATCTGCCCTGAACCTGGATTATTTATGGACATACTACTGCAGATACGATTTGAACTTCGCCGAGAACCATCATTGGAATATATATAAAAAAGGCTATATCGGTATTAGTATATATAACTAATGGATATGATACATACCTAGCTGCAACATTACAATAAGATATAAGATCACTGATGATATTTTGCTTAATGTGGAGAAAGAAGTAACGACGTTTAACGAGCCTCGTGCTCGCGCTACTCGACAACGACCCGTGATATCAAATTCACACGAGGCCGGAGCCGAGCGCCCCTACGTGTACTCGATTATTAGCAGCTACCATGAATAGTTGGGACGGGCAGTTAAACTCGGCGACAGCGCGAGAAGTCGACATCTTGGCGATGATGGTGCTCTTCAAAGAAACAGCTCAAATTTTTAAAATCGTTTATGCTTTGTAAGTTTACTGATAATTATTATTTCACAAAATTTTTTCAGATTCTTTATTAAAAATCCTTAAAAATGAGCTCTACTAAAACAATATTGGCGAACAACCCTCTTTTGTAAAGAATTGTATATTTTTAAATACCAATAGAAACCAATCATTTGTATTTCTGACAACCAGATGGATTTGAGATTTTAATGTTATTCATATATCTAATGTTATAGATCTTGTCAATAAGTTTCTCAAAGCAGAAAAAATACATTCAACATCTATTTTCAACAATATTTTCACCAGGCTTGTAAGTAAAAATATTCATCTTTATTTTCCTAAATTTTCAATGGGAGCCGGTTACACTGTTATTAAACTCTATATGTATTTTTCATATCTACTCGAAAGAAAATTTCATAAGTTATCGAGTGTTATGTGTGCCAAATGAAAAAGTATATTACTATAAAAAGTTTAAATCAAAGTAGTTGAAAGACAATTTAGCAATTGTGTATTCCGATGCCCAGACAAGAACTTCTTACTCAATTATTTTCAAATAAAATATGGTTTTCTTATTAAGTCTGCGCTTCATGTAATTTCATAAATTATGTAATTTACAATCTTATAAATCATTAAGATCCATAATTCAATTATTTATTTGTGACTTATTCACTGAATAGTTTAGAAATTTCATGAAGCGAGGGCTTAATAAGAACACCATATTATATTGGACTATTATTGAGTAAGAAGTTCGTGTCTGGGCATCGGAATATACAATTGTTAAATTGTCTTTCAACCACTTTGATTTAAACTTTTTTATAATAATATACTTTATCATTTGGGACACATAATACTGGATAACTTATGAAATTTTCTTTCCAGTAGATATGAAAAATACATATAGAATTTATTAACAGTGTAACCGGCTCCCATTGAAAATTTAGGAAAGTAAAGATGAATATTTTTACTTACAGGCCTGTTGAAAATATTGTTGGAAATAGATGTTTAATGTATTTTTTCTGCTTTGAGAAAACTTACTGACAAGATCCATGCCATTAGATATATGAATAACATTAAGATCTCAAATCCGTCTGGTGGTCAGAAATACAAATTATTGGTTTCTATTGATATTTAAAAAATATAGAATGCTTTTCAACAGGGTTTTCTAACAATGCTTCGAGGCTTATTGGAAAAGCTCTTAAATAAGGACTCAATAAAGCTTTTGTCGCATGCAAAATATTCTGCTTTATCAAATGGATCATAATTCATAATATAAATATAACTATATTCTTAAAATAAAAAACAAATTTTTAAAATTTTGAGCTGCTGACTTCATGTGAAATGCATTATAAATACCTATACTATATAATGTAATGTCATATGAAATGTCAGTATTCTTTCATACTGCTAACAAAAACAGATTGAATATTAGTTGATTCATTACACGGAGCAAAATTTATTTCTATAGATTAATCTTTATAAGAAAATTTATTATTTTTATAGTAGTGCTGGGACATACTCAACATGGGGGATTTATCTTGTTTTAAATATTAATTTTTATTATTTTTGTAGCAAATTTTACTATTTCAAATAGTACTTTTTATGACTGCTGCAAAAATAATAAATATTACTATTTCAGATAATAAAATTTGCTACAAATGTAGTAAAAATTATTCTTTAAAAAATAAAATTTGCTATGAAAATTATAAAAATTACTATTTATAACAGTAAAGATCCTACATGTCGAATGTGTCCCAGTACTAAACTATAAAAATAATAAATTTTCTTATAAAAAGAGTAAAGTTTACAAATAAATTTTTCTCCGTGTACAAGAAAATAAAAAGCATATATTATTATGGCCAATTCACATATAATTATAAAATAACTTCACATATTAAAGATTATTGACATGCGTGTGCCTCTAAGTTACTGTTATATAACTTACATCGAAAGAAGAAATCCATACATTGTTGCTAAATGCTAATTAATCATTAGAATATAGCTTACAGTTTGTAACCTAAATGCAGCAGTAAATTTAAAACACATTATACTTATGACATAGCCTTTTGCAAACTATAAGCTATGAAGGTAAACTCCAAATTATGAGGTAGGAAATGGAAAAAATTGGACATCCGACAAACTATATTGGATATGCTAGTTTATTCCAGCCTAACACCAGGCTGGAATGAACTAGCGTATCCTATATAGTTCATCTATTGTCCAATTTTTACAATTTCCTTAATCATACTTATACGAACAATTTAAAACACACCGTACAAATTATGAGGAATTTTATAAACTCTAATTAAATGTTCTTATTATAAATAACTAAAAATAATTATCGAACAATCATTCCCAATTGAAATATGTCAAGTTGAAATTACTATAATAAGATACGAGGCCAGGCAAGAAAATTTTTATAATAATGGTTCACCTATTATTCGTTAAACATAAGTGTGGTATTATAAGGACAGCAGTGATAGTGTCAGATCTAAAATCATATGAACTGTCAGTGTTCTTTCATACTGCTACCTAAAACATAACAATATAAATTGAATATTAGTTGTGCGTGTCTTGGAACTGTAAATAGTCATTCTGTTTTTTCTTTTTTTTTTGAAGTTAAAGTTATAGTTATGCTTTGCAAGTATTCTACATATAGAATATTACAAGTTATTGTTATATAACTTTCATTGTTAGAAGAAATCCATACATTATTACTAAATGCTACTTGATCATTAAAATATAGCTTACAGCTTGTACTCTAAATACAACGGCAGTATTTTTCTTTTTATTTTTATTTATTAAACCAGAACAAAATTACATAGAGTTAAGTCCTCAGAGATAGATATTAACTACCTGTACGAGGGCTGGTACATGAATACTTAAGACTATACTTATACACTAAAGCTTATATACTAAGTATTAAATATTTAAACCTTAAACATTTAATATTGTCAATATAATTCTCAAAACTTAACGCAAGTAAAACAATATATATACATTTGTTTATTATATATATTTTTTAGTTTATTTTTTAGTTCATGTTTCCTATTAACACTTTTGCAATAGAGCTTTTTTAAAATTTTCAATCTCACTGCCAAAGTTTGTATCACTTAAATTAAAAGTTTGTTGATCCCTCTTGCGTATTTTTGGTAGGCGAACTCAGGCTGAGGTCTTGCTAACTATTAAATATTGGAATGTTACTCACCAGTTGAGAAGACGGCAACAAACTTGCAAAAAGGACTTTTCTAGCATCAAGTGCATTGTAGCAGGGATCACTGGATCAGGAAGAAGAATTTGCCATGACTCTCAGAGGAGGATGAAATAGCTTTCGCCATCAGGTAATGCACAGCTCCCTCGTAGCACAACTAGCATAAGAAAATGAAGAAACACGAGACAGACGCAAAAATACATGAAAAAGTGGGTGCACTGATCTCACCTAGATGTAAACGTGGGAAACATAACCACGAATATCACACCTTACTCGACCGGCAACGTCAGCACAACACTCGTCACAACCTCGGAGATGACAGCGTGGATAGCAGCAGAAGGTCTTTCTCGACGTAGATGCAGCCACCAGTAACCACCACACTCTCACGTTCGAACTTACGTCGTCGTAACCCTTGAAGCACGCGAGAGCACCGATCTATTAGACGACGTTCGATAACTGCCGCCGGCCGCGCGTACATGTGTAGAAAGTAATAGAGAGAGAGAGAGAGAGAGTCAGCTGTCAGTGAGGCTCCTGTCACATAGGCGCGTACGATCGCGTTCGACTGCGTTCGAGCGCGTTCGACCGCGGTTATGCGCACGCGCTCGCTTCTCTCATTGGTAGGGAGCTATGACGACCAATGAGAGAAGCGAGCGCGTGCGCATAAGGCTCCCGGCATATAAAAGCGTTTGATCGCGTGCGGACGAAGAGAAGCGAGCGCGTGCGCACAACCGCGGTCGAACGCGCTCGAACGCAGTCAAACGCGATCGTACGCGCCTATGTGACAGGAGCCTCACTGACAGCTGACTCTCTCTCTCTCTCTCTCTCTCTCTATTACTTTCTACACATATACGCGCGGCCGGCGGCAGTTATCGAACGTCGTCTAATAGACCGGTGCTCTCGCGTGCTTCAAGGGTTACGACGACGTAAGTTCGAACGTGAGAGTGTGGTGGTTACTGGTGGCTGCATCTACGTCGAGAAAGACCTTCTGCTGCTATCCACGCTGTCATCTGCGAGGTTGTGACGAGTGTTGTGCTGACGTTGCCGGTCGAGTAAGGTGTGATATTCGTGGTTATGTTTCCCACGTTTACATCTAGGTGAGATCAGTGCACCCACTTTTTCATGTATTTTTGCGTCTGTCTCGTGTTTCTTCATTTTCTTATGCTAGTTGTGCTACGAGGGAGCTGTGCATTACCTGATGGCGAAAGCTATTTCATCCTCCTCTGACAGTCATGGCAAATTCTTCTTCCTGATCCAGTGATCCCTGCTACAATGCACTTGATGCTAGAAAAGTCCTTTTTGCAAGTTTGTTGCCGTCTCTCAACTGGTGAGTAACATTCCAATATTTAATAGTTAGCTAATGTTACTTCAAGCAATGTTTATTCTTCTATAGGGTTGACTGGGTGCGACTTATCTGTATATGCATTTCCAAGGATGACACTTGGTATAGTAAGTACTTTCCCAATGATTTATTGTTAAAAATAAAAGGTTTTTTATTAACATATTTATATTTATATTTATACTTATATTTATAAAATAACTTCACATATTAAAGAGTATTGACAGGTGCATGTGTTCGATTGACATTGTTTATTCTGTTTTGTATAATTTAATATTTATGGATTGCAAGTTCTCCACATATAAAAGTATAAATTATTGTTATATAATTATATAATATTTATACTTTACCATTGAAATACAGTTAACTGTTTGTAAAAGGCTATGTAATAAATATAATATTGTTTGAAATTTACTGCCGTTGTATTTAGAGTACAAGCTGTAAGCTATATTTTAATGATCAAGTAGCATTTAGTAATAATGTATGGATTTCTTCTAACAATGAAAGTTATATAACAATAACTTGTAATATTCTATATGTAGAATACTTGCAAAGCATAACTATAACTTTAACTTCAAAAAAAAAAAGAAAAAACAGAATGACTATTTACAGTTCCAAGACACGCACAACTAATATTCAATTTATATTGTTATGTTTCAGGTAGCAGTATGAAAGAACACTGACAGTTCATATGATTTTAGATCTGACACTATCACTGCTGTCCTTATAATACCACACTTATGTTTAACGAATAATAGGTGAACCATTATTATAAAAATTTTCTTGCCTGGCCTCGTATCTTATTATAGTAATTTCAACTTGACATATTTCAATTGGGAATGATTGTTCGATAATTATTTTTTAGTTATTTATAATAAGAACATTTAATTAGAGTTTATAAAATTCCTCATAATTTGTACGGTGTGTTTTAAATTGTTCGTATAAGTATGATTAAGGAAATTGTAAAAATTGGACAATAGATGAACTATATAGGATACGCTAGTTCATTCCAGCCTGGTGTTAGGCTGGAATAAACTAGCATATCCAATATAGTTTGTCGGATGTCCAATTTTTTCCATTTCCTACCTCATAATTTGGAGTTTACCTTCATAGCTTATAGTTTGCAAAAGGCTATGTCATAAGTATAATGTGTTTTAAATTTACTGCTGCATTTAGGTTACAAACTGTAAGCTATATTCTAATGATTAATTAGCATTTAGCAACAATGTATGGATTTCTTCTTTCGATGTAAGTTATATAACAGTAACTTAGAGGCACACGCATGTCAATAATCTTTAATATGTGAAGTTATTTTATAATTATATGTGAATTGGCCATAATAATATATGCTTTTTATTTTCTTGTACACGGAGAAAAATTTATTTGTAAACTTTACTCTTTTTATAAGAAAATTTATTATTTTTATAGTTTAGTACTGGGACACATTCGACATGTAGGATCTTTACTGTTATAAATAGTAATTTTTATAATTTTCATAACAAATTTTATTTTTAAAGAATAATTTTTACTACATTTGTAGCAAATTTTATTATCTGAAATAGTACTATTTATTATTTTTGCAGCAGTCATAAAAAGTACTATTTGAAATAGTAAAATTTGCTCCAAAAATAATAAAAATTAATATTTAAAACAAGATAAATCCCTCATGTTGAGTATGTCCCAGCACTACTATAAAAATAATAAATTTTCTTATAAAGATTAAAGTTTAGAAATAAATTTTGCTCCGTGTAATGAATCAACTAATATTCAATCTGTTTTTGTTAGCAGTATGAAAGAATACTGACATTTCATATGACATTACATTATATAGTATAGGTATTTATAATGCATTTCACATGAAGTCAGCAGCTCAAAATTTTAAAAAATTTGTTTTTTATTTTAAGAATATAGTTATATTTATATTATGAATTATGATCCATTTGATAAAGCAGAATATTTTGCATGCGACAAAAGCTTTATTGAGTCCTTATTTAAGAGCTTTTCCAATAAGCCTCGAAGCATTGTTAGAAAACCCTGTTGAAAAGCATTCTATATTTTTTAAATATCAATAGAAACCAATAATTTGTATTTCTGACCACCAGACGGATTTGAGATCTTAATGTTATTCATATATCTAATGGCATGGATCTTGTCAGTAAGTTTTCTCAAAGCAGGAAAAATACATTAAACATCTATTTCCAACAATATTTTCAACAGGCCTGTAAGTAAAAATATTCATCTTTACTTTCCTAAATTTTCAATGGGAGCCGGTTACACTGTTAATAAATTCTATATGTATTTTTCATATCTACTGGAAAGAAAATTTCATAAGTTATCCAGTATTATGTGTCCCAAATGATAAAGTATATTATTATAAAAAGTTTAAATCAAAGTGGTTGAAAGACAATTTAACAATTGTATATTCCGATGCCCAGACACGAACTTCTTACTCAATAATAGTCCAATATAATATGGTGTTCTTATTAAGCCCTCGCTTCATGAAATTTCTAAACTATTCAGTGAATAAGTCACAAATAAATAATTGAATTATGGATCTTAATGATTTATAAGATTGTAAATTACATAATTTATGAAATTACATGAAGCGCAGACTTAATAAGAAAACCATATTTTATTTGAAAATAATTGAGTAAGAAGTTCTTGTCTGGGCATCGGAATACACAATTGCTAAATTGTCTTTCAACTACTTTGATTTAAACTTTTTTATAGTAATATACTTTTTCATTTGGCACACATAACACTCGATAACTTATGAAATTTTCTTTCGAGTAGATATGAAAAATACATATAGAGTTTAATAACAGTGTAACCGGCTCCCATTGAAAATTTAGGAAAATAAAGATGAATATTTTTACTTACAAGCCTGGTGAAAATATTGTTGAAAATAGATGTTGAATGTATTTTTTCTGCTTTGAGAAACTTATTGACAAGATCTATAACATTAGATATATGAATAACATTAAAATCTCAAATCCATCTGGTTGTCAGAAATACAAATGATTGGTTTCTATTGGTATTTAAAAAATATACAATTCTTTACAAAAGAGGGTTGTTCGCCAATATTGTTTTAGTAGAGCTCATTTTTAAGGATTTTTAATAAAGAATCTGAAAAAATTTTGTGAAATAATAATTATCAGTAAACTTACAAAGCATAAACGATTTTAAAAATTTGAGCTGTTTCTTTGAAGAGCACCATCATCGCCAAGATGTCGACTTCTCGCGCTGTCGCCGAGTTTAACTGCCCGTCCCAACTATTCATGGTAGCTGCTAATAATCGAGTACACGTAGGGGCGCTCGGCTCCGGCCTCGTGTGAATTTGATATCACGGGTCGTTGTCGAGTAGCGCGAGCACGAGGCTCGTTAAACGTCGTTACTTCTTTCTCCACATTAAGCAAAATATCATCAGTGATCTTATATCTTATTGTAATGTTGCAGCTAGGTATGTATCATATCCATTAGTTATATATACTAATACCGATATAGCCTTTTTTATATATATTCCAATGATGGTTCTCGGCGAAGTTCAAATCGTATCTGCAGTAGTATGTCCATAAATAATCCAGGTTCAGGGCAGATTTTTAATTGCATCTCTACATAGATTTGTACATGGATTTTCATATGGATTTTCACATGGATTTTCATACAGATTTGCATATGACGTTTTGTAACAGATTTTCAGGTGGATTTCCATATGAATGTCCATATGAAATCCATGTATATTTCTATATGGAAATCCCGATGGATATTTTCAATAGGGTCTATATAAAGTTCACATGAATATTGGGTGAAAATCACGTGAAATTCACCTGAGAAAACGATAACAAGAGAAAGAAGCTTTAATTTATCTGTGGTGAAGTTCACGTGAATATTGGGTGAAAATCACGTGAATTTCAGGTTAAATTCACCCGAAAATACTACGGAATATAGGTGAAATAAATGTGAAATTCGTGTGGATTCACATGTAAATCACGTGAAATTCACCTGAAAAAACGATGTCACAAGAAGGAAGCTTTAATTTATCTCCGGTGAAGTTCACGTGAGCATCGGGTGAAAATCACGTGAAATTCACCTGACGTTTTTAGAATTTTGACACGTGAAATACAGGTATAAATCACATAAAATTTGGGTGGTTTTCGCATACATTTTACACGAATTTCACGTAAAATTTAGGTGGAAATTCAGGTGATAATTCAGGTGGAAATTCAGGTGAAAACCAGGTGAATATTTACAACCGGGAGAGTAATACTTTGGTCCTTTAAAATTTAACTATTAAAGTTATACTAATAACAAGTACTGTATAAGTTAATTATTTTAAAAATCAGAAAATACCGGCTTTTACATCATTATAAACGCGTTTGAAATTTTGTCGATCATTTATAATAATTTAGATTTATTCATAAATTATGAATGAGTACTATTATAATACATTAACTAAAAAATTAAATTATTTTACTGCTTCTTCTGTTTTGCTGGTGTAGATTCGGGCGTTACATCTGAAACAAAATCTTTTTTACATTTTACAAAATATGGTCAATGTTCTGACTGAAACATTTCGTTAACGGGGTGGCATAGTCCTACCATTACCGACCGAGCAATTGGCACAGTTCTAAGCTTATTAAAAATAAAATACGTAAAATAACAAAAAATCAAGAGAACACTTCGCTGCGGTTTTGAACGTTCTATCATCCAGTAAAAGTTTGAAGTCGAAATATCAAGTGGTTTTTGCAAAAACTTTGAACAAAACAAAAAATTCGGTTTGTGATTTTACGTATTTTATTTCTAATAAGCTTGAAGTCGGTAATGATACGGCTATGGCACCCCCTTTGTGCTGTTTAATTATTAATGTTGATATATTTACGTACCGTTACTGTGTTCTCTCTTGTTTATATTTTGTGGATAGGCATATTTTAACACTAAATCTGTGAAATTTTTTCGAAATTCTAATTTTAATGTTGGCGGCAATAATGAAATAAAAGGCTTCAGTGTTTTAAAATATAGGTAGTCCCCATTATCGTCGCAGGACAGCCGCGTTATATCCAGTAAGTTCGCACGATTTTTTGATGACATTTCGATCGCGATTAACTTTACTGAATTTTTTAATTCAAACTTTTATCCTCTCTAGAGAAAGTATGTACCGTACTTCACGAAGTGAGAGTGACACTACACGTATAAAGACAAGCGGCGCGCGCGCGCAGGCGCTACTCTGCGGGTTGTAACTTGCTTTTTCTAACTTCTTTGCTGATTGGTCAACGTTTGCAAACCAACCAATCATAGATGTAAAAGAAGCAATCAAGCAATTGTTTCTTAAACCCTTGTGCCCTAATCACATAACCGCGTACGATCGCGTACGTCTGCGTACAACCGCGTCCGACGTTAAGGAAGAATCTAGTGATTTTCGCTGTTGCCAACAGCGGCAATGTCAGTGCAATAACTAGTACTTTCGAGGAACAGACCTACGTATACGAAAGTCGGCTACTACACCAACGATAAAAGACATAAACAAGCAAGCGTTACTCCGATCTACTGCACTTCGTGTGAGTAGGTCTGTTCCTCGAAAGTACTAGTTATTGCACTGACATTGCCGCTGTTGGCAACAGCGAAAATCACTAGATTCTTCCTTAACGTCGGACGCGGTTGTACGTAGACGTACGCGATCGTACGCGGTTATGTGATTAGGGCATTGTAATTTGTTCCCGCGCACTTTCTCTGCTTCTGGGCCGCCGCAGCTAAGTACGTTCATTCGTTCGAGGACCTGGCCTGGAGCCAGAATAACTACCTCTTATCGGAAGAAAAAAAAAGCTAAGTACGTGCGCAACTTCGCTCCTACCAGCTTACCACGTAGCATTTTAGCTTTCTCCATAGAAAGAAGAAGTTATACGCAGAGGGCCTCTCAGCAATCAGTATCACAAGGAAGTTAAAGACTTCAGATAAAGACTTATCCTCGGAAAGTAACCACGCTCCCTTAGAGCAATTTGACAGGATGTGGGACGTTGAAAAAGAGGAACAGTTAATTTCTCTTATACAAGAGGAACCAGCCATCTGGAACAAGCGACTTGCTCAGCACAAAAACAACTTCGTTTTAAGTAAAAAATGGGATGACAATGCAAAAACTTTAAATTTAAAAAGTAAGTGTGTGCATGTATAATTATAGTATATTTCGACACGGGCGGGGACTCGCTTCGCTCGTGCAAAAAGACACGCATGAGTTAAATAATCGACTTACGCACTAGTTTCGAACGGTATTTTATACCACGAGCGCCGAAAAATCGTACCAAAGTTGCGATTTTGAGGTTAGAGTGGTATAAATTAATATAAGCTAAAGGCACCAGTAGTCGGACATTTAATTCAGTTGTAGGCCACTTCTGTTACGATTCCCAATTAAACTACATAAACAATTTTAACTTTAAAGGTGACAATCGGCAAGTAAATAACTTCTACTTTAATTAACATTTACAAGTTGAGCATATTTTATTTTTGTGTAATCATTACAACAAATGTCCGACTACTAGGGTATGGTCAACCACTAGAGCCACTTATACCCTATTAAAAGTTAACATTTCAATTTATTATTTTATACTTACTTTAGAATCTCAAATCAAAAATAAGTGGAAATCTTTAAACTCTACACTCACAGAAGAGATAAATGAGTTGCCCCCAGTCAAATCAGGTGCTGGTGCACAAAATGTTCAAAGTACATGGCCCCATTTTAAATCGATGCAATTTGTTCTGGATAAAATTAATAAAACATCGTCAGGCAATATTGATTTTTTACTGACTAATAGCATTGACATAAAAGATGATAAGAGTAGTAATGAACCAACTACTTCAAAAAGTATAAGTCAACAGAATGACCCAACACCAGAAATCAAATTGGTACCAGTGCATGAAGCATCTACGCCAAATGAAGTTTCTAGTCAAGCTTGTATTGATGTTGAATCTATTAGTTTTGAAGACGCTGATTGGTTCTTCTTGTTAAGTTTTATGCCTTACGTCAGTACAATAAAGAATAAAAAAAACAAACTAAAATTTCGTATGGAGGCGTCATTTTTACTATTAAATTTAATTGATGAAAAAGAGGAAATGTCTATAAAGCAGGAGAAAAAGGAAGAAGATACTCAACTTAATGAAAATAAAGAGAAAAAGATTGAAGAAAAAAATGTGCAGAAAGAAAATACAATTGAAGAAAAGAAACAAGAAAATATTGCCAATGAGTCACAACAAGGGCTGAGTTACAGCTGTGAAAATAAAGCTGTGATAGACGAAATAATTCTCGTATCTGACAACGAAGATGGTAAACAATTATTGTTTAGTTATAATAAAATTGAAATAACATTTTAATTATATAATTATTTATTTTGTTTTCAGATGTGGAAGTTATAGATTATCACATACTAAAACCGTTCATTAAAGAAGAAAGGATCAAGAAAGAAGAACTTCAAGAAGAAGTTGATGCTTCAAAAGAATTCTGTACTTTTGTAAAAAATAATTTTTCCACTAAATAAGGAAAGGTAGATTATTTAGCATACCGCAAGCTCAACCAGCAAAGAGAAAAATTTTATCCCGCAAGATGTCTGTAAGGAATAAAAATAAAGAAAATATAGTTGTTTTCTAAATTTTATTTCATTATATACACATACATTTTCAATAAATTATTAAAAAAATTTAAATAATTGTCAAATGATGATAATTCACTTTTTAATGTGCCTTCTTGCACTGCAGTCATAAGCAGACTTGTATTCATTGATTGGCTTTTTTTCCATGGCAAAGACCAATAATTATTTCCTGTTGATAAACAAAAAAGAAAAGAATAAATATTTTTTTCTATTGAAGACATTGAAGCTTTTCAAGTGCTCTTTTTTTTATTTATAAGTTAACACAAAAAAAAAAATATTACCGAATATCCCAAATCCTCTCTTAAAAAAGTGATGGATGAATTCTGTCATCACAATAAGACTGTTTTAATTGGTTGTTGTAGACTCATTCGATTGGTCTACATAGAATAGGCGCCAAAATCTAATATGTTTGAATTTTCAAGATTGAAATTCTTGAGATTAAGTATTGAAAATTGATGAATACGTAAAATAGTATAAGAAAAATTTAATTATTTTACTTTTATTTATCAAATTTATGTTATTATCGTTCAATTTAAACTAATTGAAACAAACTTTTAAATTGAATTTAACTTGATCATTTTCATATAACCTCAAATAAATAAAAAATAAATAAATAAGGGATATTTCATGTAACGAAGTCAGTAGCTGAAAATTTTACTTGTAGAATGTAGCAACGTTTATATTATGACAATTTTTGGAAGTCTCTGATTAGCTGCTTATTAGTATACCTTGATCTAAAAAAAAAAAAAATAGGATACGACGGTAGAATATTTTTTGTTCCATTTTTCTGATTCTTTATTTATTTTATTTTATTTATTTATTTTATTACTTAAAGGGCATAATTGCCCTTATTTCAAAGTATTTAACAAGCAGTGGCATATAAACATTATTAGAAACTCTTTAAAACGAGCCCTGGATCAAGATTGGAAAATCCCTTTGAAAAGAGTTATATTTTTTTAAATATCAATAGAAACCAATAAATTCTATTTTTGACAATCTACGATGAATTTGTGAACTTAATATTATTTATACATCTCATATCATGGATCTTGAATTTTGTCGAAGCATAAAAAATACATGAAACATTTATTTTCAACACTATTTTTAACAGTAGGCTAGATAGCTTACGATAACATTTATATTTACTTTGTTAAATTTTCAATGGGAACCACTTACACTGCTCATACACTCTATTCGCATTCTTGATATCTACTCAAAATTAAATTTGATAAGTACTCTATTACTATGTGTATAAAAGGTAAATTACTATAAAGGTGTTAAAATCAAAGTAGATGCCAGACAATTTAGCAAACATAATATTACTCAATTATTTTTAAATAGAATGTGGTTTTCTTATTAAAGACTCCGCTTCATAAAATTTCATAAACTATGGAATCTTATAAATCAATAACATCCAGAATTCAATTATTAGTTTCAGTGTAAGTTTAAAATTAAATAATTGAATTCTGGATATTATAGATTTATAAGATTATATGAAATTTAAGAAAGCGCAGTTTCAATAAGAAAATCATATTTTATTTAAAAATGATTGAGTATAATATTATAATTGCTAAATTGTCTGTCATCTACTTTGATTTTAACACCTTTATAGTAATTTACCTTTTATACACATAGTAATAGAGTACTTATGAAATTTAATTTTGAGTAGATATAAAGAATGGGAATAGAGTGTATGAGCAGTGTAAGCGGTTCCCATTGAAAATTCAGCATTCAAGCTTTGACAAAATTCAAGATCTATGACATGAGATGAATGAATAATATTAAGTTCTCAATTTCATCAGATTGTCAAAAAGAGTTTCTGAATCTTGATCCAGGGCTTGTTTTAAACGGTTTTCAATAAAGAATTAGAAAAGTCGAACAAAAAATATTTTGCCATACCCTATTTTTTTTAGATGAAGACTCATAATATAAATGTTACCACATTCTGTAAGTAAAATGCAAACTTTCTTCAAATCAATGTGCTATAAAAATGTTTAGGAATTTTGAGTAAAGAAATGACAAAAGTTGAGTTCCCACCAAAAATTATAAAAAATAACAATTTTTCATGTAGAAAAACTTTTGTAATTATTAAAATATTGATCTTAAAAACTTAGGGATATGTTTTCTTCACCAAAAAATGTAGATTCGCAAAGTATAAGCGATGTTAAAATTTGAAGCTGTTGACTTCATGTGAAATATCCCATAAATAAAATAAAAAAAGAAATAATACGCGCGAAGCGCGTTGAATATAGCTAGTATTACTAAATATGTATGTAAATGTAAATTTATAAATGTACTTTCACTCTTAAAAAATTGTGAAATCTCTATAAAAGAATTCTTTTATAAAAGTAAAACAGGTAAGTAAATACAATCCTTCTACAAATAGTATTGTGAATTAAACTTTCTACGACAGTATAAAATTCCTACATTCATAAAAAAATTTAAATTATTATGATCGTCCATTTACGTGAATCTACGATTAACTAATGTCTATAAAAAAATGTAGCTGCTGTGTTTTTCCAAAAAAAGATGAGAATTTATTTAATTAAATAAAAACCATACTGTCGGTAAGTAGGAATCTGCAATTTAACTACTTTTCAAACGAGCATAGCTAACAAAAATACTAATAGAATCACTCAAAAAAATCCTGAATATAGTGTTTATGTGTACGGAATAAACGCTTGAATGGTGATTTAAAAAATATTGAAATTCACTTCTGTCTACCCTTAAAATGTACTAATTATTAGTTTTCGGGGAGATATAAACCGTACCTATAAATCAGGTGTGCCCTAAATACTGGCAAAGCTGCAGATACATCCGATTACAAAATAGCAGCATAACTTGATCCCACCGGAAGCTCATTGTTATAATCTGCAAGGAAGAAATTCTTAGTATGTTATGCTTATTAGAAGCACATAGATGGAGGTTTGGAATGTTGATTTTGTTACACACAGAATAGCGTCCGAGTTCGAAATGAAGTACTTACTTTCTTTTGATTACTTGATCGAAAAAATCAACTACTCTCCCGAGACGCTGGCCGACGCGCATGAGCTCATTGGCTCGACGTTCTTCGACGTCGAGAGTAGCAAAGTCATCCGATGCGTATTGCTATGTCTATAGTAGCTCTTCATCCTAAGTAGAGTAAAATGTATTATTTACCTGTCAAGCATCAGGGATGAGGAGACAGAAATTTGGAAGTTAGGTTTGGTCGTACTATACAAGGGGGTACTACAAAATTACCTACCCCAATAAAGCAAAATTTTTTATTTCTAACTTTAAATCCTTCTACTGAAAACTATAATCTTTTGAGACCTGGCGTAACCTACTTTAATGAGACAAGGCCTAAAATCTTCGTTTTTCATATCTCCATTGATTGAAGCTATTCGAATTATTTTTATGTTAAAAATATTATTTCAAGGTCTTAAAGTAAAAAAAGTGGAATTTAAAAAAAAAAATTGAATTATTAATCACATTTTAATTTTATAATTATTAAAATGAAAAAATTAAAGAATACGAATAGCTCCAGTTAATGTGGATATAAAAAACAAAGACAAACCAACTCACCGGTGAGAAGTGAGTTGGTGAGATGGTAAGTTCAGGAGTTGGGAGAATACTACTATCGTATAGTTGTTGAGATGGTGAGTTGAGGAGTTGAGAGAATACTACCCATATACGATATTAGTATTCTCCCAACTCGTCAATTCCCCATCTGACAATCTCACTTGTCACCAGTGAGTTGGTTTGTGTAAATAAGGACCCTGTCTCATTAAAATCCATCAAGTTCTCCGGTATGTAGGTTATACCACCAAATTTTTAAAATGTCAATATCTTGGGTTGAGAGACCTCCGACAGGGCTTATTTTGTAGTAAATTAAACATATTTTCATAAAATTTATGTGAAATATCATTATTAATAGAACTTTTTCTTTTTCAAACTCTACTAGAAAATCTGATCTGAGATCTCAGGTGAGATTTTTCAGTAGGGAAGCGAGTCTGTCGCGGGAGCGCGGACTATATTCAACTGCAGCTTCGTCGTCACTTATCCGTCATGTTCGCCTACGTGATGTCCTCGGGAAGTGGTAGTTGCGTTAGCTGCCCTCGAGGAGAGCAGAATTATATGAAGACGTGTTGTCTTCTGCAGGAGCTCTTCACCTTAGGCAAAACAAAATATATTAATAATGTGTTAAACAGTAGGGATGAGGAGAGCAGTATCGAACTGCCAGGAACAGAGGAGCAGACAGACGGAAACTTGGATGTTAAGTTCAGCTATATGGGTCTGAAGTTTGCAACGTTGGGGCGCAACAAAATAAAAAAATAATTCATTTTACTTCAAGTTTATACTAATTAATATTAATTTTGTGTTTAGATTTAGTGTTTTATAGTATAACATAGCTTTATAACCAAGGTTCAGATACAATTTCCATCATTGAATAACTTTGAGCAATTGTAAAAAATTATTTCGTTGCACTCCAACGATGCAAACTTCAGACTCATTCAGCTATACTATTAAATAAAATCCCAGTCCGAATCATATACTTACATCATGGGCACATTCTTCAGAAAAGCTGCCTTTACCATGTACATCGAGCCATCTCCTCTAATTGTCTTAACCTGCTGTATTCCACGAGTTTAGGCTTACTGGGATGACATCAATAACCAGTGGTGCAGAGTAGTTATCAAAACTGAAAAAAGAATTACCATTAGCTGTGATATATATACATATATATATATATATATATATATATATATATATATATATATTATGCTTACAATACTAATCTTATAAAACCGAAACCTTTAAGTGTTTTTATAAAGAGTGTCGATCACATCCACCATGCATGTTTGCAATGCACATTGCATTAAATATTTACCTTAAGAGGGAATGGGTAAGCAATAAATCTGTGGGAGTGTATAGGAATTATAGAAAATTACGACAACCTTTCAAAATTAGTTTCCTTGTAACATAAAATGGGCAAGCCATATCATATATTTGAAACTCAAAATTAAAATTTATTTTTATAAAGCTGTTTAGTTCTGATAGTGGCTTTCCATAATTCTTATACACTTTTACAGATTGGATATGTTCCTTCAAAGTAAATATTTAACGCAATGCATGTGGCATACATGCCCATAATAGATAGAACAGACATGTTACTGAATTCTAAGTTTTCACAGAAAGAAAATCATACCAAAATCCACCTGTCATATCTAGCAGACATATTCACTATATTTAATATACTTACTTCGAAGTAACATAGTTATATCGAGTATAGGAGCATGAGAATTAACAAAAGCCACTCCTGTAACACGTCTCTGACATTTCACGTATCATTCAGCTGATTTTATTTTTCTGCAATTAGGTATAAATGATAAAAGAAATGGAGAGAATTAATTATGCATTTTCTCAATTTTACAGTAGTAGAAAATACATTATTTATAAATGCCAAAAATTATTGACAACATAAGATTAATAAAACTTTTTCTACAGTGTTCAGTACAATAAAGTTGAGAAAATACATAATTTCATCCTATTTCTTTAATAAATCATTATTTTTAATCTCAATGTTGTCAATAATTTTTAGAATTAAGAAATTGTGTATTTTCGAATATGGTAAAACTGAGAAAACGCATTATCTCATCATATTTCTTTAATCAATCATACTTACTTGCAGACAAATAAAGTTGAAAAATGTCAGAGATTATAAGAGTATTATAGGAGTGATTTTTGTTAATTCTTATGTTCCCATAGGTCAAAGTCTTTCATGTTAAAAGATACAGCGAATGTCTAGATTTGACAAGTGGATTTTGGCATGATTTCCTCTACTACATAATAATACATGATCTTAGCTTTTTTTATTAAATTAATTTTAAATAAAAAGTAAAAACCTAACGAGGTTATGTATATATTGGCTTATTAATATATAAGGTATACTTACCTAGTAACAATTGTAATATTATTTTTCAAAAATAACTCAACTTTAAAACAGCAACAGTGCAACAGACTTCCCTGTGCCGCTCACCTTCGATACACGTTATGCGTATATTATACCATGTCAGGGACAAAGTACAATAGGTTCCATGCCTTGCTCCGTAAATGCTTGATGTAAATAAACTTGACTTCTCAATTCTAGGATACTAAAGGGTAAAATAAACGGTGAAGTTGTATCTGATGTGACAGTATCGTTTTTTCTACACCAGGAAGAATTGCATATTCAAACAAAATCATTAGATGGATTTTGAGATAAAATGACAGCATGGTTCTCTTGCTCATAAAGGTGCAAATCTTATTCTGATTACTTTTTGGAAACAGTGGCCACCAAACTCTCACTCCATGAGCACCGAATAACCATACAGTTTAAGTTAAGTGTGGCTTGGAATCCATAAATTTGCACATGTAAATGATACTTCTGTGTTTTCAATCCAGTGATCTTGAAGTCCAGTGATCTCTTGGAATCCATAAATTTGCACATGTAAATTATACTTCTGTGTTTTCAATCCACGATGAACCATAAGCTTTCCTGAGACATTTAACAAAAGTGTTTCTGGTGGTATATTGTCCTCTATAATTTCAGTACCATTGTTTTTCTTATGGTTGTCAAACTGGCACTAACAACACACGCTGGATGAGGGCAAAGGCTGCTTATATCTATAGTTTGTATCATAACTAATTCAATCCAGCTGACGCGTTTCTCTTTTTTTAATATCATATTGATATGCTGATTCATGACGTATGCATAGTAAAGAATTTATTCCCTCGTTAATCCACACACTTCTATCGAATTTCAATAAGACAGATGGAATAGTTTCCTGAATAAAAAGTTCTGCACTACCTCTTTTGAGGCTGTTTATAGGTGAATCTTTTTGTTCGTAAGAGCTTTTCCCTTCATTTGTATTATCAATAACCTCGTAGAACAGCAGATGACTATCATTCGTCGCAATGACATGCTAGAATCAGGCCTCCATTCTAGCAGAGCGTTTTCTCCGTACTTTTGCAAGCATTCTTGCGAGTGCTTCTGAAAAACGATGGGAACACATGGCTTGCAGCACCAGACACTTATTGCATCTGTGGTCAGAATGACAAAAAGAATCTTGTCACGATTGCAGGTGATGGAGCATACTTTTTCCGGTTTAGTGACATTGAAAATTCGAGGCCAGCCAACTGGGAAAAATATCTTAACAATCTTGCTCTCGCTCGACTCAATTCCAAAACAATCTCCTCTCTGATGCACTCGATGAAACTACAGCTAACAATAGCATTCTAGGGGCAACATCATCACGCCAGGAATCTTGATTAAACACTCCTCTCTCTCCTTACTTGAGGTTAGAATTTCACCGAGAAGAGAAATCTAAGCTTACTCAGTCTCGTTGTCCCATTGACACGCGTCAGGACTTATGAGTCCTGGCAAGAACCGGAGGCGCGCGCGGGTGGCACTTGCTCCACATACATTATAAACACAGTGCGAGAGATACGTGGCGTGCGAGGATGATGACGACGTCCTAGCTGGTGATGCGAGGCTCGGGTGGGCGTGTAAATATCCGGCGCGTGCGAGAGAGAGAAAAAAGCGGAGGTGTGATACTTATAGCGATTGCGTACGATAGCAGACAGCCAAAATAAGACTACGCGTCGTCGGTTCGCCTGTACTTACGTATATTAGATATACCTATTACTTACTAGCAGTAACCAGTGCGTAGATACTTCACTGTAGCTGGCGCCTGCGCACTAGAGGCCTTCGCTGATTGCGCGCTCGAGCGGCTCTAACGGCACGAGTATAGTTCAAACTGCGAGCGCACAAGCAGACGGGTGACACGAGGTCCACACATACAATGGAGTTACCTAAACGTGCGAAACTAAGCGAAACGATTATTAAAATTACTTCTAAACCCAAGTAGGCGGGGAATATGAGGTCCACGCATATAAGGGAGTAATGTAGACATGAAAGAAACAGCAGAACCATTATTTAAATAATTTTTAAACCCAAGTAGGCGGGAGACGCGAGGTTCACGCATATTAGGAAATTTCGTAGATGTGCAATAATAAGCAAGACAATTATATTTAAACAATTTTTAAATCCAAGTAGGCCGGGGATAGGACGTCCACGCATATAAGGGAGTCATGTAGAAATGAATAAATAAGCAGAACGCATATAATGAAGTTACGTAGACGTGAAAAGTACTATAACAATACTATAACAGTACTATAGTAGTATTTTTCACTGTTTTGACAGTTTTAATTGTCTGTTACTTATTTCTGAGTTTGCATTCCACTTTCATCAAGGTCTCATTTTAAAAGTAACATTTTGTATCAAATTTTTAGCCTCTGTCGAGGGATATTAATCATGTCACAGCCACCTTAAGGGGGTCCGAAAGACAATTAAAAATTCAAATTTCGCGCCACAATATAGCAGACAAAAAAATAAGTAATTTGCCTATAACAATTAGTAAAAACAATATTACGGAAAACCAGGACTGCATTGCCCTCCGCTACATTATTATCTATCATTTTACAAAGTTTGCAGTTTCTACATAAATATTTCGCTGAATGGCATTTGAATTACTTGATTTTGAGACATTATTCAAATGCCATTCAGCGAAATATTTATGGCCGAATCCATCTCAAATCAGACAGCCCGCGTATGCCTATTTCACCTATCATGTTGAAATAAAAATATTTATGTTCTACTCGAAAAAATACTTTACACGTGTTTTTTTATTTTTTTGTTTCATCAAAATTTCATGCGTTCAGCGATACCGAAAAATTCCGAGAAAATTCTTTCATTGAGAAAAAAAATTTTCAATGTGATTTTCAGACTGCTATTGTTTCAGCAGTTTTTCAAGCTTTTAAACGTGTAACACATAATTTCACTCAGTTTTGAGCCCTCTTTAACGGCCTTAATGTCATTTAAAAAAAAAAATAAAAAATCCACGAGCTATGCACTTTTTACTGAAAAATTCATTTTTTAGAGAAGTGCCTTTTTCTCGAAAACCCCATTTTTTTTGCACAATTTTTGTTGTCGTGATAGAGGACGGTAATGCCTAGCTAGACGTATTTGTGAGATTCGGTACTTTTTCCCTGGGATAGCGATCACTAATGAGATAACACACAAACAAATTTTTCACGCTTAACGCTTATATATAGTCAATGATATTAGAGTCAATGTAAAGGTATTTATCTTTGTGCGTATGTAATATACATGTACGTGCGCCTACTTATAGGAGTATATGTACTAGTACATTTGTCCGCTAGATGGATATGGTTTGACTTAACATTTACAAAGAAAAGTTCGGTTTCCTTATCATCACCTTATCAACTCAACTACGATGTCTCAATATTACTCAACAGAGAGAATCAAATGTGCAGACTTTTTAGACAAACACAAACAAATTATTTACAAATCTAGTTCCGTACGTTTAAAACAACTTGAGAATCTTGCTCATCCATTGAAGCACCTCTATCCTCATTTACCTTTGACACCTTCTACATATCTGTGTCAACATTGTTACAATCGTGCTTTAGAATTGGTGAGTAGTACTGACAATGAATTTATAACGGATAATGAAGTTACCGATAACGTAGTTGATAGAGATGAAGATTTTTTACCAAGTACTCCAGAACGCATTGAAGAATTTAATAATGAAATAAGTACATCTTTCTTAGGTTCTGTATCGCCTCTTAAAAGAAAAAATCTTATACATGACAAATCAATTGAAAATTACGTAACAAAGAAGAAAAAAAAAAATACTTTCAACATTGTCTAATACCCTTGATGTGAAGTTGAACAATGTTTATGACGTTTCTATAACAGCAAATGAATCAACTGTATGCCATTGTACAGAATGGATACAAAATCTTGGTCTAGCCTTGCAAAAGTGTTCTACGGTATCAGAAAAAATAAAAATTCTGACTTTGCTACCTTCATCCTTTACAAAACATGAAATTTTATCTTTATTTCCAGAAATAACAATGTATATGATCAACAAATCGAGAAATCTTGTTAAAGAAAGAGGAATTTATTCAGAACCAGATGCATATTCAGGCCATCCGATTGATGAAAACATGGAAAAAATTGTTATGGAATATTATTTAAATGATGATTTTAATTGTTCAAGACAAAGTCCTAATAAATGTGACGTTGTTACAATTAAAGTTAACAATAAAAAAGAGAAAAAAGTTAAGCGTTTTCTTACTCGAAGTTTAAAAGAGACGTATAAAGTATTTAAAAATGATTATCCAGAATTGAGAATTGGAAAATCGAAATTTTATAGTTTGCGACCAAAGTATGTCTTACTTAGCCCCATCAAAGAAGTTTGTCTCTGTATCTATTGCGCAAATTATGATTTATTTCTTACGAGCTTAATTAATTTTAGAGGGAGTAACGTCACAGAGTTGGATGAAAGTCGGTCACAAATAATAAATGCAATAATGTGTTCTGAGCCATCTGATTTATGTTATTTACAAGAATGTAAACTATGTCCAGGGATTAAGGGAATTACGTTTCATGTTTTAAAACTGCAAGATGTAGAAGGCACAGAAGAAATTACATATGCTTTGTGGGATAATGGAAACCTGATTAAAAAGACACTATCAATTTCTGCTTTTAAAGATGAACTTTCGGTTTGGACCATGAGGGTTAGTACTCACATGTATGTAAAAAATATACAACGCAAAGCTATAAAAACAGAAAGAGAAAGTGCTAAAAAAGACTCACATCATTTAGTTCTTCAAATAGACTTCGCTGAAAACTGGGCTGTGATTCATAATAAAGCTGTTCAAGGAAATCATTGGGTTAATGATCAAATTTCTATTTTCACAGCAGTCTCTTATCAAGGGGATTCAACACAAAGTTTCGCAGTTATAAGTGATGACCGAAAACATGATTCAGCGTATGCTTTGCTAGCAGTACAAAAAATTATAAAATTCTTGAAAGTAAATTGTTGTGATTCAATTAAAAAAATTACCATCGTATCAGACGGCGCTGCGAGTCACTTTAAAAATCGCTTTCAATTAGATGAACTAAAACGAGCACCGTGTGATATAAAATGGTTGTTCTCTGCTACTGGGCACGGCAAAGGAGCTGTAGATGGTGTGGGTGGACTTATAAAGCATTATGCTACTTCGCATAATCTTCGAGAGCCCCTTGAAGAAGCTATTCAAAACGCAAATGATTTTGCAATACATGTTCAAAAATATACTGATGCTATTAAAATAATACATTTACAAGATGCTGAAATAGAACAATTCAGAAAAGAAAAAAATATTGATTGGCTTACAACTCCAAAGTATCCTGGAATTCAAAAAACTCATATATGGGTTAAAAAAAACATGTGACGATAAAATACATTGTTTGACAGCAAAGACCGCTGATCGTCCGCTTACTGAATTAAGAACAATGAAGCAGAAAAACAAAGGTAGTAAAATAGGTATACAAATGTAAAAAAGGTATAAAAATAAAAAATCAAAAAGACGCAAATAACAAATAAATACATAGTTATGTGTACCTGTATATTACATACACACAAAGACAAATACCTTTACATTGACTCTAATATCATTGACTATATATAAGCATTAGGCGTGAAAAATTTGTTTGTGTGTTATCTCATTAGTGATCGCCATCCCAGGGAAAAAGTACCGAATCTCACAAATACGTCTAGCTAGGCATTACCGTCCTCTATCACGACAACAAAAATTGTGCAAAAAAAACATGGGGTTTTCGAGAAAAAGGCACTTCCCTAAAAAATGAATTTTTCAGTAAAAAGTGCATAGCTCGTGGATTTTTTATTTTTTTTGAAAATGACATTAAGGCCGTTAAAGAGGGCTCAAAACTGAGTGAAATTGTGTGTTACACGTTTAAAAGCTCGAAAAACTGCTGAAACAATAGCAGTCTGAAAATCACATTGAAAATTTTTTTTCTCAATGAAAGAATTTTCTCGGAATTTTTCGGCATCGCTGAACGCATGAAATTTTGATGAGACAAAAAAATAAAAAAACACGTGTAAAATATTTTTTCGAGTAGAACATAAATATTTTTATTTCAACATGATAGGTGAAATAGGCATACGCGGGCTGTCTGATTTGAGATGGATTCGGCCTTATATAGAAACTTAAAACTTTGTAAAATGATAGATAATAATGTAATGGAGGGAAATGCAGTCCTGATTTTCCGTAATATTGTTTTTACTAATTGTTATAGGCAAAATGCTTATTTTTTCGTCTGCTATATTGTGGCGCGAAATTTGAATTTTTAATTGACTTTCGGACCCCCTTAAGCATATTTTGTATGGTATTTTCTTACGTATAAATTAGCAATATAATTGGCATCAATCTGGAGAAAATCTGAGCAATTCTACTTCCAATTTGGAAACTTTGTCCCTTCAATGTGCTATACAAAAAGTTTCAAGTTTTTGAGTTAAAAAATCATAAATGTTGAACATTTATGAAAAAATTCAAAATTTTCAAATTTTAAATTAATTCTAACTTTTGAACCATTGAACATTTTGCTCTAAAACTCTAGGGTTGTGTTTTGGGGCTAATTTGGAACTGGTAAAAAAATTTTGAACAATTTTAAAATTTTGACCTATCACACTTGACATGAAGTTACATATATATATATATATATATATATATATATATATATATATATATATATATATATATATATATATATCATTATAAATATTACTTATGTCGACTGCAATTTAATATCAACTGATAAGAATTTTTCCATCGGTCTTACAGTCTTACAAATTAAATTAAAATAATTAATATTTATGGCAGTCAGATTGCCCTTGTTTATAATCACCCCCGCAGAATCTGAAATAAAAACTTAATTAAATTCTGGAAAAAACTTTGTTAGCAAAGGACGATCTGACTGCCCACCACCACCACATTGTCCGACGTTTCAAGCCTGCTCCGGCTCCTCCTCAAGGACTGAAATAAAACCCGCGATACACCTCCATATATACCATGCACCCATACCCCCTTCTTTTCTCTTACCCCACCACCCTCCACATTCCCCTCTCCAACTTGCCATTCTCACTTAAATTAATAAAGAATGATAAATGTTATCTAATTTACTTGACTCAATCATTAAATTTACATTATTCCGATTTCTTAGAATGTGAATACTTTCAAGGCTTTCCCTCTTATATTTATTCTTAATCCCCTGTTCCAAAATATCCACACTCCCAAAATCGAAAGAATGCAAACTATTTAAACAATGTTCTTTCAAACCCGATGTACAACTTGAGCTGCGTAAACTATATTGATGTTCATATATTCTCTTTTTTAAATATCTACCCGTTTGACCAATATAACAACCATTACAATCCCTACAATTAATTTTATAAACAACTCTCGATTTCAAACATTTATCATCCTTGTCTTTACAATTACTAAATAACCTTTCTAAATTATTATCATTTCTAAAGATATTAAAGATTTTAGAAATGATAATAATTTAGAAAGGTTATTTAGTAATTGTAAAGACAAGGATGATAAATGTTTGAAATCGGGAGTTGTTTATAAAATTAATTGTAGGGATTGTAATGGTTGTTATATTGGTCAAACGGGTAGATATTTGAAAAAGAGAATATATGAACATCAATATAGTTTACGCAGCTCAAGTTGTACATCGGGTTTGAAAGAACATTGTTTAAATAGTTTGCATTCTTTCGATTTTGGGAGTGTGGATATTTTGGAACAGGGGATTAAGAATAAATATAAGAGGGAAAGCCTTGAAAGTATTCACATTCTAAGAAATCGGAATAATGTAAATTTAATGATAGAGTCAAGTAAATTAGATAACATTTATCATTCTTTATTAATTTAAGTGAGAATGGCAAGTTGGAGAGGGAATGTGGAGGGTGGTGGGGTAAGAGAAAAGAAGGGGTATGGGTGCATGGTATATAAGGAGGTGTATCGCGGGTTTTATTTCAGTCCCTGAGGAGGAGCCGGAGCAGGCTCGAAACGTCGGACAATGTGGTGGTGGTGGGCAGTCAGATCGTCCTTTGCTAACAAAGTTTTTTCCAGAATTTAATTAAGTTTTTATTTCAGATTCTGCGGGGGTGATTATAAACAAGGGCAATCTGACTGCCATAAATATTAATTATTTTAATTTAATTTGTAAGACTGTAAGACCGATGGAAAAATTCTTATCAGTTGATATATATATATATATGTATACACACACACACACACACACACACACACACACACACACACACACACACACACACACACACACACACACATAATACACTAAATGTTTACTCCCAAATCCGTTCGAAACAATGAAAACTAAGAACAACACTTTGTGGAAAAAAGGAGCTGATGTTGCACAATGTTATTATGAAATGACAGCTGTGCATGTTTACATTACTTTCGGACTTTTATATAGATAAACTAAATATAATTAAATTGACGATAAGTCAGGTTGTATGGTGCCAACTTAACTCCAAATGGTGTTTCCCCTAGCGAGCGAGCATTCCCCTAGTGCACGAGCATAGCTCTCGAGTTCCCCTAGCGCCCGAGGATTCCCCTAGCGCGCGAGCGTAGCTCTTGCGTTCCCCTAGCGCCCGGGGATTCCCCTCGCGTGCGAGCATAGCCCTCGCGCTCCCCTCGCGTGCGAGTGCAGCCCTCGCGCTCCACTCGCGTGCGAGTGCAGTCCTCGCGCTCCCCTCGAGTGCGAGTGTAGTGCTCGCGCTCCCCTCACGCGTTCGCGAGTGTAGTCCTCGCGTTCCCCTCGCACGCGAGTGTAGTCCGCGCGCTCTTCTCGCGTACGAGCATAGCTCTCGCGCTCCTCTCGCGTGCGAGTGCAGTCCTCGCGCGCGAGCGTAGCTATCGCGCGCAAGCCGAGCCCTCGCGTTCACCTCGTTTTGCACGCGCACACGCGATACTGTGAATACACTGTTACAAATAATCCTTGTTTCCTCACAACACGACTCTTAGTACACTACTAATGCTATAGCACAGTGAAGCTAATGCGACTATTATATACGTGGCTAATGCAACTGTTATATCTGTGACTAATGCGACTACTGCTGCTGCTGGCTGGAGAATGAGAGAGCGCTCTTCCTCGAAGCGATCAAGCCCGAGCCCTCCGTTCTGATTCTTCTCCCTTACGTGGATACCATTCATTGGTCCGCGCCCCTGGACTTGCTCACTTTTGTCCACCAGGCCATGACTCGCAACTACTTTGAGTCGTGATAGGTCTACGCGTGAACATGCGCGGCCCCTATCTCACTTGTTGCGCCGCCCGGTGCTCAACTATCGTGCGCGCTCACCATACTATATCGCTACTTACTCTATGCGTGAGCTATTACACAGCGCTCCTCTCTCTATCCTTTTACGTATTCATGCCCGCGCGCACTAGTTCTACTCTCCCTCTCTCCTCTCTCTCTCTCTCTCTCCCTCTCTCTCTCTTTCTCTCTCTTCTCCCAGTACACACGCTCTGCCTGACTATCCGGCGGCCGGTGCCCTCTCCCTTCCTACTACTCTCTCTCTCTCCCCGCACGGCACCTGCCTGTCTGCAGTGTCCTGGCAAGCGGCTTCCCTCTCCACTGCTTTCTCTCTCTGCCGAGCAGATAGCTGGAGCGCAGGGGCCAGGAGCGCCAGAGAGAGGTGCCGAGCGGGCCAACTGCCCACAGGCGCAGTCTGCTCTGAGTGAGAGTACCGGACGGGTCACCGACACTCAGGCGCCAAAAGACGCATCACAAATCTGCGAAGTTACGGGAGATATTTCATCGGCAGTGGCGAGCTCAAGTATTGCGCAATCTTCCGCCACCAACCAGGTACTACCCCCGCCGCTGGGGGATGTAAACCTGGTTGGTGTGACAAATGTTTTAATTCCTGTAAGCACGCTGGAGCTCTTTTTTCAGCGTTTCGACATGCTCGAGAGGCAGTTGGACGAACTCAAGCTCCTTGGCAGCCGGAGCCCCGCGTCGTGCAGCGCCGACACCACTCACTGCGATGAGGGTCAAATCAACAATGCGGAGCTGCCCACGCGGGTCTCTGTTGTCGAGGAGCAGGTGAGCAACCAAAATTGCTTACTTGAGTCCCTTGATTCCAAGTGCCAGCTGCTTCTCGAGGCCAACTCTTCACTAAAAGATAAATTAGACAAAGCGTTTAGCAGCTTCGAAAAGCTCCAGCGTGCTCACATGGAGCCAGCGAATTTAAATAGCTTAATTTTTAATAGTCGTGAAGTAGGTGACATTGGCAGCTCTACTTCCGCTGCCAGCACAAATTCAGTGCTATTATGCCCGTCCTCTCAGCCGGGCCCTGGGGCCTCTTCCGCGTGTTCTGGGATTGATGGTTCTGAGTCCTGCGAGGTGGTACTTAATGGTATTTTAAAGAAGGATTTTGTATATACGGAGGTATTAACCAACCAAATCGCCTTCGCGGTACTCGGAACCATTTATCCCCCATTAAACAGCGATAATATTCTTGGGACGCGTGTCTTGGTGGTCCGGAACCCGTCTGAGAGAAATGGAGGTGAGGCGGCGGGAGGCTTGGGGTCGCGAGCAGGCGCATTGCCCTCCTGCATAGTAAGGCTCAGCAGCCCGAGCCTGGTCAGGGATGTGATGCGAGCTAAGCGCTCGCTCGCCAATTCTTACTTTACCACAAGTAACATCGATCCCGAAATGCTTGGCCCGGTTTTAGCTGTTTGTGTGCCACACAATAAAATATTCATAAATGAGATGTTGCCCCATGATAAGTTCCAGGAATTTAAGAGCCTGAGGTCCATCGCCCAGGGGCTGGGCTTTAAATATGTGTGGCACTCGGGTGGTAGATTCCTGGCTAGGCATAAGGGGGGCGAGCGTGCGCATATCTTCGCCACAGCATCCGACCTACAAGTCATTCAAACGACATGCCAGTCTGCTAAAAAAACATCTGCCCAAAAGCAACCCGTCAAATGCTGCAGCCACTAACAACGACATAGTTGTTGCGAGGCAGGGAGCAGAAGAGGTTGTTGGGTCGGCGCCTACATCATGACTGGGATCGACTGCTTGCAAGGGGACGGGGGGTGGATGTCCTCTCAAGGCTGGGTTTCTTAATATTAACTCAATCAGACCTCGTATAAATAAGCTCCGTCTGTACCTGGTTGAAGATCCCTCCTACCACCTCTTTGGCATAGCTGAATCTTGGCTTGGACCTGACGTTGATGACAGTCTCATTCAGATTGATGGCTACTCAGTGCTTAGGCAGGATCGTAATATAAATGGGGGCGGAGTTGCTCTGTATGCACGTAACGACTTCACCATCACGAAACTGGCGTCATCTATGACTCAGGGACTGGGAAAACCCTCAATCCCTGAGTACTTATTCTGTCGTGTGCAGCAGGGTTCCTTTCCTCCCATTTTGGTCGGTGTCATTTATAGACCTCCACACATTGCCATGCAAAAGGACACCGACCTTTTCGATGTTTGGCGCGACCTGAGTAGTGAGTATAGTCACAAGTTTATCATGGGGGATCCGAATGGTGACTTGTCATCGGCGTCCGATGCTGATGCATATTCCATCAGAAACCTTGCCACAGAGTTATCATTACATATTGTGCAGCATGGCCCAACACATCACACGCCCACGTCTCACAAATGGATTGACTTAATCCTCACGGACGAAAACGACGAGGTGCTTGACTATGCGAATGAACACCTGCCCAGTTTCGGTAAGCATGCTATCATTGATGTTACCATCAACTATTTTGTGCCAGCGCGAGTAGGGAAGTCTTTCTCCTACAGAGATTATAAAAACGTATGCCCTTCATCTCTCAATGAATTGCTTGCGCGCTGCGATTGGGTAGGCATAAATTCGATTGAATCCGATTTGGAGGGAGCACTAGATTCCTTAAACGCAAACCTTAACTCTGTCATAAACGATTTAGCGCCTTTAAAAACTGTGAAACCCAGTCGAAATAATGCTCCTTGGATTGGTCCTGAGCTGAGGGAACTAATCAACAAACGTAATGCGGCCCATAGGCGTTACAAACGCACTGGGCGAGCGGCGGTGTTCGATGAGTTTCTTCGGCTCAGCAATGAGGTCGACTCACGCTTTGCTCAAGAGCGTAACTCCTTCCTTCACAAACATCTCTCAGACGCTCTTGATGCTAACAAGGATATATGGAAGGAAATGCGTAAACTCGGCCTTATTCCAAAGCGAAAAGAGGAGGACCTTTGCGGCTTCACGCCGGGAGAGTTAAACGCTCACTTCGCTGGAATCTCCGTGTCCCCCCTTGAAAACATAGAAGAAGCTATGGACACTATTTTACTAACAAGTGAGGAGGGCTTTTCCTTTAAACAGGTTACACTGAGTGATGTAATTCTTGCAATTTCTCACTTCTCCTCACAGGCAAAAGGGGTGGACGGAATTCCTCGGGAGGTGGTCGTGAAGGCTCTCCCTGTCATTGGTGACTACTTGGTCAGAATTTTCAACTCCTCCTTCGCTCAGGGAATTTTTCCGGGCTCCTGGAAGCAGGCACAGGTAATTGCACTCAAGAAAATTGCATCACCGTCTACAGTCTCGGACTTTCGTCCTATAGCACTACTCTGCTTTCTTTCTAAGGTGCTTGAAAAAATTGCCCACAACCAAATCACGGAGTATCTTAATAGCAATAACTTACTTGACCCCCTCTAGGCCGGATTTCGCAAGCACCACAGCACGCAGACGGCACTTCTCAAGCTAACCGACGATATACGTATAGGCATCGACAACAGACAACTGACGTTACTGCTACTGTTCGACTTCAGCAAAGCCTTCGACACCATCTCACCAACAGCGCTTCTGCGTAAGCTCTGTCGGCTGGGGTTCTCCAGGGCAGCTCTCCTGTGGATTCAATCATATCTGAAAGGACGTACCCAGATAGTCACCTCAAATAGCAAAGGTAACTCTGACTGGTTAGAAACCAATCTGGGAGTTCCACAGGGATCTGTCCTGGGTCCACTGCTTTTTGTCTCTACGTTAACGACTTACGTGACGTACTTGACGGTAATACTATCAGACATATATTTTACGCAGATGACCTTCAAATCTACTTACACACGACAAAAGACGAAATTCTGGAGGGTATTGGTCGGCTGTCCCATGCGGCGCAAATGGTGGCTGAATGGGCGGCGAACTCGGGCCTGCACCTCAATGCTGGTAAGACCAAAGCCATTGTATTCGGCTCCAGGGTAGGAGTTAATCATATAAACTCATTAGATCTGCCAGGTATTGGTGTGCGGCCTGGAGAACGCATCCCGTTCAGTAGCGAAGTTGCGAGTCTCGGTGTTACACTGGATAGTAAATTAACATGGAAACCGCACATTGACCAACTCACAAAGAAAGTCAATAAAGCCCTATACACTTTGCGGTTTATTAGGGCGTGTACCACCGAGATTCTCCGCAAAAGATTAGTCGAGTCGCTAGTTCAACCCCACCTTGACTACTGTACTGTGGTCTACTTGGACGCGTCTGACGAACAGCGAGCGAGAGTGCAAAGATTGAGCAATTCATGTGTGAGGTACGTTACTGGGGCTAGGAGGGATGAGCATATCACCCCCTACTTGAGACGTCTGGGCTGGCTCCGTATGGACTCACGCAGATTCTACTTCGCAGCCCTGCTACTATATAAAATAATTCGGATGCGTGAGCCCAGTTACTTGACTGCCTTTTTTACGGTGCACAAGCCTAGGCCAACAAGCAGGGGAGTGCAGCCGGAGCTTGCTTTCCCTGCCTTGAACTATAAGACGGGTGATAGAGCGTTTCTGGCTCAGGGTGCCCGCTTTTGGAACTCCCTCCCCCCTCCCTGCGCTACCTTCCATCACTTTCATCATTCAAGAGGGCTGTGCGCCAACACCTGCTTGATCTCGACGCCTAGCCTCTCTATAAGGATGCTTAGAGCTGCCAGTGCGGGGACCTTTATCTAGTTTAGTATTAGACTGCGGATTAACTTTGATCTGTGATTTTTTGACTAAGCGGCTGTGATACCTTACTGTGATATTTTATGAAATGGTTAATGTATAACTGTAATATTTTCCTTTTAGCGTATAGTACCAGCTGTGATATTTTCTCTAGTTTTATTTATTTATTTTGTCTTAATGAAGGGTCCTCGTGATTTTTAATGATTTTTATGTATTTTATTTTTATTTTATCATATGGTTCTTTTTTATTATTTTTTTATCGTAATTGAAGGTCCTCGTAGACAAACATATTTTTATGTATAATTTATATATTTGTATCAGGTTGTATTACTTTTATTTTTATATATTTTTATTATATCTTATTTTACTGTATTTTATTTTAAGTTATACACTGTATAAATTCTGTATTAATTATTTTGCCGCGAAGGCAAATAAATCGTATCTATCTATCTATCTCTCTCCCCCGCGCCTATCTTGCTGCTGCGCGATAGCGTATCTCTCACGTATACTCCTGCATACTCCCACTATTCTTCCTGCGCGGACTAGTTGCGCGGCGCTCAGTCTGCGCCTCTACTGATATCGTCCACATCGCGCGCTCGTGACGCCGGCTCTCGACGTCGCTCACCGGGTTACGCGGCTCCCTCGTACGCCTGCTCTCTCTCTCGGCCCCTCCCCCCTCGCGCGTCTAAGTCTATCGCATCCCGTGTTGCTGCTCAACCCGGCCTTGGCGTCTAAGTGCGTGTGTGAGTGTGTGCGCAACCCGCTCGACATCCTTGCAGTCGGCGCGCACAACATGCCGGAGCCGGTCGAGCATGTGCTCGAAGCTGCTGAGGATGCCGATACATGTGACATCGTCACAGTCGTCATCGTCGTATCAGCAGGTTCCTGGATATTTTCCGCCATATTCATCGTTGCTTTAGCTAACTTCTGCCTATCCAACCCAAATCCCGCAAAATATCTCTTCGACAGTACCCTTTCCACATGTAGCTCAGGGGAACTACAGTATGCCACCGACGCACAGTGGTCGAAAAGGTCGATTTTTGTGACAAAAATGTTCTTGTCAGTATATATTCGTGTACCAAAAATGGAAGTGCAGGAGCATCCTCTTTTTGTGTCATATTTTCATGATTGCTGCTCATATCGGGATATTTTATCGAATTTACCTATGGTTTTGTATTCCAAAGCTCGTACAATTACGAAAACGAAAATTTCTCAAGTAAAGCATAATTTGCATAATTAATAAGTAGATCATAGCACGTGATCTAAATTTTTTAGGGCCCCTGAATCCGAATCTGAGGTCTGTTTAACCCGGTCTGGTCAGAGTCAAGGTCAGACCAAGGACAAATCCAGAAAATCTATTGCGCATCATAAACAAAGTAAACCAGTATCATGACAAGTTTTTTGGGTAGCTAAATCACAATTCGAGGTGTGTTTAACCCGTTCAGGTCAATATCAAGGTCAGGTGAAGGTTAAATTCAGAAAATCCACTGCAGTAACATTTCTAATAATATTAGTATTAAGTTATATTTGTAATAAGTCATAATCTTTGCTGTATGCCGTTTATTTTTAAGTAACAGACAAACAAAAATTTATCTTGTTGAGTTGTACATTAATTAGAAATAAAATAATGTAGTTTCAAAAAGTTTTGACAATAACTTAATGAACACGAATCGTTATTTTATTCAAAAACCTTAATCTTCTTCCTATTCTTCATACAGCTCATCTTCTGAGTTAACTTTCTCATTTTCTTCTCCCTCTATTAATACATCGACATCTCTTTCTACTTCTTCTTCTTCAGCATATTCTTCTTTTTTTTCTACCTCAAAGTTCTGAAGGGGTTCCTTTGATCTTTCGCTTTCTTCGTCAAAAATCAACAGCTTCTTCATGACAGTGGTGGGTGCTTTTTGTTTATGTTTTTGTTTTTTTATAGACGATTGTATGATTATATCAGACCGTAATTGTTGCCGCTTGAACATATCATCATTTGTGGCAAATCTAAATAATATTTGACGTATTATTTCATAATGTTTTTTATCATCAACATAATTTCAAATTCGCGAAACTGGTGCATTAATCTTTTGTAATAGTACTTACTAACTAATTTTTCTTATATGATAGAGTCTATTCCTTCATAGTTTTGTGGCCACTCTCTAGCGGTTCCTCCGAAAATTTTCCCGAAGAATGGTCTGGCAGATTAGAATAATTGTATGTCCATGCATTAAAACTACATGAACTGTAGTACTCATATAGTACCAACTATATTTTTGGACATACAATCTTGCAGTTGCCAGACAGTACTTCCGGAACTCTTCAATATTAATTGATTTTTTTGAGAAATAACAGCAGTTATTTCCTTAAATCTGTTTAAAATTTCCAGGTCAAATCCTAAAATAAATAATTAATATTTTCTAATTATTCACTCAATGGTTACTACATATGAGCAATTCCAAAACGCAATTTTTTTTTCACACAGGACACGCTTAAATTTGACATATATTTATGAAGTCAAAGTTCTTATTTTTTAGGTAGAAAAAATTTCAACTCCAAACTTGACCGTAACGAACTAAGTTTTATTTAACAAATGTCAACGTTACGAGTGCTTTGAGCTTGCACTCCTTCTCATTTTTTACATTAAAATGAAAATATAAATATGAAATGAACTTTCATATCTATTTAATGGTAAAAAGGTTATCCGAAAATGATGAGTGTGAAAGTTGTTTAGGAATAATTTTGACGAACTTAGAATAGCCAGTTTTTACCCCAAACGATGCGATGCCTTTGAGACTATAAAGGCAAAAATTTATGCAGTGAATTGGAATTGTTTTACTAGTGACAAAATATTAATTGCGTAAGCTTTTTCTTCTTATTTGAAAGATGATGAATGATAAAACTACAAATAGCTGCACTGATTTGATAATTTCCGATCTTTTGGGATAAGTGTAAATTGTTTGTTTTAATCATAAAACTTCGAAACACTAACTAGTAATTTCTGAAATAACTTCAGTAGAATCAAAAAATGTGCGAGATGTATTGCCGCAGTTTGTGTTACCCGCTCCTTGTTTTGGGGTGTCAAAAATAATGTTTAGTCTTTGCTTAATAGCTCTTTGAATCTCTTTCTTTCTTTCCAGAATGATTTTCTTTAGTGCGGCACCTTTAACCTGCGAATAATGAAATAAGTTAGTGAAATATTGTAATAGTGAAATTAGTGAATTTAAAAAAATAATATTAGTCCTTTCGAACATTTTAATAGAAAATTATTAGTAGTAATGTTTTGCAATTATAAAAAGTTCTTTTAACAGGTTTTTTCTCAAATTAAAAAATATTGTTCAGACTATTTTTTTAACGCTTACGGAACTACATGTTTAATCATCTCTGAAACCTACTTTTCTTGTGCAGACATTATTGTAAAAGTATGATCAAAAGTTCTACAGGAAAAGGCATTGCTGAAATTATTATGTAATTCAACATACTTATTTAGGGAAATATGCAACGCCAAAAAAACGAATATTTTCATCGAAAATTTTCCATTTCCCGCATTCAAAGTTTCAACAATCTGATTTTTTGAAAATGTATAACTCCGAAAGAATGCATGGAAAATCAGGGAAAATCAGGGAAAATCCGGCGTAGAAACGCCGGATTTTAAAACTAAAATAGAAATTTTTAAGTAAAATAGAAATATTAGTCGCAAATAATAAGAAAAATATATTAAAAACAGGTAATATCCATCAGAAAAAGTCGTGACCAAAAGGGTTAATGGAATTGTAAAAACTAATTTACTTCAATAAATAAAAAAAAAATGATACTTTTATTTGAAAATAACTTACAATCCAAGTTGGGTTTTCGAGCATGTTAACATGTAGCTAACATGCAGAACAAGCTCCATAAAGCGAATCCTGGCGTGTAAAACTGTGAAACCGTTGTAGCATGCTGAAGGTATCACCCTTGCTTTCAGTATTTTCTCAATATCATTAAATGCACTTATTGTGTGACCACAAACAAAACACCTTTGTCCACTTCCATTATGTACGTTTGCGAGTGCCTGTAGAATTAAAAAAAATATATTGAATTATTAAGACAAAATATTAGTAATGATTATTTATATGTAATGAAATTTTTATGGAATCGTTACATACCTTACGATCAAGCATAGATAGAATCATTTGAAATGACATTTCAAAGTCATTTAAATGTAGGTTCTCCAGCTGTTCGATTTGCTGTTTGCAGTCGTCCGCTTCACTATCAGTGACAGTTTCATCCTCCTTGACGAACCTCACTCGGAATAGTCGACATAGCCAGCTGGATGAGGGGTCGTCATTGACCCAAACTTCTTTATTTGTATTTGCTTCGTATAGTTTCAATGGAACTATTGCAAAACAAAACGCATGATCTTTATTTGCATTTGGATCTGCGCTTTTCAGATTCCAAACTGGTATTGTTGTTCCATCAAAACCATACTTTGCAAGCAAAACAAGTTTTTTATTTGGATGATCAGCAACTACATCTATTGTTTGCATCAGCCGTTTAACAAAATGATGCAGTGTATTTTTTATAGAAACCTCGCATAAGGTTTCACCGATGCGTATATTTTCAGGATAGCGTCATTTTTAGCTTGCAAGACCTATATAAAAAATATTAGAATCATCAATTTTTATTAAATGGAATAACAGAAAGAATTTAACTGGAAACAATTTACTGGATTTAACTATAAATTTATTAATAAACTAGTGCATTGAAGTCTTTTAAAAATTGATCGTGTAACTACAAAGTTTGACCTATTATTTTAAAAACTCCTATCAGGTAATACTCAATTAAGGAAGACTAGTATTCAGTAGCTCACGAGGAAGAACTTACTTTATCATACGATGGACATATGTCGTAGCCTAAACTAATCGCTGAATCTCTTATGCGCCTGTAACTTGTTTTTGTTAAACGATTTACCAGAAGCAAGCCAACAGCTGATTCTGGAGTCATTTTTCAAAGTTCTGGTTTGTTCAGTCTTGCGGCAATTTCATCTGCTGCCTCCATCGAGGATATTTTCTCTAAAATTATTGCACCATTCTTCTTTTCTTCGAGACTCAATTTTTTCATTGCAATTCCTATAATTTCTTCCATACTGAATAGTGTACTCTGTTCAAGATATCTTCTTTCTTTAGTTCGACTACAAGCAGCTTCGTATTATACGCGTTGGCGATCGTTCTTACCTGCAGGTTCTATTAAAAGAAAAACATTTTTTATAATAAAATGAAAAATAATACGGGGTTACAGTCATTCCAAACTGAAAGTAGTGATCTTTCAAATTCTTGGCTTTCTTTGATTACTTTTGATAATGAAAAAAGACATTTATTAAATTTACTTCCTTAACATTTCATTTTTATGAAAAAAGTTATATTTTCTCATGTAAAAAAGCTGTACTTTTTAAATTATGCTGTAATATTTTGTCAAAATTATTTTACTTATTTAATAAGCACTTCGAAATAAAAATTATTACAAGGTCATAGTATACTTTTTTTTTTAAATAATAAAAAGTAATTCAGTACAAATAAACGTTTATATTGGAATAGCTATGAAAAAAAAAATTCTAATAATAATACTACATTGTCCTCAATGTTTTAAACTTACCAGCTACAGGTTCAGCCTCATCACTGTTAGTTCTAAACTGGAAAGAATTGTTCAGCCAAGCTTCTGCAGCCTTTTCAAATCCTTTGAACGTTTTTTGACACCGCGGTAATGATTTCGATTTTACTCTAAAGTTGTTGAAAAAAGAATTCCCTAATTTCTTCTTGATCTCTCTTTCAACGGTGGAGATTACAGGTAGTCTTATATGTCGATTTAATATATGTTCATAAACAAGATTCATTCGACTTTTTAAATCAGTCCTTTTACTATTTTTTAAAACGGTCACTAGTTCATAATTTTTTATAGAAAACTCAATCATTTTCGTAAAGAAACAAAGAAATAATACTTTTGAACCTCAAGTTTAAAAAGTATTAGTATGTATATAGTTAATAAACAGAAACTCAAATACGAATTGGAAAAACTAATTAATAGAAAATAAATAAAAAGTGCTAATAAACTAATAATTTTCGGTAGACAACCATTTTTTTTTCAATAACTACGTTTTTCAGTACCAACCACTATCGATCTGCTCAGCTTGAGCTTCTATGACAGAATAAAATAATAAAACTGAAAATTTTTATTAGTGTGTCTAATAGACAGCGCGATATGCGTATGCAGGGAAGGGGTCCGTGTGAAAAATACCAGGAATTGTACCGCTTCGACTCGATAGTAAACAATGTGTAGAATACGCAGCGCAGTTACGGGCATGCATTACGCCCAATGTTTTGTTGATCATCAACTGCAATAACTTATACTTAATGAAGTACATTTAAAAAGTGTAAGCATTGAAATACGTTTACTTTTGTCATTTTCCGTACTTCATTCTCTCACGGAAAAAATGAAGTAAATTTAAAAAGTTCTAGAATTGTAATTATAGTTTTTGCAACAAAATATAATTAAAATAACAAAAATAATTGTTTATGAAAGATTTTTTTTTATCAAAAATATATTCAGGCGTTAAATTTTCTTGTTTCCACATTTCTCCTTCATATAATCTAAAACTGATTATTTACATTTTTAAATCTCGGATAATTAAAATGAAGATTACTTTTTTTTTAAACAATCAAATATTAAATTATGTACTATTTCCTTTTTTTTCAATGTCCGCTTGATTTAAAATTTTGCTGTGATTTTTCGTCCGTAATTCTCAGAGGTAAAAAAAAATTTTTAAAATGAAATAGATTTAAAAAGTTTAAGCATTCAAAAATGTTTGCCTGTGTTTCCTGCAGAAACCAAACAAATCTCTCTCAATTCTCTCCCTCTCTCTCTTTCTCCTCTCTCTCTCTTTTCTTTTTATTTAAATTAATTAAATATAGACTTATTTTTTATAACGTTCATCCAATTTTTGAAATACTAATGATTTCAACACGATTTCTATAAATAAAAATTTTCGTGAACAATACCGATATACGACATTTTACATCTGATTTCTCCATTTTGTACATAAATTGTCATAATTATCAGAAATAACAATGTTTTCTGTGACCATGGAGCTTTATGATGATAATATTACTAATTAATGTACCTGTTGATTGTCAATTAGTCAACAAGATAAATTTTTTTTTGTTTGTCTATTACTTAAAAATAAACGGCATACAGCAAAGATTTTAACTTATTACAAAGATAACTTATTACTAATATTATTAGAAATATTATTGCAATGTATTTTCTGAATTTAACCTTCACCTGACCTTGATCCTGACCTGAACGAGTTAAACACACCTTGAATTGTGATTTAGCGACCCAAAAAACTTGTCATGATACTGTTTTACTTTGTTTATGATGCGCGATAGATTTTCTGGATTTGACCTTGGTCTGACCTTGACTCTGACCTGACCGGGTTAAACAGACCTCAGATTCGGATTCAGGGGCCCTAAAAAATTTAGATCATGTGCTATGATCTACTTATTAATTATGCAAATTATGCTTTACTTGAGAAATATTCGTTTTCATAATTGTACGAGCTTTGGAATACAAAACCATAGGTAAATTCGATAAAATACCCCGATATGAGCAGCAATCATGAAAATATGACACAAAAAGAGTATGCTCCTGCACTTCCATTTTTGGTACACGAATATATACTGACAAGAACATTTTTGTCACAAAAATCGACCTTTTCGACCACTGTGCGACGGGGCCTCAGATGTATGGACCGGTGTATCAACCAGTCGCTCCATCGAATATAGTTCCGCCTCGTCCATCGGCTCCAGGAAGATCTGATTTTTCTATTCCGGGCCACCATTCGGATTTTTCCGCCTTTGAACGATCTTCACTCACGAGGGAAAAACGTACCACGGAGTTGTTTGTAAAGTGGCACATTACCTTCAATGGTGATCGGAAAAGGGACCCGGAAAATTTCCTAGCGAATTTAACTCGCTGTAAGAAAACTTATGAATTGAATCTCGCTAAGATTATTAAAGGGTTACCATCAGTTTTAGATGACGATGCATGGCAATGGTTTCGCGGGTAATATCAATTCTGGAAATCGTAGGAAGATCTTGTGGAAGCTTTTCGCTTGCAATATAGCTTCGAAGATGTACAAGAAAGGCTTCGTAAAGAATTGGAAGGCCGCACTCAGGGACCCAGTGAGTCGATATCGACCTACTTGTGCAATGTGAGGGATTTTGCTCGACCAGCTGAAGCCGCCGTTGACGTTACACGAACAATTGGATCGAGTGTACCATAAACTGCACCCGTCGTATCGAATGAGGTTTGATCGGAAAGACTTCGAGACATTCCCGGAGTTACAGAAGCTGGGGAAGAAAGAGGAGTTTCGTCGAGCTCAAGACAGAGCCTACAAGCCACCACCCTCGCTGGCAGAGTCGTCTTTCCTCTCTTCGGTGTACATACCGCCGAAAACTCAACGCGCAAGGAAAGTAGTCGTGATAGAGCCGGCCAGCCTTATCGATACTCCGTTACTTGATGTAGCGCTGATGAATGTAGCTCCGGTATCGACGACACCGCAAGATGCAGCTCAAAAGCGATCCGGGCGAGCGGACAAGTCGGACTCCAAGAAACCCTTCAATAAACGACCAGATCGTCGGAGTCAGAGCAAAGGACGAGCTCCAAGGGACGTGAAGGTCGACTCGCCGCCGTTAGAACCTGGGCAGTGCAAGTTGTACCGCCGAAGCTGAAGCACGAAGAGATGCAACGACGCAAGGAGCGTGAACCGTACTTTCGATGTGGACAAGTTGGACACTGGTGCAGAGAGTGTGTTAATGCTGTAGTATGCCGAAACTGTGTCGCGCCAAATGCCACGGCGAGAACCTGCGCCAAGTGCAATGCTAAAGCGGGAGATGACTAAGCGGAGAGAATAGTGGACTCTCCTCGGCCCTCAAACATAACGACTCCTGCCAACGAAGCGAAAATCGTGGGAAGCTGCGATAAGTCTAAAGCTGCAGCTATTCCAGATGAGGTCGCTCCGAAAACTACAAAGTGCATTATAAGAGTATAATCCTATACAAAATTTAAAAAAATAACGTCAAAATATTTATTGCAATATTTAGGGAATATTTAAAATATTTAAGAAAGTATATTTTCCAAACGTGGGTTCAACAAGTGTCCTCTTACTTGATTCATGGAGTGAACACTGTCCTAAAGTAATTGAAGAAGTAAAACCAGCTAATAAAGAAGTTATCATTAAAAAAATCCCACAAGGAACTACTCGAAAAATACAGCCGTTAGACGTTTATGGATTCAGAATATGGAAAAATTATGTTAAGCATTTTTCGGATAATGTTATATTAATGAACGAAGACTTAAATCTGCACTTAAGAAATAACACAATTAAACTCGGGTCATTAATACATAATGAACTGTCTCCCCCAAGGCACACAAATTTATTTCAGTACTCTTAGCATAAAAGTGGTTAGATTAGAAAGATACCTGAAGAATTCGATAATCTTGTTCATTTTGCATTCAAAGATAGATCCAACGTAAAATGTGAAATACCAGGACGTTCCAATGTTGGAATCGTTAAATGTTCCTGGTGTAAGAAAACATTATGCCTTCAACATTTCTTTGAAGACTATCATTACTGTAGTGATTATAAAGAATAGAATGAATGAAAAATGTAAAATTGTTTATTAACCGGAAATATACAATCACATGTATGTTTATATTTATGGGACGTTTCATGTCACTTTTATTCCCCTCCCCTCCCCTCTGTCCAAAAATTGACAGGATGTACGAAAACGAATGCGAAGTGGCAGAAGCCATGATTTCAAGATGGCCGACCAATATGGCGGCCATAACTATTAGTCCAGTCAACTTGGCTCGAAAAAAGGTGATTTTCGAACAAAATTAATATTAGGACGCGACAACATTTTTCTTGTTCAGTGGGCCAATGTAGAGCTACTGTCAAAAAAGAAACTCGCAACTCCGGGCGGAATTGTTTATATCATTATTTAAAGGGTCAAAATATGGTTTTTTGCATTTTGCGAAAAAACTAATGCTCGGATGAAGTTCAATGAATGGAAGAAGTTGTAGGAATTAAAAAGCCCTACAAAACGAGCTCTTATTTATTAATTAAATATTAGAAGCTGATGGTAGTTTTTTAATGTAGTAAGGATGTGGAGATTAATGGCCATACATTACGAGGTAAGAAAAGATATAGACAATATTTTTTCCGACGTTTCGAGAGTTTATTTTTCCTCTCCTCTTCAGGGATAGAAACGTAAAAGTCAACAATTTCCTAGATGGAACGGTATTCCGCGAGTCAATCTTATTTATTAAAATTAGTCAATTATTTACGTCGCAAATGGAATAAAGCAATTAAATTTAAGTTTGTCGATTTTTTGCAATAAAACATGTTCTATTATAATTATTGATTAAAACTTTGCATATTTGGATAGGTCTTTTCAAGACGAAAAAAATACCGTTTTGACATTTGCGATAACTCAATTATTTATGGCTAAAATCCATTTTGCAACAAAAACACTTTTTTTTTTAAATTAATTATTACAGGAATGGGAGGTCGCATCGTCATAGGGAGAAGCTTATTCTCTTCTTAAAGAGTTGTATTGCTCCATAAGAAGTATATCGCATTTTTTAGTTAAAAGCTATGAAAAATGGTTTTACAAAAAGAACAGGTAATTGACTCTAATCGCTCCACCGCGCGCGCTGCCTAAAATCTGAATTAGAGACTTCAAAATAACATACGCTGAAAAATTTAGCTTTTCTCAGCAACTAATTAATGGATTTGAATAATTCTTTTTTCAATTCTGGGTAGTACTAAAAATTATGACGACCTATCGTAATCGTTTTTTAATAAAATTGCTTTTAATGTGTAATTGTTTATTTAACTATTAATTTTGCAAAAAGAACCAAAAATTGATATTCTTCTAAGTGTTTTCAATGTAATAATTGAAGTTATTTATTATTTAATATTTCTTTTCATTTCTAGTAATTTTGAGTAATTTTGAGTAATTATGTAGGGTGAAAGGTATGTAAATAAATTTTAATTAAGCTCAACAAATGTTGAGAAACAGACTGCAATTCGCTTAATTCAAACATTAATGAAAGAAATGTTCAGTAATAAATAGCTTCAATTATTACATTGAAAAAATTTAGAAGAATATCAATTTTCAATTTTTGGTTCTTTTGCAAAATTAATAGTTAAATAAACAATTACACATTAAAAAACAATTTTATTAAAAAGCGATTACGATAGGTCGTCATAATTTTTAGTGCTACCCAAAATTGAAAAAAGAATTATTCAAATCCATTAATTAGTTGCTGAGAAAAGCTAAATTTTTCAGCATATGTTATTTTGAAGTCTCTAATTCAGATTTTAGGCAGCGCGCACGGTCGAGCGATTAGAGTCAATTACCTGTTCTTTTTGTAAAACCATTTTTCATAGCTTTTAACTAAAAAATGCGATATACTTCTTATGGAGCAATACAACTCTTTAAGAAGAGAATAAGCTTCACCCTATGACGATGGGACCTCCCATTCCTGTAATAATTAATTATTAAAAAAACGTGTTTTTGTTGCAAAATGGATTTTAGCAATAAATAATTAAGTTATCGCAAATGTCAAAACGGTATTATTTTCGTCTTGAAAAGACCTATCCAAATATGCAAAGTTTTAATCAATAACTATAATAGAACATTTTTTATTGCTAAAAACCGAAAAACTTAAATTTAATTGTTTTATTCAATTTGCGACGTAAATAATTGACGAATCTTAGTAAATAAGAGCTCGATTTGTAGGGCTTTTTAATTTCTACAACTTATTCCATACATTGAACTTCATCCGAGCATTATTTTTTCGCAAAATGCGAAAAACCATATTTTGACCCCTTAAACAATGATATAAACAATTCCGCCAGGAGTTGCGAGTTTCTTTTTTGACAGTAGCTCTGTATTGGCCCACTGAACAAGAAAAATGTTGTCGCATCCTAATCTTAATTTTGTTTTGAAAAAAGTCTAATTTGACTGGACTATATAGAAAGTGCATTAGGCATGTGTGTAAAAATTCAGAATAGCGATAAAAAATTATGAAAAAATTCATGCAGTAGCTTGTCTGGCTACTGGTTCAAATTCCATGATCAAACTTTCAAAATTCAAGATGGTGGATCGAATATGGTGAACGAAATTTTAAAAATCAACTGATCCATACAAAATTTGGTATACGGGGGTTTTTCAGGTTGCTAATCGGAAATCCGGAGTTAAATTTGTAAAATTCAAGATGGCAGATCCAATATTGCTCAGAAATAATGTCGACAATAAGAAGATCTCACGACATTTTACATAAAATTATAAATGGAAGCTATTCTTGATGATGTTTTGATTTATCGCGTTATTTCCGAATAAGAAATTTTTTAGTATGTAAATACACAAGTTCACACGAGGCAAAGTGTGTCGAAGTTTATTTCTTCCTTACCCGTGGATTAAGTAATCGATAAAGCATCATTGATACTCACGAAAACATATTCATAAACGTTCTTGCTTCTCTTGCTGGGAATAGTTATTGTATTATATGAGTCGTTTTCACGACTACCCGTCAGAAAAGTGATTTTCGACATTCGAGTCGTTTTCACGACTACTCTTGCTGGAAATAGTTTTCGTATTTAAATCAGTCGTTTTCACGACTACTCTTGCTGGAAATAGTTTACGCATTTAAATCAGTCGTTTTCACGACTACTCTTGCTGGAAATAGTTTTCGTATTTGAATCAGTCGTTTTCACGACTACTCTTGCTGGAAATTTTTCTGATATATTTAAATCAGTTGTTTTCACCTCTATTATTTGGAGAAAACGATGATTATCGGTGAATATTATGGAATCTAAAGAAACCAGGATTCATGGGGACAGATGTATTAATCCATTCAATATCTATCCTCATAAGGGTAAGAATCGCCGACCAGTTTCGATAAACTTGCAGAAGTTCCTTCCAGTATATATACCTGGCATGAAAATATGCTCTTGTTGCAGGAAACGTAAATTTGAGGCAATTGGTGTGGGTTCGAAACCTGAAGTATTAAACTCCAGTATTGATTCTCAATCAGAACAATCGTATGCGAATGATGAATATAAAGCCCCAGGGCCTAGCAACAAGTCTTCTTCATCTAGAGAAAGAGAACTCCAGCAAATGCTAGATAAACTAAAGCAGAAGTTTTCTAGTTTACCATTGAATGATCCATTATGGATCACGATCCTCACGATAGTACTTGATAGCTGGAGTATTGCACATACTTCTAGAGAGTACAATACCTCTAAATATTTTATCAAGAAAGCTCTAAACCTCAAAGAAACAGAGAGAGTTATGTCGACACCTGTTGCTAGAGCTGGCAAGACATTATCACAAGACGTTGTTGAATTAGTTCGCAATTTTTATGAAAGTGATGAGAACAGTAGAATTATGCCAAACAAGAAAGACGTTATTACGTAAAATACCTGCATGTTCCATTTAAAGAGCTCAACCCACAGATATCAATCGGCTTAACGAAATTTGCAGAGCTTCCACCACAATAGTGCATTTTGGCTGGAGCTAATGGTACACACAGCGTTTATGTTTGCACCATGCACTAGAACTGCGAGACAATGTTTGATGCGAGCAACTTGGCTAGGTTTACTAAAAACTATGACAATTCTATTCAACAGTACAAAAATTGTTTTAGATTCTTCTTGTGTGATAATCCATCACCAGCATGTTATCTTCGTGAATGTCAACTGTGTCGAGAAAAAGACCTTCTCAGTTATTATCTCAAGAAGATTTTTGAGGAGAAGTGTATATCAAAAGTAATTTTCAGTACTTGAGAATCGACAGATAGGTGTACTCTGAAAAGGGAATGTCTCTCATTTGAAGACTTTGCTAATGAGTATTGCACTCGTTTAAATATGTTGCTCACTCACGACTTTATTTAAAAAACGCAGTTAGAATTTATCACAAATTTGAAAAATAACTTAGCACCAGACTCAGTGATAATTCACATTGATTTTTCAGAAAATTTTGCTTTTGTGGCACACGATGCAGCTCAAGCATTTCACTATAATAATAGTCAATGCACGGTACATCCAGTGGTATGTTACTACAAGAATCACGGAGGGGAGACTTGCCACAAGAGCTTTGTACTTCTATCTGATTTCACGACACATGACACTGCCACAGTCTATGTCATGCAAAAGTTAGTCATTTCTGAGATCAAGAAGCTATACCCAAATTTGAAAAGAATCATGTATGTAAGTGATGGTGCAAAACAACATTACAAGAACAAGTATCAAATGTGCAATCTAATTCATCATGAAAAAAATTTTGGTGTTGAAGCCGATTGTCATTTCCGTGCAACCGTGCATGGCAAAGGAGCTTGTGATGCGTAGGAGTACACGTGCCAGTCTGCAAGCACAGCCAAACGATGTAATATTAACTTCAGAATCGCTTTACGAGTGAGTGAATAGGAAATTCCAGAATTTTCATCTAATGTACTCCGATGAAAAAGAGCATGAAAAGACTAAAACGTTTCTTAATAAAAGATTCTCTGAAGCACCTAAATTGGATAAGATCTCTATTGGACATGCCTTCATAGTACTACTTGGAGAAATACTACAGATTTTGCAATATTCTGGTATTAAAAAATATATCAACAAGGTTCAATATTAATTATTAAAAATCCGAATGAATTTGAAGAATATACTGTCTTACAATTTTGTAGTCTTAAGAAAGTCAAAATATATCAGTGGAGTTATATTGATCCACGATTTTCCAACCCACACGAAAGTCTGGTTATGATTTCGATAATTTCCGTTAGGTTCAGGCCTCCTAGTTGTTTTTCTATAGCTGATAATTACAGAATTTTGAAGGATGATCTACAATTTTCCATATTGTCAGCATAGAATTTGAGGCAGAAGCTACTCTGACCACTCTGTTCTCTAAACACGCTTTGTCTTGTATAAATTCATGAATTTACAGATTTGGGAACTTTTCACTCGGAAACGACTCGACTGATCAAAAATCATCAAAAATAGTTTTATAATTTGTAATTTCATGTAAAATGTTCTGAGATATTTTTATTCTAGAAATTATTGGCCAGCTATATTGAATCTGTCATCTTTAATTTTGGAGATTTGACTCCGGTTTCGCGATCAGCAACTCAAGAAAACCATACCAAAATTTTGTATGGATTCGTTGATTTTTGAAAATTTCGCCCGCCATATTGGATCCGCCATCTTCAATTTTACAAATTTAACTCCGGATTCCCGATCAGCAACTTGAATACCCCCGTATACCAAATTTTGTATGGATCCGTTGATTTTTGAAATTTCGTTCGCCATATTGGATCCGTCATCTTGAATTTTCAAAGTTTGATCGTGGAATTTGAACCAGTAGCCAGACAAGCTACTGCATGAATTTTTTCATAATTTTTTATCGCTATTCTGAATTTTTACACACATGCCTAATGCACTTTCTATCGTTATGGCCACTATATTGGACGGCCATCTTGAAATTATGGCTTCTGCCACTTCGCATTCGAAAGCCTATATTTCAAGGAAAATTTTGAGTGACTGTATGTTTTGGTACGAGGGGGGAGGGGGGTAACAGTGACATGAAACGTCCCTTATAAATAACAATATATATATCTCTGATAAAAAATATATGTAGAAGGGAATGTAGATACAACTATAGCAAGACTATTAAATCACTTTATTTCCATTTAAAACTTCTCTTTCGTTATAGTGTTTAAAAACACAGGCCTTCACCCTGTTTGAGGTTTAAAAGTTTGGGATTATAGAGCTTAGTTGTCTGGGATTTAAAAGTACAGGTCTTCGGCCTGTCTGGGGTTTAAGGGTTTGGGAATATGGGATTAGAAAGCAAAGGCCTTCAAACTGTCTGGAGTTTAAGAGTTTGGGGTTATAAGGCTTAGGAGCTTGGGGTTATGGGATTTAAAAGCACAGGCCTTCGGCATGACTGGTTTATTACTTTTTAGGATTTATTTTTTTAAGCATTTCTGGTATGTTCTATCGTGCTATACATAATCCGCTATTTTTGATTTTGAAAAACTGACAGCAGATTTGTAATCAGCAACCTCAATAACCCTTAGATGTAAGGTTTTATGAAAATTAGAGATTTTTTTGACAATTTAGTCCGCCATATTGGATCCGCCATTTTGAATTTTTTTAATCTGACGACAGATTTGTAATCAGCGACCTTGAAAATCCCTATGCACAAATTTAATGTGAAATTTTATGGTTTGAAATACATGTTAATAGTTATTTGGTGTTAGGGGTGGTTTACCCCCATGAAGGGTAAAATATATAAAAATGTCGAAACGGGTCAACTTTAATTTTTTATTTTATGTATTAATAAATTTTTTCCACTTTTACTAGTCTATTTATAATTTTTTATTACAAAATTATGACAAAGAACTGTGTTTTTACCCCGTAAAAAATAGGAGATGTATCTCTCTCTACTCAAATCACCGTGGATTACTTGTGCTTTTCATAAGAAATAACCTCCATTTTGTTTCATCGAAAAATATTGATTTCAAGCCGAGATATTTAGAAAAAACTGTTTTCGGGGTGAACTTTAAGGGTGATTTTCACCCCTTGAACTTTCTTCTAGCGCTGTCAGTTACCACGAGTCCAGATATCATGGCAGGGAACAATAGTTTCTTCACGCCAGATGTACCCTGCTCTGCATCGTCAGAAGTCTCCTGCTGAGTCTCATCCTTCTTATTTTCCTGCTCAGTGCTGGGGTCCATTGATTTGTCATGATTTGTCATGACTGATTTAAATACGAAAGCTATTTCCATTGATTTGTCCTCCTTGCTCAGTGGCGCCTGGTCTTGGAGTTTGTCCGGCATGATTAACTATAGAGAATACACATAATGAGTTCAAATTCACTGACTCTACTGCACACCACAGTATGTTTAATCCGGCTCGAAGGACCAAAATGTTTGAGAATGCCATAATATAATGAGGACATGCTGTGGGTGGTTAAAATAAATTGAGTCGTACATAATTTAACAAAATAAATTCACATTATATTACCAAAAATACAAACATTTTATAATAATTATAAGTTCTTAATTAGCAAGGTTTACAGAATTAAATTACAATGGTTTAGCATAAGCGAGTCTAAATGTACAATACTTGTGTTGAAGCGAGTCTGAATTTTCAATAGTTGTGTGCAAATATGATTTTATTGAATGGAGAGTGTAATTAATATTAATGGTTTGAGTGGCGTAGAATACCTTATATGAGACAACTAACCTGTATTGAATCTGAGTTTTTCCAACAAAATAATAGTTGAGTTTATCCGAGGGTGAGAGTTGAGTTGTTCAAAATTTCTCTCCTTGGCTCACGTGCACTAAAGTTTATTAACAGGAAACTAGCAAGCAATTATTGAATTGCTGCAAGTGAGAGTTGCCGAACAGAATTTGATGTTCATATATCGGTGTCAACACGTGGTCGGTTACATAATCTCGTGAGACTTGCGTAAATTTACCTTGCTGCCGTAGCAATATGATTAATCGTCGATGCAAGCCGATGATTATGCATGAGCGTCGGTGAGAAAGCCTGGTGAGTGATTCTTGTGTTGGTGAGATGAGTCCAATAGTTTTGAGTGAGCCAGTGAATCTGTTTGAAAATCAAAAATATAGCAAATTCGCACGCGACCACGGGAAGTACAAATTAGCTTAATTCCCAAACAACTTGCTTACACATGAAAAGCATAATTCATATCATTAATATAATTAATATTAATTAATATTATATTATTTTAGTATATTATTATACAATATGAAATTGAATTCATTGAAATTCCCTACGCCGGTAATACACCTCTCTCTCTCTCACTCTCTCCCTCTCTCTCCCTTTCTATCTACCTATCTTGACCTCGTCCACCCTTCTTCTCCTCGTTACTTACCCCATCCAAACCAGAATATCTTACCTCTTGGAGAGTCTCGCTGGATGGTAATGGATAATGAAATTGATTATTTAGCTAAAGTTTTGCGGAAGTTTTGCGTGAGTTTACACAAAGTATTGGTAAACAAGGATTGAACATTGGGTGAATTTCTCGGTACTTAATAATATGTTTGTCTGAAATTTTGCAAAATTTTGGTAAGTTCACGTAATCTTCGTCTTTACTTTGAGTAAAGTTTAGCGAATCATTGGCATAGATAGTCTCAAATTTGTCGAAGCATTGCAAAAGTTTCGCAGAAGTTCGCATAAAGTCATATGATGAAATGATATTTATCTATTGTTTGTACTACGTTTAATAGTTAATTACAACAATAATAATATTTTTTAGCTTCATTTACTTGAAGTTGTTGCTAAATAATACTTAAGAAACCATTTGGAAAGAATACTTATTTTTAGCAAATATTAGTAATATCAATGGCTAAGGGGATCGGACATCTTTAAAATGACGAAAAATCAATTTTCTTTTTATTACATGTTTCACTAAGAAAACACTTGTAGAAAACGTCTCAATTAGTTTTAAAGTATTATCTATTTTTGTTTTAAGAATATACACAAAACACTGATAAAGCTTTTCATTTGTTTTTTGTTTAAATTACATTTTTCCTCTTGTATACATAATTATATAATCACATATTATATCAACTAATTTTTTTTTCATTTCACTGTTCTTAATATATTTAAAATTCTGACTCTACATATCTATACATACTTTAAAAGATTCAAAAATAATATTTTAAACATTAATATAAAGGTAAAAAATAAATAATATAATTTATGGACGGTATTTTTGACAAAAATAGAAATTTGAATTTAAAACTTATATAGCAGTTAAGTTGTCACCATAACAACCTGACTTATCAACGACAGCCTCTCACAGCTCACTCCTTTATTGTGAGCTGATTTTAACCTATGAAAAAGTCCGCAGGCAATGTAAACATGCACAACTGTCATTTTATATGAACACTGTGATATTAACATCAGCATCAGCATCTTTTTATACAAAGTGTTGTTCTTAATTTTCATTGTTTCCAATGAATTTGGGAGTAAATATTTAGTTTATTATAATACGTAAAGGTATTTTAAATAAGTTTTTAGAAGTGTTTGAATAATACGAGTGACAGTGAATTAAAGTTTTAGAAATAGCTTTTAGTACTTGAACTTTTATTGGAAACTTTAAACTTAAAATAACAGGGATTGATACTAAAGAAAAATTAAGTCTTTACTGACAATTACAAAAAACATTGAGTGTACAGATTTAAATCAACTTTTAGAGGAAGCGAAAGATATGCTATTGTGCAAAAAAATGTTATGGAACCTTCGCTACTGCCAGAAAGCTACTATTATCAGCCATCGCCTGAATGTCACTATGATATAATTGACATTTTATTTTCTGAAGTAAAAACAGTTATACACTGCAATAAACATGTATCAGTCATATTCTCTTTGTTAAGTAATAATATTATATGTCAAAAAGAATAAGGAAGGACAAGTAACGAAGTTCACCCTATCCGACATTAAAAGAAGATCAACATAGGAGTGTTGCTGCTACAAACATTTTTCTTAAGCATTTCGCTATGGCGATACTGGCTTCATAACATGCATGAAGGATTTTGAATTTCTCAACACATTCTTTCTTTACCTCAGTATATGTATAAGAATCTAATATATGTGATAAAGATTATTAAAAACAAGTGGATTTAAAAGCACCAAAGGATCTACATGTTAAACCACTTAACAAACTTGACTGACTGATGTGGATATGACTGTTACTCGTGCTCATAGCTTACAAGTCTGATGGCCCGTATACTGGGGTATCAGAATATTTGTTCTAAATGTAAAATATTTTGAGCTAAAAACAATACTTTTTTGTATTTCGGGGCAGAGATAGAGTTAAGAAATAAAGAAGAAGAAATAAAGAAGTATTTTAGTAATTTTACCTTTAAAGTTGTTTTCTTCATAATGTAAAATTTTGAGCTCTGCCGTCGACTCCAGATTCAGGAACTGCATATATTTTAATGGGAGAGGTCCTAAAATTTTGGTATTTTATATGTCTATTGACTGAAGAGTTGTATGTATCCAATTTTTACTTGATTAAATAATATTTTACTGTCAAAGATTGCTAAAAAATCTGCATTTCACTTAAATTTTAAAGGTGACTTACCCCCTTAACAAATTTTACGTGTGGGAGCATTCCACACGCGAGTTCGGTCATACAAATAAAAGCCGCGATTCAGCGTTCGAAGCATCGAGAACATTTGGCACTGCGCCGTGACCGTGGCGCGAGGAAACCGAAGTCGGTCAAATTGTTCGAACCGTCGAAAACTGCAAGATCGGCACCAGCGGAAGAACGAAGCTCCACGTGCAGCCGATCCCCACATATGATTAATTAAGAGTGGGAGACACTGCATCAAATAAACAGCGACGCATCCGGCGTCGCGAGACGATTTGATACCCACGGGTAACCTATGGGAGATGTATAGACGACACGACGACTTCAGAACGAGACGGACGACGACGGTGTCTTCAGCCATCAAACCATGAGTAAGCTACGAAGCCACAAAACACAAACATTAGCATGTATAAGATGCATATATTTCAAATGTATATATTGCAGAATTAATATTTTATTAGAAATTTTCAATAATATTCAGATAACTAAACTTTTATTGATACCACCACCTTATAATTAATTAATATAAATAACTAACATAGCATTTCAATAATTTCAAACATAATATGAAATACAACTTGAATTTCTAGCTAACGGTTTAATTTATTTTAACTTAGATTTTCTCTGAATCTGTCCAGCATCGTCCAATAATTTTTTTTTATTTTCTTCCAGCTTATTTTTCCTCGGAACTCGAAATTCAAATTTTGATTTAGTATTACTTGGAGCGGGCTGACTCGCTTGTGTTTCATTTAAATTTTTTTCTTTTGTTAAGATGAATGGTTTTTTTACATCTTTTTTTTCATTTATGTTCTTTATTTTATTCTGATTTTCAAGTTTGTCGTTTATTTTCTTCTGCATGTTTTTATTTTGGATTAATTTTTCTTGATTTAATTTTTAACTTTTGTTTTGATTCAATTTTTTTATCACTTTCTGATTTTCTATTTTCCTTTTCTATTTCACTTTTATCTGTTCTTTGTGTTTCTGTTTCTTGGTTGAATTCGGCTGACGCTACTTCATTTTGATACGTTTTTTGTCCATTCCGCTTTTTTATTAATCCTTTGTTAGCTGTACTTCTTCCTAAATTTTGTTTTTGAAATTTGTTGTGGTATTCTACATTTTGTTGTTGTGATGTTCCTGGGGTTTCTTCATTTTGTGCTTCGCGTTGTTCTTCGTTTTGTTTTTCGTTTTGCTCTTTGTTTTGTTATTCGTTTTGTTCTTCATTTTCCTCTTCAGGTCATTTTGCTTCAATTACAGTTCTATCTTTGATTATTTGCTTCTTTCTTTGTTTACATAGCTCATGGTTCCTGGGATTTCTTAAAGTTACGCATATTCCTATCAGTACCTCTCGATACTTCTGATATGAAAGTTTATATTTCTTCTTAGGGGAATTTTTATTAACAAATTCTAATGAATGTATTATAATACTTATTACTTGATCATATTATATCAATGACTCAGAGATAAAAAGTAGTAAGTCGGCCCGTGGATAAAAAACGTCGTATCGCGGCGCATAATACACGTAAAAAGCTTAGTGGTTGATATCAAAATAAAAGCTCGTTTTCAACGCCTTCATACATATTTTCAGGAATAGGTTTCCAACCATTTCTTCGAGTCGAAGAACTCCTTTTTAAAACTTCTTCTCCAATTATGGTTTTCATCAGTTGCAGGATTAACTCTCGCGGATTTTCTGAATACAACTGCTGTAAATTTCGGACACGTTTCTCACTAATAAGAATCCCAGACCCTTCAACGAGCTCCATCTAAAAGAAATTTTGAAAAAATAATTACGAAAATAGATAATTAAACATAGAGAGAAAGAGAATGAACGGGAGTTGCCGAGGGATTGTGTAAGGGCATGAGAAAACGGCAGACACGGAGAAAGAGAACGAGAAAGAGAAAGAAAATCTCGGCAACGAAAGGGTCCGCAAAAATAGGAGGAAGGAAATGAGCGGGCGATGGAGGGTCAGGGGCGAGAGGGCGAAGGAAAGAAAGCGAGCAAAAGGGTAAAAGCGTAAGAGAGCGAAAAAATAAGAAATCCAGACACGGAAGGTCGAGACAAAAAGAGCAAGAGGGCGAGGGAGGGACGAAAGAGAGAAAGAAAGCTAGTGAATGAAAGGTCAAAAAAGTAAGAGAGTGGAATGATAGGAGACGCGAGCGTGGAAAATTGAAAGAAGAAGAGCGCGCGAATGAGGCACAGCCGAGAGGTTGAAGGAAAGGCAAGAGTGAAAAGGTAAGAGCGCGAAATACAGGAAAAATAGGAAACGCGAACGTGAAAGATCATGTGATTAAAAGAGCGAAACGATAGTAGACGGGGCGCTAAAGGTAGAGAGCAAGAGAATGTACGAACAAGGAAGGGAAAAAAGGACGACAAAAAGGAAGGGAGCTAAAAGATCGGAGACGCAAGCGCAAAAAATCAAAACAAATACCGATACAAAACGCGAACGCGAAAAATCATTAGCTTAAAAGAGCGAAAACATAGGAGACACGGGCGCGAAACATAGAGAGAAAGAGTGAGAGCATACGGAGAAGGCAAGGTAGGAGGAAAGAAAGGAAACTAACCAAAAGAGAGGAAAAATCGAAAGAGAGCGAGTGAACGTGGGAGTGATGAGACAATAGAAAAAAGCGAGCGAAAGAGCAGGGGTAAAAAACAGATTTTACCTGGCCTGGTTTTAGCTTTTCTTGTAAAGCAGTATCCACTTTATCCAAAGTTTCCTGGTAATACTAAAAATAATTTAAAATTATTATTATATCCGTATACAATATAAATATTAAGTATTTTTATAAAAATTACCATATTCTGTTTAATATGGATGAACTGAAAAGTAAAAGTGATTATTATTTTATACACAAGTTATGCATATAATATAAATACCTATTGGTATTTTCGAGCAGACACAATGTGTCTCCTTTGGCTCAGTAGCGGGAATTGATGGAGAACGATCAATTTTCCGATCGACATTTGCTGCTACATCTTCATCGTCACTAGACTGACTTTGACTTTCCTCCGTGTCAGTATTTTGGGGTTGATTACTTTAATTTTCAAATAAATTAAGATTCAGATTATATACATGATATTTACATTTTTAAGTTAATAAATTATAACAAAAATAACGAAGTATAACTAAAACTAACCGTTCGGTGGCATCATCTTCAGCATCTATTAGTGAAGCTGACCGTTGAAAAATAGATGGCTTATCAATGATTGATTGGCCATGCTCCAACGTTGAGGTTTTCTTAGAGAATTCAGTTTCCTTCTCTTTCATTGAGATTTCGCGCTTCGTTAAAAGCAGCGATTCCGACACTGATAATCTACGCACTGGAGTAATTATCTCACCATCCGTCGTGACTTCTACAGATTCAATCCATTCACTATTCTCTATCAATTAAGGAAAATTAGTACGCTTGGATATATAAAAACATAACTATATTGCGAATCAGAGGGCGAAGGATGGAAACTGACCGAAAAGCAAGCGTGTGACAGATCGGAAAAATTGGAGACGCTGGCGCGAAAAATCGTAAGAAAAAGAGGAGCGAGCGAGGGTAGGAGGAGAGTGCGAAAGAAAGGGAGCGAGCGAAAAGGCAGGAGATTGTAAGAGAGCAGAAAGATAGGGCGTGCAAGCACGAAAAATCGAAAAAAAGAGCAGGAAGAAAGGGAGCGAGTGCGCGAGAGAGGCAGGGAGGGGAGAGCGTAAGAAAAGGGGCGAGTGAAAGGGTAAGACAGGATGGAGAGTAAGAACGCGAGCACGAAATATAGACGGAAAGAGAGCGAGCGAATTAGGGATGGCGAAAGAAGAGACTTACCGCTTCTTTTAAAATTTGGCCTTTGTACCACGTAGTACCCCATTTGGCGTACGTCACACGTCCTTTCGTCAACTCCGTATCTTCTAAAGGCACGACGCTTCTCGAAGCCTCTGCCCATAAAATAAGCGCAAACGTTTTGGAGTCTTATGGAACAGGTTAAGATAAAGCGTTGGTCGGGAGACTAAACAATGAACGATATGAAATTAACAATAAACAAACAACCATCAGTGCATATAACGTAATGAAGTAGCCAACTATCTCGCATTTAAGACATTTGCAAAAGAACATTTTTCAAACATCACATTCTGACTCGTGGAATATTTTCGATAGTTACGATAATCCCTGCTGTATCTTAAAAAATAATCGTGATCATCTCTGTGTAAGTAATATTTAAATGTAACGATTCTGTTAAATAACTCAAAATAATTTTTATTCTCACATTAATACGTTATTTATCTGTAGCTCTTTAACCTTGAAAAAATACTGAAGAATGTCAAAATGGAAAACTGATTTCAATGAATACAACCGATCGTGGAAATACCGTATTCGTTCAAAGCTCGAAAGCTCAACCGATGAAAGCGAGAATGACGTCATCAACGCCGAAGAAAGTGAAGAAGATAGTTTCAAAAGTGACGACAGTTCTCACGGTATTTTTTCCTATTTTTCCGCTCTCTTACTTGCTCGCCCTCTCGCTGGTTCTCCTTTTCTCGTCCTATCTTGCCTTCCCCATTCACTCGCTGTCTTTCTCTCTATCTTTCGCCCGCGTCTCCTATTTTTTCCTCTCTCGCGCTCTCTTCTCCTTTAACTCGCTCCATTTCCTCCCGCTCTCGTCCTTTTGCTCGCTCCCGCCTCACTCCTTTGCTCGCTCTCTTTCTTTATATTTTTCGCGCCCGCGTCGCCAATTTTTTTCCGATCTCTCGCACGCTGCCTTTTCGCTCGCTCTATTTCCTTCGCCCGCTTACATACCTAACACTCTTTCGCTCGCTCTCTTTCCTTCGCCCGCTCACATACCTAACACTCTTTCGCTCGCTCCCTTTTCATCTATCTTTCACGCTCGCTCGCTCCCTTTTCGTCTATCTTTCACGCTCGCGAGTTCTATCTTTTCTCTTATAATCTCTGGTCCTTTCGCTCGCTTCCTTTTTATCATCTTCTGTTCTCTTCTCCGTTCACTTTTGATCTTTTGATTTCTCGCACTCGTTTCCTATTTTTCCTCTCTTCCGCGCTCTTGCCCTTTCGCTCGATCTTTTTCTGTCGTCCTCTCACCCCTAACCCTCTTTCGCTCACAATCTTTCTCTCTATCTTTCTATTGTAATATCTCTATTATAATATATCACCACAGACTTACTTTCATTTAATTTTTTATCTATCAACGTCTTCGTCTACAATTTTGTTTTTTAACTAATAATGACTGTTATATAGAAGATCTGAATGAATCAGAAACTCCTGATGACCGAATCCTAGTACAAGATGAGAATGAAGTGGAAACTGACAGATGAAGCGTTCAAGAGTCTATGGATAAAAATCAAACAGGTGTACCAGATTTTTGTTTATATTGTAACATATACATGACTTTTACATTTTGTAAAGGTTTGTCTTTTTCTCTCTTACATATACAGACAAACACACAAACAAAGACACACATACACAGCCACACAAAAACGGTCACAGACACACAGACAGACAGACAGACACGCAAACACATGTACATGCACGCACGCACATACACACATATGCACACACGCATGCGCACGCACCGACGATCGACGATTGCTCGCGCCTTACGCACCAGGTGTCACACGGTACTTAGCTTCATATTTTAACTACTACTAAATCTTTCTTTTTATTTCATAGATTTTTTTGATGGAAGATCGAGTTCATCTGATGATGAGTGCTCGGACAGAGAATCGAGCTCAGAGGACAATTCAACAGAAGAATCTTCAGACGACAACGAGGCGATTGTAGATATAGATTTTTTAACAATGCAAATGAGCCTATATATGCAGATGCTCCTATCAGAGTCGCAGAAAGTACTCGTATATTATCAATATTTACCGTTAGTGCTAGATTTCCAATGCCGGGAGCGTTATTAGCGGCTATATTAGACCTAGTCTAAAATCATTGCAGGAAGCCAAACTATTGTGCAAAAACTTTGTACAAATTTAAGAAATTTTCCACATCTATTGAAACTTCTCTGGTAAAATATTTTTATTGTGCATTATGTTTTACTAAATTAGACGCATAGTTTTGCGTGAAATGTGATAATGGAGATAATGTTAATTATATTATAGAAATTCCTGTCATAAAGCAACTATCTTCGATGTTCAAACGAAAAAATTTAAAAGAAAGCCTAAATCGTCGTTTTACTCGGAAAAAAATTAATGAAAGTAATTATGAAGATATTTACTATGGTCACGTTTACAAGTTACTTCTTAAAGATTACACAAAGAATCCAAATAATTTAACTTTTTCATGGAATACTGATGGACTCCCTTTGTTTAAATCTTCGAAAATAAGCATTTGGCCATTCTACTTGATCGTCAATGAATTACCCTATGAAATGCGAATAAAAAAGGAAAATTGTTTACTAGCAGGGCTAGCGGGGTTGTAGTTTGGAGCAGGTAAACCACAAGCACATTTATTTGTATCGTCTTTTGAAAGTGATTTCGATGAGCTTTATCAAGGAGTAAATTTTAATATTTCAAAAGAATAAGGTGACTTAAAAGTTCGAGGCATGATTACTACTGGCACTTGTGATCTTCCAGCAAAAGCTTTTTAAACATACAAAATTATAATGGAAAATGTGGATCCAAATTACGAAATTGAGACACAGCGTATTGAAAATGTTCAAGTTTATCCTTTTTCTGATAATTCTGACTTGAGTACAATTGAAATGACAGAACGTTACGCTAGATAAGCAATAGACACTGGAGATCACGTACGTGGTGTTAAAGATCTAAGTGCACTAAGTTTAATAGTATATGATTATATGAATATCACAGCAATTGATGAAATGCATTGTCTTTATCCAGGAGCGATGAAAAAACTATTAGGCTTTTGGTTCGATGTACAATTTCGCAACCACCCTTCATCCTTGCTTCCTTTCATAGATATTGTAAATAGCAGAATAAAATACTTAACTTCCCCTTCGTTTGTAAATAGAATGCCGCTTAAAGTATATGAGTACTCATATTGGAAAACTTCAGAACTAGAAACTTTCTTACTAATTTAATCTACAACTTACCAGTATTAGAGAGCATCATGAGTGAAAATTATTTCAATCATCATATGGTACTTGTAAAACCAATTTCATTGTTAAATCAAAATAGTATAAGTGAAGAAATGATTGAAATAGCAAAACGACTCTTGACTGACAAGGAGGGACCAAGGAGTGCGGGTCCTGGATTTTCATGACACCAGGTCTAAGAGGCTTCTTTTATCATAAAAAGAGGCTGTGTCAAGGCTTTTAGGCCAATGGGCTTCCTGTGAAAAGATACAGCTATGAGAAGTTTCAAATTTTAGCTGTTTTTGCTTATTTTATGATTTTACACCGGTGATTGCATTCAAACATATGCCCATCACTTTATATCTATCTATTCACTATCTTGCCACCTTAAATATGATAAATACATGTTGTTTTATCAACTGCAACTGTTTTATAAATTGCTTTTTATTTATTAACAGGAATTTAACACCCAGATCCAGTTAAAAATAGAAATATATATATAATTCATCACAACCGTCTACTTTTCCCAAATAATCTTTAATCAACATAGAAATCATTTTTTTATGTTATTCTATCTCTTTATAATTACATCTAGTTATAAATAATATGCCACTTTAATATTAATGATTTGATATAGGAATAAATCATTAATTTTTTCGATAAAGTACAGAAGTTGGAAACTATCCATTAAAATTAGCATTCAGAAAGCTACATATACATTTTCATAATTGACATAATAATATAATGATTACATGAAATTTATTTTACTTACATTATTTGTATAACATTCACCTTTAGGGAATAAAATATATCTGACAGTCGTAGTCCAATAAATATTTTGAGAGGTTAGTTGTAATACTGAAATGATATTAATCATTTTCACTTGAATAACTTTTCAGACACATAATTTATCACAACCGTCTACTTTTCCCAAATGATCTTTAAACAACATCGGAATCATATTTCTTTATGTTATTCTATCTCTTTATAATTACATCTAGTTATACATAATATGCCACTTTAATATTAATGATTTGATGTGGGAATAAATAATTAATTTTTCCAATAAAGTACAGAAGTTTGAAACTATCCATTAAAATTAGCATTCAGAAAGCTACATATACATTTTCCTAATTGACATAATAATTGAATAATTACTTGAAATTTATTTTACTTACATTATTTGTCTCACATTCACCTTTTGGAAATAAAATATATCTCACAGATGTAGTCCAATAAATATTTTACGACATGATATTAATTATTTTCACTTGAATAACTTTTCAGACTCATAATTCATATTATATATCTTTTTAATATATTTGAATAACACTACTTCTATCATATTCATCTCTTATGATTTAATATTAGTTTTGGTTTTTAAACCAATTTTGATGAAGTTCGCAATAAATTATATATTTATTCCTTCTCATGGCTCATGTGTATACCTGAAATAAGATAATCGTACACAAAGCTTAATTCTTAATCTTTTAAATACTGTTACTTATATAATTTTTAACAAAAAAAAAACTTACCTGACAGCTTTCATTCAATAACGTTTTAATGGAATACATTAACCTTTCATCTGTGGACAACATCTCAGACTCATCAAACAATTTAGGTATTTGTATAAAAAAGAACCTTTTAAAAAATCTTGTAGTAAAAAAACATACACCATATGCAATCTACCTACATACATTATTATGTTATAGTGTTGCTATTATGGTCAGCTGTTAAGTAAATAGTTATAGATGGGTTTCGTTTTTATAGCTTAAGCTACTTCTACAATGGTTGAAATATTGCTCAAGGATGAGAAATTGTCTGCATACTGCCACACGGGGCTTCGGGCTTTATTCTTCTGGCACTGGGCTTTTTTTGTAACTCTTGAGCTATATAGGTTCTGGGCTTTGTGTGCTCCGTAGAAAGAATCTTTTTACAACCTCTCTGCTCTAGAATACTCGTAAAGCATAGCAGAAGATTGACATGCTCGGCCCGTTACAGGGAAAAGAAACAGATACATGTACAAAGACTATCCAATAGGAGGCAAGCATTGAAAAGATGTGTTTCTACAATAGCTATAAGTTCTTTAGAACCATTCTCATCAGGGTTGGTTTCACTAAAACTCTACGCTCATAGTTCCTGACTGCAGGACTGGTGGCGCCGTACGATGGATTGATGAGGAAATTGAAGCGTGAATTCTTTCAGCTGTTTTTTAGAGGCGTGATTGCGTGAATTCAATTAGATTTACGTACTTCAATGATTGTATACGAGATAAATAGAACAGGAGGATGCCTACATATTTTTTATTGTTAAAATAATCATTTTTTTCTGATTTTCCATTATACACTGTTACCAATTTTGTGTAAAATATGCATGAATTCATGGGCTTATAGTTTCGATGTTACACAATTATTTGTACACGAATGACTGTTTAAAATAGGGAAATTCATATTTTACACTATTTTCGTGTAAAATAGGGATAAAACTTTTGAGAGTGTAAAAATCAAGTATTAAAAATGCTAGTTTTTCGTAACAATAATATTTTTTATTTATATAATAGGAATATCATCAGCATTTTTAACATTTTGAGGCTGTGTTAACAAATTCAACATTAGTTCCCTGGGTTCGAAATTGGTGCAATTCCACGAATTCTTAATGCATTAACTGACTTGTAGTAAAGCGTTTACCGTGCTTAACCTTTAGACTGCCGGGATTTGAACCTTTAAACAGCCCTTTAGAAGTGGCCAAATTAGTGTCTTGTATCACGTATCAACTATATACAAAGTTCATGTCAGAGGTCGAACCTATATATAGGCTTTCCGGCAGGATACGGTAAAGAAAAAAATTTTCTATTGTAGAATTTTTTTACGCTTAAAACTCGATGAAAGTATCATATTATTTAGATTTTCGGGGTCGCTGATCACGAATCTGAAGTCAGATTTGATAAATTCTTGTCAGGGAGCCCCCCCCCCCCCAAATTCCCCTATTTTTGAAGCTCGGTGAAAATGTTACTCCGGGGGTTTTTGGGGCAATCCAGATTGGCAATTTCACCAAGTTTTAGAAATATATAAAAATTGGGGCATTTGGGGGTGGGGTGGAGGGGTGGGCTATTTCGGGCCCTATGAAATAAATTTGTCAAATTTGACCCCAGATTCGTAATCAGCTACCCCGAAAACCCCCGGAATACTATTTTTCACAAAAAAATATTGATTTTCCTCTAAAGCCTATATATAGGCTTTCCGGCAGTATAAAGGTTAAGTGCAGGTTATTACGAATAGGAGTTTTCGTCTACTTAACTTTGCTCTATGTCCATTCAGGCTCAACTTACTATTCTCGCTTTAGTTTCCGACGTTATAATTGAAAATTAGAAAAAAATTATTAATTTCATAATAAAAACAATAATATATGTATATCTAATAATATATATCTAATAATAATATATGTATATCTCGTATACAATCATTGAAATTTCTAAATCTTAAATATCTGAATTAATTCTCGCAATCGTGCTTCTAAAAAAAAGCTGAAAGACTTCGAACGTCAATTTCCTTATTAAGCCGTTGTGCGGCGCCACCCATCCTTCAGTCAGAAACTATGAACGTAGAGTTTTGGTGAAACCAACCCTGGTTCTCATATTGGCCATGTGTCCCGGAGTACCATAGATTAGGGACAAAACGGAGGCAAAACACAGAATCTTGTTCGTATATTCTGTACTATACATTAGATTTGGTGAAATATAAATATAGTGAAATTCAAGTTTTAAAAATTATCAATTGATTATGGATGAACCAGATGATAATTGTCATTTGCTATCACAAACTCAAAAACAATTATTATCAGATAGTACATTCAACTGTGTAGAATTATTGAAACGTCTTAATTTTATAAATGAACTGCACAGTGAAAAATATTCTACAGGAGAAGCTCTGACTTTTGGAAATTATTTGGCAAAGTCTGTTATTAAAATGTCAAATGAAATGTGTTTTATTGAAGAGGAAGTGCTATTTCTTCAAGAAGAAAACATTGAAGAGAACATTGAAAGCCTTAATGCGGATGAACTAGCTCTTACAATGGATGTTCAAGAAAGTGAACAGTTAACTGGAAGTAAGATTAAATAAAATCTAAGAATATTATAACATTTCGAAAATTTACAAACTTACATATGTAAATACTACCAAGGCAAATAATGTTGCCTTTGTGTAGGTTGACGTAAGCTCAGCGTCGGCGAAGAGCATGAGAGGAATGAAGGTAATGTTGGAGGTTTATAAAGAAAATTGAAACAATGATTAAAGTAAAAAAATAAATAAACTTATAACGGTAGAGCGAGATAAAAAAAATAGAATTTCACATAAAAAGAAATTACGGCGACAAAAAGAAGAACGAGATACGTGGTCGCGTAGTTTCGCGGGCTCGCGAGACTCTCACCAGCATGTTCACTGTGTCCGGGTGACACCTCGAGCCACGCTCGGTGTCACCCCCCTTTTTGCCCTTGCGCGGACGGTCGTCCGCACTGGGCGAGGGATAAGACGCTCCTATATGCCGATAGCGACGGAGTCACTGTGGGCGAGGAGGCGAGAGCCTGGCAGAACCAGGAGGTCCGTCTCCGGCGGAGCGCGGAGGGCAAGTCCTGCTCCGAAATTTTGGATTAAACAAAATACCTCGGTTCGGTTAGGGGGCGAGCAACGGCGCTCGCTGATTGGCTGCCGCCGGCGGCGTAAAAGATGTGCAGATCGGCCGCGCTCGCGGGCCGCTTGGTTCCCACCCCCGTTTAGAGGGTGCGGCCCGTCGGCCAAGTCGTGACGCGAGCTTCTCCGAAGCTCGCGGAGCCGATCCATACTCGACGTTCGGGGAAAAAAGTCGAGCGTAAAAAAAAAGAAGAAAAAGAAAGTAAGTCCGCGATTATCGCGGACGTCAAGGTCTTGTATAATATTATTTATTTAGTTATCTATGTATCAGAAAACATGAATAAAAATATCCTTATATATTTGTTATTTTCATTAATTATTTTATATTTGGTTGTGTTTATTATTTTTTAAGCACTAGATATTTAGACTCTTAATTAATTCTAAAATTTCATAATTGTTTCTGAAAGGTTACTATAAGTTTTAATAAAAGTTTAAAAATAAATACAATTTTTTATTTTCATTTTTATGTGCTCTAAAACAAACAAAACCAAACAAACTTGAGCAATAAATTTTTAGTTTGGGTTGGCATAACATGATTCCAATTTTAAGAATTTCTTTTACATTATTTTTAGGTAGTAATATTACCAATGCCAGTTCAGAGGATCAATCTACTCCAAGTTCATATGAACTGTCACCACAGCAAGCGATAAACCACATTCCACTTGATTATAAAATAAAAGTATGTAATTTACATCGAGAGCATCCTAATTGGAAACTATCAACAATACAAAAAAATGGAGGTCAAAGGCTAACTAGATTAGATGATTTGACTCGTTCGAAGAAACACATAGAGAATGGTGGAACCGTACATGACAAATATAATTTTATCAATACATGGACCTATGAGAGATTTAAGGAAAGCCGTCAAAGTGGAAAACCTGTTTTCACAAGAGACTTGCAAGCATGGGCAATGCAAGCAGCTCTTCAATTTCTCTCAGAAAATTTTCAATTTAATGCTTCAAGATCATGGCTTATTAATTTTAAAAATAAGTATCGAATTCCAATGAGGAAAGTAACAAGATATATACACTGAGAAAAATGTCATAGTAAAATTTGCTACATTATATAACAAAAATTGCTATATAATGTAGTAACGATGGGACATACTCGATTTCTAACAAAAATTACTATTCTATATAACAATTTTTAAAAATAACAAATTTTACTATATAAAATAACAATTTTCTTCCTTTACAGCTAACAAATTTTATAATATCAGCAGATTCAATAAATTGAAATAAAAAAAGGATTAGATCGTATTCTTCTTAGTTGCAGTTAATTTTTCAATTTTACAGTCTAATAAGTATTTTAAATTACTCAATCAAATTTCAGATCGATGGACAATTTATTACGCTCGCTATTTTCTAATACTATAAACCTATAAACCTAACTAGAACCTACACTTCGCTCGTTTTAATGTACGCATGTTTTATCGCTCGCATGTTTCGCTTGCTCAGCTCCATACAATCTGTTCTTATATAGTAACTACGGAATGTTTCTGCCACTTGTGGGTTTAAGATACGACGCCACCTAGATGTAAGAATCGCATACGATGTAGCGCCAAATTTAACATAGAAAATATTCGAAAATAAAATTTTATTCTATTATTCTACAATAATAAATAATATTTATTGTTAATAAATAATAATAATAGGGATAGATTTAAGACAAATAAAATTATAGTAATAAAATGTATGTAGAAAAACTTTATTTTATTTATTTTACATCCATGTTTTCGAAATATAATAATAGCCGTCGGGTAAAAATACCATATTAACAATTTTCCTGTAATTAATGTCATCTTCTTCTATTCTATCCCACTCAAAATCATTTAAATTATAAATCTTATATGCTTGGAATTTTTCATTATAAAAGCAATCCTTTAAATATTTTGCAATAAAAATATATTTGCAGTTATCAAATATTATTTCATGAACTATTTGAAAAATCGGTCCAGAAAAGGAAAGTTTTACTAAAATACTGTTTTTTTTAATTATTTTATCGTAGTAATTGACTGACTTAACACTGATTATAATATTTTCATTTATTAAATTAAAAAAATCATGATCATTTTGTAATTCCTTAATAGACTTTTTTTTATGATTGTTTGATGCAAATATTGTTTACTTTCTTGGTTAGCGATCTATGACTTAAGGTCAATTGGTGCTTAATCGCAATCGTTTTGTTAATATTCACACGACTAGTGGTGCTTTGGGACACATTTTTTCCCTCTTTATTTTTAGATTCATAACGACTACAGCTTACCTTTCATAAGGGACCAAATAATCTCCTGCATCGCGGGTAATGAATGAGAAAGTGGTGCTTTGGTTTTAATGCATAAGAGAGGCTCACACATTGTGATAAATATTCAAAAACAATAGACTCTAATAATTTGTGAGTTAAAGGATGCAAAGCATCGCTCAATACGATATTTAATAACTCTTTGAGAATCAAGTACATATTCCAATGTTCGTTATCTGAAGGAATTAAATTTCCGATAATCAGATTCAAATTTTGAATCAAATATTGCATTTCTGAAGATGTCATGATAAAACAACCGTTTTTCATTGATTTTTCATTTAACTCGGTAGGTTTATTTATGTTATACCCCAATCCGAAATTAAACCCACGCAATCTTATGTTGCGCTGTTCTAACGTAAAATATTTTTTAACATAAATAAAATGATTGAGAATGAATGCTATATCGTATCTACAAATTCCTTCTAAAAGGTCGTGCATGACATCGACAGAAATGTTTGTTGCCATGTGAAAATTTGTTATGTCGTGCAGGATACATTTTTCTTTTATACCGGTAACTTTGCTGTCATTTAAAGCTAATAACGCATCATAATTCTCTGCAGGTCGCAAAACGCATTGGTTTTCGAAAATACTGTATTTTTTGCTGATTGAGTAATTAAACAATGATGACAAAATACATTTGCTTTAAAACTCTCATTTAGACCTAATATAGTGTTGAGCCCAAGATTATCTCCTATAAATAGAACTAGTTCGAAATAAATTCTTTTTAGTCCGCAAGATAATTGGATTTCAATCCCACTTTCAATCAAATAGTTTAATTCGTCCACTGCTCTCACAAATACAATTGGATTCTTGAAAACTTTTCTATCAAGGGTATTAAACAAAATAAACAAAAATACATTTTCAATTTTTACTTGATATTGCGGTGGCAGTGCAGCTATACTTATATATACCGCTCCAGTTTTGCTTATCCCTTTATGAGAACCTAATGGATTATTATTCTCATAATCATCAAAGTACATTATCAATGGAAAAACGGTTTTACTTCCAAACGTTGACAATCGCTCTTTTCAGTAATCAGCCTGAACTAAATTAGTAATTATCTGATTGTTTGTTTTTAAATTATCTATGTATGTTATTGTTTCATCGTATAATCCCGTCATCTCAAAAATTTTTGTTAAAACCAATCTTAGTGGAATAAACTGTGAATTTACTGAAACATGGACTAATGTTTGAACAGAATTTACATTTTTATATTCTTCGCGTTCACCGATATGACAACTTACTGGTTCGATATAAGTCCCAATTTTTCTTAAATTCAATAGCCTTTTGTGCTCCGAATCCACAATATTCAAACAATTTGAAAAGCGATCTACTATTTTATTTATATTTTCTATTTCTTCTTGATTTATATTCTTTAAATCAAGTAATATTTCTTCTTTAAAAAGCTTAAAAATATTTTTTAAAAATCTATTGGTATCACTCAAAATGTTATCAACGTATTTTCTTGGGATTTTTTTCAAATTACTAATATTTGCACTGTATTTTGTCACGATATCTTTAAGCGGTTCACTTAATATAAAATCTTTGTCCGCATCATCAACGTAAGTTTCATCTGATAAATCGTATGACATAGAGTCGTCAGAATCACTTTCATCAAGTATCAATATTTTTTGATAAATAGATGAATCCTTGTAGGTTTGATAATGTTCATCATCAATCGGTACTGATTCTACATTCTCAGAAATATTAGCGAGAATCGAGGTGTGTTTTTGTAGAACATGTTTTTTAAAAGAATTAAACAAGTTATACGTTCGATTACAATCTTTAATAAAACATTTAAAAACATTTAATGATTGGTGAAACTGATAAATATGTTGCCATAATGATTTATAATCATTAAATGAACATTCGCAATCATGACATGTTATCGCATCCATCTTTACATATATTAATTATATTTATAAAATCTTAGTTTAGTAATGTACGAATGTGTTGGATATATCCAGCAACTTCTAAGCTAATTGACTCGAAAGGTAGGTCAATATTATACAAAACTCTTTGTAAAAATATCCAAATTGCCTCAGAGTTTGCTGGATATTTACAGTCTAATGCAAAAAATATTTGCAAAGCTAACTCTATTGCACGCAAGACTGTGTTCACATCATACAATTTGTCGTTAACAACGACATGATATTTTTCAATGTCAAGAGGTGGGCCATCAGCAACCATTAATGGTTGGAAGGTTTCATTATTCTGCATACATTGTTCCTTGAAATTTGATAATTTCGGCTGGATTTCGTTAGCTGCCTGTAATATAAAAAATAACTTCTTAAATATTTGAGACTTATTAAAATAAAAATAATCCATAGTGCTACAAGGGGATAGCTAGTGCGATTTGTATCGAGCACAATAACACATCAGTGTCGTGTCATATATATACATTATTCATACCCGTAACTTTGAGGATCTAGAGTTTCTTTCGCCAGAGTCTTGCGCGCTTGACTAAAGAAATAATCCCCTCTCTGGGTAGAAGGTACTAATATAATCCTCAAAAGTACCGTTTCATACCTTGGCACTTTGAGGATAAATCCTCAAAGTGCCAAAAAATCCTCAAAGTATCGGTATGATGCTGAATAGAATCCTCAAAGGATGCAAATGATATATATATATATATATATATATATATATATATATATATATATATATATATATATATATATATATATATATATATATATATATATATATATATATATATATATATATATATATATATATATATATATATATATATATATATATATATATATATACATATATATATATATATATATATACAGCGTGTCCAAAAAGTCTGGAAACACCCAAATAATTTCTCAGCTCAATTACTATTGGAAAATGTTAAGGTCGCCTTTGTAGTAATTTTTTACGAGGAATCCAATGGTGACCTTGGATTCGACCTTGGACCTCATTTTTGAGGTTATTTCAAGGTCAACCTCATTTTTTTAAATGGTAACCCCTATTTTTTATAGCGGAATCTGAAAGAGCGGAAAATTTTACGTCCGGATATGTATTAAGGTATGAGGTTGAGGTTACCTCCAGAGGTCAAATTGAGGTCAAAGTATGATTTCTTAAAAATTTCGCGAGTTCAGTGGTAAAACAAAACAAAGGTAAGGTTTGGTAAGTTCGAACGAAGACTTGAAGGTGACCTCTGATTCGATCTTGAACCTCATTTTGAGCCTCATTTTTGAGGTTATTTCGAGGTCAACCTCATTTTTTTAAATGGTAACCCCTATTTTTTTAGCGGAATCGGAAAGAGTGTGAAACTTTACGTCCAAACATGTACTCAGAACATAGTTCAAGAAGGACCTTGACGTTCATTTGAAGGTCATTTAAACTTAATGACGGTCTGATCTTGTGTAAACTTCTTATCACACTGAGCGAGGTTAATTCTTTAGTAGTTTTCAACGAGAAATCTAATGGTGACCTTGACATTGTCCTTAAAAGTCATGTCAAGTTCAATTTTTTTACATTTAGCGTTACCCAGGAACAACGACGTGGACGTAGTAAAATCTGTTCCCATTGGGGTGCTTGATTTACGTGAGTCCCCTTGCCTCTCACGATGGGGTGCTTGATTTACGTGAGTCCCCTTGCCTCTCACGATGGGGCGCTTGATTTACGTGAGTCCCCTTGCCTCTCACGATGGGGTGCTTGATTTACGTGAGTCCCCTTGCCTCTCACGATGGGGCGCTTGATTTACGTGAGTCCCCTTGCCTCTCACATTTGATTTTTTTAAACAGTATAACATCTTATTTCAAGTGCTCGAACTGTTCTCCATTCATTTCTTGACAGTAACCTAATCAATGATAGAAAGCACCAACAGCATTTTCAATCATTTCAGTAGGAATGAGAGCTGATTCATCAATGATCCTTTCACGTAATTCATCTAAGTTTAAGGGTTTTGTTTTGAATACACGATCCTTCAGATAACCCCAATAGAAATAATCTAGAGGCGTTAAATCGGGGGACCTAGCTGGCCATTCAATTGCACCTCTTCGTCCTATCCATCGATTAATGAATACTGTATCTAAGTATGTGCGAACGTTTCGTGCATAATGAGCTGCTGCACCGTCCTGTTGATACCATGTGTTATTAAAGTCCTCTCCAGCTATTTCTCTTATAGCAGGAACAATTTGATTCCGCAACATAGTTTCATACTTTTCTGCATTTAAATTGCCATCAATAAAAAATGGTCCTATAATCCTATTATTTAATATTCCAGCCCAGACATTTAATTTTTGTGGATATTGTGACTTGGCTTCTCTTGCCCAATGAGGGTTTTCAACTGCCCAATATCTACAGTTATGCCTATTTACGCTTGAGTCAAGTTGAAATGTAGCTTCATCTTAGAAGACTATATTTGATGGAAAATTTGGATTTCGTACGATGCGTGCCATCATATCATCACAGAATTCAACGCGACGATCGAAATCATCTTCATTTAACTTGTGTATTAGCGTTACTTTAAATGGATGGACTTTCTCCTTCTTTAGTATGTTATGAATAGATGATTTACTTATTTCGTGCACTTGAGCAGCTCTACGAACGGAAGTATGCGGATCTTCGGTGAATGTTAACACAACATCTAAAGATTTCTCTTCGTTACCTGCTGACATTGGTCTGCCTGATCGAGGTAAATCGCTGATAGTGCCGGTATTTTCAAACCTTCTAACAGTTTTTGAACTGTTGAAAATGATAGTGGAGTTCCACCAACCCTAAATGAAGCATTAAAAATATCTCTTACGGCCCTATAAGATCGCTGCATGTGTCCCCAACCTCTCATCATGAGAATCGTTATTCTTTCTCTATCAGTGAGTTTGTTCATTTTTATTACTCTTCGTAGTAGACCTTATCCAAAAATACTTTTTGAGTTGAAAATAAAAAGAACTTTTAATTTTCAAAAAATATGTTTGAAAGATGATCAACCCTTTTCTGTGGTGGTTATGGAATGAATAATAGTTTATTGTCACTCTAACCATACGAAAAATAACAAGTAACAATGTTCAATATTTAAACGCTTCAAAAAATTTTACAATGAATCAGCTCTCATTCCTACTGAAATGATCAAAAATACTGTTGGTGTTTTCGATCATCGATTAGGTTACTATCAAAAAGTGGATGGAAAATAATTCGAGCACTTGAAATAAGATGTTAGACTGTTTAAAAAAATTAAAAAGTTTACACAAGATCAGACCGTCATTAAGTTTAAATGACCTTCAAATGAACGTCAAGGTCCTTCTTGAACTATGTTCTGAGTACATGTTTGGACGTAAAGTTTCACACTCTTTCCGATTCCGCTAAAAAAATAGGGGTTACCATTTAAAAAAATGAGGTTGACCTCGAAATAACCTCAAAAATGAGGCTCAAAATGAGGTTCAAGGTCGAATCAGAGGTCACCTTCAAGTCTTCGTTCGAACTTACCAAACCTTACCTTTGTTTGTTTTGTTTTACCACTGAACTCGCGAAATTTTTAAGAAATCATACTTTGACCTCAATTTGACCTCTGGGGGCAACCTCAACCTCATACCTTAATACATATCCGGACGTAAAATTTTCCGCTCTTTCAGATTCCGCTATAAAAAATAGGGGTTACCATTTAAAAAAATGAGGTTGACCTTGAAATAACCTCAAAAATGAGGTCCAAGGTCGAATCCAAGGTCACCATTGGATTCCTCGTAAAAAATTACTACAAAGGCGACCTTAACATTTTCCAATAGTAATTCAGCTGAGAAATTATTTGGGTGTTTCCAGACTTTTTGGACACGCTGTATATATATATATATAAGAACGTCGGAAAACATCGCTTGTAAAGTAAGAGGTATATGATGTATTTGAAACACTTTACACTGAAAACAGATTTGGATACTAGCTGCTTTATCTGTCGCCCATCCCGTTTGTTTTGGGACGTATACTGTCCACTGTCGCGCACTATACGCACGATAAAAAAAAGGAAGTATCAGATACGGTAGTAGGTGCGACATGGCTATGGTGTTTTTTCTCTAAAAATTTGATTAGAATGATATTAAGTATTTGCGTTTTACAAAATGGGGTGTTTACTTAGTTACAATTAAAGATAATCAAATTAAAGATAAATAGAATTTAATGAAAAATGGATAAAATTACAATGTAAAATTTATGTAAAAGGAAAAATATAATATTGATAAATACAACACCACATGCATGTCGAACCTACTAGCTACTACGCGTGCACGCGTAGCACGTAAGTGATGCCACTAGCAACTTCTGTAGTCAGGAAAGTATCAGTTTCCCGCTTCAGCAAGCGCAGATTCGTCAGCTTGCTTCGCTGTGCATACGCTTCTGCTGTGCGAGAGTGGGCAGCATACGTCCCAAAACGAATGGCCAAGGGCTGCACTATGGATGGAGCATCGCCTACCTGTCAGAGGGCAGTCGGTGCTATGAACAATTTTCAGTCCAGGTAATTACAGAGCAAATAAATTACCTCAACTCTTAAAATTAAGCATTCACGCCGTTCTTGAAGTGATAATCTACGAGGCGGTGTTGCATTTTCCGCGAGTTTTCTTTTTCCGCTTCTTTTTGGTTTTAGAATATGGCAAAGAAGGTATAAAATGATAAAATCTTCTTTATCTACAAAAGTTATAAAGTTGTAAATAAATAATATCAAATGACTTTTTAAAAACAAATATCATTTACTTAACAGGTTAAACATATTTTATGAAATATAAATGTTAGTATAAAAAGTGAGACTTTTACTAACCTGATGTTAAATTTCCAGTTTTAAGCACCTGAAGTAAAATATAATCGTCTTCATTTTTCTTTATAGACTCTAAAGTCAATATCAAATATGGCTTTACATTTGCCCATTGATCTACCGTAATGAAGTGTTGATCAGGATATAATATATTAAAATCAATCAAAAACTACAAAATATTAAAAGTAAATAGAATTAAATAAAGCTAATAAGTTTAAATATATAAATGAATAAGAAAGTAGTTAAAAAGAAAATTTCAAAAATCATACCAACTCTGTTGCCTTCTATATCTGCAAGCAAGGAAATGTGTCTATATAAGCGTATACAGACAGATTAGTACCAAGTAGCTGGGTTCTGCGATAAGCATGAGATCTTGTCCATTTCAAAATAACCGTATCCCATGGTTCAAGATGACTCGTGAACCAGGCAATGTCATCATTATCTTAAAAAAGAAAATATTTGTTTATCATTATGCACCACTTTGATAAATAAAAATTTAAAAAAGAAATGTTTCCTTACCATTTATTGGCTGATGGTCTTCAACATTCTCCTCAACATTCAGAGGTTTTCTGCGTAACACACCTCCACTCCTTATAGATTCCTTTGTGTAATTATAATGGTTCCATAACTTTCCATTGGCTAATAAAATTTTCTTATTTTGTCTAACAGATGATGTAAAATAGAGGTTTGGATTTCAAATTTGAAAATTGAACTAATCTTATTAGCCAGTAGTTGAAAGTGCTCCTTCTTTATTCTGTAGAAATACATTTGCATATAAATATATTTGTATATAAATATTCGTGCAATGTGGGTGTGCGTGTGTGTGTGTGTGTGTGTGCATGTGTGTGCATGCTGCACGCCTGTCATAAGAAAGACTATTACAAAAATATTTATTAAAAGTTCTTATAATTTTTAGCTTGTTAAAATCAGTAATGTTTTACTTACACAAACTTATCTAAAACTTGATCTTCAGCAACACCTCTTAATAAATGATTTTTCTCTCTGCCTATACTTCTCGTACAAGTAATGATTTTATATTTCTAGGCAGAGATAAGTTTTTAGCTGCATAAACGTTGTATTTCGCCAGAACAATTTTCCCACCAGCTGTTCTCTGCAAATACTCTCTCAATCCCTTAAAAAATAAATTTCGTTAGAAGTAATAATAATAGAAAAAATAAACATGATAAGTGTTCAACTCACGGTATTTTGTACTACAGCAACAGGTTCTTCTTTACACTGTCGATTTTCAATTGGAGCTAATGCGACATTTGCGACCAATTCTCCGTCCTGCTCATTAGCTTGCAACGGGATGTGATGGTCTTGCTGTAATGAATAATATTCAGTCAACATTTCTTTACGCATATACAAATATTTTTGTATGGAGACTAGAGTGTTTACCTGACGCTCATTGTCTACTTCCTGCATTACGGAAATAGGTAACAAAATCTTGGGAGGTAATGAAATGAAAAATGAAAAAGGATTGAGGTTAGAAAATGAAAATAGTCGAAAATTGGTGTATTTTGAAAGTTACGTTAATACAAACATAATAAGCATTCATTAGTAAAAAAAAACACACAATGCAAAAATATTTTAGTATACTTACTCTCTGTTAATTAGCAAAAAGCGATTGACAAATATTGACGATTCTTGACCGATGATTTGGCGCGAACAGACACATGTATTGCGCAGGCGCACTCCCGAGTCCCGTTGCGTCGTGCGACGCCGGTGCGGTGGCGCCACTAACTGTTTTGATACGAAATAATGTTACAAAAAAAAACAAATTTTCTTATAGTCAGATAACAGTTTTAGAAAAGGATGATATTTGCTATATTATATGATAAAAACCATTATATGGCGTAGTAACAATTCCTGATTGGGTAGTAAAATTTAATTTCTATAATAATAAATTCTGAAATTATGGATTTTCACTATATAATTTAGTAGTTTTTCTCCAGATATCATAGTACTTTTTCTAACAAGGAAAGTACCCGAACTGTCAAATTCAAAAAAATTCCAAACCCATATTAAAAAGTAGACCTCCATGCGAGATTTACGAAACCATTTTTTTTATCGGCTGAGAAGCGCTTTATAAGGGTTAAAATCACCCCTAAAGTTTACCCCCAAGAAACGTTTTTTTGATATATCTCGGCTTCTACTTAACTTTTTTTAACGAAACAAAATGGAAAGAGTTTCTTATTAAAAAGTCAAGAAATCCGTGGTAGTATGAACATTAAGGGTTGCATCCCTCATTTTTTAGAGGGTGAAATTGTGTTTTTTTAAGAATAATTTTTGTTGTGAGAATTCATAAAATAATTAAAAATAGGTCAAACATTATTTTTACCAACTACAATAAATAACAGTTGGTGTGTTTGGGCATTCTTCGCGAAACAACCCCTGAAGAGGTGGTAAACCACCCCTAACACAAATGAATTAGGTATATTTTTTTGATCATTAAAAATATTCGGGTACTTTCCTTGTAAGATGGTTATTACAAAATTTTTTATATGTATGACAATTATTCAGATAGATATAATAAAATTTCTTATAAATCGAGTATATCCTGCGGTTACTATTAAAAATAGTAATTTTTATTAGATATATAGTATATTTTATTATGACATTTTTCTCAGTGTAAAGCCAAAAGAAAATAAATCTGTAGAAGACCTGCTCCAAACAGCAAATGATTTTCAAACTGAATGCGCCTCACTTGTACCAAAGTATAATTTAGATTTTGTTATAAACACGGATCAAAGTGGATGTGAGTATCGAATGAACGTACAAAGAATATTAAGTACCAAAGGTTCAAAACTTATAGATGCTTTTATTGGGGATTTAAATAAGATTACACATAGTTATACTGTACAGTATTCAATAACTGCTTCTAGGAAACTTTTGCCCAAGGTATTCATTTGCTTACAAGAACCTAAAGGATTATTTGGAACAGTGGTACAAAAGGATGTTGACAAGATGGTAAATGCATTTGGGAATGTGTACGTAACTTGTTCGAAGTCAGGCAAGCTTACATCAGAAATAGTGAAAGTTTACTTGGACTCTATTCTGAAGCCTTATGTACAAGAAGATTTTCTCGTTATTGTGGATAGTTGGGGTGGCCAAAGTAATAAAATGCTTTCAGAAAAATTAGATGAATTTGGCTTCAATTACGAGATTAAAATTATTCCAGCTGGCTGTACTCCTTATGCTCAACCTTGCTCTGTGTATTTCTTCAAGCAGGTTAAAAATTTTATTAAAAAAATTCAAAATTGTACAACTGTACTTTTAGAAGATCGACAAGTCAATACAAGAGCTGATGCTGTCAAAATTCATAGTTTAGTTCATAACCAATTATCAGCCCCAATCATTCAAGAAATGTTGGAGTACGCTTGGTATGTTTCTAAATTGATATCAAGAAGGAAAGTTTTCTTTAATGTTAATCAAGTTTGTTTTGCTCCTGAATACTTGAAAAAGAAATGTGAACTAAACGATTGCCAAAAAATTTGCTTTATAAGATGTTCATGGTGCAGACAATATTTGTGTTTTAATTGTTTTTATGATAACTACCACCCAAAAGATTGTTCTCAATAAAGTCGTTAATTTAAATGTGGAAATATGCAAATATTTAGGAATAAATTGTGATTATTGCGATCCCTGTTGAAAATATCCATGTGGATTTTACATTGATTTCCACATGGAATCCATATGGAATCCATATGGAATCTATACGGATTCCATATGGATTCCACGTGGATTCCATGTGGAAATCAGTCCCAAATCGTCCTGTGGATTTCCACATGGAATTCCATATAGATTTCTATATGAATTTTTCTACAAACATTTGTAAAACAAAATCCGTATGGATTTCCATGTAGTTTTCCATGGAGAAATCCAGGTAAAAACGATATGATCCATGTAGATTTCCATATGGATTTCCATGTGGTAATTTAAATGTTTATAAAAATGTTTATTTATAAAATTTTTAAATTTTTTTACTAGGGATACGTTTTTTACCATATCAGTAAAGCATAAAAAATTATAAACTATAATTTCCTCTTATGTAATTCTTCGAAAAGATTCTACAGTACTTGTTGTCAAAAATATGTATCCTAGTAAAAAAAATATAACAATTTTATAAATAAACATTTTTATAAACATTAAAATTACCATATGGAAATCCATGTGGAAATCTATATGGATCATGTCGTTTTTACCTGGATTTCCCCATGAAAATCTACATGGAAATCCACACGGATTTTGTTTTACAAATGTTTGTAGAAAAATTCATAAGGAAATCTATATGGAATTCCATGTGGAAGTCCACAGGACGATTTGGGACTGATTTCCACATGGAATCGACATGGAATCCATATGGAATCCGTATAGATTCCATATGGATTCCATATGGATTCCATGTGGAAATCAGTGTAAAATCCACATGGATATTTTCAACAGGGATTAAATTAAAAAAAAGTAAAAATGTATAAAAATTTGTAAATAATATTATAATAACACAAATCTAGTTTAAATAAAATAGTTTTCTTTCCTACATAATTTATTTATATGTCACATTATATTTCATAAATTTAAATTAAAAATCGAAAATAACTTATTAATTTAATAAACAAAAGTAATAAAAATATAGATGCATCAATTTGAAAAATTAATATTTAAAAATTTCATTCACATGTTTATTTTCTTGTCTATAAGTTATTTTCTATTAAAAAATTATTAAACTTTTTATCATTATTAAAAAAAATATTATGCCTGACAAAAAATCCAATGAAAAATCATTCAAAGAATTTTCCAAGGATTATATTTATAGAGTACATGCCCTGTATTAACACACTTTTACTACTGGAAATTTTTTTATAGAAATTAGAATAAATGAAATATGTTACCAAAACTTCTAATTTATTGAAAACAGCGGAGTAGTTATAGTGGCACTTTGGGGCAGACAAACAAACCCCCCACCACTATCCACCTGTGGGAGGGAAGGGGGAACCTCCCACCACCAGGTGGATAATGATGCAGGGTGACCCTGAGCCACTACCCTCTGAGGGAGGGGAAACCCCACCATCAGGGGGAAATGGCTTAGGTTACACCTGCCCCAAAGTGCCACTGTGAAATAAAAAATAAAGAGAGAGAGAGAGAGAGAGCCTGAAAACACCACTAAAACAACGTTATTTTTATAAATAAATACGGATATTTTTATTAACACTTTTTAGCATGAAAAATATATTTATATTTTTATTAATAATAATAATCGATAGTTTTAACATAAAAAATATATTTATATTTTTTATTAATAATAATAATCCCTGCTATCTCCATGGCACGTTCGAACAGTCTCGGTCGAGGATGTGTGACTCTTGCTGAAACAAAAAAATAACAAAAATATGTCTATGTCTATGTCTATGTGTTGAGGCGGGCGAGCGGCTCTTTTCCGAGACGTGCTGCCCAGCACTCAGGCTTGCGCCCATTGGGCTGTACCTCTTGGCTTTAACTTTTTCTAATTTCCGCTGCTCTGAAGCCTTCTGTCCATCCGCTCTGTAACTTGGCAGATGGACTGAAGGTTCTGTTCTCTTAAAGTTTCAGGCTGAAGGAAGCATTCCCCCCACATCCCCCGCCTAGTATCCACAAAGGCCGGGCAACGGCAGAGGAGATGGAAGGTTGACTCCTCCGGCCCTCCATACCATCTGCAGTTTCCCTCGTTTAAAATTGTGCGTTTGTAGAGATAGTATCTGACCCACCAGTGGCCCGTGAGCCAGCCCACTACCCTTCTTAACCTAGGCTTACTCAGCCTGCCTATGTCTTGAAGCCATTGTTCTGGCGGGGAGTCACTTAAGATTCTTTTGGCGTGCCTTAAACCTGGCGACTCCCACCATTTCTTGAGTATTTCCTCCCTCATTAAGAGTGAGGTTCTTTTCTTAATTTCACTCGGCGGAACGCCTACCGAGCACTGAGTCGCTCTGACCCGGCGAGCGCCTTTTCCCGCCAGGCGATCCGCCTTCTCGTTGCCACGTATCCCCACATGCCCCGGCACCCAAATCAGGGTGACCGCGTTATTGCGGGCCAGGGCCGTGAGGATCTCTATACAATGTAATACTTCCTTGGAGTAAATGCTGGTGCAGCTGAGGGCCATCAGTGCAGCTTTGCTGTCTGAGCAGATGGTGACGAGGCAACCCCAGTTGTTCCTAGTTAGTTGCACTGCAGCACACTTCGCTATGGCTCTTACTTCTGCCTGGAACACCGATGCATGAGAGTTGACTCTCAAGTGTGTACACCAGCTCCATAGAGCTGCCTTGCTACCAGGCACCCGCTCCCACGCCATTTTCATTTTTGCAGCCATCTGTGAACCACACTATGCCCGATTGGGTGTAGGGGTGGGTACCGTTGGCCCATTCTTCTCTGTCGGAGATGTGAACTTTGTAGGCTTTCCGGAATATAATCCTTCGCCCTATTTTGTCACACCCCGATGCTTCGATATCAGGGGGTAGGACCTGACCAAGTTCTTGGTCAAGCCCTCCCCCTGTTCCAATGACATCTCTAATGCGCCACCAAGTCTTGCTTGCTTCGCCTTTGATAAAAGCTTGCAGTGGTGGTATTCCTAGTATTAGTTCAAGGTCTGCAAGGGGCGTAGTGCTTGGAGAGCCCGTTATGCCCCCTATTGCCAGTCTTTGTACTTTGTCTAGAGAGCTCTGGTGAGTTTTTAGTGAGCATTTCTGCCACCATACCAGCGCCCCGTACGTTAATCTGGGCCTGATGATAGCTTCATACATCCACCTTACGTTTTCTGGTGACAGACCCCAGGTGTTACCAAAAGCTCTCCTGCAGGCCCAGAAGGTATTGGTAGCTTTCTCGCATATATACTTTATGTGTTTTCGCCAATTAAGTTTCGAATCTAACGTCACTCCCAGATACTTACAAGTAACCCTACGGAAGTGTCACTCACCGATTTACCTGAGACTTTGCATACGGCTTCTATATCGAAAAATATGAGACACGTATTTTTTTTTAGCTGTCCATAAAGAGTTTTAAGGTCGTAAATCACCAATCGTGAATTTTTATACGTGAAATGAGAATATATCATCGGTAAATCCATGACTTCGTAACCCTTTTCGTGTTCCAAAAAAAATTTTTTTTTTAGCACACCTATGAGACATGTTTTTTCTGGCACATTACACCTTATATTATAAGAAAAAAACGTTGTCCAATCGAAAACTTTTGGGTGAAATCCATATTTTGCTGAGGAAAACGAGCGATTTTTCCCGAATCCACGTAATTCAATGATTTTTGATTATTTTTAGCGATTTTCAAATGCACGTAACTTGGCGCCGAATTGACCGATTTTAACGATTCTCATCTCAAATTAAGCTCTTTTTTTACTGTAATCGTTTTTTGTGGAATGTTTGTTGGCCACTTTCATAGCTTGCTATTGGTTAATCAACAAGGACCGCACTTTTCGTCCATTTTTCCCATGTTAAATTCCCATAAGAAAAATGAAATGCAGCAAAAAAATGGATGCACCCATAATTTCTTCTTATAATATAAGGTGTAATGTGTCAAAAAACGTGTCTCATAGGTGTGCTCGGAAAAGAAATTTTGGAACTCGAAAAGGGTCACAAAATTATGAATTTAGTAAATCCGATTTACTCATATACCATATAGCCCAATAATAATAAACATCTTCAAGTTATTTTATCTATTCTACCAAATTGAATATGACACGTAAATTTTGGATAATATTAATGATTTTATACTGATATGCGCCCCATAAAATCTATTTTAGGTACATGGTTACCCTTGCAGTCACAGGAGCCAATATATTAGCACCTTTTTTTTTATTTTTTTCCTTTTTTATGTAAAATCCTGAAATTTTTTGCATTGTTAGGTAGTATAAAAGACTTAAATTATAAATCGAATAGGACTTTTTATTAATCCATAATTGTTCATAATTGTTATAAACAAATACACACCAAAAAAAGTTGTTTCTTGAATTTAATTCATAACTAAAATAGTTGAAGAAAAGATCATTTTCAATGTATTATTATTGGTAAGAGAAGTAAAGGCAGATTCTATAAACTATTGTTCTCATCACCAGATGTTTGTGTTTATAGTAATGATAATGAAAAGATAATAATGGTAATAATTATTACGTGATGTACTACTTTATTTGATTAGTACTAGAAAGATATAACAAGTGAATATTTTTCTTATTCCAATGTTTTGCAGTTGAGCATTCGATTCAATAACGAATTATTACTACTATTGCAATTAATATTTTTTTTAGATTAAATAATTGCATTTTAAGATTAGTGAAATCTATTATTCCTGAATCGTATATTATAAATTTATAACGTAATATAGACAATTGTTGCCCTACTCGTATTTGCACATATTTTTTAGTTTTCTTTAATTTCTTTACCAAACAAATAATTCACTTTCAATAAAAAGAAGTTCATTTAGTATTGCAAAATTTTTGTTGAATAATAAAATAAAAACAATACCACATTTGATTTTTTTTTATTCCTAAGCTTTTGAATGTGGGAGAGACCGGTGCTATAGTTAGACGACTTACTACATTTTCTTTATTTATTTTTTTTGTAACACGGGTACATTTTAATTTAAAAATTATGCTAATAATATTGAAAATTTAAATATGAAAATAATACAAAGTGCTAAAATTATTAAATAATTAATCATTATAACCTAAATTACGTTTAAAAATAGATAATCATAATCTTTTCAAGAATCACTGGAAATTTTCTGGAATATAAAATTTACTCCTGTATATGAGAAAATTTTCAAACTTCCGACTGAAAAATAAAACGAATATTCCTCGTTCCAATGTACATGACTAACATCGACAGTTTGACAGGTTTTGACCTCTGTTACTCCAATCACGAGATATTAGCATTGGGCCAACCTACCCGTATGCCAACTTGCCTCGATCTTCCCTATGCATTAATAAAAAATAGAGCAATTAATAGTTATTTAGATAAAATCGAAAGCAGTTACTTCAATTGAGTTTACATAATTTTTTCAATAAAAACTATAGTGGTGCAATTATGTGGAATATAGAAACAGTGATAATTTGACAATTTGTTAAAGAAGTTTATCAAAGTTATTCAACAAAATTTTGTAATAGACGAGAAAGGTGAATAAAAGCTTTTTATTATATTTATTACATATCTCATTTTGTTATTTATTTTATTTATTAAAAGTAAATACTTTTATTGCTAAATAAATATATGAATGATTTAAGGGAACTAAAAATTGCATAGTTTTAATAAATATAATTTTTGCATAGTAAAATCATAAAACAAAGAAAATTTAGAATTATTAGCATTCCATTTTAAGTTTAAGGTGAAAGTCATTCTATTAAATACTTCGAGAAAAAATTATAATAACGTAAATTTTTATAAATAAGAAAAATATAGATATTCTATATCGATATTGTATCGATATTGTACCAATATTGTATCAATATTTTCCGAATATTTAAAAATAACTATGTTTAATAATTAAAGTTTCATCAAATTTTATCTAAAGGTAAATATCTTAATTTAAAAAAAATATTCTTCACGAACAAATTTATTTACTTAAAAAGGATCATCATTAATAAGATCAAAACGTTGCGCAAATAAAATGAATTTACTGTTATAAATCATTAACGTCTTATACATTTTTACATTTAATAACATCACGGCCGTCATAAGCTTCATTTTCAAAATTATTTCATTAATAAAGTTTAACGTATTATACATTTGTAAAATAACAAATATTTTTTTCAGAGTTGTAATAAATAATTTTACCCTGTCAAATAATTACAAATTTTCATATTTAATATTATTTAAAGTTTACAACTTTAATTTTTGCTCTTCATTATTTAATTAGCAATACTACATAAGTACTTAACGATTTTTTACATTAATTTGTAATATGCATGCATTTAAAGAAATAGTTATTTACGATACAAGTGCGAAAAAGTGATTTTATCCTCGTGGTGGACGTTTGCGCCCGAGCGAAACAAGGGTGAAAAGGCCACACGAAGATACAACCACTTTCTCACTCGTGTATCAAACATTATTTTTTGACACAACGTGTGACAAGCTTAATCTAGGGCATCTTTTTTTATTAGAGCGTGTGCGAAAGCGAACTTTGCGCACGGAGTGTAAAAAAAAATTATTTATTTCAGATACAAGTGTATATTTTGCACAATAATGATCAATCCTAAGAATGTTTTAACGCTATTAGGAAAAGCTTTCAATGATTCTCGATTTGACATTCAATCAATTATTACTAAAGAAGAAAAACAGTTTTCGTTAGAGCTTGAAACTTTAATTAAAGATGCAATAAATGATAATTTATTTATAGAAACATATGATACGTTAAATTTTGATGAAGAAAGTGTCATTTCTGATGCTTGTGCTATAGAAGAAGAATTTGAAGATGATTATAATGTAATAAATAATTTAGAAAGTAGCAAAAAAGTTTTGGTACCAATAGATCTAGATTATAAAACCAATACTGTTAATTTTTGGCGTTCTGGAAGTAAAGGACGTCTTAAACTAACTACAGTTAAACATAGGTTTAGAAAAGTCAATAATGTTAAGACATTATATAGATGGGAGAAACAAATTTCTCAAGGGGGAACTAGATTTGACAAATTATTGAAAATTTCTGAATATGTGCTAGAACAATTTCAAAATGCGCGAGAAAAATCTCTACCAGTTCATGATTTAGATATAAAGAGATGGGCTATTAAATCTAGAGATGATGTTGGTCTATCAAATGAATTATTTACAGCATCTTCAAAGTGGATTTATAAATTTAAACAGCAGCGTCGAATTGTATCAAGGAAAATTAATAAATTCGTCACTACATCTAGTTTGAAAAATAAAGTAGCATTATCTGAAGAGACTTCGCGATTCACAGATAAAGTTAAATTTGAAATTTCACAAATAGGAAGAGATAATGTATATAATACTGATCAGTCGGGTTTTAATCTGGAAATGCGTGCAGAGCGTACATTGTCTTTCAAGGGAACTTTGAAAATTGAATCATTGGCGCAATCTTTAAATTCGCTTACTCATAGTTACACGATTCAACCTTTTGTATCTGCAAGTGGAGTTTTAAATTCCCCTTTACCTATAGTAACACAAGAAAAAAAACGGTTATTTCGGACCATTGGTAGAAAAAAATTTGTACAAAGCAGAAAATATTATTGTATTTGCTTCAATATCTGGAAAATTAACTTCAAACTTAATAATTAAATGGTATGAAGAAGCTTTTCTACCTAATGTTGGAGAAACTTCTGTTTTGTGTTTAGATTCTTGGTCAGGACAAACTGAAAAAAAATTTCAAGATGTAATTGTTTGTAATAAGCAAGTGAAAATATTGACAATTCCGGCTGGTACAACAGGAATGATACAACCACTCGATGTACGTATACACCTTTAGACCATGGAAAAATTTTTTAAGGTGTTTTTCAGATTTAATTATTTTAAATAGTTATGACATTAATTTACATTTGCGAAATAACATACTAAAACTTCAATCTCTCATTCATAATCAATTTTCTTCACCTAGATTCGTTAATATGTTTCAGTATGCTTGGAATAAAAGTGGATATGTAGAAAAACCGCCACATTTTGAAACTCCAGTAGATTACTGTTTTAAAAATTGCGATGAATCTTGTCAACTATGCAGTAGTATTGCTATTATTAGGTGCGCTTGGTGTACTAAAGCTCTATGTATCGATCATTTCTTTGACCCAAGCAATAGAAGTAATCCGCATTATTGTAAATAATAAAAATACATATTAATTATAAATAAATTATACTATAAATTAGATAACTCATAGTTTTTATATTTTTATTCTCATAACTTTTTTCATTCTCTGATATTCATTTCAGGAAAAATACTAATAAGTTTTTAGTTACCATAGATACATTAATATTACTGTAGAGAAAATAAAAAGTTTTATTTTTTGTATTTAATGTAAAGAAAATTAAAAAATTATTATTATTTTATTTATCAAAATGCGCCTAAAACTATTTTTTTTATTTCTTGTTTTCACTTTACGGTACCACCATCTCTCTTTTTTACTCTCTAACATGTGCACTACTATTTTTGACCTAGGAATTGTAAAAAATGGGAAATTTTACATACATATAGAATTTTTTTTGTATTAGGTCGAAGTAACCTTATAAGATCATGTAATGGTCAATAAAATCCTTTTTATTGGAAATCTAGTGAAAATCGACCTCTAGAAAAGATGCATCATTTAAAGAAGGCGAAAATCGTCTTCAACGTTAAGTTGAAAGTCATTTTTACTTTTCATTCTTCAAATCATAAAACCTTTGTAGAGGTCGAGTTCCAGTAGACTACAATAGAAAGAATGATAGTGACCATTCAATGATCTTATAAGGTCATTATGATAAAAAAAGGGATCCTATTTAAAATGTCAGATTTTGATCTTCAAATATCCTTGAAAATTGTTTTTCGGTCAAATTGCAGATCATTTTCAGATTATCCTTCTTGAACCATTCAACTTTTGTGAAAGGCAGATTTCGCCTTTGAACCATGCCTTTGAAGCAATTTGCGTGAATAGATTTAATAGGCCTGCCTTGTATATAAAAATTCACAATTGGCTATCCACAACCTTAAAACTGTTTATGGGCACCTAAAAACATAGAGGTGTCTCATATTTTTCGGTATAAAAACCGTGTGCAAAGGCTCAGGAAAATCGGTGAGTGACACTTCCGTAGGGTTACTTGTTAGCTTCATTTACCAGTTTCAGGGGTTTGCCACCCAGATGCACTCCCCCGATAGGTTTGACCTTGTATCTGGTAGTGAACAATATCATGTTAACGTTATCTGGATTCACTGACAGCCTGACGGACTCACACCAAGCTTGCACTATGCCTAACGCATGTTGCATAAGTCCTGCAAGTACGTGTTCGTCGTCGGCTTTCACTAGTATAAGGATGTCGTCCGCATAGGCTTGGGTAAAGAAGCCTGCCTCATTCAGTAGTCTGATGAGTTCATCAATCACCAAGCACCACATCGTAGGAGACAGCACTCCTCCTTGCGGACAGCCCTTTCCTACTTGTCTTTCTTCTGAGTGCGAGCCCCAGTGGGCCTTCACTCTTCTGCAGCTAAGCATGCGCCAAAGCCATCTGCTAACCGTGTTGGGTACCAGATGGTCCTCGGCGCCCTTCACAATGCGTTCCTTCGTGGTATGGTTAAAGGCACCGTCCACGTCACGTAGACTAGCCAAAACCAATCCTGTGTTCTTCATCCCCTTTTTCACGAAAGTCACCGCCTCAGCCAGAGCGGTATCCACCGATTTACGTGTCTGATATACGTGCTGTCTATCGTGCAGGGGATGAGCTGCTAGTGGTTCTTCTCTAATATATCTGTCCACCAGTCTCTCCATTGTCTTGAGGACAAAGGATGTCAGACTGATAGGTCTATAGTCTTTCGGCTTTGAGTGCTGTGCGAAGCTAGGTTTTGGCATGAATACCACTTTGGCCACTTGCCAACATTCTGGTATGTACCCAAACGCTAGGCAAGCTCGAAAAAATTTTACTAAGATGGGGGCGAGTAGATCGAGCCCTTTCTGTAGCAGCGCTGGGAAGATACCATCTGTTCCCGGTGCTTTGAAAGGGTCGAAAGTACTCACCGCCCATCTTACTCGGTCCTCGGCTCAGATTCGTCGCGCTAGCTCCCAATCTGCACCGCTGGCCCTTAGCTCATTCTGTTCCATCGCGACTGTATCATGCTGGGGAAAGTGCGTGTTCAAGAGGCAGTCAAGTGCCGACCTCTCATCTTCCGCCCATTCCCCCGTGCCAAGTCTTATTAGATTTGGCCCTTGCGTTTTCGGTTGTCTTCGTACTTTGAACAATCTTGCTGAATCAGAGATACTGCTCATGTTCTCGCAAAAACTCTTCCAGCCGTTGCTTTTGGCTCTTTCGATTTCCTTTTTGTACTTTCTTTGAGCGTCCCTAAAAGCTTCTCTATCGGCTGAATTGTTCGTTTTCTTAGACCTATTATAAAGTCTTCTAGTCTTTTTCTTCAACGTCTCCAGTGTGGGATTCCACCAAGGTGCTCCCTTTTGCACTGGCTTCGTACGTAATCTGCAGTTGTTTTCGAAAGCACTAACGATGATGTTCTTTAGAACCTCACCGCAGTGATCGAGTTCCATCTGATTGCTATATCTACCCGGGAACGACTTGAGCTTTGCCCCCAGTTCTTCAATGTAGGTGGCCCAGTCTGTCTTCCTCGGGTTTCTGTACAGTCTAGATTCTGTGCTACGACCTTTGATTTCGAAAACTATGTGGTTGTGATCCGACATAGAGATCTCATCCGAGACCCTCCAGCCCGTAATCACATTCCCCTTGTTCCTCGAAGCCAAGGTGATGTCAATGACCTCCTCCCTATTATTATTTTGGAAAGTAGGCTTACAGCCTCTGTTCAGGAAGTCAAGGTTGGTGGTGGAGAGGAACTGCAGGAGCTTCTCTCCCCTGTTGTTCGTGTCCGAGCTACCCCACGCCAGATGGTGTGCGTTAGCATCGCACCCCAACAACAGATCCCACCCCTTATCCTCACAGAATTTAATTAGTTCTATGACCTCCGCCGTAGGGCAGAGGTTCGATTCGTAGGGGAAGTAGGCTGATGCGACAACCACTTCCCACATGCCACCTTTATCGTCTTTGTACCAAAACTTAGCCGTCGCTAGGTCGCGTAAGCAGTACTTGGGTATGGCTTCCACTCTTAGGCCCTTAACCAAGAGGCAGGCTCTAGAGTTGTCCACCCTCCCGCATATCAGCTGACCGCACCCTCTCAGCCCAGTAATCTTTGTTTTATATAACCAAGGCTCTTGGACGAGCGATATGCATGTGTGCATCCTTGCCATGCATTTGGCTAGTACCGCCGAGGTGCTTTTGCAGTGATGCAAGTTTATTTGCGTGAAGATTACCTTAGGAGCTGCCATCTTGTCACAGATCCGTTAGTTTATCCTCCTTGGGGATCGTGGGCCTTTCTTTGTTATCGGAAGGCCCGCCGTCCCTGTCCTGCCTTTCTTCCTTGTCAGAGGCAGGGGTATCCACTTCCATGTTGTCGGCGGTACCCCCGTCCTTTACCTCTTCTTTATCCTTCCATACCAGGCAGTGCGCTCTGAAGCCACCACAGTATGGTAGGAAGTCGATGCGTTTTAGCGCCTCGACTTCCGTTGATTCCATGGTGACGCGCACCGCCGTTTCTACTCCTACGTCGCTTTTCTTTGCGGGGACCTCCCTGAAGCCCTTGACCTACCAGGTATCCACCTTCAGGCCTGGGTTCTGCCGGGACAGCCTTTCCAGGACCGTCCCTGTATCTCTACCGCCTTAAGGCTAGCACCCGCCCAGGGTACACAGCCTCCTACTTTATCCTTCAGCCACTTCCCGTCCTCCTGCGTTCTGCAGTGGAACACACGTGCTCCCCTCCAGAACCAGTTGTTCAAGAAGGACGGGAAGTAGCTGTCCTCTGGTGCCTCGTCCATGGCGTTTTCCACGGACGCTAGCACCAGCTTACCTTACTCTTCGCTGAGGCGGTCCTCCGGATATGATTGCGGAATAACCGCTATCCTAAGGGGAGTGGCGACCGATTCACTATAGGTCGGACGCCCCGCCTCAGTTGATCTTTTCTTGATCTCTCTTGGGGTGGAGCTATCCGAGTCGCGGTTCCTTTTGGCAGGGGTCAGCTTAACACCGTCCCCCGACGCACCAGACCCGCCGATCCCGATCAGCCCCTTTCCAGAGAGACGTTTTTCACTTGGGACGGATCCACTGAGAGCCGATGAGCCAGCGGTAGGGATCAGCGATCCACTATCTCCCTTCCGTTTGGCCAACAGCCTCCTCTGTCTCTCCGCCCCGCAGGGTTTCTTTCCTTTATTCTTTTTCTTTTTCTTGGTCACAGTCCCCTCAGTATCGCGTACCTTTTGGCCCACGTCCTGCGGGGTGCTGTTCCCACTTTTACCTGTGCTAGCAGTGTCGCGGTTCGTAGGAACCACGTCCTGCTGTAAATTCACTAAGAAGGAGCTAGGGAGATCAACATTTGTAGGCGCTTGTGAAACTACTTCCTCTATTTTTTCCATTTTCATGTGGTTTTTAAGAGCGGATGTATTTGTGTTAGTAGTCGGATAGTACTTTGACTCTCAGATTACCCTTATCCGAAGACGAAGGCGCAGTTTCTCCCCCCTCCAAACCGGTGGCCTCGATAGAGCCCCCCTCCCTGGATAGTATGGCCCTATCCGGTCACCAACCGGCACTACTACCCAGAAAGATATTATGCGCCAGCTGGTGGGGCAGCCAGGAGTTGGACAGTTACTCCTTCTCGGGCCCCTGTACTATCTGGCGGCCTGGGAGCGCCGAACAACCCAGTTTTTAAATTGTACCATCCAGCAAGAGGAGAGATGTTCCTTGCCAGACGACTCAGATCGGGGAAATGAGAGCCTCCATAATCTATCCCGCATTGTGTGTGTTTTGTTTAGGTGTGTCACTAGTGTCTATTGCATGTGGGTGTGTGGAGTATTAGCTGACCGGCACTGCCGCATTCGCCACGTCAGGGGATTGCTCTTCGTTACTGGTCGAGCCGTACAGACTTTCTCGTTCCCCACTCCTCTGTGCGAGGGCTGGGGTCCGAGACGTGCCCGGCCCGGGAGTTCAGCGCCGGACGTTCCTTGCGGAGAGCGATGCTTTCCTCCTGCCATACTTCACTTCCATACTCAGAACCCAGGGAGAGCCCTTTTTACGGGGAACCCACATTCATACTGAGAGCCCATTTTAGGGGGGTCCCATTCACGCTGCATGTGGAGAGCCCGTTTTACGGGGATCCGTCAATCATACTCCATTCACGCCTCAGGACGGGCACGCATCGTTCGCACTCTTGCCGTAAGGCCCCCCCCACCGGCCCAGGTCAGATAACTAACCGGGCACACGGCAAGGTGGCAATCCTTTGAGGGGGTAACAAAAATATACAAATATGCATTTATAAGTGGGGCGTTGTCTCGTATGCGCCGACGAGCGTCATAGACCCAGCGTCCGACACGGCCCGCTGCAGCAGGCAGACTGCCTGCAACTGCAGCGAGACACGAGTTAGACTACGCCTCCCCACTCCTCGGATACTAGTGGAGGGAGCGTCCAAGCCGAGTAAGTCACTCTGACTGCACTTGCGGGCAGTCTGCCTGCTACAGCGGGCTGTGTCAGACGCAGACTCTATGACGCCCGATGCGGTACATGAATTAGCGCTCTCATGAGAGCGGTCGCATGAGTGTGCTGTTAATGTATTATGCCTTATCTTTTTAATTTTCAAAAAATAAATAGACTTATTAATAATCATTAAAATTATTAAAAATTTATTTATAAAAAATAAGTTATTAAAAATTTTATTTTTTAAAATTAAAATAAAACCGAAGTCTTATACTTTTAGTAATAGATTATTAATATTTTTCATTAAATTTCATTAATTTTTAATAATTTTTGATAATAAAAAATATATTAGAAATCTAATGCTAAAAATATAAGATTTCCGTTTTCAATTTTTTAAAAAACAAAATTTTTAATAACTTATTTATTATAAATAAATTTTTATAATTTTAATAATTATTAATAAGTCTATTTACTATCTAATACATGCGTTAAAGATTAACAGATGTTTACTTTTTTAATCAATGTGGTTTCTCCTCATTTTATTGGTGAAATAATCCTCTCTCGTCCTGACAATGTAGAGACTCCTCGTTGCAATCAGGACACAACCAATCACCACACATTGCACACCGGATCCAGCACCGTGTTCTTTGAAGCCAAAATGGCTTACCACACCCAAAACACATATCACGCCGTCGACGCGGTAATCGTTTATTCGATGTCGATTCCGCCGAACGCGCCATTGCATTCGTGCGAGGCGTGCGCGTATTTTTTTTTCCTCCTTCTGTATTTGTAATTTTAAAAGTCTCTTCGCGGAATCAAAATCGATTTCCGTACTTTTAAGAGCTGACGTATAGTCACCTCACATTTAACAGTCTTTTCTATATTGTTATCGTCGTCGTCGTCGTCGTCGTCGTTATTATCTATATCCATTGCAGGATCGTAGTCAATATCGCGCACATCAACGTCCCGAACATTTTCGATGGTCTCAGCATCAGAGTCCACATCGATCGGTTGTTGTACTTCTTCTTGGTCTTCATCATCGTCTTCATCGGTCTCTGATACCACTCCAACAGGCATACGATCGAGATCAAAATTGTCTATGTTGATTCCCGCATCAGAGTCCGTATAGTATCCTTCATCTTCTTCATTGCCGTCGTCGTCGTCGTCGTCGTCGTCCTCGTCCCACAGTAGATCGGCGAGAGCAGCATCCTCACGCACTTGTGCTGCACGTTCCTCCTCTAAATCGAGCACATGATCGAGCACCTGATTGAACAATAAATCAGGCATCGGCTCGCCGTGGATGTCAACGTCCATAATATCTAAATTCATTATGTCGAGATTCACGTCGTTCAGAATCTCCATTTTCACAAAATCTATATATTTCGATTAATACAAAAAACTAAGTTCACTTTAGCACAAAAAAGAAAAGAGTTGTCAAAAACTAAGTTGAAAAAAAAAATAGAACAGTAGAGAGACAATGTGGCTAGTTCGGCACTTGGATCTAGACTGATTGCTGCAGAGACTTCCCTCCCATAATTTTTGTGCTATCATTCAAAACTGCAGGGCTAAGACAGTCGCGAATGTGAAAATCTCTGCACACTCGTTCCCACAAACGTGTGCAGAAAATATTTTTTTCAACTGTTCCCACAAGCGCTTGTAGAAAAATGATCTTGACCACCGCTCACGTCTGGACCAGATTAGTAAAAAATATAATCTTTTTCCTTCTAAAAAAGGTTTTATTTCTGCAGAGGATATTTCATTAGATACATAAATGTTAGAAAAAATCTTATTTCACCTGTTCCCACAAACGCTTGCAGAAACAATGATATCAACAACCGCTTATGTCTGGAACACATTATGTCTGGAATTATGTCACGCTTATGTCTGGAATAATATAATCTTTATCCTTCTAAAAAAGATTTTATTCCTGCTGAGGATATTTTATTAGATTACTATTTAAATAATTACATATTATTATTTACATAGAGAAAAAAACGGTTGAAAATCTGGGGTTAGACTAAAAAATACGCATTTTCTGCATAGAATCCGAGTGTACATTGTACATTATTGGAAAAAAGTACGAAAATATCGATTTTTGCCAATATCTCGAAAACTAAGCGTCGGAGCGAAAAACGGACAAAATTTTGGGGTTATTCTAAAAGGGGATGTACTTTGGACGTAGAAACGAATGGCACATAATACATTATCGAAAAGGGTGGGGGGAGGTATCGATTTTTACCAATACCAATACCCTGCAAACTTAGCATCGTAGAGAAAAACGGTTGAAAATCCGGGATTATACTAAAAAATACGCATTTTCTTAATAGAATCCGAGTGTACATTGTACATAATTGAAAAAAGTGTGAAAATATCGATTTTTGCCGATATCTCGAAAACTAAGCGTCGGAGCGAAAAACGAACAAAATTTTGGGGTTATTCTAAAAGAGGATATACTTTTGCCGTAGAAACGAATGACACATAGTACATTATCGAAAAGGGTGGGGGGAGGTATCGATTTTTACCAATACCAATACCCTGCAAACTTAGCATCGTAGAGAAAAATGGTTGAAAATCCGGGATTATACTAAAAAATACGCATTTTCTGCATAGAATCCGAGTGTATATTGTACATTATTGAAAAAAGTTCGAAAATGTTGATTTTTGCCAATATCTCGAAAACTATGCGTCGGAGCGAAAAATGGACAAAATTTTGGGGTTATTCTAAAAGGGGATGTACTTTCGACATCAAATTACATGATGAACTTGGATTTAAGAAAAACTTATATTTGGTACAAAATTAAATAATTAACTTCTATTATGAATTTGCAGAATTTCAATGCGAGCACATAACTTTTTTGTCTAGTAATACAGTTTTAAAGATAACATGGTATTAGATTTTTACAGTTAAACTTATTAAATTTCGTTTAGACCTGGTCTCGCAAAGATTTCAAAGAATTTAAATGTTGTTAAACTTTTAGTAACATTATGTTAACAAAAGTAGTTTTAAAATTTCCCCACTTGAGCGTACTTTTCAGGGTATATAAACAACGTTTAGCGCTATACACCTCACAGTTCGCTACAACTTGGTAGAAGGAGCTATAAGAGACTAAGTAAAAAATGGCATCACGCAAAGAATTATTAAAGCTTATAACATCAGTTTGTTATATAGCTGTTTCACGACACACAAATATTAAAATATTTTGCAATGATCAATGGATCAAAAAATTAAAAACACTTTCTGAAGAAATCTTATTTAAAAAATTGCAATTTATCATAGACCTCTGTCCAATGCATTCAGTATTATACATTTACAAACGAGGTATTTTCAATAGGTTTAATAAAAAATCTATCGATATATTGTTCCTTATGAAATAATAAAAACGATTGTAAACACTTAATAACATTCAGATTTAAATTTGTATTGTATTGAATATACGGATGAACCATCAATCGATATAGACATGGAACCTATGGCAGGCACCTAACAAGGTATTCATTTTAATTTTAAAAAGGAATCTTATCAAAAATATCACCATGTTAATAATATGATTTTTATTACTAGTAAACACAACTGACCAACTGCTACGTGACCTTCAATCGAGCAGCAGCAGTAGCAATAGCAGGGCAAGTAGTCGCTGCAGCAGCTGTGGCACTCGGAGCAGTAGTAGTACCCACAGTAGTATCAACCGTACCAGTAGTAGTAGTAGTACCCGTAGCAGTGTCAGCCAGACTAGTGATCGTGCCCGATCACTATCAAATACAGACACTGATTCAGAAAATGATGACGAGGAGGTAAACAGTGAGTACATTATAAAAATATCTGTTATACAACTTAATTCCTGTAATACTATTGAAATAAAGACGAGTATTTGCAGCGAGGAAGAGGACGTGAACAAACAGAAGATACTGACAGTACAGAAGAAGATACAGAAATTACAGAGAAAGATACAGAAAATAAAGGAGAAAATGTAAAAGAAGAAGATGAGCCACACATCATAATAATTGATGAAAGTACGAAATATCGGCAGCGTTTTGGTCTCCACGGACGATCATTAAATGTTGCAATCAGGCCACCACCTTCTGACGCAAATATATATCAATGGCTCGAGAGAGCCATGTATGAATTGCATGAAAATTTATGTAGCAGAACAAGTCCTGAAGATTTTATAGGTGTTACTATGAAATCTAAGAGACTTGTTCATGGACCTGCATGGATATCATTCAGACGTGTAAGTGATTTTACACCTAACGACTTATGGCATAAACTTGCGAGTATCACACAAAGCTCCGATAATTTCGAAATCGATGATTCTCTGTTAGTATCTTGTAGTATAGTATCTGTCCCAGTAGGGCGCGGACGTGTACCTTTAACACATGAAACCGTTTTTAAAAAATCCATACTAACGATTGCAAACAACGATAATTTATGTTTGCCAAGATCTCTAGCAGCTGCATATGTTTTCGCTATAAGTGGCCAGATTCGCACAGGTGACCTCCAAAATGAGTGGAAAAAAATTAGGCGTTCGAAAAGACAAAATTATCAAAAAGAATGTGCTCATAACCTTGCGCGTGCAGCATGTGTAACCATTCCTCAAACAGGTTGTGGCTTAAATGAGGTTCACAAGTTTCAAATTTATTTTGCCACAAGCGGCATTGCTATAGTTGTTTACGCGTTTCAAAGATTTGGACGTGGCGACAGACCCTTGTATGATGGTACAAATTTTGTTTTAGACGTAAATAATAATACAGTCAGACACACTTTAAGAATAATGTATTACGAGGAAAAAAAAACATTACTAAATTTACTTGCAGCAGCAGGTAGTAGAGGGTACTGTATTCCGTGTAACAAAATTTTCTCTAAACTCGAAAATCATAATTTCTCGTAGAAATGTAGTAAATGTTTCCAAAGTCCACCTTGTGATTCGGAAAATGTTAAATTATCTTGTAGACTTTGCAATAGAGACTTTTTCGGTAATAATTGTTATAAAAATCACGAAAAACCCAAATCTTTTGACAGACGAATATCAGTATGTCAGGCCGTAAAAGTTTGCTCAACATGCTGTAAAACTGTTAGGGTTAAAGATGGTCAATATGTATGTGGAAAATCATACTGTAAGATTTGGAACGAGATATTACCACCAAGTCATTTCTGTTACGTACAACCGGTTCAACACACTAAGCACACAAATACTTTATTTTTCTTTTATGATTTCGAAACGCAGCAATGTGAGCGAGTAGAGGGTAATGAAAAAATTAAAATCCATGTACCGAATTTGTGTGTAGTGCAGCAGGTTTGTAGCTTTTTTAATAAGGACACGGATATTTCTATGTACTGTCCACAATGTGGTATACGAGAATATGTTTTTAAAATCGATCCTGTCAAACAGTTTACTGATTTAGTGTTTGAAAAAAAGCACTCATTCAAACAGATTATATGCTTGGCACATAACGCACAAGGTTTTGATAGTCAATTTATTTTAAAATATATGGCTGAAAGAAAAGATGTACGTGTTAAACCTTCAGTCATACTAAACGGTACAAAAATAGTTGTAATGGAGTTTATGAATGTTAAATTTTTAGATAGTTTAAATTACTTTCACATGCCGCTTAGTGCATTACCAAAAGCTTATGGTTTAACACAGATTGAAAAAGGAACTTTCCCGCATCTATTTAATACACCTGAAAACCAAAATTATGTTGGTGAAATGCCTCCGATTGATGCTTATTCACCTAATACTATGGGTACTAAAGATCGGGAAAGTTTTATAGAGTGGTATAACGACCAGAAACAACAGAAATATATTTTCGATTTTGAAAAAGAAATTTTGAAATATTGTAAACAAGACGTTAAAATTTTAAGACTAGCCTCTTTAGCTTTTCGCGAGACTTTTTTAAAATGTTCCAATGTTGATCCTTTCACCGAGGCCTCAACAATTGCATCATCATGTTTACGCGTGTATAGAAAAAATTTCTTAAAACCGGAAACTATTGGTGTTATACCACAATCTGGCTATAAGCGAGCAAATAAACAATCAATTAAAGCATTGCTGTGGTTAAAATGGATGGAAAAGTCATTGAATACCAATATAGAACAAGCAGATCGTTGCCATGAGAAACGACTTCCAGATGGTTTTACTGTCGACGGATTTAATCCATCTGAACAGTCTAATATAGCAAAGGTATCGTTTTACAATTTCATGGTTGTTATTGGCATGGCTGCCCACGTTTTCATCGTATTAACAGAGGTGTAAGACTAGTAACAGATAGTGAAACAATGGAAGATCGTTATGACCGAACCTGTAAAATATCACGTAAAATAAGACTGGCTAGCTATTATTTGATAGAAAAGTGAGAATGTGAGTTTGATAAGGAGTGCTCAGAGAACGAAACTATACGCAACTTTGTTAATGAAGCTAAACTTAAAATGCATTACCCGCTGAACCCTAGAAATGCGTTTTTTGGTGGAAGAACAGGTAATACTGTTAAAGTTTATGATGTTAAAGATGCTGAAAAAATTAAGTATATCGATATTTGCTCGCTTTACCCTTACATATGTAAGCGTGGTAAATATCCTGTGGGTCATCCAAAATTATATGTTGGAGAAGATGAATGTCTGGATTTTATGGGTGATATAAATAATATGAATAAAGTTGATGGTCTCATTATGTGTGATATATTACCACCACAAAATTTATATCACCCTATTCTACCTGTAAAAATGCATGGAAAATTAATTTTTCCTCTATGTCGTAAATGTGCTGAAGACGAAGTGCAAGAAGACTGTTATCATGAAAATGAAGCCGAAAGGACATGAACAGGCACGTGGGTATCTGACGAAATAAAAACAGCTGTGAAATTCGGATATAAAATACGAAAAGTTTTTGAAATATGGCAGTATAAAATGATACAGTATAACTCAGCCACTGGTGAAGGTGGTTTGTTTCAAGGTTATATTGATGAATTCTTTAAACAAAAAACACTAGCATCAGGCTTTCCTTCAGAGTGTAATAACGATCAAGGTACAATAGATCGATATATTCGAGAGTTTGAACAAGCTGAAGGAATAAAATTGGATAAAAACGAGATAAGCACCAATCCGGGAAAACGTTCTGTGTCGAAACTTTGCCTGAATTCCTTGTGGGGTAAATTTGGCCAGAAGGAAAATATGCCAAAAACAGAAATTGTAACAGAGCCGCAAAGATTTTTGGAAATGCTACTTAGCTCAGAAATCATAGTTATATCCTATCTACCATCAAACGACGATACTCTATATGTTTCATGGTGCTATAGGGGTGAGGTTTCAGAAATATAACCCTATATTAATGTTGTCATCACCGGGTGCACTTCAGCGGGGGCCCGACTTAAACTTAACACCTATTTACAGCCTCTAGGAGATCGTGGTGATCCAGACGAGTATGAACCACCTACAGGTACTCTTTTGGGTGATATGACGGATGAATTATCATGTTATGTATCCGGTAGTTATATAACATCTTTTGTGTCTGGAGGTCCAAAATTTTATGCGTACAAAATTAAAAAATCAGATGGTACGAAATCCTGTGTATGTAAAGTTAAAGATATACGATTAAATTATTCAAACAGTGAGAAAATTAATTTCGAGTCTATACGGGATCTAGTTACAGGTGAAATACCACATATTCTTCTAATGTTCGACTCTATAAGACGCACTAAATTTCACGATGTTGTAACACAAGAAGAGAGTAAAATATGTAAACCTGTTTATGGGAAGAGACGATTCGTGGGATTAGATAGAAGCTACCCATATGGTTACAAAAATATTTAATAAGTAGGAAGTGTGGTTACAATTCAGTATTTTCCAGACAGCCAAAGCGTAAAAACATCTAAAAGATGGAATACGTAGTAGATATGCAGGGGTTTAAACAGCCTGTAAATGAATCCGTTATCAAAGAGCTTGCCATACTACCTTTAGATGAAAGTTCGGCACCTGTGGTGATTTTATTTCAAGAACCATATAATTGGAGGAGACTCACAGATAAGTACAAAAAAGAAAATACATGGTTGCAACGTTGTTACCACGAACTAAGATGGAAATCTGGCAAAGTTCCCTACACTGATGTGGGAAAAATTCTTCGAGAGGGACTACTTAATGCTGTTAGAGTTTATGTTAGAGGTGAACAGAGAAAAGAGTGGCTTAAACGGTTTAGATTTAATGTAGTTGATATACATGAATTGGGGTACCCACACGAGGACGACGATCAGCCCAAACGGAAAATAGTGACAGTATGTACAAATCACAATGGACGATATAAAACTGCTTATGCTCTTCATAATGTTAAACTTATGAAAAACTTTTATTTTGATCATGTTAAAATGGATTTAGAATAATTGTGTGTGTGTGTGTGTGTGTGTGTGTGTGTGTGTGTGTGTGTGTGTGTGTGTGTGTGTGTGTGTGTGTGTGTGTGTGTGTGTGTGTGTGTGTTGTATGTGTGTTGTACTAATTATAATGTATTTTTAAAAATAATTGAATAAATTATCTTTCAAATCCAAATACAATGTTTCTAATTTTTCTTCTTTTTGCATGAACTCCTTACCCTTTATTCATCAAGCTTATTTATGTAGTAAAGCTAATATTTTATTATTAAGCCTCATACGGGTAAACAAGCTCAACACTCGCGAAACTAGCTCGTTTCTTCGCAATCAGCTTGCTGAAACGCGCCGCGCTCGCCGCCGCCCGCCGCCATTAACGCTAGCGTTGAAAAATTATAAAAGATGTTCTCCTTACGGAAAATGATATAGTTTTTATCATGGATCCACGGTGGAAGCATCCCTGGATATCTATGATTTGTGGCCCAACATCATGTGGAAAAACCATATTCATTAAAAATTTTTTAAAATACTTAGATGCTATGAGTAATGTACGCTTTGATCGAATTATAGTCTACTACTCTGAGTAGCAATCAACTTATAAAAATCTTGGGGATAATATCGAATTTCACGAAGGATTACCCAAAAATTCTTATTACATTGATGACCTCAGGCCTAAATTGTTAATTATCGATGACTTGATGCGCGAATCATCAGGTGGTAGCGGCGTGATTACCAATCTCTTTACGAAGGCAGTTATCATAATAATTTGAGCGTAATATTTATCACCCAAAATCTATTCCACCAAGGTCAGCGTGAAATCTCTCTAAATTCGAATTATATAGTTATTTTTAAAAACCCACGAGATAAATCCCAGATACAGTATCTGGCTCGTCAAATATGCCGTGAAAATCCCCAATTTTTACGGGAGGCTTATCTTCAAGCTATTTGAGACGCACACTCGTATTTATTGCTCGATTTACGCCAGGATACATCTGATAATTGTCGGTTTCGTACAGCCATATTCCCGTTTGACGAATATCAGTACGTATACGTGCCAAAGAAGGGTATAAAAACAAGTGAAATAGGAAATAATGCACCAGTCAGATGTCTGTAATGGGTTGTACATGTAGCCGTACGAGAAAGAAAAATCTAGAAATTATAAACGCTATACTCTGTTTCAATACAAGCCAACGATATGTTTTGTTGCAAAAAGCAAGTAAAGAACTTATTATTCTTATTTGTGAAAGCGCTTTAAATATTTTGCATGGTAATGTACTCTGGATGTTGAATGTAAAAAGAATTTAAAAAAGTACGCTTTTATTTTAAGAAAATTAGCTGTTTCAAAAATTAAAAGTTTGAAAATTAAAAAGAATCTAATTATAAAGTATCAAACTTGTTGACCGCTCATCTTAGAGCCTGTTATCAAACTATGGAGTACGCTAAAAGAATGATTTTGATTCCCGAAGATAGTATAGACAAACATTTATCAATCAAGAACAGATTACACACTGTACAAACACCAGGCACAGCTATATCGCGACTTGATGAAGAAATGAGTAAAATTATGAATTCACCAACAATTCATGATGACAATGAAAAATATAAAATATATCAGCAGACATTACAGCGTTTTATATATTACAATAATAATAAGGAAAGGGTTGACTCGAAAGAATTTCAGCGGGAAATATTAAACAATGAAAATAATGATGATGACAAACTTACAAATGAAAAAGTTGAGGATGAAAAGAACCCGATTCTAGATAAAAATATGAATAATATAATAAATAGTATACCAACAAAGCTGCAATTTAAAGCAGAACAAATATTACAACGACTAAGCAATTATAATGGTATTACGTGGGACGATAGAGGTATTGTTTCGATAGATGGCAGTGCTGTAAAAGGAGCAAATATACTGGATTTGATCAACGACACCGTAAGACGTAGAAAACAGCCGCTATCGAAAGGATATGATCAGTTTGCCAAAGCACTTCGTGATGCGAGTATACCTCGTGAGTTCATATTAAATCAGTAAACTTGGAAACTTGTTGCTACAGATTCGGAGCAGTGCACGAGTGAAGACGAGGAAAGCAACACTTTTTGATAAAAAAGTGTTTTGATAAAAAAAGAGTTATCGGAAATTCAAGAAAAATGGGGATCACACCCCATTGAAACAGATAAGTACGGGGTACAAATTCGTATTCTAGAGCGTCCATGGCTTCATCTATGATGAGTACAGAAGAAAAATTATCCACACAACCTGAAACGAGTATTGTGGATAATTTGATTAATCTCTTATCTTTCGAGGTGCATGTCTCTGGATATCATTTTTGTGGTCCTGGTACTAAGTTGAACGATAGATTGAAACGCGGCGAAAGAGGTTTTAACCCCCTGACGATTATTGTCGTGAACATGATATAGCATATTCATACAATGGCGATCGTTCTAAAGCTGATCGTTTGCGAGCGAAACGTGCTTTTGCACGATTGCTCTCTGAAACAGGTACAGCTGATGAAAAAAGTGTTGCTTTGGTTACAACTTGTTGTATGATTAGTAAAATTACATTTGACAAATTTTCATCCTTTATTAAGAGAGTAGTAAAGAGAAGTGTGAAAAAAAGAATTAAGAAATTCATTCGAAATAAAAATAAGAAAAATGGAAAAAGTACTAAATAATTATTTTTACCGATTTCCGCAATCATCAGCTTGTGCTGGTGCTTACAATCTCTTGAACAAAATCAATAAAAATCGTAAACGTAAAAGAATTATCGAATGGCTTGAAACACAAGATGCCTACACTCTTCACAAACCTGTACGTCGTCATTTTCCACATAGAACGTATGATATATATAATCCTTTCGATTTGTGGGAAGCAGATCTTGTAGACTTGCGATCGTTAAAAACTTATAACGACAATTATACATATCTACTTGTTGTTATAGATGTACTATCAAAATTTGCATGGGTTCAACCTCTTCACGACAAATCATCGAAAAGTGTTGCTAGAGCATTTGAGCATATTTTAACTCTGTGTAAAGGCCAACATCCTGTGTATCTTCAAACCGATAAAGGTAAAGAATTTATCGGTAAGGAAATGCAAAAAGTTTTGAAAAAAAATAACATAGCATATCGTGTAGCCCGCAATCCTGACATTAAAGCTGCTGTAGTTGAAAGGTTTAGTAGAACGTTAAAAAGTCGTCTGTGGAGGTATTTTACTCATAAAAATAAGTACAGGTATATTGATGTTTTACAAAAAATTGTACATGCTTACAATGATTCGTGGCATTCGGGCACGAAAATGGTTCCTGCTGGTGTAAATTTGTATAATGCTGCCAAAGCACGTCAAAACCTAGCCCAACGTTACAAAGTGACACGAACTCGTCTCCCTAAATATAAGGTGGGCGACTTGGTTCGAGTCAGTCGTGCAAACGTGCCGTTCAAGAAAGCATATGAAGGTGGCTGGACCTTGGAATTATTCCGAATCAAACGTGTATCTACAGATAGACAACCTCCTGTATATAGTGTGGAAGATCTTCAAGGTCAGGCCATTGATGGTTTCTTCTACGAGGAAGAGCTTTCTAGAGTTCGGAAAGATTTAAATGAAGAATTATTTGCAATAGATAAGATACTGAAAACGAAAGGTGCTGGTAAAAATAAAAAATATTTTGTAAGCTGGAAAGGTTATCCTGACAAATTTAATTCGTGGGTTCCTGCGAGCAATATAAAAAACGTAAAATGAGGGATCAGTTTTACATGGTAATATCTAGTAATAATAGTACACATGTGTTTCCTGAAAACACAGCAGCACATTTTACTAATCAACTACCTCAGAACATCTGTTTACACGGTGAATGGTCCGTAGCTCTCTGCGAAATTCAGATTCCCCACACATTTCAACATATTTCATTCAATAGTGATGATGGAATGGTTTCTATGAAGACTATTAAACCTAGAACGAATGAATTACGTAATAATATAGAAGAAGAAGAATATGTTGTGTGTTATATATCTCCAGGGATATACGAGGATATGGAAAGTCTTTTACAAGAAATAAACAGTCTATTCAATATAAAAAATCATCTACAATTCAAGATTCAGCGCGGGGGATTTATAGAGATTGAACGAACTTGTGCTAGCGAATGTGACGAATACTTTCATAGTTTAGTTTTATCTCCCAAACTATTAAAAATTCTTGGGATTGATGAGAATAACCTTCAATAAATTAGGGGCAAAGTTATCAATGCTTTACCACCTATAATAAGGGTGTACAGCGAAATTTGTGAGCCATACATCACCGGTGACGTACACACGCCTCTTTTACGTATTGTGCCTCTAAATTTGCACGAGTACAAATATAGCGGTATTGAAATAAAAAATTATAGCACATCCATGTATATACCCCTCTTATCTACGTCATTTCAGTCAATCACGATAGATATAAAGGGTCAAGACGACGAACCTTTAGGATTTGATTACGGCACGTTGACAGTGACACTTCATTTTAAAAGAACTGCTCAAGATGGATTATTTTGAATTACTTTATGATAGCCAAAGTGGCTGTCGGTATGATAGTACTCCGTTAAGTAATTATATTACAGTAGATATATCAATGCAAAAAGGAACAGGTGTTGGTGGTTTCTTAAAGGGTATATACCGCAGCGCATTATCTATTTTAAAAAAGGGCGATAGAGCTATACGAAAAGCTGCCGGAAAAGAAGCTATACGTGCAGGAATAAACATCTTAGATGATGTCACAAATAATAAAAAATCTTTCAAAGAATCGATTCGTAATAATGCTCGAGAATCTGGAAATAATCTTAAAAGAAAAGCTGAAGAAAAACTAGATAGGGTGATAAATGGGTCAGGATATAAAGCTAAGCGTCGGCTGAAGAAGCATCAGTCGTCTCTTGCCTCTGCCATAGTAGACATCAAAAAACATTCGAAAGTTAAACGAAAGAAAAAAGGTAATATTAAGAAGAAGAATAAAACAGGGAAAAAAAGAAAAAGTAAAAAGAAAAAGATAAGAACGGTAAGAGATATTTTTGAAGAATAATGGCTTTTCTTCATAGTGGGTCGTGTGCGTGTATAAAATCCGAATTAAGTCTATTCAGCATCCCACCGACACAGACAACAATCAAAAATTCGAATTATGTTCAATATAAGCCGATATCTTCACTGGCTGATGGATCGCCAATAGAATTTTCTATACCTGGTACTAGCGAATACATCGACCTTGCTCATACTCTGTTGAGTCTTATCGTAACTATTAAACTAAATGTAAAACCACCCGAGGGCACGAAGGCAGAAACTCTAAAAAATGCTGGCCCGATAAATAATTTTATGCATTCGATATTTAACCAAGTTGATGTATTTTTTTATCAGAAACCCGTTTCCCCACCCAACAACGCTTATGCTTATCGATCATACATTGAAAGTTTATTAAGCTACGGCTCTGTAGCTAAAAAATCTCATCTCACTAGTGTACTATGGTATAATGATACCGCTAGAGGAATGGATGATACAAGTGTCGAAAACAAAGGTCTCGTAAACCGTCGGAACGTTATGGGCAATGAAAAAACTATAGATATGGTTGGTAATCTACATTGTGATGTTTTCAATCAAAATAGATTATTATTAAACGGGGTTGAGGTGCGCGTAAGACTCTTGCGCTCGAAAGATGCGTTTTGCCTAATGGATCCTACGGGTCTCTATACCGTAAAAATTAATGAGGCTGCTCTATACGTTCGACGAGTGAAGCTTAGCCCTAGTATTATATTGGCGTATGAAAAAACACTTTCGCAAAGAACGGCCAAATATCCTCTAACTCGTGTAGAAGTGAAAACTATTACGATGCATAGTGACGTTGATAGTGAATCTCTGGACAATGTCATTCTAGGACAATTACCAAAAAAAATTATCATTGGTTTTGTAGAAAATAAAGCGTTTAATGGTGATAAAAGTTTAAATCCGTTCAATTTAAAAAATTTGAAAATAAATTATCTATGTCTCTATATCGATGGTGTACAAGTTTCCTCCAAGCCTCTACAGCCTGATTTTACAAAAAAGAATTCGTATGTAGATGCATATCATACATTATTTTTTGGTACAGGAGTACATTATTCGAATGATGGTAATTCAATACCACGAGAAAATTATGCTGACGGGTATTGTCTTTTTGCCTTTAACTTAACACCTGATTTATCAGCACATTTAGATACGCATTGGAATTTAGTAAAACACGGTAGTATGAGAATAGATGTCCGATTTGACGATACACTAAGCAGCACCGTAAATTGCATAATTTATGCTGAATATGAAAATATACTTGAAATTGATTCGTCTCGTCAAATTCTTGTAGACTATAGCGGATAGCTTTAAAGAAGTGAGGGTAAATATGACTTGAGTATAAAAAGAGGTGGTGTAGACTTTATCTGGTTAGTCGTTTACCGGTTGTACACCAGGGAAGCTCTAAGAATACTATAATGGATGTTGTAATAGATATACAGTTTTGTAAGGATCATAAAAATCGTGCGGTACCAAAAGAGGTGGCTGTTGTTGCATTGAATCAAGATTTTATCGGTCATTGGATTATTTCCTCGAATAATAGAATAACACATTTGTGCGATGATGCTAGAAAACAAAATGACGGGCTAACACAACATCATCATGGGCTAGATTGGACTGGCACAGGTGTATCGGAAAAAGTATTGTACAAAAATCTAGAAGAAATTTGTAAAAGAACTGATAAAATATACGTCCGCGGTAATGTGAAAACAACTGTTTTACGAAAAATTACCACAAGAAATATTAAGAATTTGGGAACTGATCCGGATTGTCCACCATCTCATAAACTGTTATCTACAAGTAAATACTGTGTACAGCATTTTATAAAATTGAATCATTTTAAATATAATTGTGCTCTAAACAACGCTTTCAAGTTGAAAACTTGGATAAATTCACGAAAGAAATCATTTACCGAGCAGTTTATCTTTGAACCGCCTATCAGTCTTTGCGATGAACAATATCCAGATCCAGAAAATTCTAATGCGGATTTCGTCGGATACCGTGGGGGTTTTTCCAGCCGATCAGATACCTCTGACGTGATCGAGACCGGTTGCTTATGTGCTTAATACACAAAAACATAATAGACCTGGTCTACACTGGGTGGCAATTTATGTTGATAAGATCGCGAATCGTTGGTACTTTGACAGTTTTGGTAAACCACCCTATATTCTAGACCACATAAATCGTATACGCAGAAATGTTAGAAAATTTCGATGGAACCCATACCATTTACAAAGTCAAAATCCCGATACCTGTGGATATTACTGCATAATGTCTTTACATTACATGTCTGTTGGTATTGGGTTCAGACGTTTTCTCCAATGTTTTCCTACAGACTTGGAAAAAATGATCAAATTGTAAGAAACTATGTTTCCAAGCTTCAGAGAAGTATTTTCCCCTACCACTAGCTTTCCCCTTCCATACATATCTTTCACCACTAAAGCACCCCCACTACAATTATCCCCAACCATTTATCACCCCCTCTACTAATATGAATAGTATATAAGAGGTGTACTCAGCCCATTTCATCAGTTCAGCCGACTTGTTCACTACTTACAAAATAAAAAAACAAGGGTGGCTGTTACAAAATTCCATTGCCACCAAGTTCTGCCTACTGTATATGGTCTAAACAAATCGTACACAAAGAAAATTGCCGTTGGTCTTGAAAACTCTGGTGTAGGCCACACCGACTTTCAACCCATCATCCGAATTTTTACGGACGACTTTGTGGGAATAAGCTTTACAGTGGAAGAGTGGCTGTGTTTCCGGGATTAATTTCCAGACATTGAAAAATACCTCGATACAGATAGTGTTGAAAAGCAAGATGAACAACAGCTTCATAGCAGTTTCAATATCAGGTTCGTCAGAAGTTACAATGACAAAGCCATCGAACTTGTACCCCGAGATGTAAGGGAAGAAAAAGGAGGCGAGCCACCAAAAAAGAAACCGTACCGACCAAGCTTAGTATTTAAGAAAGTGACGTTTGATCATCTTAAAACGGTAACTAGATGTATAGATGTAAGAGTAAAATATTTAGCAAATGTACAAAAAAATATTAAAATTATAATAAGTTGCATCTCTAAATTTTTGAAAGGTCAATTAGGAAAAGATCAGGAATCGCAATATGAAAATTTCGCCAAGTCTGATGTATTACCTCTCACAACAAAGTTTGATGGAATAAATGCGTTTGGTGCAGAAATATTAGATAGCACAGAGAAAAAATTAGAAAAAAAAATGTATCCTCAAATATATCTTCATGCGATAATTTATGGTTAATTTACGATTTAATGGCATGGCATATAGACGACATTGTACACTATATGAATAAAAAGAAATAAAGAAAAAAATTTATAAAAAAACTTTTTTTTTATTTACCGTACTCCTTTTAGAAATCCATTAAATAATAATAATAATATGGGAGGGGGAGTAGTTATAGAAATATGTGGTACTACAGGACAGGCGTTTCTTTCCTACATTACCGGTTACTCATTGGTGGAGAATTCCCCCTCTTCTCCTAACACTCATCATGGGTGAGTGGTGGGGGGTTTGTTTGTCTGCCCTATAGTACCACTATAACTACTACTCAGCGGTATGAAAACATAATTAAAACTCGTATTTTTCTATTATCCTTGAACAATATTTCAACCATTGTAGAAGTAGCTTAAGCTATAAAAACGAAACCCTACTATAACTATTTACCTAACAGCTGACCATAATAGCAACACTATAACATAATAATGTATGTAGGTAGATTGTATATGGTGTATGTTTTTTTACTACAAGATTTTTTAAAAGGTTCTTTTTTATACAAATACCTAAATTGTTTGATGAGTCTGAGATATTGTCCACAGATGAAAGGTTGATGTATTCCATTAAAACGTTATTGAATGAAAGCTGTCAGATAAGTTTTTTTTGTTCAAAATTACATAAGTAACAGTATTTAAAAAATTAAGAATTAAGCTTTGTGTACGATTATCTTATTTCAGGTATACAAATGAGCCATGAGAAGGAATAAATATATAATTTATTGCGGACTTCATCAATATTGGTTTAAAGACCTGAAGTAATATTAAATCATAAGAGATGAATATGATAGAAATAATGTTATCCTAATATATTAAAAAGATATGTAATATGAATTATGAGTCTGAAAAGTTATTCAAGTGAAAATAATTAATATCATGTCGTAAAATATTTATTGGACTACGTCTGTGAGATATATTTTATTTCCAAAAGGTGAATGTGAGACAAATAATGTAAGTAAAATAAATTTCAAGTAATTATTTAATTATTATGTCAATTAGGAAAATGTATATGTAGCTTTCTGAACGCTAATTTTAATGGATAGTTTCAAACTTCTGTACTTTATTGAAAAAATTAATTATTTATTCCCACATCAAATCATTAATATTCAAGTGGCATATTATTTATAACTAGATGTAATTATAAAGAGATAGAATAACATAAAGAAATATAATTCCGATGTTGTTTAAAGATCATTTGGGAAAAGTAGACGGTTGTGATGAATTATGTATCTGAAAAGTTATTCAAGTGAAAATTATTAATACCCTACTGAAAAATCTCACGTGAGATCTCAGGTGAGAACTCAGATGAGATCTCAGGTGAGAACTCAGATGAGATCTCACGCCAAAATCTCATCTGAAATTCTGGTCCGCGAGCTGCTAAAATTCCTTCAATGATAAAAAATCAGTTTCTGCGAATTAGGAACCGCCTATTATGATATCTCATGTCTAACATTTCTAAAAATGTAAAAAAAGACTAAATCGCTTCAAAATATAGATTTTTGAACTTATCTGGGGGGTGGCGTAACTTAATAGGCGACTCGTAATTCCCAGAAACTGATTTTTTATCATTAAAGGGATTTTAGCAGCTCGCGGACCAGAATTTCAGATGAGATTTTGGCGTGAGATCTCACGTGAGATCTCATGTGAGTTCTCACCTGAGATCTCACATGAGATTTTTCAGTCGGGTATCATTTCAGTATTACAACTAACCTCTCAAAATATTTATTGGACTTCGGCTGTCAGATATATTTTATTCCCTAAAGGTGAATGTTATACAAATAATGTAAGTAAAATAAATTTCAAGTAATCATTATATTATTATGTCAATTATGAAAATGTATATGTAGCTTTCTGAATGCTAATTTTAATGGATAGTTTCCAACTTCTGTACTTTATCGAAAAAATTAATGATTTATTCCTATATCAAATCATTAATATAAAAGTGGCATATTATTTATAACTAGATGTAATTATAAAGAGATAGAATAACATAAAAAAATGATTCCTATGTTGATTAAAGATTATTTGGGAAAAGTAGACGGTTGTGATGAATTATGTATATATTTCTATTTTTAACTGGATCTGGATGTTAAATTCCTGTTAATAAATATAAAGCAATTTATAAAACAGTTGTAGTTGATAAAACAACATGTATTTATCATATTTAAGGTGGCAAGAGAGTGAATAGATAGATATAAAGTGATGGGCATATGTTTGTATGCAATCATCGGTGTGAAATCATAAAATAAGCAAAAACAGCTAAAATTTGAAACTTCCCATAGCTGTATCTTTTCACAGGAAGCCCATTGGCCTAAAAGCCTTGACACAGCCTTTTTTTATGATAAAAGAAGCCTCTTAGACCTGATGTCATGAAAATCTAGGATCCGCACTCTTTGGTCCCTCCTTGTGAGTACTTGATTGAGTTTGAACATCTGTACGGTAAAAAATATATCTATCACCTGTAATATACACTTACTCAAACACTTACCAGACGACGTCAAATATTTGGAACACTACCGGTACTTTCTTGCTATCTTTTTGAAGATTTTAATGGTACATTAAAAAGTTATGTACATGGATCAAGACACCCGGAATTACAAATCTGTTCAGCTGTTACGAGCTTTTTGTGTTTAGTGGAAATGAAAGAGATGTACCTACTGGAAGATAGCGCTACTGATAAATTTTTGCAAAAAATTGAAAAATCTTGATCACACAGGCGAAAAATTATGAGAATTGATGAAAATGTTTATACAGTTGGCCCATGCGTAAAAGCTCGAAGGGTACCTACTTCTTTATTGGATGTTTTATTGGATAATGATTTTGAAATTGATGAAAGTAAATGCCACATCTTAGTAGACTTTTGAAAGATAGATGTTATTACGAATCTGAGCTTTATGCAAAATGCAAGAAAAGTAATTCCACCTCTATTAAATTTATGCATGATAGCACCGTATATATAGGTATAATACAAATATTTATTAGAATTTGTAAGTGCCCTTGTGGTTCTCCCTGTGTGCAATGTAATGCTAATTGTAAAAACTATGCAATTATATGAAAATGCATAACGGAAAATACTTTTGAAAATAATTTTGTACATACTAGTATGCCCGTAGTTTTTTAATGTGAAAACATTAATGATTTAATTTTAATTAATATTTGTGATATATAAGATATATGCCATTATTTGTCTATTGATAACAGAAAATTTGCGATCGAATTAGAAAATAATAAAAAAGTAGCATTTTAAGAGAATAAATAAGAGTAAATTGGAACTTTTTACGTTTAAATAAATGTGCAAACAAACAAATTTTACGTTTCATACTACTTTATGCGAACTTCTGCGAAACTTTTGCAAAGCTTCGAGAAATTTGAGACTAACTATGCCAATGATTCGCTAAACTTTACTCAAAGTAAAGACGAAGATTACGTGAACTTGCCAAAGTTTTGCAAAATTTCAGACAAACGTATTATTAAGTACCGAGAAATTAACCCAATGTTTATTTCTTGTTTACCAACACTTTGTGTAAACTCCCGCGAAACTTCCGCAAAACTTTAGCTAAATAATCAACTGCACATAATCGAAGTTTGGCAAAGTCTCGTTGGGCAAGTTCTGCCAAACATGAACCTTGCCCGAACTTATGCCAAACATAATTTTTTTTACGCAGGTCGACCACATAGAGCGGGTCCCAGACGATGAGAGAACGGCGGCCGACGCGTATTACATGCCGCGTCATGCAGTGCTGAAGCATGATGGATCTGACGAGATACGCGTCGTCTTCAACCTGTCGCAGAGCACAAGAAGCGACCCTCGCTAAACGACTGCCTGCATGTCGGGCCGGAGCTGCAGGCTGACATATCCGCCATCGTGTCACGATAGCGAAACTACAAGAGTAGTTATAGCAGCACTATGGCGAGACCCAAACAAACCGTGACTCATACACATGACCTCAAACAAACCGTGACCACATTACTCGCAATAGAACTTAAATATTTGAGACGCGTGTCAACAGACTTTACAACGAATTCTTGAAGACAGTCAAAAGTTACTTTTTTAATTATTAAGCTATGACGAAATCGTTTGATTCGGGAAACGTCAGGCCTTCTGTCTTCTTCGATTTTGATTGCTTTATACTGATGACTTATGGTGAATTTCAAGGTCCAACCATTGCCGTAAATTTTCTGATTCTTTAAGCCATTTTCTAGTCCTCGAAAATATTTATCAATAACGTCGAAACGAGTTTTAAATTCATCACATGAAAATGCAACGCCTTCAAAATCATTTGACACTAGTCGAACCACAGGTTTGTAGCGCTCGTCGTCGAACTTGTCGACAATCTCGTCGTCTTCCAAGCCGACAATTATCTTTTTGGTAGGCGATTTATTCAAAGCGTATAATGTACAAAAGACTTGATGTGAGGGATGTGCAGCTCGTGGTATGTCTGCCATGAGTATCTCTACGAGCAGAAAGCGACTGATGCGAAAGGTTCTGGAGCGATACTTTGAATACAACTCTTCAAATGACGCGAGAAGTTAAAAAGTGTAAGCATTTAAGAAGTAAAGTATGTGTCGATCAAGGCTAAACAATTACACATCTGTAGATAAAGCGGTTAAATTACAACTACGATTTTATAAAACTCGATGACACGTATCGTCTTACAACAAAACATTTTTCGTGCGATAATAAAAGTGCTGACAAACTATATTACAACAAAGACATTTTAGAGCGGCAGTTTTGTAAACATATGACGAAGCATCCACCGTTACCAGTGAAATTACCGTCAGTACTTTTATAGCGTACATAGTGTTTAACTACGTTATCATTTTTCTCCAAGTTGACAGAAAAAATATCGAGAGACTTCTTGAAACCTAAATCATGACTCGTACAATACAAAAACATAATACAATACTGACCACATACATCTGACTCGTCATTTTGAAGCTGAATTGCGTTCCAACGAAATGTTTTACAAATTTTTGCAAGCGGTTTATATTATCGGGTATAAAGTCGGTAATCCAAAAAGTATATTCCATTAGAAGATCGGTCGATGACGAATGCAACCCCCAATGCATACCAGGCTTGATATGCTCGTCAGTGTTAACGATGAATGCCGTCGGTTTAGTCCACACCAGCGGGATTTGATCGGCTGGTTATACACCCACAGTATGCGACTGCATTGGTGAAAGGATCTTCAATATTTGAAGACTGTCCATTGTGAAGATCGAATTAAATTTTTATTTAGATAACCAAGGCATAAAGATAAGTAGCCTTTCAAACAATAAACGTTATTTAACGCATATCGATATTTATGACCCGAAAATTTTAAAGCGTGATGCATACAATATACATTAGATGATAAATTATCGAAAGGAGGACAATCTACGTCATACTCCAAATTAATTTCGTTTGCTATAATTTTATGAAGTATGGACCACTTTTTGTTACCTCTAACGTAAATTTTTCGTGCCCTTTTCGATAAATCTTGCAGAGTTTTATGAAATACTTTCGAATCAAGTTCCCCTTCCAAGTAATTAATGCCGTTACAATGATGAGTTAACTAATTATTTTATCTTCTGATTTCGTCGCTCAAATCATCTACACAAGCCATCGGAGCCACTAACCAATGACCATGAAAATCACCATTAAGAGCAACAAGAGCGATTTTCTTAGGTTCATTGTTATGGTCAGTATCTTTGAGACATTGAATATCTATAAATAAATCCATCGTTTTTATGTAGCTTACAATGACGATCACCACTCGAACGTACTGGCTACCACAAAACAAATCTTCCACGTATATGTAGTACGACAGCGCCATCTGCACTTCGTTATTTTAACCACTAAAGTCTACATTAGCTTGACGGCATGTATCTACTTCCAAAATATTATCGTACTCAGCATAGACAATACAATTTACAGTATTGGCTAATGCTTCAGCGAATCGTATATCTAATCTGACGCTACCATGCTTAATCAAATTCCAATGAGTGCATTCGTTAGCCGATAGATCGGGAGTTAAATCAAATTCGAAAAGACAATAGCCATTAGGATACCATTCACGCGAGATTTGGTTACCGTCGTTAAAAAAATGTACACCTGTTCCAGAAATTAACGTATGATAAGTATCAATGTATAATTTGCTAGCTTCGAAATTAGATTGTAGCGCTTTAGAAGGTATTTGCACATCGTCAACGTATAAGCATAGAAAATTTATATTAAAATTTTCAAAGTTAAACGGATTTAGAGCTCGATCGCTATTGAAAGCCTTTTCATTTTCAATAAAACCCGATTATAATTCATTTTGGCAGTTGACCTAATATTATATTATCCAAAGTTTCACCGTGAATACCTCTATGCATTTTAGAAATTTGGTAATTCGTCTACAATAAATTTTGTAAAGAGTTGTTTAATTGATTTTGGTGAACAATCTTTATTGTAAAAAACGACGTTTAGGTGGTTTAGTTTGCCACCCTCATCAGGCTAAACCTCGTTCATAACAATGTGAAAAAGATGTTGAGAATATAAGATATCAGTTTCGTAACCAATTACATGAAAATCACATATATGCACTATTAACACCAGTCCTGATACGACGCACTATTTAAAAACAAAGGTATTAACAATTATAAAAAGAGAAAATTGCACAGAAGCTAATAGGTTTAAGTAGTTACTTGTCGGTAGAGTTTTTTGGTTCATACGCTACCAGAAGACATTATATCTTAATTTGTATGCGAACATTACAGTAATAATTAAAAACATATAAATCACTTAAAATTTAAATAGTAAAGCTACTGTTAATCCCGGTAGGCTACGACAATCTATTCAATAGCACAGAGCGCCTGACAGACGTGTTTTTCCAAAAAAATGATCAGAGTTTATTTAATTAAATAAAAACCGTACTGTCGGTAAGCAGGAACCTGCAATTGACCTATTTTTAAAACGAGCACAGCTAACGAAAATACTAATAGAATCGCTCAAAAAAATTTCTGAATATAGTGTTTACGTGCCTGGAGCGCCTGACAATCGTCTTTTTCCAAATAAAAGTTTGAATGTTGATTTAAAAAATATTGAAATCAGGGTATCACATCACCTTAAAGAGAAAACTAATGACAAATAACTACCGATAAGTTTGATTTTTCCATTTACTAATAACACTATCATAATGTTGACTAAGATTTTTTGTATAGTCTTTTATGTTTATAGGGTTTTTCTGCATTTTAATATTTATCACTTCAGATATTAGTCTTTTCTTTAACTTGCATTCCTTATCGAGTATAGTCGTATTAACAAAATCAAAGGCGTGATTGTACTCTTCCATATGTTGATTAATGACGTAATGTTCTTCAGATTTTTGAATATTACGTATATGTTCATTTATTCTCTGTTTTAGTTGTCTTTTAGTTTCACCAACATATGTAGCATCACAATCACGACAATGAACTTTGTAAACAACGTTAGTTTCATTGATTTTGTCAGTTTTTTATTTGCCCCTTATAATAATGTTATTAAGATTGTTAGTAATTTTGAAACAGTTTTTATATGATGTTGTTTTTAAGTGTACTCAATTTTCTCATAGATATTGGATACAAATGGTGTATATATTGTTTTCAAGTATCTATTCATACTCCTATAATTATTATTATTATTAGTGTTGTTACCATTATCTGTATATTTAATTTTATCTAATCTTCTTTTTATGTTAACATTAATAAACTTGTTAGGATAGGCATTGTCTATGAGAAATTGTTTTACAATTTTAATATTCTATTTATGGAATTCTTGATTATCAAGAAGGATCGCTTCATCCACTAATGTGTATATCATAGCTCTTTTTTGACTAACAGGGTGGCTAGAATTGAGATGCAAAAATCTACCTGAGAAAGTTTCTTTCCGATACCAATCTGTAGTGATTTGACTGGAATTTCCTATTAACGATATTTCAAGATATTGTAGATGAGTTTAATAATAGATAAAACATTAGATGCAATAACATGAAAAATAGACTAGAGCTGAAACACAAAGAAAAATTTGATAAACTATATAAATGTAAATTAAAAACAAAAGTATAAACAACAATTCTTGTTCTAACGATTGTTCTAAATATACAAGTAATCATAAAAAATGGTTTGTTAACCTCACTAGAACAGACATTTCTGTTGATGTCGTTGAAACGGTGTCTCTCGGACAAAAATTTAATAATAATAACAACTTAAGTATACAAAACAGCATAGAATTAGTCAAGAATGTGGAACAATTATTAGAACTGGACGTTTTCACTGATGAATCAAAAAATATCATCCGCAAAAATATTACTAGCAACATAGAATCTTACATGAAAAAAAGTTTTGATATTAAACAGGAGGAAATAGTTTTTGCACAGAAGTTGATAAAAACAAAATAGTTTCTTAAAAACAATACGAACCTATTTTTTACTTTAGCAGACAAAGGCAATGTCTCAGTAGCCATGAACGTAGACAAATATAACGATAATATGAACAATCTTCTCTTTGACCAATATACATACACAGTTGTGTAACGCAATCCTTTAAGAAACTTGCAGAAAGCTACACGTAATATCCTAAGAAAATGGAATGATCTAGAATATTTAGAACGCAAATATAACAAAAATCAACTCACGTTAGCAGATACTTGTTTGCCTAAAATATATGGTCCAATAAATAGTCCAACTTATAAATTAGCAAAGATTATCATAACATGTAGTATCCGCAAACCACGCTCATATGTTAAAAATAGTCTAGATCTAATTGACAAAATACGTTACTGTGATGTTCCGCCAGATTATATACTTATATCATTATATTTTCAACGTCGTATCTTTATTCAATAATGTTCCATGCTGTTTCTTGACTAAAAGTATTGAAAAACGTTACCATGTAATTAGACAAAAATACAACATGCCATTAAGTGATCTCATTCAAGCAGTTAGTTTTTTAATGCAAAATACCGTTTTTCAGTGGGATGGCAAAAATTTATCGATAAGTTGATGATACCGTAATGTGTATACTAAGACATAAACTCCAACAAGTAATTAATACATTTAATAGTTACCATGACAGGTTACAGTTTACTCATGAGATTGGAAAAGATAGCAAGATTAACTTTCTTAAAATATCGTTAATACAAAATTCGAGTCGAATCACTACAGATTGATATCAGAAAAAAACTATTTAAGGTAGATTTTTACATTTCAATTCTGGCCACCATGTTAGTCAAAAAAGAACTATGATATTAATGAATAAGGCGATCCTTCTTAATAATCAAGAATTCCATAAATAAAATATTAAAATTGTAAAACAATTTCTCATAGACAATGCCTACCGTACCAAGTTTATTAATGTTAACATAAAAAGAAGATTAGATAAATTTAAATATACAGATAATGATAATAACACTAATAATAATAATAAATATATGAGTATGAATAGATACTTGAGAACAATATGATTACCATTTGTATCCAATGTCTATGAGAAAATTGAGTACACTTAAAAACCACATCATATAAAAACTGTTCCAAAAATTGTTAACGATCTTAATAACATTATTATAAGGGATAAAGAAAAAACCGATAAAATCAATGAAACTAACGTTTTTTACAAAGTTGGTTGTCGTGATTGTGATGCTACATATGTTGGTGAAACTAAAATACAACTAAAACAGAGAATAAATGAACATATACGTAATACTCAAAAATCTGAAGAACATTACGTCATTAATCAACATATGGAAGAATACAATCACGCCTTTGACTTTGTTAATATGACTATACTCGATAAGGAATGCAATTTAAAGAAAAGACTAATATGAGGTGAGAGTGCGATTAGTAAAGTCACGCGATAGTTTTTGTCTCATGGATCATCCTACGGGCTGTTACTCCGTACACATCGATGAAGCCAATCTTTTAGTTAGGCGCGTAATGACGAAGCGGATTGTCTCCCGCAAGTACGCTTAGTTGACTTAATAACAAAATTACCTGAAGAGGGACACAGAAAAAGGTGTCCGAAACGTCGTTTCATTTATTTAAGAAACCCTGGTAGAAAATTGGTCATCACAGTCGAAATTCACACATTATCCTGACGTTGACCATAAGCTGCATCATCAACCAAATTTATAATATTGTTTATGTTGAGCGTCAGCTGGTACATTCCCAGCAACCTAACTAATATCCTAAATTATGTTACATAACGATACAACGCGACATAATAACCGGGCAGTTGCGGTGGGGCATGAATGGGACGTGGATACAGACGCGAGTTTGCGAGCAAAGTTTCGGTACAATTTACGCAGTTTAGTAATGGTTTCGATAACTTTACAATTCAAACAAAGACACGCGATGCGGGAGAGAGCATAAGACGTGTACGCGGCTCTCAACTTACCAGCTCAAAGCTGGAGACGGCGCCGGTGATGCTCGTCGGAGATGGCGTCTAGCTGGTGACGGTGAGGCGTAGTCGTGCGCGTCGGCAGCATCTCGGTAGCTACGGTGCCTGCCGTAATACTCGTTGGAGAGGGTGTCTCGCTGATGATGACAAGGTGTGATCGAGCGCGTCAGCGGCGTCTCGGTAGCTGCAGTGACTGAGGCACCTCACGCCTCTGATGCTACGGTGACTCCCGTGTTCTGAAGCCGACTGCGTGGCTCTCGAGGAGGCAGCTTAGTACAGCAGCCGGTCGCGGCAGAAACACTCAGATCGCCGGCGACAATGACTCTCGCACACGATGAACAACGGTCCAGCAACTACGACTCTCGTGCGAACTATAGCGCAGAACATATGCGTAGACGGATTGCAGTTTTGCTTCCTGTGCGTGCTGCGGTCCACAATGGAGTGGCCGAGCTCAGCACGCCGACGACCGAACAAGCCCTCAAGTCCCCGCGACAAAGTGCCACCACATGTTCTTTTTCGCGTACTACGCTCGCTCTATCTCTCTCGCTCTCTCGTGACAACTTGGGGCGACGGCACGCACGCTGGTATTAATGTGTGCACAGAGAAAAATATTTCTTAGAAATAAAGCAAATTTCTTTGAATGAAAGAAATCGTGTCATTGTGGGCAATCGGTCAAATATTTCTTTGAATGAATAACAATATTTCTTTAAATGAAAGTAATATTTCTTTATATGAATAAAATATTGCGTTAACTTGGTATTATATGCCTTACATTGAAAGAAGTATTTCTTTATGACAGGAAACCGTTTTTTTCATTAAAAGAAATATTTTTTTATTTTAAAGTTCGCGTAATAACAACAAAAAAATATTTCATTGAAACAACATTATATTTCTTAAAATAGAGACTCCGATTTCATGGTTCGAAGAAAATTTCTTTCATTTAGAAAAATATTTCTTTACGGCAAGAAACCGTCTTTTTCAATAGAAGAAATATTTTTTTATTTTAAAGTTCCCGTGATCAAAACAAAAAAATATTTCATTCAATTAAAATTATATTTCTTACAATAGAGACTCCGATTTCATGGTTTGAAGAAAAATTCTTTCATTTAGAAAATATTTCATTACGGCAAGAAACGGGGTTTTTCAATACAAAAATATTTTTTTATTTTGAAGTTTCCGCTATCAAAACAAGTAAATATTTCATTCAATCAAAATTATATTTCTAACAATAGAGACTCCGATTTCATAGTTTGAAGAAAATTTCTTTCATTTAGAAAAATATTTCTTTACGGCAAGAAACCGTCTTTTTCAATAGAAGAAATATTTTTTTTATCTTAAAGTTCCCGTAATAACAACAAAAAAATATTTCATTCAATCAAAATTATATTTCTTACAATAGAGACTCCGATTTCATGGTTCGAAGAAAATTTCTTTCATTTAGAAAAATATTTCTTTTCGGCAAGAAACCGTCTTTTTCAATAGAAGAAATATTTTTTTATTTTAAAGTTCCCGTGATCAAAACAAAAAAATATTTCATTCAATTAAAATTATATTTCTTACAATAGAGACTCCGATTTCATGGTTTGAAGAAAAATTCTTTCATTTAGAAAAATATTTCTTTACGGCAAGAAACGGGGTTTTTCAATACAAAAATATTTTTTTATTTTGAAGTTTCCGCTATCAAAACAAGTAAATATTTCATTCAATCAAAATTATATTTCTAACAATAGAGACTCCGATTTCATAGTTTGAAGAAAATTTCTTTCATTTACAGTAAATTTCCATCATTTAAAAAAATTTCTTTCATTTAAAGAAATATTTCATTGATACCGAGTACCTTTTTTCAACTTTTGTAAAAAAAAATTTAAACCAACTTTTTTTTATAGTTTTTATTTAAGTGAATTAAGCTTACCTTTCTGTTTCTGCAGTACAGATAGAGAATATATTCATGATGGTAATACATACATTTATTTATTAATATATATACCCAGACACACACACACACACACACACACACACACACACACACACACACACACACACACACACACACATATTATGTATAATTAACGCTCGCTAAAATTTGCATTACAATCAATTTCAAACGCATTTTTAAATTATATGCACATTTATTTCGCAGAAAAAAGTTTACAAAAAAAAAAGACATAGCCGAGATTCGAACCGAGATTCGAAGCAAGCATGCTAACCACTACGCCATCGCACACTTGTATGCGGTTCTTTCAAAAGGCCTCTATAAGCCGCATTGGTCACATTCAAAGAAATATTGACAATTACAACACATGATTATTTTACTTTAATAAACATTCCTTTGACACAAAGAAAACTAAATTGATCCAATGAAATCGTGTCATCACCGGCAATCCAGGAAATCTTTTTTTTAAATTAACGTAAATGTCTTTCAATGAAAAAATATTTCTTGAACCTAATAAAGGCACATATTAACGAAAAAGTCATATATCTTTGATTGAGTACAATAATTTTTTTCTAACAAATAAATATTTCATTGTTTTTACTATAAAGTTTTAAAATGGCAATCGCAATTTCAAAGAAAGCATTTCATTGTTTTTACTAAAAAGTTTTTAAATGTCAAGCGTAATTTCAAAGGAAGCATGCATAGTAAGGAAGCCCCATGTTTTTGACTCAATGATACCGGTATTAACAACAAAGAAATGATTTTTTTAAACGAAATTGAGATTTCATACGCTGTATTGGCTCTTTTCAAAGAAACGCGTTTTTGTTCGAAAGTAATATATTTTTGATTGAATGCAATCATATTTTCGAACAAATAAATATTTCATTGTTTTTACTAAAAAGTTTTTAAATGTCAAGCGTAATTTGAAAAAAAGCATGCATAGTACGGAACCCCCTTGTTTTTGACTCAATGATACCGGTATTAACGGCAAAGAAATGATTTTCTTGAACGAAGATAAAAAACGCGAAGGAAGGCCAGTCAAGTTTGAAGACGCTGAGTTAGAGGCATTATTGGACCAAGACTCATGCCAAACTGAATAGTAGCTCGCAGAAAGCTTGGGAGTGACTCAACAAGCGATTTCACACCGTCTCAAGACCATTGATATGGTACAAAAGCAAGGAAATTGGGTTCCGCATGAACTGAAACCCAGAGACGTCGAGAGCCGTCTTTTCACGTGCGAACAACTTCTCCAAAGACAAAATCGAAAGGGTTTTTTGCATCGAATAGTGACGGGGCATGAAAAGTGGATCTACTACGCCAACCCAAAGCGTAGGAAATCATGGGGTAAGCCGGGCCATGTACCAACTTCAACGGCCAAACCGAATATTTATGGCAAAAAGTTAATGTTGTGCATTTGCTGGGATCAGCTCGGAGTAATCTGTAACGAGCTACTCCAGCCTAACGAAACTATCACTGCAGAACGTTACCAACAGTAACTGTTGCAATTGAGCAGAGAATTGAAGCTTGAACGCCCCCAATATACTAAAAGACATGACAAAGTGATTTTTCAGCACGACAACGCTCGGCCACATGTTGCAAAAGTCGTCAAGGATATTTTGGAAGCTTTACAATGGGATGTCTTACCCCACCCATCGTATTCACCAGACATTGCTCCTTCGGGCTACCACTTGTTCCGGTCGATGGCTCACGCCCTGATCAAGCAGCACTTCACTTCTTACGAAGAAGCCAAAAATTTGGTCGATTCATGGGTAGCCACAAAAGATGAAGAGTTTTTTCGACGTGGCATCCGAATGCTGCCAGAAAGATGGCAAAAAGTAGTTGCCAATGACGGACAATATTTTGAATAAAATGTAACTTATATTTTTTTACAATAAATTGATAATTTTTATAAAAAAACGGCGGAAACTTATTTGTATTTGCAATATTTTGTAGATTTATAATGGTCTTAGACTATCTATGTATAAACCACACCCAGCTATTATCTCATAATTTTTAATGCTATTCAAAAGAGTGTAATATAGTATCCAAAATGTTTTCGTTTGCATAATATTTTCCTTTTTTGTAAAAAATGGAGAGTATAAGGTATTTCGTTTCTTTAATTATTTTTCCAATGTGTTTATTGCATTGAATATTGTAATCAAATGTAATTTTGTATCTTATTATAATATTTTGGTAATATCTATATATCTTTGGAATGTTATATCGATTTTTCCGATCGTATTTATAGCTATTGTATCGAATATTTCGAATATGTCAAATCGAACTTTGTTAAATAATATGTGAAAATTCACTACACGGGGTGTATTGAGGGGTTAAAAATAATGTTTATAGGTTTAGGTGATCCAGAAATAACTCTACATAAAAATGTTAATTAGGAATGAGTTTTTTTAAACGTTATCTATATCCTTTGTATTTAAAAGTTTTATTGGAAGTCAGTTTCATGTAACGATAAGCGAACATCGATTATTTCAGGTGTATTTAGGCATTAAAAATCGTTTTTATATGTCTAACAGATCAGGAATTCGATTTACATAAAAATATTAAATGAGAAAAAGTTTTGTTTAAATATTATCTACAACTCTTGTATTTAACATTTTTGTGTAAAATCAAATCCTGTCAAGTTGTAGCCAAAAATCGTACATTTTATGTATATTTTGGCGTTTAAAATAATTTTTATAAGTTTAACTCGCCAGGAGTTGATTTTACACGAAAATGTTAAATAGCAAAAAGTTTTATTTAAATATCATCTACAACTTTTGTATTTAACATTTTTATGTAAAATAAAATCCTGTCAAGTGTTAAGTGTGAGACGTATTTGAGGATGTCGATGGTTCTGGTTCTCGGGTCGCTCCAAGTTTGTAGTCGAAGCGATGCAGGAAAATACTAGTCGGGTTATATGTGTGTACTGATATTTATTGCTGTTAATAAGAGAGAGATATCCCTAACGTGTTTTATCGTCCTCTCGTGGGTCGCTTGTGCAGATCAGCTTCCTTGTTCGTCCTTCCTCGCTTGTTCCTGGATGGTCTTGAACTCCCCCTCATACGTGCTCTGTACCGTATTTATACCAGTACCAAAGTGTCCGTGGGTGGAAGTCAATCGCTAACTTCGTCGATTGCCAATCGAGCCATCGTGTCAGCTTTTCGACGCTGTGTCCGATGCGCCCTAGTTTCATCATCTCGTTCTTGGGTTCGACATGCTGCGGTCTGCTGACATGCAGCTCGCTTCCATTCACGCGCTTGGGTTTCCAAAGTTTCTACATCGCGTGCTGCTGACGCGCCGCTGTAGTTCAGGTCCTGAGATCTGCTGACATGCAGCTCGCTTCCATTCACGCACTTGAGTTTCGGAAGTTTCCACACCGCGTGCTGCTGATGCGCAGCTATAGTTGAGGTTCGATGTCCTGCGAGCTGCTGACGTGCAGCTCGCCTCTGATAGTATGATTAATCTCTAGAAGCCTCTACTCGTAACACGTCTGAGGACCGCAACATCGGCCTCCTGGTCGATGCCCAAAGCCCAAGCCTCGAAAAAAATTTCCTGTATTCTGGGTTGGGGCTGGCCTCCTTAAAGGATTGGCCAAAGTTCTTGCTTTTATCCTCATCGAGTGGTTGCTGAGGTTGTTTAGGTTGGCTATTGTTTGTTGAATTTATCCCCATCGAGCGGTCACTGAAGTTGCCTAGGTTGGCTTTTTTCACATTTATCCTCATCGAGCGGTTGCTAAGGTTGCTTAGGTTGGCTGTTGTTATTGCGGAGCGGATTACAATTGAGGGGCTATTCGGAATAAGGGGCTAACTCAAAAACGTACATTTTGAGATAATCAATAAAAACAATAAAAATTTTTATTGGCTTAACCAATATGAATAAAACTTTTATCAAATGGAAGCTGACAATGAATGAAACATTTTATGATAAAATTTTGATATATTATATAACCATAAAAAAAATTATAAGAATTAAAAAAAAATGAGTTAGACCCTTTTTCCGAATATTATCCAAATTTAATAAAGTAACTCAAGGATTAATCAGTCAAAAATGCAAATATAATTTTATTTCACAAATTAAATGTCAAAACAAAAATAATAACATTAATATAAACATTTTTCTAAAATCTTTTCTAAAAATTTTTAGCGTGTAATATTTTGCATGGTGATAGGTAATGATCTGTAGGTCTCATTTAACCGATGGGCGGAAAAAGGGTCTAAGTCGACTTAGCCCCTTATTCCACGCGTCCCCTCAATTGTTTGCTAGCTAGTGTTCCTTGTGTATTTGTTACAAATTAAGTATAGAGAAAAAAATGTTTTTATGTGTAATGTATTCGTGCTTGTGTACCTAATAATTACAAATCTAATAATCTATATCTATCTCTCTCTCTCTCTCTCTCGACGGGTAAGTGTCAACATCTTTGAATTTTGCTCCCGACTTTTTCGAGCATTTCTGAAATATTCTTTCACTCCTTGGAGTGCTTTGTTGACAGAGAAGTGACTCCACCGGCTCTCAAGCTCCTCGCCTAAGGGCCCATGTTTTACACGGTGTCCTATGAGCCAGGAGTTACTTTTCTATTGAAGACACTTGCCCTAACCTCCAAGGCTGGCAATCATAGCTACCATCAACGAGCAAATCCCGGCTTTCACCATCGGTGAGTGTTAACTCCATCACCAGCACCAACACCACGTATCAGCATTTGCTGGCCACCACTCCTCCACTGCACTGCACCACACTGCAAGTCGGCGCACGGTTCCTACTGCGGCAGCTTTCTAATCATCCCAACGGCGAATTTTGAATTCAGCGGGCCAATCGACAGCAGACGGAAAGCTGTCAACAATCACAGAGGCGACCGTGTGTTATTGTAGTGGAACATGGAGAGGAGGTGTGGTGTATGCGGTGAGTCATCGGATGAGAGTGCTGGGATTATGCCTGATATGTGGCCAGCCGTGCCATGCCAAATGCTCCGGCAAGAAAAAGAGTGCCCCGTGTGACCTATGCCGCATTGCGGAGCAGAGACCAACGTCAGCAGAGGCGTCATCCTTCATCAAGCCGAAGAGTGCGCAGGTGAGCAAGCGTGCGTCGTTGTCGCAACGACGCACGCCCAATACATCTAATATTGCCGTCTCCCACCATCATACCTCTCGGCTCATTGACGCTGGCTGCCAAGCTCTCCGCGCGTAATAGTAGCGCGCATGGGTCGTGCGCGCTACTCGCTACCAGTGTGGCTAAGTCTGCGGGGCAGGTAGCTGGAGCGCAGGGGCCAGGAGCGCCAGAGAGAGGTGCCGAGCGGGCCAACTGCCCACAGGCGCAGTCTGCTCTGAGTGAGAGTACCGGACGGGTCACCGACACTCAGGCGCCAAAAGACGCATCACAAATCTGCGAAGTTACGGGAGATATTTCATCGGCAGTGGCGAGTCAAGTATTGCGCAATCTTCCGCCACCAACCAGGTACTACCCCCGCCGCTGGGGGATGTAAACCTGGTTGGTGTGACAAATGTTTTAATTCCTGTAAGCACGCTGGAGCTCTTTTTTCAGCGTTTCGACATGCTCGAGAGGCAGTTGGACGAACTTAAGCTCCTTGGCAGCCGGAGCCCCGCGTCGTGCAGCGCCGACACCACTCATTGCGATGAGGGTCAAATCAACAATGCGGAGCTGCCCACGCGGGTCTCTGTTGTCGGGGGGCAGGTAAGCAACCAAAATTGCTTACTTGAGTCCTTTGATTCCAAGTGTCAGCTGCTTCTCGAGGCCAACTCTTCACTAAAAGATAAATTAGACAAAGCGTTTAGCAGCTTCGAAAAGCTCCAGCGTGCTCACATGGAGCCAGCGACTTAAATAGCTTAATTTTTAATAGTCGTGAAGTAGGTGACATTGGCAGCTCTACTTCCGCTGCCAGCACAAATTCAGTGCTATTATGCCCGTCCTCTCAGCCGGGCCCTGGGGCCTCTTCCGCGTGTTCTGGGATTGATGGTTCTGAGTCGTGCAAGGTGGTACTTAATGGTATTTTAAAGAAGGATTTTGTATATATGGAGGTATTAACCAACCAAATGGCCTTCGCAGTGCTCAGAACCATTTATCCCCCATTAAACAGCGATAATATTCTTGGGACGCGTGTCTTGGTGGTCCGAGACCCGTCTGAAAGAAATGGAGGTGAGGCGGCGGGAGGCTTGGGGTCGCGAGCAGGCGCATTGCCCTCCTGCATAGTAAGGCTCAGCATCCCGAGCCTGGTCAGGGATGTGATGCGAGCTAAGCGCTCGCTCGCCAATTCTTATTTTACCACAAGTAACATCGATCCCGAAATGCTTGGCCCGGTTTTAGCTGCTTGTGTGCCACACCATAAAATATTCATAAATGAGATGTTGCCCCATGATAAGTTCCAGGAATTTAAGAGCCCGAGGTCCATCGCCCAGGGGCTGGGCTTTAAATATGTGTGGCACTCGGGTGGTAGATTCCTGGCTAGGCATAAGGGAGGCGAGCGTGCGCATATCTTCGCCACAGCATCCGACCTACAAGTCATTCAAACGACGTGCCAGTCTGCTAAAAAAAAACATCCGCCCAAAAGCAACCCGTCAAACGCTGCAGCCACTAACAACGACATATCTGTTGCGAAGCTGGGAGCAGAACAGGCTGTCGGATCGGCGCCTACATCATGACTGGGATCGACTGCTTGCAAGGGGACGGGGGGTGGATGTCCTCTCAAGGCCGGGTTTCTTAATATTAACTCAATCAGACCTCGTATAAATAAGTTCCGTCTGTACCTGGTTGAAGATCCCTCCTACCACCTCTTTGGCATAGCTGAATCTTGGCTTGGACCTGACGTTGATGACAGTCTCATTCAGATTGATGGCTACTCAGTGCTTAGGCAGGATCGTAATATAAATGGGGGCGGAGTTGCTCTGTATGCACGAAACGACTTCACCATCACGAAACTGGCGTCATCTATGACTCAGGGACTGGGAAAACCCTCAATCCCTGAGTACTTATTCTGTCGTGTGCAGCAGGGTTCCTCTCCTCCCATTTTGGTCGGTGTCATTTATAGACCTCCACACATTGCCATGCAAAAGGACACCGACCTTTTCGATGTTTGGCGCGACCTGAGTAGTGAGTATAGTCACAAGTTTATCATGGGGGATCTGAATGATGACTTGTCATCGGCGTCCGATGCTGATGCATATTCCATCAGAAACCTTGCCACAGAGTTATCATTACATATTGTGCAGCATGGCCCAACACATCACACGCCCACGTCTCACAAATGGATTGACTTAATCCTCACGGACGAAAACGACGAGGTGCTTGACTATGCGAATGAACACCTGCCCAGTTTCGGTAAGCATGCTATCATTGATGTTACCATCATCTATTTTGTGCCAGCGCGAGTAGGGAAGTCTTTCTCCTACAGAGATTATAAAAACGTATGCCCTACATCTCTCAATGAACTGCTTGCGCGCTGCGATTGGGTAGGCATGAATTCGATTGAATCCGATTTGGAGGGAGCACTAGATTCCTTAAACGCAAACCTTAACTCTGTCATAAACGATTTAGCGCCTTTAAAAACTGTGAAACCCATTCGAAATAATGCTCCTTGGATTGATCCTGAGCTGAGGGAACTAATCAACAAACGTAATGTGGCCCATAGGCGTTACAAACGCACTGGGCGAGCGGCGGTGTTCGATGAGTTTCTTCGGCTCAGCAATGAGGTCGACTCACGCTTTGCTCAAGAGCATAACTCCTTCCTTCATAAACATCTCTCAGATGCTCTTGATGCTAACAAGGATATATGGAAGGAAATGCGTAAACTCGGCCTTATTCCAAAGCGAAAAGAGGAGGACCTTTGCGGCTTCACGCCGGGAGAGTTAAACGCTCACTTCGCTGGAATCTCCGTGTCCCCCCTTGAAAACATAGAAGAAGCTATGGACACTATTTTACTAAAAAGTGAGGAGGGCTTTTCCTTTAAACAGGTTACACTGAGTGATGTAGTTCTTGCAATTTCTCACTTCTCCTCACAGGCAAAAGGGGTGGACGGAATTCCTCGGGAGGTGGTCGTGAAGGCTCTCCCTGTCATTGGTGACTACTTGGTCAGAATTTTCAACCCCTCCTTCGCTCAGGGAATTTTTCCAGGCTCCTGGAAGCAGGCACAGGTAATTGCGCTCAAGAAAATTGCATCGCCGTCTACAGTCTCGGACTTTCTTCCTATAGCGCTACTCTGCTTTCTTTCTAAGGTGCTTGAAAAAATTGCCCACAACCAAATCACGGAGTATCTTAATAGCAATAACTTACTTGACCCCCTCCAGGCCGGATTTCGCAAGCACCACAGCACGCGGACGGCACTTCTGAAGCTAACCGACGATATACGTATAGGCATCGACAACAGACAACTGACATTACTGCTACTGTTCGACTTCAGCAAAGCCTTCGACACCATCTCACCAACAGCGCTTCTGCGTAAGCTCTGTCGGCTGGGGTTCTCCAGGGCAGCTCTCCCGTGGATTCAATCATATCTGAAAGGACGTACCCAGATGGTCACCTCAAATAGCAAAAGTAACTCTGACTGGTTAGAAACCAATCTGGGAGTTCCACAGGGATCTGTCCTGGGTCCACTGCTTTTTTGTCTCTACGTTAACGACTTACGTGACGTACTTGACGGTAATACTATCAGACATATATTTTACGCAGATGACCTTCAAATCTACTTACACACGACAAAAGATGAAGTTCTGGAGGGTATTGATCGGCTGTCCCATGCGGCGCAAATGGTGGCTGAATGGGCGGCGAACTCGGGCCTGCACCTCAATGCTGGTAAGACCAAAGCCATTGTATTTGGCTCCAGGGTAGGAGTTAATCATATAAACTCATTAGATCTGCCAGATATTGGTGTGCGGCCTGGAGAACGCATCCCGTTCAGTAGCGAAGTTGCGAATCTCGGTGTTACACTGGATAGTAAATTAACATGGAAACCGCACATTGACCAACTCACAAAGAAAGTCAATAAAGCCCTATACAGTTTGCGATTTATTAAGGCGTGTACCACCGAGATTCTCCGCAAAAGACTAGTCGAGTCCCTAGTTCAACCCCACCTTGACTACTGTACGGTGGTCTACTTGGACGCGTCTGACGAACAGCGAGCGAGAGTGCAAAGATTGAGCAATTCATGTGTGAGGTACGTTACTGGGGCTAGGAGGGATGAGCATATCACCCCGTACTTGAGACGTCTGGGCTGGCTGCGTATGGACTCACGCAGATTCTACTTCGCAGCCCTGCTACTATATAAAATAATTCGGATGCGTGAGCCCAGTTACTTGGCTGCCTTTTTTACGGTGCACAAGCCTAGGCCAACAAGCATGGGAGTGCAGCCCGAGCTTGCTTTCCCTGCCTTGAACTATAAGACGGGTGATAGAGCGTTTCTGGCTCAGGGTCCCCGCTTTTGGAACTCCCTCCCCCCCTCCCTGCGCTACCTTCCATCACTTTCATCATTCAAGAGGGCTGTGCGCCAACACCTGCTTGATCTCGACGCCTACCCTCTCTATAAAGATGCTTAGAGCTGCCAGTGCGGGGACCTTTATCTAGTTTAGTATTAGACTGCGGATTAACTTTGATCTGTGATTTTTTGACTAAGCGGCTGTGATACCTTACTGTGATATTTTATGAAATGGTTAATGTATTATTATAACTGTAAGATTTTCCTTTTAGCGTATAGTACCAGCTGTGAGATTTTCTCTATTTTTATTTATTTATTTTGTTTTAATGAAGGGTCCTCGTGATTTTTAATGATTGTTTTATTATTCTGATATTACAAGCTGCGAGTCTAGACAGCTCTTGCCTGGCGGCTACTGTGACTTCGCATGTTGCTCGATCGTCGAGTAACTATTCGGGGTCTATTCCCCTGCAAATGTATAAGTTATTGACGCGTTTGCACTTAATGTCTCCGGTTGGATACTGATTTATGCGTCCTTACCTCGACTGAGCGCAAAGAATGGTATATTTCGTGGTATTGGCCATGGAGATGATTTATACAGATCATACTCGCGGTAATCGGCTAGTGGTATCGCGATGTAATATATAAGTTGCGAATCACATAACATGATTGAAACATCCGCAATTTTCACTAAATCAACTATGCTGCCATTCTCGCTCGGAATCGGGAATGCGGCGCCCAACACCGTTCTGGAAACTAATCGCGCTGTCTCTTGTACCTGAGCTGGGTCTATGAATCGCGCAGCATTCAAAATAGGAATTTGCTCACCTTGCCCACTGCGGAGAATCATGCGCGGCGTTCCTGGTTATGCTTGGGGTGTTCGTATCCTTGCATTAATTCGAACACTCTCTCCATATCTTGACTACAGGTCTTTATTTGTTTGTAGATGCCTTTCCATTGTAGATATTGGTTTTCATTCTTGTTTTCCTTCCGAAACCGTGTTAATGTTCTCCAGCTTTCCATTAATTTATCTCCCTGCTGCGTTAGTGGTTCCAAATCTATTTGCTGTATTATTCTCCATGTAGTACTGGATATCACGAGGGAGCTGAGTTGTTCTACTAGTATTCCCGGGTTTCCTTCCATTGGTCGTGTAGTCGCCATCGCATGTTCTTGGCTGCAAATTGCCCTGTAATTAGATATTCCTATTTCTCATTTCCTTTTTTTGTCTTTTCCCATTTTTTTTCTTTCTATCAGATTTTTTCTAAATACGCTCTAAGTATTATTGTTGTTTTACAGTGATGTACTTATTTTACTGTTTTTAGTATTATAATTTATATATTTTTGATACCCTATTCCGTTTACGGTAAGTATTATTTATTTATGCTAATTTAAATATCATATGAAGCATTTTATAGGCATAATCGCCCTCGGCACCTTGCTCTGTTTTTAATATTATTTTTATATTAGACGACGCAATTGATTACAATTGTCATTCATAGTAAAAAAATGCAATGTTAGCTATTATATGTTGCCGAGTGTTTTCCTTGAGTACCCGAAATCGGTGTCTGCCGGTGGTGTGTGTTTCCAGGAATCGGCCGTCGCGCGATGCTGAGACAGCGCTCACGCCGTGCTGTGGCTCCGCGTGGGGAGCTCCTGTTGTCTAGTGATTTTCTGGTATAAATTAGATCTGTTTCAGGTAATGGCATTAGTAGCTTTCTTTCCGTATCATTCGTATCATTGCTATTCGTGGGAGCTATGGAAGTCACCGGAATGTTTGCTGGTTTCCCCGTGAGGTTGGTCATCAGGCCACTCCATCCGTCGTCTCCTCTGGTGAGTCGTGTATATATATCTATGTATATTGTTTCGTCACTAGTTCTCCTAATTCTTATTATTATTATTTTTTTCTTGCGCTTATAGGTCCCACAAGTGCCTCGCCCAGGGCCTGGGCGCAATGGTGGCAGAGGACGCGCTCGCGGCAGGAGTCCTTCTTTCCGTAGATCGTCCGGTGGTATCGGCGGCTCGCTGCGACAACCCGTCGGTCGACCCTGTGACCAGATGGGTCCGTCTCGAGGTGTCCCGAAAGGCTGGAACCCGAGACCCTCATTTGCTCCGGCTTCGGCTCCGGTTCTGCTGTTGGAACGGATGCGCAGTTCTCTGTCGAGGAGGGAGACTGAGTGCCGGCGAGATGTGCTTGAACGAGAGATAGCTCGGGCGGATCGTCAGGCGTTACATACTTGTGATGCTGGGGAGGTCGTCCATTCGATGATGACGCCGCCTTCAAGTCCTGGCCCGAAACTGCTGGAGCCACGGGACGTCGTACCAGATCGTGACTCGCCTCGTTCTCCTAGCTCCTCTGTGAATCGGGACTCCTTGGCACCTAATGATCACTCGGCGAGGGCCGTTTCTCCGACGGCGTGGTCTGTTCGAGCCGGGATCAGCTGCCGCGCGCGGCACTTGCATACGTCGAAGCCATGTAAGCAACATAGAAATACGTCTGAGGGCGGCCAGGGCTCCAAACCTGAGTGCTGGGATTAAGTTTTTTTCTTTTGTAAGTACTTGGGGCTCACCGCATTTCTTTATATATATATATATATCGTTATATAATGGCAAGCACCTGCATGGTGTCAGTCGTTCGCAACGCCGTAGCCGCATGATACTTGCTATGCGGTGGCGCTCTTGTGTACTATGCGCAGCGGTGTGCGACCGTACTCGCTTGCGAGAGTCTGCCGATGCGGTGGTCGCACGTGGGTCTCGGCCCACCAGTTCAACCGTAATGATACATTCATCGTTTATTTATTCCCTTTATTATCCTATTATGATATATATTATTATAATTTACTATCCTATCTGTATGTTTATTTTATTTACTTGATGTACTTTTATTTTAACCATTATCTGTATTTCTTTATAACAGTAATTACTTTTTCCTTTTAAAAGAAAAAAATTATATTGTTTAATATTTCTTCATGTAGAAACTACACGATGTCTTCTATATCATGTGTTTTAAATCATATCTCATAAGAATCACCTTGTAGCGCGGTCGGCAAGGTGCTTGTCTATCAACCTAAGGGTAGAGGGTTCGATCCGCACTCCCTTTAATTTTTGTTTTTTTTTTTTTTTTTCTTAAGTCGGAAATGTTCTGTTGTAAAAGTCATGTCATTTCATTGTTATTTGTCAATTCCTATTTTTTGATATTAATTTAAATAAATTTTGAAAATAAATTAAATCTAATCAATGCGATTATAATTATAAATTGTGTCGTAATTGACACTTAATATGTGTATTTTTATTGTTATACTTTCCGTAATTGTTATTTTTTTGAAACATTATATTTTTTCTCGCTATGGAATATTTAATGCATTTAAATCAATGATTCTAGAAGCAAGTGCAAAAAATGGTTTTGCTTACTTTCTGCTTCCTTCTTTCTAAGAATTATACCTGCGGTCATTGTACCGTATCTTTCAATTTCATGAATGAGCTGACTTATAAATTTGGAGTGGCGCGATTGATTCTGCAAATCTTACATTCCTGGATTGCATAGTGTTCGGAATTGTAGTACCCAAAGTGATCGCTAGATGGCAAGCGCCAAGCGCGCAACCTTCAATGAAAAACATCACCCCACGCGCTTAAGTAGGGGCCTGCGCCACTCACTCGCCGTCTCCCTCGCCAAACATTATTTGCCTTACTTTTACTTACCCCTTGCTTTACTTATTGCCCAATTGCTAATTTTTGCCTTGCTGATAATAAGTGAGTCTCTCGTATTGTTAGTTTGCCTGTTGCATATACATTGCGTATTGCTTGCCTATTTTACTCGAACGCGCGTAGCGTTCATATTCCTCTTGCTACAACTTTACTTTCGTAAAGTGGGTTGGAGCAAAGACTTTCAGAGTCAATACAATTTATTATTTTCTCTCGGCGATAAACCCTAACAATATAAACTCCGTATACGTTCATTCGTGTACATTTTTGGTCCTTCGAGCCGGATAGGGTTGCCAATCGAGAGAAATACTTTCAAAGTAAGTAAATTCTCAGATTGTTTCATCAATTGCCAAAGATTTACGACCTTTGGCAAAGTTAGTTCGTTGGAGATTTACAACCTCCTAACGAAACCAATCGTGTGATTGAGCTCTCGCTTCTGCCACTCTGCACGGCGGGCGGATACACCACACAAATTCTCATAACACTCAAGGATCTGCTTACTCTTTTTTCGCTCAAAATGCCATCACTTTCACTTACGCAAACCATCGAACGTCAGTTCCAATTATTTAAGCGAATTTGTCATTCTAGTGACAATATTAAGAAAGCTGGTAAGGACAATATTACTCGTGAGCTTCTCGAAGCTAAGCTACAAATATTAGAGAAAAATTGGAAAGAATTCCAAGAAAATCATACTATTGTCCTATCCCAGAAATTTGAAAGCACAAGCAAGAGTGACTATTTTGTTACTGACTGCTATGGGGCGACTGAAGATAGTTACATAAATGCAGTGGTCGATATAGCCCATTGGCTTAAACAATTCCCTCAACAAGCTAATGTGCCTGTTGCGCAGCAACCAGTCTCCACAAGAAAGTTACCTAACATTGAAGTTCCTACCTTTTCCGGTAAATTCACCGACTGGCTAGATTTTAAAGATCTATTTAAAGCTACTATCATCAAAGATGAACGACTATCTATTTCAGAGAAATTACAACAATTGAAAACGAACGTTCAAGGAGAAGCAGCTGATATGCTCAAAACAATTCAAATTACAGATCTCAACTTCCCTATTGCCTGGAAATAGATAGAAGATCACTATACAAACAAACGTCAACTTGTTGCCATTTATACCAAGACACCACTCGATTTGTCTGCCGTAAGTTCCGATTCTCCATCTCAATTACAATCCCTTCTTAATTTAACAACAAATGCAATCTCCGCTTTAGAGCAACCTAAAAGGCCAACCAATCAATGGGATGATCTTCTCGTGCCTATCATTTCTCATAAGCTTGATTTCAAAACCTTATGCGAGTGGGAAAAACAAGTCAGTAAAAGTGCCGATCCCCCTACTTTTGTCCAACTTAGTCGGTTCATCACCGAACGTATTGATTTTTTAAAAACTACCTCCGCGTCTAAGTTAAGTAAATCTAAAACTCCAGAAAAGAGATCAATTAGCTCTGATGCTACGTTTACCGACAAGTGTGCCTTTTTGTTCAGACGCACATTTCATTACTCGTTGCGACGCCTTCAAAGCCAAAACCGCCAGTGAACGAAAAATCTTCATGAAAAAAAGGAAGTTATGTTTCAATTGTCTCGAGTTTCACCCGATCAGTAATTGCCGATCTGACAGAAGATGTATCATATGTAGCAAACAACACCATACGCTTCTTCGCGAAGATATAAATACAAGTTCTCACGTGTCTGCCAGTGAACCCATACATAATCTCGTCGCTTTCACTGGTCCCTCTTTTACTACCAACACTGAGCTGCAACTAAATTTAGTAGCTCAAAGCTCCGGTGTAGAACCTGCTCTTCTGGCTACCGCGATGGTGAAACTACGTGGTGCTGATGGCAGAATTCATACTGCTCGAGCTATGATAGATTCTGGATCCCAAAGTTCTTTTGTATCCGAGGTGTTATTAAAGAAGCTTGAACAACCATACTCTGCCACGACAGTGCCGTTCAGTGGTATTGAAGGTTATTCTCACATCCCTGCTAAGGGCCGAACCACTTTGCAACTTACATCGGCTTTCAACCCTAAAGCACATTTGCAGTTAAACGCACTAGTACTTTCTTTTATTACAAAATACACGCAAAGATGCCATAAACTAAAGAATGCCTGGACCCATTTAAAGGGATTAGAATTAGCAGACGATTTCAGAGAAACACCTGCTGAAATTGATATTTTACTTGGTGCTGACATCTTCCCAGAGATCTTGCTCAACGGACAGATCAAAGGACCTTCCGGAACTCCAATGGCCCAACGCACAATCTTCGGATGGATTACTAGCGGACCTATTGCCAAACTTAACACCTCAACGTCTCCAATTGCAACAGTTCAATCTTAGTTTTCAGATCGGTTTAAATGTCTGCTAAACTAATTCTGTTCGCCCATTATATGGACGAAAGCAGGCGGTATGTTCGGAATTGTAGTACCTAAAATGACCGCTACATGGCAAGCGCCCAGCGCGCAACCTTCGATGAAAAACATCACCCCACGTGCTTAAGTTAGGAGCCTGCGCCACGCACTCGCCGTCTCCCTCGCCAAAAATTATTTGCCTTACTTTTACTTACCCCTTGCTTTACTTATTGCCCAATTGCTAATTTTTGCCGTGCTGATAATACATGAGGCTCTCGTATTGTTAGTTTGCCTGTTGCATATACATTGCGTATTGCTTGCCTATTTTACTCGAACGCGCGTAGCGTTCATATTCCTCTTGCTACAACTTTACTTTCGTAAAGTGGGTTGGAGCAAAGACTTTCACAGTCAATACAATTCATTATTTTCTCTCGGCGATAAACCCTAACAATATAAACTCCGTATACGTTCATTCGTGTACACGTAGATTATAATTTTTCTTATTTTATACGGTTATTATATGATAACTAATGATGTTGCATTTACTATATTAAGTTGTTTTTTCCTTAAATGTTCTGCTACGTTTTGATAATTGTTTAAACGATTTCTATTTATTTCCGGCGCTCTAATTAATAATAATGATATAATATTATTGTTACATCTTAATTATTAATACGTAATCGATTACTTTCAATGCGATTACACTAACATAAAAAAATTAATAATTAACTGTTACTAAAAATTTTGTTCATGATTCATTATAATTTCTTGTCTATCTATTGAACAATAATCGATCACCTTTACACTTGTAATGATTTAAATTGAAATCCTAATCCTTATCTAGTCTGTATCTTATAATCTCTTTTATTCATATAAAAGTGGCCGTAATTCATAATATCATTCACTTATTCCTATCATACGTGTATACGCTGTCGTTGTGGTAGTAAGGTGAAATGTCCTAAGTCGGGACAAGCTAAAAGTGATGCCTATACCCGGACAGTTAAATTCTCATAGTAAAATAAATGTTTAAGCAGTAAAATAATTATTTTAAATATTCCAAGGTCTTAGCTACAAGTAGGCGTGAATATTGTTTGATTTAAATATTAATTTAAACTATAATAGTACATTTCGACACGGGTGGGGAAGTCGATTATTTAGATGGTGTGACTTTTTGCACGAGCGAAGCGAGTGCGAAAAAGTCACACCACCTAAATAATCGACTTACGCACTAGTTTCGAGCGGTATTTTATACCACGAGCGCCGAAAAATCATATCAAAGTTGTGATTTTGAGGTTAGAGTGGTATCAAATAAATTAAAAGTTTACCTCCAAATCGCATTTAAAGTAGTCTAATTTCATACAAATCATGTATTTTTTATAGCTTGACCTTTTATAAGAAAAAAGACATAATTTAACCCCAAAGTCAAAAAATAATGATCACAAATCAAAATATTCATATTTTGAAATAAATTAGGAAGTAAACAGAACTTAAATTATAATTATGTATTAAAATATTCCATGTCCAACTATAGACCTATTTTGAAATACGAGTGCTCCATACCGGGACACGACAGCAATAGCTGTCCAACTATAGGTAAGTATTCGATACGCGCATTCCGTAAGTCGGACAGTGCAATCTACGCATGGGTTTTCTACAGAAATAGTACAATTATTGAAGTAATTGTACGTAAATAACAACTTGAATAAATTATTAATTAGTATGTATCTGAATAGTCTTGGCTAGTGCTGTAACAACTGTGAAAATTAGTAGCTTCAAAACATAACCTCAAAAGTAGTTAGAAGGTAAGTTGTATTAAAACAGTAAGTGAAAGGAAATTATCTATGTCAAAATAACTCTTAACAAATGTATTTGTTCAGATTATAAACTTTTTTATATAAAATCTAATTTGTGATGCTAAGGATGCTATTCACTCGAAAACTAAACTTTTAACATTTAATATATAGCCTACTTAAGATTCTTCATCAATATAATACATGAAATATAAAAAAATAATAGATTAACATAAATAATGTAAAGTAGTTGTACGATAATGTAAAAAAATAAGGTCTAAAAAAATTAAAGAAAATTGAGATGAAATCAAGGAAGAGAAAACAAAATTATGCACAAAATTAGACGACCTGGAGAAAAACTATCATGTCCTGAAATGCTTGTTTTGCAACAAAAAATGCCAATTAAACAAGGAAGGATTTCAATTTTTTGTTTATTTACTGTTAAATATTATATTTCGATGTATAACTGAAGTTAATGATTCAATAAAGTTCAATTTGCCAATATAATTGCATTTAAATTTAATTTGTCCCGGTATAGGTTGCACCTCTGTCCAGGTATTAGCGTAGTTTGAATTCAATATGTCCAATGTCCAACTATAGGTTAGACTTATTTTTGTTAATACAATTAAAATATCAGTTGAAAAATTTTTTTTTTTTTTTATAATGAAAATTACTTTAAATAATTTGAATATTGTGTTAAAGCTTTTAAAAAATAATTATGTTTCATTTAAAATGGCGAAATCCATAACAAAAAATGCTGTCCCGCTATAGCGCGTTTCACCTTATGTGGCGCTCGGCTTGCGCTGCGCTAGCCTGCGGTACACGGACACGCGGCGTAATTGTGGTAGTAACTGGCGCTCTACCTGTGCTGCGCTTAGCCTGCAGCACACGGACATGCGGCGTAATTATGGTAGTATCTGGCGCTCTACCTGTGCTGCGCTTAGCCTGCAGCACACGGACATGCGGCGTAATTATGGTAGTAACTGGCGGTCTCTAGATTACGCTCGCATGTTGTTCATTCATAATCGGCTTTTCAAAGCTACTGTGCCAAAATGAGCTATGAGACTGAACATATTTTTTACGGCGGTGAGGTTCAAGAATTTGTTTGTATCCACAAGGATATGTGTTTATCAAGGATGCTTGATTTTATTCACAAGCCGACTGGGTCTCACGCACATAAATTTGTACATGTGGTAGGTTTTTTAATATTATTATCTATTTATTTATTTCGATTAATTACTAGTATGTAATTCCATCAGGGTATTCCCTGTAAATGTAAACTCTCAATTTTTTTCTCAGAATCGATTCCATGCTTATTCTATTTAAAAATCATATATATATTTTTTTCATTTCATTTCTTCCGCTTTTGGCTTTTTTTCTTTGCTTTAGACTTATTTTCTCTCTACTAAATATATACTCTTATTACTCTTTTTTTCTTTTCTTTTTTTCTTAGATTTACTTGCATTATACAAATCTTCGTAGTGATAAACTAGAACCTCGGGCGTAAATAGTTGATTTACATTTAACAGAATACTACCCTTTTATTTAATTTATTAGAATGTAGTATATTAAATTTTGTTTGACACACTTCCCCGGTGTAGCATACTTGACACACTGGGGTTATTTGTAACCCATCGATAAAAAATCGTCATAAAAAATACAATAATAAATATTTTTATTCTAAAAAACTTTTCTTTTTTTTTTTTTTTGAACTCTTGAAACGTTTATTTTGAAGGCTACATATGTTTTATAGTGAGATATTAAAATTAGATATGTTTAAAAAATACCTGATTTTCTTAGATTTAAGTACTTTAAATCAACGTAAAAATGACGTGGAATCGTTTGTACCTCGGTGTGTCAAACAAAGGTGAATTATTAATATTATTAATATGATTCAAGTAATTATACCCTCTAGAAAAACCTGTATTCCTAATATTTCCTTAGCGGTTTATTTTTTTCAAATGATTTTCTAAGATAATATTAATATAATTTCGATTTCCTAATATTGTTTTATTATGTATAGTTTTTTTCCAGTTTCCTAATATACTACCGTCTGTTCCCCGAGAGATAGCAATGGCCCAATTAAATCGAATTGTCTCATCACCTGAGGTGTCTATTGAGTCTCTTCGTTTACGGCGAGCTGACGTCAAAGGAGTCTATTTAAACGATAAGGATGGTGGTCTTGTCACTGGAACTCTACAAGATTTAATTCCTCGATTCAAGGTATTCTTCTTAACCCTTTACTTGTTGCCCCTATTATGATAATTCCTTTATGTTAATTGGAGAAATAAAAAGTACTGATTTTAATTATTAATCAAAAATTTCTTTTCGTTCGAGAGCGGTATACCGGCACTTGACTCGACTGCATCTTTGTTGGTTGTCGAACAAGTCGTAACTTCAATGATTGAAAGCATTGCTGCAGGACGGAAGCGACCGGTATATGCTATGAATTTCTCTAATGATAGAATGACGCTGCCATCATTTCTCAAGGACGCGCCATATCATATCAGTCCGGCGAGAAATCCTGCGATTACTGATTCTCCGGGGATAAACGTCCCGTTGTACTATCTCTCCGGCGGGCTCTCGTTTTCGCAGATGCATCCTGAAGACGGGTATCTGGATTCCCTCAACGTGGTGCATTGGGGCGAAGCCGATGCCTAAAAGATCTGGATCTTCGTTAATCCAGCTTATTCTCACGCCCTGTGTGACGCCTTGTCGGATATGCTTGGTGACATGAGGGCCGCTGGAGAGAACGTGTCTTCGTGGGAACCTTTCTGCCCTTATCAGGTGAATCATAAAAGAATTATGATTTCTCCAGACTTTCTTCGGGCCAAGGGGATTCCGTACCAACTGGTGTGTCAGCGTCCCGGTCAGCAGTGTATGTGCGTGAAGCTGTATATCACCAAGTCATCAACACTGAACTGTTATTAGCCGAGGCCGTGAATGTTGGTGGGCCCTCGTGGAATGGTGGGCTAGCGCAAGTCTACTGTAAGTGCCCTGACACCGCCATTGACATCATCGTCAGGAATAGGTGCTTCGGAGAAATCTCTAGTTCCCGACCTATACCCTTCCATGAGTGCCTAACGGAGAATTGTGTCAATATGGCTCCTACGGTTGGTGTGGCGCGGATTCATGCTCGTCGCCATGTGCCAAGAAAAAGGACTGACGTGTTCACTTGTAGACTTTGCTCAAACCTTTTTGTAACGTTTAGTGGTTTACAGAGACATTATTTGTCAGTTCACCCCCGTGATAAAGCTAAAGTTGGATATATGCTGTGTTCCACGTGTAAGAAGCTCATCAGCACCAACCATTTCCGGCGTCATGAGTCTAATTGCCGTGTGGGGGATTCAGTGTGCGAGAAGTGTCGCAGGTCATTCCCGTCCAGGCAGATTCAAAAGCACCGCAGAACCTGCCCTTATCCGGAGCCTTCTTAAATGCTCCTACATGGCGTTCTAATATATGTATGTGTTGTGTCTCTGTCTTATATGTGTCTCTTTCTGTGTCCGTCCAACTTTTGTGCTGATGTTGCCGAAGTGCCCCCACGAAGTGGCTTAGTTTCCAGTATATATAAGGCGCGGCGCGACTGCTAGTTTCAGTTGAAGAAGTCAGTCAGCAATCACAATGTCTTTCTCCGGACGTTACATCAACTGCCAATTTATCATCCACATTGGCCAACCCGGCGCCGGTGTCACATAATTATTCTAATCGTGTGAGTTGTAACATCCTTTATAATTCGATTTGGTCTTCTGGTTGTTTGCTTCTTAGTTTTTTTTGTCAATATACATGTTTTCTCCTCTTGACAGGCGTGTCGTGCGCGGGAACATAATGCACGTGGTCGAAGCTGCTCCCGGCCTCGACCTATGCCGACCTCGCAGGCTTTTCCTTCGGAGTGCGAAAGTTCTGCCAGGACTGAGCAATCTTGCGGGATCGAGGAGCGATTGTGGCCACCAACCGCGAGGAATCCACGACAGGGTTTCCCTCGCTTCAATGGACCGCAGCCGCCTCCCTCATGGTTTGCTCCAACCTCCAGACCGACCTTAGAGCAGATGCGGCAGGCCTTATCGGCTCGAGTGAGAGATGCCCGGCGATGTGCGACTGCGAGACGAATGCAGGTAATATGCGTACATAGTCATGTTTTTTCTTTTTGTCTCTTTCTCTCTTTTTTTTTTTTTTTTACTGTAGGAAAACAAATTGACAATTCTCCCACAGTGCCATTGGTATATTGCTTGATTCTCTTATTTAATAATAATTCTCTTATTACAGCGTTCCCATAGTAATCCGAGAAGGCAGCACTTGCGCTCCCAAAGTGTTGTAGACTCCGAGGTATCACCTGAAATAGAGCAATGGTGTTCACCTCCCACGGCAGGTGACCATCCCAACGGTGCCTTTAGGAGCGGGCAAGGCTTGGCGCTCCGTACTTAATCGCCAGGGTTCTCCTTCTAGCAGTATTGGTAGTCGTGAACCTGATTTTAGTCCGATTCGGTCATCTGAGGCCACGGCGGAATATCCTCGCCAGATTATCACCGCGCCTGCCGTCCAGAGGTTCACTTCTCCTCTGAGGTCTCCTTCACCTAATGAGTCTGGGCAGGCCGAGGAGATCAGAGGAATGAACACCCGATGTGGAGCTCCCGTCTGTCACCCTACGGATTGTCGACGTATGGCTTGTTGTTTTATACCGTCTATTACCCGACGAAGAGGATCATGTGAGACGCCTCCCCCGTCGTACGATAGTGTTTCACGTGATTCAAATGTTTCTGAATGATATGTATATATATATATATATATATATATATATATATATATATATATATATATATATATATATATATATATATATATATGTATTATATATAATATATGTTATCTTGTTTTTTTTTCTTGTATACTTGCTTATGTTTTTATTTATCTCCCTACTGTTTCCTGCCGTCCTGTGGTACCTTAATAATCAAAAACCCGCTGCCAACTGAATTAGCAGAATAACATTTTTTTTTTTATATTAAAATTAAAAATTACAGCTTAAAGTTAAAACAGTATTCTTAATTCGCGTTCTAATTAAAACCCGAGATCAGAGAAGAAGTAAATGTTCAAATAAATTGTTACTTCTTACTAGACAGTCGCTATTCGTCTCCTTCGAAATCTTTGAATAGTAAATTTTCTCTGTTACAAAGCTTCCTCCTTGAGAAAGCAAAAAAAAATTGCCAATATAAAGTTCATAAAAAGAAAAAGTTGGAACGGAGTAGCTATATTAGAATATTTAATTTTTCTACCTTATTTTTATTCTATATCTGATTATATATTACTCTATTGTATTTTCGTTCTATGTTCTATTCTCTCATTATTTATATATTTTTTTTTTCTTTTTTTTTTGCTCCCATATTTTAGTATATCTTTTCCTATTCTATTTTATTTTGATTCCATGTTTCATTTCTATGTATTAACGTATAAAAACTTCTTTTTTCTTATTTTTATTCTATGTTTTATTTCTATATATTTTTCGCTACTCTGTTACATTCTCTAACATATCTTTTTTCTTCTTTTTTTTTCTACAATCGTATAGTTTACATAGTGGGAAATCTCTAAATGGTCTCCGACTTTGTAATAACAATTCAATTTACTTACTATTAAAAGAGTCAGCCCATTCAATTTGTACTGGTTATATATTTCCTTGCTTCCGAATCATATTTCCTTTTACGGGGTACCACTGAGTACCGTATATTTGTAAAAATTCTCTTATTTTGGGAAAGTATAACGTTCTATGATGTGATAATATCATATCAATTGCTATGTCTTTGGCTTGTGCGGCGTCTGAGGGGTCGCAAAAATTAATTTAATTTAATATGAATATTTAACTGCTCCTTTCTGTATTTTGGCGTTGTGGGTGTCATAATTTATTTCTATGATCTCGCATGGGCCGACGTACTCCTGGTCAGTTTTCCCATGTTGCAGTTTCTTCATGAGATACACCATCTCTCCTTCCCGAAAATGTTTCGTGTTTTGTCTCTGGTCATAATAGAATTTAGATTTGTATTTAGATTAGGATAAGTTCATCGCGGCCATTGTCCGTAATTGAGCCAGGGAGTGTATCGTGTCTGCTATGTACTCGTTTATGTAAGTAGTTTTTCACGGGGTGGGAAGCTGGAGGGTGTTCGTGCTCTATCGCCGAATATAAACTCGTGTGGGCTGTACCTCAGTCCTTCCTGTAGAGTTGCATTGTAAGAATGTTGTGCAAAGGGCAGTAAGACATCCCAGTTTTTGAACTCCTTGAGATACATCTTTAGATATTCGTTGAGGGTGGATGCATCCTCTCGATGCCTCCATTCGACTGTGGGTGATATGCCGTAGTACAGAACTTATTGATTTTGAAAATCCGAGCAAATTCTTCCAGCGTTTTATTCATAAAGTGCGATCCTTGATTGTTTATAAGCGTACTCAGAGGTCCAAAATAACTGATGACTTTGTTAGTCAGTACTCGGGTCACCTCTTCTGCTGTGGCCTGCTTTACTTGCGATAGTATGCAATATTTACTAAAATTATCTTGAACAGTTAAGATATATTGATTACCTGCATCGGTCGGATCTTTCGGTCCCACGAAATCCATGGAGATTTTGCTGAAAGGTTTTGAAGGTGTATCTGTGATAATCATCGGCAGTCGTTTAACTCTGACGAGCTTCTGGGTTTGACAGTCCGCGCAGCCTCGTACGAACTGACGTACATCTGACTGCATGTTCCTTCAATAATACTCATGAGGTAGCTTATCATATGTCTTCGTTATGCCTTATGACCACCAATTGTAGACTCATGATATTCTTTGATTATCCTGTAACAATCCTCTACCTTTGGTATGGGCAGGTTATTCCTAAAGAATACGGCCGTCAACTACATCCCATGGAAGGTTTTATTGCATAGTTCAATGAAAACGTTCCATTTTGTTATCGATAATATCCTCAAATCTCGTATAATTCCTATAGAGCGTACCTCGAACTTCATTAGTATTTGTTTTAGTGTCTTCACGCACTGTCTCAAGTCTGGTCGTAGGGGTTTACTATCCACATGTGGTTTTACGAATATTCCCAAAATTCTACCTTTAGTTGTTTCCGTTGTATGTATCACCCCTACGGATCACTCAGAACTCCTAAGTTCGTCCTCCGATATGTATTTCCTTTCTAGTAGAGCTTCTAGGACTTCTGTCTCCAGAAAAATGTCGGAAGTTAATACATACACCAGATTTTCTTTATACCCAAAATGTTGTTCGTCTAGATGCTGTATATGCGTGAAAGTCGTACTGTCGCTATTATTTAGAGACCACGGGGGTGACATGTGCGATGGCCTGGCTTCTGCTACGAGATAGCGAGTCATTATCCCGGGTGTGGTAGATACCCCACTAGGTAGCTGTTCACTACGGTTACCCTCGACCGGCATGCGCTGGTCCAATGTATTTAGTGAGTTCCCGGTTGCAGGAAGGTATGGCGTATAATGATATCCAATAAGGTGTAAATGTAAAAAAATCGGGATTATCATTTACTTTATAGTGCAAGAATTTTACTATATCATCTTCGTGATAGTGCACGCATATATTTTTACCGTATTCCTGTGCAAAAATGTATATACAATCGGCATCTGCGAATTCCATGGGTGATGACAAAATCTCACTTGCTTCCTGAGGGCTGCCACAGTCCCTCAGTGCTGGGCTTCCCAGTAATTTTTCCCGCAGTTCTAGCGGCGTCAAGGGCAACCCTAGTATTTTTATTAACGAGAAAAATAAACAGTTCCCCCTAGGGGAGCTCGGTATGTTAGTATCCCAAGTGAGGGATGCCTCGGGTTGTGCGCATAGCGATTCTTCAGTGTATACGTAAAATCTTCGTGCCAAGGCATCCAGATGGTCGCTATCGCGGACCTCCAGAGGGTTTGTTACCTCTATTTCCTGATGAGCCGTACTGGTATTAGTATGCCGATTGCTCGGCTCATCGTCTGTTTCCATACTGAGTGCCTCTGATTTGGTTTCACTAAGTGAGCCTGACTCAACATTATCCTCCTGAATATCCTCGTGATCCATTAACATGTTATCATTTTGGTCTTGTAAAGGGGTATGTCCATCGATCTCTTTCGTTAGTGAAACGTTACTCTCTACACTTTTCATATTTACGTTCCCTTCACAGGCTGGATTAATATCATAAAAGTCTTCCCTCGGAGGATATTCACGGTTCGGGCATTCTTCTTCGTGTGATTTGTCAAACGATGGTATTTCGGCTTCGATCGTCAGGTTGAGCCTTGACTGATCCCTTTCCTCATGATCATTAACCACGGGACCCGAATTTATGCCCACCTGTATTTCCTCCGGACCTCCCTTTCTTCCTTTTGTGGGCTCTTTTCATCAGACTCAAGATTTTGGTGCGGGTTGATATTTTCATGAAGAGTTTCTGGGAGTGTGGGAGGAGCCTGCGATGGATCTTTCATTTCCCATACGTCTATGCGGAGTTCTGAACGCCCGTCTTCCTCTTTTTCTTCCATGTCAACGGTGAATTTTGTTTTTGAGCTCCTTTGTCCTGAATTATTTAATAATTGCCGCAATCTAGCCATCGGGACTTGCTTATAGGATCCCCTTCATCTTGTATCATTGTGTCTCCTATATAGAAGTCTTGGGTGACCATGGCCTCTGGTGTTGTTATATGTTTGGCGTTAGATCCCGGCCTCAGTGGTACTGCCTCAAACTCATTCTCCGTAGCGGGCATGTTACTTACCTCGGGATTTAGGTTGTCGATACCCTTACTACGATCGTTACAGGAGTCCTGGTCGGGCTCCTGTGGCGCCGGGTTTTCATCTGCTTCAATTGATTCCTTTAATATTTGCAATATCCGAGCTTGTTCTTGTCTTGGGAGGTGGAATCTACTTTTTGAGATTTTTGGTAACCGGACATTTGTCATTATACACGCGAATTCCACATGATCATGCTAGTCCAAGGCGTACACCTGCTCGTTTTCCTCTGATTGCGTCAACCAGTGTATCCGAATACGTCCCTCCGTATTAGATATAGTGCGAGTTGTCTGATGAAGAAAGAATCCGTTGTCCGTATTTCGTACAGCTAGAAACTCTCCTTTCTCATAAATGATCCCCTTACGTGACGGCCCTGCTGATATCGTTGCCTCTGGGTATTTCCTTCTTTCAGGTGTGACAAATATCCCCTGTTCCTTTTGCTGCGGGTCGGCTAACGAAACTTTAATCAGCTCTGTCTCCTCTCCATCCGTAGTCGTGGGAGTCTCGCCAAATAAGGGTCTGGGGCCGGGCGTGCTGGTTTCTAGGCAGATACACTAAATGGGAGGCCAAAGGTGTACTTGCCATCCCGATTTCTCCTTCCATATTAAGTTCTTTTCGTATGTACGGCAGCTGTTTATCAGTTTCCGCCTGAGCCAATATATGCTCGGTTCCTGCTATGTTGCTTCCGCTAATTTTTTCGCAGACTGGGAATTTTCGTCCTGTCTTTCTCTCGGCTTGCTCCGTATATTTGCGCCTTCTCAGTTCCTCCCCCGACTCCTCTTCTGAGTCTTCTCTTTCATCCGATTCCGATGATAAGTTCTGATTTGGTATTTTCTTCGGATTTCCAAGGCTATCTTCACCCCTCGATCCGTAATCTTCGTCTTGGTTGCGATTTCTTTTTGTGGCTGCTCTAGTTGCGTAACGTATCTTTGCTGGTGGATCGTATTCGTTATAGTTGTCCTCTTTTTCTTGTTTTTCGGCTAATGCGTAGAGTTCCACTCTGGGTCGATCTGGGTTCTCTTCACCGTCACGCAATATAGGATTCCGGGAAAGTGCATCCGCGTTACAGTTGCGTGGTCCTGGTCGATAAATTATCTCGAATTCGTAACCGCATAATTCTACCCCCTGCAGTCCGCTTAAAACGAGATCCATGAGGGATTGAAAGGTCGCGGGTGCGTTCCGCAGTCCCATGCCCATTCGAGTGTACTCATAGTGACCATAAGGACCCGCAAATGCCGTTTTATGCGCGTCTTCAGGGTCGATAGGAATCTGATAAAAGCCTGTTTTAAGTCAATTGCCGTAATATATTTCGCTGACGCTACCGCCTCTATAATATCTGTTGTAAGCGGTAGCGGGTAACTATTTCCTACCGTTATTTCGTTGAGTTGGCGAAAATCAGTAACCATGCGCCACTTCTTCTCTCCGTTCTTAACACTTTTCTTGGGGACTACCCACATCATCGATGAATATGGGCTATCTGAAGGCTTGATGATTCCAGCATCCAAGTATTGGGTTATCTGTCGCTGCATCTCGTCCTTTATTGCAGGGGGATGGCGATGTCTCTTTACTCGGACAGGCGTCTCCGTTGTAGTCACCAAATTGTGTGTGACTAAACTCGTGGCTCTTAATTTTTCCCCCGGCAGGCCGAAAAGCTGCGGGCGTTCTTTTATCAAATCTTTTATGTTCGCTATCTCCTCTGTGTTTAGATCCTTTAGCGTATCGGAGTCCAGTGCCTCGAAAATCCTAGTTGCTCTGTCTGCTTCCTCCTCTGAAATTATTCGCAAAATATTGGCATATTCGGGTTCCTGCTCATAGCCCTCGCTATCTTCTATATCGAAGACTTCGTCCTTTTCCCGTACTATTTCGCAGGGTTCTAGTGTAACGGCGGGAGCCGCGATTCTTACGGGCTCATCGCTTACATTATAACATAGGGCATATGCTTTGCCTTCCTTATTTTCGGCTACAAAATTCCCGAACAGCAGATTTGGTCATAATTTCTGTAAAGGTACAAATCCGACCTTTTCTTCTATATTTTGGAATCGAGCGTAGATAACCTGCCTTGTGCGTGGGGGAATTAAAAATTCTTCCTCCCTTTCGAAGAGTATTACTAATTTGTCCACTTCCAGGCGTTTATTAGTGGCGTTGATCTTAACTCCGTGCCTTGTCATCATATCCCATCCCAATAATCCATCTGTGTCGATCGGGACTACGTGCACTTCGCATGGGAGTCCATTTAATTCTACCTTTACGCTCCCCAGGGTTACGCACTCTCCAGGCATAATGCCACTTATTGAAAACAGATGCTTTTTATTTACGCTGGCTCCTTGCTTCATGCATTTCTGCTTAACCAAAGATACATCCGCGCCTGTATCGATATAAAATCGGCCTCTACCCCTTTGTAAAGTAGGACTCATCATATTTACTATGGGAGGTCGACGTCCTGCTTGGGCGAATCTTATAACATAATGGGATCGTTGCGCGGCTGGTCCCTCTTCTTTTAGTTGCTGCTCGATCCTGCAGGACTCTGGTGCCGAGCATCCTGGGAGTTTAAATGACCCGTGCTGTCTTGTTGACTTCGACTTGCAATTTTAGTGTCCGACTCTTTTCTATCCTCAGTATCCATTCGGTTGTTGTAGTGATTTCTACCGTAGTCTCGACGATATCGGTCATCCCTATTGTAGTTGCGATTATACTTTTGCCGATTATCGTATCCACAGTCGTTATTCCTATCTCTATCCTTACTACGATTCCTATCATTATTTCGATGATGATAGAAACTCCGCGATCCTCGGTCTTCGCGATTATTGTTTCGGTGATCTTGGTCGCGGTCGATACTCCTTTCTCGGCTATTTCTTCGATCGTCGTAGCCTGATCGGTTTCGATCCTCTGTATCTCGGGCTCCGCCACCTCGAGTTCCTCGACCTCCCGAGTTTCGCGCGTCGTATCGTTTGTTGAATTTCGCCGACACCGCCTGTGGTGAGCTCGTAGTCACTGACCCACTCTCGAGTTTATTTCTACGTAGTTGGCCGTTTTGCACTGCCTTCTTTATTGATAAACATTCCTCGAGGGTATGGCCTTTTATATCGCAAAACCCACAAAATTTGGCATCCTTCGCCTTTCTCCAACATACATATTCGCTGTGATTGCCTTTTCTGCAATACCCGCATGTCTCTTGGGCAGTTGTTAGCCTAATTGTGGCCCCGGCTGTAATACTCCTTATCTCTGGATTATCAAAACGAGTACTCATTTCCTTTTCTATTCGTCTAGCTTCAGTGATGGCTTTCTCCAAGCTCCGTGGTTGTTTGCCGTTAACTAGGTATTGAAGGTCCACCTTGAGTCCGTACAGAAATTGCTTTAATGCTTCTGCCTCGCCCCGTCTTCTGTGAGAGTCTTTTTCCGCGTTGCATAGCAAGTGGTCCGCGTCGTATGCCCGTTGCAGCTTACTCAGCAGTATAGTTACCATTTGCCCGTAGTCGGTGACTTTTTCTCCTGCCAGTTGTTTTATCGTTTTTAATTTCCATATTATTTGATCGGTATCCTCATTGTCGCTGTATTTTTTGGATATCGCTTCAAGTAATTGGTCGAGAGACTGAAAGCGATCTATACATGGCAAAAAGTCCTTTGCTGCTTGACCTTTTAGTCGCAGACATACGTTGCTCTAGAGCCAGTCCTCTTTTCCTGGTCCTAATTCTTTGCGTAAATCTCGAACCACACGACAGAATATTGTCACCTTTTCCGGCTCCCCCTCGAAATGCGGAATCATATTTGTCGCCTGGGGGATCGAAAAGGTACATGTGGAGTCCCTACCTCCGGGTTCTCGGGATCTATACCAGGAGGACTCCGTGGGTCCAGGAAGCGGTATCCCCGCTGTCCCGTAAGGATGATTCCCTGGTTGGCCCTGATACATCCTGGCACTTTCGGCGGTGTGTGCTGGTTCTTGATTCCAGTCGCGCCAATTGTTATAGTTTCCCGATTCCTCGATGTAGCCCCCATTATAAAGGCCGTGAAGGGGCCCCTGCGGCTGCGAGTAACCCTGTGGCGGTTTTACATCGTATTCGCCCATTGTTCTCCTTGCATTGGCTGTCAGGTCTGGTGCGTGTGGAGGTACATATGCGGGTATATGCGGATTTTGTCGATATGGCGCCTTCCATGGCATAAATCCTGCATCTGGGCACACGTCCCCTGATCTTGTCTGGCCAATGGGCGGTGTTGGTAACCGTTCAGTTTTGATAGGCTTCCATTCCGCTGGCTGGTATTGTATACTGCGGTCTTGGGAAAGTGTCGCTATCTCGTTTATACTTCTCTGTTCGCTTACTGGCATCTCCGAGATTCCACTAATTCCCGCACCGAAGGCCGCTTCCCTTATTTGCAACTCCATCGAGTCCGTCGAGAGCCTGCTAGGGGGTTAACTTTTTCTTTCGTCTACGATGCGCTGCATTTTCTCAACTTCCTTCCGATAGTATGCAGCTATTTCCACTTCATCTTCGGTGAATATGCCGAATCCGGCCTGGAGTGCGTCATCCAGCTGCTGTGGTGCCAACTTTATCACATCGGCGTGTGGACACGAGTCAGCAATGGCTGCCGTGTTGAGAGCGCTCTGTAGCGCGTCTGCCGCGATCTTGGCTGGGCTGTCCGCGTTTTTCGATGATTTCTTTTGGAAGTCGAACATTCTGGATTTCAGTTTTCTTCTCTTTTCTTTGTTTTCAAGAAGGAATCGTATTCTTTTTCCTTCTGTACCGTTTAGTGTGCAATTTTTTGACGAGATTGTGTCTTTTCTGGAATATCTGTCTCGAAAATTCTATCTCGAAAATGAAGTCTTATACCCAGCCAAATTTTTAATATGTTTTTTAGTATAATAATACAAGTTTAAAAAAAATTAACAAAAAAATCATATATCAGGAAAAGTCTGCTTGGAAGGGGAGATTGGGGCGATATGAGCGCATACAGCCTACGCATGAACACATACACTATGACATCTGAAAAATTCTATATCGGAAACAAAGTTTTATACCCCGCCAGATTTTTAATATCTTTTTTAGTATAATACAAGCTGAAAAAAAATTGACAAGAAAATTGTATGTCCGGAAAACCCTGCTTTATAGGGGAGATAGGAGCGATATGAGCGCAGACGGCATATAGCTTAACATATAAAGCATGACATATCAAAAATTCTATCTCAAAAACAACATCGTATTCCACGCCAAATTTTTAATATCTTTTTTAGTATAACAATACAAGCTTAAAAAAATTGGGATCAAAATCGCATGTCCGGAAAATCCTGCTTTGAAGGGCAGATTGGGGCGATCCGAGCGCAGACAGCGTATACCTGAGCACATAAAGCATGACATGTCTAAAATTCTATCTCGAAAACGAAGTCTTATACCCCGCCAAATGTTCAATATCTTTTTTGTATAATAATACAAGCTTAAAAAAAATTATGAGTTAAATAGCATGTCCGAAAACCCTGCTTTGTAGGGGAATTTGGGGCCATATGAGCGCATATAGCGTACACATCAACACATACACCATGATATCTGAAAAATTCCTTCTCGAAAACGAAGTCTTATACCGTACCAAATTTTTAATATGTTTTTTAGTATAATGATACAAGCTTATAAAAAAAAATAACAAAAAAACCGTACGTCCGGAAAACCCTGCTTTTTAGGGGAGATTGGGGCGATACGATAGCATACAGCGTATACATGACACGTACACCCTGACATCTGAAAAATTCTATCTCGAAAACGAGATCTTATGAATCGCCAAATTTTTAATATGTTTTTTAGTACAATAATACAAGCTTAAAAAAAATTAAGAAGAAAATTGTATGGCCGGAAAACCCTGCTTTGTAGGTGAGATTGGGGCGATACCATAGCATACAGCATATACATGAGCACATACACCACGAGTTCTGAGAAATTCTATGTCGAAAACGAAGTTTTATACTCCGCCAAATTTTTAATATCTTTTTTAGTATAACAATACAAGCTTACAAAAATTGGGAACAAAATCGTATGTCCGGAAAATCCTGCTTTGAACGGGAGATTGGGGAGATACGAGTGCAGACAGCGTATACGTGAGCACATACAGCATGACGTATCGAAAATTCTATTTCGGAAACGATATCTTATACCCCGTCAAATTTTTAATATCTTTTTTGGTATAATAATACAAGCTTAAGAAAAATTGGGAACAAAATCGCATGTCCGAAAAACACTGCTGTGGAGGGGAGATTGGGGCGATATGAATGTGTTTGAAGTTCTGATCGTTCATTGCTAACGAAATATCGAGAATTACCAAATTTTGTTTTTTTTAGATGTTATTTGTTAGGGGTATGCATAAAACATGGATAAACTGCAAACTAAATTATTTTCAAAGTGATTATCCCCCCAAATCATCCCTAAAACCACCCCGACTAGACAATACATGATAAAAGAAATTTATACCAGCACCATTTCGTCGCGTTCTACGAAAAAAAGCCAGCTTGGAAGTTACAGGCGAAGAAAAGTCAGTTTGGATCCTCCCAGAGGAAGAAAAGCCAATTTGCGTCCTCCCAGATGAAGAAAAACCACTTGTCTCAGACGAAAAAAAGCCAGTTTAGACAAAAAATCTCAACTGCTGACATTTCGCGCGTGAAAAAAAGTTGAATTCTTTTAGCGAAAATACTTTTACGTACGCGTATTGATAAATAATGATGTATTATGCTTGTAAATTTTAATTATCATAATAAAATTACTCTTAATACTATTAATAAGTGGTACTAGGAATCTTGAATCAATGTACTGACAGTCAGTACATTGATTCAAGATTCAGTCAGTTTCTGGATTGCCATTGGCTTTGAACGTAAGTCAAAAGAACTGCAACGCTGTTCATGAATTATAGTGTACTCGCAATCGCCGGTTTATTGCGCTGTGAGATATACCCGAAAAAAGAGCAACGGTTTCGAGCTGCAGACGTGCATGAGCGCAGCCTTTCAAGCGTTTGACGCAATAGTACCGCCGGCCGCGCTACTGCGATCGGCATTTATAAGAGTTTTTCTGTGTAAGTATAGTATAATAAATGTACAATTACGCGTACACAATCATTTATGAACGACTTATTGCAGTGCTTTTATCAAATGTTCAGAGACAATGATAACAAAAAGTGGAATTATCAGTGCACTGATTCGGGATTCCTAGATCCACTTATTAATAGTATTAATAGTAATTGTATTGTGATAATTAAGATTTACAAGCAGAATATACAGCATTATTTATCAATACGCGTATGTAAAAGTATTTTCGCTAACAGAATCGGATTTATTTTTCGCGCGAAATGTTGTCAGTTGCGAGTTTTCGTCCAGGGACGGCGCATACTCGCTTTTTTTCGTCTGAGACAAGTCAAGCTGGCTTTTCTTCATCTGGGAGGGCGCAAACTGGCTTTTCCTCGTCTGGGAGGACCCAAATTGGCTTTTCTTCGCCTGTAACTTCCTAGTTGGCTTTTCTTCGTACCGCGCGACGATTTATACTGTTAAAATTCACCATTTTTTAAAAATTCCTTCCAAATGGTGGATTTAAATAAAATTTTTCACTTTAAAAATAATAATTGAAAAAATTAAGGAATGCGAATAGCTTCAGCCAAAGGAGATATAAAGGAGATCAAAGATTTTGGCCCGTATGCAGTTAAAAAATATCAAATGGTTCAGCCTGTAGGTTACGGCAGGATACAAATTTTAAAATCTCAAAATCTTTGGATCAAATGGGTTTACAGACCTCTGGTAGGGCCTACTTCCTCAAAAATAAACTATATTTGTTATATATATATATGTAAAAAATATCATTGCTGATAAAAACTTTTATTTTTTAGGTGAATCCAAAAGAAAAATGTTAACTGTAGTACCCCCTTAATATAGTTAAATTAAATTAAAACAGTAAAACACATTCATTAAATTGATTTTGTATACGGAAAGACATGTTTAACCCTTTGAAGCATGGTGGTAACCCACGATACAACCTCGATTTCTTTAGATTTTTGTTATTTACTTTGTTGTTAATCTATTCAGATGCTGTTTTTTGCAATTTTCAGTTAGTTTAGTGATGAGAGAACATAAAAATATAGTTTAATTAACAAAATTGTTTATAATAAATGATTTATAAATAAACAAACATAAAAAATCATGTTTTTTTCGGCAAATTCATTTTTGAAGAATCTGTTGAAGATAGTACCTTGAAGTTCGGTGTGGATACGTTTTTGGGGTCGCTGATTACGAATCCGATGTCAGATTTGCAAAATTCAAGATGGCGGATCAAAGATGGCGGACATCAAAATTTAAATCTTCGAGAATGTCGATGAAAATTGTTACTCAGAGGTTTTCGGGGTCGCTGATTACAAATCTGACATCAGATTCGTAATCAGCGACCCCGAAAACCCCTGAGTAAACATTTTTAGCCTCAAATACACTATTTTTAATTTTTTCGTCCGCCATCTTTTGTCCGCCATCTTGGATTTGAAAAAATTAAAATTCTGATGGCATATTCGTACTCAGAGACCCCAAAAATGCCTGAGTAAGAAATTTCAGGCCAAAATAGTGAATAGAAAAATGTGTGCTTCAAAGGGTTAAAGTATAGCAAAAAGATTTTTGGTCGAAACATGATTTACGGCGATGATTATATGAAAAAAACTGAAAACCCCTCCAAATTTGTTCCATAGTTGGTACTTTTACCTTATACGGGCTATGAACGCGCCCATAGTTGGAGCAAGTCTGAGAATAGGCAAAAAAGGGCCCGCGCCGCTCGCGCGATTGCTATGCTCCAAGAAATATATATATAGATATACGCGCGATCAGTGCGTTGCGTCGAGGCGGAGTGGGGGAATCGGTAGAAGATGATTCGGCCGGCGCAACTCACGAAAGTCGGCGGTGCTCGCACCAAACTGTATACAACGTGCGATCAGTTCCATGAATCGTTGCGGAGCGGGGGAAATCGAAGGTGCGGCTCGGCCGCCGCTGGCTCGCGTTAATCCACGATGTGCTCGAACTATACGTTTGACACTGCCTCTGCGGACGTCGAAGAGTGGGGGGGAACCAACAGCTCAGCTGGTCGAATCCTCAAGCGCTTGAACATAACGCGGCCGCACGAATACTGCATCGGCATCGTTGAAACGCCTCCGCGGCGGTGCTCAGAGGAGCTCGGAAGGATTCGCCGAATTGCCGCTGGTTGCAATGTTGTAATATGAGCGCGCGGGGACTCAGTGTCTGCGCCGTTCGCGAGCCGTTTTTCAGTTTCTAGCGATTCTAGCTATATCCCGGGCGCAGGAAAATTTGTCACTTCTGTCTTCTCATGTAGCAACCTGTTGATGCATTTGGAAAAACTAATCATCGCTTTTTATAGTTTTTGAATCGTAGAATCTGTAACGGGATGACTAATGGGGGAAAATCCCATAAAACCACAGGCCAGCGATGCCCTAGAACACGGTGCCACAGGTGTCAGACTAAAATGATTTTCCCGGGGATCTGCCTCTGGAATCCCGAAAACAATGCGAACTTCGCTTTCCAACTTATTGGATCGCTGCGTGAAAAGCGCGCGCTCGAAGAGTAAAGCGCGCGGCCGCTAGACTCAGATATGAAAACGACCGGGGGAGTCGTTTTCCCGCGGAGGCGACGGTATCCGGAAGAAGGTTAGGTTAAGGTCGATAAATAAAAAAATAGCCTCAGTTATTTAGGAAAACAATAACAAAGTCTATTAAAACAATCCTTATACATAAATACACGTCGCGCTGCGCGCCGACAAGAAGACGGGATCAATGTATGCGGGCTCAATGTATGCGGGCGGATCAATGTATTTATTTTCGCTGGACCAGTGAACGCACCACCGGCCGCTCGCCGCTGCGAGCCGAAAATACACAAATAGATCGCTGCGCGGGAAGTACAGAGAGGCTTACCGGGAGGGGAAGCACTCCCCTCGTCGCTCGCTCACGAATCCGCTCCTGCGTCAGGCCTTATCCTCCAGTTTACTTCGGAGTGTTCAGGCCGAGTCCTAACATCCAGCGTGCACCTACAGACGCTTCCTTTGGACCCCAGGAGTGGTTTGGATTGTTCACATGCGCTGCTCTCCGTGGACGGTACGTGGACGGGCGCTGCGCTGTACCGGTCTATCACACGGTGGCCGTTTTCTCCGGACGATCTACCGGTCTCTCTCTATGTGGCGTGAAGTGTGTTGACGTGTGCTACCACCGCTCCGACATTTTTTGATCTTTTTGAATGGTTTTATACCGTTTTTAATTAGAAGTGTTGTGCTGTCGTGTGCCGGGGGGTTGTGCTGCACCTGTGTGTTTAAGTGAATAAGTGCACAAGCTTTAAATAGTTCTGAGAGTCGTAAAGAACTCAACTTTGCGACAGACTGCTTTGTACCGATACAACTTATACGCCTAACTTATCGCATCTGTCACTTCGCTTCCTTGACCATCATCGGCAGAGCCAGGTGCATATAATCATCGTCGGCAAATTGTCCCGCTGTGCTGCATAATACACCAACGGTCGGGCCAAAGGTCAAAAACCTCTCCAGCGCCTCGCCAGAATGTATGGTAGACCGTGTAGTTTTTCACATACACACACGCGCACACACAGCTACAAACAGAATCAAAACAAACCGCGGATTTGGCTACACCAAATAACGACTCAAGTTCACAATATAGGCAGTTGAGTTGAATTATATTATTCTCATCCGATTACAATGGCCCCAAAGTCCTGCGCTATCTGCAAAAAAGTGGATAGGAAAGGAGCAACCATTGTGCACTGTTCCAATTGCAACAAACCCTATCATGATGTATGTCAAGTTATGACTAAAGTGCAAAAATGCACTACACTTATATGCAACTTATGCAAATTAAAGATCTCCAAATCAAAGACTGTGAAGAATGTTACACAAAGCCAGTATGAGTCAGAGTTGCACGAGAATCTGCCAAACGCGCCTCTATTAGCTTCTACTCCAGCACACTCGGTTGCTGCCATAAAGGCGCCGATCATTGCGAAGCGGGTTGCTATCTGGAAGGCTCCCACGGAACAGTGCAACGTATCGTCGAACTCTAACCCCAGTACATCTCTGACGAGGAAAGATGATGGGAACAACGGCAGCAATAACACCAGCAGCACCAACAGCAACGCCTACAACACCAGCCATACCAGCAACAACACCAGCAACAACTCTTCAAGTACAACTTCCTTCAGCGCCTTATAGGAGATTAACGATGGTCCTAAGAGGAAGGAATTTCTGGGCGACTTATCTAGCTATATGCAGAAACGAGGGACGCCAATCAACCGACTGTCGATAATGGCGAAATCCGTGCTGAACCTATACGAGCTGTACAACCTGGTGGTCGCGCGGGGCGGCCTCGTCGACGTCATCAACAAGAATGTCTGGCAGGAATTCATCAAGGGCCTCCACCTCCCGTCAAGCATAACCTGCGTGGCGTTCACGCTACGTACCCAATACATGAAATACCTGTAGCCGTACGAATGTGGGAAGAAGCACCTATCGACACCAACAGAGCTGCAATCGGCGATCGACGGCAACCGTCGTGAGGGTCCCCATCACCCGCATCATCCGCAACACCAGCAGGCAGGTCTGGGACAAACGCCTAGCGCTGGTGAGTTAATGACAACTAGCGTAGAAGGGGCTACTCCGGCGGCGAATTTAAACTGCGCGGAGGAGTCCTTCTCTATTTTTAGAAATTCGACTAACTTCACCAGCGGAACACCATCAACGGGAGAGAGTTACTCCAGCAAAAATATTATTGTACCGCAGAGCACCCTGGATTTATTTTTCCAACACTTTAATATGCCCGAGGATCAGTTCGACGAGATCAAGTCCTACATGGCCCGTAATCTCGCGACCGCGGGTAATACTTCGTCCTTCGCACCAGCTGTAGAGGAGACTAACAAGGACCTGGTGTCGAGTATTTCGGACCTTAAGGAGTTGGTGACGAAGCAGTCTTCCCAGCTGGAAGAACTGTAGATGTATCGTCGGTTGCTCCTGGAGGATAATAGACTCCTGAAGGAGCCAGTCGAATCTCTAAGAGATAGTATTGGTGCTCTACGGGATAATAATAACAATAATAATAAGTTTAATAGTAGTAACGTTAATTATAATGAAAATGTTTTGCGTAATTTCAATATTGACTGTCACTCGAGTATTGACTGTAATGCCGGCATCACCTCCCCCCATATCACCACTACTCTAACATCAATCAACCCTCCCCCCGTGCCTCGTCGCGGGTCCGTGGGTGCGGAGTCCGGTGACGAATGTGTTGAGAACTGCGAGGTAGTAATTCATGGTATCTTAAAACAAGATCTTTCTGTCTCTGATGAGACTTTAAATAAGATCGCCCTCGCAGTGCTCAGCATCATTCTCCCGTCCTTAGAACGCAGGAATGTCGCTGAAGTCCGCTCCCTCGTGCCCCGCGGCTCATCCCGGGGGAACAGGGACTAAAAGGGGGGTGACTTGCGATCGACTTCGGGGGTAGGGGCACCACCGTCTTGCGTTGTGAGGCTATCGCGAGCGGATCTGGTCAGAGATGTGATGAGAGCCAAGCGCGCGCTTGCCAATAATTATTTAAATACTACTGACATCAACCCCGAGTTGCTTGGTCAGTCTTCGGAGGTCTGTGTGTAGGATCGTAAAATTTTCATTAATGAGTTGTTGCCCCACAAAAAATTCAAACTTTTTAAGAGTTTGAAGCCCATTGCACAGGGGCTGGACTTCAAATACGTCTGGCACGTGCGCGGAAGATTTCTGGCTAGGCAGAGCGGTGGCGGGCGCGCGCATGTCTTCGCCTCAGCTGCCGACTTGCAGGCTATTCACACGGCGTGTCGGACCTCTCCTACTAAAAGACGGCCATCATCTAACGCAACAGATAGCGACAGTGATCGAACGCCACTCGACGGTCCAAGAGTAGGTCCGACCAGTAATTCGGCAGCACCATCCTGACCAGTGGGCTCCCAGTGCAAAGGGACGAGGGGTGGGCTTTCGCGAATTACGTCTTATTTTTAAAATTAACATATGCATATGAATGGTTAAAAACGATATTCGTATACAGATAAAATAAATCTCGAGTAAGCCCCGCGAATGCAGGAGCAATCGAAATTTAGTACGTCTCTAAAATTAAAAACTTGGTACGGCAGAAGGAAAACACCTGCAATAAAATTGATAATTTTAAGGAAAAATGTACACTTAGTTATCTTAAAATTCTTGTTGTCAAATCTTGTGTGAACTCGTAGTGCTTGCGTTCGGCACAGTTTGTTCACTAAAAGATTTTTGTAACAACAATGACGTTGGGACAGCGCATTTTAAAAGGTGCAATCGAAAAAGCAGAGTTAGAGGGCCGGTCGATGCTGATACCGTGTTGCCACAAAGGCAAGAATGCCTCTCAAAATAGCAAGTGAGAATGAGACGGAGAAAAGCGAGTCAGCGAGTGAGAATGATGCGAACAGGTCGAGTCCGGTACTGGAAAGCGTGTGAAGGCGAGAATAATCGATAGCAATATGCGATCGATAGTGACGGTAGCAGGTGACAGAGCGAAGGCGACGGTGCCACAGCGACCTGAGAAAACGATGAAATTTTGAGAGGTAACCCGTAAACCAAGTATATAAAACGTACGAAAAATAAATCCAATTGGTACATACAGAAAAATTATATGTGAATATAAACGATATCAAATTATAATTCTACAAAGGAAAATCTAGCTAGTAAAACTTCTAATGATAATTTGTACTGCAGTAATGCATGAACAACTCCAAATCATTTCGAAGCAAATGGCGGAGTTTAGTCGAAAAACGAGCGAACTGGCGAGTGACGATAAAGCGAGGGATGAGCGACTGCATCCGATGGAACAGCAAGTGAGGGCGACTGAAACTCAGTGCTGAAAATGAAATTGATATCATATTTAAATATCACAAAAACAAGAATTATTGATTGTCTTGTGACACACGATAAGAACCTTGATCTTTGTCAGCTCCAATAGTAAATATGAGTAATAGCTTAAATGGAATTGCGCATGATTAACCTTGAAATATTGTTCTGCTTAAAATATTCAATGAACTCGTAGTGTTTGTGTTCGGCACGGTTTGTTTATTGAAAAATTTTAATTAAAGGCATGGCATTAATGATGCTGGATGAAAAATATTTGTCTGTTTAAATTCTTAAACTCGTAGTGTTTAGGCACGGTTTGTTTATTGAAAGATTTTAATTACACGCATGGTATTAATGATGATGACATACTACTGGCATGTAACGACAGAGAGAAAATGCGTAAGACGAAACAGAGTCTTAGTAGAAATTTTGAAATGACTGATATAGGAGAGCTTAAATATTTTGGTCTGGAAATCAAAAGAGACAGAGAAGCGAGGGTAATGAAAATCGACGAACAAAAATATATCATAAAATTGAAAACTAAATTCGGCTTTCAGGACATGCACCCACAACGAACGCCCATAATTACGAATCAAAAGTGAAAAGAGCGAAAAGAGACTGAAAACATTGATGTACTTATAACGACAGAAAATAACGATAATATACCTTATTGCGAAGTTACAGGTACATTTTGTACTGAGCAAATGCATGCAAGTCCGACATAGTTTATGCGGTTAACGTATTAAGCAGGCACCAAATCATCATACCGGCAGCGACTGGCGAGGAGTGATACGAATGTTCAGATACCTTAAGGGTACTAAAGCTGTAGGCTTGAATTATCTTGGCAAAAGCGACATTCTCGAAAGTTATTCGGATGCGAGTTTTGGCGACCGTAAAAGTTCTCTGACAACGAGCGGCTATATCATTAAACTTCTTGGAGATGCCATTGCTTGAGGGACACGCAATGTGTCTAGCGGAATATGTATTAATGAGCGACTATAGTAAAGAATTGATCTCTATACATAATTCCCTAAAATGTGCTATCCAGAGAGTTTACGTTGATTATTTTATGGTGCGATAATCGATCAGCTAAATCAAACGTTAAAACGGGCGACGGAAATGAATTGCGACATATAACCGATGTAATAGAGCATCATGTGAGAGAATGCTTGTACATGTAATTTGAATTGCATAAAATTAGCTGGACTAATTTTAATTTTAGAATTATCATTTCATTCTGTTTATAGTGTTTTTCTATGTTACAGACGACAAATAACGATTTAAAGGGCAGCGTGGCTTAAGGTACCCGGGAGGGAGTGTTAGAATTTGTGGGTCCTCTTAAGCCGCTGCCGCACTCGCCATCTCATATCTACTCTAGCGCCCCCTTTAGATACTGAGCACGGCTCTGTGCGGAGGGCCAGTCAGTGCTCTACGAGAGCTGAAGCGAGTGACATCGCGTCCGAGTCAGATTATACTTTTACTTATACTTATATTTATATCTGTGTTTTATTGATTAGCGAGTGTCGAGTGATCTGTAGTTCCAATAAATTACTTATACTTTAATACTCCGTGTGTGCGTGTATACTCATTTGTGTCCTGGATTCCTGCTTCCACCATCCACATATACTTATCAAAAACATAAAAAGGGGATTTAGTTTTGAACAAACATCTACAAGACAAAGTTTTCCTTATTCGTTCACCCATTCTGAATATGAAAAAAATTATTTACAAGCCCTATTGAATAGTAAACTTTTTGTCGCTACTTTTAAATCTAAAAATTGATGAAAATTTCGTCTTTTCTCTAAACGACGACACCTATCAATACTGCCGTCTTCGTATTTGATCATTGCATGCATAATTATCTAAACTGAAATTATATTACTTTAAAACTTATGGTTTTCAGTGTAGATAATTATATACGCAAAGATCAAAAATAGACAGTTGCCAATAATGATCAGTGTTGTAGTTTAATACAAGACAATATTTTTTATATTATTTTAAATAATTTTTTTTACATTCATAAAAAGGAATATTTTATTTCACGTTCACAAAAAATGAAAGAACAAGAAAAATTTAAACTGATGATTGTGCCTTCAAAACAATTTTATAAGTAAAATTTATAAGTACTTGGTATGCTCGCGAAGAAATTTTCGCCACAAAATTTTTAGTAAACTCATAAACACGAGAGCCAAAATTTTTGAAAAGTATTTTTCATGTATTCTTAGCAGTTTTGCACTATTTTCACCACCCTGAACGAAAGGTTCCCGATGGATTTTGACATTGGCAATTTTTTTATGAGTGTCTGGTAAGCTCTAGAAGAAATTCCCGAGACAAAAATTTTTAGTAAACTCATAAACACCGGAGACCAAATTTTCGAAAAGTATTTCCCATTTTGCTCCAATTTTTTTTAAGCTTGTATTATTATACTAAATAAGATATTAAAAATTAGGCGGGGTATTAGATCTCGTTATCCAGATAGAATTTTCGATAGATCATCCCTTAGGTGTTCACGTATACTCGGTATGCGCTAGTATAGCCCCAATCTTCCCTTCAAAGCAGGGTTTTACGGCCATACGATTTTCTTGTTAATTCTTTTTAAGCTTGTGTTATTATACTGAAAAAGATATTAAAAATTTGACGGAGTATAAAACTTCGTTTTCGACATAGAATTTTTCAGATGTCATGGTGTATGTGTCCATGTATACGCTGTATGCTATCGTATTGTCCCAATCTCCCCTTCAAAGCAGGATTTTCCGGACATATGATTTTCTGGTTAATTCTTTTTAAACTTGTATTATTATACTAAAGAACATATTAAAAATTTGGCGGTGTATAAGACTTCTTTTTCGGGATAGAATTTTTGATATGTCACGGTGTATGTGTTCATGTGTACGCTGTCTGCGCTAGTATCACACCAATCTCCCCTACAAAGCAGCATTTTCCGGACATACGATTTTGCTCCAAATTTCTTTTTAAGCTTGTGTTATTATACGAAAAAAGTTATTAAAAATTTGGCGGGGTATAAGATATTGTTTGGGAGATAGAATTTAGATATAACATGATTTATATGCTCACGTATACGCTGTATGCTATAGTATCATCCCCATCTCCCCTTCAAAGCAGGGTTTTCCGGACATACGATTTTCTTGTTAATTTTTTTTAAGCTTGTGTTATTATACTGAAAAACATATTAAAAATTTGGTGGGGTATAAGATCTCGTTTTCGAGATAGAATTTTCGATAGACAATCCTTTAGGTGTTCATGCATACGCTGTCTCCCCTCATATTGCTCCAATCTCCCAATCCAAGCATGGTTTTCCGAACAAACGATTTTCTTGTTAATCTTTTTAAGATTGTATTATTATACTAAAAAACATATTAAAAATTTGGTGGGGTATAAGATCTCATTTTCCAGATAGAATTTTCGATAGATCATCCTTTAGGTGTTTACGCATACACTGTCTGCGCTCGTATCGCCCCAATCTCCCCTTCCAAACAGGGTTTTCCAGACACGCGATTTTGCTCCCAAATTTTTTTAAGCCTATTTTACTATACTAAAAATGATATTAAAAATTTGGCGTGGTATGAGACTTCGTTTTCGAGATAGAATTTTTGATATGTCATGCTTTATGTTTTCACGAATTCCCTGACCGCGCTCATATCGCCACAATCTCCCCTACAAAGCAGGGCTTTCCGGAAATACGATTTTCTTTTTAATTTATTTTTAAGCTTGTATTATTATTCTAAAAAACGTATTAAAAATTTAGGGATGTATAATACTTTGTTTTCAAGATAGAATTTTTGATATGTCATGGTGTATGTGTTCATATGTACGCTGTATGCGCTTATATCGCCCCAATCTCCCCTTAAAAGTAGGGTTTTCCAGACATACGATTTTCTTGATAATTTTTTTTAAGCTTGTATTAATTATAGGAAAAAATATATTTCCTACGAAGCAGGGTTTTTGCGGACATATGATTTTCTTGTTAATTCATTTTTAAGCTTGTATTATTATACTAAAGAAAATATTAAAAATTTGGAATCCACACCGCTCTAGCGGTAAAATTACTCCTGCATCGTGCACGAGTTTTTCTGTGTGCTCTTTCTGTAATTTTCGCCGACCGTCGTGAATTACGCGCCACTCGTCGCGCGTCGCAGCACATTCGGATGTTTTAAGAGCTAAGTGTGCTCTCGCTACTACGAGCGCATGCGGCAAACATAAATTGTCTTCGTTTTTTATTGTTACGATCGAGTGTTTACGAAGACTACCTATGCTTAGCGCTTGTTTTGGTCATGCTCTCCATGGGCCGACACCATTTCAACGTAATATATATGTAAGGTTAGTGTGTCATCGATACCCAAAACTGCGTTACTTTGACTTATAGAATTTATCAAATTCCATAAATCTAAGTAACTGAAATTTTCAATAGGCCTGAACGACAACCCGCCGGGCCTCCGCGCAAACCGATCACTGCGAATACTCACGCCGATTCATGTGCTAGGTGGAACGTTAGATGTAATGTATTCGTAAATGTCTCAAATGCTTTCCTCGAGCCATAATACAGGATTTTCCCCGGCAGGTGGGTCAAGTATATTAAAACTGACCGTGCGGCCGTGAACAGCAAACCTACGCATGTACTGTTCTCCCTCGGCAGCTATAATAAACCGCTCGGGCCCTGCGTCAGCCCCGTCGTCGCCCGTGATGCTACCACTGCTGCTGTGACTGCTGTTGCTTCTGCTACGACCTTCACGAGCGCCTACCTGAAGAGGGGATTGACGGGCCTCTAAATGAATAAAATGAATTGTCGTCAGCTTTTAATATTATTTAAACATTTCTCTTTTTTAGTCATTTTCTATTCTTCCGGTGGCCCGCGAAAACTCTCGCTTACACGAACTAATAGACTCGCGAGATTTATTTCCATATACAACGGCAAAAATATATTTTCCGCCTGGTCATGGAACCAACGCAACAGCTGTGCGCGTGGTGTATGGAGTATATTCAAAAACCACTCGTAAACCCCCGGTATATCGGAAATGTCATAAGGATAATGGTACAATATACTATCCCGATGTCTTATGATTAAAAAAGAAAAATATTTTTGTTTTCAACAACATGGTCTTTTTTTACATTACAAAAAAGAAAAATTAATTTAACTTACGCTCATTTATACGCAGATGAACTTCGTCCTAAGGGTCAAAGTTATTATCGTATCCTTCGGGATCTCCAAGGTAAAAATTGCTTAAGATGTTGTATCGATTTTCCGCGGTATTCGCGATGCCTACATCTGCTGACGCCTGAGGAGGATCACTCAAAAATGCCCGGTGAACAGCTTCCCCCGGCTCCACGTATGCTGATAATGCCTCCAGTATATTCTCGCGCTCATTTTCTACCGCCTCCATTTCTAGATTCGCCCTTTCATGGTCTTCCACATTAATAAGGTTCGGGCTTACGGGGAGCTCCTCTTCGCTGCCAGACACCGCTTCTGTAGGCGGATTATTGGCGTAAAGAGGTGCGTTGTGTACGTCAGCAACCCAGATTTGCTGCTGCGGGCTACCGTCATCAGCCTCGTCGCTATCAGTGTCAAACGATAGCCTGCGAGCTACAGGATTTTGTCGTCCATCAGTGCGCGCCGAACCGCTTGCCACCCCAGACGGCCGCGGTTGAGACGGTGATATTCTTCGGTGCCCTCAGTGTAGCAGCAGTACGAGCTGTCCGTGCTTGAGCGTCTTGGACAGCCCGCGTTCCCCATAAAGCGGCTCAGTGATTAGTGTGTGTTCTGGTGTGTAGTGTAGTGTTCCAGCGCAATGAAGTCGATCAGTGCGCACCGACTCGCGTACTACGACAAGCTGACATATAAGCGCGCCAAAATACAACAATATATTAAAGTTAATTTTGGTGCGTTTAACGATGTGCAGCGGGATTCAGCCTTTATGTCGGAATTTGTAGGCGAAATTAGTTGTCGGTTTGCCGCGGCAACATCGCCGCATACCCGCGCGTACTACAGCGAGCTCCTGAAGGAGATGACGGACGTGCTGTGCAAACTAAATACAGCGGCGAATATCCCCCTAGAAAAATTTGATACGGCGCACAGGCATGCCATGGCGTATACAGAAAAGTTACCCACATGATGGCGATGGTGTCAACATTCACAAGAAGTACTCAAAAAACCGAAGCATCCGTGCTCTATTTGCGAGCTACGATATGCACCGTGAAGCACGTATCGACATCGACGGTGCGTTTGCATGCCTCGAAAGTGACATGGAGCAACCAGTATCGATGCGGTGTGTGCGCTAAGTAGTGATAAGTATTTTATATTTCGTGCTTAAAAACGATGACTGAAAAGTGAAACCGAAATAAAATGTTTGTAATTGACTGAATGCTTATGCTGTGTTTGTAAAATAGTAATTCGTATAACGTTAAAATAAAAATTGTGCGTTCGTGATGTCGCTAGTTATATTAACGTAAGACTAACTTTCTTCTCCGATTAAATAAAGAAAAATTTATTTTTTCATCAACAGCCTTTTTATTTGCAGACCTCTCCTTTACACCAACTCCCTATTCCCACCCCCAACTTCTCATTGCGAACACACACACACACACACACACACACACACACACACACACACACACACACGCACGCACGCACGCACACACACACGCACGCACGCACGCACACACACACGCACATGCACGCACGCACACACACACACGCACACGGTCTATACAGCGAGAGGCCTCGCTCCAGCACCCTATGGGTCTTTATGTCGTAGAGCCTATAGCCAAAGGTCTCTCCCACCACCACCACGACGAGTCGGGACATAGACGGCGACACGCGCCGGGCAGGTATTGCGGCATGGCGTCATGGCGGGCGCGGTAAGTGGGTCATTATTTATGGGTAATAATCCGCCCCATTGTTTATCCTTATTAGCTTGTGTTCACACCTGCTAATGGCCTTGTCACATTTGGGATCCATACACACAGCACGCCGTCTATACAGCGAGAGGACTCGCACTAGCACCCTATGGGGTCTTTATGGTGTAGCGCGTATAGCCAAAGCGCTCGCCCCCCACCACCACCTCGAGTCAAGGCATATACGGCAACACAAGTGGGGCATGTATAGCGGCATGGCGTTATGGCGGGCGCGATAAGGGGGCGATTGTTTATGGGTAATAAATCACCCCCCATTGTTTACACTAATTAGCTTGTGTTCACACTTGCTACTGTAAACACTTAGGTTAATGACCTTGTCACACTTGGGGCCCCATACACACCGCACAGCGGGGTGCCATATGGCCCCTACGCACGGCACAGCGGGGGACCGTCTCGCTATACCGGTCCCCTTACTACTGATGTGCTATATAATTTACTATTCTGCAATTGATATTTATTCGTTAATGACTCTATATACTTAGTTTGACTTAATTTCATATCATAATTTCGGTAATTATACTCTACATTAATACCAAGGTATTCTTTAACTTCTCCTAGATCTTTCATTTAAAATTTTTCTGACAAGACTCTTTTTAATTTCTTAATTTTCTTTTTACACTTACTACAAATTAACAAATCATCGACATATATTAATAAGTAAATTTGATCTATACCCTCCCCTTGAGTATATAAACAATAATCTACATTACTCCTTTAAATTTTATCTTTGTTAAATATTCATCCAAACATTTATACCATGCTCTTCGACTTTCTCGTAGTCTGTACAATGCTTTACGTAATTTACACACTTTGCTTGTTCCATCGCTATAATCTTTCGGTTGACCGACATATACCTCCGAGCTTACTTCTCCATTTAAAAATGCCGATACTATATCCATCTGTTCTATAATTAGTCAATTTTGGGAACAAAAAAAAACAAAATTTTTAAGGTTTGCATTTTAGCAACTGGAGCGTATATGTCGTCAATAACATTTATCTGCTGAAACCCTCTTACAACTAATCTCGCTTTATATGTATCGTCAGATTTCTTACTATAAACCCATTTTACATCTAGTACCTTTTCATTTGGTATCTTTTCAACTAATTCCCATGTTTTATTTTCATTTAAACTTTCTATTTCTTTATCCATAGCTTTTACCCAGATCTCACTATCATTACTACTTATCGCATCCTCAAATGTATATGGAGTATCTGCCCTGCAGTAATTTACATAAATATTATTCGAAATATTCTCTAGATATCTTAGTGGGCTTTTTCTTTCACGTGTAGATCTACGTGGGACATTCAATAGTTCTAAATTCTTCTTATTCGCCCGTATGGAAATAACAAATGTAAGAAAACGTAAGAAACCGTTAGAAACCGTAAGAAACCGTATAAAACCGTATAAAACCATTGATTTTCGGACATTTTTTTACGGTTTTATACGATTTCTTACGGTTTCTCACGGTTTCTTACGTTTTCTTACAAATATGACTAATTTTGTCAAATTAGTCGGTAAAAACAAATTGTAAAAAAATGTAAGGAAATGTAAAAAAATATAAGAAAATATATGAAAACGTAAGAAAATGTATAAAAATGTAAACTATTACATATTCTTACATTTATATACACTTTTATACACTTTTAAGCAGTTTTCTATATTTTTATACGTTTTCTTACATTTCATTAAAATTGGTACATATATAAGAAAATTTTCCGGAAAAAATTTTAATTTTTTTAAATGTATAAAAATGTGTAAAAATGTATAAAAGTGTATATAACCGTATAAATCGTTTCCCATAAAATGTCCGAAAACCAATGGTTTTATACGGTTTTATACAGTTTCTTACAGTTTTGTACAATTTCTTACGGTTTTCTACATTTTCGTACATTTCTTTTTTTCATTTGGGCGCCACTTTTAGTTCCTGTTCATTCATTTCATTTTTGCTTCCGAAAACGTCATCGTCCCCGAGATCGCTCTCATTTCCTCTAAGTGACTCGAGAGTCGAAGTAGAAGGAAAAGTATTAGACTCACGCTCATCAAGTCCTGTACATTTTGCGTTTTCCTCTATTATATCTACATGCCTAGAAATTATCATTTTATTATTTAATAGGACTCTATATCCTACCTCACTATATCCTAATAGGATTCCCATATCTGCCTTTTTATCCCATTTAGAAATTCTTTTATGTTCCGGTTTTCTCACAAAAACTCTACTCCCGTAAAGACGTAAATGTTTGACATCCGGCAGTTTATTAAAAAATATTTCGTACGGAATTTTTCTCTCTATCGTATTAGTCAACGTTCGATTTTTCAAATACGTCGCTGCACAAATAATTTCGGGCCAAAACCATTTATGAACGTTTGCCTCTGTTAAACATCGCGCCATATCCGTTATAGTCCTACTGAATCGTTCCGCGGTTCCGTTTAACTCATGTACATATGCTGGACAATTATTTAAGATGATACCTTTTTCTTTGGCAAATTTATAAAAGCTATTATTTAAATATTCTTTCCCGTTATCACATCTCAAAACTTTTACTTTCTTTTCAGATAAATTTTCACATTCACTAATAAATCTAACTAAGCAATCAACAACTTCGTCTTCAGTTTTGATACAATAAACCTTCGCGATTTTGCTATAATCATCAATGAAAGAAACAAAATAATTTTCTCCATTAAACCCTGTAGTTTTAAATGGACCGCATACATCTGTATAAACTATCTCTAAAATATCTTTAGCTTTTACTAAATGGCAAATTATGCATCTTATTTTCAATACACGTTTTACACTTTATAAATTCCGATTCAAGTTTATTTGTAATACCCGTTAACAACTCTTGTTTACATAGTGTATTTAGATACCCGTAATTTATGAGTCCTAACATTCTATGCCATTTCTCTTTGAAACTCAAATTATTATTGCTAAAGTCGGCTATGTTAACAAAATTTCTCTCTATGTTGCAAAGGTACTTTTTATTTTGTAAATTCGATTTTCCTTGTAGCCTACAGCTATTAATTTATTATCTTTATCTATTATCCTTGCTATATTTCCCTTTGAAATAATCGTATTGTTATCTGTTAATTTGCCAAGACTTATTAAGTTTGTATTCATTTTTCGGCATAAAAACCATTACTCATATTTACTTCATTCTTTTTACCAAACGCGTCAAAATAGCTAACTACATTTCCAATTTTCGTCGCTTTTATATAGCTATTATTCCCTAAGTATATATTTACCGGTTCTTTAAAATTTATACATTTTTCAAAATAATTCTCATTATTAACTACATGATCGGAGCACCCGCTGTCGAGTAACCATTATATCTTATTACCTAGCCTACCTTGACTATAGTTACCCTGCGCCGCATACGCCGCACAGTGTACTACTGTCATGAAATTCGTCCGAAAATCAAATAACATTTGAACGAAAAGGTCTAAAAAGACGATTCAGGTCGCATTTGGAAGCTAAATAGATGTGGAATACAGGAAAATTATCATTAAGACTTTATCTTGATTTTATGACGTTGGAAAAATGACCTTAAGTTGGATAATTTGAAAAAACGCCTTTTCGGGGCTTCAATTCCAAGATTTTACTGTTACTCTTGTTTTTGGGCATCCATTTCCAATGAAGCCATGCTCCTGCCAAAAAGAAGGGAATAGTTGCAGGATAGTTGCTAGCTGTAAAGTAAACGAGAAGACATTCTCACAGCAAACTACTCGCAATATAGTGTTAGCGTGTCGATAAGATCATATATAGCACCATATATTTACCAAGATATGTTGAGAGAATTGAAAGGGATCTTTGGACTTGAAAATCGGAAAAGCACATGTGCATTTTTAACTAAGACCACCTCACCCTTTTACAAAGTTTACCACAATCTCCACAAACAATGCAATAGATACAGAGGGATTGTATATGCAATTTCAGATCTACTCAATCAGCCATTGTCTAGGAAAAGACATTTTTTCTTGAAAATTTCCTGAAAAACACACAGAAAAGGCAATAGCTTCACATTTGCCGATTATTTAGATTTGAAGCTTGATATACAATCCCTCAGCAATTATTGAATGGTGTGTAAACTTTAAGATATAATTAGCGAATGGAAACGCATCTTTGGGCTCAAAAGTCGAAAAGCCGCATGTGCATTTAATACTAAGACAACCTGACCCTTGCTCAAAGTTTACCAGAATGTTCACACACAATGCAATGCATGCTGAGGCTTTGTATATTAAGTTTCAGATCTACTCCATCTGCCATCAGCGAGTTTGGAGGAAATTACTTTTCTTTCTTAAAAATTTCCTGAAAAAGCACAAAAATTGCAATATCTTCATACTTGCTAATTATGTAGATCTGAAACTTGATAAACTGTCCCTCAGCATATATTCCATTATGTATGGAAAGTGTAAGATACTTGTAGGTAATAGAAAGGGATCTTTGGAACGAAAAGTCGAAAAGCCGCATGTGCATTTTCGACTAAAACCTCCTCACCGTTTCTCAAGGTTTACCAGAATGTTCACACACAATGCAGTGGATGCTGAGGCATTGTATATTGAGTTTCAGATCTACTGAATCAGTAAGCACGGAGAAAATGACTTTGTTCTTAAAAATTTCCTGAAAAACACACAGAAACTGCTGTAACTCCATACTTGCTGATTATTTAGATCTGAAACAAGGTATATAATCCCTCAGCATGCATGATATGATGTGTGTAAAGCTGAAAATATTTTTAGAGAAAGGAAAGGGATCTTTGGACGTGAAAGTCGAAAAAGCGCATGTGCATTTCCAACTAACAAGTACCCGAACTGTCAAATTCAAAAAAATTCCAAACCCATATTAAAAAGTAGACCTCCATGCGAGATTCACGAAACCATTTTTTTTATCGGCTGAGAAGCGCTTTATAAGGGTTAAAATCACCCCTAAAGTTTACCCCCAAGAAACGTTTTTTTGATATATCTCGGCTTCTACTTAACTTTTTTTAACGAAACAAAATGGAAAGAGTTTCTTATTAAAAAGCCAAGAAATCCGTGGTAGTATGAACATTAAGGGTTGCATCCCTTATTTTTTAGAGGGTGAAATTGTGTTTTTTTAAGAATAATTTTTGTTGTGAGAATTCATAAAATAATTAAAAATAGGTCAAAACATACAACCCCTTAAGAGGTGGTAAACCACCCCTAACACAAATGAATTAGGTATATTTTTTTGATCATTAAAAATATTACTTATGTCGACTGCAATTTACTATCAACTGATAAGAATTTTTCCATCGGTCTTACAGTCTTACAAATTAATTTAAAATAATTAATATTTATGGCAGTCAGATTGCCCTTGTTTATAATCACCCCCGCAGAATCTGAAATAAAAACTTAATTAAAACCTGGAAAAAACTTTGTTAGCAAAGGACGATCTTACTGCCCCCCACCACCACCACCTTGTCCAACGTTTCGAGCCCGCTCCGGCTCCTCCTCAGGGACTTAATATATATATTTTTTTGGCAATTATTTTTTTCCTTAAAATGGGTTCTTGAAGTCGTTAATCGGAATCCACAGTTAGATCCACAATAAAAATTTGAAAATAGTGAATTCAATATGGCGAAAAATTTTTTAGAAATATTTTAAATTCCACGAAAAATAATAGAATAACATAACAAAACATTGTTACATTATTATACATTTATTTACATAATATAATTTTCGCTAGGGGGTCTACATACTATTTTTCGAAGAATTTAAAATATTTCTAAAAAATTTTTCGCCATAGTGAATTCACTATTTTCAAATTTTTATTGTGGATCTAACTGTGGATTCCGATTAACGACTTCAAGAACCCATTTTAAGGAAAAAAATAATTGCCAAAAAAATATACCTAATTCATTTGTGTTAGGGGTGGTTTACTACCTCTTAAGGGGTTGTTTCGCGAAGAATGCCCAAACACACCAACTGTTATTTATTGTAGTTGGTAAAAATAATGTTTTGACCTATTTTTAATTATTTTATGAATTCGCACAACAAAAGTTATTCTTAAAAAAACACAATTTCACCCTCTAAAAAATAAGGGATGCAACCCTTAATGTTCATACTACCACGGATTTCTTGACTTCTTAATAAGAAACTCTTTCCATTTTGTTTCGTTAAAAAAAGTTAAGTAGAAGCCGAGATATATCAAAAAAACGTTTCTTGGGGGTAAACTTTAGGGGTGATTTTAACCCTTATAAAGCGCTTCTCAGCCGATAAAAAAAATGGTTTCGTGAATCTCGCATGGAGGTCTACTTTTTAATATGGGTTTGGAATTTTTTTGAATTTGACAGTTCGGGTACTTTCCTTGTAAGACTACCTGACCCTTGCTCAAAGTTTACCAAAAATGGATCTGAAGTTTGCATCGTTGGAATGCAACGAAATAATTTTTTAAGATTGATTAAAGTTATTCAACAATGGAAATTTTATCTAAACCTTTGTTTTAAAGTTAATGTATACTATAAAACACTAAATCTACACGCGAAATCAATATTATTTAATATAGGCTCTTGCTAAACGACCGTCAGATTTCATGAGAGCGCATATACCTATATATTGGTAGAACCTAACCTTCAATTTTCTGTAGTTGAAGAATTGACGCTTAAATAAAGAAAAAAATAGACAAGGATTGAGGTTTGACTAAAGAAATAATAGTCCCTTCCAGGTCGGACTGCCAAACAACGGTTTTTACGTGTTTTTAAATGTGTTATGGTTATTTGGCCGTCAGATCTGACGGTCGTTGAGCAGAGGCGTTTAATATAAACGTGAAGCAAAATGAATTTTTTTTTTATTTCATTGGACTCCAACGTTACAAACTTCAAACCCATTACCAAAATGTCCTTGTGAAAAAAAGATGAAAACCCTGCAAGATTAGAAAGAAGCTAGTATTATTGAAATAATACTTACTCAAGGAAAAGACCACAACTAAATTAGCAGAGAACTCGACCAACATCAATATCGGTCTATAGAAATCTAGGAGACACAGTGACTGCTGATAAACATTGATGACTGCCGTCTGCCGGACTGCCGTGCGCACATGGTTGACATGGTGGATGAGAGCCAGAGAGGAAGCGAAGCACTGTACTTAGCGATTATACATTATATGAGGCGTTTCACGTCAACTGTCCCAGCGCGCAGCGCGCGAGCCCCAAAACCTGCTATTTCTAACTCATGTTTATGATACTAAAAAGTACTTTAAAAAATTGTTTGATATGCGTTTTCGACGTATTTTTTCCTCAGCTTTCCAATGATGTGGGTAGTTTTTTCAAAATTTTCTATTTTCATCTTCAAAAACTCTTTTGCATTCTATTTCTCGCAAAAAACATCTAGGACACTCTTTGGAAAATATCCTTTCCTACGTAAAAAATGCTCAGTTTTCGATCTAGAGGGTAAAAAAAAATATTAAAAATACACTTTTTGAGATATAACATGTTTTGTACTTTTTGAAGGTGAAAATTGAAAATTTCAGAAAAACTGCTTACGCCATTAGAAAGCTGAGGAAAAAATACGTCGAAAACGCTTATCAAACAATTTTTTTAAGTATATTTTAGTATCATAAACGTGAGTTAGAAATAGCACGATGTGGGGCTCCAGCGGCGCGCGCTGGGACAGTTGACGTGAAACGCCTCATATGTAGTAGGCAGCTTTCTCGTGTTCACTCTGCACTGACACTTTTTCACTTATTTTCGCGAAGTTCGGCCCAGCCTTTTTCTGGCATCATCCGCGGCGCTGTTTCGCTTACGCAAACAAGTACAACGAGCCAGACAAGCTGATCAGCTGATCTGCTTCACATGCGTATGCGCGCACGCAGATATGCATACACTGCCCACACTAACCGCGAAGTCGGACCTATACATATACCTATATATAAGCATACGGCGCGGCCAGGTCGTTCAACTTCGTTCAAAGTTTACGCAAATGAGAAATAAGATTTCGGCTTCAAACTTTGTGTGGGGGGGAGGGGGTAAAGGGTTATCAAATTTAGAGCAATGTTCTTTTGATTTCGTATAACATGGTGTATTTCATTTTTATTTGCTAAAAACCGACGGGTCAAGTCGGCCGACCAGACAACCCATGACGAGTAATATAGAGTGCGCTTACAACGCCATTTAACCATCAACACTGCAGTACATAAAGTGCAGTAAACATAATTATGATAACAAAATCTATTATTTTTTTTTTGCAAATTGCGTAAAATCAAGAGGACATTGCCCTAAGTTTTATAACATTCTACACCCCTGCAAACTTTCAAATCAAAATATCAATTCGTTTTTGCGTACACTTTGAACAAAATTGTTGGAAAATTTTCCAAAATTTCTTTTTTCAAAGAAAAAAAATACTGAAAAAAAAATAAAAAAATATAAAATACTAATATATTGGGAAAATTGTAATTTATTTATTAACACACACACACACACACACACACACACACACACACACACACACACACACACACACACACACACACACACACACACACACACACACACACACACACACACACACACACACACACACACGCACATACACACACACACGCGCACGCACGCACGCACAAACACACACGCGCACGCACGCACGCACGCACGCACACCAAAAAAATGTTCATGTCAATATCTTTTTTGTATTTCTAAATACAATCAATTTATGAATTATATTTAATAAAGTTATTATAATGAAAACTAATTGGAAAATAAAAAAAAATGAGTTTTGTATGTCCAACGATTACGGGAGTAAAATTGGCTTAATCGCTTCAATATTTTTTGTAAAGATAGATTTTAGGTATTTCTCGGTCGAGTTCTTTGAACAAAATGATTGGTCCAAAAATTTCAGAGATATTTGAGGTTAAAATTTTTGTTCCGAGGTGTTAGGAATCAAAATACCTGGTTTTTGAAAAATGTTTGTGTAGATGTGTGTCTGTGTGTGTGTATACGCCTGGATCTCAGCTTCTACTCGGTCGATTTTGACCGGACAGGTATCATTTTTTTGTTTTTTTTTTGTGTGATGGCGGGTCAAAAACCCGTTTTTTGATTGGGCAGATGCGTTTTTGTTCTTTTCAAATTTTCGATTTTTTCAAAATTGTTTTTTGATTTTTTTTTAGTGATATAGGATCGAGTTATCTGAATCGGATGGGTAGCATTTGGAAGAAAATAAAAAATACCTGTATTTCCTAAAAAAAAAATTTCTAGCTATCACGATTCTTTTGTTATCAACAAAAACGTGTTTTTTAACTCCCAAACTAAACGGTAAATTTTTTTGAAAAAAATCATGATAATGCAGAATATAAATAGCTATAATCTGTAAAAACGTGAATCGATTCTGTCAATTAGTTTTTAAGAAAAAAATAAAAAAATGTAAAAAATGAGTTTTGTATGAAGCACGTTTACTTTAATAAAATTGACTTAATCGCTTTGAAATTCCTTGTAGAGGTAGATTTTGGATAAAATTTTTGTTCCGAGGTGTTAGGAATCAAAATACATGTCTGTATAGATGTCTGTATATGTGTGTGTGTGTGTGTGTGTGTGTGTGTGTGTGTGTGTGTGTGTGTGTGCGTGTGCGTGTGCGTGTGCGCGCGCGTGTGTGTGTGTATGTGTGTGTGTGTGTGTGTATGCCTGGATCTCAGCTTCTACTCGGTCGATTTTGACCGGTCAGGTATCATTTTTTTTGTTTTCTTTTTGTGTGATGGCGAGTCAAAAATCCGTTTTTTGATTGGGCAGATGCGCTTTTGTTTTTTTTTTCGATTTTCTCAAAATTTTTATTTGATTTTTTTTTCATGATAGGACCGAATTATCTGAATTTTTTTGTAAAAATTTATGACATAATTATAATTAAATTCATTTATGAAGATTTATAAGTATTAATTTATTAATTATTTATTTATTTATTTATTGATTTAGATCAACGGGCAAGAATGCCCTAGGTTTAACATAATATATACATGTATAATATATAACATATAATATACTAGCTACATTCAACGCGCTTCGCGCGTATTATTTATCTATTGATTTTTTTGTTTTTGAGGTTATGAACATGATCGTGTTAGTTTAATTTAAAAGTTTGAGTTTAAATTCTACGATAATAACGTAAGTTGATAAATATAATAATAAAATTTCTCTTAAACTATTTTCATTATTCAGCAGTTTTGAATACTTAAACTCAAGAATTCAATCTTGAAAATTTAGACATCTTAGACTTTGGCGCCTATACTATATAGATCAATCAAATGAGTCTATAACAACCAATTAAAACACTTTTATTGTGATGACAGATTTCATCCATCACTTTTTTAAGAGAAAAATAAAAAAATGTAAAAAATGAGTTTTGTATGAAGCACGTTTACTTTAATAAAATTGACTTAATCGCTTTGAAATTCCTTGTAGAGGTAGATTTTGGATAAAATTTTTGTTCCGAGGTGTTAGGAATCAAAATACATGTCTGTATAGATGTCTGTATATGTGTGTGTGTGTGTGTGTGTGTGTGTGTGCGTGTGCGTGTGCGTGTGCGCGCGCGTGTGTGTGCGTGTATGTGTGTGTGTGTGTGTGTATGCCTGGATCTCAGCTTCTACTCGGTCGATTTTGACCGGTCAGGTATCATTTTTTTTGTTTTCTTTTTGTGTGATGGCGAGTCAAAAATCCGTTTTTTGATTGGGCAGATGCGCTTTTGTTTTTTTTTTCGATTTTCTCAAAATTTTTATTTGATTTTTTTTTCATGCTAGGACCGAATTATCTGAATTTTTTTGCAAAAATTTATGACATAATTATAATTAAATTCATTTATGAAGATTTAAAAGTATTAATTTATTAATTATTTATTTATTTATTTATTGATTTAGACCAACGGGCAAGAATGCCCTAGGTTTAACATAATATATACATGTATAATATATATCATATAATATACTAGCTACATTCAACGCGCTTCGCGCGTATTATTTATCTATTGATTTTTTTGTTTTTGAGGTTATGAACATGATCGTGTTAGTTTAATTTAAAAGTTTGAGTTTAAATTCTACGATAATAACGTAAGTTGATAAATATAATAATGAAATTTCTCTTAAACTATTTTCATTATTCAGCAGTTTTGAATACTTAAACTCAAGAATTCAATCTTGAAAATTTAGACATCTTAGACTTTGGCGCCTATACTATATAGATCAATCAAATGAGTCTATAACAACCAATTAAAACACTTTTATTGTGATGACAGATTTCATCCATCACTTTTTTAAGAGAGGATAACATTATTAGGGCGGTCTAAACTTTAAAAAAAAAGCACGTTTTTGTTGTTTTTGTTGATAATTAAAGAACCGTGATACCTAGAAATTTTTTTTTAGAAAATATAGGTATTTTAATTCTCTTTCGAATGCTACCCATCCGATTTTGATACACAGAGCCGTTTTAGAGAAATTACGGCTTGGAAAAAAGGTTAAAAAATTTTAACCTCAAATATCTCTGAAATTTATGGACCAATCATTTTGCCGAAAGAACTCGACCGAGAACTATCCAAAATTTACCTCTAAAAGGAATTTTGAATCGATTAAATCAATTCGACTCCCGTAATTGTTCGACATACAAAACTCATTTTTAAAATTTTTAAATTTTTTTCTCAAAAACTAACCAAAAGAATGAATTAAAATTTTTACAGATTATAGCTATTTATATTCTGCATTGTCATGATTTTTTTCAAAAATATTGACCAGTTAGTTTGAGACTTATAAGCTTTTTAAAAAAACACGTTTTTGTTGATAACATAAGAACCGTGATAGCTAGAAATTTTTTTTTTAGCAAATATAGATATTTTAATTCTCTTTTGAATGCTACCCATCCGATTCAATTATCTCGATCCTATCATTAAAAGAAAGCAAAAACAATTTTGAGAAAATCGAAAATTTGAAATAAAACAAAAACGCATCGGCCTAATAAAAAAACGGATTTTTAACCCACAATCACAAAAAAAAGCAAAAAAAAGAGAGTCCGGTTAAAATCGACTGAGTAGAAGCTGAGATCCAGGAGCACACACACGCACACACGCACACACGCACACACGCACACTCACAGACGCACACACGCACACGCACACACACGCACACACACACACACACACACACACACACATACACACACACAAACACACACACACATACACACACACAAACACACACACACATCTATACAGACATTTTTTTCAAAAACCATGTATTTTCATTCCTACACCTCGGATAACAATTATAACATGTTTTTACAACAAATAAAAAAAATTACTATCACAAAGCTTCCTCTAGGAGGAAGCAACATTTTTGAAGAAAATGTGTTAGGAATGTTGTATAGCACATTTGGAATCAAAATATACTATTTTCGGAAAATATCCGTATGGATGTTTTTTTTTTTTTTCCGAAGAGGTGGAGAATGCTTTTTACGCACCATGTCAAGAGCTGCTCGGAGCTCCCCGTGTGTGGGGCTCGCCAAGTTGATGGACTAACTTGTCTGGTCGGATGGATGGACCAGATCCCGCTGTGCAGGACCCCTACCCACTAAACTCCAACCTCTTTGTCTTTCGTACGCCTAAACGAAACCCCCGTGGAACTGCCCCTAGGTATTACTTCGCGGGGGAGGCATTAGCTAATTTGCTCTTCCTTCTTGCTGTCATTCCCTACATCCCCCAACTGATGTTAGTTGGTTGGAGGTTCAGGATAGGTTGCCTTCTTCTCTTCCTCTTGGTTATCGTCTTCTTCTTGCTGCATCGTCCAGTCGTCTTCTTCTTACTGCATCGTCCGGTCACCTGCATGAAGAAAGAAAGCCTACTATTCTATAGCCAGGCGCCCCGCATCTATCATTCGCTGTTCTCTTCTCTTCTTCTCTTCTTTCCGTTGCTCTTCAATGACTTCCCTGGCGAAGTCCGTTGAGGCAATCAATGCCTTCTCTGGTGCAAGCATCTGTCGAACCAGGTTCTCTGGCGTGATCGCCGTCACAAGTGTTCTATCGAGCTTTCGTCTTTGTATGTTAAATCTGGGACATGAGAAAAACACATGCCTTGCGTCCTCCTCTAGTCCGTGACATGTTGGGCATTCTGGGGAGTCCTCGTGCTTATACTTGTGCAAGTATTCTCGAAAACATCCATGTCCAGTCAGCATCTTCGTCAGGTAGTAGCTTGGATCTCAATGTTTCCGGCTTAGCCATTCCGCTATCCGCGGGACGAGCTCGTAGGTCCATCTACCCTTTTCGGAGCTGTCCCACTGTGCCTGCTAGCGTTGAAGACTTTTCTGTCTTTCTCTTTTCCTACAGTCATCTGCATCTGACTGCCTTTGGCTTCTGTGCTGATATATCCTCCTCTGCTCCTCAGCCAGGATCTCAATTGGTAGTAGCCCTGAGATTACGTGTGCAGTGTCTCTGGAAACGGTCCTAAACGCACTGGAAACTCTCAGCGCCATTTGCCGGCCTACTGGGTATATCCTTCTTTGGCACTCCTGCAGCTGTAACGGACTTGCCCAAATGGCAATACCATAGATCAGTATTGATGTAACCACTAACGCTAGGAGAGCTCGTCTTCTTGGTTTGGGCCCACCGACATTTGGCATGAGGCGGGAGAGCGCTCCTCCAACTGCTGCGGCTTTAGAGCTGGCATTCTCGACTTGATCCTTGAAGTTGAGATGCGCATCTATCATTACCCCTAGGTAGCGGATAGATGGTTTTGACTCAATTTCGTGCTCACCGACTTGTAGTGTGATTGTTTCGCATGTCTTCCTACTTGTTATAAGCGTAATTTCTGTCTTATGCTTAGCCATCTTGAGTCCTGATTCGTTCATCCATCCAGCATACTTGCTGAATGTCACGTTGAACAGATTTTTAATATCCTCGAGGTGCTTGCCTACAATTACAAGAGTAACATCATCTGCAAATGCAACGGGCGTTACCATCCTTGGGATCGTCAGCTTAAGTAGGCCGTTGTACATGATGATCTATAAAAGCGGGCCCAGTACCGAGCCTTGCGGCACTCCTCCAGTGACTCTATATACCTTAAGTCCATCGTCTGTGTCATACTGCAGGATTCTGTCCGTGAAGTAGCTAGCTATTAATTTTTGAAGGTACTTTGGAGTACCGAACTGGTCGAGTGCTTCCATGATTCGGTCCCACCTCGCAGAGTTGAACGCGTTCTGCATGTGCAGCGTCACTACTGCGCAGTATTGCTTCTCACCATTTTTCCATCTAGTCCCTGAGATCGCATCCTTCGCGATGTTAACTACTAGGTTAATCGCGTCTACGGTTGACCTTCCTTTTCGAAATCCATACTGTCTGTCTGACAGGTGCTTTTCGGCTATAGCTTCAATTCTCGTGTACATGATCCGTTCGAGGATCTTCCCCGCCGAGTCGAGCATGCAGAGGGGACGATATGCTGATGGTTCGTCGGGCGGCTTGTTTCCTTTTAGGAGAAGGACCAGCCTCTGCGTTTTCCATTTGGCAGGAAAGTAACCTTCTTGTAGGCATCTGTTGTACATGTGAAGAAACATATCCAGTGCTATACTTATTGCCTTTTTTAAGGCAATGTTCGGGATGCCATCCGGTCCAGGGGCCTTCTTGTTTCCCAGTCTAGAGCACGTAATCTTCAGCTCTTCCAGTGTTATCGGTGGTATTGGTTCCTCCGTGTTAAGGTCACCGATCTGCAGGTCCGGTTGCTGTGGGAAGAGGTTTGTGACAATCTTCTCCAGCAGGACCAGGCATGTGGGTGAAGACAGTGGCTGTGGTTTCACTCTTTTCATCACCACTTTGTATGGTCTACCTCATGGGTCGCTTTCTACTTCATCAACCAGCTCTTTCCAGCAATTTGCCTTGCTACTTTTGATTGATTTGACCAGTTTAAGTCGTGCTGCTTTGTAAGATTCCTGGAGATCTCTGTAGTTTGATTTTTTTCTGGCTCGCGTTGCTTTTCTTCTTGCACGGATGCTTTCCTGTCGACTTTTGGCAATATCATTGTTCCACCAGTACATGGGCTGATGGTCGTTGTGGGGGCGCTTTCGTTGCATCGTGGCGTCACATGCAAAGGCAACTCTGCGCATTGCTTCTTCTACCTCCTCTTGCGCGCTGTTGGCAGCAATAGGTTCGCGATTGAATGCTTCTTGAAACAGTTCCACATCAAATTTGTTCGCATTCCATCCTCTGAAGGTCGCCCTCTTTTTGGCTTTTGTGCTCAGCACTGACCAGCTGATGAGCCGATGGTCGCTCGCGTTGAGCATGTCGTGCACCGTCCAGTCGTTTCCTACTCTTGCCAAGCTAGGGCTGACCAGAGTCAGGTCGATTATCGAGCTTCCAGTGTTCCTCTCGAAGGTAGGCAGGGTCCCGGTGTTCAGAAGGGTCAAGTCCAAGCATGCCATTGCCAGTAGAAGCTCGGTTCCTCTATCGTTCGTTTTCTTGCTGCCCCATTCGACTGCCCAGGCGTTAAAATCTCCCGCTATGGCACAGGGGGAGTCTTCCTTGGCATCCTCGACCAGTCTATCAAGTAGGTCCGTAAATTCGCTGATATTTAAGCTGGGAGGAGCATAGACGCTATAGAAATTCACGTTTCCGAGCTTTGCTCTCACAAAGCCACTATGCTTGGTATCCGGCTTATCTTCGAACGACCGGTTGTTGCAGGACCAGATGACAGCCTTGCCAGTAATGTCTGTCACCCATGCCTGCGTGTTTAGCCTTATGTACGGATCAGCGATAATGGCCACGTCTATCTTCATCTCTCTGACCGTTTGGGTCAACAGATCGTGTGCCGCCCCGCAGTGGTTTATGTTGTGTTGTAACACTCTCATCTTTTTCTAACGGGTTGGCTCTTATTCTTCTTCTTCTCGTGAAAGGCAGCGCATTTGTAGCTTTCTACTATGTGGTGGTGATCTTTGTCCCTTTCAGCACATAGGGGACAGTGCGGTTCTTTCTTGCAGTCGGCGATTTTGTGCCCTGCCTGTCCGCACTTGAGGCAGAGGCCGGATCTGTCGATCTGACTCGGGCATTTGCTGGCAATGTGCCCCGTGTTCCAGCACTTGAAGCATTTCTGCGGTCTGGTCACTTCTTTAACGGTGCAGTTCACTAGTCCGATGCGGATTTTGCCTCTATCTCCTATCACTTTGCGGGCCACCTCTTCGGGCAGCTTGATTGAAGCAATTTTGGTCCCTTTGTAGGCTGGGCGTAGCGCTCTTATAACGTCTTTCGTTACTGTGAGCTCGCTGCCTGCTGCTTTCTGCAAGGCCATTTCCACTTCTTCTTTTGTGGTTGTCTCCTCAATATCCCGTATTGAGAGTTCCACTTCGTGTGACTTGCCGGATACAACTGCCTGACCGCCTAGTACCTCAGCCACCTTTCTTTGGAGAGATTCCAGCTTATCCCCATTTTCCCTGTTGAGGACTATCAGCAGATGGTCGTTGTTGGTTCTTCTGACCTTATCGACATTTTCCTCCAGCCCTTCCTCCGCTAACCCTTTCTTGACTTCTTTCAGGATGTCAGCGTATGTAGCACTTCCCTGGGCACTAATGAGGAGTGCCTTTGGTAGCGCCTTCTTCTTACGCTGTTTGGGGGCCATCTTTCTTTTTTCTTCTTCTTTTGCTCGCTTCTTCTTTTTCTTCTTCGTGTTCTGTAGCCACTCCATTTCTTCGACCTCTTTTGGGGCCATCTGCTGGGGTCTCTCTTCTTGAATTTGTTCCACTCCGGGGAGCGCTACCACTGTCTGTGGTGCCTTTTGTCCTAGAAATACCTTCTTTGCAGCCTGTTTCACGTTTGGTGAGGGTGGAGAGTGCTCTTTCCTCTTTGGGGTCCCTTGGAGGGGGCTGTACCAGTTTGTATTACCTGGCGACTGGAACAACTCATTCTGGACACCGCAGAGTAGCTGGGCTCTCTGGTTCACCTCTCCATCAGTTTGTTTGTCAGGTGCCGCTGTTGTTGAGATGATAGTCTTCGGTGCAGCCCGCATCAGCTTCCTTATTTGTGTGAAGGACTTTTGGATCTCATCTACCAGCTTACGGGTTTCCGCGGTCATCGTTCTTCGGGTTTTCCCATCCGGCATTTTCTCGTTTAGGTGCTCCACGAGTCCAGCTATTATCTGTTCGTGTTCCTCCCATGCACTGGGCTTTTTCGTCTTTCGGGTAGTTTTGGGAAGAGCACCCCGAGGAACTCCTAGTTCCAGATCTGCTTGGCATCCGTATGCATGTGTGTGTGTGTGTGTGTGTGTGTGTGTGTGTGTATGAATGTGTGTGTGTTTGTGTGTGTCTGTGTGCTTGTATGTATGTATATATGTGTGTGTATAGACGGAAAGAAATTTGGGCAGACAGTCGTCCACCGGTATAGGTCGAACACGCGCCAATTTTGATATAAGCGGAACATCCAACATTTTAGCGGTTTGACATTCCAAATTGGGCGATTTCCATATTTATAAACAATTTTGTATGTGATAATATGTGTGCTAATTTTCAAGATCGAACAATCGAACTCGCTTCGCTCGGGCCGCAAATTACTGCAGGCAGCACTAATCGTGAAAAAAATAGACAGACGAGCATAAGCGTCGCAGTTTCTAGAAATGAGGTTATGTGACGTTTTCGACCCTGTAATTGGGGATTAAGCATAAATAACTTTTCACCGGACATGTGAAAAAATTGTATATTACCCTCGAGAGTAATGAGGGCTATGAACGTACGCGAGTTGCTGCCGTCGCTTCGCTCGTGCATCAAGTTTCTCACAGGCGTACATAGCCTACTTTACTCCCTAGGTGTATAATCTACTATTATTATTTTTTTAAGATTATTCGGCAATAGTTATCCTGAGTATTGCGGTCGTGCCTATTATGTAAAAACGAAGTTTTTACATAGGGAGGGGGCAGGCGACGAGCGAAGCGTGGAGCAGGTGAAAGGGGAGGGGGTTGGCGTGCCGAAGGCACGCAGGGGGGCAAAACCCTCTAGTTTAATTAGTGATTGATCAACATTAGAAAATAAGCTTAAAACATCTAAACTAACTATAACATAATCTTTTGGTAAGATAACATTCTTGAGTTTTTCTTTTAAGTCATAACTATTTTTTACATAAGATTGCGGTTTTTTAAAGTAAGTTGTACAAAATTTTTTTTTAAATTTGGCAAGTTGATAGATCGGCGAGTTAATAGCTGATACAATGATTCTTAATGGATAATTTTCTTTGTATACCTTAACTAGACCATAACATTTGGAGACATTGAGAGCGCTTGTGTTTATATTGATGTTTTCCTTTTCGAAAATACCTTTGCCATTCCATTTTTTCAATAGTTTATTGGTACAGTTATTGAGTTTTGTGAGAGGGTTTTTCTTCAGTAGTTTATAATATTTTTCATCAGTAAGCGCTTGTTCAACTTTCAAAACATAATTATCTTTTTCAATAACAACCGTAACATTGCCTTTGTCTGCTTTTGTAATTAGTAATTCCTTATGTTTTTTTAAGAATTGTTGAGTTTTGACAATATTATATTCCAGGCTTCTATCAATGTAACTAGAATGTCTTTGTTTGTTTGTATAATTTAAAATCTTATTTAGTAGTTTTTGTCGAATTTCATCGTTATTTATTCCATTATAATAAAAACTATTTTCAATGCTTTTCCAAAATTCTAGTACTGTTTGAAAATTGACTTCCATCATAAAGTTAAATTCTTCGCCTAACTTTAATGTGTTGACTAAAAAGTCAGGTAAGTTCTTATTACTTAAATTAACGACCCATTTGTTTTTGTTATTGCACATACTATTGTCATTACTATATGGCTCGTGTAGTTGACTACGGTAATTTTCATTTAACTGATTTCCGTGAAATTTAGCTAGATTCATAAGTTTATTTTCGAGCCTTTCTCTCTCATTACGAAATACCTTATAGACTTTTTTATCATAAAAATTAATAAAATTAAATATAAATTCTCTGTTAGTTTTATCTCTCACTATATCATGTAATTTTTCAATCTGTTTTATTAGATATCTTTTTCGTTATTTCAATATTTAATAAAGTTTTTTTCCAATGTAAAACTAATCTTTTGAATTTTTGACTTTGGCTTTTACTGTAAAAACTAGTATTTTTAGGTGTCGGAAAACCTTCATCTATGTGTTTTGGTAAAATGTCAAAACTTCTACATTTAAGTAAAAATTTGCATTGTAATTTTGCTATGTAAAATTTTTTAAGATAATTTATTAATCTAATAATATCGTTGCGTAGGTCGTTACAATTAAAAACATATTCAGCGCTATTAGTTATAAGATTGATATCAAGGTCCTCACTATTTTGTAACAATTGGATAATTCCGCTCAAGTTAACAGTCACATTAAATAATAAAATAGAACGACTTTTAAAAAATAACAGTATTCCTTACATGTATGCGTGTAACAGCCGTTGTGACTATATATATATATATATATATATATAAATATGGGGCATTCTCTGTCAACGCGACACCCCCTCTGCCCAGAACAATTTTGATCCAAATGAGGTCTACCTAGGCTCAACTGAAAGCTCTTGACTTCTACTTTCGAACGCCGTCTGGCGATTCCGAAAATTCAAAATGGCGGATCCAATATGGCGGCTGAAAGTCTCGGAATGATGGAAAAACAAGTTTTTCTTCACTCTAATAGCGAATCTGATACGAAAATTGTTATTTCTTGCCACTGATATGAAGTTAGCGACATATTTTCTTACTACTACCGTTCAAACCAAGCGGTTAAAATTATATTTCAAGGTCATTTTGAAGGTCAAAAGTTATTTTCTGGATTTTCGGACTAGTATTCCACGAAACTAGTAGAAAACTTGATTACGATCATAACTAGACTTGACCTTGGATCATTTTTCAAGATCATGATTTCTGTCTCTGCATAATTAATGTTTTGTTGAACGTAACCTCCTATGAGACATTTGTTCGTTTGTGCATATCGTGGGACCGGCGATCTAAAAATTTCATGTATAAAATCCTTAGAGAAGATAAAGTTCCACAATAGAACTATCAAGTAGTTTTAGCATAACCCATTCTGAACCACGTGGAGGTACTACTTCTCTCAGAACATAAAAAAAATTAAAAAAAAGGAGGATAAAAAATAGAAAAACTTGAATATTATAAAAAAAATTCAGTATATTTTCCCATTGAAAATGAAAGTAGAACAGATACAGACTTAGCAGCATTCAAGTACCTTTTCATGATAACTTTCCCGTCACTTGATAATTGAAAAGAATGATGTTTAAGAATCTGTGGGACAGGTAATGCATCTTGAAACCTACGATTGAGTTTCCTTTTGAATTTATCATGTTCGGTCTGCGTAAAATAAAAAATCCTTATATTTTCAAAATGATTTTTAGCCCACTTCACAAGAGGTGTGTGCGTCAGAATAGCATCTTTCGGTTTCGCCTTCAAGCTAGCTCTATAAGCTTCTCTTTTAAATATTGCACCAAGACCATCATAACAGCTTTTACCATGAGCAGTGGCACAAAAATGCCACTCTGCCTCAATACCAAAATCCTTCTCATGATGAAGAAGATTTGCTATCTGAAAGCGGTTCTTGAAATGCTGTTTTGCTCCATCTGTCACGTAAATAATCTTTTTAAGTTTTTTTACTTTTCTCTTGATTTCTGGAATTAATAAATTCTGAATAGTATAGACAGAAGAAGTGTCATGCTTCAAACTATTCGACAAGAATACTCAACTTTCATGCTTCAACTCTGAATCTTCTTTATAATAGTAAATAGCTGGAAAAACAGTGCACTGGTCATTATTAAAATGGAAGGCTTGAGATGCATCTTGAACTGCAAAAGAGTAATTCTCAGAATAGTCGAACATTACCAGAACTTCTCCATTGCCTAGATTACTTTTTGTTTGAGCAATGAAATTACCTTGTTCTTTGGCAATATATGAGTGGGGTTTGAGTATCGCCAATTTGGCATATAATTCATCAACAAATTCTTCAACTGGTAGAGTTAAATTCTCCAAAGTTGATCTATCCGTTCCTGACCATGCACAGTACTCAATTTGTGAGATATTTGCCCCATCCAATATTTCAAGTAAACGAGACGTAAGATTTTCAGAACCAGGGCACTTCGAACATTCATCCAAGTGACAGTCAGGTGTAGGATTCTTACACATAATTTGCTGTAAACAATCTTTATAACTACAAATGGGTTCTTCTTGATTTTTCAATTTTGATGAATGGTGCAAACGCAGACGCTATGCGTTCCTCTAGCACCAGCAAGAACACAATGTTTTGGTCGTAATTTCGCGAAAGTACTGAATCCTACTTGCACTGTTGGTTCTGCTATCTTGAATAATTCGTAAAGTTCTCGTAAATCGAAATATAAAAGAAGTTTCTGCACCTGAGTCCGCTTTCCATCAATAATAACAGAGACAGTATCTTTTCGACCCGGCATCATCCGACTGTGCAAATCGTTATTATAACATTCAACAATAACTTCTATTACTGCCTTTGACAAAGTTTTACCATGTTTAGCCGTTGTTGTAGCTAAAATACCTGCATCGGCTTTGAGTTTTTTCGACTTTCTTACTAAATGTCTTGATGTATTGAATTCACGGGAAATTCGACTAATATTCCAAGTTGGTGGGGCGATTGTAAGTATAGTTAGTTTCAAAGGGTCATTAACTGCTAATCTAGAAAACTTTTCTTTTAATTCTGAAAACATGTCTTCCAATTCGATTTCTCTAGCTGATCGTGTAGCTTCTTGAACAGATTTATCAATACCAGTGTTTTCTGATGTCGTCTCTATCCATGTTCTCATATTCGTTGTTGCCTTCGTTATCTCTTGTACCAATAGATGAAATGGGAGATCCACATAACGTTCTACACTTACTACAAATTTTTGAATTATCTGGCAAATCTGGAAATCTTCGTTTTAAGTTGTTCGACAACAAGCGTAAATCATTACTTATGTGACCCTTACCATTGAGAGGGTTGATACAACGATCGGACCGTGCTACAGTAGACATATTCAATCCATCTAAGTAAGTGATAATACTCGAATATAATAACGTAGGACTGTTAGAACAGGTGCTGTGAAAAATGTCTTCGAATTAATTACCACAGATACACCAAAGAGTTAGAGTAACAGCCGCACTAAACTTTTAGAGAAGCATCGGTACTTAAAGAGTTTCGAAAGAGGAATAAAAAAAGTTAGAGAGATTTTAGAAATGTTCTATTGTAAAATTTAATTAGAGGGTTATCAAAAAGTATGGGACCCCCGTATTTTCCCAGAAACGATATTTTTTGAAAAAGCTAAGGTCATACCGTAAGTAATTTTCAACGAGGATTTGTCTGGTCTGATGACCTTGAATCTGACCTCGTCGTTGACCTTCAAAGTCAATTCAAAAATTGCAAAATTCAAAAATTTTGCAATTTTTGATCGCATTGTATACGTGTATAGTCACACGGTCTTACACCAACTATAGCATCCACGGCGTCACGTCGGTTTTTTTCTCTCAGTGCGTATACTGCACGATTTTTGTGCAGGAGGAGCACCAAATCAAAAAGCAGTAGCAGCACAAATGTGTTGTACCATTGCCACACTTTTTAGTGCTTCTTCTGCCCTAAACTTTTGTACTCCTGAAGAACGATGAAATAGATTAAATGCGGAACAATTTTAGTGCAACATTTGCTCTAAAATGGGAGAGTAAAGGACTTAATGTTTAGTTACGAAACAATTCTTGCATTTGGTACTGATACTCTACGCTAACGTGTTTCTTCTCCACCAAACTTTTTTCAGTGATTCTGAAATGTTTCAAAGTATGGATATAACCACAGCTTTTCTGTTACTGTTCCGAATTAGAACCGATTGATAGCATGAATTGAAGAAGTATAACTGCGAAAGAATCGGTTTATTAAAATTAGAACTCACCATGAAAATGACCTTGAAAAATGATCCAAGGTCAAGTCTAGTTATGGTCTTAATCAAGTTTTCTACTAGTTTCGTGGAATACTAGTCCGAAAATCCAGAAAATAACTTTTGACCTTCAAAATGACCTCGAAATATAATTTTAACCGCTCGTTTTGAACGGTAGTAGTAAGAAAATATGTCGTAAACTTCATATTAGTGGCAAGAAATAAGAATTTTCGTATCAGATTCGCTATTAGAGTGAAGAAAAACTTGTTTTTCCATCATTCCGAGACTTTCAGCCGCCATATTGGATCCGCCATTTTGAATTTTCGGAATCGCCAGACGGCGTTCGAAAGTAGAAGTCAAGAGCTTTCATTTGAGCCCAGGTAGACCCCATTTGGATCAAAATTGTTCTGGGCAGAGGGGGTGTCGCGTTGACAGAGAATGCCTCATATATATACTTATCTACTACGTGAAAAGAGCTTTGATGTGTGTGTTGATAGACTATACGATGACCCTCGTCGATCAATCCTTCTTGTTTTCGTTCTTCGGAAGAAGAATGTGTCAAAGCGTATCATGAACCCAACGCCAATTATATATTTAAGAGACTAGAGTGATTGTTGGTTGTTTTTAGTGAAACAAGACTCGAGTGGTGCAACAATCTAAACTTTATTCACAATTTGTTGAGTGTCGACGTGTCGACTTCCTAAAGAAGTCCTTATCAAGGCACTAAAAACAATGAATACAATTTTTAATGAAAAAAATCTTAACTTAATCAGAACATTTTTAACTAATAATGATTACCCTATTTATTTTATAAACAAAACCATTAATAAACATCTGATTGCATTTAAGGATAGAGAAAATTCAAAAAATACTACTATTTATTTATTTATTTATTTAAACCAGAGTAGTACATGTTGTATTACATGTTATTGCTTACTTCAGGACATAGTTACATGTCTGAAGCAGCAAAAATCCTATAGAGGTAGACATAGCTACCTGTACATAGGTCCGGTGAAGTTAAAACTAAAAAAACTTAAGTAACTTACAAACTAGGCATGGAATCAAAGATTCCACTATAAATAATATATTTGGTCCACATTGATTATCTCACCCATACTGGAAAGTTAAATTTTAATTTATTTATTTATTTATTTTTTTTTCTTTTAAATTCTAGAATATATTAGTACCAATCCAAATTTTTAGCTTTTCTTATTATAATTTTTTGCGATATCTAGAACTTTAAGATTTGGATTAGATTTCGGAAGACAATTAAATACTTGTATCGCTCTGACATAGTTATCTTTATCACTAACAGTTTTCGAACACTTTGGTGGTATTATAAGTTTATTTCTAGTTTTGCTAGTCGATGTTAAGTATAAATTCTTAAGTTCATTATAATGATACATTACACATTCGTAAGCAACAATTTGTTTTAGATTCAAGGGGTTGTCTCGATTGAAAATATTTTTGTTTATAATTTTTAAAATCCTATTTTGGATGTTTTGTAGTAATTTTAATTTGTTTTTATATGCACCACCCCATGCAATATTTCCATAGCTAATGACACTATGAAAAAATGCATAATATATTATCTTAAGTGTGTCAGATTGCATATATGTTGATAATTTGTACAGTATATATATTATATATTTAGTTTTTTTTATTATATATTCAATATGTTTATCCCACTTTAGCCTATAATCAATAATTATACCTAGATATTTACAATATTCTACCCTGCTCAATTTAGTACCCTGTATGCGTATGTTCATATCTTCGGGAACACTATCACAATAGTTACCAAAAGTTATGTACAGTTTTCTTTATATTTAGTGATAGTTTGTTAAGTGCTAGATAGATATTTATATCTTCTAAGTACTTGTTCATTTTATTTTCAACTTTCTCCCACTTATCATCTGTTGAAATAATAGCTGTATCATCCGCATATGAGATGGTACTATCTGTTCTGTTTGTTAGTAAATCGTTTACGTAAATTATGAATAAGAGTGGCCCTAGTATAGTACCTTGCAGCACACCTGTAATTATCATTTCATAATAGCTTTCAGTTGTTCCTATTCTTACTTTTTGTTTTCTGTTACTAAGATAGTTAGATATAAGTGCATGCGCTTTATCTCTTATTCCATAATTATATAATTTGTCTAAAAGAATAGCATGGTTGACAGTATCAAAAGCTTTTGCTAGATCTAAAAATGCAATAGCTATTGGTTTACTTTTGTCTAATTTCTTATAGATTATGTTCATTAAGTAACTAAGAGCATCTTTGGTACCTTTCTTTTTTATAAATCCAAATTGATTCTGCGCTAACAAATTATTACTGTCCAAAAATGATTGTAAACGAACATATACAATTTTTTCAAATATCTTTGCTACGTTAGAAATTAGAGATATCGGTCTATAGTTTGATGTATCCATTTTACTACTCGATTTAAAAATAGGAACTACCTCAGCTGTTTTAAGCGCTTGAGGCCATGTTGATTTTTCAATACAAAGATTAAAGATATGTGTTAGTGCATTAACAATTTGATATGATAGTATTTTTAATGTTTTGTTAGTAATATTATCTACCCCACCATTTTTTATTTTCATATTATCAATTATTTGAAGAATTTCCTTGTTATTAGTCGGTTTAATGTAAATTGTATTCATGTTCATTGCTGGTAATTATAAATGCTTACCCTGGGGTTTTACAATGGTGTTAGTTAGATCTTTTCCAATTCTACAAAAGTACGAATTCATATGATTGGCAATTTGCGTCTGATCCTCTATTGTGCAATTGTTATTTAAAATGATCTTATTTATTGTGTTATTCTTTTTCAAGTTGGTTCCCATTTTTTTGTTTATGTATTTCCAAAGTTGCTTGGTATTATTGATATTGTTCTTAATTAAATTTCTTTCATGTTTTATTTTTGCCTCATTAATAACTTTGTCTAGCCTCTTTGTGTAATTCTTATATTCTAATTTTATTAGATTATTATTTGGTTCATTGCGTATTTTAATATATAGTTGTTCTTTCTTTTCACACGAGATCATTATTGCTTTAGATATCCAATCCTTCCTTGGATATCTTTTGTTATTTTTTGTTTTATGCGCTTCTTTAGACTTTTCTAGGCAGTCTTGTATTTCAGTTATCAAGAATGCGGTAGCTTCATCGGGATCATGCATTGCCTCTATAACATTCCAATTTTTTGTAATGGCTATAATTGAAAGATTATAGTAATTATAGTGATACTGGATATTTTCTTGTTTCAATTTTGGTGGCTTATTCAGTTTCAAGAAAAGTGGATAATGATCAGTAAAAGGAATCGAGAGTTTAAAAGTTTTAGTGTCTATAGATGTAGCTTTTATGTACATGTTGTCAATGCATGTACCGCTTCCGCCACTATCATTTGGTCTAGTTGTATGTATAAAACCCGGGAAGAAACCCTTTTCCATCATGTTGTCTAATAATTCTAAGCTATATTCATCATCTTTCATAATATCAACGTTAAAATCACCAATAATCAGGTGGTTTTTTATATTTCTTTTGCTATTGATAAATGATTTTACATTCAAAATAAATTCAAGGCGCGGTAAATCATGACATCGATATAATGCGGAAATTTCAAGATTACTGTTGTTATTTAGACTTATTCGTGAGTTTAATACTTTGAGTCTACCAATTTCGATTATTTCAGTAATTTCTGATACACAATCTTTTATATGTACAACGACACCATCATTTTGATTTAAGTTACCGTTATTGTAGTACAATTTATATCCCTGTATTGCAAAAAAGTAAGGATTGGGTAAATTCCATGTTTCTGTACATACAATTATATATGGTTTGATCTTCAAGCTCTTAATAAGAATATTCAATTTCGTATAATTGTGATTTAGACTTCTAATATTGACCTGTAATATCAAACTATCTTTTTTATTTATATTTTTATTGAGAGTTTTAAGATCAAGAAATGACATTTCTTCTTGTATTACTTTTTTTTGCAATTCTTCAATGAGATCGACGTGTTGCTCCATTATGTAGTTTGCTGTTTCCTTGGTGTCGTATGTGTTAGAGATGCGGTGCTGGCTCTAAACGGCGAAGTCAGCAAAGTTGCGTAGTGGCTTGATTGCTGTTTCCTACTTTACCTAAGTATCTTGGTATAGTAGGTCTTACCGGATAATCAGTCATATCTATATATCTATTGAGCTTATTCTTAAATATTGTACATTTCTCTGTGTCATTGGCCATATGTTTAACCTCGAAATTTGTGTTATATTTCGAGTTGCTGTAAAAACAATTGACACATGTAATGTTGGATGAGTTATTATCACATTGCAAAGTCTTATGCGGACCTGCACATTTTAAGCAGCATAGAGTGTTTTTGCATTTCAATGTGTTATGTCCAAATCTTCCACAGTTTAAGCAGGGCTTGATGTTTATTAAATCCCATACCTTACAGCTTTGATATCCAATGAAGATTCTATTTTGATTGTCACTAATATGTTTATATAGCTCTCTTGGAACTTCAATTATTATGGTTGTCTTGTTTGTAATCTTATTTTTGTCTATATTTAGTATCTTACACTTATCTTGATATCCAATAAAATTTCTTTTATTTAAGTCCTCTTCCAGCTCTTCTATATTCATATTAGTATAGTTGTCTACACCAACTATTTTCATCTTCGGGGATTCAATTTTTTCAATAAATGTTTTATAATTGTTAGACAGTTTTTTGAGAGTAATTCAATTGTTACTTTAGCACTTTTTTCATTCATACTTTAAATCTCAATTTCATTGTCATTCACTACTTTTAATTGTTTCATCTGTACATCTTTTTCTTTTATTAAAACGTCACATACCTTTTTCTTAAAGTCATGTGGATTTTTAATGTCCTTTTTAAGATTTTTTACAATTATTTTCGGTATTCTTTTGTTTTTAATTGCTAGTTTGTTAGTTGCTACTTCTGCATATGTTTTTTGGTTATGTTGCTTTATTTCCATCTCCTGGTCATTTTTATCCTTTTTTATTAATTGCTTCAATATGTCGTTTTTTTCCATTAGTTCTTGATTTAATTGTCTTAGTAGTTGAATTTCAATTTGATGTTGATTTTCCAGTTCAGCATTTTCAGTTAGCATCGTAACGTTTAGTAATTTTTCATTATCTACTGATTTATGTACACTATCAGAGATAATAGATATTTCATTTAATATTTTATGTTTTATTTGTTCCTCCTTTTCACTTTTAATTTGCGCAATTAATATTTTAGCTGCTTTACAGAGTTTAGTTTCTTGATTTTTTAAGGTTATATTAAGCTCCACGTGGTCTGGACATACCACTAATAGATTACTTATATATTTTTTGTCTTTACACTTTTCATAATCACTTTTATGGTATACGTTTTCGCACACTATGCAAACTACAAGTGACACTTTCCTTTTTGGGTGGCATTTATACACTAATTCTAGATTTTTATCAGGAGGCTCTCCGGAAGGCAGCCCGCTTTCCGACGCCATCTTGGCGAATTGTAACTATAGGCTCAGAAAATAATATTTTCAATCATACCAAAAGGTCAATAACACTATCCCAGTGAAAATTATAAAATGTATCAAAATGTACCAAAATGTATCAAAATGTATTAAAAGGTATCAAAAGGTATCAAAAGGTATTAAAGAGTATCAAATTGTATGTAGAGGTTGCATTTCGTAACTTTTGTAGAACACTTTGATATCTTTTGATACCTTTTAATAAATTTTGATAAATTTATATACAAAATCATTTTTTGATAAAAGAAAAAATTTATTGATGAAAGAAACATTTAGACACGCTCTGGTACACTTATACATATTTTAATACATTTTCATACCTTTTGATACCTTTTCATACTTTTTGATACCTTTTCATATATTTATGAAAAAAAATATTTTTTACATTAAATTATTTTTACATTTTCATACATTTTTGTACATTTAGAAACACATTGACATATTTATGTACATTATGATACGTTTTAATACCTTTTGACACCTTTTTATACATTTATGAAAAAAATATTTTTCTACATTAAATTTTGTTAAAAAAATGTATTAATATCCTAAAATTTAAATACCCCGAGATATTTTAATATATTTTATAAAATTAAACACTTTTTATTCATTTTTAAGAATTTAGACTATTTTCCTAAAGTAATGTGAAGAAGGGGGTAATAAAATAAGGTATATGAATGAAATATTTATTGCTTATTTTAATTTAAAATTTTTCCCATCATCCCTTTGGTGATAAGGCTTAAAAAATATTTATTTTTACACTTCATAAAAATACATGGTTTTACAATCCTATGGGGATAAATAACATTCAACTTATTATCGAAGTTAGGTTTACAAGAAATTATGTGTTCAATTTGTACATTATTAGTTGATACAATGGATGTATTGTTCAATATTATTTCGTACATAAAAGTAATAACTTTGTAAGTATTATTATATTTTATTTTACACATCTTCGAAATAACTCCAAATTTTCCCTCAGTTGTTAAAAAAGTAGAATCATTATTTTTTCTCTTCTTACTATACACTAATGGTGTGTATCGACAACCAGTATGTATCATTCTATTGTATTTCACATATTCATTTACTTTACTTAAATCTACGAGGGTGCTAAGGCATTTGCTTTCTTCTTCTTTTGGCGTAAATTTTTTTCCTGCACCAAGTAATACACAAGTATCTTTAACTTTAACAGATATAAAATCCCTATTGGATAACAAAGGAGCTTGAATGGTTAGTAATAGTCGATTAATAATTTGTTGCGCTATTCGGTAATTGCATTTTTTCATTTGGAGAAGTTGTTTGTTCTGAGTTTCAAATCGAAAGGTACGTTTCGACCACAAAGGGCCCCAATTTTCCACAGTTTCTGTCAAATGAAGAAGAAGATGTACATTGTAATGCATATACTCTGCGCCGAATAAGTCTTGAAATTCGCAAACAAATTTAATCAACAGTATTCTTGCATGTTTCAACATAACTGGTGTAATCGACTCTTCCAGTAGAATGTGCATTGCTGCTACATATAAGGCGAAATTATTATAATACTTTTTTTTTTAATTCCTTTCAGACATATCAAAGAATAATAAATAAGCCAATTGAGCCAATCAGAAGCTTCCACATATGCCTTTTTTGCGGAATGACCTTCGTTTACCTAGCTTTATATCGAATCACGTTATTATGATCTAATTTGTAATACCCGCGATGCCACTGCATTGTAATTCATTGCGTGATCGCGCTTGGCCAATCAGCGCGTGCGTCTCGAAGTTGTCGACATCCGCGACATAGCGTCGCTGGCTTGCCCAGCGCCGCATTTTTAGTCAGTTCCGCTCGCAACGGCAAAGAGGCAGCAGCTTTGTACGAACCGTGTGAATTCGACGCTCACAACTCTGTTCACATAGTGTAAACTCCACGCTCTAAATAAACCACCAAATTTAAACTGGAGAAAGAAAAAATTCATTGAACCTGGATTCCACACATTTATGGTCCTTCGAGCCGGATCCAGTTCACATAAAAGGAGAGTGGAGAGACGAAGGAGACAAATTCAGGAAGTTCAATTTTGCATCTGCAGCAACGTGCACGTTGAGGAGTTGGCCACCCCACAACGACGACACGACGAACAGTCAGCAGAGAAGCCTGAATTACACGTCGAAACAGAGGAGGTAAACGTTTGTGCGCGTAACCTACAAGAGTTGCGTGCCTCGCTGCCTAAAAGCAAACAACGCCGTCGCGAGCACACGGAGGTCATCTTTATCTTCGTCACGAAAGCCGGCCCGACAAAACGACGCTTTCGGCTCGAGAGAAACGAACTCGCCACGAGGCCGAGTCGCCGCCCGGCGAGAGTCATTTTGTGCGCGTACGTAACAGGTGCCGCGACACACGATAGCTCGCCGCGTGCGCCTCGCACCTCATACGTTGTCGTTCAACCAGCTCGGACCACGAGAACACGGAAAGCGGAGCAATACCTCATCACTGGACGCAGCCCAAGAAGCTCCCTCCCTACAGACTGCGCCTGCAACAGTCAAGCCGTTCATTGCGCCGACGCCGCGCTAAATGCGCTAGGCACAGGCCATCTCATCGAGCTCGCAACATCGCCGAGCCACTACGCCACAGCGCATCCTGCGCACGGCCCACTTCTCAGGAGCGAACCTGGACGCAGCTCAGGAGAGCCTCGCTCCAGCTTCGTCTCGCCACACCAGATGCACCACGAGGAGAAGGATTCAAAGTAAGGGAGCGCTACCTTAACGACACCGCCCTTTACCCCGCCGACGCCGCCCCTAACCTTAGCGCCCGGCGCACAGTGGTCGAAAAGGTCGATTTTGGTGACAAAAATGTTCTTGTCAATATATATTCGTGTACCAAAAATGGAAGTGCAGGAGCATCCTATCTTTGTGTCATATTTTCATGATTGCTGCTCATATCGGGGTATTTTATCGAATTTACCTATGGTTTTGTATTCCAAAGCTCGTACAATTACGAAAACGAAAATTTCTCAAGTAAAGCATAATTTGCATAATTAATAAGTAGATCATAGCACGTGATCTAAATTTTTTAGGGCCCCTGAATCCGAATCTGAGGTCTATTTAACCCGGTCAGGTCAGAGTCAAGGTCAGACCAAGATCAAATCCAGAAAATCTATCGCGCATCATAATCAAAATAAACCAGTATCATGATAAGTTTTTTGGCTCGCTAAATCACAATTCGAGGTGTGTTTAACCCGCTCAGGTCAGGATCAAGGTCAGGTGAAGGTTAAATTCAGAAAATACATTGCAATAATATTTCTAATAATAATAGTAATAAGTTATCTTTGTAATAAGTTATAATCTTTGTTGTATGCCGTATATTTTTAAGTAATAGATAAACAAAAAAAATTTATCTTGTTGACTAATTGACAATCAACAGGTACATTAATTAGTATTATTATCATCGTAAAGCTCCATGGTCACAGAAAACATTGTTATTTCTGATAATTATGACAATTTATGTACAAAATGGAGAAATCAGATGTAAAATGTCGTGTATCGGTATTGTTCACGAAAATTTTTATTTATAAAAATCGTGTTGAAATCATTAGTATTTCAAAAATTGGATGAACGTTGTAAAAAATAAGTCTATATTTAATTAATTTAAATAAAAAGAAAAGAGAGAGAGGAGAGAGAGAGAGAGAGAGAGAGAGAGAGAGAGAGAGAGAGAGAGAGAGAGAGTTGGACGAGATTTGTTTGGTTTCTGCAGGAAACACAGGCAAACATTTTTGAATGCTTAAACTTTTTAAATCTACTTCATTTTAAAAATTTCTTTTACCTCTGAGAATTACGGACGAAAAATCACAGCAAAATTTTAAATCAAGCGGACATTGAAAAAAAGGAAATAGTACATAATTTAATATTTGATTGTTTAAAAAAAAAGTAATCTTCATTTTAATGTATCCGAGATTTAAAAATGTAGATAATCACTTTTAGATTATATGAAGGAGAAATGTGGAAAAAAGCAAATTTAACGCCTGAATAGATTTTTGATAAAAAAAATCTTTCATAAACAATTGTTTTTGTTATTTTAATTATATTTTGTTCAAAAACTATAATTAAAATACTAGAACTTTTTAAATTTACTTCATTTTTTCCGTGAGAGAATGAAGTACGGAAAATGATAACAGGCAAACGTATTTCAATGCTTACACTTTTTAAATGTACTTCATTAAGGTGATGTGATACCCTGATTTCAATATTTTTTAAATCAATATTCAAACGTTTATTTGGAAAAAGATGACTGTCAGGCGCTCCGGACACGTAAACACTATATTCAGAAATTTTTTTGAGCGATTCTATTAGTATTTTCGTTAGCTATGCTGGTTTTAAAAATAGGTTAATTGCAGATTCCTACTTACCGACAGTACGGTTTTTATTTAATTAAATAAACTCTTATCATTTTTTTGGAAAAACACGTCTGTCAGGCGCTCCGTATATGTAAATACTATACTCAGAATTTTTTGTGGACGATTCTATTAGCATTTTCATGAGATGTACTCTTTTTAAAATTATGTCGGTATATAACATCACCTTAAGTATAAGTTATTGCAGTTGATGATCAACAAAACATTGGGCGTAATGCATGCCTGTAACTGCGCTGCGTATTCTACACTTGTTTACTATCGAGTCGAAGCGGTACAATTCCTGGTATTTTTCACACGGACCCCTTCCCTGCATACACATATCGCGCTGTTTATTAGACACACTACTAAAAATTTTCAGTTTTATTTTATTTTATTCCGTCATAGAAGCTCAAGCTGAGCAGATCGATAGTGGTCAGTACTGAAAAACGTAGTTATCGAAAAAAAAAATGGTTGTCTACCCAAAATTATTAGTTTATTAGCGCTTTTTATTTATTTTCTATTGATTAGTTTTTCCAATTCGTATTTGAGTCTCTGTTTATTAACTATATACATACTAATACTTTTTAAAGTTGAGGTTCAAAAGTATTATTTCTTTGTTTTTTTACGAAAATGATTGAGTTTTCTATAAAAAATTATGAACTAGTGACGGTTTTAAAAAATAGTAACAGAACTGATTTAAAATGTCGAATGAATCTTGTTTATGAACATATACTAATTCGACATATAAGACTACCTGTAAACTCTACCGTTGAAAGAGAAATCAAGAAAAAATTAGGGAATTCTTTTTTCAACAACTTTAGAGTAAAATGGAAATTATTACCGCGGAGTCAACAAACGTTCAAAGGATTTAAAAAGGCTGCAGAAGCTTGGCTGAACAATTCTTTCCAGTTTAGAACTAACAGTGATGAGACTGAACCTGTAGCTGGTAAGTTTAAAACATTGAGGACAATGTAGTATTATTATTAGAAAATTTTTTTTTTCATAGCTATCAATATAAATGTTTATTTTTACTGAATTACTTTTTATTATTTAAAAAAAAAAAAAAGGCACACTATGACCTTGAAATAATATTTATTTCGAAGTTCTTATTCAACAAGTAAAATAATTTTGACAAAATATTACATCATAATTTAAAAAGTACAGCTTTTTTACATGAGAAAATATAACTTTTTTCATAAAAATGAATTGTTAAGGAAGTAAATTTAAAAAATGTCTTTTTTCATTATCAAAAGTAATCAAACAAAGCCAAGAATTTGAAAGATCACTACTTTCAGTTTTGAATGACTGTATCCCCGTATTATTTTTCATTTTATTATAAAAAATGTTTTTCTTTTAATAGAACCTGCAGGTAACAAAGGTCGCCCACACGTACAATACGAAACTGCTTGTAGTCGAACTAAAGAAAGAAGATATCTTGAACAGAGTACACTATTCAGTATGGAAGAAATTATAGGAATTGCAATGAAAAAATTGAGTCTCAAAGGAAACAAGAATGGTGCAATAATTTTAGAGAAAATATCCTCGATGGAGGCAGCGCAAGACTGAACAAACCAGAACCTCGAAAAATGACTCCAGAATCAGCTGTTGGCATGCTTCTGGTAAATCGTTTAACAAAAACAAGTTAGAGACGCATAAGAGATTCAGCGATTAGTTTAGGGTACGACATATATCCATCGTATGATAAAGTAAGTTCCTCCTCGTGAGCTACTGAATACTAGTCTTCCTGAATTGAGTATTACCTGATAGGAGTTTTTAAAATAATAGCTCAAACTTTGTAGTTACACGATCAATTTTTAAAAGACTTCAATGCACTAATTTATTAATAAATTTATAGTTAAATCCAGTAAATTGTTTCCAGTTAAATTCTTTCTGTTATCCCCCTTAATAAAAATGGAAGATTCTAATATTTTTTATATAGGTCTTGCAAGCTAAAAATGACGCATATCCTGAAAATATACACATCGGTGAAACCTTATGCGAGGTTTTTATAAAAAATACACTGCATCATTTTGTGAAACGGGTGATGCAAAGAATAGATGTAGTTGCTGATCATCCAAATAAAAAACTTGTTTTGCTTGCAAAGTATGGTTTTGATGGAACAACAATACCAGTTTGGAATCTGAAAAGTGCAGATCCAAATGCAAATAAAGATCATGCGTTTTGTTCTGCAATACTTCCATTGAAACTATACGAAACAAATACAAATAAAGAAGTTTGGGTCAATGACGACCCCTCATCGAGCTGGCTATGTCGGCTATTCCGAGTGAGGTTCGTCAAGGAGGATAAAACTATCACGGATAATGAAGCGAACAACTGCAAATAGCAAATCTAACAGCAGGAGAACCTACATTTAAATGACTTTGAAGTGTCATTTCAAATGATTCTATCTATGCTTGATGGTAAGGTATGTAACGATTCCATAAAAAATTTATTATATATAAATAATCATTATTAATATTTTGTCTTAATATTTCAATATATTTTTTTTAATTCTACAGACACTCGCAAACCTACATAATGGAAGTGGACAAAGGTGCTTTGTTTGTGGTCACACAATAAGTACATTTAATGATATTGAGAAAATACTGAAAGCAAGGGTGATACCTTCAGCATGCTACAACCGTTTCACAGTTTTACACGCCAGGATTCGCTTTATGGAGCTTGTTCTGCATGTTACCTACAAGCTTGGACTCGAAAATCCAACTTGGATTGTAAGTTATTTTCAAATAAAAGTATCATTTTTTTTTAATTTATTGATGTAAATTAGTTTTTACAATTCCATTAACCCTTTTGGTCACGACTTTTTCTGATGGATATTACCTGTTTTTAATATATTTTTCTTATTATTTGCGACTAGAATTTCTATTTTAGTTAAAATTTTCTATTTTAGTTTTAAAATCCGGCGTTTCTACGCCGGATTTTCCCTGATTTTCTCTGATTTTCCATGCATTCTTTCGGAGTTATACATTTTCAAAAAATCAGATTGTTGAAACTTTGAATGCGAGAAATGGAAAATTTTCGATGAAAGTATTCGTTTTTTTGGCGTTGCATATTTCCCTAAATAAGTATGTTGAATTACATAATAATTTCAGCAATGGCTTTTCCTGTAGAACTTTTGATCATACTTTTACAATAATGTCTGCACAAGAAAAGTAGGTTTCAGAGATGATTAAACATGTAGTTCCGTAAGCGTTAAAAAAATAGCCTGAACAATATTTTTTAATTTGAGAAAAAACCTGTGAAAAAAACTTTTCATAATTGCAAAACTTTACTACTAATAATTTTCTATTAAGATGTCCGAAAGGACTAATATTATTTTTTTAATTTCACTAATTTCACTATTACAATATTTCGCTAACTTATTTCATTATTCGCAGGTTAAAGGTGCCGCACTAAAGAAAACCATTCTGGAAAGAAAGAAAGAGATTCAAAGAGCTATTAAGCAAAGACTAAACATTATTGTTGACATCCCAAAACAAGGAGCGGGTAACACAAACTGCGGCAATACATCTCGCACATTTTTTAATTCTACTGAAGTTATTTCAGAAATTACTGGTTAGTGTTTCGAAGTTTTATGATTAAAACAAACAATTTACACTTATCCCAAAAGATCGGAAATTATCAAAACAGTACAGCTATTTGTAGTTTTTATCGTTCATCATCTTTCAAATAAGAAGAAAAAGCTTACGCTTTTTTTAACATTAAATAGTTATGAAAGTTCATTTCATATTTATATTTTCATTTTAATGTAAAAAATGAGAAGGAGTGGAAGCTCAAAGCACTCGTAACGTTGACATTTGTTAAATAAAACTTAGTTCGTTACGGTCAAGTTTGGAGTTGAAATTTTTTCTACCTAAAAAATAAGAACTTTGACTTCATAAATATATGTCAAATTTAAGCGTTTCCGGTGTGAAAAAAAAATTGCGTTTTGGAATTGCTCATATGTAGTAACCATTGAGTGAATAATTAGAAAACATTAATTATTTATTTTAGGATTTGACCTGGAAATTTTAAACAGATTTAAGGAAATAACTGCTGTTATTTCTTCAAAAAAATCAATTAATATTGAAGAGTTCCGGAAGTACTGTCTGGAAACTGCAAGATTGTATGTCCAAAAATATAGTTGGTACTATATGAGTACTACAGTTCATGTAGTTTTAATGCATGGACATACAATTATTGTAAATCTGCCAGACCATTCTTCGGTAAAATTTTCGGAGGAACCGCTAGAGAGTGGCCACAAAACTATAAAGGAATAGACTCTATCATACAAGAAAAATTAGTTTGTAAGTACTATTACAAAAGATTAATAATGTACGAGTTTCGCGAATTTGAAATTATGTTGATGATAAAAAACATTATGAAATAATACGTCAAATATTATTTAGATTTGCCACAAATGATGATATGTTCAAGCGGCAACAATTACGGTCCGATATAATCATACAATCGTCTATAAAAAAACAAAAATATAAACAAAAAGCACCCACCACTGTCATGAAGAAGATGTTGATTTTTGACGAAGAAAACGAAAGATCAAAGGAACCCCTTCAGAACTTTGAGGTAGAAAAAAAAGAAGATGCTGAAGAAGAAGAAGTAGAAAGAGATGTCGATGAATTAATAGAGGGAGAAGAAAATGAGAAAATTAACTCAGAAGATGAGCTGTATGAAGAATAGGAAGAAGATTAAGATTTTTGAAAGAAAAAAACGATTCGTGTTCTTTCATTTATTCTCAAAGCTTTTTGAAACTACATTATTTTATTACTAATTAATGTACAACTCAAATCCATAAATTTTTGTTTGTTTGTCTGTTACTTAAAAATAAACGGCATACAGCAAAGATTATGTCTTATTACAAATATAACTTATTACTAATATTATTAGAAATATTACTGCAATGGATTTTCTGAATTTAACCTTCACCTGATCTTGATCCTAACCTGAACGGGTTAAACACATCTCGAATTGTGATTTAGCGACCCAAAAAACTTGTCATGATACTGGTTTACTTTGTTTATGATGCGCGATAGATTTTCTGGATTTGACCTTTGTCTGACCTTGACTCTGACCTGATCGGGTTAAACAGACCTCAGATTCGGATTCAGGAGCCCTAAAAAATTTAGATCACGTGCTATGATCTACTTATTAATTATGCAAATTATGCTTTACTTGAGAAATTTTCGTATTCGTAATTGTACGAGCTTTGGAATACAAAAACATAGGTAAATTCGATAAAATACCCAGATATGAGCAGCAATCATGAAAACATGACACAAAAAGAGGATGCTCCTGCACTTCCATTTTTGGTACACGAATATATACTGACAAGAACATTTTTGTCAGAAAAATCGACCTTTTCGACCACTGTGCGGCGCTCGTTTCAACACGTGGTCGCTGTCGACCGACCTTATCGTCAGCTTGTTGCACTGCGCAGAGGAGTCTTCGAAACCAATACGACTAGAGGTCACGATGCGATCTTTGCGCTGAGGACCTGTCCACGCATCGAACCAGTACATCGTCTGCGATCAACGCTTCACATCTCACGCATCGATAGCCGTGTAGCTGTCGTCTGAACTTCAGCAAAATTAAGTACCATTTCAACTTAATTTGTTAATAATTATATAGCTATAGCGACCAAACCCAATGCGATATTGCTTATCCAATTTAACTGTAACTATTAACATTTGTGCCTTCAAATTAAATCATAATTTGAGTCAAGCTTTAGTTCGGTTCCTCATTACTGAAATTATTGAAATACCGAACATTATTTAAGTTCAAGCTTCGTCAGTTGCAAATGACAGGTTCTACCTTTAATTTGAGCAATCATTAAATTAATTTAACCTGTTCCGACAAGTTGCTCATTAATTTGACTTTGCAGCTCCAATCTGCACTCATGTATGCTCTGAGTGTAACCTCAACTACTGCTTCGCCACTGCTTACTGCTTGCTGCTTCAACTGCTGCGACACTGCTTGCATCACCACCTGCTGCACGTACCTGCTTACCACGAGGCTGCTGCTTAACACTCCACCAGCCGACGTAGCTGCTACTACATCTCAACGAGCGACTCCCCGGCTCACCAACCTGATCATCGCAACAGGCAATTGAGAAAACGTCAGAGCTTCTACCAGAACATCACTGCGTTATATCATATAAATATTTGTAGTAGATTAAGAGCGTTTATTAAAGGCGGTATGTTATTGTAGGTACGCTGCTGTAGCTGTATGTTTGTAAAAGCAGTGAAGCAAAATTCAGTTGCTTGAAAATTTAATTACCAGAAGCAGTGCGAATTGGCAATAAGCAGTAGTCATTTTTGAGTGCGAATGTTTAGGTAAGCAGCGTTTGCTTAGGACAATCGGTAAAACCTTTGCAACTTCGGTAAAGCAGTTAATATTTGACGCTTCTAATAAGTCATTTTTTTTTTTAATTTCAACCAATCTGGGATCATAAAGCAGGAAAGCGGTGCGTCAAATTGTCTAAGTTGATTGTTACTCTAGTCGAGCGCAATTGTTAGAGTCAATGCGAAAAAACTTAGTACTAACTGGGTAGATTGTTTGCTTACAAATTCATAGATCTTAAGCGTGCGTATTAATTAACGTTGATTTAAGTTTCGCCCTATTGGTGGTCAGATTGCCGTTGAGTTTGAGATTCTGATCTCTAATCGAGTAAATACGTACTGGTTGACTACGCTCTAAGAGTTTCGTTTGGATACATTACTTTCCATCGCTTAGTGGATGTTGTCCCTCTCTAGTATAGTCTTTCATTCGATTGTAGTTTATTCGCAAAGATGGAATCCCATCATCTTGACCAAATAGACTTGCAGGGTAAAATCGTGAATTCGTGGAAAAACTTTAAGTCTAAAGGGGCTGCTAAAATAACGAAGGGAAATGCGCTTTCTCGATTAGACGGTTTAGAATCACACTATGTGCGGTTTTTGGAAATTCATAAAAGAATTTTAGCTCTCAAAACAGTCGATAAAACACACGAGTATTTTACGAGCGACTTGGTTAATGTTGCCGAGGATATCTATTATGACCAAAAAGGAGAATTTAAAGATTTTCTTGAGGAATTTAAATCTCGGAACGCGCTTAGGCTCAACAAGAGGCACCAGCAGTCGCTCCTAACCTTACTTCGACGACCCCCTATCATTGTCTATCCAAGATGGATATTCCCAAGTTCTCAGGAAAATTTGTAGATTGGAAGAATTTTCGAGACGTTTATCGTTCCGTCATTCATCGATGTGAGACTATGACGGCTGTAACTAAATTCTATTATATGCGTACGCACCTTACTGGTGAAGCTATGGAAAAAATTAAATCTATCGGTATATCAGGGGGGAATTACGAAAGAGCATAGGACACTTTAACGACGTACTACGAAAATAAGCGTCGCATTGTCGGTACACATGTTAGTGAAATCTTCTCTGCTAAATCAATGAAGGCGGAGTCCTCTCTTGACCTCAAACCCCTGGTTAGAGAAATATTTAATCCCCACGAAGGCTTGTTGACTTTAGAAAGAGAAGGAACGCTTGGAGAAGACTTACTTATTCATTTAACTGTTGGTCGTCTCGATCCTAGTACTCGAAAGGATTGGGAAAAACATTTAGGCAATAGCACTAATCAGCCTACTCTTGAAAAATTGAAAGAATTTTTGCAAAGCCAAATCTTAACGTTAGAGGCAATAGAAGGGAATAGCAGATCTGAGTCGAGCAACGCTCCGAAATCTAACGCTAACCCCAAATCGAAGCGCTCAGAGGATACCTCCTTCACTGCTCATTCGTTGCAAACATCGACAAAGGGTTCGAATAAAGGAAATTACAAATGTTCTTTGTGCAGTCAAGCACATCTTTTACATAAATGCCCAATCTTCATTGGCAAAACAATCTCAGAAATAAAGGAATTTATAAACTCAAATTCGAAAGGTCTTTGTCGTAATTGCTTAGGGAATCACCCCATTCACGTTTGTCGATCGAAATTTCGTTATTTCACCTGTAAAGGGAAGCACCATTCGTTATTGCATGTCGACGGCGCTGGTGACAGTAATGAGTGCTCGTCTCAAGCTACGGATCGCTTTAATTTTCCTTTTACTAACGCTCAGGCATCTACAACCCCAGCAAATGTAAATCATACGAATTTGTCTCAACCTATAGTACACACTATGAAGGTACCAAAGGGTACCGGTATTCTCTTAGCTACAGCCCGAATCAATGTCTTAGCCCCAAACGGTGGTAGAATGTTAGTAAAGGCCTTAGCAGATTCGTGTTCGCAAATCTCAATAATTACAGTCATTGTGTAATCTTTTGTCATTGAAATGTAGGCCAACTCATGTAAATATTCAGGGCGTAGAAGAGACAACGGTAGCTGTAGCTTCGAGAATGTCGCACCTTTCCATTCAACCTCACTTTGAATCGGATTGTAGACTTGAGCTTGAAGTAGTGGTTCTACCAAAATTATCTTCGTACAAGCCGCCCATTATGCCGAGCAGGCACACGTTCAAGCATCTTGAAGGGCTAACTCTGGCGGATCCACATTTTTGTGACCGCTCTAACATAGATGTGCTACTTGGTGCTGATGTCTACACTCAAATTATTGAAAGTCACATCATCAAAGGGCTTAGTCATGAGCCTATTGCTTTAAGTTCTCAACTCGGTTGGCTTCTCACAGGTAGCGTCTCAGCTGTGCCTGAAGGCGTCCTCACCAAGTTCATGGCCATGCATTGTTCAGCCGAGTGCTGCCATGAACTTCTGAAGCTCTTATAAGATTTTTGGAGGGCGGAGGAAATGTCGGCAAAAAAATCTTATACGTTGGAAGAGCAGGCTTGTGAGGACCATTTTAGTAACACCTTCAGACGAGACGACTCAGGACGCTACATTATTAGGTTGCCATTTAAGGATTCAGAAATCCTCAGTCAGCTTCAGCTAGGAAAATCGTATAATATTGCGGTACGTACCCTTCAACGCATGGAATCCAATTTCAAAAAGGACGAAAAGCTGAAACTCGCTTATGTAGATTTTATGAAAGAGTACTTAGAGTTGAATCACATGATACTTGACGCGAGTATAGACAGTCAATCAGTTGATGCATTTTTTCTGTCACAACACGGTGTGCGAAAAGAGACAAACTTGACAACAAAGCTACGAACCGTCTTCAACGGTTCAATCAAAACGCCCTCAGGCAACACGCTTAATGACCTTCTTCATGTTGGTCCAAACCTTTTACAAAATCCTGTCGATCTGCTTTGCTCTTGGCGTAGGTACGAAATTGCCCTGTCAGCTGACGTAGAAAAAATGTTCCGTCAGATATTAATTGACGAGAGGGATCAGAAGTATCAGTGTATCTTATGGCGTTTTGATACCGACGATCCTGTTGAGGTTTATCGTCTTACTACGGTCACGTATGGTTTGTCATGTTCGCCCTTTCTTGCCATTCGTACGCTTCTTCAATTAGCCTCAGATCACGAGCATGAGTACCCGGACGCTTCACAGATCGTTAGGAAGGAGATGTATTCGGATAACGTGCTTACAGGAGCACATTCAGTCGCGGAAGCAACGCAAAAGCAGAGAGATCTAATTAGTCTTTTTAAGCGAGATTGTTTGAATCTAAGAAAGTGGACCTCCAATGAAGCCAAAGCTTTAGATACTCTTCCCGAAGCTATGCTGGCATTGGGTTTAAAACCCTCTTTGCCTCTGAAACTTCTGTGTCTGTGCTCGGCATTTCATGGCATTCAAATGAAGATTGTTTTCGTTTTCACGTAGAGGAGCCCGCAGCGGAAGAATCGTATACTAAACGTTCGGTGTTCTCGCGCATTGCGCGTATTTTTGATTCCATGGGATGGTTAGCTCCGGTAATAATAACAGCCAAGATTCTTATACAATCCCTCTGGCTTCTCAAAACCAATTGGGACGCCATCTTGCCATCTGCCATCATCAAGCGCTGGCAAGCCTGGCTGTTAGAACTTCCCGCTGTTAATAGTATAGTAATACCTCGTTGGATTGGCTACAGCCCCCAAGTTGAACTTATAGAGGTTCATGGGTTCGCAGATGCCTCCAAACTTGCCTATGGCGCTGTTGTCTATTTACGCATCGTTGTAAATCAAAAAGTCTTCGTTACGCTACAAATTGCGAAAACTCGTGTCGCGCCGCTCAAAACATTGAGCATCCCGCGTCTCGAACTCTGTGCGTCATTGCTGTTAGCGCGACTAGTTCATCAATTTGTTACTTCTATGCCAATCGAGATAAATAGTACGCACCTATGGTCTGTCTCCGCGGATGTTCTCTTTTGGTTAAAGGATCATCCAGCTCGATGGGGCGTGTTCGTCGCAAATCGGTGTTCTGAAATTCATACGCTGCTACCGCATGCATGTTGGCACCACGTACGTTCTCGCGATAATCCTGCAGACGTCGCGTCAAGGGGCATCGAGCCAGACAAGTTTGCGTCTCATAGCCTGTGGTGACATGGCTCAACTTGGCTCGCAGAAACGTCTGAGCCTTGGTCAACGGCGTAAGACGAACTCAATTTTGCTGTACATAGTATTGTTAAGTCTAGTGTTAGTTATTCTTCTGTAACAATTGCTCAATGCACCAAGTCAGTAGAGGAATCTGAGAAAATATAGGATCTCCTCGCTAAATTCTCGAGCTTTTCGAAATTAATCCGTATCACGGTGTACTGCCTTAGATTTATTACTAAGTTGTGTTCAAAATTAAAGAAGCGAGCTGCCAACTCGACCCACTTTTTTAATAGAAAATTGCTATTGTTGGAACAGCCCTTTCTTGAAGTTAGCGGCACTTTATTGAGCCAAAAGAAACTTGAAAATGCTCGCCTTCTGTGGGTGTTTCTTGTACAAGCCAGTCATTTTCGAAGCGAGATTCAGAAGCTACGCAAGGGAGAAAAATTGTCTCCGCAAGGCTCTATTGTAAAGCTCAACCCTAAGCTCCAAACTGAACTGCTCAAGGTGGGCGGTCGTCTGTCAAAATCGTTACTGGATGAGGACGCCAAACACCCGCTTATTCTTCCCATGTCTAGTCACTTTACAATTTTATTGATAAGACACACCCATCAACGCTGTTTACACGAAGGGGTTCAGCTTACTCTGTCTACGTTGAGAAGAGAGTATTGGGTAGTCAATGGGAGGAAGATGGTGAAGAAAGTCATATATGTCATACATGGATGCCTTCCTTGTACTCGTTTTGCCGCTAGAGCTCCAAGTCAGTTAATGGGAGCATTACCTGCTGCTCGGGTTCTCCCTTCGCCCCCCTTCGAACGATCAGGAGTAGGCTATGCCGGATCCATTAGCGTGCGATTAACGAAAACACGCGGAAAAGGGACAATGAAAGGCTACATTGCGTTGTTCGTGTGTATGGCTACTCGTGCTGTACATATCGAGGCCGTCGGGGACCTTTCGAGTGAGACCTTTATTGCTTCCTTTGATCGCTTTACCTCGTGCCGGCGTCATTGTAAGGTACTCTACTCCGACCAAGGCACAAACTTCATTGATGCGGATGCTCAATTGCGTCACATGCTAAGCGAGTCTTCGTCGTTCGCTACACAAGTCGCTAGCAAACTGGCTCAAGAAGGTACGTCCTGATTCTTTAATCCGCCTACCGCGCCCCATTTAGGAGGGCTATGGGAGGCCGCGGTGAAGTCGGCGAAGTTTCATCTCCGTAGGGTCATTGGCGAGCAGGTTCTCACCTTTTCTGAACTGTCAACGTTGCTCTGTCGTATTGAAGGCTGCCTAAATTCCAGGCCATTGTTGCCTCTCACTGATAACCCATCGGACTTAGAATTTCTGTCACCTGCGCATTTTCTAATCCAACGCCCGTTGTACTTAGTCCCAGAATCTGACGTTTCTTCTTTAAACGTACCACCCACTAAGCGATGGGAAATGATTACTCCGACGAGCCAGAACTTCTGGACTAGATGGTCCACTGAGTATCTGAGTAGCCTTCAACTCAGGAAAAAGTGGGTCCATAACCAGTATCAGCCCGCCGTTGGCGATATTGTTATTTTGCGTAACGAGTTGTCGCCACCTGCGAAGTGGCCTTTAGCGCGTATCACTGATGTACACCCGGGTAGCGACGGAATAATTCGTGTAGTCACCGTGCGTACCTTACCTCTTCCTTTCGCTGACCATTAACTAAGGTCATTTACCTTCGATCGGAAGGTCATTAATTAGGTTGTTTATTCATCGTGCCGATGAAAGTGGGCGGTATGTTGCGGAATGACCTTCGTTTACCTAGCTTTATATCGAATCACGTTATTATGATCTAATTTGTAATACCCGCGATGCCTGTACATTGTAATTTATTGCGTGATTGCGCTTGGCCAATCAGCGCGTGCGTCTCAAAGTTGTCGACATCCGCGACATAGCATCGCTGGCTCGCCCAGCGCCGCATTTTTAGTCAGTTCCGCTCGCAACGGAAAAGATGCAGCAGCTTTGTACGCACCGTGTGAATTCGACGCTCACAACTCTGTTCACATAGTGTAAACTCCACGCTCTAAATAAATCACCAAATTTAAACTGGAGGAAAAAAACATTCATTGAACCTGGATCCCACACAGCCTTTCATTTATACTTCTTGGCATTTTGGCAATGCATGATGGAGGTTTAATAGTCAAAAGTCGCTGGTTAATAATGTTTCGATTCGCAGGATTGCCGATGAAGTATTCTGTTTTCGTATTCTTGAGTAAATTATTGGTATATAATTGTGTTACACTTAGCAAGCATGAGTGCATAAAATCAACAATCATACCTTTAACTAAATCAAAATGTTTCATATTCATTAAAGGTGACGGTCCCCAAACACCTTGAACATTAACACATTTTTCACTTTCCTGAGCTTCCAACATTTGCCTTTTAATTGACTTATCGGTTCGGTTAACTGGAACTTCCGTTTGCATAGGGTATTTACATACGTTATTAATTAATTGTGACGGATGTTCACAATATGTGCAGCCATTATACCCATTAAATTTTTTCATATTGAGCATCGCGCATCTTGCTGGCGGGTCAACACAACATCGTTGTGGAAATAATTTGCTTGTAATTTCATATCCATTATTCATCCATTTTATACCTTCAGACGATAGTTTATTACTTTGATTCACTAGAGGATCTAAGAAAATGTTCATATCTGGTTCAGTTTTCGATACCCACAGCCCAGCTAATAACATGTGTTTTCTGCGAAGATGATCAGGAAGTTCATGAAACATGAAATAAATTGGCCATACTGTTACTTTTGAATGAAAAGATGTTTGGAAGCCGTCGGTGCTAAAGGTATAAGAGAAATTCCACGGATTTCCAAGTAAATTATAATCTTTAGTGTATACCTTATAAATCTTTCCATCGTATATGTATTCAAGCCCGTTCATATTTGTTCTCTTTCTTTGTAATCTGTCTTGTAAACTGTTTATAATTTGTTGGTCCGATAACAACTTTATTAATTGATCCTTTACATCAACTTCGATGAAAAAAGAACCTATTCTTGACGATTCTAAATTATGACCGCATGTGCACTTAATACCACTTTTAAAATCAGTAAAAGTTCCGAAATATTTATTACATTTATTGTACAAAATATGATAAAAAATACTATCAGAATTTACGTTCATGAGTTTATTCAACATGCATTTACTTATTGGCAAAAGTTGATTATTAAAAATAGTATTAATCATGTGAAAAATATCCATCAGATAAAGCAATGATAATGAATGCTTAATCGTTACTTGCAAACTCATCAGTAATATTTCACCTACATTTACTGTTTTACACTGGCAAAGATTACTTTTTAAAACTCGTTCTCTCTTGACACCAGAAGAGGCCTAAAAAATAGATTTTAATTAGAAAGTCGATGTCTAATTAAATTATTTCATCAGTAAATTATTATATAACCATACATATTATAATAGTATATTACGATACTAGTCTTAAGTAGTCCATTATTTTATAGCACGTTTACCTAAGTCTGCTGTCACACCTATTCGTGCCTTAAGCAGTCTATTTTTGCACATTCTTATTACAATTTTTAAATTATACCTTTTTACGTATATTTGTACATTAATAAATAATTATTACAAACACTGGTAATGTAACCTAATGCGTCGCTTATGATAAAAATTGTATTTTTTGCTGCCTCCTAGAGGAAACTTTGTGATAGTAATTTTTTGAGTTGTTTTAAAAACATGTTATAATTGATATTCGAGGTGTTAGGAACCAAAATACATGATTTTTGAAAAATGACTATATCGATGTGTGTGTGTGTGTGTGTGTGTGTGTGTGTGTGTGTGTGTGTTTGTGTTTGTGTGTGTGTGTGTGTGTGTGTGTGTGTGTGTGTGTGTGTGTGTGTGTGTGTGTGTGGGTGTGTGTGGGTGTGTGTGTGTGTGTGTGTACGCCTGGATCTCAGCTTCTACTCGATCGATTTTAACCGGACAGGTCTCATTCTTTTTGTTTTTTTTGTGTGATGGCGGGTCAAAAATCCGTTTTTTGATTGGGCCGATTCGTTTTTGTTTTATTTCTAATTTTCGATTATCTCAAAATTATTTTTGGCTTTTTTTCAATGATAGAATCGAGATATTTAAATCTGATGGGTAGCATTCGAAAGAGAGTAAAAAAACCTATAATTAACAAAAAAAAAATTCTCTAGCTATCCCGGTTCTCTTGTTATTGACAAAAACGTGTTTTTTTAAAAAGCTTATAACTCCAAAACTAAACGGTCAATTTTTTTGAGAAATATCACGATAATGCAGAATATAAATAGCTATAAGCTCTAAAAATTTGAATCCATTCTTTTGGTTAGTTTTTGAGAAAAAAATTGAAAAATGAAAAAAAACGAATTTTCTATGTCCAATGATTACGGAAGTAAAATTGACTTAATCGCTTTAAAATTCCTTGTAGAGGTAGATTTTGTATAGTTCTCGGTCGAGTTCTTTGGGCAAAATGATTGGTCTAGAAATTTCAGAGATATTTGAGGTTAAAGTTTTTTTAACCTTTTTTTCAAATCGTAATTTCTCGAGAACGGCTCTATGTATCTGGATCGGATGGGTAGCATTCGAAAGAGAATTAAAATATCTATATTTGGAAAAAAAATTTTATGTCTAGCTATCACAGTTCTTTTGTTATGAACAAAAACAAAACCGTGTTTTTTTCAAAAAAGCTTATAACTCCTTAATTCTATATCTCCTATCTTCAAAAAATGATGGATTAGTTATGATATCAATTTATTAGTGGTTTGGTTGGTGGGTGTAACGGGTTGCTAGGTCACAAAAACAAAAATGGTGTAGTTTCGATGAAATCGCGGCGCTCACCGCGCGCTTCGAGAATACTAGTGATGTTATATATTATAATAATAATATATGTATATATTATGTTAAACCTGGAACATTCTTATCGGTTGATATAAATAAATAAATAAATGAATGAATAAATTTGAAAATTAATACCTTTTAATCTTCAAAATTAATTTAATTATAATTATGGCATAATTTGTTTTAAAAATTATAAATTTTGTTATTAAAAATTAATTAAAGGAATCACAAAATTAAGTTTGAGGAAGCAACGGGCCAATGAATTGGCAGCGGTTTTAATATTATTATACACACCATGAGCAATCTATCAACTAATAATTAATACAAATTATTTAATTATTTATTATATTATATTTAATAATTATAATTCAAAACTTTAATGCGTTAAATAAACACTGAACAAAACATTATATGGATATTATATTTGAATATGGATATTAAATATTCAAAACATGAAAGACATATTTAAATGTGGTCATGGCATGTTTAGTTGTAGATTAAAATTTAGAAGTAAGTAGTAAGTGATGGCAAAATAAAATATTTATGAAGCAGACTTTTCCAAAACAAATTAATTCTGAATACAAATAATTAAAAATAAACAAATTTTTTTTAATTTATGCTAAAATAAATTCTTTAATTTTTTTATTCATAACTTAAAATTTATGGCGAATTTTGAAAAAAGGGCAACTAGAGTTTGTTCTTTGAGAAATTTCTTATGAAAACAACGCATAATTAATTGACAGTTTTATACTCTACTTTATAGCTTTCTTTATTTTGCGGTAAAAGTTAAAAGAAATCGCAAAGTTTCATGAAGATGTTAAATAGTCAAAGGTCATGGATTTTTGTAAGTGATTCTTTAAAGATGCGTGTATAACCTCTTCATTACTTTTATAATTTTGGCCAATGAAGATATAATAAACACTGTAACAAATATATTAGAAATAAACTCACCCTAGCTGTATAACTCTTTTGTAACATTGATTGAAAACAAACTTCTGGTGTTTCAATAATTTCATCATTCGCTTTAGTATTTTCATGCTGTATTTCAGGTTCTTCTATTTCTATTAAATTAAACTCCGGATAAGGTACTTGCGTATCACTATTATCTGATTTACTGTCTGTACAACATTCTTTGAATGTAAGATTACTGTTTGGACCTGGAATTATTTCATCTTCAGTATTTTGCTGTAAAATAAAAATTAACAAAATATGTCATTTTTAAAATATATGTATGTAATATACCTATGCGTTTGACACATAAAATTTATTCACCTCTAAATCTGATTTCCTTCGTTTGGCAGCATACCGTGGTGAATAAATAGTATTAGATGGGATAGGCTTTGTAGAATGCCGATCTAAATAATCTTTATATGGACCTCGTTTGGACATGTTTACTGTAATAATGATTGAGCATTAGGACAAGTATCAATGTAATACAAAAAACCGCTGCCAATTCATTGGCACGTAGCTTCCTCAAACTTAATTTATTGATCCCTTTAATTAATTTTTATTCCTAATATTCAAAATTTAATACTTTATCTTATACGGTTAGACTAAATAGGAGAGGATCATGGGTCCGGATTCAGCATAAACTGTGCGTTATATCTTTTTTCGTAATGAACCGATTTTCTTGGGCAACGAACTTGATCTGAAGATATATAAAAGCTACATCTGTGCCAAATTTCAGGACGATTGGATAATTTTTGCTCTAGTTATCGTGCGACAACGAAACCGAAAATTTTTTCTAAAATAATTCTTTTCTAAAAAACAAATGAAGATCATCTCTTGAAATTTTAACCAAATATAGTCTTCTATAAGTTTAATAAGTGGCTAAATTTTAAGACGATAAATCAAGTAATCTCTGAGAAAATTTGAGTCAAAAATTTTTTAAAAAAATTTTTAACCTCAAATATCTTTTTTTGTAATGGGCCAATTTTTTTGGGCAACGAACTCGATCTGAAGGTATATAAAAGCTACACCTGTGCCAAATTTCAGGACGATTGGATAATTTTTGCTCTAGTTATCGTGCGACAACGAAAACGCAAATTTTTTCTAAAACAATTTTTTTCTAAAAAACAAATGAAGATAATCTCTGGAAATTTTAACCACATATAGTCTTCAATTAGTGTAATAACTGGCTAAAATTTCAAGTCGACAAATAAAATATTTTTTGAGAAATTAATTTATGAAATTGTAAGGTTGGCGACTCTTCAAACTTGGACGTCTACACGCCCTATCACGTGATTAACAGCTGTAGCCGGCCGAGCCGGTGCTCGTTGCGAACGACGTGCCTCGAGAGGGGCAGTCGCTGACAAACTGTGCTGCGACACAGTCACACTCGCTCCAACGCAATACTTGCGTATCAATTATCAGCTAATGCCGACAATTTGTGTTGATTCAGGTAAACCTGAATATTAAGTTTTAAGTTGTACCTCTTTGTAATTACTCTCTTATTACAGTTCGCACTGCAACAACACGTGTTGGCGTTTAATTCATTTTGAACCCAGTCCCTACTTCGCACTATTAAGTCTCCACGGCAGGGACTTATAAAATATAAAAAAGTTTTCCTTAAGGTGATGTGATACCCTGATTTCAATATTTTTTAAATCAACATTCAAACGTTTATTTGGAAAAAGACGACTATCACGCGCTCCGGACATGTAAACACTATATTCAGAAATTTTTTTGAGCGATTCTATTAGTATTTTCGTTAGCTGTGCTCGTTTTAAAAATAGGTCAATTGCAGATTCCTACTTACCGACAGTACGGTTTTTATTTAATTAAATAAACTCTGATCATTTTTTTGGAAAAACACGTCTGTCAGGCGCTCCGTATATGTAAATACTATACTCAGACTTTTTTGTGCATGATTCTATTGGTATTTTCATGAGATGTACTCTTTTTAAAATTATGTCGGTATATAACATCACCTTAATAACAAATGACAAAGTGAAGATATTTTAAATTTTAAAAAAGGAAAATATAGGTAATTTAAATACCTTTCAAGAAAAGTTTATTATATTATGTAATAATGACTGTAAGATATGAAAAAATCAAAAAAACTGAAAATTCAAAATTCGTTTTTGGAAAATAATTTTTTTTCTAAAAAAAAAAATGAAGATAATCTCTTGAAATTTTAACCACATATAGTCTTCAATTAGTGTAATAACTGGCTATTTATTTTAAGTCGATAAATAAATTATTTGTTGAGAAATTAATTTATGAAATATAAAAAAGTTTTTCTTAATAACAATTAACAAAGTGAAGATATTTTAAATTATAAAAAAGGACAATATAGGTAATTTAAATACCTTTCAAGAAAAGTTTATTATATTATGTAATAATGACTGTAAGATATGAGAAAATCAAAAAAACTAAAAATTCAAAATCGTTTTTTGGTTATAAAACAAAAGAAAATCAATAAAAACTCAAATCCATCAGGGTGCCTTTCTTTTCCCGCGAGACGAAGAGAATAAGCTTTAAGAAGACTCGCTTCGCTCGTGCGAAAAACGTCACATGAAGTAACTCATCGCCTTCCCCACCAGTGTCGAAATGTACTATAAGATGTACCACCGAAAGGTATTAATGAATATTTGTTTGCATAACTGTATGGAAATATATAGAAAGGCATCAAAATGTATCAAAATGTATTTTAAAAGGTGCAAAAGGTATTAATAGGTATCAAAAGGTATTAATGAATATTTGTTTGTATAAATGTATGGAAATGTATCAAAATGTATCAAAATTCACCAAAATGTACATAAATATATCAAAAGGTATCAAAATGTAAGAAAAGGTTTTAAGATGTACCAAAAGGTGTTAATGTGTTTAATATAATGATAAATAAATTAATATTACATTTTTTAATTTTTTTGAAAAGGTATCAAAATGTATCAAAATGTATCAAAAGGTATCAATAGGTATCAAAAGATACTAAAGTATGCTACAAAAATTCCGAAATGCAACCTCTACATATAATTAGGTACACTCTGATACCTCTTGATACATTTTGATACCTTTTCATACATTTAAAATTTCCACTGGGGTACCATACATCCAAAATTTTTCGAATGAAATTACACATACACTTAAAAAATATGGTTTAAAACAGCTCAACAAAACAACGAACAAACTAAGCAATATTACTAAGTTAGGGAAAGATGTAACTAAGAAAGAAAATGTTAGCAATATTGTATATAAAATTGACTGTACTGATTGTAAAGCTACTTATATAGGTCAATCCTGTAGATAATTAAAAACTAGATTGAATGAACACAGAAGAGATGTAGCGAATAATAGTGAAAAATCCGCATTGGCTGAACATGTGAAAAAGACAAAACATAAAATTGACCTTGAAAAAGCTAGAATAATTGATAAAGAAAGCAATGAGTATAACCGTTTATTTTAAAAAATGATGCACATACAAATAAATAAGAATAACATTAATCGAATGACAGATACAAACAATTTAAAAAATACATATGAAAGCTTCTTAGATCAATTATCAATAGTATAACTCAAATGAATTCAGGAACGGATTTTTGACTTTAGTATATACACACACACAAACAAACACCAACTTTGATATAAATAACCGGCGAATTTCCCGAGCTCTCACAGTCATTGAGATATTAAGTATAATAGTTAAGCCTTTGACGTATTTCCTTGTGAAATTTCAGAAAAAGAAATAGAAACGTAACAATAATAGTTCTTTTTTAACAGAATATAAATGTGCGTGCGATATTATAGATGTAAGTTAGTTTAACATTTGGAGTATAAAGAAATTTTATGTGTTTTATTTTCATTAAAAATTGTGTTTATTGTTTTTAGTGTCTTGATAAGGAGTTCTTTAGGAAGTCGAAACGTCGATACATAACAAATTGTGAATAAAGTTTAGATTGTTGCACCACTCGAGTCTTGTTTCACTAAAAACAACCAACAATCACTCTAGTCTCTTAAATAAATTTGTATTTATTTCTTCATTTGCAAAAATTACATCATAGAGAATTATTTAATGTTTATGTTATGCATATATTATTAAGGTTAATTTAAAATTCTCATAATTATTTATTTATATTACTCATGTGTTATTACGTATTGTAACAGGGTTCAGTTATGGAGAGGGTATTAATCCCTCCGGGGTTCGCAGGGTAATATACGGGCGTCTTCTACGCCAGGGGAGTTCGCCACTGTAGAAGTACCTGTCGGCTGGCAGACTCGCCTCGGCACAGGTTCCGAACATGCACACCCAAGCTTCTATTGTAAAAAGCTTAAGCCGTTTTCCACAAGAGCCAGTGCCGCACGCTGCCACTGCTGCCAACTTCGACTGGCGAAACTCCCGGCTGCTGGCTGCCACCTAGCTTTCCCACGCAGCCGGTATTACCCGTACAGCGCCGCTGAGTTAACCTCTCAAGCGGCTATTGAGATACTTACTCCCGCTACCGATGATCCTCTAGGAGGCAAGGCCTGTGACTAGCTGCAGCTGCTGAAAAGGGTAGAGGGCGGTATTCGGGAAATCATGCATAGGTTAAGGCGCGCTCAATAACTACTCGTGACTCGACTATTTAAGATAAAAACGAACGGTTTATTTGAATAACGTAGTCGCGCTGAGGGGCGCGAAACCCGGACAAGATGATAACATAAAACGCGACAGGCCGAGACTTTAAACCACGCACGCACGCAGCCGTCGATGCGCGACGGCAACAGGTTACTCCGCGACAATAAGAAAGAAACGCATACATCAAGCGCGACTTACTCTGGGCTGGCCAGCCATCGCAGCTATCTCTCTCGCTCTCGCTGCTATCGGCGCGAGAATGGAGCGTGTATCACTGTCCCCGGCCTATGCTGTCTCTTTCTTTCTCTTCCTCTCGCTCGCTTGCGGTGGGTGGCGGCGCGGTGGCGGTCACAGTTGCAGCGGTGGTGGCACAGAACATTCACACGACCTATTTCTACACGTAACGGTGACGACGACTACTTTCGCGTGTCACGGCGAGAATCGACATGGCCGCGCGCTCACGTTCACAGTAGCGCGGCAGCTTCGTCTTCTTCTCCATCTGCTTCTGGCTTGTTCCGCGTGGCGCTCTGTCGATCACGATACGTGCAAGCGCGCGAGATTCGAATCTCGCAACGCAGTATACGTCTTTCTCATAACTTATATCGGCGCCCGTTACAGTATATATTATTATTTATGTATTACTTACGTATTGTTTACGTATTGCTTACGTACTAATATAATACAGAAATTGTAGTTTAAACATTTAGATTTTAAATGAAATACGATTTAATTAGCAAGAATCTATATTTTAGAAATCTCAATTTTTTTTGGGATAATAAATTGAACATTCAACATTTTTATGGAAATTAAAGAAGCTTTAAAAAGTCTATATAAGAGTCAATTAAAAAAAACTGGATACAGAGCAAAACAGTATTTATTTTTTCTAGTAACTTAGAAGAAGACCTAGAATAGTATACGTATTATAGCAGAATCAAAAGTTCCATAGATTTACTTTTATGAGTCATTTGCATGATAAGTGAATATTTGTTCGGACAAGTACCTAGTTAATGAAACCAAGAAACAGAAATATTTGACAATTGAGTTGAAAATATTAATTTAGATTGCTTTGATATATGGGGAATTCTCAGGAACTTTTACTTTATGTCACTCTTTTTTTTAAGCAATTTATTGCTGCTATTAGCGGTGCGTGAGAAGCACATGAACCACACAGGGTGTAAAAGCTTCAATTTTTACGTAGAAAACCAGTCCTGTAAACCATATTAGTGTGCCACGCTTGCCCAATTCGGAGCATATAAAAAACTGTCGAAAAAGGTCTACTTTTGAAAAGTTGAGTTTTTTCGACAGTTTTTTATATGCTCCGAATTGGGCAAGCGTGGCACACTAATATGGTTTACAAGACTGGTTTTCTACGTAAAAATGGAAGCTTTTACACCCTACCTGGTTCATGTGCTTCTCACGCACCGCTAATAGCAGCAATAAATTGCTTAAAAAAAAGAGTGACATAAAAGTAAAAGTTCCTGAGAATTTCTCATATAGAACATAATTTGTTAATTAAATATATATAGATGAACTTTACAGAAATCTTTTTAAATGATGATTGATGTAGAAATTATTACAAAGAATCATTAATAATCATTATTTCACAATGACCAGTTTTGCTTAAGTAATGGTACATTTATCATGCAAATCACCCTTATGAAAAGTAAAAAAAGTTGATTTGTAAAAGAAAAATGAAAATTCATAATACAAATATATAAAGGTCTGAATATATTATTGTGAAAGAATGAATTTTGAGATATATTTTTGAGTTCATCGTAACCTTTCTTTTCCAAAAATACTTGATATATTATAATTATGTCATAAAAGTTAATATGTGAAAAGATATTATAATTATTGATATAGCTTTGCAAAATGTTCTCTAATTTAATTAACAAAGTTCCACATTAGCTCTGAATTACAGATGCAGTGAGACATAGATGCAAACAATAACATGCGTTGCTATATCTATAGATACTAGGAACAGATGGATACATTGGGCTCTTTCTCCATATTTTTCGTGCTATTCTGTTCTGTGCTGTGCCGCATGTGTTGTCAATTCGCGATCGCACGCTTTAGTGTACCATCTGTAAAATGCCTTGCGGTGGGCATAAGGATTGCCAGAGAGGAAATAGTTCTTATGGGTCCACCGCATGATGTTTATAGGTGGAGCGTTAAAAGGACGATATTCATTCTATGTTCATAACTACATGATTGTATTATTTACTACACTTTATGATTATGATTATAACCTGATATAATCGAGTATAATCATGGCTATAGTGCCTCTACACTTCGACTTCATTAGTAATATATAATATGTACATGCATAAAATATTGATTAAAAAACTTTTAATCTTATTAAATAACCAAAAATCAAGAAAATGACAAATAATACGCACTTTTATACAAAAAGTAGGGTGTTTTCGTTGAGTTCTGACTGATTTTGTATTCAAAATCATATCAGCCGTATCGGAATGTATCAAATATTGACAACGTATGTCCGAAAGTAATAATCTGTTTATTTAAGAGTCAGTAAAGGCACTATCAATCATTTAAGGCCCATAGAAGACCCAAAAATGGCTAAAAATAGGGTTTTTACATTTCTGAGTACGGCCCACCATTCCGAAAAATCTGAAAAAATTCTAGTACAAAGAAAACATTAAAATATACAATTTTCCTGTGTAGTTAATCTTGTAGATATAAAATAAATTGAGAAAAAATTTATTTTTTTTTATTTTTTTTAGGTTAAGTATTAAATGCGCCTAAAGCTAAAAAATTGGGTAAAAAGTACTGTTCACAAGCTATACTCTCATATTTTCTTTAAAATTTTTAGCATCAAGGAACCAGAGAAAAAAAATAATTTCCGAAAAATGCGGTTTTTGGGCCTTACTGGTATAAGGAGGGGAGATAGATCCCCGGAAAAATCGTAGAAAATTCTTTTTTTACTATACTTATATGAAATCACTGTCAATTTTCGCTTTCATTAACAGTGGAATTTTGCCCATCTTAACGTGGGATACACTTTACTTAAAATTAAAACTAAAACTTTAGTTTTAGTTTTAATTTTAAACTAGATAAGAATTAAGATTTATCTTAATTCTAGATAAAACATCTTTATTTTTTAACAGTAAAATTTGCAAAACAATAATTAGTATATATGTTATATGCATTTATCTTAAATTTAGACTTGAGTTCCTATAACAAAATTATAGGATCAAATCAGATTTTAATGAATATTTCTATAATCCATCTTCTTAACTTGTAGTTAGTAGTTCTTTTGTCTATTTCTAGAGTTTTGAGCTCATTTAGCAGTAGATCAGAAGTTTTAATTGCAGTTACGTAGTTGTTTTTTTCACTTACTCTTTTGTCTATTTTAGGTAATATGATAGAATTATTTCGTGTCCTACTATCTGAATTTGTAAATATATTTTTCATTTCGTTGTAATAATATTTTAGACAGTCCCATGTGAATAGTTGCTAAATATTTATTAGTTTATTTTGCGCAAAAGTGTTTTTGAAAACTAGTTTAAGTAATCTGTTTTGAATATTTTGAAGCAACTACTGATTATTTTTGTAGACACCTCCCCAGGCACGCATAGTATACAACCTTAAAGATATATATCTGCATAAATTTATTAATTTTGTAGAAAATAAAATTTAAATACCTAGTTCTTTTGATCAGATAGTCAATATGTTCTTTCCATTTTAGATTATAGTCAAAATTAACTCCTATATATTTACACGTGTCCACTCTAATTTTTCATCTTTAACAGATATGCCTAAATTTTTTGGAAAACTATCACAATAATTTCCAAAAGTTATATACACAGTTTTGCTTATGTTTAGAGTTAGTTTTAAGTAATCTGTTTTGAAATTTTTGGAGCAAATACTGATTATTTTTGTAGACGCCTCCCAGGCATTTATTCCATAGGTAATCACACTATGAAGAAACGCATAGTATACAACCTTCAAGGTATCTATCTGCATAAATTTATTAATTTTGTACTAGATAAAATTTAAATACCTAATTTTTTTGATCAGATAGTCAATATGTTCATTCCATTTTAGATTATAGTCAAAATTAACTCCTATATATTTACACGTGTCCACTCTCTTTAATTTTTCATCTTTAACAGATATGCCTAAATTTTTTGGAAAACTATCACAATAATTTCCGAAAGTTATATATACAGTTTTGCTTATATTTAGAGTTAGTTTATTCAACGCGAGCCATGTTGCTACTTCTTCTAGGTATTGATTCATTTTCCTCTCCACTTCTTTCCCGGTTTTATCCGATGAGATGATTGCTGTACAATCGGCATATGATAAAATTGAGTTTACTGGCATTGTTCTCAGTAGATCGTTTATATACAGTATAAAAAGCCGAGGACCCAGAATTGTTCTGGCGGAACTCCCATAGTTATTGTTATCGGTTCACTTTCCCTTTGGCCCTCACTTACTTTTTGCTTTCTATTTTTTAAGTAGCTTTGCATTCATTTATAAGCTTTACTCTTATTTCGTACGCCTGTAACTTATTAAGGAGTATATTGTGATCAATTGTATCAAAAGCTTTTGCTAGATCTAAAAATGCAACTATGATATGAGTACTCTTATTTAGGTTCTCATATATTCTTCTTGTAATGTAGCTTAGCCCAAATCTGGTTCCTTTGTTTTTAATAAAGCCAAACTGTTTTCCACTTAATAGTTTATACTTGTGAATAAAATGGAAAGTTCTTTTGGAGATTACATTTTCGAAGATTATTGCAATATTTGATATTAAAGATATTCGTCTAGAGTTATTAGCTTCTAATTTTTGTCCTGATTTATAAATTGGTACTACTTCAGCAGCTTTTAGCGCATCCGACCATATCGACTTTTCATAGTACATTACGATACTGGTGGCATAAGTTGCACTTTACGCAACTTGAAGTCCATGATCTTTATTACAACTTTATTACATATTATCTTTATTACATATCTCTATGACAACCAAATCACGACTGATTGCTGCGAATATAAATAGTGGTCTTATATAGCTCGCATCATCAGTTGCCCGTTGGCTTTCAAATAGTGATGATCATTCACAAACACGGACACAGTTTAATTAATAAAATTATCAATAAACTTCCGTTTGAGCTTCACATACCTGGTTATCATTACTGCGGTCCAGGAACAAAGTTGGCAAAGCGTTTAGCTATAGCAGATCTTGGAATTAATCCACTCGTCGCTGCTTGCAAAGAGTGCGATATAGCTTACTCTCAAAATCGTGAAAACGTTCAGACGAGGAACGAAGCAGATAAAATTTTAGCTGATAGAGCTTAGAATCGCGTTAAATCAAAAGACGCTAGTTTTGGCGAAAAAGCAGCTGCATGCGCTATAACTATTATTATGAAATTAAAATCTAGATTTGGCACGGGTTTAAAGAAGAGAAGTCAAAAGAGAAAGCAAAATAATACTAAAAAATCTAAACCGGGAATGGTTTTGAGAAAAAAAGCTAAAAGAGAAACCAAGTTTCCTTGAAAAATATTATCAAAGCTGATGCATTTGAATCAACGCCAAGTAACTGCACTTAAACGATCATACGATCAGCTTTGAAAAAAGCTCGGAGCGCTGTTAAAGAAGCTGGAGGTAAAAAGAATATTAAACTTCCACGTATTTTACCAGTCCTCGTGAAAATAGGAGGGATATTGCCATTGCTCATACCTCTATTTGCAGGTTTGAGTGCAACTGGCGCTCTAGCTGGTGGTGCTGTTGGAATAGTAAAAGCCGTAAACGATACAAAAGCTGCTAAGCGGCAGTTAGCAGAACATAAAAGATATATTAAAACTATGGAAAGTGTAGCGTTGGGCAATGTCTTATATCTTAAACCTCATAAGGTTGGATTAGGTCTTCATTCAAAAAAAAAAAAAAAAATAATAATTCATGAGATTACCTCAGCGAGTACTTACCGATGCCGATATATTAAAATATACAAAACTCTTTAAAATCTCTCATTTTCGGGCAGTATTTATGAGAAATGCATTGCCGGCTTCTGGATCACACTATTGCGAAGCAGCTATAGTTAATCAAGATGATGCTAGCGGAGTAGTATGTGGACTGGTATAGCGAGACATATCATATTACAAGGGGGGAGGGGGGCGCCGCGCCGCGGGTGGGGTCATTAAGTTAAGTGTTATGTAAACAGTAGCTGCACGGTAGCTAATGACCCAAGTCAAGGGCCCATGTCAATGGGGCTATTGTTTTCAAAACCGCTACTGTTTTGTAAACAAGCCACCCATTAACAATGTGTAATTAGCTACTGTTTACATAACAGTTATACCCTCTGGACACCTCCGTGTAATATGATACGCGCTATACCAGTCCATGTACTAGAGAGAGAGAGAGTACGCACGCACACATCCACCCATGCACACCCACCCACCCGCCCCACCCACCCACACCCACCCACACACCCACATCCACCCACCCACAGAGAGAGAGAGATGGCGCTCGCGCCCACCCACACCCACCCACCCACCCGCACCCGCCCACGCACCCACATCCACCCACCCACAGAGAGGGAGAGAGATGGTGCTCGCACCCATCCGCACCCGCAACCGCCCACACACCCACATCCACCCACCCACAGAGAGAGAGATGGCGCTCACACCCACCCACACCCACCCACCCCACACACCCACCCACCCACATACCCACAGAGAAAGAGAGAGAGAGAGAGAGAGAGAGAGAGAGAGAGAGAGAGAGAGAGAGTTCCTTTGTGTGGTGCAGGTATGCGTCAGCATCCCTACTCCATCGTTGGTCCGTCAAACTGCGCAGCGGGAGTCCCAAGTGGTCAAAGTATAAGAAATAGTTTTGTATACGTAATAATGAGTTTATGGCCCTGAAAAGGGCCGTTTTTGTGTTAAGTTTTAATTACATCGTGAATAACCTTGTTTTTTGGGAAAGGAATTGGTATTGGTGGAAAAAGATTTATATCGCGATGAATCTTTATCCGTCGACGAATAATCTTTCTTTTCTTTATCGATGAGAGGCTGTTTATCCTCTGATGTCTGCTTGCTAAATGGCGGACCCATTATGTGTGCTCTGTGAAGGTTGCAGTCCTTCTGCTCTCGCGCCGATGCTACTATTAGCTTATATGTAAGGTCAAGTGATTGATGGTGGATGGGGATAGAGCAGAAGAGTAGGAGCTATGAAATAATGAAGAAGAAGGCAATTCAATTAAAATTTATATTTATTGATTAATTATTAACAGCCTCGTATACATATTTTTCTAGTGTCGGTAAATAAAGACATTTTATTTCTACAAATAGTCTATCCACATTGGAATTACCAAAGTTTGAATAAATCATCCGGTTTTTTACATTAGATATTAATTCGTCTTGTGGTCGTTGAAAAGTTTAAGAAATGTGGACCCGTCGAAACATTTATCAAGTTCGCGACTGTTCTCGTGCATTTTCAAACTGTCTATCATTACATCATACATGACATTAACATACGTGGACATATCCTCTAACTCGCGAAGACGAAACTCTATACACTCGCGCATGCTTTTTAATATTAGAAAAGTACGTCGCATGATCACAACACGTGGAAGACTCTCAACTTTTCTCTTCTTTCGCGCCGATGCACTCTCGTCGTTGTCGTTGTCATCTGCGTCGACGGCCGTGATGATTGACTCTGTATCGATGCGCAATCCGTCGTTGGTATCCCAATCTTGCGGCTCATGCTGATACCGCCGGCTCCGTAATGACACAGGCTCCACTGTTTTCTTTTCTGATTGATTCCCAGTACTCTCGAATTATAAGCGGTAGTCAAATTAATCTCGTGCTCAGCTAGGTCGATTTTTTTAAACTCCTGCTTGTGCCCGTACAGATGATACACTACTGCAGGAAAATGCGTGGTGAATTCCTCCCACGCGGTGATTCCCATTGTTACGTATTTGCATGGCGAAGTATCGCCACCGAATTGAATCACTGTACGGAAATGCCCACCGTAATATTGCAATCCAAGGTATGCAAATTTCGAGTGAGACTTATTGAGCGCGTAACTTATGTTAAAAAGCAAGTTTTGCGGAAGATCGTCTTGATTCATTTTAAAATAGCTGTCACAAACTTGTTTTAAAAAAGAAATACTAATGCTCGTGGCTGAAGCAATGTCGTTGTACGAGTGCACTTTGTGTGTGTGTGTGTGTGTGTCTGTGTGTGTGTGTGTGTGTGTGTGTGTAAAGAAATATTGAGGCATGCTTTCTACAGCTGATTTGACTGCTGGTGCTGCTGGTGCTGCGTGTTCTACTAGACTGACGTACCGTCGTCTGTTGCGCTATTCGTTTGGGTGTGCGCCTCGAGAGGTGGTAGGGGATGCCGACAGTAGGGGATGGCGGCGCAGCCAATGAGAGCACGTGTATGACGCAACGTACTCGGTGGTGGGGAAAGGTGGCGAGAAAAATATTAGGTTTATGGTTATACCCAATGACTGTGGAAAGCGTTTCCAATAATTGTCGTTATGAATGCGTCCATTGTTTAGCGTTTTCAATCACGTACTCTCGACAAAGATTTTCGTGAGAAGGAAATGCGTGCTGTGGCACGTACCCGATAACAGCGTTAAGTGGTTCTAAGCACAGTTCACCCTGGCCATGAATGCGTCAATTGTTCAACGAATTTAACGGACAGTTTCAAGAGTGTGCTCTCGATTTTACGATATGTGTGTGTGTGTGTTTAACTGATTACGAGTCAAAGCGTATACATGATAAATTTTTCACATGAATGCATTCTTTGTTTTGTGAGAAGGAAATGTGTACCGCGACATGTAACTATTTATGGTTGTACCCGATAACTGCGTTAAGTGGTTCTAAGAACACTTTACTCCCGCCATAAATGCGTTATTTTTTCAACGGTTTTTAAGTTACGCGTGAAGAAAATGTGTATATGATGATAAAATTTTTCACGCGTAAGAATTTCGTAATAAAAGAAAACGTTTTGAATACTCTCTCGCGGGAGGAAAATGAATTTAACTGATTTTTTTTTTTTTTCAGGAGTGGGAAAATGAAAGGTCTGTAAATGAAAACATGATTTATATATTTTTTTGTTTATTCGATCAAACTTACAAACTATGAATACATAAACTTACATACTATGAATACATAAACTTACAAACTATGAATATATAAATTTCGAAAAAAGACAAAAACTTACAAACTACGAATACATATGGTTTAACCGAGACAGACACAAGCGATGCTTAAAATTAACTACGAATACATAAAATCGCATTAGAACCAGGGGCTGATTCATTTCAGTATTAAGATATTACAAGTAATGAACAATCACGCATACATATATTAGCTTACAAATCTAGGCCCAACAATGCAAAATATCTCTTAAAGTTAGAGAGATTAATAATGAGTCATTGGCCTACATGCCTGAGTGCACGAGCCACATCTTTGTGAAGTAGGACGCGGAAAATTGTACGCACGTCCTTCTTTTTTTAATTTTTTCTTCTTTATAATGTTATAAAATTTAGCAGCTATTTTGTCGTTGGTGCGAGCATCTGTCGTAAAGATGTTACAAAATTTTCGTAAAGTAAACACACTACACATAAAATGCAAAAACATGACGCAATATTCACCGCACACTTTAGAATCGAAACTTTGCAACTTCTTCTTGTTCCACCTGAACCACTTGCAATTTCTTCTGAGTCGATCGAGATGATGTCGCGACGATGGTGGTAGTCCATAGCTATCGAAATAGGTACCTCTTGCATGACTGTCTATGTAGAAAGCTACCCAATGAGAGCCGGGCTTGTCCGCTGTGTCGAGATTTGCAATGACCGCCGATGGACGGCTCAACCGGCTTGGTATGTATAAACTCCGAGCGAATTAGCAGAGAGGCCGCAGATGGCTCGCGTTATTTTATTCGTGTTCATTCTTCTTTTCAGTCAGTCAGAGGATGTGTCGCCCTCGATGGCTGAGTAGTATATGTCATAATTATCGCTGCTGTCACTATTTGTATCTCTTTGCTCGTAAACTGCTGCAAGGAACATTTCACTTTCCACTTTTTCTTTAGGAAGCGCTTTCCATTTCGCAGGAAGTATCGAGCACAGCCACTTTTTTAGCTGATGAACTTTGTAAAGAACACAAAACTCTTTTTTGGCCAAAAAGATTTTGGTTGAATGCGTGGCGCACAGTGTATTGTCTGGGAACATTTTGTTGAACTTTTTAATCGATGGTGAATTATATTTTTCCAAGTTGATGACGCTGCGTCCGAAAAGCGCTTCGATGTATCGGGCCTTCTCCTCGCCGCGCACAAAAATTGTTCGCGATACTCTGGCAATGTTGTAAAGATGCCGATGTAGTTGACGAAGCGTTATTTCGCCGTCAAACCAATGAACACCGTGAATTTCGACGGCTAGAAAGGTGTTTGTCTGTTTGACATCGTCCGGTAAGTCGGCAAAACTATGCGGCGCTTGCACTATTCAATGATCACTAATTTTCTTTTGCAGGCACGTGATAGCTACTTCCTTGGGCAGAAACTTTTTTTCCGAATCACGAAAACATTGAATATCGATTACGTAGTCCATTTTGTGTGGAGGCGCGTGTTCGCGTGTAAGAGAAAAAGCGAAGTGACGCGACAGAGCGCCGCATGTGAGCGCCACGCTTCCCCCCTCCACTTGTTATGACTGTGGCAATGTGACACGTGGCGCCTCTGCAGGCCCGTCGTCTTCTGCTCTTGCGCTTAGGCGCTGAAATCCGTTAAAATTTGTCGAGTGGAGTCGATTTCGAGAACGTTATCGTACTCTGCGTAGACAATGCAGTTTATTGTACCAGTCGGCACCGTCGCGAAGCCCATTTCGATACGCACACTGCCCGAGCGTACGAGGTTCCAATGAGAGTGGCAATGCGCTGATAAATCGGGTGTGAGATCGAATGCCGTCAGAAAATACCCCATTGAATAGTTGTAACGGTTTATGCCTAGGCCCTCATTGAGAAAATGTATCCCTGTGTCTGAGTAGAGTGTTTGGAATGCCTCGATAAACGTTGCGCTGTTGCCTGTAAAGTGCGGTTGTAACGGTTTGCTTGGTATTTGAACCCCGTCGATATATAGCGAGAGATAATTTATGTCAAAGTGTTGAAAGTTGAATGGGTTTAGCGCTCGATTTCCATTGAACGCTTTGTTATCGACGAAACCGATGATTATACGTTTCGGCAGTTGACCAAGAATCGCATTATCAATGCCATCGCCTAGTATACCAGTGTGAAGCGTAAATGTTTTCACCTCGACACACGTAATGGGGTATTTGGCTGTTGCTTTGGCCAGTGTATTGGCGTGTGCGATCAAAATACCAGGATTTATCTTGACACGACGAACAATGAGGGTAGCTTCTTTTATTTTTATTCCGAATCGGCCGTCGTTTGTGGAATTCATCAGGCAAAATGCATCCTTATTACGCACCAGACGCACTCTCATTTCGATGCCATTGATGAGCATTTTATCCTGATTAAACAAGTCGCAGTGCAGATGTCCAATCATATCGAATGCACGACCCTCTTTCGTAAAATATTGCCTCTGAACGAGGCCTTTGTTCGAACCGATTGCTTGATTTTCCGCCACGCCCTCCATACAGCCGGGTGTATCATCGTACCAGAGACTCGCGGTGAGATGAGATTCTTTGGCAGCGGGGGAATAGCTCAGCAGTGACTCTATGTAAGCTCTGTACGCGTACATGTTGTTGGGCGGTGAGGTGAGCTTTTGATTGAGAAAAATATCGATTTGATTGAACATTGAATGAAGAAGATTGTTTACAGGGCCAACTTTTAGATTTGTGTCGACATCGTCGTTTGGGAGTATTTGTGCCTTGACAAAGAGCATGGTGTGTCCGAGATCGATGTAATGCTCGCTGGCACTAGGTACGACGAATTCGATGGGCGCATCGCCCTCGTCGCTGATCGAAGAGACGGGCTTATAGTTCAAAAAACTGCTGCCCTCGATGGAGGTTTGAGTAGATGGGAGGGAGAAAAGATCGAGTTCGCTCGACATACACTCTAACGAGTGAGAGTGCAAGAAAGACATTTTCAAAATTTATTTTGGACCGAAAATATCGTTAATGTCCCGAAAAGCGGGGGTTTTCCGCGTTCTCCTGCTCGCTTTCCGAGTATTGCGCGGTGCGGCTGTCAATTTTTTCTTACGCTTGCTCCGCGAGGTACGGGCGCTTGCACGTGCCTTTGTCGACTGCCGTTGCCGTTTGACGCGCCTGGTAGTTTTATACCCTGACCCCTTCATGATTTCGCTAATTTTCTCTGCCGCTTTTCTTTTGAGATGGCGTCCCGATTCTCCAGCTCTCGATTTTATGGCCTCCTTGAAATTGACACCATTGTTTGTGACATCGTCTATGATTTTCATACCTGCGCGCAAGGTCTCTTTCCCGACGGCCTTAGCGCCACTCCTGACGTATGGCAGAATGTGGCGAAAGAGGCCCCCCAACCAAGAGCCAACACCGCGCCCTCTCTGAAAGGCCGAGCCAGCGAAAACGCTTCTTACCCCACTCCCGCCACCTATCTGCTCATCGTAGTATCTAGTATAATGAGACATCTCAGTGACTTCGTCTTAAATGGAGTGTCACGGTCAGCGTACCGTACTCGAATGGAATGCGCTGTCCGAGCTGGTCTCTTATATCGATGATAATATTGTGAAAATTGTGATAGAGAAGCGGTATGTAGTGGGCGGGCGTGAAACGCTGCACAGCACTGCAGCCGTATTTGAATTTTGAGTTATCCAAGGAAACGATGCGCAAGAGCGAGACCTGGGTGTCCCCCACTGTGTAGGGTTCACAAATATCTGTATAAACGTACAGTTGGTCGGGAACGGCACGAGAGAGCGAGGCTAGTCTCTCGGCTACAATTTCCCGCAGCGCGCCATGGTTAAAGGTCGTAAACAGAATTTTTTTCCCGGGCTCGTCATCGAACCGAAAAATGCGTAGAATTTTTTCGTTGAAATGAGTCGCATGGGGCTCTTGACAGGCGCACTTGCGTCTGATGGCATAATAGCCATTGCTCTCCTTTACGGATTCAAGCATGTGATGCTTATAAGTGTCATTCGAGTTATTTATGGCGTCTGCCAGCTGTTGAAGAGAGTCGTAAATGCCGACTGGAAAATGGCAGAATGTTTTCTCACTCTGTTCATCGTCGTTCATGGCGAACAAACTAAAAGTGTAAAAGGCATCATTGTCTTGAAAATGCACGATGCTACATGGTACGTGAATTTCCACCAGTCCGACGTGCCACTCTCCGTGTAATTTGATCTCGCGTGGCAAGTGGGTGGTGAAACAGCTGGTTGTGTTATCGGGAAAGTAAACCATACTGCTGTTGCTAGGCAGTACCATGTAAAATTCTTCGTGCGCGTCCATGTCTGCTCGTGGTTTTCTACGAAATGCTCTCGAGTTGACTCGCTTTCACCCAAGAATTAAATTTATCGGGATAGCCTAGCCACTTGACGAGCACTTGCTTGTTGGCGCCACGACCTTTCGTGCGCACAATACGCTCGATTTTGAAACTCTTATCGCCAGTCAGTCGATCGTGCCCGACCAAAACGAGCTCTTCGTTGTAAAAGAATCCGTCAATTATTTCTCCGTTTAAGTCCGCCAATACATATGTGTACAGCCCTTGCCGCGGAGATACGCGTATAATCTTGAAAATCTCCTCACTGAAATTTTTTTCGTATCCGCGCTCGAAGGTGTTCTTTGTTCGACCGACACGGACGAGGTCACTCACAGCAAATTTACGGTAAGGCACGGCGGGGCGGCGATAATTGGAGCGCGCGCGCTTGGCCAGATTTTCGCGCGCTCGCGCAGCGTTGTAAAGGTTGACCTCTGCTGGGCGCATTCGCGTACCGCTCTGCCGAGAATGATTGTACGGGTACACAATTTTTTGCAGAACATCGATGTATCGCTTGGTGTTTCGATGTGAGAAATATCTCCATATGCGCTCGCGCAGCGTTCTGTTGAGCCGCTCGACCACCGCTGCCTTGACATCTAGATTTTTAGCGACACGAAAGCCGATCTCCATGCGCTTGAGAAGATTTTGAAAAGCGGCGCCAAGAAATTCCTTGCCACGATCGGACTGGACGCACATGGGCAAGCGCGGCTTCGCTCTGTCGGTAATTCGCTCAAAAGCGTCGGCAACGTTGCGCGCAGTTTTATCCTTCAGTAGTTCAACCCAGGCAAACTTACCGAGTACATCGATGACCACGAGAATATAGCAGTACCCGTCGTTGTAATCCTTTATCGATGTCAGCTGAAGTAGATCGCACTCCCACACGTCATCGACGTTCGTTACATTGTACGACAGACGCGGGAATCTTCTTTTTATCGGATGATGAAGCCACGCGTAAATTATGTTCTTCTCCTTCTTGGCATTTACGCGAAGAAGGTTTCGTGCACCCGCGTAACCCGCCTCATGCTGGAGATCGTAGTATTGTTTTCCGTATGGCATCTTATCGCTTATATATCAAAGTGCATCCATTTTTTCTTGGTCTGCTTTTTACTGCGAGTTACCATGGGCGAGGGTGCATTATTTTCTCCGGCCTCTATAGTCTGTTGCCGCGGCAAACGTCGGTTGGCCGTATTCGCTGTTGCAGTCAAAATCCGCCCAATTTTCAAAACTTTGGGATTTTCGATGAGATTAACGGGCGTCTCGCTAGTTTTGAGAAATTTTGCAAACTCAAAGCGCCCGACAGGCGGTTCTTCCTCCTCCACACGCGGGCTCTTTTGCAGTGTGTCGAGAAGTAACTCGATTATGCTCGAGCGCGCCACTTGTCGGCCATCGATGCTCACAGTGCCTGCATTCTCCCACTTTAGACGCTCGGGAACCGTTGTCCTCCAGTGGCTAAGCAAGAGTCGTGCTTTTGGCGCGCGTATTTTGGGTATACCTTGGAGAATGGTCTCCTCGCTAAGCGGCGCGAGACTCTCTTCGATTTCGTCTACCTCGTGATTCGTCTCGCGCCGCTCGGCGATACGCTCGTTGTCGCGGAAAAAAAGATAGCGACGTAAAATCTGCAAATAATTCAGACATTTTTCGTAATCATCGCGCGCTGCCTTCGAACGTAAAACGTCGTACATTTCGGTGTCCAAGCGAGAAAAATTATCGCCATGCGTTTGTAAACTTTTTTCCTCGACATCCGCGGTCGGGCTCGCGGCCATCGAACCTTCTGGCACGAGAATCATTTTACGCGCGTGTTCCATCTTATTGCATGTCACGCGAGCCAAATATTTTCGAAATGAGCGTACTCACGATTGGAGCTAATAAGATAGGCAGGAATGATCCCCCGTTCTGAATAACCGCTCGTTTCTTTGTGCGCCAATCGGTGTTACCACTTGGGTGCGATAACTTGCACAACGTGTGTTTATGCTTGCTCAATCGTCTCTTCTCGGTAGCCGATAATTTTACGATCCCGTGTAAAACGTTCAACACGTACTCGCATATGCACATGACAAGGGGTTTGTCAGCCGCTCGGGCTATGGTTGTGCGATGTTTCTTATCGCCGTGGCAGAGCACACCGAGTAGCGCGAGATTTTTCTTGGAAAAATATTTACCGCGCGGTAACGTGCCGCGACAAGAGGTAGTTCGTCCGTACGGGGCCATAGTTATTTCCCGACTGACTTTCGGCGGGCAAATCAGCATGATTTAAAGTGTTTGGGCACGTATGCGTAATGCGCACTGTCACTGGGGAATATGTTTGCGTGAAATCTAAACTCATCGAGACAGTCTTACGAGAGATCTATAAAGACATAAGAGTGTGGCGCTCGCGTAGCGTCTATGTAGGTTTCGCGGAGAAAATCCGAGTCTTCGGGATGGATTTGGCGCACGAGATGCTGTATTTGTGCCTTGTCGCGTGGATTTTTGAAGAGCACTAGGTACTTTGTATTTAAATTTATGTCACGTTGCGCCTTTCCCTTGTGGAAAACATTTTGCGTTATGAATATCACGCTGATATTTTTGTGATGACTACCTTCGTAAACAAGTCTAAAATAACGTCGCTCGAGGATTCTCGCATAAGATCATCGAGAATGAGTAATTTTTTCTTCTCGTTGTCCGAGGAATAGTCTCCTACCTGCGGGAGTCCCTCTCAAAACTCTATGATAGGTCCATTGGACTTAAAAGCTGTTCTGTAAGCCTCTTGCCATTCAGCGTAATAAAACAGTAAACGGACGAAGCGTGCGGTACACATGACCGGTAAATGGGCGAGAAAGCGCTGAACAAAGCGTGTTTTTCCACAGCCTGTGGATCCACACATACAGCAGGTAAACGGATGTTTCAAGCGTGTATCCATTTTTTTTACGACCTCTAGCCACCGAATGAGACTGTCCCACGCTTTCCCAATCATTTTATACCCTTTTTCCCAATTGTACACGCGGAGACGAACGGGTCTGTTTGAGCCACTTCTATGAAAATTTCGCGAAACCGTATGCACGCGTGTCTCAATATTTCCACGTCCATTTTACAGTATTCGACAATCTCTTTTTGAAAGTCGAATACGTAGTTTGGGGCTGTATTCTCATACCACACGAGAAAAGCGGCACGTTCAGCCACAGACATAGTACCTGGGCAATAAAACTCGGGTGCGGGTAGAGGGCCCCTGTAGTGCTCATTCTCACTGGTATTGAAGAGGTGGGGGAAATAACCTTTCTTAGCGCTCTCGGGCAGTCCAAATGTCGCAGGCAAAGCACTCAGTTTCAATTGAAAGTAATTGATACTATCAATAAACGTTGTGCTCCCGTACTTTAGTTGCGTAATATTGTGGCCATTTAATATTACGCGCGGCGTGCCACACTTGGAACTTTCCGCCAACTCTTTCAATATAAATCGAATGCCCGAGCATTGTGCGCTATACACATAATTTCGGCAAAATCTGTCTTTTCTCGCACACATAGCTCCAAGAGTTGTTTAACGGGATCGCGAGTGAGAATGAATTCGCGCATCCCTCAAGTGGGGCATTTTATTTGTATGTCGTCCACGCCGATGCAATCCGAGCATACTTGGTGCGCAACGCACAGATTAGGTACGTGAACGCGCGCATTTTCACCATACGGAGTATCTTGTGTTGTCTCGAAATCATAAAAAATATAAAGATATTTCTTTTTTTTACCCGGGGCGACAACACTGATTGGCTGCATGAAGCGTAAGTCGTCAAAGGCATGGTGCTTTTGACAGTGCCTACAAAAACTGATACCACACTCGTGTTTCCGCTGATACACGTTTACAATGTGCATGCAATTCTCACACAACCGCACAACGTCGCACACTTTTTTATTATTTTTTTTGTAAGAGCCTGCACGCTTGTGATTCGCGAAACACTCGTGACCGAAAAGTTGTCGCCCACAATCCACGCACTCTATCATTTCGACTTGATCGCTTCTGCATGGCGGTGAAACGTAACAGCACGCGCATGTTCGCGTACATTTGTGCTGATTTACGCAGCGGAATGCCTTATTACAATAAGAACAGAAAAAACGCGATTCCGCCGCTCCGAATAAATTAGTAATTAAATTAAAATGTCATGCACGCTCTGCAAACATCAAATAAATAGTACCGGCTAGTGGGGCATTTAATTCCCGGAGAGTGTTTCGTCCATCAAGGAGCGGGGCTTCGCCGCTTCCAAAATTTTGTTTCTCGAAAACAACGAGTGCTACGCCACTTGAGAGAAAAAAATTTTGAAAGCTCACGAGCTCTTCAAAACCACAGCCATCACCCGGAATATTTACCCCAGCGGCGTCCACGAGACTTTCCGCGCACTCTTTTTGCAATTTTCGACGCCCGTCGCGAATCTCATGCCATTCTGCGCGCACCTCATCGCAAGGCTGCGACTTGAGAGCCATGTATACCCTTCCGACCGCAAGCGCACGCGGTAAACATAAATTATCGGCATTGTTAATAACAACGATTGAATGCTTTCGCAAATCGCTCAACTTAAGCCACCCGCACCTACGGGCATTACTACATAGCACACCTGTAACTCGAGTCCCTCTCCGATACCCAAAATTTCGTTACTGTGACTTATGGAACTTATTAAATTCCATAAATCAGCGTAATTAAAGTTCGCAACAGGCCTGAACGACAGCCCGCCCGTACCACGTGAAAATCGCTCATTACAAATTGTAATCCCGATTAATGTATGTCCTGGAACGCGTGTCGTTATATAATCGTGCATGTCCCTAATCGGGGCCTCTACCCATAATACGGGATTTATATCTGCGCGTGGCTCTATAATGAAAATCTTACTCTATGGCCCTGCACTCCGAAGCGTCGCAGGTACTGCTGTCCCTCAACCACAGCAGTGAAGCACACGCCGGGGGGCCATATGCTGTCGTAGTCTTCGGCATCATAAACGTCCTCACTGCCACTACCGCCTACCTGCACGGGTGAGCGAACCTCAGCTGTAACAAAACAAATGATGCCTTTTATTAAAATAGATTAATGGTTTTACGGTGAGGGATTTACTTTAAGGTTCTGCGATACCCGCAAAGCTTTCTAATACTCTATTCACCAAATCCCGCAGATTGCTTTCTGTATACAAAAGCGAGGATTCGTCTTCGGCTTGGTCGCGAAACCATCGCTGGAGCCGTGCTTGGCGATTGTCTGATACCTTCTCGTATACCACCCGCAAACGAGCAAGCTCGGAGAGCGCTGCCACAATCTGCGTTAAAGACCGATCGCGACTTCGCACAACTACGCACGGAAAAATATTTTTAAAAAGGGCACATATTTTAAAACATAAGAATAAATATTTACTTACATTCGTTGACCACGCGGTCGAGGCGCTCGCGTGTGTTGTACCCTGGGGCCGATTGGTTGGCGATGGCACACAGCACACCCAGTATGTGCCGTCTTTCTCTGAGCGCACTCTCAACAGTGGTGGAATGGTCGTCAGCCTCTACACCAGGTGGTTGACTTTCCAGAAGCCGAAAGTCATCATCGATGAGAGGTAGACGATCGTACGCAGCAAGATACTCGCCTATGGCTTCTTCTTGAAGCTCGATCTCGTTCGCTACTTCTCGCGCTTCTCTTACTGCCTCCTCCTCCTCCTCCTCCTCCTCCTCCAACTCCTCCTCCATGCGATTAGGGATATCCCCTACAATTAGTGCAGGGCTTTCAACCTCTCGTGGAGGTTCTTCACTCTTCTCGGCGCCAGCATGCACATCGGCTATAATAACAGCAGGCTCAGCGTCTTCATCATCATCACTGGTATCAAAACTCAGAGTGCGTGCGACTGAATTAAACGTCCCCGCGGCGCGCCGCGAGTGTGTAGGCGTGCTGTCTTCCGCGCCGGAAAAATATGTAGCATCGCTCGAATCATCGTCATTTAGTAGACTCTCCAGAGCTGAAAAATAGCATGTCAATGATTATAAATTTTTTAAATATTTTGAAATATTTTGAAATATTTTGAAATATTTTAAACTTACCAAGCCGCTCCGACCTTCCTTCGATTATGTCACTAAAAACTGGCAGACCACTTAATCCATGATTAAAAACAAACTCTTCGATTATCCGTAAAACCTCGCCGGAACGTCTAGAGCCCCGATATAAGCGCGCGATTGCGCGATACCCCGTCGTCCTAAGGGTCCTCTGTAATTGACAGATCAACTCGTCGCGAGTCATCCCGCGTAAGCGCTGCAACCACGCACTACCTCTACTATACCTCTCTCTACCAAAGAGCCGCAGTATGGCTTTTCGTAGCGAAATTTTTACGAACGTATCCATCTCCGAGTTTCGAACAGACTGATGCCGCTGCAGCGTTGCTTAGAGCTCTTATATAAGCGCAGTCAAAAGCATGAGCGATAAAAAAATCAGCATCTCGTCACGTGACGTTCGTCAAACTTTATTTTTCGTCGGAGCGTCCAGTCGCATTTTCCTAGGACCCGAGATGCCCGTAGTATAAAAATGCCTCTCTGCGTGCACGAAAAACAATAACGATGCCCGTGACGACTGTTTGATAAAAAATCGTCATGTGACGCGAAACAGCGCTTTTCCAAAGGAGGTCTAAGATGAACGATAAAAAAACAATGAGCCTTCTACACGATGACCCATTTTAATCGCTACACCCGGATTTTTCGGATCCTAAGACAGATAGGAAAAAATGATTCAGACAAAAGTTGTAGGGGACGAAGGGGGCCAAACGATGGTCCTAACAGCTTTGACCTTGAACTTGACCTTCAAGGTTATTTCAAGGTCAAGTGGTTTTTTTTAATAGGAATACCTATTTTTGACCCCGGATTCGGAAAAAGCGGGAAATTTTACGTTCAAAATCATATTGAGACATTTTTTTTCAAGGTTATTTCAAGGTCATTTCAAGGCCAAATGAAGGTCGAACTCCGAAAAATCCATTTTAAGTCGTTTTTTCCATGAGTCACAGGCTTAAGTGGTTCAAACTGATCGTAGGTTTAATAGGAAACCCACACACCCAAAACTTTCACATCCTAGTAAACAAATATCAAACTTGCACATCCGAACCCCATGCTCTTCATAGCCTCACATGCTAAACTGTTACACCAGACATCCCCCAGTCCCACACATCTCTACCCCATGTCTGATGTTTGTTTAACGGACTTCAAACTTCAAGATCATTAAAGCTTCTGTTGTAAATGTGTCAACCTTACGTTTAGCGCTACACAGAAACAACGACGTGGACGTAGTAAGGATTGTTTCCTTTGGGGTGCTCGATTAAAGTGAGTCCCCTTGCCTCTCACTGTTCAGGGTGCTTGATTTAAGTGAGTCCCTTCGCCTCTCACTGATCGGGGTGCTTGATTAAAGTGAGTCCCCTTGCCTCTCACTGTTCAGGGTGCTTGATTTAAGTGAGTCCTTTCGCCTCTCACTGATCGGGGTGCTTGATTAAAGTGAGTCCCCTTGCCTCTCACTGTTCAGGGTGCTTGATTTAAGTGAGTCCCTTCGCCTCTCACTTATGTGTTTATCTAACCTCGAAGAAAATGTTCGAAATTACGACCATTTGCTTCCAGGCACATAGTCAAACGCCTTTGGAAGTGGCGAACGGTGTTTAGCAAAGTTTGCCTTGGAATGGCAGCGCATGCTCGACGAATTCTGTCCATCATGTCTACTCTTGTGGTGGGCCTTTCCTCAAAAACGGCATTTTTTAAATACCCCCATAAGTAAAAATCTGGTGGTGTAAGATCTGATGAGCAAGCAGGCCATGCAACCGGACCACCTCGACCAATCCATCTGTTACCATACTGCTCATTCAAAACAGTCCTGACAATTCGAGCGAAATGTGGTGTCGCGCCGCCCTGCTGGAGCCACATTCTTCGTCGTGTTTCTAAGTCAACATCTTCCATCAATACAGGTAGTTCATCTCTTATTAGCGTTAAGTACGTGTGTTGATTAACATTTTCTTCGAAAAAATAAGGGCCAATCACACATCCATTAATAATCCCACACCATACCATAATACTCCATCGTCTTTGATGGTTTACAGTTCTGACCCAATGAGGATTAACATTAGACCAGTAATGACAATTATGTCTATTCAATTCCCCATCACTTTGACATTTTGCCTCATCAGAAAAAAGAACAAAATTAAAAAAGTCTGGATCATTTTCTATCATTTGTAAAGCCCATTGGCAAAACACAATACGCTGTTGAAAATGAGCAAACTGTAGCTCTTGGACCAGAGTAATATGATACGCATGATATCTAAGCACCTTCATAATTCTTAAAAATGTACTTTTTGGAAGACCGATTTCCCTTTCGATTCGACGAGCGCTTATCTGTGGGTCAAGATGAATTATTGCCAGAATAGTCACAACCCGATTATCATTTTCATCATATTGATGGCGCCTACGTTGACGAACCATGTGTCCACCACGAGCTCTTTGAGTTAAACGTCTGATAGCCATAGCGTCAGGGTGTCGTCTGTCTGGATAGCGTTCAGCATAAATTCTTGCCGCAGCACGATAATTACTTCGGCTTTCTCCTAAAGCCAACATCATGTCAACGATCTCGTTGGGCGGATAGTCAGCCATTTCAGAGCCAGCTATTAATTACTATTAAATTTGAATAGTGAAATGGTATAAAAAATATTAATAATTATAATATTTGCCCGTATACGGTCGCGACCAAAAAAGAAAAATGTTCCTAAATTATGGTAACTTTATCTGACTAAGTGTATTTGCCAAAAGTACTCCGATTGTCACACTTTTGTAATTGTAAGTTTTATAATAAAGTAATAATCATTAAATTATTTCTAATTTGAACTGCACATAATACTAAAACTTGCTTTTATTTTAAATATTGTGAATTATTGCCGTTCAAACTTGAGAAATACTAATATTGATAATGTAATCATTAAAGGCACATTTACAAATAATTTCTGTTCCGTCAAGATTTTTGTACAAAAAAGAAATGTTGTATCTTTATTCTTTTGAAAGTTATGAGTAAATTAAAGATATGAGCTGTAAAAAAATGTCATTGTTTAAAAAGAAAAGTCATAACTTGGCTCTGAAATGGCTGACTATCCGCCCAACGAGATCGTTGACATGATGTTGGCTTTAGGAGAAAGCCGAAGTAATTATCGTGCTGCGGCAAGAATTTATGCTGAACGCTATCCAGACAGACGACACCCTGACGCTATGGCTATCAGACGTTTAACTCAAAGAGCTCGTAGTGGACACATGGTTCGTCAACGTAGGCGCCATCAATATGATGAAAATGATAATCGGGTTGTGACTATTCTGGCAATAATTCATCTTGACCCACAGATAAGCGCTCGTCGAATCGAAAGGGAAATCGGTCTTCCAAAAAGTACATTTTTAAGAATTATGAAGGTGCTTAGATATCATGCGTATCATATTACTCTGGTCCAAGAGCTACAGTTTGCTCATTTTCAACAGCGTATTGTGTTTTGCCAATGGGCTTTACAAATGATAGAAAATGATCCAGACTTTTTTAATTTTGTTCTTTTTTCTGATGAGGCAAAATTTCAAAGTGATGGGGAATTGAATAGACATAATTGTCATTACTGGTCTGATGTTAATCCTCATTGGGTCAGAACTGTAAACCATCAAAGACGATGGAGTATTATGGTATGGTGTGGGATTATTAATGGATGTGTGATTGGCCCTTATTTTTTCGAAGAAAATGTTAATCAACACACGTACTTAACGCTAATAAGAGATGAACTACCTGTATTGATGGAAGATGTTGACTTAGAAACGCGACGAAGAATGTGGCTCCAGCAGGACGGCGCAACACCACATTTCGCTCGAATTGTCAGGACTTTTTTGAATGAGCAGTATGGTAACAGATGGATTGGTCGAGGTGGTCCGGTTGAATGGCCTGCTTGCTCACCAGATCTTACATCACCAGATTTTTACTTATGGGGGTATTTAAAAATGCCGTTTTTGAGGAAAGGCCCACCACAAGAGTAGACATGATGGACAGAATTCGTCGAGCATGCGCTGCCATTCCAAGGCAAACTTTGCTAAACACCGTTCGCCACTTCCAAAGGCGTTTGACTATGTGCCTGGAAGCAAATGGTCGTAATTTCGAACATTTTCTTCGAGGTTAGATAAACACATAAGTGAGAGGCGAAGGGACTCACTTAAATCAAGCACCCTGAACAGTGAGAGGCAAGGGGACTCACTTTAATCAAGCACCCCGATCAGTGAGAGGCGAAAGGACTCACTTAAATCAAGCACCCTGAACAGTGAGAGGCAAGGGGACTCACTTTAATCAAGCACCCCGATCAGTGAGAGGCGAAGGGACTCATTTAAATCAAGCACCCTGAACAGTGAGAGGCAAGGGGACTCACTTTAATCGAGCACCCCAAAGGAAACAATCCTTACTACGTCCACGTCGTTGTTTCTGGGTAGCGCTAAACGTAAGGTTGACACATTTACAACAGAAGCTTTAATGATCTTGAAGTTTCCGTTAAACAAACATCAGACATGGGGTAGAGATGTGTGGGACTGGGGGATGTCTGGTGTAACAGTTTAGCATGTGAGGCTATGAAGAGCATGGGGTTCGGATGTGCAAGTTTGATATTTGTTTACTAGGATGTGAAAGTTTTGGGTGTGTGGGTTTCCCTATTAAACCTACGATCAGTTTGAACCACTTAAGCCTGTGACTCATGGAAAAAACGACTTAAAATGGATTTTTCGGAGTTCGACCTTCATTTGGCCTTGAAATGACCTTGAAATGACCTTGAAAAAAATGTCTCAATATGATTTTGAACGTAAAATTTCCCGCTCTTTCCGAATCCGGGGTCAAAAATAGGTGTTCCTATTAAAAAAAACCACTTGACCTTGAAATAACCTTGAAGGTCAAGTTCAAGGTCAAAGCTGTTAGGACCATCGTTTGGCCCCCTTCGTCCCCTACAACTTTTGTCTGAATCATTTTTTCCTATCTGTCTTAGGATCCGAAAAATCCGGGTGTAGCGATTAAAATGGGTCACCGTGTATAATCGAACATCGACACTGAAAAGGGATAGAGTATCATGGCTCTCGAAACCAAGACATTTGTGACGCATCTGTGGAAAAAGAACACATGCATGCGAGATCAAAATTTACAACGCACAGCTAATGGTCATGAAACATTGTTCTACAAAAACATAGTTTATTACTTTCAAAGTTTGGCTAAATGTCACGAAGACATTACTTTACTTTTGAGCGTGTGGCCTAAGGAGCGCAAAGCGGGGGTAGAAGCGTGGGCCTGTGCGCAAGGGTCAGCGCTTCGGAGAGCCCAGCTAGCAGGCGCTAGCACTCCACAGTCGCACCCCACCACAGAGGCCTCCCCACCAACGCGGCCAAGTTGCGACTCTACTCAGTGTTTAACAGAATCTGACAGCACCAGTATTCACCGAGCAATGGACCAAGAAGTAGCGAGTCTGCGAGCAAGGCTCGCAACAAGAGTGACCCGGGGGGCCGGTCATGGGAGCAGTGCTGACACTGTAAAAACTTTAGATGCGATGCCTGCCGCGAAAGCACGTGTAAGTGCCTTATAGGAATAGACACACCCGGATCGCCTAGCGTCGGATAGATTGAAGTATCGGTGAAGGCAAGCAGCGGATACACCATCAAAGGACGCACCAGCACCAGCACCAGCAGCAGCAGCAGCAGCAGCAGCACCAGTGTAAAAACAATGCGTGCGTGTGGAAAGTGGACGCACATGAATGTACGCACCGTGACAAGTGAAATACGGTGTCTACGAAGACACGAAAATGTACGCGAGTGAGTGTGTGTGTGTGTGTGTGTGTGCGTGCGTGTGTGTGTGTGTGTGTGTGTGTGTGTGACGGCCATGGCGTCTGCGAACACACGTGAATGTATGTGTGCATATTCGTGTGTGTGTGTGTGTATGTGTGTGCGTGTGTGTGTGCGTGTGTGTGTGTGTGTGACAATCGCAGCGTCTGCGTACGCACGTAACTGTATGCGCACGTATGTGTGTGTGCGCGCGCGTCAATAAATATTAATAAAAAAATATATAAACGTTGTTTTTACTCTCTCTACCCGCCACCTCTCTCTTCCCCCACCTCTCTCTCTCTCTCTCTCTCTCTCTCTCTCTCTGTGGGTGCATCATCTCTCTCTCTCTCTGGGGGTGAGTGTGGATGGGTGGGTGTGAGTGGGTGGGTGGGTGGGTGTGGGTGGGTGGGTGGGTGCGAGCGCCATCTCTCTCTGTGGGTGGGTTGGTGGATGCGGGTGTGTGGGGTGGGTGGGTGTGGGTGGGTGCGAGCGCCATCTCTCTCTGTGGGTGGAAGGGTGGATGTGGGTGTGAGGGCGGGTGGGTGGGTGGGTGTGCGTGGATGGATGTGTGCGTGCGTACTCTCTCTCTCTCTCTCGTATCATATTACACGGAGGTGTCAAGAGGGTATAACTGTTTTGTAAACATTGTTAATCGGTGGCTTGTTTACAAAACAGTAGTGGTTTTGAAAACAATAGTCCCATTGACATGGGCCCTTGACATGGGTCATTAGCTACCGTGCAGCTACTGTTTACATAACACTTAACTTAATGACCCCACCCGCGGCACCGCCACGGGCGCCCCCCTCCCCCCTTGTAATATGATATGTCTCGCTATACCAGTCCATATACTACTTAGCGGCCTTGAAACACACTGGGTTGCGTACAGCAAAAGAGGCAAAAATGTTGTATATTTCAATAGTTTTGGTGATCTCAGACCGCCGTTAGATTTAATACTATATATCTTGGGGTTAACGAAGTTAAATATAATCATGAAAGATATCAAGATTTTGACACATTCAATTGTGGTCATCTCTGTCTAAAATTCTTGTGCGGGGGTAAATAAAGAGAGCAGAGATCGGCATTATTCGTCCGCAAATTTTTTTCGAATACTTCAGTAAATATTTGATGCAATGAAATAATTTTAATTAATAAACACGTTTCTCATAAAAACTGGGCCTTTAGAAGTGTTTTGAAAAAATATTCGAAAAAATTATTCGTCGAATATTTTTTTCTAATAACCGATTATTCGACGAATATTTTTTCGAATATATATATTATTCGAAAAAATATTCGACGAATAATTTCTCCAATATATATATTATTCGAAAAAATATTCGACAAATAATTTCTCGAATAATCGGTTATTCGAAAAAAATATTCAAGGAATAATTTTTTCGACTATTTTTTGAAAACACTTCTAAAGGCCCAGTTTTTATGAGAAACGTGTTTATTAACAAAATTGTTTCATTGCATCAAATATTTACTGAAATAATATGAGTATTCGAGAAAATTTTGCGGACGAATAATGCCGATCTCTGGTGCTAATACCACCAATACCATAGACCTCTCTCGAAGCGCGAGCTCTCGAAAATTATACCACGGTGTAACTTTCGCGATGCATCCATGGGGGGGAATCCAAAGTACCGACGATTCACTATAAAATCGAGCCAACTAACGATTTTTATAACTTCCGAGTGCACCGGTTGCTCCTTCTAGAAGTCTTATACGTGTATGTGCGGGTGTGTGTCAGCCCGCCGTACTTTAACACCGCGCGCGACAGTAGCAGATTCGCCGCGCGCCGTATCGTTCGCGCACAACGCGGCGAAGCTGCTACTCTCATGCGCGGTGTTAAAGTACGGCGGGCTGACACACACAGCCGCGCGTACACGGCGCAGAAAGTTTGCACGGGGGAAAGTTTCCGTGCAAACCTTTTCATGTAACGCGAGTGATAAGAGTATAAGACTTACTTCTAGAAGGAGCAACCGGTGCACTCGGCTCTCTCTCGCTCTCTCTCGCTCGCACAGTAGTTGCGCGCTATGTCTCTCTCTCTCGTACTCGCTGTATAGGGTCGACAGGCGGGCTGGCTGCCGGCTCCTCGCTCGCTGCCTCGTGTGGTTCCGCGGCTCGGGATCGCTCTCTCTCTCTGTCTCTCTTTCACACGCATACACGATGCTAGGCGCCTCCGCTACACTCGCGGTAACTATAAAAAGAGAGGACGCCGCGGACGAGGTAACTTTCGAGAGACACGCTGGAGAGAAGTTCACGGCACGATGGCTGACACAAAGATGGCTGGCGTGACTCGCATAAAGCCGTAGCAGCTTCGCGGGTACGAGACGGGCATATTACGCGTCGCGAGCCCGTTCTAATCCGGTCAGAATGCTCGCGCGCTCGCACCCCCAGAGAGCATGCCTGCTGGCGCGGGTAATTCGAATCTCGAATTACCTAACTCGCACACGCGTTACAATACATAATTATATATAAGTTATGTATAATCATGTATGATCATGTATAATTATATGTAACTTATGTCTTTGAATAACTATGAATATTTATCAACAGATATTTATGACCATATAAAATCATATATAATAACCATAAACAATGATATATCACTTCAAAAATTGTTACATTAGTGTATATGACTATATAGGAATATGAATAATTATATATAATCATATAAGATCATATATGTTATGAGATAAAAGTATATATTATATAGTTATACTGAGGGATATGCAAATCATGTTAGATTATACGTAAATCATTTTTATACAGGATTATGTTGAAATACACAGATGGAATGTTGATTAAGGTCAATGTTGATTGGTCAGTAGCCAGTTCGAAGTTTTTCTCTCCGCCAGGCACATTTTAGCGATGCGATTTTCTTAGTTGCCGTAGTCATTTAGGGAGGGGGGGTCCAAAGTTTCGACGATTCACTATAAAAACGAGCCAACTAACGATTTTTGTAAATTCGACACAAGTCGTTGTCGAATGTACATAAGTTCGAAATTTTAAATGACGAAAAACGTATTTTCGAATGTAACAATTTACCTACTGTTCAAAATATCGAATTTCAAACTACGGAATTTTAATGTAGATGTAGCTAGTTTCTAATGATTTATTTGGAAATATCTTTATTATCTCCTTATTAAAATCTGTAGTTTGAAATTCGATATTTTGGACAGTAGGTAAATTGTTATATTCGAAAATACGTTTTTCATCATTTCAAATTTCGGACTTATGTACATTCAACAACGACTTATGTCGAATTTATAAAAATTGTTAGTTGGCTCGATTTGATAGTGAATCGTCGAAACTTTGGACTTCCCCGTCGCGTTATCTTTACGAGGTACGTAAGACGCGATCCTACCGCGCAAGGAATTTGTTGCGGAAGCCAGAGTATGAGTGAGTTTATGAATTATTCGGATGGTGGTAAATTTAGTAAATATTTGTTCATAAAGTTTTCTGATTATTATGGTCATTCTCATTGTTGTATATCGCCGGCTTAGAGGAAAAGGATTCTATCTCGAAGATGCGTTGAAAAAGATGCTATCTCTCTGAGATTTGGAAAACATGCTATCTCGGTAATTTTTTTTTTTCGTGAAAATTTAAGTTGACACTTCTGCAGAAATTTTTAAAGAAAATTATTTTTTTCAAATTATTTCGTTTGATTATCAATGATAATAAATGTATAGGATAGTACTTTACTATAAACTTGACTGTCTTACTATATTGACCTTTTATATAAAAAAAATAATATACATACATGTAAACACGAGCGGACAATAACAATTTTAATAAAATAAAAAACCCCAAATAAGTGCGAAATAAGCAAGTTCCACGTAGAAGAATATCTTACCAAAAGGAGGCAGGACGAGAATAATCCAATAAAATAGAAAAATCTAAAGTCCAAATAGGCGAGAGAAGCAAGTTCAATGTAAAAAACTATATACACGTAAACGCGGGCAGACGATACGTAGTTTAATAAAATCGGAAATGCAAACCCCAAACAGGCGGAGAGTTAAGTTTCACGTTGATGATTATTGACAATAGCACTCATTAAATAAAAAACTCAAACTTCAGTCGCTAAACAGGTGAAGAAGATGAGAGCCACGTAAAAAAATATTTACATACAGCACAGACGAGCAGGGAGAGTTTTTTAACAAGAAAATTCTTGAAACATGAATGATAAAGGAGAAGAGATACTCTTCTACATATATATGGAACTTGTCTCTACCACCTGTTTGAGGTTTAGGTTTTTTATTTTATTAAACTAAAACTATTTATCGTTTGTCCTCATCTATACATGTACCTATAGTTACATTTTTACGTGACCCTTGCCTCCACCGCCTATTTGGTGTGTGGGTTTTTTACTTATCGAATGCCAATGTGTACACGCAGTAGACAGTGATTCGCGTGGAACGTACCTTCTCAGTTTTAAAATTCTGCAATCCCATTGGACAATTCCAATGTAAGGTTAATGGTTACACCCGAATTGGCCAATGGGATTGTAGGATTTTGAAACTCAGGGGGCACGTTCCACGTGAATCAATGTCCATTGGGTGTACATGCATAGATACGCTTCTATCTGGAACTCGTCTAACTCGTCTCCTTCGCTTATTTAGGGTTTAGTAATGAATTGTAAAGTTGTCGTTTTTTTAGCGACATTTTCATATTTCAATTATTTTATTATTTTTTATTTCATTCAAGTGAGTTTGGTGGGTATTTATCATTTAACGTTTTTGCAATTGGCTACTTAGCGTTACCTGACAGCTGATGCGCAACAGTTAACTAACAATTCCGTTAGCTACAACATATCAATTTGCCTCATATTTCGTGGACATTGTAAGCTAGATCGGTTAGTGGATAGAATAAAATCTCAAATTGAATGAAGCATTTAAGAAATTTATGGATTTTTCTCATAGATGAACGGTAATTAAGCATAATGTAATCATACTAAAGTAACATAAAAATTTTGTTTAAATAATAATTTGTCAATAAGTTTTTATTACTCATTTAAAATTCTAAAAAGATCAATATAGTAAGACAGTCAAGTTTATAGTAAAGTACTATCCTATACATTTATTATCATTGATAATCAAAGTAAATATATTGAAAAAAATAATTTTCTTTAAAAGTTTCTCATGCAAAAGTGCCAACTTAAATTTTCACGAAAAAAAATTGCCGAGATAGCATGTTTTTCAAATCTCAGCGAGATAGCACATTTTTCATCGCATTTCCGAGATAGCATCTTTTTCAATGCATCTTCGAGAATCCTTTTTCTCTAACCCGATGATATGTAATTTCTGTTAAGTGTCCGATATTAGACAAATCCTATGAAAACCTTTTAAAAACTATTCGAAAAAATTATTCGTCTAATATTTTTTTCGAATAACAGATTATTCGAGAAATTATTCGTCGAATATTTTTTCGAATAATCGGTTATTCGAAAAAATATTCCACGAATATTTTTTCGAATATATATATATTATTCGAAAAAATATTCGATGAATAATTTTTTCGAATATTTTTTCAAAACACTTCTAAAGGCTCAGTTTTTATGAGAAACGTGTTTATTAATCAAAATTATTTCATTGCATCAAATATTTACTGAAATAATATGAGTATTCGAGAAAATTTTGCGGACGAACAATGCCGATCTCTGAAAGAGAGTTATGAAAAATACTGTGTCTTTCCGATTTAAGCAATCATGGAAGATTCATTAACTCTGACACTTACAGCTACGTCTTCTATACTAGAAGCCCAGTATCTTCTACCAATCGAGTTATCGCTAAATAACAATTACGTTTTAGGGCTTATGGAACTTTTAACATTTAATTCAATCCCCAATATAGACAGCAATAATAATAATTTTGACGTAGGTGAAAACGTTTTAACTTTACCAGTACGAAGTTACGAAATTGAAGATATTGACAAATTCCTTCGTAAAAAATTAGCGCACAACATTACTTTCAATCTAAAACCAAATAATAATACTCTTCGCTATACAATCAAGTGTAGCCTACCTATAGATTTTGGACCTGAAAATTCTCTTGGTCGTCTACTGGGCTTCACCAGACGTGTCCTCGAACCGAACGTTGTTCATAATTCTGACTTACCTGTTACAATTCTCAAAATCAACGCTTTGAGAGTCGAGTGTAATACCACTTCGGGAGAATACATAAACAATAAAAAAGTACACACGGTACACGAGTTTTTTCCTGCAGTACCTCCAGGATATAAAATCATCGAAGTTCCCTCGCACGTCATTTACCTTCCAATTACCATAAGGCGTATAGAGAATTTACAAGTACGCATCATCGATCAAGACGGAGATTTAGTCAATTTCCGCGGAGAAGTTATAACTATAAGATTGCACATTCGACAAACATAATGGGAATCGTTTATAACAAAAACTATATAAGCAGAGATATGCCCGCCCCGCATCAGTTATCAACCAACTGTGAAGGCGCTAACACGTGAGAGCATATAAAAACAAAAAGTCTAGGCTTAAAAGTAGTACTTGGTGAAAATAACTTGCATCATCTTTTGTTGCTTTCAACGAAATGGAAGAAATTCTAAGCATACAAACACCTGTAACTTTCGATGAATCCGTACCGCACTATGAGGTTCACGCTCATCAACCATATACAGCATCATTCAACAACAGTGATGAAATTCGCATATCTATTCAACATCAAGATTTATGTCTCTTATCTTCCCACAGTGCGCTACATATCTACGGACGATTGGTTAAAACTAATAATACTCTCACTACAAATAAAAAACTTGTGAACAATGCCATTTGTCACTTGTTTGAAGAAATCAGATATGAGTTGAACGCCATTGAGATAAACAAGTGCAAAAATGTTGGTTTAACCACTTTCATGAAAGGCTGGGTGTCAATCAATCCGATTCAGAGTTTCATCATTGAAAATGCAGGCTGGATTGATGTAAAAGAAACGCAGAAGATAATCGATGATAATGGTTACTTCAATGTATCGATTCCATTGAGCCTAATTTTTGGCTTCGTAGGGGACTATTGTAAAATTGTAGTAAACGCAAAGCATGAACTCGTTCTTATGAGATCAAGAAACGACTTGAACGCTGTTAAACAAACAGCTATAAGAGTAAACGAAGTAGAAGGTTACGAGAACTTTAATATTGAATTAACTAGAATCGAGTGGCTAACGCCATATGTAGTTGCATCGAACTCTAACAAAATTCGTTTACTCGATTTCGTGGGGAAAGATCGACCCATTGCCATGAGTTTTCACGCGTGGGAATTGTACGAGTACCCACTAGTTCCGATTACATCTAGACAGGTATGGACTGTTAAAACATCAAATCAACTTGAAAAACCACGCTTTGTCATCTTAGGTTTTCAAACTAACCGAAAAAATCGAAGAGCTGCAAATGCTAGCCAGTTTGATCATTGCAATCTTACAAATGTAAAACTCTTTCTCAATTCTCAGTCATATCCGAATGGCAATCTTAACCTCGATGGGAATTGTAATCAATTTGCCATGCTCTACGATATGTTCGCTAATTTTCAAAATTCATCCTATGGCAAAGATCCAGAACCTATTTTGAAAAGGTTAGAATATCTCACTTACGTGCCCCTAATAGCGATAGACTGTTCAAAACAAAATAAATCCGTTACCCTTAGAAGCATACATTTTTCTATTCGATATTTTGGCCCGAAATTTCTCACTTGGGGGTTTTTGGAGTCGCTAATAACGAATATGCGATCAGAATTTTAATTTTCCTAATCCAAGATAGCGGATTCAAGATGGCGGATGAAATTTTTTGAAAATGAGTTTATTTTCACTCCAAAATGTTTACTCGGGGGTTTTCGGGGTCGCTGATAACGAATATGCCGTCAGAATTTTTATTTCCAAATCCAAGATGGCGGATTCAAGATGGCGGACGTATTTTTTTTGGAAATGAGTATATTTTTACTTCAAAATGTTTACTCGGGGGTTTTCAGGGTCGCTGATAACGAATATGCCGTCAGAATTTTTATTTTCAAATCCAATATGGCGGATTCAAGATGGCGGATTAAATTTTTTGAAAATGAGTTTATTTTCACTCCAAAATGTTTACTCGGAGGTTTTCGGGGTCGCTGATAACGAATATGCCGTCAGAATTTTTATTTCCAAATCCAAGATGGCGGACGTAATTTTTTTGGAAATGAGTATATTTTTACTTCAAAATGTTTACTCGTGTATTTTCAGGGTCGCCGATAACGAATATGCCGTCAGAATTATTATTTTCAAATCCAATATGACCGATTCAAGATGGCGGACAGAAATTGTTTGAAAATAAGTATATTTTTACCTAAAAAAGTTTACTTGGGGGTTTTGGGGTCGCTGATACCGAGTATGCCATAAGAATTTTGATTTTCCAAATCCAAGATCTCGAGTAGACATTCGAGTAGAAATACTAAAATGTACGGTACGATTCTGATAGCATATTCATTATCAGCGACTCCAAAAATCCCCGAGTAAACATTTTGAGGTAAAGATATACTCATTTACAAAAAAATTCCGTCCGCCACCTTGAAACCGCCATCTTGGATTTGAAAAATCAAAATTATGATCGCATATTCTTAATCAGCGACCTCAAAAACCTCCGAGTAATCGTTTTTAGGTAAAAATATACTCAATTTCAAAAAATTTTTGTCCGCCATCTTGAATCCGCCATCTTGGATTTGGAAAATCAAAGTTCTGATGGCATATTCTTAATCAGCGACCCCAAGAACCTCTCGGAACTAACTTTCATAAAAATCGAACCGCAAATAAGCTCAAAAATGATTTTTTTCTAAAAAACATGCATTTTTTGCAATTTGTTTATTTATAACAATTTAATAACAAATAAAATAATAAATTATGTTCGGGAGAATTGTAGAGAAAGGTCTTACCTATCAGAAAAGCCCATCACCTTGAATAAATACCTATAAATACGTTTTTTATAAATAAAAATAGAAAGCTACTTTTGTGGTCCCTATAGGGACCACTATGCTTCTAAGGGTTAAAAAGCGCCCCTGTAGACATTCGTCTAAAATTTCAAGCAAAGGAAAATTTTCCTGCTGGAACTTCAGCCGATTGCTTGATATTGCATGATCGCATAGTTCAATACAGCCCAGTAAGTGGAACTACGCAGAAACTTTAAGGAGTGGGAGTATATTCAATAGCCTGTGAGAGCGTATAAAGGCAAAGAATCTTTCAGCTCCGTATCATTCATCATGGACTACGCAGTGAATCTGCAGGGCTTTAAAAAGCCAGGAAATTATTACGTTCTGAAAGAGTTGGCTACATTATACCTCAACGATGAAGACGAACCAGTTGTGCTCCTATTCAAGCCATCATTTTCCTGGCGAAGACGAACAGATAAGTATAAACATGAAAATTTGTGGCTATAACTTTGTTATCACTGACTATCGCGGAATGGTGGTGACTGTCATTACATTGAAATCGGAAAAATTCTTCAAGATCATTTACGAGACGCCAAAAACATTTACATTATTGGTGAGATAAAGAAGTTATGGTTGGAGCGTTTCAACTTTAAAGTTATCGATATCACCGAAATGGGCTAGCTATCTTTCAATCATAAAAGATCGGTGACTATATGTACTAACCGCAATGGAGCGTGCAAAACTACTTGTGCCCGTTACAACGTAAAGCGTATGAAACAGTTTCACCGGCACGATTCCAACATAGAGGGGGAAGACGTTATGGAATGGGAAGATATTGATGAATACAAATTTTAACGGCAATGGAAGGGTTGATAGACTGGTAGAACCTCATAGGATAGGAGCGAGGTGGGAATTCTATCCACCTTAAAAATTTTTTAATCATATAGCTGACCGCTAGGTGGCTACGATGCTCTCGCAAGCAGTCAGTCGAGGCATGGATTATATAGACGCGATGAGGTCGTTAGAGGCTTTCATTCCCTAATAATGGCTCAAAGCAGCTCGACCGTTGCTCCTGAGCAACAATAACTGATACAAAATGATACAAAAAAGTCGCAGTGGAAAAAAATGTTCGTAAAAATTTACGACAAATACCTGTTGTTTACCCGAGCAACAGTGTTATAAAAAATTTTAGATATTTATAAGTACAGTGCAACCCCGGAATAAGCACTCTCGCAATAAGCGCGTTTTCCTAGTTTCTCGCTCAATTCTAAGAACAGGACTTCGATTCAAACTACTAGCTCGAGTTAGACTTCACAATCTGTCCTCCCAATAAGCGCGCCAAGCAAAACAGAGTTTAGAAGAGACTTTTTAATAGAAAAATTTCATTTTAATCAACCCACGTACACTTAAATATTCTTAAAAGTATAAATTTTTATGCACAGCACAATTTCCTATACTGCAAACGATATTGACTCTCAAAACGTTGTATTACGTGCACTTCAACGTTGTCAACAAACTGACGATCGTTAGAGCGCTTATTGAGAGGTCACGTGCCGAAGAAAGAGAGAGAGAGAGAGAAAGAGAGAGAGAGAGAGCGCTAGATACTCGAGGGGAAAGTGCGTAGAGGGGGTATACATTTATGTAAAAAATGCTTCCCCTTACGGGCCTGGGAGCGCTTCTTACGGGGTTGCACTGTAGATAAGCGCAGTCGCAGCAGCACGATGAAGTACATTGTCAACGTGCAAGGATTCAAGATTACCTTGAACGAATTCGTCAGTGTTCCTGTTAAAAACACCGTATGCATGAGACAAGTTACTGGACAAAAGCAAGTCTGAAAATCGCTGACTTGAGTATAAACATTCTGTGAATGAATTAAGTAAATCGTTTCGTGCCATGTACATATAAATGTATCATATATTTAATAAATAATAAATATATATTTTTTAAAATGTATTGTTAATTATTATTTGACCTTTTTTCATTTAAATTCGATTTCGAATTATTTTTAATACAATAAATATTAAATGGCTTCTTTATTTAAGGTAAGAGTCCCGATTAGTCTGCCATGAAGAGAAAACATTAAGCTATACACGAAATACAGAGCGATATAATTTTTATTTCCTTAACTGATAATTTAGTTAAATAGACTTCTTTTCTTTTTCCTCATGGTATTTATATGAGTACAAACGTATTTCATAAACGTAAAATAATGATTTTGTCCTTATTTGTGTACCCTGACAGTTCTTACTGAATGTATTTGTGTGCCCCCGATTTGTGTGCCTATGTGTGCTGCGCATTAATGTAGATGATTTTTAAAAAATTTATAAACTATGCTTTAAAAGTTATGAAATACAATTTCTTTTATTTTTCAATATGAAGAAATATTTTAAATTTACTATAAAATTATTACCATATATTTTTTGTGTGTGAATTATTTAACGAATAACCATTAATTCTATAAGACGAAAGAGTGTGGATAAGAAGAGTGCAATTGAAATACTCTCGAGTTCCAAGAATTGCGCGTAGCGTGTGTGTGTGTGTGTGTGTGTGTGTGTGTGTGTGTGTGTGTGTGTTGTAACACGGCATATTGCCACGATACAAGAAAGCCCTGAAATCCGCGTAGCATGTACTAATGTACAGCAAAAACCCAGAGGCGAGCTCTTGCATCATTGTTTCGTATGCTTGAACAGGGTATCGGGAGGTATACTCCCCAACCGCACATGAGCGAGCGCACACACACGCATGTCCCACCCATGTAGATCCTCCCTCATATCCTCCTAGTCCTTCTTCCCTCTCCCTCAGCCAACAGCTTCTTCACATGCATCTCGGCAGTCGCAGAGCGAGAGAGAGAGAGCGTGCCCTGCCTTATCGGCCTCGCGGCTACCGCCCACCCGACAGCCGATGCCAACGAATTCGTGAGCTGGGAGAGAGAGAGCAATGAAAAGGCCGCTGCGTTGCCGCTGCCGCTACCGCGTGTGCAACGCCGATATATCGAGCACGCGTTGTTCGCGCAACGTTGCGCGCCTGCGCGCAACACAAAAACCCATCTTACGGGGAAGAAGAAGGAAACCGGGAGTGAGAGGAGACTTCCCGGCCGGCGCTCGAGGTGCCGAGACACCCCGCAGGAGCTCAGCCAGTGACAGCCTATACATCGTCAAGTTAATCAGTAAAAGGTCAAGTCAGCGTTGCAATTGAGTTATGGTCGTCAGTTTGTGTGGCAGTCAAGCAGAGCTCCGTCGTCGCCGTTCTCCGGATGTCTCACCCGCGTTCCGAGTGCCATCAAGTCATCGAATACTGTAAGTTGCACAGTATTTGGAATGGTGATCCCCTTTTTCCCTCTTCCCTCTGGTGTGTGTCGTGTAGTGTGTGCGCGTCGCGTATTTTGTGCGCTATAACCCCGTGTGTTCGCGTTAAATCGAAAGTGCGTATGAGCACTGCAAATAAGGTGCAAGAGCCGCGTCGGGGCGGCTATCTCGCTTAAATTGTGAATTGGCGTTTTCCCCTTGAGTCGAGTCCGTGCATCGTGCCGCGTGAGCGGCTGGCACCCATCATTGATTTGAGGATTTAATAAACACATAACATGAAATATTGGTGAAAGCTTTCTGCAAACTTGCAAGAAAGTTTCGCAGTCTTTCAGGAAGCTTTCATGAAATCTCCACGAAAGTTCAGAATGTCTGGGACAAATCAATGGCAGTAAGATTCTTTTAAAAATTGCAGCAACCTTTCAGAAACCTTTCAGGAAGATTTCTTTAAAGTTTTTGAAAAGGTAGCTGAAAGCTTTCTGAAGAAAAAGGGAATCTATCAGCAAGCTTTCGTGCAACCTTCAAGAATCTTTTAGGAAGCTTTCATGGAATCTATATGGAAGTTGAAATGTCTGGGACAAATTACTCTCATAAAGATCCTTGAAAGATTGCAGTCCTGTCAGGAAACCTTTCGGGAAGGTTTCTTTAAAGTTTCTAGAAAGATAATTAGAAGCGTTTTGCACGTTTGCAAGAAAGTTTCGCAGTCTTTCAGGAAGCTGTCATGAAATCTCCACGAAAGTTCAGAATGTCTGGGACAAATCATCGGCAGTAAGATTGATTTAAAGATTGGAGCAACCTTTCAGAAGACCTTTCAGGAAGGTTTCTTGAAAGTTTTTGAAAAGATAACTGAAAGCCTTCTCAAGGAAGAGACAATCTTTCAGCAAGCTTCCGTAAAAGAATGCAGCAACATTCGAGAATGTTTTAGGAAGCTTGCACGGAATCTTCAGGAAAATTCAAAATGTCTGGGACAATGATTCACATAAACATTCCGTGAATGATTGCATTGACCGGTCAAGAAACCCTTCGGGAAGGTTTCTTTAAGGTTTGTAGAGAGATAATTAAAAGCTATCTGAAAGCCTACAAGAAAGATTCGTAATTTTTAAGAAAGCTTACATGAAAGATTCTAATAATCTTTTAGGAAAACTTTCAAGGACCTTTTTTCAAGTTTTCGAAAAAGTTGCTGAAATATTCGTAAATGACGTGGGAATATTACGAGAAGTTTTCACAAATGAGAACCATAAGCTTTCAGGAAATATTTCAACAAGACTTCCATAACGCAGGTGAACGAATTTCTGATACTTCTCAGAAAGATTCAGTAAAATCTTTCAGAAAGCTTTCATGAAAGATTCTAGTAATCTTTCCAGGAACGTTTTTGCAATATCTTGAAAGAGTAACATAAAGCTATAAAAATATTAACAATTCTCTAGAAGTATTACAATTCTCGAATATTATTTTTAACTTATTTCAATATTAATCGCAATTTTATTATCGCAGAAAAAATTGTACATAAATTTTTTCGACCTGACCGGGAAGCGAACACACGACCCTTGGGTTACTACGCATGCATGCTCTCCGTTACGGTATCGTTCGCTTGAAGGAGTTCAGATATTTTCATGTAAATAAGTTGCAGTTTCCACGATAATTCAAATTTTATTATTTTGATTACTGTATCTTATATATTAATGGCATTTAAAAATTATTTATATAATTCCATAAATTAAAAAAATATAGTGTCGGTAAGGTAGAAATAAAATCAGTGTACTGAATATATTTTACAAAATAAAGAAAATATTAACTTTAATTATTATTACTTCGAATAAAAATTTTTTTTAATTTGGCATTTCATTATGTTGATTAAAAAAAGTAATTTTATAAGAAATATATAGTATAATTTTTTTTATTATAGCTTATCAAGTCTTCGACTTGCAAGGTCAATCTTCTCTAATCCAAAATCCACCCAATTTTATTATTTAATAAATTAACTTTTAAACATTTATTTGGTAAAACACACTACCCATATGTAAATACAATAAGTATTCAGAATTTTTTTAACGATTCTATTAGTACTCTCATGAAATATACTCGTTGAAAAATTGAATCAAAATGACAAAAACGCAGATTCCTACTTATCAATATTACAACAATTTTTTAATTCAAAAATTTCTGAACAGTATTTTGGAAAAACTCAATTTTACACGCCCTCCGTAAATGTAAATACTATACAAAGAATTTCTTTAAAGCCATCGTATTAATATTTTGATAATGTTGTAAAGGGATGGCTTCTGGGGTAAGATCCCAAAAAGCCACAGGCAAACGATGCCCTAGAACACGGTGCCGCGGGTGTCAGACTAAAATGACTTGCCCGGGGATCTGCTCCTGGAATCCCGAAAACAATGCGAAGATCGCACGCGAACTTCGATTTCCAACTTATTGGATCGCTGAGTGAAAAGCGCGCGCTCGAAGAGTAAAGCGCGCGGCCACTAGACTCAGATATGAAAACGACCAGCGGAGTCGTTTTCCCGCGGAGGCGGCGGTATCCGGGAGAAGGTTATGTTAAGGTCGATAAATGAAGAATAGCCCCAATTATTTCACAACACAACAACAAAGTCTATTCAAAAATCTTCAAAAACACAACACGTTATGGCGTCATTGTAACGCGCGGACTGAAAAAAGACTTTACAGAAAAATACGCGTTGACAAGAAGACGGGATCCGCCGCTCGGCACGGGCGGCTCAAGGTATCTATTTTTGCTGGGCCGGTGAACGTACCACCGGACGCTCGCCGCTGCGAGCCGAAAATACACAAATAAATCGCTGCGCGGGAAGTACAAAGAGGCTTACCGGGAGAGGAGTGCACTCCTCTCGTCGCTCGCTCACGAATCCGCTCCTGCGTCAGGCCTTATCCTCCGGTCGACTTCGGACTGTTCAGGCCGAGTCCTAACGTCCAGCCTTCATCTACAGACGCTTCGGACCCCAGGAGTGGCTCGGATTGTTCACGTGCACTGCTCTCCGTGGACGGTACGTGGACGGGCGCTGTTCTGCACCGGTAAGGGCGCACGATACAGTTTTCTTCGCGGACGATCAAATTAACTCGCGTACGCGCGGTTTGACAGCCCGAGAGAATCTGATTCAAAAATGAATCGAGCGCGACTTTGCAACCGCCAAAGTCGCGCAGCCCCCCGCGCAGATCGCGAATACATCGTTCGAGCGATGTCAACAAATGCTCGAGATGCGTGAATTCGCGGGAACGAGAGTCAAACGAGTTCAATAGAATACGGAGAACCGAGATTCTTATTTTCTCCGTATTTTATCCTGGAACTCCGTTATACGCCTCTCCCAGACGTTGCGTAGCGGGAGAGAAGCAACTCGATACCGAGGTTCTCGTTCAACACGACTTTACGTCAACGGCGGCGTTGACGAGCTGAGCGACAGGCCCAGATACGCGCTGGTTACCGCTTGCATCAAAGCTGCAACCACTTGATCCACGTCAAGAGATCGTACGCATGCGCACGGTGGGTCGCTCTTCACCGTGAGTCCGCTGAACTCCAACGGTGGTCGGGACTCGTCATATGACGCTTGATGGACCGGAGGATGTCGTCTTTCATGGCGCTGAGGCTCCGATCGACGACCGCCTTCGCTCCTCTTCGGAAGGGCGTTTTGGAGGTCGTCTCGTCTTCTTGTCCTCTTCGGACGCTGTTGCCACTCCGGACAGGCCCAGTGAAGATGCGTCGATGACTGGCACGTCCAACACAATTCCCTGGTTGGACTCGGTGGTGAGGAGTTATCTGATCCGAGCGTGTTCCTCGACCTTGATGAGCGGTATTCTCGAGTGGCCAAGTTTGGCTTAGTTGACCGCCGTTTGCGGCGTCGAGAAATTACCGTCGTCCGCGGATTCGAACCCACCTCTTGGTTCGAACCGGGTCCGCTCGAGGGTTTCTTGTGTTGGTCTCCTTTGGGTGACCTTGGAGGTCGTTGCGTGGCCGATGCATACGCCTCCTTTTTCCCTGTCGAGCTGGACTTTTGCGGGCTTTGGAACGACTTGAGATTGTCTCTAGTCCGTTGGCCCGATCGAGGTCGCGACTTGGCAGAGCGCTTGGTTGCCCCTGCAACTCGGATCTTGTTAGACGTAGCTGAATCATGAAGCGACGACATTTGCACTCGCAGCTGGTGCAGCTCGTCGTGCAGCCGTCTCATTTCTTCGCTTAAGCGTCTAAATTTCTCCTCCTCCAATTTGCGCGTCCGATTACACTTACACTCGCAACGACGCTCAATTTCTGTTTGCGTTGATGCGTCAAAGAGTTGCGAGATAATCGGCGTGCTGTCCACCAGTTGTACCGTCACCAGATTGTCAATCTTTCCATCGCTGTTCCTTGGAAGGCTTGGCTGTTCTTCATCTTCAGGAGTCTGAGAGACGGTAATACAGCCATCCGCTTCGGATATATTCTCCATGCGGCTTATACAAGGTGTCCCATTTTAATCGCCCCAGGCAAATATCTTGAAAAGTATGGGAGATGGAAAAAAACTTTAAATACAAAAGTTGTAGGGTGCAAAGGGGGACAGCTAATGGTAACAACGACTTTGACCTTGAGCTCTATTTTCAAGGTTATTTCAAGGTCAAAGTGATTTTTTTGAATGAGGACCCCTACTTTCGACCCCGGAAATGGAAAGAGCAGAAAATTTTACGTTCAGAAAGGTCTGATATGTTGGGGTTTCAAGGTCAACCAGCTAATTTAATGAGGTCGACCTGGGAATACCTCTAGGAAGGACAAAATTGACCTTGACGTTCAAGGTCATTTTAAGGTAAGTTGATTTTATAAAATCGAAACCCTTATTTTTGACCCCGGAAACGGAAAGAGCGGAAGAATTTACGTCCGAATATGACCTTGACCTCGACCTTGACTTTAACCGTGATCTGGAAGGTTATTTTAAGGTCAAGTCGATTTTTTTAAAATCTCCTTATTTTTGACCTCGGAAATGGAAAGAGAAGAAAATTTTACGTTCAGATATGTACCGTCATATGGTGTCAAAGTTGGCCCTCTGGGGTCAATTAAGGGTAATAATAAATAAATTAATTTTTTTGAAGTGGATTTGACTGTTTTTATGAGTTACTTAGGAATCTAAAAGTATTTTTTCTCCCTCAAATGAATCGAAAATTAGAAAGACTACCCTCGACATTAGCATTACCCAATGTGCACCGCGTGGAGGTTGCCGAAAGGATTTCGCACATCATTGGCCCTGAAAAGGGCCGATTGATTAACGGACTGTCATTTGAAGATCTAAGGCAGCAAATGCTCGATCAAGTGTCCGTTCTCTCTGAAACACATTTGCATCCTTCTTCGGAAGCTTGCTTGAACATTCCTCAATGTTTCCACTGAAATGGATTGGAAAGCTTCCATAATTCTTCCTCTCATGCTCTCTAAGGTTGTTGGAGTATGTGCAAAAATTTTGCCTTTAACTACTCCCACAAAAAGAAAGTCAAGAGGTGTGAGGTCTGGGGATCTAGGCGGCCACTCGTGTACTTGGCTGCCGATGCCAATCCAACGATTACGATACATATCATTGAGAAAATTCTTGACTGATCGAACGCGATGTGCAGGAGCTCCATCTTGATGAAACCACATATCCCGCCGTAAGATAAGTGGGATATCTTCTAATAGAGGAGGTAGCTGGTTTTGCAAAATATCCAAATACAATTGTCCATTCAAATTTTGATTGTAAAAGATAGGTCCCAGCACATGATCTCCAATTATACCTGCCCACACGTTTATTGACCAACGTCTCTGGATTCGATGATCTCGTTGCCAATGAGGATTTTGTTCAGCGTAATAGTGGGCATTATGAAGATTGACACCACCCATATTATCAAATTTTGCTTCATCTGAGAATAGCACTCGATCAAAAAAGAAAGGGTCCCTACGTATCTGATTATTTGCCCATTGACAAAAATTTAAACGCCGTGCATAATTTCCATCCTCTAGTGTTTGTGTAAGGCGAACGTGGTAGGGGTGAAATTTAGATGTTTCCAACAGGCGATTTACGGTTGATTTGGGAACACCATGCATTCGTTGCAAATCTCGTGTTGAAATGTGGGGATTTTCAGCAATAATAGCTCGCACACCCAGCGCAATGTGCTGTTTCGTTCCAGTTTTGCGCCTCTCACGAACGATGGAGCCTTGTGCAGCTCGCGTTAATAATCTTTTGATGGCTTTCCTATCTGGGTGACGGGCATTGGGATATTTCTCGGCATAGCGTCTTTCTGCAGCCCTATAATTATCATGACATTCACCAACAACTTTTATCATATTCACAATCTCCTGGGGCGTGTAATCAGCCATCTCAAAAAGGAATATGGTACCACAAAAGAAATTAAGAAGGCAATTTTCGGAAATGAGCGAAAAAGTTATTTATTCTAATAAACACATGAAATCATTACCGTATGCTATTCAATAATAAGAAATCAAAAGGTTTTCTTTATTTGTACTGTGCACAGTGACACCACTAAAAATAACTAACTCTACCTATTTTCGAGTGCAGTATTGTTATTACTCTTTAAAAAAAATGAAAATATTCCCAAATTGACCAAACTAAAGAATTCGAATATTTGTAATTGACTCATAACAAAACCATTAAATCATCGCCTCATAACTACCGTAAAGTAATCGGTCACTCGTACTTAAAAAATATCATTTGATGTAGCCGTACATTTCAATGGTGCCAACCTAACCAAGAAAGAACAAGAAGAAAAGTACCTTTTCATACCGAAAATTAATCCCAAAAATCCTTCAGAGTTACACTGACAAAAGTAAGAACACATCAGATTAAAAAAATTAATTTGACCCCAATTGACCTCAAGCACGATTTGACCCTTAATTGACCCCAGAGGGCCAACTTTGACACCATATGATGGTACATATCTGAACGTAAAATTTTCTTCTCTTTTCATTTCCGAGGTTAAAAATAAGGGGATTTTAAAAAAATCGACTTGACCTTAAATTAACCTTCCAGATCACGGTTAAAGTCAGGGTCGAGGTCAAGGTCATATTCGGACGTAAATTCTTCCGCTCTTTCCATTTCCAGGGTCAAAAATAAGGGGTTCCATTTTATAAAATCAACTTACCTTACAATGACCTTGAACGTCAAGGTCAATTTTGTCCTTCCTAGAGGTATTCCCAGGTCGACCTCATTAAATTAGCTGGTTGACCTTGAAACCCCAACATATCAGACCTTTCTGAACGTAAAATTTTCTGATCTTTCCATTTCCGGGGTCAAAAGTAGGGGTCCTCATTCAAAAAAATCACTTTGACCTTGAAATAACCTTGAAAATAGAGTTCAAGGTCAAAGTCGTTGTTACCATTAGCTGACCCCCTTTGCACCCTACAACTTCTGTTTTTAAAGTTTTTTTCTATCTCTCATACTTTTCAAGATATTTGCCTGGGGCGATTAAAATGGGACACCTTGTATCGGACGTTCCGGACAGGGGGGAACTTGGAGGATCTTCCCTCCCCCAGGCTGTGTTTGCTCTGTCATCGTGAACTTGTGAGTATTCAGCACAGCCGTTCGGTGCCCTCAGGCAGTCTGTATACGCCAAGCGACGGGGAGTATCAGACTTCACAAACAGGGGGAAGCTTGGAGGATCTCCCCTCCCCCAGGCTGTGCTTACTCCGACGTCGATTTCGTGGATGAACGCTGAAATTGCTGGCGATGGTAAAGTTGCGGCACAGCTGTCCGAAATCCATGTGCGGTCTGCATTCCCCGAGCGACTCGCGTTCTCGGATTCTTCGGACTGGGAGGAGATTGGGGAATCTCCCCTCTCCAGGCTGTGCTGCACTTTAGTTGCATCTGGACCTCACCCGAGCTCCATAGTAACGTGAGAGCCTCGTTTCTTACGTCGGGAGGACTGCCTGCTCTTTGATCCATGATCTGCAATACATGTATCTTCATGAATCTCAGCAAGTTGTTGTCGACTGTTTTGTTCGACGTCAATTGCTGAAACAGGCTGTGGGTCGAGGGATCTGCGTTGTAGTTCGTCTCTGGAGCTCTACTTGCGTTGAGGATCGTTCCGTTGACGTACTTATTCCTCAATTCGAGTCTCCTTGTGAACTGCTCAATTGCACTTCCACTTATTTCTTGTGTGAAGTGGGCCGGGTTGTAATTTCCCATCAGCCATTGAGTGATTCGCCTAGAATCCCCCTCGATACATCCAGTGCTTCTTAAATCTAGAGCTATATTTGCTTCTATTACAGCTCGAAAGCTCAGCTCTAGATTTTTGCGCCACTGCTCCATCAATTCGGCTAGTTCTTCTGAGGTCGATGATTCCATCTTCTGAAGCTAGACCGATTATACAAAAATTTGGCGACGAATGGTGTGTGTGCGCAACTAACTGCTGAGATTCTCTCTCGAATTGGCTGTCTTTTACGCAAATTACAATGTTAGAATCCTAACTACCACACACAATTGTCCCAAGCCGCTCGAGAACGACGTATCTCGATGCAGCTAGCTAGGGAGAGAGCGTGGCAATTCCAAAAAAAAAATTTTTAGCGAAGATACCGATTTGACTAAAACCCGCAATAAAAAAAAAGGAATGAAAGTGTTCTCACTTTCGACCGGCTGCACGCACAGGCACCGTCACTCTATTCCAAAAAAAATCGCGTGAAAATCGCTTAAAAAATCGCGTGAAAATCGCTTAAAATCTCGCTTAAAAAAAAAAGGAATTTAATTTCGCCACATATGACGACGAAAACAACTACAATCGTTGTTTAAATGCTCTCGCCCTGGCTTTACAGCAGTTTAAAAGGCTCGGGACGAGTATACACAATACTGCCCGAGCATAAACATAAACACCTACAAAAACAAGCAATCTGCTGTTTTGTGTTTATGTTTCTATGCGCGCCGCGAGTCTTCTTGTCTGTTTGTTTACGCCCGGCACCTCGACTTGGCGAGTTTAAATCACTGCACCTATCAGCTATAACGGCTTATGGCCACTGGCTGTCTGCTGATTAGTCCGGTGCAGTGATTCGCGCGCGGGCGAATTTAAACGAAACGCGATTTGAATAGGCCAGTCTCGAATGTACCGGCCGCTAACCTTCTCCTTAAACACAACACGTTGGGCGCCATTGTAGCGGGCGGACTGAAAAAAGGCTTTACAGAAAAATACGCGTCGACAAGAAGACGGGATCCGCCGCTCGGTGCGGGCGGATCAAGGTATCTATTTTCGCTGGACCCGTGAACGTACCACCGGACGCTCGCCGCTGCGAGCCGAAAATACACAAATAAATCGCTGCGCGGGTACTTACAAAGAGGCTTACCGGGAGAGGAGTGCACTCCTCTCGTCGCTCGCTCACGAATCCGCTCCTGCGTCAGGCCTTATCCTCCGGTCGACTTCGGAGTGTTCAGGCCGAGTCCTAACGTCCAGCCTTCCCCTACAGACGCTTCGGGCCCCAGGAGTGGCTCGGATTGTTCACGTGCGCTGCTCTCTGTAGACGTGACGTGGACGGGCGCTGTTCTGCACCGGTAAGGACGCACGATACCGTTTTCTTAGCGGACGATCAAATTAACTCGCGTACGCGCGGTTTGACACCCCGAGAGAATCTGATTCAAAAATGAATCGAGCGCGACATTGCAACCGCCAAAGTCGCGCAGCCCCCCGCGCAGATCGCGAATATATCGTTCGAGCGATGTCAACAAACGCTCGAGATGCGTGAATTCGCGGGAACGAGAGTCAAACGAGTTCGATAGAATACGGAGAACCGAGATTCTTATTTTCTCCGTATTTTATCCTGGAACTCCGTTATAATGTATACTTATTGGAATATGATGTCGGTATCCCACATCTCCTTAAGGACGATCTCCGACTCAACTTTATGAATATCGAAAAAATTATGATCTAAAAATAATATTTATGATGGAAGGTCTTCATGAGTTTCTATACGCCACTTCAAAAATAATAAAAATGACGGTGTAAGAAAAAAGGTTTTGTTGGAATATGTCAATGTTTCAACATGCGGCGCGCTGTACGCGAGGATAGGTACAATGGTATGCGCGTCTGCCGAGCGACGGCGGACGAAACACACACATGAGTGTCTCCCCACTCCAGTATGTCTGTATGAGAGTTGCGTGAGACGCGAGAGCAGTGTAGCGCAGTTAGAATGTTTCTTACCTTCTCGCTATTCAACTGCGATGGTCGGACGTGCCGACTGGCATTTTTGCCACCTCAATAAATTCTATATTTATCTCTCTCTATTAAATAATGGTTTCTTAATTTACCACAAACCTCAACACTATTAGTTATCCCAACCTCAACAGGTTTCAATACGATTATTATTTTTATATCACTCATGAGATTCCTACAATCTTCCCTAAAGGTTTCATATTATATTTCACATTCGAGTAATTCGAATCTTTTTTTCTATTCTTTCGTGAAACCCTCAGGAAGCTTTCTTGAAACATTGATTTGGAATACCCCTAGAAGCTTTCGCCATGACTTTCGTAATGGTATTCTGTGATAAATCAAAAGTCTTGTTTGAATGCTTTCCAAAATCTTGCTAGAAAGGTTACTCCAAGGTTCAATGGAATATCTCACGGGAAGGATGTTGGAAGGTATTTAGGAAGCTTTCTGTAAACTCGTTATGTAAAGAAACAATTATAACTTTCAAAGACTTTATGTAATTTTTCGTGAAACTTCCATGAAAGATTCCAGTATGAATATTTGTAATATTCCACGCGAGATTCCTACAATCTTCCGTAAAGGTTTCATATTATATTTCACATTCAGTAATTAGAATCTTTTTTCTATTCTTTCGTGAATCTCTCGGGAAGCTTTCTTGAAACATTGATTTGGAATACTCCTACAAGCTTTCGTTATGAATTTCGTAAAGGTATTTTGTAATAAGTCAAAAATCTTTTTTTGAATGCTTTCCACAATCTCGCTGGTAAGGTTATGCCAAGGTTCAATGGAATATCTCACGGGAAGGATGTTGGAAGGTATTTAGGAAGCTTTCCGTAAACTTGTTATGTAAAGAAACAATTATAACTTTCAAAGAGCTTTATGTAATTTTTCGTCAAGCTTCCATGAAAGATTCCAGCATTGATGTTTGTAATGTTCATAGTGAGATACCTACAATCTTCCGTAAAGATTTCATATTATACTTCATATACGAGTAATTGGAATCTTTTTTCTCTTCTTTTGTGAATCTCTCAGGAAGCTTTCTTGAAACATTGACTTGGAATACTCCTACAAGCTTTCGTTATCAATTTCGTAAAGGTATTTTGTAATAAATCAAAAATCTTGTGTGAATGCTTTCCAAAATCTTGCTAGAAAGGTTACTCCAAGGTTCAATGGAATATCTCATGGGAAGGATGTTGGAAGGTATTTAGGAAGCTTTCCGTAAACTTGTTATGTAAAGAAACAATTATAACTTTCAAAGAGCATTATGTAATTTTTCGTGAAACTTCCATGAAAGATTCCAGCATGGATATTTGTAATATTTCACGTGAGATTCCTACAATCTTCCGTAAAGGTTTCATATTATATTTCACATTCGAGTAATTAGAATCTTTTTTCTATTCTTTTGTGAATCTCTCAGAAAGCTTTCTTGAAACATTGATTTGGAATACTCCTACAAGCTTTCGTTATGAATTTCGTAAAGGTATTTTGTAATAAATCAAAAATCTTTTTTTGAATGCTTTCCACAATATCGCTGGCAAGGTTACGCCAAGGTTCAATGGAATATCTCACGGGAAGGATGTTGGAAGGTATTGAGGAAGCTTTCCGTAAACTTGTTATGTAAAGAAACAATTATAAGTTTCAAAGAGCTTTATGTAATTTTTCGTGAAGCTTCCATGAAAGATTCCAGCATTGATGTTTGTAATGTTCATCGTTTGATTCCTACAATCTTCCGTAAAGGTTTTATATTATATTTCACATTCGAGTAATTAGAATCTTTTTTTCTATTCTTTCGTGAATCTCTCAGGAAGCTTTTTTGAAACATTGACTTGAAATATTCCTACAAGCTTTCGTAACGACTTTCGTAAAGGTATTCTATAATAAAACCAAAATGTTTTTTGAACGCTTTCCAAAATCTTGCTAGAAAGGTTATTCCAAAGTTCAATGGAATATCTCACGGGAAGGATGTTGGAAGGTATATTGGAAGCTTTCCGTAAGCTTGTTGTGTAAAGAAACAATTATAACTTTCAAAGAGCTTTTGGTAATCTTTCGTGAAGCTTCTATGAAAGATTCCAGCATTGATTTTTGTAATATTCCTCGTGAGATTCCTGCAATCTTCCCTAAAGATTTCAAATTATATTTCCAAGTCAGGTTTTGAATCTTTTATGTTTTATTCCGTAAAACTCTCGGGAAGCTTTCTTCAAATATTACCAATGTAATTTTATTTAATGTTTCATTTTACTTCCTGAAAAATTGCAGAAATCTTCTGCTGGAAGCTTTCTCGAAACTTTCCGCTGGAAGCTTTCATGCTATGTGGGATAGTCTGTTCTAATGATAATTAGTTGAGAGTATTCCGCTTCTTTATTTCAGTATACATTAACCCCCTTTAATTCCCCGCTGTCCGACCGCGGGTTACAGTGTGTGTGCGTGTATATGTCCGTATACGGGATTATCTCATGATATCTACTCGACCGATTTTGTCAATTTCGATTTTCTTTTTTTATAGCCATTTTTCAAATTTGAAAATTTTTATTTTCGTATTTTTAAATATCTAGTACTAATATACTTAATATATTATGAATGCACTTTATGCAAGATAAAATTCTCTATATTTAAAAAAAAAGTCGGTAGCTATATTCTATCATAAGTTATTGATAAAAACGTCAATTTTTGAAAATAGGTTATATTTCGAAATTGAAAAAAGATATTGACATGAATATTTTTTTGGTTAAAAAGAATATTGAGTACTATAATTTTCTAAATTATCATGTTTTCTTATTGATTATTTTTTTAGAAAAAAGTAATGTAAAAAAAAATTATTTTTTTTGTCGTTGCATAACTAGAGTAAAATTTACTTAATCGCTTTGGAATTCCGTGTAGGGGTAGATTTTGCATACCAATCGAGTCCTTTCTTTGGGCAGAAGTATTGGTGCATAAATTTCAGAGATATTTGAGGTTAAAATTTTTTTAACTTTTTTTATAAATCGTAATTTCTGGAGTACAGATCGTTGGATTATCCTGAAATTTATGGACGAATTTGCATTTGAGATAGGCAATATGTGTGAAAAATTTGATCATGATTGATCGATTATTTTCAAAGATATTTAAGATCGATATTTTTCAAAACTTTTTTATACAGTTTTTTGAAATTGCAATTTATTGAGAACCATGTGTTTTTATATATAATTTAAATATTTTAATTATTCTTACGTGTGAATTATTTTATTTTAATTATATATTGGGCAAATTTTAGAAGTAAAAAGTTTGATTATTATGCATCAATTATTATCTATTTCTTCTAAAAATATAACATAAAATTCTGTAACATTGTGACATCCGTCGTTACGTAGTATGATGACATCCGTCATCAACATACTAATAATGTATATCGCGTTAATATAAAATCGCAGTCACCATCAGCATTTTTGAAGCGCTTGCCGAAATTACGCGTAAGCACCCAACTTATGCGTTCTACTCTTTTCATCTTCTCGTCGGGTATAAAACCGCGCGGAAACAAGGCGACAACGTTACTCTCGACTTCCTCCGATGTGCCGCTGCATAGTCGCTTAAGGCCGAACTACCGGAGACTGGGGTACCTGCTGCAGGATTCCAGCATTATGAGGAACACTCCAAGAACCAACAAAAATCGCTGTCCAAGTTCCTGCTTGAATCCCATTACAAGACCATCCAGGACGGAACGAGGGAGCGACCATCATACTAGACATACTACTTAGATTTGTAAGTTGCGCCAAAAACTTCGTTACAACAGTGTATCAATAGCGCGTTAATTTCAATTGGTAAATTCTGTTCAAGCTAAAAGCTTCGGTACTGTATAGTATCAACGCGTACTCAACAAGAATTATTTAAATTGTATTATTCTATTTTTACGCTAAAAGCTTTGGTACTGCATAGTATCAAAGCGTAATAAATGAGAAATATTTTGTACGGCGTTGTTATTTGTACGACAGATCTGTCGTACAAATAACCTATAACCCACTTAGAAACATGTAAAAACCACTGTTTTGAGAGTCTGATATGGAAGGGACTATTATTTCTTTAGTCAAACGTCAATCCTTGCCTATTTTTTCTTTAGTCAAGCGTCAATTCTTCGACTAAAGAAAATTGAAGGTTAGATTTTACGTATATATAGGTATACCTATCTACAGCGATCTGGCGTACAAATAACAACGGCCTATTTTATATTCGGTTTCCTCTTATTCTTATTCCATCCTATATCAGTGGGAGCTTTCGAGCGAGGCTAACTTCCAGGACACACAAAACACCACTTATATTTAAAAGACACCCAAGTCTGGGCGTAACAACATTATTTATCCATTTAAAATCGTTGATTATTGTATCATTTATTTGAATATATTTATCATTCTTCATTAATATATTAGTATAATGTCCGTCATTAATTGTATTACCATGATGAAGAATTGAACTTACAATTTTATAATTTTTATTGCCTATTGTTATATTTATTTGTGGTATAATTTCAATAGTATAATTTATTATTTTTTTAATTCATATGAATCATTTATTATAAATAAGGACAATTGTAGAATTAAAATTGTATGATTTTTTGGTTGTATTATGTTTTGTTGCTTCAAAACACATTTAATAATATTGCATTTTCCTTCTATGTCTGTAAATTTATTAAAATCATAGTTAATATTTTGTTGTAAGTTATAACGTTTATTTTGATTTTTAAGTGTAGGTAAATCTAATATAATCACATTATTATTATTTGACTGTTCATTGAAATAATTGCAATTTTTACATTTTGTTTGCACGATGAGTTTGTGTTCTATTGTATATTTCAATGCAGGAGATTTTAAACATATATCCATTATAAATTCAGGTACATATTGTTAACGTTTTTCAGCATATTTTTCATCTATAAACTTTCGTAATGAAAATGAATAGATAATGTAGTAACAATATATTAATTTTAAATAATGAATGAGAACAAGATTAAAATAATATAAAGAGATATATGGATAACTATCGAATAAAAAAAATTAATATTTTTATAGATATATATTCGTACTAATAATTTTTAATTTTATACATAATTAAAAAAAATATTTAATATTCATATTGTAACGGGATGGCTAGTGGGGGAAAATCCCAACAAGCCACAGGCCAGCGATGCCCTAGAACACGGTGCCGCGGGTGTCAGACTAAAATGACTTGCCCGGGGATCTGCTCCTGGAATCCCGAAAACAACGCGAAGATCGCACACGAACTTCGCTTTCCAACTAATTGGATCACTGAGTGAAAAGCGCGCGCTCGAAGAGTAAAGCGCGCGGCCACTATGCTCAGATATGAAAACGACCGGCGGAGTCGTTTTCCCGCGGAGGCGGCGGTATCCGGGAGAAGGACAGATTGTAATGAACAACGCGACGAGTAACTAGATATCACAGTATATTTACAATCACTAATCTCTACAAGCACAACGCACGTGCTGATTAGAACAAAGAGTTAGTTCGCGCGCGACCGTTAATATTCAAACGCGCGAACTATACGGCGCGCGGCGAAGCTGCTAATTTCGCGCGCGGTGTTAAAGTACGGCGGGCTGACACACACCCCCACGTACACGGCACAGAAGGCTTGCACGGGGCGATTTCCGTGCGAGCCTTTACAATGAACCCGCGAGAGGAGAGTAGAAAACTTACGTTAGGAAGGAGCAGCCGGTGCACTCGACTCTCTCTCTCGCTCCCTGTCGTTCGCACAGCAGTTGCGCTCTCTCTCTCTCTCTCTCTCGCTCGCTGTATTGGGTCGGCAGGCGGGCTGGCTGCCGGCTCCTCGCTCGCAGTCTCGTTCTGCTCGTGGCACACGCTACGCGGTATCGCTCTCTCTCTGTCTCTCTTGTGTGCGCCTCCACTATTTGCGGCGCCTCCACTACCCTCGCGGGGTCTCACAAAAAAAAACGATAAGACGGCGCGGACAAGTAAACTCACGAAGACACGGAGGAGATCCTACTTGCGCGACGGCAGACACGAAGATGGCTCCCTTTTCTCGCGGGAACAGGTTAGCAGCTTCGCGACGGATGACGGGCATTTTACGCGTCGCGAGACCGATTCACTACGCGCGGCGCGCCTCGATTCGGCTGCGCAGGAGTTGCGCGCGCGCGCTCACTACCTTCGCGCGGTAGATTAGAATCGCGGCTAGACACGCGTTACAATATATAAATTTAATTCGAATTATATCATAAATACGTGCATTAATTTTCAAATTTGGCTTTAAAAATTAATTGAATGAATCAATAAACTAATTTTGAGGAAGCCACGTGCCAATGAATTGGCAGCGGTTTTTACGTATATTCTACTAGCTTATACAAACTGTAACTGAACTATTTTCTTTGTCTTATTAAACTTCACTTAAAAACTGATAATTTTACCACATTCATTTATTTATTTATTAAATTATCATTACACTGTGCCCAACTTTTTATTATTTTATACACTGCATAAAATAATATTAAATAATGTGCTGGAACTTCTTTATAAAACCTGATGAATTGTCTTTAAAATATCTTGCTCATCTCACTACTGGTTTAAAATGAATTGCCATGGCACATTTATTGTCCTTTAAGAATGCGATTTTCTCTTTGGAAAAAGCTGTAAAAAAACACAAAGTATCACTCTTTTTTATATAAAATCCAGCTATTGAAATAAAGAAATTAAACACTTATCTGACTGTCAGCTGATTTCTTTCACCTCATCCATTTTGAAGTAGTTATTTCAGCTGTTAATCACTTACTTGAAACTTTATTTATATTATTTCTATTATACTTAATGTAATAAGTAACTGTAACATTTATGTAATGAAATACTGACTATTTAACCTTTAAATACTGACAAGCTGTAGGCTGCGTCCTCATAATAATCGATCACGACAATCAGTCAGTCAATGGGTCGATTCGCTTTTACGAACGATCTATGTGACAAATGTATATTAGCCCTAACACACACACAACACACACACACACACACACACACCCACACACACACACACACACACACACACACACACACACACACATACGCACGCACGCACGCACCCACACACACATACACACACACACACACACGCACACACACGCACACACACACGCGCGCACGCACGCATGCACGCACACACGCACGCGCACACACGCACACACGCACGCACGCACGCACGCACACACATACACATCGCAAATGAGGAACATGGAAACAATATCCTCCAATAATATTTCAGGTATTTAAATTTGAAAAGCAAGTTCAGGTCAATGTAAACATCATTCTTTTTCGGTCGAATTAACGAAATACTTATCGGTAATAAAAGTGTTTGGAAGCAGTTGATTAAAGTTAAATGTATTATATTTTTTTTGTTAAAAATGGAATCATTTCCATCTGATAGTGATAGTATGAACATTGATGAATCGATAAATAATGAAAGTGTCAAAAATAAATTCGTATCTGATAGTTTAGTAAATTGCTTTGATATTCTGAAAAAACTAGAGTACATCCAGGATGAAAAAAGTGATATTCCTTCGGAATATTCAATGTTATTTGGTCAAGAGATGGCTGAAAAATTAATAGCCATCATTGACGATTATGAGTTTTGTGAACTTGATGAATTATATGTAGAAAATGTAGAAACCAATTGTACTGATGCAGATACTTTCGAAACAAATCAATGAATTTAGTGAACAAATGCAATGTTATGTAACAGGTATGCATAATATTAATAAAAATATTTCTTTTTTCAATATTATAAATAAATTTAATAGTCATAATAATAATTGACGTTAAAATGTGCAAAATTTCTTAAACAAACTAAAAAATTATTTGTTACTTAATAATTAACCTAAAGATTATTTCACTATGAATGGTGTAACAATAAATTAAATCAATAAAAATTATCATTTTTTATAGACTCATCTAGTCAGTCAACGTCAAATCAATCTAGTCAATCATTTTATAAACCAGAAGAAAAAAGAGCTAAATTTCAACCAATTCCATTGGAAAAAAAATAAGGATTTGTAATTTTGTACGTGAACACCCCAAGTGGAAATTGGCAACACTTCATGCTCATGGCTGCAGGGAGTTATCAAGATTAGATGAAGTAAAGCGGTGGCAAAAAGAAATTGCAAAAGGTGGAACTACTTTTGACAAAAGTAAAGCCATTACAAAATGGACTCTTCATTAATTTTTAATAATTAACCGTTTTTTTGAAGCACTGCAGAGAAATGCTCATGTAACTTCAAGAAACTTGCGAGAATGGGCAATGCAAGGAGCGATGTAGTATTTATCAGAGGAATTTAATTTTACTGCCTCAGTGTCATGGCCGTCAATGAATTTAAAAATAAATTCCGTATTAGGCAGAGAAAAGTTGTCAGGTTCATTAAACCTGCAGAAAAAAGTCACTGGAGCAATTACAGGAAAATGTTCGAAATTTCCAGGAAGAAGCTTTGATTCCTTCATATGAATTAGATTATGTATTAAATACATATCAATCTGGCTGTGAATATCGAATGAACATTCATCGTACTTTGGCAATTCGTGGAGAAAAAAAAAGTGGAAGTAGACATTGGAGATGTCAATAAAGTAATCCACTCATACACAGCACAATATTCGCTTACTGCTTCTGGTAAACTTATTCCTCAAGTCTTTTTATGTCTGCAAGAACCATCTGGAAAATTTCGTCCACAAATTCAACGAAAGATCCAGGAATTATCTGAACAGTATGGTAATACTTTCATTTCTTGTTCCAAATCTGGCAAATTATCTTCAGTTCTGTTTCAACTGTACATAAACAATGTTTTGAAACCTTTATATCCAGGATCACAGATTTTTATTACTAATAGTTGGTCAGGACATAAAGATGATAATTTATTTAGCCAATTCGTAAATGATAACTCGGCAAAGATTTGCACATTAAAAATTATTCCACCAGCCTGTACATCTCTTGTTCAACCATGTGACCTTTATTTTTATCACCAAGTGAAATATTTTATTAAGGAATTGCAAAACTCCACATATTTATTAAAAGAAGATAAACAAATAAATTCCAGAAATGGTGCTATAAAAATACACGCCTTAATTCATAACCAACTTTCAGCTCCAGCTTTTCGAAATATGATTAGATATACATGGTTTGCCTCTAGGCTTGTAGAAGATACGGAGGTATTTCAGAACGTTAGACAAGTTTGTTTTCCGCCAGAAACAAAAAGAAGCCCCTACAGCTGTAGTGAGCAATCACTTGCAAGATGTTTCTGGTGCAAGGAGTTCAAATGTTTTAAATGTTTTTATTTAGATTTTCATCCATTCATCTGCAAAAATTTACATGGCAATTGAAATAATTGTTATTGTATTTAAATATTTGATTTGATATTATTCTTTAACAAATATACCTTGATTTTTTATTTATTTATTTATCCAGATTAATTACAGGTATGTAATTCTATAAAGGTAGACGTAGCTACCTGTACATAGACTGGAGGAAACATTAAAAATAACTTACATAACTAACTTACTTACTAAGATTTTACCAAAATATATTACTCTTATTTAATAAACAAACAGTATTAACATTCAATATTTCACTTAGAATTGCTACTATGCTTAATCAGTTTAAAATATAGAGTTTTTCAATCTATTTTTTAAATTTTTAGACTTATTTTTCTTGCTGACAAATAGTGTCTTAAGTTCATTAGGCAAGGTATTGAAGGTTTTTAAAGCTACTAAGTAGCTATTCTTATTACTAATAGCCTTCTTTGTTTTAGGTAACTGAATACCCTTTTTTCTAGTCTTAGATGTACTTGCTTTATAAATTTCTGACAAATCTTCGTAGTGATAAAGTAGAGCCTCAAGCGTAAATAGTTAATTTACATTTAACGGGATATTTGCAAGATATTTGTTTTTATTTATAAGTTTCAATATTCTTGTTTGTATTTAAAAGAGTTATAAAAGAGTATATAAAAGAGTTAAATTGCTATTGTATGATCCGCCCCAGGTAATTATACCATAATTTATTAAACTATGAAAGAAGGCGTAGTATATTGTCATTAGTGTTTTAGTATCCATGAACTTTTTGATTTTTGCAAAAATGTATAATAAGTATTTTGTTTTATTTATAATATATTCAATGTGCTTATCCCATTTCATGTTGTAATAAAATATCAACCCTAGGTATTTGTGGTTTGTTACACTTTTGATTTTCTATTTGTGTATATCTATATCGAGTTTTATTGGAACACTATCACTATAGTTACCCACAGTCATGTAAACAGTTTTATTTGTATTTAAGGATAATTTGTTGATAGCTAACCAGTTTGCTATATGCTCTAAAGATTTGTTCATTTTTTCCCGAGCAGATGCCCACCTGTTGTCAACAGCGATGACAACGGTGTCATCCGCATAGGATAGAATAGTGTCTCTTTGCATATCTAACAGTAGATCGTTAACATATAGTATAAAAAATAATGGTCCTAAAACCGTTCCTTGTGGCACTCTCGTGTCAATTTCATTTTCAATACTTTTTTCGTCTGATATCCTATCTCTTTGTTTTCTATTAGTTAGATAGCTAGTTAGTAGTTCCAATGATTTGCCCCTTATCCCATATCTTTCAAGTTTATCGATTAATAGCTTATGGTTAACAGTGTCAAAAGCCTTTGTAAGATCTATAAAAGTAACTATTAGTGGAATGCTTTTATCTAATTTGTTATAAATGATGTCCGAAATTCTGTTTAGTGCGTCTGTTGTGTCTCTACCTTTTACAAAACCATATTGGGCATCTGAAATAATATTACATTGTTGTAGAAAGGAGAATAGCCTATAATATATAATTTTTTCAAATATTTTTGCTATGTTTGAAATTAGTGATATAGGTCTATAGTTAGAAACTACAGCTTTGTCCCCGGCTTTGTGTATAGGTACTACCTCAGCACTTTTCAGAGCATTTGGTCATACGGCCTGTTCGATTGACGTATTAAAAATATGTTGTAGTGGTGTCACTATAAATGGGGTAATGGTTTTGACTGCTTTTGCATTTATATTGTCAACTCCTCCTGATTTAGCTTTAAGATTTTTAATTATTTCACCTATTTCGACAGTACTCGTTAGACAAATGAATATTGTTTTTGCGTTTCTTTCTACTGGTTTGCTATAGGTGTTGCTTGGTTGTTTAATGTTTCTGCTTAGATTGGAGCCAACTTCGCAGAAGTATGTGTTCATGTAATTGGCAATGTCTTCTTTCTGCTCTATTTTTGTATTGTTTCCATATATATATTTAATTTAATCGGTTCTTTCGATTTCTTACTTTTTTCTAATTTACTATTGATTATTTCCCATAATTTTTTTGGATCCCTACTACTTGCTGCTATCCTGTTTTTTTTTTCAAATTTGATTTTAGCATCCTCTATAACTTTATCTAATAATTTAGAATAATTGTTATACTCATACCTTAAATCTGCACAGGTTGGATTTTTTTTCCATAATGAATATAACATTTCTTTTTTATTACAAGATGTTATTATTGCAGGGGTAATCCAATTTTTCCTCGGTATCATGCTTCGAACACTTTTTTCGCGTTGTGCTGACTGTAGCATTGTTTAGGCAGTCTTTAATTTTGCTTATTAGCGCATCAATAGCAATTTTTGGATCCCTTATTGACAATATATCACTCCTTTCCGTCAATCTAGCTTTATTTCATAGTTTATTATAACTAATGACATTTTTTGGTATACTATTTTGTTTTTCAATTACGATTTTATTCAAAGTTACTATTAAAGGATAGTGGCCACTAAAAGGGTTTGTCAGTTTAAATGCTAGCGCAGTCATAGAATTTGACTTAAGGAATATATTGTCAATACAGGTTTCACCAACATTGTTTTTTGCTAGCCTAATTACACCTAAGAAACATGGTGTATACGCTTTTTTTGAAAAGTTATTTAGGAATTCCTAACTAATATTGTCGTCATATGTTAAATCTCTGTGCATAGTGTCAATATTAAAATCTCCTACTAGCATATGATTCTTAATATTAATGTTATGATTGAGATACTTCTTTATAGTATTTACAAATTCCGGCTTCTTAACAAAATGAGATCTATATGTTGCAGAGATCCTAATAGTCTCATTATTATTCATAAGGATGTCAGTACATAGGATACTTAACCTGTCAATTTTAATCACTTGAGTCTTTTCAATGATACTGTCTTTAATGTACACTGAAACTCCGTCCGATTTATTTATTTCACTTTCGTTGAGATATAGTTTGTGTCCAGATATTTGAAAAAGTCTACAATGGTGCGGTCTCCATGTTTCTGAGCATACAATAACGCTTGGCTTATTTAACGCCAGTCTATTTACGAGTAGTTCAAGCTTATCGTGGTTGGCATTTAAACTTCTCACATTGACGTATAATAGTACATTTCGACACGGGTGGGGAAGTCGATTATTTAGCTGGTGTGACTTCATGCACGAGCGAAGCGAGTGCGAAAAAGTCACACCACCTAAATAATCTAAATAATCGACTTACGCACTAGTTTCGAACGGTATTTTATACCACGAGCGCCGAAAAATCATATCAAAGTTGTGATTTTGAGGTTAGAGTGGTATAAAACAATAAACTTATGATTTTTCAAATTAACGTTCAGAATTCTAGTATTGCTACACTCTATTTCATTTGTCATAATGTTACTTATTTCATTATCACAATCAAAATCAAAAGCTTTATTCTTCATCTGTTGTTGACAATTGTTTAGTTTTTGCTCTCGTTTGTCTTTTGGGTGGTACTTTCCGAACTGTGTACTTGGGAGAAATAACCGCGTTGATTTCATGCCACGTTTTTGAGGATATACCAGGGCCTTCTCTGTTACCGATAGAACGGCGCATGCCGATTTTGTAGCGGCTGGTGAAACCGCCGCAGGTGATACCGCCGCAGGTAATACCGATTTCTTCTTAGAGAACTCTACCTTACCAATGTGTCTTGGTATGGTAGGCATAACAGTGTAATCAGTGTTAACTACAAACTTCTTAATTTTAGCTTTTAATATTTCGCACTCGTGGCTGTCTGTTGCCATATGTTTTGTGTCATATGTTGTAAAATATTTTTCGTTTACATAGGAGCAATTAATACACTTTCTTTCATTACAATCACAGACTGCAGTTTTATGCTTAACTGCACATTTTAAGCACATATTTTGGTTTATGCACCTAATGCCACTATGCCCAAATCTTCCACAGTTTGAACAAGGAGTAGAGTCTATTATATCATAAACTCTACAATTCTGGTATCCTACGAATAATCTATATTTGTTCTCTCTTATATATTTGTAAATATTTGCTGGTACATTTAGAATTACTGTTTGTAAATTGGTTTTCTCATTTGTGTACGAATGTAGTATATCACATTTTTTGCTGAATTCGTTAAAATTTCTAGTATTGATATCATTTTCAAGCTCTTTATCGTCCATTTTTTCATAATTATCAATTCCTACTACTTTAACTTTGGGATTAACGATTTGTTCCTTTACTATTTCACATTTGTCCGAAATTTAGCACTTAACACTTTAACTGCTTTAGCCACACTTTCTTCATTTACACAATCTATCACCAATTCATTTTCTTTAAATTTTTTTATATTTTTCGTTTGAATAGTTTTATCTTTTATTAAGTAGTGAGTCACATATCGAGTTACATCTTCTAAAGTTTCTTCCTTTTTTGTTATCTTAACTGCTATTCTAGGTACCAGTTTATTTTTGGGTTTGACGTTTATAACTGTTTCTGCATAGGTTTCTTTTCTTTTGAATGTAACATTTTTAGTTTCAGTCTTGTACTTTTCAATTATTTCTCTTTGCAGTTGATTTTTTTCCTGTAGTTCATTGTTCAGTTGTCGTAGTAGTTCGTTTTCTATTTTTAGTTTTTTATTTTCCATATGTTCTTCAATTATTGTTTTTTCGTCATGGCTTACTTCATTGGATTTTATTAATACACTTAGTATTTGTTTCCTTATATCCTCTTGTTTTTGTATGAATGAATGTGGATCGATTGTGGAGTGGGCTGGTTCAATAATTGACAGCGTTTCGTGTGGAGAGAGATCTGTTGGCTTTATTAAAGCTGTCCGTCGTGCCTCGCGGCGTACAATGTTGAGTTGCTGCTGTCTCTCTCGGCCGTCGCGCGTGATACTGTCTGAATGAGCCGGCCGGCGCGGCGAGGCACCGTCGGCAGGCGTCTTGGTAGATGGAGGGGCGGTAGAGAGAGACACGTGGAGAGCGCCGAGTGGCGCGACTCTCTTGCGTGTGTCGCTGTGGCCGGAATAGGGGGGTGCTCTCGCTGAGTCGTGAACATTCCGCCCACCTTCGCCAGATTGGCGAACGGTCCCTAATCCGAAGGTTGGAGACGTATGACTTTGGCGATGGGGCGTCGTAGCGTTGTGGTGGCCGTGCGGAGATCAACCACACGGACGTGGCCATCGCTCCCTGGGTGGATGGCTGTGATTTGTGCGATGGGCCACTTTGCTGGTGGCGTGAGCTCATTGCGAATGAGCACTAAATCCCCAATTGCGACGGAGGACTGAGGATGTTTCCACTTCTGACGGGATTGCAGGGGCGTCAGGTAGTCCGTTGACCATCTCTTCCAGAAGTGATGGGCCAGCTGACTGATCAAGAGCCAGCGCTTTCCTGCTGGAACGTTGTCGTTGGTGACATCTCCTTCAGGAACTATAAATGAAGATCTTTGTATGAGAAAGTGTGACGGTGATAGGAAGTCAAGGTCAGAAGGATCGTCAGTGAGAGCGGTTAAAGGTCTGGAGTTAAGGTATGCTTCAATGCGACACATAAGAGTAGCAAGTTCAGAGAAAGTGAGAACTTGATCCCCAATGACTCGGCGCATGTGATGTTTAGCCGATTTAACGGCTGCTTCCCAAATGCCTCCAAAATGGGGAGCACTGGGAGGATTGAAAATCCAGGAGGTTCCTTCTTTTGTAAGAGCCCGAACAACTCGAGAAAAGAATTCTGACGAAGCATCTACCATCTGTCTTAGTTGAACATCTGCCCCGACGAAGTTAGTACCTTGGTCAGAGTATAACTCCTTGCAATGACCTCGACGAGCCGTGAAACGATGAAAAGCGGCGATGAACGCCTCACTTGAATAATCCTCAACTACCTCAATATGAACGGCTCTGGTGGCCATACAAATGAAGATGGCAATATAACCTTTCATCGTGCCTTTACCTCTAGATTTAGTGAGACGCAGATGAATAGGCCCGGCGTAATCGACGCCAGAGCGTTCGAAAGGTGACGACTGACAAACACGAGCTTTGGGTAACTCGCCCATTAATTGGGAGGGCACTCGCGCAGCATAGCGAGAGCAAGTAGTACATGCTCTGATGACTCTTATAACTTCAGCTCGTCCCTTAACAATCCAGTATCGTCGTCTGAGTGTAGCAAGGGTTAACTGAACACCACCATGAAGCGTACGTTGGTGAGCGTCCCTGATTAATAAAGTAGTAAAGTGACACTTAGCAGGTAAAATAAGAGGATGCTTAGCATCTTCTTCGAGAAGAGAGTGAGAGAGTCGACCGCCCACCCTGAGCAAATGATTTTTTATCATGGGGTTTAGCGGTGACAGAGGGCTTTTAGCCGAAAGTTTACCTGTCCTTGCTAACTGATAAATATCAAACTTAAAATAGGCTTTCTGAATTAGGTAGAGCAAACAAAGTTTGCTGTTCTCAATCTCACTAGCGCTGACCTCTTTTGAACTCGAAGAGTCTTGGCATAGTAGGGATTGAAGAACAGAGATAAAGCTAACACCTAAATTTGACGATGTCGCACGCTCCATTTTCGAGCAGACTCGATTAATGAAACGAAAGCAATACGAAGCCATCCGTAACAATTTATCTAACGAAGAGTAATTATTAATAAGGCTCCAAATTTCTAGAGTGGTCTCAACAGAATTTGGAGTGCTCTTACTTGCGACTAGAGTGTAATTAGGTTGAAAATTCAAACTATTTATGGTAAAGTTGAGCTCGTCATGAGAGCTCGACCAAGGTTCATGATTATCAGAGAGCCAGGAGGGGCCTTGCCACCATAAGCGATGTGAAGCTAGTTTTGAAGGCTCAATACCTCGTGATATAACGTCAGCGGGGTTATCGGCTGATCGCACATGGTGCCAATAGGCTTCAGGTAATAGAGTGTGAATTTCCGAACACCTGTTAGCTACAAAAACACCCCATCTAGATGGGTGATCCTTTAACCAAAAGAGGACATCTGCCGAGTCTGACCATAGATGAATACTTGCGATCTTAATAGGGAATGATTCGATGAAAGTTTGCACCAAACGAGCAAGTAGCAACGCAGCGCACAGTTCTAAGTGAGGTATGCTTAGAGTTTTAAGCGGGGCTACTCGCGTTTTAGCCACTTGAAGGGTGACAAGTACCTTTTGGTCTTAAATTAAGCGCAGGTAGACTACTGCACCATACGCAAATTTGGATGCGTCTGCGAATCCGTGTATTTCGAGAAGTTCACACTGAAGTTCACACTGAGGTGTGTATCCACTCCAGCGAGGGATTTTGATCTCTGAGATCGAAGGAAGATCTTGTAACCAGTTTTGCCAACGATTAGAAGTTTCCGAAGGAAGATCCTCATCCCAACTAACCTTTAGAATCCATAGCGATTGCATAATAATTTTTGCAGTGATCACTACAGGCGCTAACCATCCCAAAGGATCAAAGATCCGAGCAATTCTCGAAAGAACTGAACGTTTAGTAAATGGTAGTTCCAAGGGGGAATTCTCGATGTGAAAACTAAAATAGTCTGTGTTAGGTTGCCAATCTATACCTAGAATAGGTACAGATGTTTCTGAAGCAAATAAAGAGATCGTATCTGCAGCTAACATATTCGAGGGTAGGAAGGAAAGCACTTCAGAGTTATTCGAAGTCCACTTTCGTAGATTAAGATGACCCTGCTTAAAGAGTTGAACCAGCTCATCTTGTTTCTGCAGTGCTTCTTCAAGAGAGTGTGCTCCAGACAACACATTATCAGAATACATTTCTGAACGAACAGCTTCAGCTGCGATCGGGTGATTTTTGCCATAATCTTCGGCTAATTTCAGTAGCGTGCGTATGGCTAGAAAAGGCGAACATGCCAAGCCATACGTCACTGTTGTCAATCGATAAGTTTAAATGGGTTCACTCTTGTCAAAACGCCATAAAATCGACTGAAAGGGTTGATCACATTGCTCGACACCAATCTGCCTCAACATTTTCTCCACGTCAGCTGATAGAGCGATCTTATATCTACGCCAGGCACAGATCAAAGCGACGGGATTTTGAAGTAGATTTGGTCCAACGTGTAGAAGATCGTTGACCGAGACACCTGACTTGGTTTTACTCGAGCCATTAAACACAGTACGTAATTTGGTAGTCGTACTAGTTTCCTTCCAAACACCATGATGTGGTAAGAAGGCTTGAGAGTTGTTCGAAAATGAATCAGAATTTGAAGAGAGAGACATGTGACCTAAGACAATGTATTCCTTCATGAATTCTGTATAAGCTATTTTGAGTTTCTCGTCTTTAGCGAAGTTTGATTCTAGACGAGTGAGTGCGCGTAATGCGGCTGAATGAGATTTCTCGAGATGAGCAGAGCTCAACTGGTCACGATTTTTCCAGGGTAGGCTTACAATATATTGCCCTGTTTCATCTTGACGAGTTGATTTTTGATAAAATTCCTCGCAAACTTGTTCGTCTGGCGAGTAAGATTTTTTGTCATTGACTATCTCCTCCGCCCTCCAAAAATCTTGTACGAGCTCCAATAGTTTGGCTTCTTGCTCGCAGGTATTTGAGCAATGAAGGGATATTGAATCTAGCCCTATTTCTGGAGTTGTGGATGCGAGATTACCTGTCAAGAGCCATCCAAGTTTGGAACTAAGTGCTATCGGCTGAAGACTTTGGCCCTTAACAATTTGATTTTCAATGATTTGCGCATAAGCGCTAGCACCGAGTAGAATATCGATACGTGAAGGTTCGAGATACTTGGGGTCTGCTAGTTGCAGCCCTCTTAAGTATTCGAAATTTGTATTACCCCTTACGACGGGAGGCTTATACGACGAGAGTTTTGGCAAAACAATGCCATCAACTTCCAAGGAGAAAGTTGAATCGAAATGCGGTTGTATAGTAAGACGAGCAACTTTAGAAGAAACAGCAGCTGTCTTTTCACCTATACCTTGCATGTCGTGTGACTGGTTCTACAATTTAGAGATAGCAAGTTACACATAGCTTGTGTAACACGTGAGATTTGAGATCCAGGGTCAATCAGCGCACGAAGTTGAATTTTGGTTCCGTTAGGACCAAGGGCGTTAACCCTAGCGGTAGCTAAAAGTACTCCTGTACAATTAGTACTGTCTCCACTATTGAAGGAGACTGCTTGAGAAGCAGGTTTATCATCAACTTTTGTGATGAATGCTTGAGAAGCAGGTTTATCATCAACTTTTGTGATGACGAAATTGCCACAGTTTGGGCTAGAGGTGCTGGTCGCTGAGTCAATCTGATCAGTCTGCAACGAACTGATTGCTTGATTGTTGTCAGAGTGCACCAGAGTGTGATGCTTAGCTTTACAAAGAAAGCATCGGTAGTTGGAAGTACAATTTTTAACGTTGTGCGTCCCTAGACAATTGTAACAAAGGTTTGAAGATTTAATTAATCCCTTTCGTTCAGGAACCGTTTTATTGAGAAACCGTTCACATCGATTTGTAAAATGAGATTGATTACAAAATGAACATTTCTTTTTTGAGGGATTCGTCGGAGAAGTCTCATGAGAATAAACCGACTGAGCATTGTCATGCTCTGATTTGCGAGGTTTTGAATTAGAGGTTTGAGCTTTGGGGTTAGTATTAGAAGACGATCTAGTACCTGCTTCGATGGCCTCTAAGGTGAGGGTTTGACTTCGAAGAAAGGCTTGAAGTTGTTCTATTGTGGGTGGATCGACGCTATCCCCTAAGTGTCTTTCCCATTCCTTTCTTGTATTTAAATCAAGCCGATTTAACGCAAAGTGAACGATTAAATCACTACCTAATTGAGCAACTCTGTTAAGAGAGGTTAAACTAGCAATGGGATTGAAGATTTCCCTATACACGCGTTTAACTTCTGATGAAGTATCTGACTTCATCGGCTTAACCGAGAAGATTTCTGAGATATGAGAGCTAACAATACGCCGCTGATTTTCGTAATACTCGGTTAGAGTTGTCCATGCACGTTCATAATTGTCACCAGCAATGGGAAGAGATTTGATTTTCTCAAGTGCCTCACCTGTAAGGTGAGTGCGAAGATAATGCAATTTTAGAACAGGCGTTAAGTCTTCGCGACGATGTATGACCGAACGAAAGACATCCCTAAAGTTCTCCCAATCAGAGAATTTCCCCGAAAACTTTGGTAAATCTACCTTCGGTAAAGATTGAAACGAAACGTTAGTTACATGAGCAGGATTTGTCGCAACTGGGGCAACATTCGAGTTGGAGGGGCCTTGATTGGCAACTCTCGTTCTAATAGTTTTTAAGTAATCAAGAAATTCTCCTCGACGGACATAAAAACTATCCTCAACCAAATCACAGAGCTTAGTTGAGAAATAGGCATGATTTATATCAAGAGCCTCGAGTTTCAGAATTGACTCGTGATGTAACTGAAAAGTCGCATAATTCGCTTCAAGGCCGGCGAGACATGATTCCGCGTAACCTTCCGTCATGTTATCTTTACCCTTAGATTTGAAATTTTTAAAGGAGTTTGTAATTTTAGCTTGGAGTAACAACTGTCTAGTATGTAGTCCCTCCATTTTGAGATCAAGTTAATTAGACTAGTAACGAATTTGACTATTTGAGCTTAGGTTTAAGTAAACTACTCTTACCCACTCGAGAGTAAAGTAAGAAGTAGTGAGAGCAATTACATCTAAGTCTTAATCTAGGTTATAATACTTATGCTACAGTGAAAGTTGAGATGCACTTGACGACGCGACGTTGACTGCGTCTGCTTTCGTTCCCACGATGAATCAGCTGATGATCCGTAACGTTGATGTGAAGAACTTGAAGTGAAGTTACTGCAGAAGTTGTGATCGCAGCTAGCTCCGCAACGTAGTCAGCTGTTGAAGATGCGTCCAGGTGCGGGTCAACAGTCGAAGTTGCAGTCCAAATTTGAATCAACTGGCAGCAGTATAACTGCAAGGTGCAAGTAAAATAAGTATTTGCTAGGTCGAAATTGCATTCAATTTCTCAAGACTAGTTCGATATTACAATAAATTTTATAATAAACTCAAACTCAATCAAATTGTATTAATCTCAAATTAAATTTAAATTTTCATTAAATGAAAAAAAGCACTAATCTGACTAGACAATAGTTGAAAAGTATTTTTAAATAAACAAATTGGAACGATACGTGTGTCCAAGTATTAGGACGAAGTATCCAAGCGCAATCGGATCGACGATAGATACGAAGAAGATGGACTCGTCCGAGAACAGCTCTGATCCGTTGATGTGCGCGACCCCTGTGGCGAAGTTGGACTCGTCCTCCTCCTAATCCTCTTGGTGAAGACGTATTCGATGTCCTGGACGTAGCGCGCCCTGTTCTTCGTCTTCTTGTATACGTCTCTCCTTCCCTCGTGGAAAGCTCGCTATATGCACGGCAAGCACCGCGCAGCTTGATGGAGAGGCAGCGAGCAGGCTCCACGTGGGTAGACCCTGACTTGATGTGTGTAAACCCCGTAGCGTGTACGCTGCACGCGGGTACTACGTGACTTGGCTTATGTGAGCCCCGTAGCGTGTACGCTGCACGCGGGTACTCCGTAGAGAAATGCTGTGGACCCCGAGCGTGTACAATGCACGCTGGTTGTCCGAGTCTTGTGGTCTGCCGGTCACCGTACGAGCGCGGTGACTCGAGAGCTGGCTTTACAGCGCACGCTGTTGGCTACAAGACAAGATGGCTGCCGGTCACCGTACGAACGCGGTGACTCGAGAGCTGGCTTTACAGCGCACGCTCTTGGCAATGTCTTGGAGTCGTTAGCGACGCACTCCAAGGCGTTTTTAGAGATGGGGAGAATAGCAATTGAGAATGCTATTTCCCCAAGTAAGCCTTAGTAATAGGCTTACTCGCGCGCGACGGCGTGATAACGAGAGAGAGAGACAGCAACGTACGCGCGAAGTCGGCATGCGGGCACATGCGACTTATTCGGCACTCACGACCACGAACACTTTTGATGCGTACCTGTATGGGAGAAAGGTAGCTTTCCCTATGCCACTCGACAGAAGACATAGAAGAAAGAGAGACTTTTCCTCCTTGATGTGGCCATTGCTGCAGATTTCCTCCCACGATCCGGCTCGAAGGACCAAATGTTTTGTGTTGAATGACTGTGGATGGATCGTGGAGTGGGCTGGTTCAATAATTGACAGCGTTTCGTGTGGAGAGAGATCTGGTGGCTTTATTAAAGCTGTCCGGCGTGCCTCGCGGCGTACAATGTTGAGTTGCTGCTGTCTCTCTCGGCCGTCGCGCGTGATACTGTCTGAATGAGCCGGCCGGCGCGGCGAGGCACCGTCGGCAGGCGTCTTGGTAGATGGAGGGGCGGTAGAGAGAGACACGTGGAGAGCGCCGAGTGGCGCGACTCTCTCGCGTGTGTGTCTGTGGCCGGAATAGGGGGGCGCTCTCGCTGAGTTGTGAACACCTCTTCTTTTCTTGCTATTATTTGATGGATGAATAGTGTTGAGAGTATACATATTATATTGTACAGCGCGAGACACACGTATGTACACATGTGTGTCTCCCCACCCCATAACGTATGAGAGCCGACGGGCGAGCGCGACGCTCCTGCAAACTTGTCGTCAGACCGAGAATGGCCCGCGCCAAGTGTAGTCATACTGTATGTTAAAATTAAGTCTCTTAATAAACTCTTTTATTCTATCATATTTGTGTGTCCTTTATTCAACATGGTAGGAGAGCGTGGTTGGTATGTGCTAAAAAAGACTCTGACCCAATACAAGCCTCGGCGAGTATTGGGGGCAGCTTATAAACACACATTAAGACGGCGGACACCAAGGAAGAGAAAAACCGAGCACGAAGAACGCTCAAGTTGAAGGAACAAGCCACAACATCGAAGGTCAAGCAAGAAGACGAAATGGATAAAAAGGATGTTTCAATACCAGTATTCGATGGCGGAAACTACAGTATGTGGAAAAAGAGGATCCAAATGTACATGAAGCTCAAAAAATGTGAAATTGTGATAGAAAGAGAAAAGAGTGAAACAGACAAAGTAGAAGAATGAAAACAGAATGATTTGAAAGCAATAAATATAATTTATAGTGCGATATCAGATAAACAATTAGAATTTATTTGTGAAGAAGAAACAGCATACAAAATTATGAAGAAGCTAGACAGTATGTATTTAAAAGAATCAACGGCGTTACAAATAGTCTGCAGGAATAGACTGGAGAAATTAAGATTGAGAAACTATAGTGATTCTGAGGCATTTTTCAGTGATTTTGAAAAAGCGGTAAATGAGTTAAAAGGCGCGGGTGCTAAAATAAGCGAAAAAGAAAAATTGAATTATATGCTCAACACGTTACCAGAATCATACAGTTATATAGGTGATTTGGTTGATACATTAAAAGAAGAAGAACAAACGGCTGATTACATAAGAAACAAAATTAAGCTAGCTGAAATGAAGAATCGAAAAGAGTATAACGAGAGAAGTACGAATGTATTTACTGCAAGAAAGGGAAACTGCTATAAGTGTGGAAAACCTGGTCATTTCGCACGAGATTGCCAAGATGGAGAACAAGCAGGTAGCAACGGCAGCTCATGGAGAGGATCGACACGTGGTCGCAGCCGAGACACAGCCGGAAGAGGCCATTACGGCAGAGGACGCGAAAAATTCCATCGACAACAAGGAACCAGCACGAGCGAACAGAGCGGCGAAGGTGCGAGCGCATGGATAGCGACGACAGACGCTGCGTAAACAAACGAAACAAACAGGTCAGGTATGAGCGAGATAGAGTGGATACTCGATAGCGGATGTTCTGATCATATTATAAATAACGAAAATTATTTTGAAAGATGTATTAGTTTAAAAGAACCGGTAAATATTTATCTCGGTGATAATAGAGCTATAAAAACTACAAAAATAGGAACTTTATCTCTTTATTTTGTCACCTTCGGGAAGCAAAATAAAGTTAATATTAATAATGTTTATTTTGCTAAGGAAATGAATGAAAATTTAATAAGTGTTGGAAAATTAACGAATAATAAGAATACGGTAATTTTGAAAGGAAAAGTTGCAAAAATTATAGATAGTGATAATAAATTAACTGCAATAGCATTTAAATTTAATGATACATATAAGATGAAAAGTAAATTGGCAAGGAATATAAGTTGTGTAAATAGTGCCGAAAAGAATAATAACATGAGTCAAAAAGAAAGATGGCATAGAGTGTTAGGTCACGTAAATTTTAGATATTTGGATACGATATGTAAACAGCAGTTATTAACGGGCGTTCCAAATGAACTTGAATCTGAATTTATGAAATGTAAAACTTGTATTGAAAATAAGATGCATAACTTGCCATTTACTAATAATAGAACAAAGGCGAAAGATATATTAGAAATTATACATACGGATGTATGCGGTCCCTTTAAAACTACTGGGTTTAGCGGAGAAAAATATTTCGTTTCTTTTATTGATGATTATAGTAAAATAGCTAAAGTTTATTGCATAAAGACTAAAGTGGAAGTTTTTGATTGTTTATTTCAATTTGTAAATGAAACTGAAAATTTAACCGGAAAAAGAATAAAAATATTGAGATGTGATAACGGGAAAGAATACTTAAATAATCTGTTTTATAAATTTGCCAAAGAAAAGGGTATTATTATTAATAATTGTCCGACGTATGTGCACGAATTAAACGGCACAGCTGAAAGATTTAATAGAACGATAATGGATAAAGCGCGATGTTTACTATCAGAGGCAAAAGTACACAAATGCTACTGGCCAGAAATAATATGTGCCGCGAAGTATTTGAAAAATCGTACGTTAGCAAATACGATTGAAAGAAAAACACCTTATGAAATATTTTTTAGAGAGAGACCAAATGTCGAACATTTACGTTTGTACGGGAATAAAATTTTTGTAAGAAAACCGGAACAAAAAAGATGGTCTAAATGGGATCAAAAAGCTGAAATGGGAATATTGTTAGGTTATAGTGATGTAGACTATAGAGTACTTATAAATAATAAAATAATTGTTGCAAGGCATGTGGATATTATAGAAAGAGATGTTAAATGCATTGGTATTGATTATAAAGATAATATTGATAACGATGATAGTACAGAAAGTGATGCAAGTACAAACGATGATTTATCGGATAATGTCTTTGAAAACGCGAATGAATCCGAAGAGCAACAAGGTAAAGTAAAAGAAAAGAATAATTTATCGTTACATCAACCTTCGGGGAAATATAAAGATACAGAAAACGCAACATTGAAAGTTCCGTGAAAATCTACGCGTGATAGGAAAAGTCCTGTAAGATACCCAGAAAAGGAAAGCTATAATATTTATGTAAGATACTGTAGAGTCGATACGCCTTGTACATTTGAGGAGGCGATGAATAGTAAAGATAGTAAAAATTGGCAAGAAGCCATGGATAAAGAAATCGACTGTATTAATAAAAATAAAACTTGGTCGTTAATTTGTGTGTCCTTTATTCAACAAATAGTTTAGCTTCATTACTCAGCTGTTTTGAGTATTTATTGTAGGTTATGCTTAAATTTCCATGATGTGGGCAAATTCCAGTGACTGGGCTTATGAATCTCGGTCCTTTCAATCTTGTAAAATCACTTCTATCATACCAATTTTCACATAAAATGCATAATACTGGTTGTAACTTTGTATTTTTGTTATAATTGTAGCTTGTTTCACGGAGCTCCGGCTGCACGCCCGACCTCTCCGCCGTCATGCTGGCAACTGAGAATATAATATAATAATTTAGAATATAATATAAAAATTGAAGATAAATATTATAATAAAATCTTATTTAACCCTAGCAGAAATATTTTTGTTCGAAAAAGTTAAAAACGATTAGTAAGAGTTTTTGGACGTTAGTAACTGTTTATAACTGTTTGTAACAGTCTTTAACAGTTTTTAATAGTTATAATAGTATTTTAATTAATTACAAATTATTAATTAATAATCATTGCTATTTTTAATTAGTTAATAATAGCTTAATTTACTATAAATTATTAATTCTTCTTAAATATAATTCATAGTATCATTCATAAATATAATTCTTAAATATCATTTGTTTCATTAATTACGAATTATTAATTAATTATTATTATTATTAGTTAATAATTGCTTAATTCATTACAAATTATCAATTCATTTTAAATATCATTTAAAATTATTTGAAACTGTTCCAAACTGTTTGAAACTCATAAAAGTTATTTAAAAATGTATCCAAAATTATTAATATTGCACACATAATAATGTTAGATTGTTTCTTTAATTTAAATGGCTTTGTTTATTATTAAATTCAAGCTATGGCTTCATCACCTAGCAAATACCTATAGTTGATCAGATGACAGGTATATACCCTATGGGCCCCATACAGCAATATGGATTACAATATAAGAAACAAGAATTAAAAGATGTAAGGAACAAGATCAAGACGTACCTATCAGCTGTCTTTAATAGCGTGCGATGCACAATGCACGATAAATACACGAACACGATGTCCAAGGTAGAGACACTATTGTTGAAAGGTTAGGTAGTCAAATATTTACTTAACTGTCATAATACAAATTTTGAAAAATCTTATTATAATATTATAATAAGTATAAAAGTAATAATATAAGTATAAAATAAATAATATAAATAAAGTTTCAAGTAAGTGATTAACAGCTGAAAAAACTACTTCAAAACAGATGAGGTAAAAGAAATCAGCTGACAGTCAGATAAGTGTTTAATTTCTCTATTTCAACAGCTGGATTTTATATCAAAAAGAGTGATACTTTGTGTTTTTTTTACAACTTTTTCCAAATAGAAAATCGCATTCTTCAAAGACAATACATGTGCCATGGCAATTCTTTTTAAAGCAGTAGTGAGATGAGCAAGATATTTTGAAGACAATTCATCAGGTTTTATAAAGAAGTTCCAGCACATTATTTAATGTTATTTTATGCAGTGTAAAACAAAGAGTATTATTGATAAATGTGTTAAATAGCAAAATAATTAGTAAAAATGAATCAGTGAAAAGGATGGCAAATTCAATATTCATATTATATAAGTAGAATATACGTAGAAAAATAAAGTACTATGGATAAATTGTGTTCAATATCAAAATAAATAAAAATACATGAGTGAAAAGCATGGCAACTTGAATATTGATATTTACCTACTCAGAAATCATATTGTGGTGATTATTGTGGATGGTGCTACTTAAACTACAGTGAATTTTAGTTGAATAATTATGGTGAAAGTATTTAAATATAAGAATAACTTTTTACAGCAGAACCATTAACAAGCATTTATGAAAATATCGGTATTTATGAAAATATCGCCTAACCATGCCATTGAAAGTATTCGTTTCTAATAGTGTTGTATTTTTTCATACTGTTATAGTACAAAGATTTACTTTAAATGTTGTAACATATTAAAATTAACAGTTTAAAGAAGTGGAAGTTTAAATCATGTGTGTATTTGGAAAAAAACAATCTGAAAAGTTTGTTAGAGTTTTCACAATTTTAGACACTTTTAATATAAAAATGGACAAAATAGGAATGTGTTGACTTATTCCAATAAAAAATCAGAACAAAAATGTTCTAATTAACATCAAAATAACCAGGTTGACGTTGTTTCGTCGAAGGAGTGAGTAAGTGAGTGAGTGTTTAAAGTTATCATAGTGTTTATTAGTGCATATGATGAATAGGGCTTATTTTGGTTAGATTTTGGTGAATACAGGAGCTCGCAGGGCCTATGAGATCAAATGGGGAGACACGTATATCTTTTTTTGAGGTACTGAGTGACTCCGCGCGAGCCCAGGATAATCCCTGATCAGGAGGATCCGGACTCTCCTTGTTAGCTTTTAAGTATGTGTGTGTGTGTGTGTGTATGTGGGGGGGATATAGGTATGCAGGAATAAATGTCACCGGATCTGCGCACAGGAAAGTCTGTTTTCATTTACTGTAATGTATTTACTCTGGAGTTAATAAATAAATAAATAAATAAATAAATAAATAAATAAATAAATAAATAAATAAATAAATAAATAAATAAATAAATAAATAAGTGTGTGTGTGTGTGTGTGTGCGCGCATGCGTGCGTACGTGGGTGCGTGCGTGCGTGCGTGCGTGCGTGCGTGCGTGCGTGTGTGTGGGTGTTGAAGGTGTGCAAGTTCAATTATATAGTTGATCGGATAATATTAAGTATTTAAAAAAAAATATATGAAAAAATCGAATTTTTTTTTCGTTACCGGGTTTTTTCTTAGAAATAAACAATGATTGTTGTTTAGCTTTAAATAATTGCGGGTTCAATGCGATCAACTTACTACATAGTTCATCCACAAAATTATCAGTTTGCACTTTAATTGTTTGTAGAGTGCATCTATCAGTGGATGTCCAAAAATTATATTCGACATTGACAACAGCTGCATTATCTAGTATTCTAAGTAATCTTGAAGAAAATACATCAATGCTTGGACATTTATTGAACCCATTCAGATGACATGTAAGATCTGGATTTTCACACATTTAAAGTTTTAAGCAATTTTTATAGTCACAAATTGATTCATTAGAGTTGCTTGACCATTTTTTGTAACTAATTCTGGTATAAAATCAACGGTATTTTATAGTTATCGTATTAATTAAGTTGAAACATTTTTAGCAGAAAAAAAATGTGAAAGTAATATAATTCATCTAAAATCTTACTGTTTCTTAAGTAAAATACCATATTTATTAAGTGTAAATGCTTAAATTTATTTCTTATTGGTAATTATGTAACAGAAAGATTGTTTATTTTTATCAATAAAGTTTGCAAAAACTGCGAGGGTAAATAAACATCTTTATTATAACAAATAGCGTATCTTGATACCCTATTTAATTTGTAATAATAATACTTTTTAAAATATTGTATTAAAATATAGTTTACAAAAGGAATACAACTTTACATATAAAAATATATTTAGAAAAATAATTTGATATAATTTAACTATTCTCTTTGAGAAAGCATTCTGTTAAAGTAGTTAGCAGCGATTTTTTTTATTGATATCACAATCAAATCATTTACTTACTATCCATCGCCAGAAAGAAAATTAATAAATTTTTATAAATTCTATAACAAAATATTTTGCGATTGATTAATTTATATTATAAACTTAAAAATTTATTAATTTTCTTTTTGGCGATGGATATTAAGTAAATGATGTAATAGTGATTTCAATAAATAAAAATGATTTTGTAATAGCATTTTATAATTTGTTTTTTATCTTTATTTGAGTGGGATGGCTCCACGCCCCAACCCCCCCGGCGGGGGCTTCGCCCCCTGCACCCCCACCAGCGTCTGCAAGCCTAAAACCCATCCCCGCCCCTGCTTCACCTCGGTACTCTTTTTTCCAATTACATATCCTAATAGTTTGGCATTTTCCGCCCAATACATCAAAAAATAATGTTTTTGTGCAACTCGAGCGTAAAATTTACGCCCTCGTTGTGATAGCGGGACACTCGGGGCGTAAAAGCCATGTTATGCTCCTGTTCCAAAAAGAACTAATTTTTGACGAAATTTTAACATTGCAAAGGTAGATATTGCTTAATAAAAAAATGATCTAATTGATTTAATTTAAAATTGGAAAGACTCATTTTATTGCACGTACAATTTCGTAGGGAGTCATCGATATCAAAAATTAAAAATTTCCAAAACCTGTAAAGATACATCCACATGTTTATAGATTTATACATGCTTTTTATAAACAAATAGAGTATCTTTGCAGGTTTTGACGATAGTAGAACGATAGAAAACAAAGTTTATTAATGTGACCTAATTTAGCTCCTAAGCCAACTCAAGAGAACGGAACGGCATTGAGGGCGCGCCTAGCGCGCCCAATATTCTAGTCTACATAGATCTGAGATTACATTAGAGTTTTGAAAATGGCAGTATTTTTATGGTTTATTTATAACTTTTATAAAATTGAAACTATATGTTAATGCTCTCCAATAGTATAATCTCCCAAACTTGTTAATCTTACTATTTATCCATATGTTTTGTTAAACCCTAGGAGAATTTGGAAGAAAATATTCGAAGGGTAATAAATTTTACGATGTTAAAAAAATAAATTTCTAAGATTTTCTCTTGTTGGCGATCCAACGCCCCGAAAATGCGAGACGCTGAAGTCATCGAGCCTTATAAGGCAATGTTCGCGTCGAGCAGGTGCGCAGCCAGCCAGCACTCGCCACGCGCCTCTCCCCCCCCCCCCCCCCTCGTCCAACTACCAAGGCACGCCGACGGCACTTCGCAGCGCCGGCCGGCTCCAGTTCACACGCGACGGCAGAGAGAACAGCAACACCTGTACGCTTACAGTGGCACGATGGCAGATTGAATAAATCACTTTTACCTCTACACGGAAGTTCTTCAATTTACGAACCAGCCTAACTCACGATACATCATCCTTCATTACATCATAAAACATCTCTACTAGATTTCTCTGTCTAGTAGGCTCGTTAGGTGGATGCAAACAGACCTTTCCTCAACCTAACATGTTAAAGTTTAAGAAATCTACATCGCACCACAAATTCGTAATGCGGAAAGGGGCTGATGAATGTGCTGTAAAATTTTTTTAACGCCATAAAATTTATCACTCTCCGAATCTGTTTTCTAAAATTCTTCGAGGATTTGACGAAACATGTGGACAAATAATGGATCTCTATCCGGGAGTGTATTTGGATTTGGAGTGTATACCATTAGACAGCAGTGACCATTAGTTTCAATTTCACAAAAATTAATATTAGGTGTCCTTAGTTAAATCACTACATATTTATCATCATTGCATCAATACATATTTATAACTTTGGTAAGGTGGTCAGACACCTTCAAAATGACGGATTCTTTTAGATATTTCACTAGAAAAATGCTTGTAGGATAAGTCTCAATTTGATATTGAGGTGGTCTTCTATTAACGCCATTTGAGGACAAAATGACCTGAAAAAATAAATTAAAAGATAATTACTATAAAACAAAGTATATGTATTACTAATCTAATTTATTTCTAATACAAATTAAGAACAAAAGTAGTTTTTTTTTAATTAAAAAAATACTTACAAAATTTGTTGATTCCAGAGCTTCATACCATGGTTACATGTTTTTCAAGTAATTTTCAACTTTTCTCATTAAAATCCATCAACTTGCGGGCAAGAAAACATGACCACCAGTTTTTTTTTTAAATGACATAATTCTGCATGAAGTGGGTTTAGTGAGCTATCCTCTTGGATTTTGTTATTAGAAATAAATTAGATTAGTAATACATATACTTTTGCTTCCTCCTAGAGGAAACTTTGTTAGAGTAAAAAAATATTTGAGAAAATGTGTTAAGAATGTTGTTTAGCACATTTGGAATCAAAATACACTATTTTTAGAAAATGTCCGTGATGTGGGTGTGGGTGTGTGTGCGTGCGCGTGCGTGCATGTGTGCGTGCGTAAGGTCGTGTGTGTGTGTGTGTGTGTGCGTGTGCGTGCATGCCTGCGTGTGTGTGTGTGTGTGCGCGCACGCGCGTGTGTGTGTGTGTGTGTGTGTGTGTGTGTGTGTGTGTGTGTGTGTGTGTGTGTGCACTGATATCTCATGATCTACTCGACCGTTTCTAACAGGGATAATTTTTTCGATTTTGCTTACTTGGTTTGGGTCAATATTCTATATTTGTCAAAATCGATTTTTATTTTATAGCGATTTGTTAGTTTTATAAATTTTAATTTTTTTTAATATTAGGAACTAATAACGGTTAGGTATAAAGCTACTTAAGTTTCTGGAAATCCCCATTCCCCCTACATTCTTATAAAGGATCCCATATCTGTATTAGTAAGACCCACTCTGAAAATCACTGAAACACGTGTCCATTTATTTTTCAAATAAAAGCGTATCCCAAAGTTTGATGAAACTCCCGTTATTAGTCGCATAACATCTAGCTGAAGGCATCTGATAGAGGTTATTGAAACATCACTGATAAGTATACTCCAGTATTCCGAACGAACAATGTCTCAAGAGACTTACTCTGCTGTTTCATATATAACGGTGCACGAGAGTGTGAAAATCCCCTTTACCTTTAACCTTCAGGTTTGATTGGCGTGGATAGCCCGACCATATTTAATTACAAAATAAAAATAAAAAACAATCGATAATATAAATTTAAAGGAGTAATGAGAATAACACTGTGGTCTTTCATAGAATAATAGTATTCTAGAATTAGCGTTAAATACTCCTTCGCTAAATTAAATAAAATGAAATGCTAAATAAATTAAAATTTTTTACTTCTTACTAAACGAAGTAAACAGAATAATTAAATTTGCATTTATTTACATCGAACTTTAATTTTAGGTCCTGCCATATCACTTTTTCAAGAACCCTATTTTGCTCTTATGAAAAGAGCATTAAAACAAAATGGAATTGTATGTAGCCAAGCAGGTACAATTTGGTCTAATTTAAATCAAGTTAAGAATACTTTATTACACTGCAAAACTGTATTTCCAAAAGTGGGATACGGTTATACAAGTGTTCCAACATACCCAACAGGACAAATAGGTTTTATTCTTGGGAGTCTTAATTACGTAAGTACAATAAGAAACATTTCTTAGAAATTTCTAATTTCAATAAATTGGTAAATATTGGCATTATGCGAAATTCCTAGTAGGCGTTTAATAGTACATTGTTTCAGGATGGTCAGCACGAGACATAGGTAAGTACTGAAAACACCGCATCCGACTCTGAAATTACTTACCATTCCGTCTTACACGCCGTATTTTCTTTCAACGATAGCATGATAAGGCCATTTTTATCCGCGGTAGTTTAGTAGTTGGGCATTTCGAGTCATGCACAACAAAGCTGCTAAATATTATACCCCGCTGCAGCAGAAAAAATAAATTCTCCGACGCTGCAGGACGGAAATAGTATATTGTGCATCTAGGGAGGAAAGTTGCATTTTTCTAGTGAGAATGATGATTGAGCACAAGTGATACACGAGTGCTCAGAATCATCATCCGAGTCTGACAAAGTCAATTGCTCCCTTGTCACACATACTTTTTATATTAAATAAGTACAGGAATATGACCTTTTTTGCATGAAAAGTCGATGCGAGATCGGGTTTATCACAAATATTGCCAAAATCACATACAAAAATATCTATAAATTCAAAGCTGATACATAAGGCCATCCACAAAAAATTACAATTTCACACACACACACACACACAGACACACACACACACACACACACACACCCACACACACAAAAACACACACACACACACACACACACACACACACACACACACACACACACACACACACACACACACACACACACACACACACACACACACGCATACGTACCCGCACACACACACACACGCATACGTACCCGCACACACAGGTGTGTGCAAAGCTATTTATGGAGACCGCTTGCACGTGGAAAGATACTTATGAGGACTTTCTCCACTAATGGGGACCGTCCTCATTAGTCGAACAGGTGAAACCATACTTATGGGGACCGAAAATCCACACTTAGGCTCTGTCTACAATAGGGATGATTATTTCTTTAGTATTTTTTTTTCGTAATTTGGGTACTAGAATCGGGTGCAGCATGAGTCACTGCGAATGTCAATAACCTGAGGCATGTTTGTATTGTAGACAATGGCGGCGCGCAGCGCCGTCCTTACCTCTTCATCCGGAAACTCTGGAAAAATAGACTATAGGTACTCAAAAGTACTGTTTCACATTATTACATACACACACGCAGATCCATACGGAAATTTTCTAAAAATAGTGTATTTCGAATCCAAATGTTCTAAACAATATTCCTAACATATTTTCTCAAAAAATTCTTTTTTACTATTGTTGGATAATTTTTGGGGATAAGAATAAGTTGAGGTTATTATTAATAGTATGTTTATTAGCTAGTGGGATTATATTACATTGGTAAGCACGCGTCCGACTCACATGGCTTTCTCGTGGCGACTAGCTTTGTATGCGCTGTCGGCGCTCTCGGTACTCTCACACACACACTGTCATGCATGTAGCTATGTTCAGAATCGTAGCATTTACATATATTCCAACACGCCTCCTTAAATCTACAATCCTGAACTTTTTACAATCTTTTTATCTTAGTTATACTTTTGTCTTATACAATCAATTTTAATGCGTTTCTAATTTTCACAAATTTTGTCTTTTCAAGACTCTGTCAACATATCTGCTAAATTCAAACTTGTATCAATTTTTACAATATCCATTATTCCGTTCACGTAGTTTTCATTTATGTAACTTGTATCAATTTTTACAATATCTATTATTCCGTTCACGTAGTTTTCATTTATGTAATGGTATTGCACTTCAATGTGCTTTGAGTTCTTAGTAAAATTTCCATACTTTGCAATTGCAACTGCACCTGAATTATCTTCATACAATTTTATAGGTTTTTCAAGTTTTACATCAAATGTCTCAATTAATAAATTTCTAATAATATTTCTGTTACTGCTTCTGACATTGCAGTGTATTCAGCAAAATTTGAGCATTTGGTTACATTATTTTGTTTATGTGTTTTTCAAAATATTAAATTTCCATAAAGTCTAATTATAAATCCTGTTGTAGATTTTCTATCGATATTATCACCTGCGTAATCAGAATCTGCCATACAATCTAACGTCTCATATTGCAAATTATCATAATAGATCAATTTTAATTCTTTAGTTTTATATAAATACTTCAATATTCTCATCGCATATTTGTAGTGCGTTGCATCATAGCAGCTTTGGTATCTACTTAAGTAATTTACAGGATATGCTATATCTGGCCTTGTGCCTGTACTTATGTACAACAATTCACCAATCAAATTTCTATACTTTATACTCTTGTCAATTTCGCTTGCTTGTTCTAATTTCAAATTTGCTTCCATAGGAGTGTCATATAATTTTGCGTTTTCTAAATTGTATTTTACAGCCAAAGATTCAATGTACTTTGTCTGACTTAAGGTCATTTTACTTCTATCTTTACTATAATCAATATCAATTCCAATATAGTTTCCCACTTTTCCTAAATTTTTCATTGAAAATCTTTTCATTAAACTTTCTTTAATTTCGTCTATCATCTTTTTATTTTTGCAGCATATTAAAAGATCATCTACAAAAACTAATATGTATCATTAAAAATATTACTTATGTCGACTGCAATTTAATATCAACTAATAAGAATTTTTCCATCGGTCTTACAGTCTTACAAATTAAATTAAAATAATATTAAAATAATTAATATTTATGGCAGTCAGATTGCCCTTGTTTATAATCACCCCCGCAGAATCTGAAATAAAAACTTAATTAAAACCTGGAAAAAACTTTGTTAGCAAAGGACGATCTGACTGCCCACCACCACCACATTGTCCGACGTTTCGAGCCTGCTCCGGCTCCTCCTCAGGGACTGAAATAAAACCCGCGATACACCTCCTTATATACCATGCACCCATACCCCCTTCTTTTCTCTTACCCAACCACCCTCCACATTCCCCTCTCCAACTTGCCATTCTCACTTAAATTAATAAAGAATGATAAATGTTATCTAATTTACTTGACTCTATCATTAAATTTACATTATTCCGATTTCTTAGAATGTGAATACTTTCAAGGCTTTCCCTCTTATATTTATTCTTAACCCCCTGTTCCAAAATATCCACACTCCCAAAATCGAAAGAATGCAAACTATTTAAACAATGTTCTTTCAAACCCGATGTACAACTTGAGCTGCGTAAACTATATTGATGTTCATATATTCTCTTTTTCAAATATCTACCCGTTTGACCAATATAACAACCATTACAATCCCTACAATTAATTTTATAAACAACTCCCGATTTCAAACATTTATCATCCTTGTCTTTACAATTACTAAATAACCTTTCTAAATTATTATCATTTCTAAAGAAAACTTGAATATTATGTTTACTAAAAACCCTTCTAATCCTTTCCGATAAACCTCTAACATATGGTAAACTAAAATATGCATTCTTTCCATTTCTATTCCTTGTTTGATTATCTACCCGCTGCTTCAATCCACCATTATAAATTTCCCACACTCTCTCATCAATCATTTTATCAATAAATTTTACGGGATAACTATTTTTAATAAATGTTTCTCTAACTAAATTTAAATTCTTTTTCCTAAAATCTTTATGTGACAATTTAATCGCTCTGTCAATGACACCTTTGATCGCACCTGTCTTGTTACCGAATTGGTGGTGAGAATCAAAATTTAAAAATCTACCTGACCATGTAGGTTTTCTATACCAATCTAATTTCACTCTATTATTATTACCTCTAATGACTCTAATATCTAAAAACTCAATTGATAATCTTTCTCAACTTCTTTTGTGAATTTAATTCTATCATGGATAGAATTAAACACATCCACCATTTCATCCACAAAACATTCTGGTACAACTGCAAAAATGTCATCAACATATCTTTTAAAAATAATTGGCTGAAAAACCAACTTAGACAAAGCAATACTTTCCAATTTTTCCATTACTAAATTGGCTATAACAGGTGACAAAGGTGATCCCATTGGACAACCATATCTTTGTTCATATAGACTATTATCAAAAGAAAAAATTGTGTTTTTAAAAACCAAATTAAGTGCCTTTATAAATTCATCTTTTGTTAAACTAGTATGTACTTTAATTTCAGACCATTTATCTTGTATAATATCATTCAACAACTCTAAAGGTATATTTGTAAACAAAGATACTACATCCAATGAAACCATCCTATGATCATTCGGAATAATAATATCTTTCATTATACCATAAAAACTCCAACTATCTTTAATATATGAATTTGTTTTACCCACTATCTTGAACAATATATTAGACAAAAATCTAGCAAGTCTATACGTCGGAAAATTTATCGATGATATTATTATTCTATATGTCATAGGATGGTTTCATTGGATGTAGTATCTTTGTTTACAAATATACCTTTAGAGTTGTTGAATGATATTATACAAGATAAATGGTCTGAAATTAAAGTACATACTAGTTTAACAAAAGATGAATTTATAAAGGCACTTAATTTGGTTTTTAAAAACACAATTTTTTCTTTTGATAATAGTCTATATGAACAAAGATATGGTTGTCCAATGGGATCACCTTTGTCACCTGTTATAGCCAATTTAGTAATGGAAAAATTGGAAAGTATTGCTTTGTCTAAGTTGGTTTTTCAGCCAATTATTATTAAAAGATATATTGATGACATTTTTGCAGTTGTACTAGAATGTTTTGTGGATGAAATGGTGGATGTGTTTAATTCTATCCATGATAGAATTAAATTCACAAAAGAAGTTGAAAAAGATTATCAATTGAGTTTTTTAGATATTAGAGTCATTAGAGGTAATAATAATAGAGTGAAATTAGATTGGTATAGAAAACTTACATGGTCAGGTAGATTTTTAAATTTTGATTCTCACCACCAATTCGGAAACAAGACAGGTGCGATCAAAGGTGTCATTAACAGAGCGATTAAATTGTCACATAAAGATTTTAGGAAAAAGAATTTAAATTTAGTTAGAGAAACATTTATTAAAAATAGTTATCCCGTAAAATTTATTGATAAAATGATTGATGAGAGAGTGTGGGAAATTTATAATGGTGGATTGAAGCAGCGGGTAGATAATCAAACAAGGAATAGAAATGGAAAGAATGCATATTTTAGTTTACCATATGTTAGAGGTTTGTCGGAAAGGATTAGAAGGGTTTTTAGTAAACATGATATTCAAGTTTTCTTTAGAAATGATAATAATTTAGAAAGGTTATTTAGTAATTGTAAAGACAAGGATGATAAATGTTTGAAATCGGGAGTTGTTTATAAAATTAATTGTAGGGATTGTAATGGTTGTTATATTGGTCAAACGGGTAGATATTTGAAAAAGAGAATATATGAACATCAATATAGTTTACGCAGCTCAAGTTGTACATCGGGTTTGAAAGAACATTGTTTAAATAGTTTGCATTCTTTCGATTTTGGGAGTGTGGATATTTTGGAACAGGGGATTAAGAATAAATATAAGAGGGAAAGCCTTGAAAGTATTCACATTCTAAGAAATCGGAATAATGTAAATTTAATGACAGAGTCAAGTAAATTAGATAACATTTATCATTCTTTATTAATTTAAGTGAGAATGGCAAGTTGGAGAGGGGAATGTGGAGGGTGGTGGGGTAAGAGAAAAGAAGGGGGTATGGGTGCATGGTATATAAGGAGGTGTATCGCGGGTTTTATTTCAGTCCCTGAGGAGGAGCCGGAGCAGGCTCGAAACGTCGGACAATGTGGTGGTGGTGGGCAGTCAGATCGTCCTTTGCTAACAAAGTTTTTTCCAGGTTTTAATTAAGTTTTTATTTCAGATTCTGCGGGGGTGATTATAAACAAGGGCAATCTGACTGCCATAAATATTAATTATTTTAATATTATTTTAATTTAATTTGTAAGACTGTAAGACCGATGGAAAAATTCTTATTAGTTGAAACTAATATGTATATTGGATCTTTGTTTGTGTTATTTACATATAGACAATAATCATAATTACTTCTTACAAAATTCAACTTTTCTATAAATTTCTGAAAACAATCATACCAAGATCTTGGACTTTTCCTTAAACCATAAAGTGCCATTTTTAATTTATAGACTTTATTTTCACCTGTTTCATAGCCTTTAGGCTCATTAACATATACTTCAGATTTTACATGACCATTCAAAAATGCAGTTTCAACGTCCATTTGCTCTATGTATAAATTGTTTTTACAACAATGTGACAAAATTTTCAAGGTTTGCATTTTTCCTACTGGTGAATAAACATTTTCAATATATTCTTGTTGTTGGAAGCCTCTAACAACTAGTCGGGCTTTATATGTATTATCACTTTTCCTTTTATAAATCCACTTAACATCAATTATCTTTTTACCTTTGGGTTTATCAACAATTTGCCATGTATCACTTTTCTCTAAACTTTTTATCTCTGAGTCCATCGCTTTCTGTCATTCTTTATATTCATTACACTTTGTCGCCTCCTCAAATGTATTTGATACATTTGCATTCACATAGTTTACATAGATACAGTGAGTTACAGGATTTCCGTATCTTGTTACTGGACTTGTCCTTCTATTACATTTTCTTGGAATTGTTAAATTTTCATTACTTTTATTTTCATTTTCATACTCAAAATTTTCATTGTTTTCATATTCAACATTTTCAAGATTTGTTTTTTTATCTCTAGTTGACTCGAAAGTCAGAATAGAAGATAATAGATTTGTTTCGTTTTCATCAACATCATTTTCAATTTCAGACCACTCTCATAATTTACTTTATCTTTCTCACCATCAATTTTTTCTAAACAAATCAATTTAGTGCTTTCTTCAACGACTGTTACATGTCTAAAATCTCTTACTTTACCATTTATTAAGACTTTATACCCATTATTTATGTAACCAACTAATACTCCTAATTGAGCTTTATCATCCCATTTACTTTGTCTTTTTACTTCAGGTATTCTTACAAAGACTCTACTTCCATAAATTTTCAAATCTTTTACATTAGGTTTTCTATTGAAAAATATTTCATAAGGTGTTCTATTTTCTACAGTATTAGCAATTGTTCTGTTTTTTAAATACGCTACTGCATTCATTATTTCTGGTTAATACCTCCTATGTATTCTAGCTTCGCTTAATAAGCATTTGCCGATGTCCATAGCAGTTCTATTATATACCTTTCGGCTACGCCGTTTCATTCATGTACATATGGTGGACATGGTAATAATTGTATGCCCTTTTGTCTTATAAAATTATAAATTTCTTTGGTCAAATATTCTTTTCCATTATCGCATCTTAATTTTTTGACTCTTTTATTAAACTGATTTTCAACTAAGTTAATGTAGTCGATGAAACAACTCGCAGTTTCTGATTTGTTTTGAATGCAATAAATTTTAGCACATTTACTGTAATCATCAATGAATGTTATGAAATATTTTTCACCACAATAACCAATAGTGTTATGTGGTCCATTCAAGTCAGTATGGATTAATTCTAAAATATCAGTTGCTTTAGTTCTATCATTTTCGAACGGATCATTTGACATTTTACTTTCTATGCAATTTGCACATTTCATTTGCGTGTTTTCTAATTTTTCTGGCAAACCATCTAACAATTTATTTTTTACTAATTTGTTTAAATATTGGAAATTTATATGGCCTAGTACCCTATGCCATTTCTCTTTTTCGGTTAGTTTTGTGACATTTGTATAAATTTTTTTTTCATTCTCTTTTACATAGCTTTTCATTTTATAAAGGTTGTCATCTTTATATGCAACAGCTAATAAATTTCTAAATTTCTGTTTTGATCAAATATTTTTGCATCATTATTTTTCGCTACAATAGTACAGTTATTTTTTGTTGTTCTAAAGAAGCTTAATATGTTTTTTCCTATATCTTTTACATAGTATACATTTTTTATATCAATTTCATTTTCAGTATTATATGTTTTAAAATATGTTTTTACATTGCCAATTTTGGTGGCTTTCAAAATTTTACCATCAGGTAATTCTACATTTACATGATTTTCTAAGTTTACATATTTTTCAAGTTTGCAATCATTTATAATGTGGTCCGAACAACCACTATCTAATAACCACTTCATTTCATTTGGATGTTTACTTTTTTCACTGGACTTGTTCACTTGTGAATTAAACACTTGTGTGGCCCATGTTTGAACTCTTCTGGAATTGTCGTCGAAATGACCTCTTCCTCTTGATTGATTCTGGTGATGACCTCTTCCTCGGCCACGACCTCTGTAGCCTATATCTCGGTTGACGCCTCGCTGATGACTCTGTTGGTTTCTTTCTTGGTTTCGATGTTCTTGTTGATTGTTGGACCCTGCGTGCCAACAGTCCTTTTTTAGATGCCCGGGTCTTCCATAAACAAAACATTCCTTATTAGTTTTGGTATTAAAAGTGCTAACATTTTTCTTTTCATTTTGATTTCTGGTTAGATTTTTCTATTTGATTTTCGATTTCACGTAATCTACTGCTCTTTGTTCTTCAGATGTCACATCAATAAAGTCACCGATATAACTGTAGTTAGGTGGTAGTGTTTTTAACAAATATCTCATTTTTTCGGGCTCGTCTATATGTCCTCCAGCTGATTTGAATTTATTCACTGCCTTTTCAAAATATATGAAAAATTCTTCTACCGTTTCATAGTCTTTTAGCTTAGTTTCGTCAATTTTTCCTCTGCACAAAATTTGTAAAGCCGTAGATTTATTCGTATATATCTTTTTAAATTTATGTATCATGTCACGAGCATTTGTGCAGTCTTTCACGTATTCTAGGTGTTTGTCGGATATTGTGCTTACTAAAATCATTCTTGCTTTTAAGTCTTTCTTTTTCCATACTTCTTGGGTTTCTGAATCCAATTTTAACCTTTCTGCAGGCTCTTTGCACTCCCTGTACTCCAATAACATCATTAATCTAATTTTCCAACTTGAATAATTTTCTCCATCGAAAATTGGTATCACAATATCTTCAATTTTTGCTTGCTTTGCCATTTCGATTTCTTTTATATTTATAATTTTATCAATTTCATCTTTTAAAAATAATAACTCGTTTGAGTTCTATCAGAAATATTTTTCTACATTTGTTTATTAAATCTTTATCGGAAACAACGTGTTTATTCACTGACTCACTTTGGTCACTCATATAGTCATATATACATACGTTTAACCTATGCGGTTACCGTATAAACCTCGATGCGCGCACGTGCTCTATGCTTCAGCTCTGCGGCGTGTTTCACTCGTTAACTTTGATCCGCTGACATCACACTTTTTTACGATTATTTCTGTAAAAATCTTTTTACAATCCGGTAGCTTATTACTTTTACTTCATTATTATGTGTATGTTCTTTAATTTTAATTGTTCTTTACTTATTCTTTTTCACTTCAAACTTCGTGTCGTGTTGAACACGTTTCTGTGACCCTTTCACACTTTTTCTTTAATCCATCTACATCGGACCTTTTTTATGATTATTATTCAAAAATCTTTTTACATTTCGGTAGCTAACAATTTATATTTTCTGTTTGTGCATATATTTTTTACTTTCCCGTTTTCTAAACTGATTTTTTTTCACTTTAAACTTTGTGTCTTTCTGACCACGTTTTTGCTTTAGGTATTCTTCTTGTTACATAACTGCTGATTTTTCTTTAATTCACTTTTATTCCATTAATGAATTTTAATACTTGTGTTTCACTTTTATTAACTACCGTTAATTTTCACGTGGCTTTTCTAACCCCACTTTGTTTGTTTCATTCCTCCCATTATCTCTATAGGACTCGAAAGTCCATATAGAAGATAATAATAATTCTCAACCAGGCACCTGCTACCATGTTGGATAATTTTGGGGATAAGAATAAGTTGAGGTTATTATTAATAGTATGTTTATTAGCTACTGGGATTATATTACATTGGTAAGCACGCGTCTGACTCACATGGCTTTCTCGTGGCGACTAGCTTTGCATGCGCTGTCGGCGCTCTCGGTACTCTCACACAAACACACTCTAATGCATGTAGCTATGTTCAGGAGCGTAGCATTTACATACATTCCAACAACTATCACAAAGCTTCTTCTAGGAGGACCAACACCTATTTTTCCTCCCTTGAACGAAAATAGTATATTATGCAACTAGGGAGGTAAAGAGTTGGCCAGTCCAGAGCACGGCTAAATCGCCACCCGAGCGGAAGGCGACGGTAGCAAACATGTGCTCTGGGGTGGCCCTCTTTATTCCCGTGTTGCGTATACTATCTTTCACCATGGCCGGACCGAAAATACCATATTCGCGTGCGTTTTTGAGCTCAGAGCGAAAGTGGTATTTTCCTGGGTATGGTGAAAAATCCTATACGGAACACGGAGATAAAGAGGGCGACCCTAGAGCATATGTTTGCTTCCTTTGGGTCGGGTGGCAATTTACACGTGCTCTGGACTGACCAACTCTGTACCTTCCTACTAACGCAATATACTATTTTTCATAGTTTAGCGGGGAAAATAGTACATTCGGGAACTTGAGAGGAAAATTAACTTTCTCTAGCGAAAATCATCATTCGAGTCTGAAACAGTCAATTGCTCCCTTGTTACACATAGTACTTTATTTAATAAGTGCAGGAATAGGACCTTTTTTACATGAAAAGTACTTCTCTTCCCGCTACTGTTGGAAGCTAGACACTCGAAATGCTCGATTTTCCATTCACTTCTCTATGCAGAAAAAGGGCCTTTTTCATGCAAATATTGAAAAAAACTTTTTTTCACAGTTTAGAGGAGGAAACAAATTTGTTTTCCTTTGTTTAGCGGGGAAAAAGGATTCTCATCCCGCTACGAAAAAACTTTGTGGATTCGTCATCTACTATCGAATTCATGCATTTTAAAGCTTTTTGGACTATTTAATTAGAAGAATATTGAGAACATTTAAAGTTACATTAGAAAATAATGTTTATTTACAATTTAGATATAATTGATACAAAAAGAGCGCGCATATTTGAAGTAAAATATTAACAATATAATCATTTTTAACTTTGTTGTGCACGACTCGAAATGCACGATAACCTACCAAACTTGTATTCATATAAAAAGTCTCTTTCATGCATTTATTAGAAAAAATAGTCTGTAGTACGGGAAGAAGAGCTACTTCAGATCCGGGTAAGGTATTGCCTAACCACCTCACCCTCGCTTGAAATAGCTCATTTTCTCCCCTTGTTGCACAATACACTATTATTCAACCCACTACAGAACTCTCTTCCCTTAATATGGTGGTGGCACTAGTGGTTGATCATACCCTGGCAGTCCAATTTTTTCACTCTTTTCGTCATCAAATAAAATTTGCAAAATTAATAAGTCGTATAGTAAAGTAGAAATTATTCACTTGCCGATCGCGGCTTTAAAGTTCAAAATCATTCATTCATTTCAATTCCGAATCATGAAAGAAAAAGTGGCCGATATCTAATTTAGGTAGCACACATCTGGTGGTCTTAGCCACCCTATGTATTTTACCTTTTTGCTTCCTCCTAAAAGAAGCTTTATAATAGTAAAAAAAAAGTTTTGGAGAAAATGTGTTAGAAATGTTGTTTAGCACATTTGGAATCGAAATACACTATTTTTAGAAAATGTCCGTATGGATGTGTGTATGGTGTGTGCGTGCGTGCGTGCGTGCTTGCATGCGTGCGCGTGTGGATGTGTGTGTATGTCCGTATACTGGACCGATTATAACCAGAGGTATCATTTTTTTACATTTTGCTTTCACAGTTGGGGTTAATAGTCTATTTTTGTCAATTTCGATTTCTTTTCTTTTATAGCCATTTTTCAATTTTGAAAATTTTTATTTTCGTATTTTTAAATATTTAGAACTAATATTCTTAATATATTATGAATGCACTTTATGCAAGATAAAATTCTCTACTTCAAAAAAAAAGTCGATAGCTATATTCTGTCATAAGTTATTAATAAAAACGTCAAATTTTGAAAATAAGTTATATTTCAAAATTGAAAAAAGATATTGACATGAATATTTTTTTGGTTAAAAAGAATAATGAGTACTATAATTTGTTTAATTTTCATGTTTTTTGTTGATTATTTTTTTAGAAAAAAAAAATAATTTAAAAAAAAGTGATTTTTTTGCCGTTGCATAACTAGAGTAAAATTTACTTAATCGCTTTGAAATTACACGTAGGGGTAGATCTTGTACGCGAATCGACTGCTTTGTTTGGGCAAAAGGATTGGTCCATAAATTTCAGAGATATTTGAGGTTAACATTTTTTAAACTTTTTTTTAAATCGTAATTTCTCGAGAACAGATCGATGGATTATTCTGAAATTTATAGACGAATTTGCATTTGAGATAGACAATATATGTGAAAAATTTGATCATGATTGATCGATTATTTTCAAAGATATTTAAGATTGAAAATTTTCAAATTTTTTTTAACAAGTTTTTGAAATTGCAATTTATTGAGAACGGTTTGTTTTTATATATAATTTAAATATTTTAATTATCCTTACGTATAAAAAATATTTAATATTCATACATTAATCTAATTCATATTATGTCATAAGTAGGTGCATTAATTTTCAAATTTGTCTTTAAAAATTAATTAAATGAATCAATAAATTAATTTTGAGGAAGCCACGTGCCAATGAATTGGCAGCGGATTTTTAAAATATAGCAATTAAAAAATAATTACGGGAATTAAAAAAACATTTATAAATTAAATTTTTGAGACGTTCGTAGTAATGTTAATGTGGGAAAATAATGAACTTCAACGAACGAGCTTGGGCAAAATTTTTCTAATTTATTGCCGACTGAACAGTGATCTTAATTATCTTATGGAAATGTGCCGATTTAATTTATTGTCGACCGAACAATGATCTTAATTATCTTATGGAAATGTGGGTAAAATAAACTAATGGATGGCAAGAGTAAGTGGTAAGGAATTAAGACAACTTACTTCGACGTAAAAACCCTTACGAATTAGAGGGAAAGGCCGTGGCAAGCTGAAAGTTCTTTATTAATTTAAATGAAATTTATATAAATGAAAGATAGAAAGGAAAACTAGACGCACGCTAAATTGGCTGGTGTACACATGATCGCAAGAGAGCCCTCTTACCTTGATCACGAGGCCGCACCAATACGCCGTAGAGATTCGGGTAGTCGCAACATCGCACCAAGTCCACGTGGGGAAGCCGAGCCCGGGAAGCGCGGAGGTGGTCCACGAACTGCACTAGGCGTGCCCCGATGTCTCGGGGAGAACGAATGCCGAGGTGCCGAGCAACAAAGGGATAGTTGCCGCGTGATGCGCTCGCCTTGGAACTGATCACGTCGACGGAACGCCCGTGGACGCAAGTTTCCACTAAATCCCTTTTTCAAGCCTCGAGGCTACACACACAAGCACATACTTACACGCGATTTTACACTCGCAAATACACAGATCGAACTCAACGGTACTCGAGTTAAACACGGAAAAACTGAAGCTCAACGACACGTCCGATCGAATCGACGAATCACTCCAGAGTGAATACGGAAGGGCGCACGCGCGGGGCCCATCGCAACTAGCCCTTAATAGTCGGTGCAATAAAAAGTGAAATTTTACTCTCCTCCTCAGAGCTACAATCAATTATTAATATAATAAAATATAAAGACTAATTTAGTAATAGTGAAAGGAGTAAATGCCAAATAAAGTTAAATTCTACCAATTGGCGTCGCTAAAGTCAAAATTTGAAATCCTTGTATGGAATACATATATACATAGTCGGTAGGACTAAAGTGCTAAAAAGATTAAGAAAAATTAAAGACAAAATCAAGTGAAACAAACAAATGGTAATGAAAAATAATTAAAATTTTAAAAGAAACATACTTACATCCTTCCTTATATCTCACTTTCATTGTTGCTCCGAGTACATTTAAACTAAATGGGACTCGAAGAATCACCGAGAGAAAGAAAACGTTACTCGATTGAGTAAGCTATGTATCATGCGGGAGAAGGGATTGGGAAGCGCCAAAGTTGGGAGACGCAATCGAGGATCTCACTTGAGTGGATCAGGGGGACACGACTGAAGGAGGCGGGTGGAACCACATTTTCGTGGCTCTAGTCCTAATACAGCCACGTGAAAAACGTCGCTCGTAACACCTCTCTATTCGACGCAACCGTGCCATAGGAAAAGATGGAGGAATGTAAACCGAACCTACAGAAACAATTGCTAAGCCAAAATGCAGTGCTTTTTTGTTAGATCTATCATTTTTTTGTAAGAGTTTTTAAGAAATAGCGTGTCTTCTATATAGTTGAGGTTATTCGTATGAAAGTAAATATTTAGCATCTCAGAGAAAGAACGTTTGAAAAAATTAGTTTCCTTATCTATAATTTTAATGTTATTAAAGTCAATTGTATGTCCAGTTTTTTCTGCGTGTACAGCTAGTGCAGAGTTGTTTGAGCAATTTTTTATGACCGTGATATGTTCACTGGTCCGCGTTTTTAATTTTCTTTTGCTCATGCCGATGTAAGTAGAAGAACACTCTTGGCAATCAATTTTGTAGACAATCCCATTAGTATCTTACTTATCGAGGCGGCCCTTACCTAAAGGAAGATGGTACGTTTATTAATTTGGTTAATAAATGGGGATAATGTTTGACTATATGTAAATTTTCTTAGTGTAATTGTGGATGCGAAAGTTTAATGGTTTCTTCGACCAAATTATAGACGAGGCTATTTTCTGTGATTGGTTATGATGCTATTATTGTCTGTTTTTATAAGTTTAATGTCTAAAAAACTTATGCTATTGTTGTTTTCCCGTTCTATGGTAAATTGTAAATATTCGTTGTAACTATTCAATGTAGAGAGAATTCCGTTTGTTTTGTCTTTGTTAGTGATTAAAAAACAATCGTCAACATATCTTGTAAATAATAATGTCTCATTTTTGTATTTATTTAAACAGGGTGTTTCTAAAAGCTCTAAAGTGATATCCGCAAACCATGGGCTAGTGCAAAAACCTATGGAGGCTCCCATGCTATGCTTATAAAGCTCATTGTCAAACTGTAAATAGGTCGAATCAAGTAACAGTCTGATACCTTCTAAGAATTCTGCCATAGATAAATTGATTTAGTTTTTGAGAAACTTACATTTCTGTGCAAGATCTTGGAGGATGAGATCGGAAGGAATGTGGGAAAAGAGCGAGATAGCGACAAAGGAAGAGAGCTCAAAACCATCGGGAACAAACAAGCCGTCCGTGATTTTTTTAAGTTCAAAGCTATTTTTATAGTGGACGTAGAACGTAGGAAGTGTCTGTTAAAGAGTAAAGATAGGCTTTTGTCAAGGGCGTAGGTAGAACTACCAATAGCAGATACGATGATGCGGATGGGATTGCCCGTTTTGTGAATCTTTACTGTGGCATAAGCTTTAGCAATATTTGTCTGCTCTATTTCAGCACGTGATACAAAATTGATTGCCAAGAGTTTTCTTCCACTTATATCGTCATGGGTAAAAGAAAATTAAAAAGGCGAGCATGTGAACATATCAGGGCCGTTAAAGATTGATCAAACAACTCTGCACTAGCTGTGCACGCAGAAAAAACTGGACATACAATTGACCTTAATAACATTAAAATTATAGATAAGGAAACTAATTTTTTCAAATGTTCTTTCTCTGAGATGCTAAATATTTACTTTAATACGAATACCCTCAACTATATAGAAGACACACAATTTCTTAAAAACTCTTAAAAGAAAACGATAGATCTAGCAAAAAAGAACTGCATTTTGGCAATTGTTTATGTATTGTATGTTCAGTTTACATTCCCCCATCTTTGACTATGGCATGTTTGGGTTTCGTTGGATCGAATTCGGGGGACATACGAGAGAGAGGTGTTACGAGCGACGTTTTACGCGTGTCTGTATTAGCACTAGAGCGACGAAAACGTGGTTCCACCCGCCTCCTTCAGTCGTGTTGCCCTGATCCACTCAAGCGAGATTCTCGATTGCGTCTCCCACCTTCGGCACTTCCCCCTCCCTTCTCCCGCATGAAACGTAGCTTACTTAATCCAGTAGTGTTTTCTTTCTTCGGTGCTTCTTCGAGTTCCATTTAATTTAAATGTACTCAGAGCAACAATGAAAGAGAGACGTAAGGAAGGATTTAAGTCTTTTGCTTTTAAAATTTTAATTATTTCTCTTTACCATTTCTTTGTTTCACTTGATTTTGTCTTTAATTTTTCTTAATCTTTTTAGCACTTTCGTCCAACCGACTATGTATTGTAATGTGGCAGAATTTTCACGTTACTTAAGCGTTTCCAAGAACGGATTTTTAATATGAAATCCTCTCTATTGGCAGTCAGGAGGAGAATTCTTCACCTCAGCATTCGGGGTCACTCGAAATTTCGTATATTTGCTTATTTTTTGTTATCTTTTTTTTCATGCGAGAGAAAATTATGCGACGAGCAAAAAGCGCGACGACGTACTACTTTACAGTACAGTCAGCTGACTTTCCATCGGCCCTCAGTGTCCGTCGTCCCGTCGCCGGCCGCCTCGCCATCGTCACGACGCAGCCCCCAACATCAGCTGAAGATCATCGCCTTCAACGGGGACTATTTGCCGAAGCTACGTATTTATTTTCTTGTTTGCCTCCGCGAGTTAGTTAAAATGTATTAATTAATTTCTCCGGATAACTCTATATTTCTCTCTTAATTAAACGCATTAAACACATTAAACGCATAAACCTTTTTGTGCCTGATAAGATGCCTTCTTCATCTTTGCACTTTTTCAGAATAATGCCGAGTCGAGAATACCCAATATACTCCAATAAAATTATCTGCTTCGAAATATAATGGAAAATTCCAATTTCGACAGGAATAGAAGATTTCGGCTCGACTCATGGTCAAAGAGAGAGATCGAGAAAGAGAGAAGAACAACAAATACGACTTTGGACGCATCTCTCCGGCTGAGGTGATCTACAACCAATCAATCAGCGGAGCCCGCTTGACGGCAGTTGAGATATCGCCGAGAAAGACGACGCGGCACTCGACGATTCTTCTCCTGGCAACCGACGAGGAATGACGTGGAAGCAGCCTAGCAGTACCGTCAACCGCGCCGCGTGTAATTTAAATTAACTTTTGTCGAATAGGAAATAGATCCCGCGAGTGCCTTTGCCTTGCGTTATACTAGAAATAATTTGTATTGTAAAGTTTAAAACAATAGGTTCTAATTGGGTAGCTGTCGCGAGCCGTAATCGTATATTCCTGCCTCTGGGGGAGTCCAGGATTAATGTGGAAGCCGTAAGACTTGCGACAATTGTAACATACTCTCTGTGTCGATTTTTGATGCCTATAAATTGCTATAGTTATTTGGCGCCTGGATGCCTTCATCCCTGCGTGTTTATTTGTAATAAAGATTAACCTTACGATCAATAATTGTCACGCTATTAACTTAAGTTATTTAGAAAATTTATACCCATGTGACACGCGGATTTCTATATTATAATATTTATAAAGGTGAATTAGAGACAAAACGTAGTTACATTGTAAAGTAACTTTAAATTCTGCCATATTATCTAATACCTCGCAGCTCAACATTTTATAATATATTTGCCTCTGTGAGGCCGATTTATTGAACTCTAATTTGTTTGCGAAACTAAAACTAAACGAATTACTGTAATATAGCCTGCAATTGGGCCTAGTTTTATACTCGAGAATTTAGAAACAAAAATAATAGTTTAAGCTTTATTTATACACAAATACTCTTGTTCTCATTGATATAAGTTGCATGAGATATTTTGAGTGTAATGTATTTTGTCTATGAGGCGTTTCACGTCAACTGTCCCAGCGCGGCGCGCGAGCGCCATATCGTGCTATATCTAGCTCATGTTTACGATACTAAAACGTACTTAAAAAAATTTTATGATAAGCATTTCCGACGTATTTTTTCCTCAGCTTTCCAATGGTGTAGGTAGTTTTCCCGAAATTTTCCATTTTCGCCTTCAAAAAGTACAAAACGTGTTATATCTTAAAAAGTGTATTATTAATATTTTTTTTTATCCTCTAGATCGAAAGCTGAGCATTTTTTACGTAGGAAAGGATAGTTTCCAAAGAGTGCCCGAAAGGTTTTCTGCGAGAAATAGAATGCGAAAGAGTAGACGCATCGCCTTTCCGGCGCGCGGGACTACGCGGTACAGCACGCGGGCTGCGCTTGCCTCGTTGCCTAATAATAATCTTTTGTAATCTTCAATTCTTTACCTGATTTTTTTTTATTCTTGAATAACGCATGGAATAATATTTTATTAATTATTTCATCAAAAAATAAAATTTTTAAATTAACGTTTGTTTTTCAGTGTAGATAATTTTTTTGTTTTTGGTTTCACAGCTTTCTTAGGGAAGATTTTATACTCAGAACTAAGAGAGGTTTTTTTGAGCTTCGATGTACTTTCATCTATTGGAATAGTAGCATGATACAGTAACGTACCTGGTATAGATTTAGCCTTATTCAGTCTTGGTTTTATTTTCAAAACCGTTTCTTCATACGATTCGTTACTGCTATAAAAAACTTCCGTTTCTTTGCAGTAATCTTTAGCCCAGTTATACAGCTCTTCTGGCGTTAAAATATGATTACTAGAAGAAACTTGTAAACTCGCTCGTTTTGCACCTTGTTTTAGGTTCGCGCCTATACCATCGTGCTGTGGCATGAAAATGCCACTCAGCTGTAACTCCAAAATCTTTCTCGTGAAAAAGAAGATTTTGAAAATTGAATTTATTTTTAAAATGCTGACCTGCTCCATCAGTCAAATAATAAACTTTCTTGACTGCAAAATTAGTTTTAAGATAAGATATTACTATTTTTTGATATTCATAAACGGCTATGGTATCATGATTTAAGTTGTCGGAAATCACAGCAATGCTTACATGTTTGAGTTCATCGTTTTGTTTATAGTACACTACAACTGTAAAAACTGATGCTTGGTTGTTATTCCAGTGGAAGGATTGTGTAGGATTTTGTATAACGAAAGCATAATTTTCTGCAAATTCGCAACACACGAGAAATTCTCCTTCTTGAAGATTGCTTTTTACGTTATTTACAAAAAGTGATTGTTTCTTAGCAAAAAAATCGTGAGTTTTTAATTTCATTAATTTCTCCCCCAGTATGTCCATAAATTCGTGCACATTTACAGTTTTGGAAGCTATTGTACACCCATCTGTTTGAAACCACGATTGATACTCGATTTGAAAAATATCATTTTCATCAAAACATTTAAGTAAATGTTTTCGTAATATAGACGTATTGGGGCAATCCAAACAGTCACCCAAATAACATCTATCGTGTGAATCATTACACACAACTGCTTGGATGCAATCCTGATAGTTTTTCAGGGGCAATTGGATGTCTTTAGTTAAATTTTTTATGTCCATAGCACTTAGCATGAGCTTCACATTTTCGTGATGCCCACACACGCATATATTATGTGTACCGCTACTCCCAGCTAAAACACAATATGGTGGCCTCAATTCTGTAAATTTCGTAAAACCAATCTTAACGTACTCATTTTCTTTTTTATATAAATTATACAATTCATTTAAATTACGAAGCAGTAATCTTTTTTGAATATGTTCTCTTTTGCCATTACTCTGTTTAATAGATAGATAATCTTTTGAACCCGGCATGATTCGACTTACATCATCTCTCTCATAAAAAGATTTGACAGAATTTACAGTATCAGCTGGAAGTAGTTTGCCACGTTTCTTAGCAGGTATTGAAAATATTCCGCTATTTGCTACCAAATCTTTCGCTTCACGAGCCTCCCGTTCACTGCAATTGAATTCTCGCATCAAGTTCTTACGAGACCAAAACTCCGGTGCAAGAGTTAATAGCTGAATTCTTTCTTGCTTATTTGTTAACACAAAATTTTTTCTTAATTTGTTGGAGAACTGCAACACCAGCTTTATGATATTCATCATCGCACACTATTTTAGCTTTTTTAGCATCAGTTTGAGGTAAATTTGATTTCTGATCATAAATTTGGCGTCGACAGGTTAAACATATTTTAGCATTTTCAGGTACTAAAGGAAATGCACTTCTTAAAAGTGTTAGAAAATCAGTCAAATTCTTAGATGCAGAAAGATCATTTTTATTTAAAGGATTTATACATTTCAATTTCCAATGTGAATCCATTTTAATCGTTTATAACAGAAATGACAAGCTTTTTCTTTGTTATCAACGACAAATTCGAAAAAATTCGAGGAGGAAAAAGATAAAAGGTTATGGTAATTATATACTTTTGACGTGACAATTTGCATACAGAGTAAAAAGTGTGGACGCCACTTATCGAATGAAAAATAAATGATCCCGTGTCGCACGGCAAACCGCGCTGTACCGCGCGTAGCGTAGAATATGCTTTCGCCCTGCCGTGCATATAATCTTCCGCGTTTTATTTGCATAGCATAAAACATCTTGGACACTTTTTGGGAAATATCCTTTCCTACCTAAGAAAAGGATAGCTTTCAATATTATGGGTAAAACAAAATACTAAAAATATACTTTTCGAGATATAGCACGTAAAAAAAAAACAAAAAAATTATCTACACTGAAAAACAAACGTTAGTACAAGAGTTTGCACATATTGCTGTTAATTTTGAAATTTTATTTTTTATAAAATAATTAATAAAATATTACTCCATGCGTTATTCAAGAATAAAAAAAAAAACAGGTAAAGAATTAAAGATTATAAAAGATTATTATTAGGCAACGAGGCGAGCGCAGCCCGCGCGCTGTACCGCGTAGTCCCGCGCGCCGGAAAGGCGATGCGTCTACTCTTTCGCATTCTATTTTTCGCAGAAAACCTTTTGGGCACTCTTTGGAAACTATCCTTTCCTACGTAAAAAATGCTCAGCTTTCGATCTAGAGGGTAAAAAAAATATTAAAAATACACTTTTTAAGATATAACACGTTTTGTACTTTTTAAAGGCGAAAATGGAAAATTTCGGGAAAACTGCATACACCATTGGAAAGCTGAGGAAAAAATACGTCGGAAATGCTTATCATAAAATTTTTTAAAGTACGTTTTAGTATCGTAAACATGAGCTAGATATAGCACGATTTGGCGCTCGCGCGCCGCACTGGGACATTTGACGTTAAACGCCTCCTATGTGACTGTCCGAACGTGAGAGAACTCCTGCCGTCGGAACTCCCGCCTCTGCCTTGGAGCTGCCGAGCAAAACGAATTTTTCTGTAAGCGATTTAACCATCGGTAAATTCATGTAGTGAGGAACACTGCTCACTCAAATCATAGTCAAACTTTATAAAACTACAGTGCCTGGCGCCCAGTAAATCGCATAATGCCTTCAACATTGCGATTTATCTATAACATAATTGTAACTGCCGACTATCAATTAGTCGTAACTTTTATCTGCCTGTCTCTGGCTATTTAACTTTTTGAAATCACGAAGTATAACGGGAAATTATAGCAAACCCTCACCAAGATCAAAGTCCCCCTCTTATAGTATATATGTATTCCATACAATGATTTTAAATTTTGGCTTTAACAACGCCAATCAGTTCAATTTAACTTTATTTGGTACTAGCAGTATAACCTCGCTCGCTAACACTCGCTCGGCATTAAAATATTATATTTGAGCCGCCTTATGTAAAATGCTGTGTTTACCACAGCTCTTTGCGCGTGTGATGACGAAAATTTGTATTATGAATTGAGGATCTCGATAGGGAGATTCGATTTTCGGAAGGCGGGAAGGGTTTTAATGATAGAAGATTTTTTGTATGAATTTTAATCAAAATATTGAATTATTAAACATACGTGAATCAAAAATTTTTGTTTTATTTAATAGTTAATAGTGGGAAAGGATGATTTATTAAAATGCTTTATTGAGACGTCATTTTAATGTGTATATTAGTTAGTTTAAATATATTATATAGTTAATGATTTCGAAATTTTCACTGATAATAAGCAGAATAAAGTTGACTTAATTATAATTAAGTTAATCAATATAAAATATATATTTATTTTTTAAGGTGGTCTTCTACCTAGTGACCTCTAAGGCTAAAATCACCCAAAAAAAATAAATTTAACTCTAAATAATATAAAAAAAATTACATGTTTTACTAATATAACTCATTTTTAATACAACGCCGCGGGAGATAAACTCTAAACTCATCTTATGCAGAATTATGTCATTTTCGAAAAAAAAATTCTGTGTAGTTTGTCTTTGGTAGCTGGTCTATGAATTTTGATGGGACAGATTGGAAATTACTTGTAATACATCCACCTATCGTAATAAGCTCTGGATTTATAAACATTTTGTGATAAAGTATTTGTTTTATGGGAAAAACCATAAAAATTCATAAAATTTAGAACTCTTCACGTGGTACAGCATGCTGAGGGACGTAGTAGCCCTCTTGAGATAGTTCCTCGGCTGTTACCAACTTCATGTGACCCAGCTTCAAATATTCTTGCATGCACTCCTTGTACATGCGAGCAAGTTGTGGATTCCTACTCAGACATTTCTCCTGTCTAAGTAGGCATGCAACTGCGATGTCCCTCAAGTTCTCGAATCGAAGTTGTTCTCGAAAATGAAGTCGAGCCATGTATCAACCTTCATCAGTCTTTTTGACGGTGTCAGCAAAGAATCGTTGGCATTCCTCATCTTCATGAGAAAGACGTGACTTGGTTGGGATTTCTTGGATTTCCCAAAAGTCTCTTAGAGTTATGTTTAAACTATCATCGACAAACGAGTTGTAGACTTGAACTGATGCGTTTCTACTCACGCATGCAGTTGTCAGCTGTCCGAGCAGTATCAATCGGAATACCGTCTGCTGAGTCATGGGTTCTCCTGGCGCTCCTTTGATAATTCTAGACATCAAAATGGTTGGACAAATGTCTACACCCAGTAGAAAATCGACAACGTCTGCCTTGTAAAAGTAAGGATCGACGAGCTCCAATCCTTTGATGTGCTTCCATGTTTTTGATTGTATATCACGTTTTGGCAGTAGAGCGTCAACTTGTCTAGAACATAAACTGATAAAGGAGACGAGAAATGTTTACTCACATTTGATTTTAAGTACAATGGCACTTCCTAGTGTGCCACCGAAGTGAAAGCTGCACCAACACCAGTCACCTTAACTTTCACCTTGCGTACTTTTGGTTGTAGACTTGACAAAATCTTCTCTGAGATGAACGATTTTGAGGACACTGGATCAAGGCCCTTGCAGTTGTAGTATTTCCTCGTCAGTCTTGGAGCTGAATCAATGCTGAGCCAAGTAGCACCGATCCCGACGAAGTTGGATGATAGGTGCTGTGGTTTGTGAGATAAGAGCTAGTTTCCACCTTAACCTCTTCTTTGCTCTCCCTCTTCTCCTTTTCAGGTGAATCTTGACTGGCAGGCATGTCTCAAAGCAGATAAGTGTGATGATCCCCTTTTCACACGAAGCACCTTTTCGATCAAGTGCATTTACCCAAAAATACCCTCTCCTCAGGCAATTAGAGCAGTCTTTTTTTCTTGCTAAAATCCAGATATTGCGAAGTTGAAAATTCCTTGAACTTAGAACAAGCGTACAAGTAGTGATACCCGTTGCACATCAAACAACTTCCTGTAGTCCGAGCTTGATGCAATGACACTGTCTTTTGCTTAGATGACAAAGATGCGGGCTTTGGCTTTGGCTCCGACTCAGTTGATTCCTCAGGCTGCTCAAGAGTGCCTTGAGTATCGTACACTCGGATTTATCTCTATATGAACTTCAGGAACTGCTCGTAGGTTGGGTGATCGTCGTGCTTGTCTGATTCCCAGTCCCAGAGCGTACGAAAATACAATTTGTGTGAAACGCGGTGAATTGACCATAATTCATCTATCCGTTCAGGAGGAATCTGAAAATTTTGAATAGATTGTTTAGAAGTTCTCATATTTTCTAACACCCTGTTGAGCTCCACCAACGTTCTCTTCTTGGCCTTTGGAGACAAGATCACAGTATTAATGAATGTTCACAGAAGGTATTTCTTACTGTCATATTTATTGATTAGTGCTTCCCAGGTACCATTATATTTATCACTAGAGAGCGATGGACTGGGTAAGTATCCTTTTGCTTCACCCTCAAGCGATCCAGTCAAGCAGTTGAGTTTTAAAATTTAAGAAAGAGGATACATCATGTACCAATGCTAAGAATATACCTTTGAAAGTCTGCCAGTCAGACTTCTTAGCATTGAACTTAGGTAATGTTATTGGAGGCAACGGATTCTTGTAGTGTGGTCCCTCAAAATGGAGGTCCGAGTACAACTTATCTGCTGCTAGCGACGACTGCGCCCAACCTGGGTTGATCACATTTAAAAAATCAGTTTTTGTTATATTATATGCTAACTGTGCCGAGATGAACATATCCCCGGTAAAGTTCTCATGATCTTTGTGTTCGTCATTGGCCGCATGGATGTCCAACTTCAAATCATTTTCGAAGAATATCGTCCACTGACTTTCCAGTCCCTCGAGAAGTCCACCCCGCGCCTCCCTTTTCCTTCGATGTCTTGAGTGCGTTGGCTCGGTATTCACAAGTACGACGAGCCAATGCGGCTTGATTATTCAGCTGATCTGCTGCCATAGACATGATTGAACAACAGAACTAACGATATTGTAGTAAAAATCACGTACTTTGCATTTCAACATAAAACAAATGTCAAGTAGAAATAGCAACGTTACTTTCAAATCAAATGAAAAGGTTCACCTTTTCGAAAGCCGAGTTAAAAAATAAGAATTGAAATTGTTCAATCAAATTTTCAATGTCCAACGTAATCATAGCTCCTCAAAATTATTGAGTGAAAAAATGTTCAAAAGTCCCCTATCACATAGTAAACTGTGCCCAGCGGAAAGTCCCGGAAATCTTCTGCGTAGTCGCGAGCCAGCGCAAGGTTGTAACAAAAGAACTGCGTAGTTCCCACTATATGATTGAAAGAAAGTTGTTACTTACGTAGTTGGAGACAGCGGCAAGGCGTCCAACGTGGCGTCCTTCCGGTGTGCGCCTCGTGGCAGTTATAGAACAGGCGCATAAACTGGTGTCACGTCCTAAAACATAACACGACTGGGATTATTAACTCAATTAAGAATTAATGCTCTTTTTGGTCGTAGCTGCGCCAGCTAATAAACCATGGACGAGCTAAAGGAAAAGATGTGTAGTAACAAGTTCGTAATTAATCGTTGAAAATTTAGTAATTAATTTTTCTTTGGATTGAGGATTTGGATTTTAATAGGGACCAACAGAAGCAGCACATTTGTCTCTTAAAAACAATTTTTGTTGCACATGCCTCTTGTATGGATTGGAAAGAGGTCACGAGCCCTGGAATGATGTGTGTTGGATAATACTAAATTCCCCCCCATCTCAGGTTGTTCTCAGATTCGCCCTTCCCTAAACCAACCTAATCAATTATTATCGATTTGTAATTTTTCCTTCGTTCGTTAAATTTTAATGATATTTATTTTCCAAATAATAATTCTCTTTAAGTTAATTCAGTCGTTGCCTTGTCAACTCAAATTGCACAAAGCCCTTAAGACTCGCACTAAATGAATTGTTATCGTGAATAGCTCCTGTCCAGTAATCCTTAAGATCAAGGCCAATCGTCTATTCACGATCCAAGACAATTACTTATTTACTTGTCTGGAATTTTAATTTATTCGGATCTCTTTTATTTTCATTAATGATCCAAAATTTCTTTATTTTTGAAATAATAATTCTCTTTAAGTTAATTCAGTCGTTGCCTTGTCAACTCAAATTGCACAAAGCCCTTAAGACTCACACTAAATGAATTGTTATCGTGAATAGCTCCTGTCCAGTAATCCTTAAGATCAAGGCCAATCGTCTATTCACGATCCAAGACAATTACTTATTTACTTGTCTGGAATTTTAATTTATTCGGATCTCTTTTATTTTCATTAATGATCCAAAATTTCTTTATTTTTGAAATAATAATTCTCTTTAAGTTAATTCAGTCGTTGCCTTGTCAACTCAAATTGCACAAAGCCCTTAAGACTCGCACTAAATGAATTGTTATCGTGAATAGCTCCTGTCCAGTAATCCTTAAGATCAAGGCCAATCGTCTATTCACGATCCAAGACAATTACTTATTTACTTGTCTGGAATTTTAATTTATTCGGATCTCTTTTATTTTCATTAATGATCCAAAATTTCTTTATTTTTGAAATAATAATTCTCTTTAAGTTAATTCAGTCGTTGCCTTGTCAACTCAAATTGCACAAAGCCCTTAAGACTCGCACTAAATGAATTGTTATCGTGAATAGCTCCTGTCCAGTAATCCTTAAGATCAAGGCCAATCGTCTATTCACGATCCAAGACAATTACTTATTTACTTGTCTGGAATTTTAATTTATTCGGATCTCTTTTATTTTCATTAATGATCCAAAATTTCTTTATTTTTGAAATAATAATTCTCTTTAAGTTAATTCAGTCGTTGCCTTGTCAACTCAAATTGCACAAAGCCCTTAAGACTCGCACTAAATGAATTGTTATCGTGAATAGCTCCTGTCCAGTAATCCTTAAGATCAAGGCCAATCGTCTATTCACGATCCAAGACAATTACTTATTCACTTGTCTGGAATTTTAATTTATTATTTTTTTTCTTTATTTACCTTTCTTATTTTTTTTTTGTAAATTTCCTTTTCTCTTATAATGTTTGAATATAGTAAATTTAGAAATTTGGTAAAAAGAAATTAAACTAGAAATTTGAAAAGTCTGAATATTTATTTAAATTTTGAAAATTTGTGTACAGAGTTTTTAAGCTTGTGAGGCTTGTGTCAATCTGCTGTACAGTCAGCAAAGCTTGTGAGGCTTGTGTTGATCTGACTTGGTCAGTTCAGTAAAGCTTGTGAGGCTTGTGGTGAACTGCTGTACAGTCAGCAAAGCTTGTGAGGCTTGTGGTGAACTGCACCCTGGACCAGTCAGCAAAGCTTGTGAGGCTTGTAAATCTGACTGACCGGCGAGCAGTGCGCGTTCAGCGTATTTAAATGCGTTGCTCCTCCTCTTCTTCGGCTGGAAAAACTGCGGTGTCGAATCGGGTAGTTGCGTCATCTTGCGTTAACGAATCGTTGGTTGCCAAGTGTGACGGCGGTTGATAGTCATATATCCTGTAATGTTAATTGAGGCTAGTGGTGTGAGAAGACGGTATCCAATGGTGCGGGGGTGGCATCCCTTCCAAACGTCGATTTTTATGAAAGTGGGGAAAATCCTATGCTTTAACACAGGGAGCGGCAGAGAGCGGTCCCTTATCCCTTCTCTAGGGTATTTTCCGGCGGCTTGTATCTTCTTTAAGGAGCGAGAGAGAACGATATATGTGCGACAGAGAAAGAGAGATGAGAGAGACAAAAGATATATCCTTCTCTTTCTTTCGAGTCAAAAATGATCAATTTTCTGTTACTTGCTGAAAATTATACAATGTTGGCAGTTTATAAATTATAAAATATGTTTTTCTATTACATTTTGTTCTAAAATGAAAATACAAATTTGAACGGAAGTTATCGGTCTATTACAACAGGAGTTAAACGCATTATAAATTTTATAAACTTAATTATACATTAAACAATGAAATTTCTTATGCAAACTTTATAAAAACATTAGACTATTCATTCTAGCTAATATTTCAATTATATTACTAAATTATTTTATTAAGTTAATACATTTTTCTTAGGTCTTCTATTGTTTATTTAAAATATTTGAAATTTAATTAATTGCTTTGAATATCAATGTGTCAGAATACAACTATTGTTTAGTAAAAATATTTATCTAATGTATATAGTTCATAAAATTTGCATTTACAAATGGAAATCCCTTATTAATAGTGTTAATGTTTAATTAATGAATAAGAAACATACAGATTACAGTGTATTATTCAAATTTCGAACAGGTTTATTATTTGAACTTAGTAGCTAGTTAATTAATCCAGAAAAAAAAAAAAAAACAAAGGATTATTATTTACTATAAAAATATAATATGATAATGATTTTTATCAGCTCATAATTTTTATTTAGCATAATACAACCGTTACTTAAAACAGAATTATTTTCCTAATTATAGTTATTGAGATATTTGTCGTTAATCTAACATAATATTCTTATGCTACAGTACGTTGAGTCCCAAAAGATGCTGGAAAACGCGTCTCCACGCAGGAAGACTGAGGAAATCTATTTTTAGATACGCCATGTGCGTGAAACAGATTGTACAGATAGACACCCTCTTTTCCTCTCAGCATTTTCTTATTATTAATAATCCTGAATATTTTACAAGTATAAGGTTATCTACTTTATTAGATAATTGTGTAGAGAATTATTACAAATTTGAATGAAAACGTTGTGATTATTTTGCCGGTAATTATTCACAATATTAAATTTATTAATACTTAAAGATCTAATTTACAATGTAATTACATTCGATAAATTTACAAACGGTCGGTTATATAAAATGAACTAGTGGTAAACATGACTTATTGCTTTATGTAATATATTAAGTATTATAGTAATCATTTATCGTTTGTTAAAAAAGATTCTTTACATGTTTATTGGTTGCGTTTACAAAATGCATATGGTTAGTTATAGAGTTATATTTTTGGGTTCTTGTTAATAGATCTTAATATTATTAATACGGAAACAAGCAAAAGCTGTTGATTGCAATTTAACAAAGAATATGGAATTAGTATTATTTTTCCTAATTTCCTTACTGCTATATTTAATATTCAAAGTTGTTAAATTAATTTTATCTTTAACGGTGTGAGAGATATTGTCTAATAATGTAAATAATCTTTTCAGTATATAGTATATGTCGTGTATTCAAAACTCGGAAAAGCGCGTCCCCGCGTGGGAAAGCGTCATATCTATATTTAGTAGGGCCATGTGTTTTACAACAATCAAGATAGTGTATCCGCTCGAAGCAAGCGTCCCTTAAAGCTACTTTCACATTTTGAAGGAATATTTCCATCTCGCATGTAATTGTTTAAAATCCAAAATGTTTATGTAATAGAAACATTTTATTTATTCATAGCGGAAGAAGAAATAAAAGTTGAATAAGTTTTATTATTTGATTAGGGAAAATATTCTTTCATGAATGTGTCTGAAAGTAATTATTACAACCTTAAATCTATTTTACAATGTTATACTTTTCATCCCACGCCTGAACGGTTGCTAATTATTGGTTACTGTACCTATTGTCAGAAGAAACTTAATTTATATATAAAAATACAAAAATACTCAGTCAAACATATAAAGGTAAAATTTCAATTAGCGATTTGTACTTAAGCTATTATTTAGAACATATTTGTAGGAACTTAACCATACTTTATAACTAGTGCGTTAATGCAAACAAAATAATATTGTTAATAACAATCAGTAATATTGTACTTCTCCTAAAGGTTTTACTATTATAATTTTTATGGCTTATGAATATCATTTTCTTATTCAGATTAGTACATAATTTCGTTATGTTAATAATTAATGTCTGGTGAATATTTCTCCTAGAGTGGATTACTTATTTTGTATAAGTAAAGGTAATAATATTTGGTAACAGATTTTCTAATATAGTTTACTGCACTCGTAGTCGTGGGTATAGTTGATTACAATATTTTAGTTTATTGAGATTAATGTTTGTTCTTCATCAAGAAGAAAAGAAAGTTTACAGTCCGTTTAATATAAAGTCTAAATATAGCCTTTTAAGGAAAAGGAAATTACAAGATTAAAAATTCAGAAATTTTAAAGCATGCGCCGCGTCGGTGTTTTATGACAGCTTGAGACTCCGAGAAGCGCAGGTTACATCTACAACCCTTGGTGCAATAGTGTCGGTAGGGTAATAGGTGTTCAGGGTTATGACTATGGTTCATCGCATAAAAATATATACAAAAAAATTTTCCCATCGTAGACGGTTCCGTTACACCCCTACTAAAACGGTTGCTACTACAACAAGTGTAGCAAGCGTTACTCTGAGTAATAATGATAAGATATAATTTGGAATGATAAATGGATTTTATGATTATTGTAAAAGTACGAAAAATGAAAATATTTCTTTCTTATATCTTGATTAGAAGAATTAAACTAATTTATAAGACTTTATATCGAAACGTTGATTTTCGAGCAATTCATCAACATAATTTTGTATTTGTTATAACAAAAATACTTCTTTAGATAACAGGAAAAACAAATGTCAATCATTTGTATCACAAACAAAATTGAATTGATTTTTAAACTAACTTGAAATTCAAATGCACATTATTTCTAAATAATTTATAAAGGTAGTAAGGATAAAGATTCTTTGTTTTTATTGTCATCATCGGATATAACTTTGTCTCTCATAGGCTGAGTCGCAATATAGGTTTTATGCCTTTATGTTGGCTGACTAGCATTTGGTTAAATCTGAGCTTTAAAAACGGATTTGCCGCACGTGCTAGATTTCGTTTGTCTGAGATTGTGACGTATTGATCGTTATTTAATTGATACAATAGCCTTTAAGGTTTTCAAAAAGAAAACTTCTCATGATCTAAACGTAATAGAGAGAGTTTTGTATATGTGCAACAAGACATTTTTGCATGGTCACAAATTGTGATTCCAGAAGCTTTGTTATCTGCCTGTGTAATAAATAAATTAGAAAATGTGCTGAAGGTCAAATTTTGTTTTTATAAAAAAAAATTCTATTTCTATTGTTTGTGACTTCATTATCTATGAAGCAAAGATTTTGTTAAACAAATTTATAATTAATTAATAATAAATATGTTATTTCTGAATTTCTCGAAGATGTATGTCTTTAGAATATTAAAAATAATTTGTATATATAATTCTTCCCATAATAATCATCACCATGCATCCTGAATCCATCAAATAATTAATATTACAATAATAATGTTATTTGTTATATTATTTGAATTTCGAGTTTTTCAATATCAATTTAAATTTCCAAATTATACCTTTTGACAAATATAAATTTACAGCACGCCTTTTAGGATATATCTTGCATACACTCATTTGATATTCATGGTTGGGGTAATTGTTATAATTATTATTTTTTTTTTTTATTTTACTTCATCTGTAATCAGAGAGAACTATTAATATTTGATATAGAATGATTTAAATTTTAAAAATTATAAATAAGAATAAGCTGGAAATCTGGTAGAATATTGGTTAGGGAAAGAAAAAAAAAAGAGAAAAATTCAATCTTTAGTCTAATTTTAAATGTCATTTGGGGAAAAAAAAAACCAAAAAAAACGATAATTTTTTTTCAAATTGGTAATAATTTTAATTCAAGATTTATTTCTGAATTAAATTCATGCTTTAATAAATTCTGTATAATATTTTTAATGTCGAAATGGTTATATATACAGTAGCTGGACTGGCAACACATTTGTTTATGCAGATTATTTAGCAATGAATTACAAGTAATCAAATTTTTCTTCGATTCATTCGAGTTGATATTGAACTTGAAAGGTAATAGTTTGATATCCTGTGAATATCCAAATGGTAATTTAAGTGGCTTGAACATTAATTGAATCACAGGTGTCCTCTTTAATAAATTATGAAAATACTTCAAAGTTTGAAAAATAAAATTACATTTTGAAACTTTACTTTTATTGGTAAGACAATTATTTTGTAAATTTTTATCTGGCTTTGAAATGTGATATGCTTTTGTATCCTTCGTTTCAAACGTATTGCAATCAGGTGAAATGCAATTTGTTTGATATTTGGTTTTATCATCACTTATATTTAAAAGGAAGTTATGTCTAGGAGAACTGGTGTTATTTCCAATAGCGTTATGAATGCTAAAATCAGAACCTATATTTTGATATTTTGAAAGCGCAGAAGCTTCGTCAAATATAATATCTGAGTTTGAAACTGGAGAATTAGAAAATGCTTTTAAATGGTTTGCTTCCTTGCAGCCTTTAGGCGCGATTGATGTTGGTAAAATTATAAATGATGTAAAATTATAGATTTTATTAGTACTATGTGAGTCACTTGAAACAACCAAGTCACTAATGGAGTTTGGAATTACAATTATTTTATCTTGATTATTTAATGTCTTAGCATATTCGAGTGTTGCAAAATCAGATTCAGTAAGTGAATTGCTACTTGTATTGGTTTGATGTGATTTTCTGGTATCACAAGGATTTGATTTTGAAATTTTAATTGACTTGTTGGAACTAGTAATATTACTACAATCATTGCTACATTTACTTGAATTATGAATTACATTATTTAAAGAACTTCTGTTAGAAAAATTGTTCTTATTTGTCTGAAGATTAGAAGAAACATCATTATTATTCGTATATAAATTTTTAAATTGTAATTTAGTTGTACAGCACTTAATTTCATTTGAAAATGATTGAGAATTATTACATGATTTAATTTTTTCAATGGAAACAGCATTCTGAACAGTTTCACGCAAAGTTTTACATGGTTTACAATATGAAACAGATTTTAATCCTTTTATAAAATGTTTAATAAGTACATTCTGAGCTGTTCTACCAAATTTTATGTTATTAGTTAGTGTAGTTTCTGGATCACATTCTTTTACCACTTCATTAGTTTTAATAATTAATCTATTCGCATACTGAATAATACCTTCGTTGGGCAGTTGGTAAACGTTCTGTAAGGAATCGTTTAATTTAATTAGTAAGTCATTTTCTAGAACTTCTTGAAACTTGTTAGCATCTGATTTATTTAATAGCTTATTGCTATCATTTAAGGTATTGGGTGACCAAATTTCGGATTTTTTATTTATTTGAATGGAAGACGATTGAGATTTATAATTAGATATTTCCTGTTCTACCGAAATAGCATGCTTAACGGTTTCGGTGAAAGTTCCACATGGATTAACGTGGGACCATAAATGAGGTTGTAGTCCTATTAGAAAATGTTCAATAAGTACATTCTGTATTGTTTTATTAAAATTTATGTTATTGTTTAGTATAAATTCTATGTCACTTTTTTCATTACTTTATTAGCTTTAAAAATAAATCTGTTTGAGTACTAAGTTATACATTCAGTAGAAAATTGACAAATATTTTGCAAAGATTCATTTAATTTAGCCAATAGATCATTTTCTAAAATTTTTTGAAATTCATCAGTATCTAACTTGTCTAAATGTTTAATGTTGTCGTTTACGGTATTAAATGACCGGGTTTCGGATTGAATCGGACGATTAGAACAATTAGTCGCGGTATGGCCTACTCCAGAGCAGAGTTGGCATCTTACTAGTTTGGGGCATTCTAAAGCTATATGCCCTAGCTTATAACATAGTTGGCAAATCTTTATTGTAGAGCATTGTGGTGCAATGTGACCACGTTTATGGCACAATTGGCAAACGGAAAACATTTTTAGAAATAGTAAGATACAGTGAGATTGGTATAGTAAGTAAATAATTTACCTTGAATGTGTAATAATTTTGTTTAAAAGCCTTTTACAATTTAGTAGAATAAAAAAAAAAAACTATCATAATAAAATTCAGAGGATTTGGAAAGAGTAATAGTTTTTCAAAATTTAATAGAACAAATTTGAACGATCTAACAATTTACAAGAGCATAGTAGGATTTAGAGAATTCCGAAAGAATAGTAATTTTCTTTATACAACTTTTACTTTGACAAAATTCAAAGGGTTTAGAAGATTTTCCTTTATTTAGTTCATAGAAATAGCAAAATGCAGAGATGCAGAATCACTTCCGCACCCTTTAAATACCAATCGTTCAAAAGGGTAAATATAATAAAGAATAAAACTTCAATTTTCAAATTGGCATAAATTTTTTTTTTCCACGATATTTACTTATAATTTTAATTTCACAATTTTAATTTTATTCTCGTAAGGTTTTTAAATATGTTTTGAATTCTAATGCCTTTAATTTTTAATCTACAATAGTTTGGAAAACGTTTCATTAAAGATAAGTTTTAATTTAGAAGACTTGTTTTTTTTTCAAATTAAGTTTCACTTAAGTCAAATGCAAAACTGTCTTGTGAGTTATATACTTATTGTTAGAACATCATTCGCTTTGTAAAGTAGTAAGGGTTAGAGAAGGTAAATGCAGATTTACTTTAATTTAGTAAAATTTCTTTTGAATAGTTATTATTGATTTAAAGATTTAGAAAAAAAAACTTAGCGAATATTATTTTCACTTTTTGAATTCAAATAAAGACTTAGAAAAATAAAATTCAGTTTTGTAGAGTAAAAACTTGAAATCTTTTTGTAATTTTTGTTTTTGTTTGTTTGTTTTCCAAAATATAGAATTACGATACGGTGGATTCAGAGAAAACAGTGGGTTTAGAATTTTTCTGATAACATAGTAGTTTCAGTTTCCCTTTTTTTGTAAATATAAACGCTTTATAAGACTTATCTTCTCTAAAATAGAGGTTTCTTTTCAATTTTTAATGCTTTAAGATATAGTAAATACAGTGGATTTGGTAATAAATTTTAGAAATTATTTTTCTTAACTTCTCTTCTCAATAATAGAGGGTTTTTAAGTTTGTGGATTTAGTAAGTTAAATTTTTAGATTTAGTATACTTTTGTATAGAAGTTTAATAATACTTCTCTTCCCTAATTTTATAGAGGATTCATAAGTTTGTAGATTTAGTAAATTTTATAGAAGTTTAATAATACTTCTCTTCTCTAATTTTTATAGAGGATTCAGATTTAGTAAATTTTGTAGAAGTTTAATAATACTTCTCTTCCCTAATTTTATAGAGGATTCATAAGTTTGTAGATTTAGTAAATTTTGTAGAAGTTTAATAATACTTCTCTTCCCTAATTTTATAGAGGATTCATAAGTTTGTAGATTTAGTAAATTTTATAGAAGTTTAATAATACTTCTCTTCTCTAATTTTTATAGAGGATTCAGATTTAGTAAATTTTGTAGAAGTTTAATAATACTTCTCTTCCCTAATTTTATAGAGGATTCATAAGTTTGTAGATTTAGTAAATTTTGTAGAAGTTTAATAATACTTCTCTTCCCTAATTTTATAGAGGATTCATAAGTTTGTAGATTTAGTAAATTTTATAGAAGTTTAATAATACTTCTCTTCTCTAATTTTTATAGAGGATTCAGATTTAGTAAATTTTGTAGAAGTTTAATAAAACTTCTCTTCTCTAGTTTATAGAGGATTCATAAATTTTGATTTAGTAAAGATTTAATAAAAATTTAGTTGAGAGGCCGTTGCGCATAGTCATCTTCTTGTGACTCAGAGGCTTTGGGGCGTACACCAATATTTTGCAAAATTATTATTTTTTTTTTTTGTTTAGTATAACGTTAGTTAAAGATTTAGTCGAGAGGCCGTTGCGCGTGGTCATCCTTTTGTGACACAGAGGCTTTGGGGCGTTAACTAATATTTTAAAATTATTTTTCAACTTAGTGAAAAATTTTCAAACATGTTTTTTTTTGTATAAAATGTTTTAATTTTAGATTTTGAAAAGTTTGTTATTTGAGAATTCTTTAATTTAATTTTTTTTTTATTTCATTTCGTTCAATTTCTTTAATTTTAGATATGTATATATTTTTTTTCAATTCTCTTTTATTAGTTAGCCCAACTTATTTTTTTATCTCTTTACTAACATTTTCTTCAAATAATATTTAGTATAAGTATATTTCACCCATTTTGTATAATTTAAAGATGAAAAAGAATTCAGTAGGAGGTTGTTAAAAGAACTTGGGAAAAGAGACATTATAATTTTTCAGATTGTTACTGGAATTACAGAAATCAGAGATGGAAGATGTTTGAAGTTGAAATTTATTCACTGTTTTGGTAGATACATAAATGCAGAACGTTCCATATTAATGGACACGTAGACGATCAAGTGCAACTAATAATTTACTAACTTAAAGCACGTTGAATCAAACCCACTAATGGCAACATAACTGAGGTTTTAAAGATTCACAAGGAAAACACTACGAACACGAATGTTGAACACATTTCCGGATATCATTGAAAGTACATTGACAAAAGGAAAAGTGCTAATTTGCACTCCTTGTTAGACTCGGATTTTACCACTGAATGATGGGGTGAAGCGGTCTGCAGCGCTGCCACGTACTTTTCCTAGCGGCCGAAGTAATAGAATGCGCACAAACTTTCACTTATTTCTTTCTTACCTGAACAGTAACAGATTTTCTAAATTCACAAAAAACTTTTAAATTTATAATTTTCTTAGTTCGATTTGTTCATTTCCTGATTTATTCATTGATTTTAATATTATTTATTAATTCATTTATTTATTCACGTATTATTTAAGTTTAGAAAAGTAAATGAGCTTGGTTGTCTTTTGCACTTTGCACCAACTTTCATTAAATTTTACACTTTATTAATTCTTTTATTACATAATGTAAGTAATATAGCAGAAAAAAAAACAACTAACATGACTCTAATTTACACATCCTTTCCAATTCAATCCCTCCGGGGCCTCCAAAATTTTTTATGGTTTTATGTCACGTCCTAAAACATAACACGACTGGGATTATTAACTCAACTAAGAATTAATGCTCTTTTTGGTCGTAGCTGCGCCAGCTAATAAACCATGGACGAGCTAAAGGAAAAGATGTGTAGTAACAAGTTCGTAATTAATCGTTGAAAATTTAGTAATTAATTTTTCTTTGGATTGAGGATTTGGATTTTAATAGGGACCAACAGAAGCAGCACAATTGTCTCTTAAAAACAATTTTTGTTGCACATGCCTCTTGTATGGATTGGAAAGAGGTCACGAGCCCTGGAATGATGTGTGTTGGATAATACTAAATTCCCCCCCATCTCAGGTTGTTCTCAGATTCGCCCTTCCCTAAACCAACCTAATCAATTATTATCGATTTGTAATTTTTCCTTCGTTCGTTAAATTTTAATGATATTTATTTTCCAAATAATAATTCTCTTTAAGTTAATTCAGTCGTTGCCTTGTCAACTCAAATTGCACAAAGCCCTTAAGACTCGCACTAAATGAATTGTTATCGTGAATAGCTCCTGTCCAGTAATCCTTAAGATCAAGGCCAATCGTCTATTCACGATCCAAGACAATTACTTATTTACTTGTCTGGAATTTTAATTTATTCGGATCTCTTTTATTTTCATTAATGATCCAAAATTTCTTTATTTTTGAAATAATAATTCTCTTTAAGTTAATTCAGTCGTTGCCTTGTCAACTCAAATTGCACAAAGCCCTTAAGACTCACACTAAATGAATTGTTATCGTGAATAGCTCCTGTCCAGTAATCCTTAAGATCAAGGCCAATCGTCTATTCACGATCCAAGACAATTACTTATTTACTTGTCTGGAATTTTAATTTATTCGGATCTCTTTTATTTTCATTAATGATCCAAAATTTCTTTATTTTTGAAATAATAATTCTCTTTAAGTTAATTCAGTCGTTGCCTTGTCAACTCAAATTGCACAAAGCCCTTAAGACTCGCACTAAATGAATTGTTATCGTGAATAGCTCCTGTCCAGTAATCCTTAAGATCAAGGCCAATCGTCTATTCACGATCCAAGACAATTACTTATTTACTTGTCTGGAATTTTAATTTATTCGGATCTCTTTTATTTTCATTAATGATCCAAAATTTCTTTATTTTTGAAATAATAATTCTCTTTAAGTTAATTCAGTCGTTGCCTTGTCAACTCAAATTGCACAAAGCCCTTAAGACTCGCACTAAATGAATTGTTATCGTGAATAGCTCCTGTCCAGTAATCCTTAAGATCAAGGCCAATCGTCTATTCACGATCCAAGACAATTACTTATTTACTTGTCTGGAATTTTAATTTATTCGGATCTCTTTTATTTTCATTAATGATCCAAAATTTCTTTATTTTTGAAATAATAATTCTCTTTAAGTTAATTCAGTCGTTGCCTTGTCAACTCAAATTGCACAAAGCCCTTAAGACTCGCACTAAATGAATTGTTATCGTGAATAGCTCCTGTCCAGTAATCCTTAAGATCAAGGCCAATCGTCTATTCACGATCCAAGACAATTACTTATTCACTTGTCTGGAATTTTAATTTATTATTTTTTTTTCTTTATTTACCTTTCTTATTTTTTTTTTGTAAATTTCCTTTTCTCTTATAATGTTTGAATATAGTAAATTTAGAAATTTGGTAAAAAGAAATTAAACTAGAAATTTGAAAAGTCTGAATATTTATTTAAATTTTGAAAATTTGTGTACAGAGTTTTTAAGCTTGTGAGGCTTGTGTCAATCTGCTGTACAGTCAGCAAAGCTTGTGAGGCTTGTGTTGATCTGACTTGGTCAGTTCAGTAAAGCTTGTGAGGCTTGTGGTGAACTGCTGTACAGTCAGCAAAGCTTGTGAGGCTTGTGGTGAACTGCACCCTGGACCAGTCAGCAAAGCTTGTGAGGCTTGTAAATCTGACTGACCGGCGAGCAGTGCGCGTTCAGCGTATTTAAATGCGTTGCTCCTCCTCTTCTTCGGCTGGAAAAACTGCGGTGTCGAATCGGGTAGTTGCGTCATCTTGCGTTAACGAATCGTTGGTTGCCAAGTGTGACGGCGGTTGATAGTCATATATCCTGTAATGTTAATTGAGGCTAGTGGTGTGAGAAGACGGTATCCAATGGTGCGGGGGTGGCATCCCTTCCAAACGTCGATTTTTATGAAAGTGGGGAAAATCCTATGCTTTAACACAGGGAGCGGCAGAGAGCGGTCCCTTATCCCTTCTCTAGGGTATTTTCCGGCGGCTTGTATCTTCTTTAAGGAGCGAGAGAGAACGATATATGTGCGACAGAGAAAGAGAGATGAGAGAGACAAAAGATATATCCTTCTCTTTCTTTCGAGTCAAAAATGATCAATTTTCTGTTACTTGCTGAAAATTATACAATGTTGGCAGTTTATAAATTATAAAATATGTTTTTCTATTACATTTTGTTCTAAAATGAAAATACAAATTTGAACGGAAGTTATCGGTCTATTACAACAGGAGTTAAACGCATTATAAATTTTATAAACTTAATTATACATTAAACAATGAAATTTCTTATGCAAACTTTATAAAAACATTAGACTATTCATTCTAGCTAATATTTCAATTATATTACTAAATTATTTTATTAAGTTAATACATTTTTCTTAGGTCTTCTATTGTTTATTTAAAATATTTGAAATTTAATTAATTGCTTTGAATATCAATGTGTCAGAATACAACTATTGTTTAGTAAAAATATTTATCTAATGTATATAGTTCATAAAATTTGCATTTACAAATGGAAATCCCTTATTAATAGTGTTAATGTTTAATTAATGAATAAGAAACATACAGATTACAGTGTATTATTCAAATTTCGAACAGGTTTATTATTTGAACTTAGTAGCTAGTTAATTAATCCAGAAAAAAAAAAACAAAGGATTATTATTTACTATAAAAATATAATATGATAATGATTTTTATCAGCTCATAATTTTTATTTAGCATAATACAACCGTTACTTAAAACAGAATTATTTTCCTAATTATAGTTATTGAGATATTTGTCGTTAATCTAACATAATATTCTTATGCTACAGTACGTTGAGTCCCAAAAGATGCTGGAAAACGCGTCTCCACGCAGGAAGACTGAGGAAATCTATTTTTAGATACGCCATGTGCGTGAAACAGATTGTACAGATAGACACCCTCTTTTCCTCTCAGCATTTTCTTATTATTAATAATCCTGAATATTTTACAAGTATAAGGTTATCTACTTTATTAGATAATTGTGTAGAGAATTATTACAAATTTGAATGAAAACGTTGTGATTATTTTGCCGGTAATTATTCACAATATTAAATTTATTAATACTTAAAGATCTAATTTACAATGTAATTACATTCGATAAATTTACAAACGGTCGGTTATATAAAATGAACTAGTGGTAAACATGACTTATTGCTTTATGTAATATATTAAGTATTATAGTAATCATTTATCGTTTGTTAAAAAAGATTCTTTACATGTTTATTGGTTGCGTTTACAAAATGCATATGGTTAGTTATAGAGTTATATTTTTGGGTTCTTGTTAATAGATCTTAATATTATTAATACGGAAACAAGCAAAAGCTGTTGATTGCAATTTAACAAAGAATATGGAATTAGTATTATTTTTCCTAATTTCCTTACTGCTATATTTAATATTCAAAGTTGTTAAATTAATTTTATCTTTAACGGTGTGAGAGATATTGTCTAATAATGTAAATAATCTTTTCAGTATATAGTATATGTCGTGTATTCAAAACTCGGAAAAAGCGCGTCCCCGCGTGGGAAAGCGTCATATCTATATTTAGTAGGGCCATGTGTTTTACAACAATCAAGATAGTGTATCCGCTCGAAGCAAGCGTCCCTTAAAGCTACTTTCACATTTTGAAGGAATATTTCCATCTCGCATGTAATTGTTTAAAATCCAAAATGTTTATGTAATAGAAACATTTTATTTATTCATAGCGGAAGAAGAAATAAAAGTTGAATAAGTTTTATTATTTGATTAGGGAAAATATTCTTTCATGAATGTGTCTGAAAGTAATTATTACAACCTTAAATCTATTTTACAATGTTATACTTTTCATCCCACGCCTGAACGGTTGCTAATTATTGGTTACTGTACCTATTGTCAGAAGAAACTTAATTTATATATAAAAATACAAAAATACTCAGTCAAACATATAAAGGTAAAATTTCAATTAGCGATTTGTACTTAAGCTATTATTTAGAACATATTTGTAGGAACTTAACCATACTTTATAACTAGTGCGTTAATGCAAACAAAATAATATTGTTAATAACAATCAGTAATATTGTACTTCTCCTAAAGGTTTTACTATTATAATTTTTATGGCTTATGAATATCATTTTCTTATTCAGATTAGTACATAATTTCGTTATGTTAATAATTAATGTCTGGTGAATATTTCTCCTAGAGTGGATTACTTATTTTGTATAAGTAAAGGTAATAATATTTGGTAACAGATTTTCTAATATAGTTTACTGCACTCGTAGTCGTGGGTATAGTTGATTACAATATTTTAGTTTATTGAGATTAATGTTTGTTCTTCATCAAGAAGAAAAGAAAGTTTACAGTCCGTTTAATATAAAGTCTAAATATAGCCTTTTAAGGAAAAGGAAATTACAAGATTAAAAATTCAGAAATTTTAAAGCATGCGCCGCGTCGGTGTTTTATGACAGCTTGAGACTCCGAGAAGCGCAGGTTACATCTACAACCCTTGGTGCAATAGTGTCGGTAGGGTAATAGGTGTTCAGGGTTATGACTATGGTTCATCGCATAAAAATATATACAAAAAAAATTTTCCCATCGTAGACGGTTCCGTTACACTGGCGTCCGTTTGGAGACGACGCTCACCTTGAATTTCCACCTGACAACTCGATAGACGTGCCGCCCGATAAAGCGATACACACACAATGTCGATGATTCCCAGATGACTCGTTGAAAGAAATGATAATGCACAGCGTCGCCGCGAACAATGATAGTCACGGCAGCAAGCGATGTGACTTCCACAACCGCGAGCGCGTGCTCGCCCGCTCGTGCACAATGGCAGCCGCGAGCCGAGAAATTCCTTTGTCTCACACACAATCAACGGGAATGTTCAAAGAGCGAGAGCAAGAGCAAACCACGCTCTGCTACCATGGAAAATTCTGTGGATATGATTTTAATAGGAGAAGCGTGGAAGCGTGAAAACTACTATTTTTTGTTGTGAAATCGAGGAATGATCTGCTAATCCTCGTTCGCTATTCTTTTGTATTATTCGTTTGATTGTGAGGAGGATTGAAATAATTTCACACTTGACACATTGTAAACTTAACGCCACTTTCACAAGTTTTTTTAATGTAACAATAAATATAATATTTACAGAGTTAAGTATTTAATAATAATGAAGTATTGAAAGAACTTTCGAGAAACGCGAGTTCGTTTGAATGTGTAAGTTACGTAATAGATTTTGAGAATATATACACTTTGTTTCTACCAAACATATTGAATTGTTTGAAAAACACTTGTTATACTTGTAAGTAGAATAACTAATACGAAACTGTATCTCCTGAGTGAAGACGTAACTTGCAAAAACTTTGTCAGTTGGCCAAAAGTCGCCTGGTCACAGACGATGTATGCTCATCGAAGGCTAGAGCATGGTCTCCGCTCCGCAACAAGACCCAATAATTCTAATGGAGAGAGGCTCGGCCTCTCCGACCAGCACCCAGCAAGCATACATGCTTCTAAGACTAAGAGAGAGAGGGAGAGACAGCCATACTGAATGAATTGGCCACCTCGCTCTCTCTTTCTCTCATGCTGCCACGACCCGGCTGTGACAGTTCATTTTAAAGCGAGCAATTCAAGAAAGATTATTTGATAACAATAACTTGTAATCCAAATTGGCATGAAATTCAAGAATACTTAAAGAATTTTTAAATGAAGTTGTTAAAAAACATATTTTTGGAAAAAGTAACGCTTATATATATATGGGAGCGTCCGTGAGATACGAGCCAGCGGGCACGCGCGGCGCCGTTTTCGCGCAAAATGCAGTCTGCTCAACTCGCTCATATTCATTCGCTGAGTCTCTAGGAAAAAAACAAAGTACATATATCGATAGATTTTTTCCTCCTCTTTCTAATGGTACTATTGTTTTTTCTCCAAAATGCTTTCTTCAGATTGAAAATTCAAGTTGAATGTTCAGAGCCATTTTTCTCAAAGTATACCATTTTTTTTCAAAATGCATTACACCATTCGAAAGTACAGGTCTTAAGCTACAAAAGCCTAAAGTTTCAAGTTGGAGAAATGAAGGGTACAAAAGTAATGAAATTGAAAAGACAGCGCTATGAGGTCGAGCGCGCTCCCCGCGCTGCAACGCAACGCGCTGTTAATGTGCTACACGCGGATGTGTGTAATTTTCATTCGTTTTTTCATCACTAGTCAGATTTAACAGATCTGCTCTCCATACCCAAAGAAGCGACTTCAAAGTTTTATAAGCCACTGAAAAATGTATTCTTCCTCATTATATTTCTAGAAATAATTAATAAAATTATTATTAAAATTATTTTTTGATACTCCTATTATCATGAATTTTCACCGTTGTTTTAATCCTTACAATGAAACAAAACATTCAAATAATCTGAGATTAGTTTCAGTAGAAATGAAACACGTTTTCCGTTTTTGAAAGATAGAGATAAAATATGTGATTCTTGCAGGATACAATTTATTGTCAAGAGTAAAGACGAAAATGAAGTTTCGATAAATGATTGTTATGAAATAATTTCTAATTTGAAAAAATTGTTTAATGATGAAAATGTAACAAAAAAATAAAAATTGATCCTCTTGCAATTACTTCCAAAGAATTGGAACTCTCGTAAAATTGCTGAATTTTCAAGTTGGAGAAATGAAGCGTTAAAAAGTAATGCAATTAATAAGACAGCGCCATGAGGTCGAGCGCGCTCTGCGCGCTGCGCTGCACCATTAATGTAAACGTTAATTTGTATGAAAGTCCACATATTAAAATTCTAAATCATGTTAATTTTTGGTTTATTTCTTAATTTTTTTATTTTTAGTCGAATTCATTTTGATAGGTCTTTTCTCAATACTTATTTTTTTTCCTTCTGATCTTTATAATCTTTTCCTCTTTTGATTGGTGGGTATAATTCGAATGTTTCTGATGCTGAGAATCGTTTTAGTTCTAATCGTTTAGTGTCTGATATCAATTTAACGCAATGGTATGAGGCACAGTTTTTGCTGATTCTAATCGTTGTTTTAATTTTCGTCTAGTTTCTAAATATTTATCTTTTGATGAAAAAAAAAACAAACAATATTTTTAAAATATTTAGTTGCTCACTCGTAAAGATTTTATGGCGTCAATATATAATTGTCGGATACTTTCCGCAAACTTGCTCGCCTAGCATTGCTTTTCACGGAAGCACCAATTCCATCACATGCATTTTCCCGTGAGCAGTTGCTTGAAAGTGCCACTCAGCTTCAACAGAAAAATCTTCATAGTGATGAAGAAGATTCTGGAAGTTATGTTTATTTTTAAAAGGTTGCGCTGCTCCATCAGTAAAATAAATGACTTTTTTAATAAAATCAAAAGATTTTTTAAGGTAATTAATTATAATTTTTTGGATTAAGTAAACGCCTATAGCATCATGAATTAAATTGTCTGAAAAAACTACCATGCTTTTGTGTTCAATTTTGGAATCGGATTCTCTACAGTAAATGACTATTGTTGCCAAACTGCATTGATTATTGTTATAGTGGAAAGCTTGCGCTGCGTCCTGTGCAATAAAAGCATAGTTTTCTGAAAAATCTAGGGAAATTAAAAATTCTCCTTTACATAAGGATTATTTCAAGATTTTAAAATAAGATGCCTGTTGTTTGCAGATGAAAGAATGAGTCTTGAGTTTATGCAAAAGAGGAAGAAAGATGTCTATAAATGATGAATTAGAAACAGTTTGAGTTTGTAATGTCAATGTATCAGTTGTTTGCCATATCTGAAATTTAATTTCATTAACGTCAGAGTTCTCAAGAAATAATTCTAAATCTTCTTTTAGTAATTCAACACCAGGACAATTAGAGCACTCATTTAAATAACACTTTGTTGTTGAATTTTTACATACTATTTGAGCTATGCAATCCTTGTAAGTATTCATTTCATCAAAAACTCCTACTGAGTTTCTTAAGCCAGCTAACAAAAGTTTGACATTTTTGTGGTAGACGCATTCATAAACCGAATGAGTGCCACTAGCACCGGCTAAAACGCAATGTTGAGGATGATATTCCAAATTTAGTGAAACCAATTTTCGAATTGGGATACATTTCTTTATATTTTATGTATAGTTCTCTCAGATTATACAAAACAAGTCTTTTTTGCATGTAGTTTTTTGATCCATCTTCATTTTTTATGCACTTACTATCTTTGTAGCCTGACATAATTCTACTGTTATCATCACTTTCATAAAACAGTCTTACTTTGTTCGGGATTCAGCGTTCGGGCGTACGACGTCGAGAGCGTTCCCCTTCTCCGGCTACATATACTACAAACGCGCGCGAGAGCCGCACCGATCACAACTCGCCACGCGTCTCTCTTACCATCCCTCCATCGACCAAGACACGCCGACGGCACTTCGCAGTGCCGGCCGGCTCAGTTCACGCGCGACGGCAAGAGAGATAGAAGCAGCTCACACGACTGTAAGCCTACTGTACGGCACAACGGACACGCTTTAATAAAGCAGATTTATCTCCACACGAAACGCCTTCATCTTTGAACCCGTCCAGTCCAACGATCCATTCTTCAAAAGAGACATTTGGTCCTTCGAGCCGGATTGTGGGAGGACATCTGCAGCATGGCCACATCGATGAAGAAAACTTCTCTTATCTTCTACGTCTACTTACGAGTGGCGTAGAGATAAACATCTTTCTTCTTCACAGGTACGCATCAAAGTGTTCGTGGTCGTGAGTGCCGCAAAAGTCGCATGTGCACACATGTTGACTTCGCGCGTACGTTGCTGTCTCTCTCTGTCGTTCAACGCCGTCGCGCGCACTCGGAAGCCACCCTCTAAGGCTTTCTAGAGGAAATAGCACATCAATTGCTATTCTCCCCATTTCTGAAAACGCCTTGGAGTGTGCGTGTCTACCGACTCCAAGACGTCACCAAGAGCGTGTGCTGTAAAACTAGCTCTAGAGTCACCGCGCTCGTACGGTGATCGGCAGCCATCTTGTTGCAGCCAAGAGTAACAAGTGGCAATCTCAAACCGAGAAGAGCGTGCGTTGTGAAACCCGCTCACGAGTCATCGCCTTCGTACGATGATCAATTAAACGTTGCAATCAAGGGCAATTATTCTCGGGGCTCAAACGAGCCAGCATACGGACAACCGGCGTGCAGCGTATGCGCTACAGGGTCCACAACAGTCAGATCAAGGAGTACCCGCGTGGCGCCTATACACGCTACGGTGTCCACGCCAGTTCGTCCACGTAGTACCTGCGTGGACATCTCTCGCTACAGCAAGACGGTGCAAGAAGCTCACCGTGCATATAGCCAGCTTTCCACAAGAAAAGAAGAATTGGCAACAAGAAGTCGACCATCAGGACATGTGACGTCAGGGAAGCCGAATACGCCGTCGCCAAGAAGATTAGGAGGTGAACGAGTCCAACACTCACCACAAGGGGGAGCGCATCAACGGATTGAAGCTGTATGAGGAAGAGTCCATCTACTTCACTCTCATCGCTGATCCAATTGTGCTTGGATATTTCAGCACTTTACATGGACACACATATCGTTCCAATTTTATTTAAATTTATTTGTGCGTCTTTTCTAGTCTCTTCATGCAATACTAAGAAAATTTATTGATCTTTATTTAGTCAATGTTACTTTAATTCAACTTGCGTAAATTAATTTGAGATTAATACAACTTAATTGAGTTTGAGTTATTATAAAATTAATTATAATATTTAACTTGTCTTGAAAAAGTTGAATGCAATATCTGACTTAGCAAATACTTATATTATGTGACCTTGCAGTTTCATTGAACGACGACTGCGCTTAATAAGAGGTTTCATTGCTTTCAACTGAGGATCACGACTGATGCATTACTGATTCAGTTGCTGACTACGCTGCAGGGATAGCTGAATACATCGTCGGCAGTAACTTCACTTCGTGCAGTCAACGCTGTGGATCATCAGCTGATTCACCGTGGGAACGTTAGCAGACGCACGCAACGTTGCATCTTCAAGCGCATCTACGTTCATACTAGCATAAGTATTATAACCTAGGTTAAGACTTAGATGTAATAACTCTCACTATTTAACTCTGAATAGTTAACTCAATACCAAAGGTTAAATAGTCAAATTTGTTACTAGTCTAATTAACTTGATCTCAAAATGGAGGGACTACATACTAGACAGTAGTTACTCCAAGCTAGGATTAGTAATTCATTTAAAAATTTCAAATCTAAAGGTAAGGATAACATCACGGAAGGTTGTGCGGAAACATGTCTCGCCGAACTTGAAGCTAATTATGCAACTTTTCAGTTACATCACGAGTCAGTTCTGAAGCTCGAGGCTCTTGATAAAAATCACGCCTATATTACAACTAACCTCTGTGATTTGGTTGAGGATAGCTTTTATGTCCGTCGAGGAGAATCTCTTGATTTCTTAAAGACTGTTAGAAAAAGAGATACCAATCTAGGCTCCTCCAATTCGAATGTTGCCCCAGTTGCCACTAGTCTTGCTCATGCAACTAACGTTTCGTTTCAATCTTTACCGAAGGTAGATTTATCAAAGTTTTCGGGGAAATTCTCGGATTGGGAAAATTTTAGAGACGTCTTTCGTTCAGTCATACATCGTCGCGAAGACTTAACACCTGTTCTAAAATTGCATTATCTTCGCACTCACCTTACGGGTGAAGCACTTGAGAAAATTAAATCTCTTCCAATTTCTGGTGATAATTATGACCGAGCATGGACAGCTTTAATCGAATATTACGAGAATCAACGTCCCATTATTAGCTCTCAGATCTCAGAAATCTTTTCAGTCAAATCCGTGAAGGCAGATTCTTCGTCGGAAATCAAACGGATTTATAGGGAAATTTTCAATCCCATCGCTAGTCTGACCTTTCTAAATAGAGCAGCTTCTTTAGGTAGTGATTTAATTGTTCATTTTACGCTGAATCGTCTTGACTTAAATACTCGTAAAGAATGGTAGAAGCATCTAGGTGATAGTGTCGATCCTCCGACAATGGAACAACTTCAAGCATTTCTTCGAAGTCAAACACTCACTCTAGAGGCCATCGAAGCAGGTACCAGAACCTCTTCGAACAATAATCCCAAAACTTCATCACCCAACGCAAAATCGCGTAAGCCAGAACATGACAATGCTCATATAGCTTATTCTCATCAAGCGTCGCCGCAAAACGCAAAAAAGAATCAGAAACGGAAATGTTTGCTATGTAATGAACCGCATTACATAAATCGATGTGAACAATTTCTTAATAAATCGATTCCCGAACGGAAAGAGTGTCTTAAATCTTTCAATCTTTGCTTTAATTGTTTTGGGAAGCACCATATAAAAAATTGTACTTCCACGTATCGATGCTTTCTTTGCAAAGCTAAGCATCACACTTTGGTGCACACTGACAGCAATCAAGTAATCAGTTCATCGCAGACTGATCAGATTGACTCAGTGTCAAGCGCCTTTAGCCCAAACTGTGGCAACCTCATCTTTTCAGCAGACGGTCAATCTGCTTCTCAAGCAGACTCCCACCAGAGTGGAGTAAGTACTAAATGTACAGGAGTACTTTTAGCTACCGCTAGGGTTAATGCTCTTGGTCCTAACGGTACCAAAATTCAAGTTCGTGCGCTGATCGATCCTGGATCTCAAATCTCACTTGTTACACAAGCCTTGTGTAACTTATTGTCTCTAAATTGTAGAACCAGTCACACGCACATTCAAGGTATAGGTGAAAAGACAGCTGCCGTGTCATCAAAGGTAGCTTGTCTTACTATACAACCTCATTTTGATCCAACTTATTCTCTAGAAGTGGATAATATAATCTTACCAAAATTATCTTCGTACAAGCCTCCCGTCGTAGGTGGTAATACAAATTTCGAATACTTGAGAGGGCTGCAACTAGCAGACCCCATGTATTTTGAACCATCACGCATTGATATTATTCTCGGTGCAAGCGCCTAGCGCAAATCATTGAAAATCAAATTGTTAAGGGCCAGAGTCTTCAGCCGATAGCACTTAGTTCCAAACTTGGATGGCTTTTGACAAGTAATCTCTCTTCGTCGACTTCAGAAATAGGGTTAGAATCAATATCTCTTCATTGTTCGGACAGCTGCGAGCATGAAGCCAAACTTTTGGAGCTCGTTCAAGATTTTTGGAGGGCGGAGCAGATAGTCAATGACAAAAAATCTTACTCGCCTGATGAACAAGCGTGAGAGGATTTTTATCAAAAAACCACTCGACAGGATAAGTCGGGTCGGTACAGAGTAAGTCTACCTTGGAAGGATCGAGAAACTCTGAGTTCTGCTCACCTTGAAGGCTCATATTCTGCCGCTTTACGCGCTCTCAATCGTCTCGAAGCTAACTTCACTAAGGATGAAAAACTGAAAACAGCGTATATTGAATTCATCAAAGAGTACATTGACTTAGGTCATATGACTCTTACCACTGATTTAGATTCATTTCCTAAGAATCAAGCCTTCTTACCACATCACGGTGTATGAAACGAAACCAGTACGACAACCAAATTGCGTACTCTGTTTAACGGCTCGAGCAAGAGCAAATAAGGAATTTCTGTCAATGATCTTCTACACATTGGCCCTAATCTTCTCCAAAATCCCGTCGCCTTGATCTTGCTTGAGCGTGCTTGGCGTAGGTACAAGGTTGCTCTTTCAGCTGACGTGGAGAAAATGTTTCGGCAAATTGGTGTCGAACAATCTGATCATCCTTATCAATCTATTTTATGGCGTTTCAATTCTCATGAACCCATTCAAACTTATCGATTGACTACTGTGACGTATGGATTGGTATGTCGCCTTACCTAGCTATACGCACACTGCTTAAACTGGCCGACGATTACGGCAAAAATTATCCGATTGCAGTGGAATCTGTGCGAATCGAAATGTATTCGGATAATGTTCTTTCTGGCGCTCACTCTCTTGAGGAAGCCTTACAGAAACAAAAGGAGTTGATACAGCTCTTCAAGCAAGCCCACTTCAATCTTCGTAAGTGGACATCAAACAATGCGCAAGTACTGACCTGCTTACCACACAATATGTTAGTTTCAGATTCAATCTCACTATTTACCTCTGAAACCTCCGTACCAATCTTGGGTATAAATTGGAACCCCAATAATGATTGCTTTAGTTTTCATTTTAAAGACTCTTCAGTCGAACCGCCATTTACCAAGCGAACTGTGCTGTCTAGAATAGCTCGTATCTTTGACCCTATGGACTGGCTAGCTCCCATCGTAATCACTGCTAAGATTATTCTGCAATCGTTGTGGCTTCTAAAAATTAGTTGGGAACTTCCCACTGAAATATCTAATCGCTGGCAGAATTGGTTGCAAGATGTTCCTTCGATCAGTCTTATTAAAATCCCGCCTTGGAGTGGATTTACACCTAATTGCGAATTAATTGAAATTCACGGGTTTACTGACGCATCAAAGTTTGCATATGGTGCAGTTATTTACCTTCGATTGATTCAGAATCAAAATACTCTAGTTACACTTCAAGTGGCTAAAACAAAAGTAGCTCCAATTAAGACGCTAACTATACCTCGTTTGGACCTCAACGCTGCTTTACTACTTTCACGCTTAGTTCATAACCTCATTGAAACTTTACCTCTCAATATTGACAGTATTCATCTCTGGTCTGACTCGGCTGATGTACTCTTCTGGCTTAAAGACCATCCGTCACGTTGGGGTGTGTTTGTCACTAATCGTTGTTCAGGGATACATACCCTCTTGCCTAACGCTTACTGGCATCGTGTACGTTCAAGTGACAACCCCGCTGACGTCATTTCAAGAGGTATTGAACCTTTAAAATTAGCGTCTCATAGTTTATGGTGGAAAGGTCCTTCGTGTTTGTCAGACAATTTCGCGTCATGGTCCAAGACTCATGATGAGCTTAATTTTTGCGTAAGTCATCTTAACGTCAAACCTATTTTTATTTTAGCTGCTAATCAGGTACCATCCAGCTCTGTCGAGAATACTCCAGAGATCTTGAAACTCGTCGACGAGAATTCGTCTCTAAAAGAGTTGCGGGTGATCCGCGGTTAAGAAAGTCATCAGAGCCTGCCTCACATGCTCACGCCAGGCCACTCGAGTGCTGTATATGATAGACCGTATACGGAGTTTAGATTGTTAGGGTTTATCGCCGAGAGAAAATAATAAGTCGTAAAGACTTACAGTATTTGCTCCTACTCACTCGCAAGTAGAGTGGTAGCAAAGAAATGTGTACACGAAGCGCATTCGTGTAAATAGGCAATAATATGTCTTACTCGCAAGAAAGACACCAAAAATAGGCAATGTAAGTATAGGCAAAAGGTATATGCAAAGTAGGATGCGTAATATGATAAGATTGAGTGCTAGAAGTAGGTCTCCACTTAAGTGTCTGGTGGACACTTCGGGTACTACAATCCCGAACAAGTGCCAACTCAATTAATGGGTGAGTTGCCCAAGGCTCGAGTGTGCCCTTCTCCGCCTTTCCAGTGCTCAGGCGTCGATTACGCCGGCCCCATTCAGCTTCGTCTTACTAAGACTAGGGGAAAAGGCACCATGAAAGGTTACATCGCGATTTTTATCTGCATGGCTACCCGAGCCGTACACATCGAGGTAGTCGAAGACTACACGAGTGAAGCGTTTATCGCTGCCTTCCATCGATTTACAGCTCGTAGAGGTCATTGCAGGGAATTATAATCAGATCAGGGAACAAACTTCGTAGGTGCTGACGTTCAATTAAGAGAAATGGTCGATGCTGCGTCGTCTTTCTCATCTTATGTTGTTAGCTCTCTCGCTCAAGAAGGAACTTCTTGGATCTTCAATCCTCCCGCTGCGCCTCATTTTGGTGGTATCTGGGAAGCCGCAGTGAAATCGGCGAAACATCATATGCACCGAGTCATTGGAGAACAAGTTCCCACCTTTTCCGAACTCGCTACCCTCATGTGCCGAATTGAAGCCTGCCTAAATTCTAGACCTTTAACTGTTCTCACTGATGATCCGTCTGACCTTCATTTCCTTTCACCGTCACATTTTCTTATACAGCGTTCGTCATTTTTAGTGCCTGAAGAAGACCTCACCGACGCCAATGTGCCTCCAAGAAAACGCTGGCTTTTAGTCAGCCAGATGACGCAACATTTCTGGGCCAGGTGGTCCACAGAGTACTTGACGACTCTGCATTCACGTATCAAGTGGAGACAGCCGCAACCCTCAATCACCATGAGCGAACTCGTTCTCGTCCGCAACGAGCTTACGCCACCATCCAAATGGCCCCTCGCACGCATCACAGCCATCCATCCAGGGAGTGATGGCCTCACCCGTATCGTCGAGCTTCACACGGCCACCTCTATACTTCGACGTCCCATGGCCAAGATCGTCCGCCTCCAACCCAAGGATTGAGACCGTTCGCCAGTCTGGCGAAGGTGGGCGGAATGTTTGGTATTCAGCATTCGAGCGTACGACGCCGAGAGCGTTCCCCTTCTCTGGCTACATATACTACAAGCATGCGCGAGAGCCGCACCAATCAGAACTCGCCACGCGTCTCTCTTACCACCCCTCCATCGACCAAGATACGCAGATGGCACTTCGCAGCGCCGGCCGGCTCAGTTCATGCGCGACAGCAAGAGAGATGAAGCAGCTCACACGACTGTGCGCCTACTCTACGGCACAACTGACACGCTTTAATAAAGCAGATTTATCTCCACACGAAATGCCTTCATCTTTGAACCCGTCCAGTCCAACGATCCATTCTTCAAAAAAACATACTTGATCTACAGTATCGCTTGATAATTTTTTATTTCCTCTTTTGTCAACTAAAAGAGACTCATCATTATCTAGTAATTTAGATTTAGTAGCCAGCCAACGAGAAGAATTTGAAAATTCAGTAATTTTACGAGAGCTCCAATTCTTTGAAAGTAATTGCAAGAAGATCAATTTTTCTTTTTTTGTTACCTTTTCATCATTAAACAATTTGTTCAAATTAGAAATTATTTCATAACAATCATTTATCGAAACTTCATTTTCGTCTTTACTCTTGACAATAAATTGTATCCTGCAAGAATCACATATTTTATCTCTATCTTTCAAAAACGGAAAACGTGTCTTCATTTCTACTGAAACTAATCTCAGATTATGTGAATGTTTTGTTTCATTGTAAGGATTAAAACAACGATGAAAATTCATGATAAATAGGAGTATCAAAAAATAATTGTAATGATAATTTTATTAATTATTTCTAGAAATATAATGAAGAATACATTTTTGAGTGGCTCATAACACTTTGAAGTCGCTTCTTTGAGTATGGAGAGCAGATCTGTTAAATCCCATTTGTGATGAAAAAACGAATGAAAATTACACACATCCGCGTGTAGCACATTAACAGCGCGTTGCATTGCAGTGCGGGGAGCGCGCTCGACCTCATGGCGCTGTCTTTTCAATTTCATTACTTTTGTACCCTTCATTTCTCCAACTTGAAACTTTATGGTTTTGTAGCTTAAGACTTGTACTTTCGAATGATGCAATGCATTTTGAAAAAAATGGTAGACTTTGAGAAAAATGGCACTGAACATTCAACTTGAATTTTCATTCAGAAGAAAGCATTTTGGAGAATAAACAATAGTATCACTAGAAAGAGAAGGAAAAAATCTATCGATATATGTACTTTGTTTTTTCCTAGAGACTCAGCGAATGAATATGAGTAAGTTGAACAGAGTTCATTTTGCGCGTAAACAGCACCGCGCGCGCCCGCTGGCTCGTTTCTGGCGGACGCTCCCATATTCTTCGTCATTTTCCCCTCTCTCGGCATTACCTCTGTATGAACATAATGAGATTGTTGCAGGTGCAGACGACGCAAAGGGACGACTAGCCAAGAGAGAGAGAGAAAGAGAGCGAGAGCGCGAGGAGCATGCGTCACCCGGTAGACTCGAGAGAGAGTCTAGATTAGTCTCGCCTAGGATAGCGCCCGCGCTTCCCGCTTCGATTACGGCAGAAAATCCCGTGATGTGTACCCTGTGTGAGTGTGTGAGAGTTTGTGTTGGTGCGCACCCAGCCACGACCTCGTAGCCCGTTCCTGCGATAAGCCACCGAGAGCGAGTGACGCACCAGGAGTTGGTGCGAGCGGAAAGCTGGCGACAGCGACTACGCAACACCCGTAAGTGCCGGCTCGATACTTCTCTCTCTCTCTCTCTCTCTCTCTCTCTCTCTCTCTCTCTCTCTCTCTCTCTCTCTCTCTCTCTCTCTCTCTCTCTCTCTCTCTCTCTCTCTCTCTCTCTCTCTCTCTCTCTCTCTCTCTCTCTCTCTCTCTCTCTCTCTCTCTCTCTCTCTCTCTCTCTCTCTCTCTCTCTCTCTCTCTCTCTCTCTCTCTCTCTCTCTCTCTCTCTCTCTCTCTCTCTGACAAACGGCAACTCGGAACTCCTTCTGCGCCCGCGGGCTGCACCACGCAAGGTGTCCCTTTTTCCCCGATCAGTTTAATAAACGTAAGACTCTACTTTACACGCGCGAGTAGTTATTTACCTTACCCCGTTCTCCCTTAATAATTCAATCATTAAGAGTCGCATGCGGTGTGCATTGCATGAGGTGCGCTAGCCTCGCCGCCGCATGTACTATATTTGTAGCTGGATACTTACCGAGCAGCCGGAGAATTAATTATCCGTTACAACATACATATATATATATATATATATATATATATATATAATATATATATATAAAAATCGGGGACCCCCGTCGCACGGATTTTTAAAAAAGTATTTTTTTGACCTTTATATATATATATATATATATATATATATATATATATATTGTAACGGGATGGCTTGTGGGGGAAAATCCGAACAAGCCACAGGCCAGCGATGCCCTAGAACACGGTGCCGCGGGTGTCAGACTAAAATGACTTGCCCGGGGATCTGCTCCTGGAATCCCGAAAACAACGCGAAGATCGCACACGAACTTCGCTTTCCAACTAATTGGATCGCTGAGTGAAAAGCGCGCGCTCGAAGAGTAAAGCGCGCGGCCGCTATGCTCAGATATGAAAACGACCGGCGGAGTCGTTTTCCCGCGGAGGCGGCGGTATCCGGGAGAAGGACAGGTTGTAATGAACAACGCGACGAGTAACTAGATATCACAATATATTCACAATCACTAATCTTTACAAGCACGACGCAAGTGCTGATTAGAACAAAGAGTTAGTTCGCGCGCGACCGTTAATATTCAAACGCGCGAACTACACGGCGCGCGGCGAAGCTGCTAATTTCGCGCGCGGTGTTAAAGTACGGCGGGCTGACACACACCCCACGTACACGGCACAGAAGGCTTGCACGCGGCGATTTCCGTGCGAGCCTTTACAATAAACCCGCGAGAGGAGAGTAGAAAACTTACGTTAGGAAGGAGCAGCCGGTGCACTCGACTCTCTCTCGCTCCCTGTCGCTCGCACAGCAGTTGCGCTCTCTTTCTCTCTCTCTCTTGCTCGCTGTATCGTGTCGGCAGGCGGGTTGGCTGCCGGCTCGTCGCTCACAGTCTCGTGCGGCTCACGCGGCTCGGGATCGCTCTCTCTGTCTCTCTTTCGCACGGTCACTATATGCTGCGCCTCCACTACACTCGCGGGGTCTCACAAAGTACGATAGGACGGCGCGGACAAGTAAACTCAGGAGAGACACGGAGGAGATGTTTTACGCGCGATGGCAGACACGAATATGGCTCCCTTTTCTCGCGGGAACCAGTTAGCAGCTTCGCGACGGATGACGGGCATTTTACGCGTCGCGAGACCGATTCGCTAGCGCGGCGCGCCTCGATTCGGCTGCGCAGGAGTTGCGCGCGCGCGTTCACTACCTTCGCGCGGTAGATTAGAATCGCGGCTAGACACGCGTTACAATATAATTATCCCCCCCATCCGTTTATGGAGCCCATCCCTGTATATTAGTGCCTACAGCCCAGAGATCCCTATGGCAAGTGACTAAAGAAATAATGGACCCTGGGGTTATAGAATCTAGATCGGGCTCCATGAACGCCCGAGAAAAATATTTTATGGGACCCAGGCTCCATAAAAGAAAACGGGCTCCATAAATATGCTCATGTGTATAAAAGGGCTCCATAAATCTTTTAAAACAAATGTATATATATATATATATATATATATATATATATATATGTATTTTTTTTACCTATATATATATATATATATATATATATATATATATATATATCTATATATATATATATATATATATATATATATATATATATATATATATATATATATATATATATATATACACGGTGACCCATTTTAGTCGCCGCACTCAGATTCCTCGGAACCTAAACCAGATAGAGAAAAATGGTTCAGACAAAAGTTATAGGGGACAAAGGGGACCACATAATGGCGCTAACGTCTTTGACCTTGAGCTTGACCTTTGAGGTTATTTCATGGTCAAAGTGGTTTTCTCATATGGAAACATCTAGTTTTGACCCCGGATTCGGAAAGAGCGGGAAATTTTACGTTCAAAATCATATTGAGAAATTTTTTCCAAGGTCATTTCAAGGTCTAATCTAGGTCAATCTCAGAAAAGTCCGTTTAAAATCGTTTTTTTCCATGAACCACAGGCTAAGCTGGTTCAAATTGATCGTAGGCTTAATAGAGGAACCCGAAACTTATACATCCTAGTAAACAAAACTCAAACTCGCACATCCTAACCCCATACACTTCATGCTCTCACATGCTGAACTGTTACATCCCGGTCCCACAACCATACCCCACACCCCCCAGTACCACACATCCCTACCCCACGCATGCTAATCCCATACACCCCAAACCCACACATCCTGAACTCTGAAAAATTTTTCTCAAGGGCAAAATGATTTTTTAACGGAAACTTTAAGATCGTTGAAGCTTCTGTTATAAATGTATTAACATTACTTTTTGCGCTACACAGAAACAACGACGTGGACGTAGTAAGGATTGTTTCCTATGGGGTGCTTAATTAAAGTGAGTCCCTTGCCTCTCACTGGTCGGGGTGCTTGATTATAGTGAGTCCCCTTGCCTCTCACTGTTCGGGGTGCTTGATTATAGTGAGTCCCCTCGCCTCTCACTAATGTAAATAAATTTTTATTTAACCTCGAAGCAAGTGTTTGAAATGGCGACCATTTGCTTCAAGGCACATAGTCAAACGCCTTTGAAAATGGCGAACTGTGTTCTGCAAAGTTTGTCTCGGAATGGCAGCGCATGCTCGACGAATCCTATGCTCTTGTAGTGGGTTGTTGCTCAAAAACAGCATTTTTTAAATACCCCCATAAATAGAAATCTGGTGATGTAAGATCGGGTGAGCAAGCAGGCCAGTTAACTGAACCTCCTCGACCAATCCATCTGTTACCATAGTGCTCATTCAAAACAGCCCTTACAATTCGAGCGAAATATGGTCCTGCGCCGTCCTGCTGGAGCCACATTCTTCGTCGCGATTCTAAATCAACATCTTCCATCAATCCAGGTAGTTCATCTCTTATTAGCGTCAAATTGGTATGTTGATTTACATTTGCTTCAAAAAAATAAGGGCCAATCAAATATCCATTGATAATCCCGCACCATACCATAATACTTCAACGTCTTTGATGGTTTACAGTTCTGACCCAATGAGGATTCACATCAGACCAATAATGGCAATTATGTCTATTCAATTCCCTATCACTTTGAAATTATGCCTCATCAGAAAAAAGAACAAAGTTAAAAAAGTCTGGATCATTTTCTATCATTTGTAAAACCCATTGGCAAAACACAATACGCTGTTGGAAATGCTGAAACTGTAGCTCTTGAACAAAAGTAATATCATACGCGTGATATTGAAGCACCTTCATAATTTTTAAAAAAGTATTTCTTGGAATACCAATTTCCCTTTCGACTCGACGAGCGCTAATGTGTGGGTCAAGATGAATTATTGCAAGGATAGTTACAACTCGATTATCATTTTCATCATACTCATGGTGCCTACGTTGGCGAACCATGTGTCCACCACGAGCTCTTTGAGTTAAACGTCTGTTAGCTCTATCGTCAGGATGTCGTCTGTCAGGATAGCGTTCAGCATAAAGTCTTGCCGGACCACGTGGATTATTTTGGCTTGCTCCTAAAACCAAAATCATATCAACGATCTCGTTGGGCGGATAGTCAGCGATTTCAGAGCCAGCTATTAATTACTATTAAATTTAAATAGTAAAATGGTATCAAAAATATTAATAATTATAAGGCTCGCCCGTATACGGTCGCGCCTAAAAAGGAAAAACGTTGGAAAATTACGATAACTTTAATTAGCTAACTGTAATTGCCATAAATACTTCGTTTGTCACACTTATTTAATTTTAAATTTTAAAATAAAATAATCGTTAAAAAATTAAAGGTATTCAATTGAATAAAGCATTATTTCTTATTTTAATTGCAAAGAAAACTAAAACTGCCTTTTATTTTTTTGTTTTATGTAAATAATGTGAATTAGTAGCGTTCGAATTTCAGAAATACTAATTTTGATAATGTAATCATTAAAAACACATCTACGAAGAAAATAGGTTCCGTCAATGATTCTTTTAAATTTATTTTTCAGGTTCTAGCAGGATAGTGGAGCACCACATTTCACACTCATAATAACAGCATTTTTTAATAAACACTTTAGTATTAGATGGATTGGTTGAAGAGGTCCGGTGAAATGGCTTACTTCTTCATCCCATACTTACCATCAGACTTTTGGTTATGGGGGTATTTGAAAACTGCTATTTTTGAGCAACAACCCACTACAAGAGCAGATAGGATTTGTCGAGAATGTGCTGCCATTCCGAGACAAACTTTGCAGAACACAGTTCGCCATTTTCAAAGGCGTTCGACTATGTGCCTTGAAGCAAATGGTCGTAATTTCGAACACGTGCTTCGACGTTAAATAAAATTTTATTTACATTAGTGAGAGGAGAGGGGACTCACTATAATCAAGCACCCCGAACAGTGAGAGGCAAGGGGACTCACTTTAATTAAGCACCCCAAAGAAAACAATCCTTACTACGTCCACGACGTTGTTTCTGGGTAGCGCAAAAAGTAAGGTTAACACATTTATAACAGAAGCTTCAATGATCTTAAAGTTTCCGTTAAAAAATCATTTTGCCCTTGAGAAAAATTTTTCAGGGTTCAGGATGTGTGGGTTTGGGGTGTATGAGATTAGCATGCGTGGGGTAGAGATGTGTGGTACTGGGAGGTGTGGGGTATGGTTGTGGAACCGGGGTGTAACAGTTCAGAATGTGAGGGCATGAAGTCTATGGGGTTAGGATGTGCGAGTTTGAGTTTTGTTTACTAGGATGTGTAAGTTTTGGGTTCCTCTATTAAGCGTACGATCAATTTCAACCAGCTTAGCCTGTGGTTCATGGAAAAAAACGATTTTAAACGGACTTTTCTGAGTTTGACCTAGATTTGACCTTGAAATGACCTTGGAAAAAATTTCTCAATATGATTTTGAACGTAAAATTTCCCGCTCTTTCCGAATCCGGGATCAAAACTAGGTGTTTCCATATGAAAAAATCACTTTGACCTTGAAATAACCTCAAAGGACAAGTTCAAAGTCAAAGGCGTTAGCGCCATTATGTGGCCCCCTTTGTCCCCTATAACTTTTGTCTGAACCATTTTTCTCTATCTGGCTTAGGTTCCGAGAATTCCGGGTGCGGCGATTAAAATGGGTCACCGTGTATATATATATAATAAAGGTAAAAAAAATACTTTTTTAAAAATCCGTGCGCACGGGGGTCCCCGATTTTTTTGGTTTTGAGATATTTTATCGAACTTATCAAAAAAATGATTTCTGCCAATTTTTAGGGTCCAATATTCAAAATTGACGTCAGGAGCTCGTCATAAAGGTGCAAAAAAGGTCATTTTTTATGCATTTTTTGGTGTTTCTCAAACTTTTTTTAAATAAGTTCATTCATATCAATTTGCAATTTATCACTGGGTTTTTTCTTCGTCTTGACTTGAACTTTACAGATATATTTTTTTTGAAAACCAAAATTTATGTATACATGTCCAAATTACCACATTGCTAAAGTCACCTTTTTGACATGTTAACAATACTTTAAAGCGATTTTTCGTGCATTAGTTGTAATCGCACGCCAATCTACCCAAGGGCGTTCGAAAGAGGGTGAAAAACCCTTTCTATTTCACTGGGATATCATAAAAAACGGTTTAAAAATACAGTGCGTGTGTTAGTTTGAATTTCGCAGATTTTGAAAAAATAGCCATTTTTACGAATTTCAAACCAGTGCGAAATTTTTGTAGCAACTTTTATTTGGCTGAAAACTATTGGAAAGTGTTCTTAAACATACCTGAAAAAAGTCCAATTAGACCGAGCATGGATATCAAACGATTTCCTATTGATTCGAGCTGATGAATTATGATATTTTTTTAATTTCGGTGTCTAAATTACTAAGCACTTTCTACATTTCTAGACCATTTCCTTAAACCTTTAGGATAATTAAAGAAATTTTTGCATTATTGATTAAAATATACTTCTGAAGTCTTTAATAAAGCTTTGTGAGATACATCTATGTGGTCTTAAAGCAGATATAGCGGTTTGAAGTTTAGAAAAAGAAATGGTACCATAAGATAAAATGCCCATTCTTTTTTTCGCCGCAGCGCCCAGATCTGTATAATAAATAATACTTTAAATTACTAAAATTATACTCTTAATTACTTAATATAATATTTTGATTAATGTAATATGTAAGTCAGAACTGTAGCTTAATTGGTCCACAGTAGCTTGAGGTACAGCCTTAAAAAATTGTAAAATTTGTTATTTTCTGCTATTTATAGTTCTGTTTTACAATTTTGCTAGATTTGAAATTGAGAGAGGCACATAAATTTTGTGATATAGTTTATAATAGCTATGTAAGGTATACCAGGAACTATGTTAATTTTTCCTGCATATGTAGGTATAGAAACAATGTATTTTATTATTCACTATAACCAGTTTCTATTACGTATGGAAACCCTCATTTTCGCGGTATCTTCCTTCGTGGAAGAGATAGTGGCAGTGGCAGTATCTCTTTCCCTTTCGAATTAGTGCAGTTCACATGTGTAAAGGAGTGTCTACATCAAGTGCCGTGTGCCATGTACTGTCTACAGTGTCACGAGTAAAAAAAATGTTGTCGAAAATCTATTAATCGATGTAACCACAAATTAAATAGAACCGTGTTCTGACGCCGGATTATCGATCTGTGGTTGCATTAGATTATTAGATGTTCAACATTTTTTTTTTACTTGAAACATTCATACATTGCGTCCGGTAAACGGCATACGGCATATAACATGGACCTTTGATTCCAACTGTGCGAGAAAGAAATCCTGTCGCTATCGGCTATCCCTCTCTTTTTCTAATGTCGATCCCTCTCATTGAATGCACAGTCTATCTTTCAAGTCTATGGTGCTAACCGACTGTGTTCATGTGGTATACGGAAACTCATTTATAACTGTTAAACTGTTATTATTTCGACTATTTAGATAGAAAAATTTGCAAGATTTACACTGAATACAAAATTTAAGGTTAATATTAAATTTTTGTTGTTTAAACTGTTATTTAAAATAACAGTAATTGAAGACTTCTATGGAAAAAAGGTGTATCTCAAAAAATCACATTTCGGGAAAATCATATTTAAAGTTTTATATATTTCTGTAGTATTAATATAAATAAATAAAATGCTTAACCCTTACAGATATAATCTACGTTATCTGAAAAATTATAAAGCATATTTATGAGTTTGAAAAAAAAGCTGCTATAATAACTCTACAAAAAAGCAAAATGTTAAAGATACGCCCTTTTTCTGTTCAACAGGTTTTTTTTTAAAAAGGAAGGGAATTTAAAGTTTCTTTTTGAAATTATATATTTTTCAAAATTTTTTTTAATAAATACAAACGTATAAGAAAAAGGTTTTAATACAAAAAATTCGCCGCTGCAATAAGTATGATAACAAATTATAATAATACATAATTCTGATACAATAAATTATTTGAAACGATATTGAAATGATATTGAAATGATACTGAAATGATATTCAAACAATATTGCAATATATTTCAAAGGCATAAATAAATTTCCTTATGTTTCAATAATCTGACGAAGTTTTTCTGCATTGTTTTTCTTTAAATATTTCAACACACATTTCAAATTATTGATTTTAGCACTTTTTAGAAGAGCTTTTGAAACTCGTTTCAACAAAAAATCTATTAGCAAAATGTTTTCTGGATTACTCGAAAAATGTAATAGATGAGTTGAAGTGTAGTACAGAGGTATGTCAACCCAAGATTAGATGTTCCTCTAAGATATCTGAATATTCTTTTTACATCTTTCCAATCCTCTTCTGTTGGATTTAATTGTCGTCTGGATAAATAGTTGACTGCAAATGCGATATCTGGTCTTGTGGCTCCTTCCAGATACAGCAAACTTCCAATCGCTTCTCTGCATGGTGCTTTGGTTTTTATTTTTGATTCTTCTGATTCGTTCAAGTTTTCTTCACTTCTGAGTTCTCTGTTTTTAACTTGTCTTGTCACCATAGGTGTTCTCTGAGTTTTGCTTTCTGTCATGTTAAATCTTTCCAAGATTTTCTCTATATATTCCGTCTGTTTTAAAATGCCAAGATTTTATTTTGTCTGTCTCTGATTATTCTCATTCCTAAAATGTTTTCTGGTTCTCCTAAATCTTTCATTTTAAATACAAGACTTAGCTTCTCTCTGATTTCTTCTAATTTCTGTTTGTCATTACCTGCTAGCAGTATGTCATCTACGTATAAAATTAACATAACTACTTTTCCATCTTTCCTCCAGGTAAAGAAGCATGGTTCATTTATATCCTTTTCCAGTCCTAATTTTAGTGCTTCTTCTGAAAACCTGACATTCCATCTTTTTGAACTGATTCTTAAGCCGTATAGAGATTTCTGTAGTTTGCAAACTTTTGTTCTTCTGATTTCTGCATCACAGTTGATACCATCTGGAATCTCCATATATATTTCCTCTTCCAGTATCCCATTCAGGAAAGCCGTTTTAACGTCCATCTGACATACTTCTAAGTCGTATTTATTTATTATGGCTAACGCCGCTCTGATTATCGCTAATCTGGATACTGGCGCGTATGTTTCTTTCAGTTCATATTCGTTTCTGTCTTTAAATCCTCTGATTACTAACCTTCCTTTATAAACATTTTCTCCTTTTTCTCCTATTTTATTTTTGAAGACCCATTTCGAGTCTATTATGTGAACCTTTTTGCCATCTTTTGTTTTGAAGGGTCTATCAACAAATTTCCAAACTCTGTTTTCTTCTATTGATTTAATTTCCTCGTTTATAGCTTCTGACCGCTTTACTTTATCGTCTGATGCCATGGCTTATGTGTACGTTGTTGGATCTTTATTGATGATTGCGATAAAAGCATGTCTGATTTCATCCTCTGAATTGTTTCTATCATTTGTTGATTCAAGGTTTGATGCCGTCACTTTGTTATTTATTTTTAAACTTATATTTTCTAATTGTTTTGTCGTTTGGGTTCCTCTGATTGCCATGTATTTTTCTTTGTTTTCCATGGTTTTCGCATTTCTTCCGGGTTGGTTGCGTTTCTTTGCTTCTGAGTCATCTGGTTCTTTGTTTTCTGTTTTTCTCTTCTTTGGCTTCTTACGTTTTTGTTTCTTTTCTGATTGCTTTTCCTCTGGAATTTTCTTGATTCTCTTCTGCTTGAGTTTCTATCTCTTCTGATTGTATTGGTACTATTCCTTTTTCTGGATCGTTAGAATCTTCTATTTCTTCTGATTTGTTGTTCTCTTCTGAATTATGTTTGTAGATATCTTTATAAACTAATTTCTCATTACATCTGACATGTCTGGAGTGAAGGAATTTTACAGTTGAAGGATGCCAAAGGACGTAGCCTGTTGGCGAGTACCCTACCATTATAGCTTTTATTGCTCTCTCCGAGAACTTCGTTTCGGATATTGGTATTTTGGCATATGCTATACATTCAAATCTTCTGTTTTTCTCTAAGTGATTTTTACCTTTTGGAGTTAACATATTTATTGGAGTTTCTGAGTTTAACCACTTATGTGGTATTCTATTGTACAAGTGAACTGCAGCTTCTACTCCCAATATCCACATGATTTCTGGTAGGCCAGAATCGTTCATTAAAGCTCTGGTTTTATTTTGTAGCGTTTTATTAAATCTTTCTGCAGTTCCATTCAATTCGGGTGTGTGTGTGGTGGTGCTGCATTATACTCTATCTTTCCTTTTTCCATTACTTCTGAAAATTTTCCTCCGATGAATTCTGTTCCATTATCTGCTCTGATATAACAGACTTTTTCATCTTTGCCTAATAGATTTCTCATTGTTATTAGGAATTTTTCTAGACAATCCCCAGCCTGATTTTTATGTTTCACAGAGTATGCTTTAGCAAATCTCGTGTGATCATCTATAAACACTATTATAAACCTGTTCCCACCAGGAAATGAAGCTGGCTTTATGGGTCCCATTCTGTCCGTGTGTATTATTTCCATGGGTCTGGATCCTCTGGTTCTGTCTTCTGAGAAAGGCACTTTTCCATCTTCGCCATGATACACACTTCGCAATCCATAATGTCTTTGTCGAATTTAATTCCTTTTAGTTTTTCATCTGATTTTTGCATCTGTTTGAGATAACCTAAAGAAGCATGACCTAGCCTGATATGCCATAGGATGCCTTCATTTAATTTGCTCTTTTTGTTATCCTCTGATTTTTCATTATAGTCCAAAATTTCCATTGACTCATTTATGCTCATGCTATCTAGGTTATGTATTTTTCTGTTTAAAATTCTTTCATCTAAATCGAAGTCGCTAGTTTGAGGGCCTCTGATATTTGATTTTGTTTGAACGAGTTTTTCTCGATTCTCCCTCCCAATCTCAGACGTGTTTGTTTCAAGTATCTCTGTGTTCTCTTCTGATAATTTGTTTGAATCTAAGTTCATAACATCCGTCTAAGGTTGTTGCAGAAACTCGTCTAAAGTAACTAACCTAGCCAAGCATCAATATTTTTCGTAATCTGAATTTATATTAACTGATAAGAATTTTTCTATCGGTCTTACAGTCTTACAAATTAAATTAAAATAATTAATATTTATGGCAGTCAGATTGCCCTTGTTTATAATCACCCCCGCAGAATCTGAAATAAAAACTTCATTAAAACCTGGAAAAAAACTTTGTTAGCAAAGGACGATCTGACTGCCCACCACCACCACATTGTCCAACGTTTCGAGCCCGCTCCGGCTCCTCCTCAGGGACTGATGGTGGGCAGTCAGATCGTCCTTTGCTAACAAAGTTTTTTTCCAGGTTTTAATTAAGTTTTTATTTCAGATTCTGCGGGGGTGATTATAAACAAGGGCAATCTGACTGCCATAAATATTAATTATTTTAATTTAATTTGTAAGACTGTAAGACCGATAGAAAAATTCTTATCAGTTGATAGTAAATTGCAGTCGACATAAGTAATATTTTTAACTGAATTTATATTGTTAATATTTCTTTGTTTTTCTACTTCTAAGTTTATTATCCAATTTGGTCTTTCATATTTCCCTGTAATATATTCAGCCCCTGTATTTTTATCAAAGATTTTTAGAATTTCATCATCTAAATAAATTCCTAACCCTACATCTGCAAAACGTCTGAGGGAAATTAAGTTCTCTGATATGTTTCCTGCTGATATTACATTTTTCAAAATAATTATTTCATCTTTATTAATATTCGATTTTACTACTACATTTCCTTTCCCATCTATTTCTATGTTTGCTGAATCATTTTTGTCCGCGCTTCTGATAAACTTTCCCGTGCATTGTTTAAAATCGCTCAATATTATACCCTTATTCACAATATAATCGGTAGCACCTGAGTCTGCGATAAGTGTGATTTGTGTTTGTGACTTTAACTAATTTGTAACCGTACCTGCAATATACGCTGTTGCTCCTTGCTTTAGAGTGTTCTGTGCTGCGTCTCTCCCGCCTCGATTACCACCTCTTTTAAAAACCCTACCTCTGAAATTTCCCTTTCCACCAGCTCTTATAGTATTACCTCTGCCTCTGTTATTACCTCTTCCTCTGAAGTTTTTATTACCTCTGAACTGTGTGTAATTGTTTGTGTAGTTTTGTGTCGTTTGGTTTTTCAACTGGATATTATCATACCTTCTGGGTTGTTGATTTGCCCCCTTGCTGGGGAAATCTGGACCTTTGTGGCCCACTTCTGCATTGAAGATGTAGCAGAACCACAATTTGTATTGTGCCAGCGGACAATTGGGGGCCATATGCCCCTGCTTGTTACATCTGAAGCACTTGACATGTGGTGCCGATTGCAACTCTGGTCTTCCTTGTCCCTCTGGTTTCCTTAGAGCTAAATTTGCCTTTGATCCTCTGTTCTCCTCTGAGTTCTTCTTCTCTGCTTCTAACTGTAAAAGAAATGATTTTATTTCTTCTAAAGTCATTTCTTTGTTGTCAGTTTGTCTTCTGATTAAGCAAGCGGAACGGAGTTCAGGATTATCAGATGAGACAGCTTGATAAAACGCTGATCTCTTTTCCTCCTCAGATAGTGGCACACTTGTATCGCAGCTCTCATACTCTTTGATAATAGTGTCAAATCTATCGCAAAATTCATTTACATTTTCCTTTTTAAATATCTTTAAGCGATACAATTGAGTCCTAACCGAAAAAGCCGTTACGTTTGCTTCAATTCTTCTGAATTCTCTGATCTTACTTAAAATTTCTTTGGGGTCTTTTATATTCAAAATTTTCTTATGATAATATTCGTCTAGATGATTTATAATTATGTATCTGACTAACGAATTTCTCATCTCTAATTCTTTTTCATTCAAGTTTATTGGGGCTATCTCTTTATCATCGATTATGTCCAATAAATCGTTAGATCTTAGCTCTGAATGAAGATAATCTAACCACACATTTAAAACTACTTTTTGAGTCAATTTATAGTCTCTTTTAATATTTAACTTTGAGCTATTTTTATTTGATTCAAACGTCTGAGTAAAATTTTTAAAAGACTCATTAAAATCGCCTATCATTCTGTTTTGTTGTGTTAGTGTGTTACTCACGTCTGTCTCTGAGTTTGCATTATCGTCTGAATTTAAGCCGGTGGAATTTAGAGTGGTTTGTGGTACCTCGAGTCCTCTGATTTTTGCAGTTTCCAGTTCCACCAATTTTTCCAGGAGATTATGCTGCTTCTCCATCAGTTCCTTCATCTGTCCCATCATTTGCTTCTGCGTCTCGTGGTTTTCTTTCATGGATTGGAACCACACGTCTACGTCGTGTTTAGCTCTTCTGGATGGTTTTATGATGGGAGGGTGTGGTGGACCAGGCGGCGTATGTGGAGATTGTGATCTTGTTTTCTCATCTGAATATATGTAAACAATTGTTCTTATAAATATTTGGTCTTTTTAATATTGTCTTATAAATTCATCTGCATTAATCTGATTACAATGAAAAGTTGACAGATCTGTATTCTGAATTTCTTTAAATAATTGTTTACATTCTGCTCTAAATAATAGTAATATTAATTTTGTTATATTGTCTTTATAATTATCGTGATATAATTTTATATGAATATAATTTTTATTACACTGTGTAAATGACTTTATTTTGTTTTAGAGAGGTATAAATTTTATTAAAAATTTTGTAATTTGAATATATATATTCTCTTATATATATGATTAAAATGAATTACTTTGTTCGTCGCCGGTCTGAGTTTGTTGCTTCTCTGGCGTCTTATGTCCTTCTGATATTCTGAATTTTCTTCTTTTTCTCTCTCTTACTGGTTCTGGATTTCTGAATTCTGTAATGCCAAATATTTATTCTGAATTATATTCTTATTATTTGTTTATTTATATTGTTGCTTCTCCCCGTACTAGACCGCACAGCAAGTCTAGCAAGGTCGAAGCTCGTCGTTACTTCCGTGTGTACCAGGCCAGCGCTCGTGCTCCCTCCGATCCTGACGTCACGCACAGCAATGACGCCAATAGTGTCAGAGAGTTGGCCGTGCACTTACACTGTCCCAATAATTCACTAGGTTGTAACGACTTTACATGAGGGCAAGAATTCTCTGTACAACAGTATCATCTACGCCTCATGTTGTCAACACAGTGTATATATCGTGTCTGGTTTTACTTCTTAGAATTGTGTATGCGTGCTTATGTGCGCACCGCTGAGACTAAGTCTCCGCGATTCAAAATGGCGTCTGAATTTCTATTCACGTCTCAACCGCGCGAGTGCGTCCAAACGCGCACACAGCACGCACGTCACAGTGATTCCTCTCTCCCTCCGAATCTCTGAATTCAATTCTCAATCTGAATACACGCACCAAGTATTTACGATTTGCGCCCGCACTACATTTACATCGCACTCCGCGTCGGTCTATTTTTACGTTCTCGTTTGGAAGAATTTACTTCTGATACTTCTGAATTTACTCTGAATCTGATTCTTTTTTTTTTTTTTTATTTATCGCAAAATTAGAGCCACCTTTCGCGTATTTTTAATTAGCTCTTCGCTATTGTAAAAACTTACGTTCGAAAAAAACTCTCGCCATGCAGTCAAAAACTCAACATGGCCGCGTCTTTAGGTTAGCCTCGCATATAACTCAGGTACTCACCGATCTTCTGAATCCGATCTTGCAAAAAAAAAACTCACAGCGTGGGTGGGCCTATAACCTATTGGAGTGTTATAAATAAAAAGGTCAAAACACTATATAAAACAATAAAACTCTTTATTGAGACTCTGAGTAGGTTGGTGGTAGCACAGGGTGTATTGAAGGCTATGCGTCTGTAGTCTTCGGCGTTCGGCACGAGAGAAAGCGGTCGCTGGTGCTCGCACGTTGTAGGCGAGGGGTAGAGGGGAAGACCGCAGGCTGTCCGCTGCGCTGCTCTGCACGACTCGTGGCGCCATCCCATAGTCGCGGGCGTGCAACACCAGCTCCTCGCTGTGTGTGATATGTAGCGGCTTGCTACGTTGCGTGATCCCGAAGCACATTTCTTACAATTTCGCATCTCGAGATACGCCCTTTTTCCATAGAAGTCTTCAATTACAATTATTTACTTGATATATTTTTACTTGAGGGTATTTATAATAATAATTGATTTCGACAGGATGGATGATATAAACAATTGTAGCTTTTGTCAATTTTTAAAGAGTGACTCGGAATGTTCCTCTCTAAAGAAAGTTCTTCATAAAATTAGAGATCTTACAGGAGGTGATAAAAAACTTCTGTATTTAAGAGTACCTGGGTTACAAAACATTGATGATGGATCCATTTGTGATGATCATTGCAGAAGATTCTTACTTTTCTATTCCTCATATCAAAAAAAAATGTATTGATCCATATAATCAACACTCAAAAAATATTACAGTTAATTTAAAAGAAGTGAGTTTAAATTTTTTAGAAAATGGTGGATATGGTTGTAATGTAAATATTATACCAGGACAAAAAGTTTGTAAAAACTGTTATAGCAAACTAAACGATGAAGTTAAATCTTATCAAAACCAATCCATTTATTGCAGTGATCCATTTGAAAAACACAGGGTAAAGATTGTTAATGACTTGAATTATTTAGATCATGAGAATATAGAACACTTAACAACAGTTTATGATAAGAATTTCACTTCTCAACATAAACTATGTAGGACTTGTGGTATTCGAATAAAATCAGATATTTTAGAGTACAGAAACCAAATCAGGACAGTTACAACTTTATCAGATGAGAGTAAAGAAAATTCTAGTCGGAATAGCATTAAATCAACAAATGAAAGTACGCCAATATCAGAATTTTGTACAAATACTCAGAACAAAAGAAATCTTGATACAATTCTTGATACTTTTAACATTGCTCCTTTTAAACGACAAAAGATCAATGATAATGTACTTGTAAAGAAAAGTATTAGTATTATACAGAATGTCACGAAACAGACCTCAGAAACGTTTGAGAAAGTTTATAATATAAAATTGTCAGAATTTAAAAATATAAAAGAAATGAGTGATGAAAGTTTGTGGTTTAGAAGTATGATTTCAGATATTCAAACAAAATTTGCTACTTCTACTTTTAATGAAAAAATTAGCTTATTGACTTTGTTGCCTAGTGAATGGAATTTTCTCAAGGTCAATATGTATATTAAATGCACATATTATATGTTCACTGAAGCCAGACAATTAAAACTAAAAGGTAGATATATATTCATCAATTTTATATATTTTTCTACTCATAACTTATTTCATCAACATTTATATATAGCAATACAAGCAATTAAGGGTGTCAGACACCTTTAGATTTTTCTCCATGAAAGGACCTGAAAAAAATAAATTTTGATAATTACAAATATGTAAAAGTAATATTCTAACAGTATATTATGGCTCTGGCGTTACTTGCGGGTCCAGAATTTTCAGGGATTTTGATAATCAGAGTCTCAAAATGTTCGTATTTTATCTCTTCATTAACTGAAAAGTTGTGTGAATTTAAATTTATATGAGTAAATAATTTTTTACGACCAAGAACTGCTTAAAAAACTTAATATAGCTTAAATTAGAGCTGTTTTTGGCCATAAAAAATTATTTATTCAAATAAATTCATACAGCTCTTCAGTGAATGGAGAGATAAAATACCAAAATTTTGAGATGCTGATCATCAAAATCCTTAAAGATCCTGGACTTGCAGGTTACGGTAGAGTCAAAATTTTACGTCGTGTAGAAAACATCTTTAAAGATACATTTACTAAAATACTTCTTTATTTCTTCTTATTTATTTCTTAACTTTGTCTCTACCCTGAAATATAAAAAAGTATTGTTTTGATCTTAAAATATTTTTTATTCGGGACCAATATTCTGGTACCTCAGTATACAGTATATCAAACTTGTAAGCTATGAGCACACGTAGCAGCAACAATATTCGCATGAGTCAGTCAAGTTTGTTAAGTGGTTTAACATAAAGATCCTTTGGTGCCTTTGATCCGAATTTTTTTAATAATCTTTATTACATATATTATATTATCATATACTGAAGTTGATGTAGAATATCATTAAAAATATTACTTATGTCGACTGCAATTTAATATCAACTGATAAGAATTTTTCCATCGGTCTTACAGTCTTACAAATTAAATTAAAATAATTAATATTTATGGCAGTCAGATTGCCCTTGTTTATAATCACCCCCGCAGAATCTGAAATAAAAACTTAATTAAAATCTGGAAAAAACTTTGTTAGAGATATATATGGGATTTATGGGAAGGTGGTGAAAGATTATTGCTCAAAATGGGTAAAAATGGTTTTAAGGATTGTAATTTTAAAGGAGCAACTCACTTTTCTTCTAAGGTGTAAAAAATCAAATATTTTTCCTAAACATATTGGAAAAAAATTTGATGATAAGGGTTTTTATCGGGATTACAATAAAAGAGTTTCTTATGATCTACGGAAAAATAATTTCTTTTTCAAAAATAAATTACTTAACTTAGAAATTAGAGATTTGAATTTTGAAATTAATCGTTTGAATAAATATTTATTAGAGCTTGAAAGATATTTATATAATAAAATAGAACAGAATGATTTGCAAGAATTTTTTCGTGGTCAAAAGAGGCACTTTGAAAAAGTAAAATATAACCATAGGAGTAAATTAAAAAGAAAATTTGAATATTTAAAGCATAGAAAACACTCTCAGGTCAATCAAACTAACAATGTTAATAAGGATTGGTTTAGAAATTTAACTGACAAAGTAATACCAGAAGAAGTGGTAAATATCATGTCAAAGGGTGCTAAATTTGGAATATCATATTCAAGTAAATCTCTTCCGATCAAGAATATCATCGCTGAGGTAGAAAGTAGTATGAGTAGTTTTAATCTGGAGTTTAAAAAAGAATGTAGGAGTTCTTTAGTTAAAGTTGTTGATAATTTTAAAAGAGAACATAGATTTGATAATTATTTGAACAGTAATTTATTCCATGAATTAAAAATAACGAAGAAATTCTTGAGAGAGAATCCGAATATGATCTTCCAAAAAGCAGATAAAGGAAATGTAACTGTAGTTTCAGATAAAAGGGATTATATTAATAAAATTCAACTTATGTTGGAGGATGATACCACTTATGTGAAAATTAGGAATCCACATATCAATAGACTACAAGATAAATTGAAAGAATTATTGATGCATTGGAAAACAAAAGCTTATATTAAAGATAGTATGTTTAAATATTTAAAATGTGAAAGTGGCACCGTAGCTAAATGTTATGGGCTTCCTAAGATTCACAAAGAACAGTTGACATATAGAATAATAATATCATCGATAAATTTTCCGACGTATAGACTTGCTAGATTTTTGTCTAATATATTGTTCAAGATAGTGGGTAAAACAAATTCATATATTAAAGATAGTTGGAGTTTTTATGGTATAATGAAAGATATTATTATTCCGAATGATCATAGGATGGTTTCATTGGATGTAGTATCTTTGTTTACAAATATACCTTTAGAGTTGTTGAATGATATTATACAAGATAAATGGTCTGAAATTAAAGTACATACTAGTTTAACAAAAGATGAATTTATAAAGGCACTTAATTTGGTTTTTAAAAACACAATTTTTTCTTTTGATAATAGTCTATATGAACAAAGATATGGTTGTCCAATGGGATCACCTTTGTCACCTGTTATAGCCAATTTAGTAATGGAAAAATTGGAAAGTATTGCTTTGTCTAAGTTGGTTTTTCAGCCAATTATTTTTAAAAGATATGTTGATGACATTTTTGCAGTTGTACCAGAATGTTTTGTGGATGAAATGGTGGATGTGTTTAATTCTATCCATGATAGAATTAAATTCACAAAAGAAGTTGAGAAAGATTATCAATTGAGTTTTTTAGATATTAGAGTCATTAGAGGTAATAATAATAGAGTGAAATTAGATTGGTATAGAAAACCTACATGGTCAGGTAGATTTTTAAATTTTGATTCTCACCACCAATTCGGAAACAAGACAGGTGCGATCAAAGGTGTCATTGACAGAGCGATTAAATTGTCACATAAAGATTTTAGGAAAAAGAATTTAAATTTAGTTAGAGAAACATTTATTAAAAATAGTTATCCCGTAAAATTTATTGATAAAATGATTGATGAGAGAGTGTGGGAAATTTATAATGGTGGATTGAAGCAGCGGGTAGATAATCAAACAAGGAATAGAAATGGAAAGAATGCATATTTCAGTTTACCATATGTTAGAGGTTTGTCGGAAAGGATTAGAAGGGTTTTTAGTAAACATAATATTCAAGTTTTCTTTAGAAATGATAATAATTTAGAAAGGTTATTTAGTAATTGTAAAGACAAGGATGATAAATGTTTGAAATCGGGAGTTGTTTATAAAATTAATTGTAGGGATTGTAATGGTTGTTATATTGGTCAAACGGGTAGATATTTGAAAAAGAGAATATATGAACATCAATATAGTTTACGCAGCTCAAGTTGTACATCGGGTTTGAAAGAACATTGTTTAAATAGTTTGCATTCTTTCGATTTTGGGAGTGTGGATATTTTGGAACAGGGGATTAAGAATAAATATAAGAGGGAAAGCCTTGAAAGTATTCACATTCTAAGAAATCGGAATAATGTAAATTTAATGATAGAGTCAAGTAAATTAGATAACATTTATCATTCTTTATTAATTTAAGTGAGAATGGCAAGTTGGAGAGGGGAATGTGGAGGGTGGTGGGATAAGAGAAAAGAAGGGGGTATGGGTGCATGGTAGGCAGTCAGATCGTCCTTTGCTAACAAAGTTTTTTCCAGATTTTAATTAAGTTTTTATTTCAGATTCTGCGGGGGTGATTATAAACAAGGGCAATCTGACTGCCATAAATATTAATTATTTTAATTTAATTTGTAAGACTGTAAGACCGATGGAAAAATTCTTATCAGTTGATGTAGAATATGTTGAAAAATTCAAAAATCTAAATGCATGTTATCAAGTCACACTTTATGTAAAGAAGGTGCTGATTCACAGTGTTTATATGAAATGACAGCTGTACATATTTACACTGATGCTAGCAGACGTTTAGGTATATAGGTTACAATCAACTCTGCTACAATGAAGGATTGTGGCTGTCGATAAGTCAGATTTAGTTTCAGAATCAAATTTTTTTTTGTCAAATATCCCGTCCATAAATTATCTTATAGGTATTTATTTTTTATCTTAATATGAATGTTTAAAATATAATTTTCTTGATGCCCTGGTGGAAAGTACGTGGTTTCGCCATTGTTTTCGATGGCGAAAGAAGGACATTTAACCATTGATTCTGAGTTGGTAACTAGGCAACTGTAGACTTTATTAATAGATTGTTTTAGAGGTTTTGTCAACATATTCAAAGTCATTAACCTATATTTACAACAAAAACTATCACTTCTCATCATCAAGGTACACCCGATGGTCATTGATTCTAGCAATGCATGTCCCGTTAGTGGCACTCACACATAACCTTTTGAATGTTCATATCATTTTCGAGGTATGTTAACGATTTAAATATTGTGTGTGACAGTCACTAACGGGATATGCATTGTCAGAATCAATGCGGCCCATCGGGTATACAAGTGATTTATATTGCTTTAATTTGTGAAATGGATAAAAGATTGTTCGTTAATAATATGTCGCACTTTTTATGAGAATTTCTTCTTGAGTGATCACTTATTTTTTCAGATACAAATAAAGTAGTTGACTTTGTTGCTGCAAATGGAGCAAAAGTGCCGCATGTTTAATAATTGTACGTGTAACAATTGTAACAATTGCACGTAAAATAAAAATATTTTACATGATCTTCAGTAAAATTCACTTATTAAAATTATGCACGTGATGTTTTCGATGCCCGACCCCCCGACCAGCAGCACTCGCTGCGCTCGTGCCGCCAATGTCGGGGGCGAGCATCGAACTCAATGCTCTCGGGCCCGTCGGGTGCGTTATCATTGTCAGTGGCAAACGTACTTTCCACCGGACATCAAGAAAAATAGTATACGGTACACGGGACGAAACTTCAAGGCCCGCCACTGCGTGATATGGCGCCCTCGGCTTCGCCTTGGGCGCCAACTTCACGCAGTGGCGGAACTTCAACTTTCGTCACTTGTACCGTAATGTACTATTTTGGATTTCTCAAAATATATGTGAGAATTTTAAATATATTAAGAACAGAGACATAAAGAAAAAGAATTAGTAGAAATCAATAATATACGATTATATAAATATGTATATAAACAAATGAAAAAAAAATGTACGAAAATGTAGAAACCCGTAAGAAAGTGTACAAAACTGTAAGAAACTGTATAAAACCAAATAAAACAATTGGTTTTTGGACATTTTATGCAAAACGACTTTTATACATTTTTACACGTTTTTATACATTTAAAAAATTGATAGCACTGCATGGCCTAAGCCCGCACTTAGGTCACGTCTATCTGTGATCTAAGTAGTACTTTTTGCACTGTGTTTATCGCTAACCTCACAGTGCAAAAAACGACTACTTAGGGCACGGATAGGCATGACAGTTGGCTTAGGGCAGGCAGTGATATAAAATGCTATACGATAATTGTGACCTAAGAGCACTCTGCACGGCGTGGAATTAGGGGCCGAGCACAGCGAGGGTCCTAATTTAATGCCGTGCTAAAAAGTGCTACTTAGGTCACACGTATCGTACTATACTATAAAAGTTTTTTCCAGAAAATTATTTCATATTCTACAAGTGCTTTTTAGTGAAAAATGAAAAACAAAAAATCGATTTTTCGTCATTTTAAACATGTCTGACCACCTTAAGTTATAGTCATTGCAAAATTATTATTTATTTAGTAAGTTTAAAACAAATTTTTTCAATATTTGAACATTTTTCAGATATTTTAGAACAACGTTTAAGAAAAACTTATTTTCGTATTTCACCTGATGTTAAGGAAGATATTGTTAAATATTATTTGGATGATTCTAATAGCATAAATTGTAGCGGAATAAAGGAATGTGAAACAGTAAACGTTCCTGGCCAACCTTCAACATCAGTGCAGAAAAGAATATTGATCTATGATCTGAAAGATTTATATCAAAATTGAATAAAGGACACCAGATGCGATATAATTCCCTGCTTATCTTTTTTCTCTCAGCTGAGACCTAAGGAATGTATTTTTTCTGGAGATCCAGGAACGCACAATATATGCGTATGTTCCGTACATCAAAATGTGAAATTAAAACTTGCATCTATGAATGTGAAAAAAAGTTACAAAGAAGTAATTGAAGTTGGAGTATGCTCCATGGAAAACCCTGATTGCATGTTTCACAAATGTATCCAATGTCCAAATAAGGATGGGATACGTAAATTATTATTTAGTACTGAAACTGACAGCAATAGGTGTATAAAATACAGCAACTGGATATCTACACCTATATCTAGTAAAAACTTGGAGGGCTCATCAAGTACCCGAGTGATTTTACAAGATTTTGAAAAGCCTTTCGAAGAGTTTCTTGATGACATATGTAATGACATATGGGCTATAACTGAGCATCATTTTATTTCATGCAAACAAAAAGATAGTTATGCTCACTTCAGGCAACATTTGGACAATGATACTGGACTATTAGTCATGGATTTCGCAGAAAATTATGTATTTATCTGTCAAAACTCTACCCAAGGATTTTACTTTAATAATATTCATGCTTCGTTATTTACCGTATCCTTGTACTACGTAGATCAAATAAATAATGAGGTCAAAGTTGCAAGTTTCTGTGTTATTTCAGACAGTACGAAACACGAAGCATATTTTGTACATATATTTCAAGAAGTAGTACTCAATGAAATTAAAAGCAAGTATCCCTGGATAAAACGTCTGATTTATTTCTCTGATGGAGCACGAACACAATTCAAAAACAAGTAAGAACATATTAAACAATCATATCTTATTTAATTTCTTTACTTTCCACTTTTTTTTATTAGATTTTTGCTTTTACAAAAAAACTGAACCAAAAAAAAAGGAATTTTGGAGATAAAATATGTTTAAAAAAATATGTTAAGACTATTAGCATAAAAATCCATCTCTTGTAGAAAATATTATCTTTTTGGATTTCTATTTATCTGGATATTTTAATATCCATACACATAATTATCATTTTATAACTTTTTTTAGGAACCACTTTATTAATCTATGTCACCATCAAAAAGATTTCGGCATAAAAATAATGTCTTACAATTTTTTTGCTACATCACATTGTAAGAGTGCCTGTAATGGCATTGGGGCTGTAGCAAAACGCACCGCAAAAAAAGCTTCACTGCAAGGTGTCACAATTTTGACTCCCGAACAAATGTACAATTATTTAAATGACAACGTAACAGGAATAAGGCGTATACATTTACTGATTCTATAGTTCAATTAATTAAAAATCAAATATGTATAAATAACTTTTCAAATAATGTTACAGATTTTTTTATGTAAGTGAGAGCAGAGTTGAAGCCAGAGATAAAAAACTTCAAATAAGATTTGCATCTGCAAAGACTGTGAAAAACACTCGACAATATCATTATTTTGAAATTATTGATGAACGCAAAATACGCGCTAAACTATACTCAGATGATACAAAATCAGATATTATAAATTTATGAAGTGGCCATAAATTATATTCTCAAATATATTCGTAAATTGATAAATATTGTCTTCAATTAATAAATGTTGTTTCTAAAAATGTTAAATTATAAATTATTCTATAGGATTATTCTATAGGAAATGCATTTTCCTTTCAGGTTACAATATGGAATGTAACATATCATATTGTAAAACATTATGTATATACGTTATTCTGGAAACAAATATACTAAATATACTAAATTATGATATGCTTGAGACTTCACTACTTCCGATAAATTTGAATTTTTGAAATTAAATTTTTATTCATGACTATTCAAAACTAAGTTATTAAATCAAATTAGAATAAAAAGAGTAATTAAGAGTATTATTTAAGTAACTAAAAGTATTATTTATTATACAGACCTGGGCGCTGCGGCGAGTAAAAGAATAGGCATTTTATATTTTGGTACCATTTCTTTTTCTAAACTTCAAACCGCTATATCTGCTTTAAGTCTACATAGATGTATCTCACAAAGCTTTATTAAAGACTTCAGAAGTATATTTTAATCAATAATGCAAAAAATTCCTTTAATTATCCTAAAAGTTTAAGGAAATGGTCTAGAAATGCAGAAAGTGCTTAGTAATTTAGACACCGAAATTAAAAAAATATCATAATTCATCAGCTCGAATCAATAGGAAATCGTTTGATATCCATGCTTGATCCAATTGGACTTCTTTCAGGTATGTTTTAAGAACACTTTTCAATAGTTTTCAGCCAAATAAAAGTTGCTACAAAAATTTCGCACTGGTTTGAATTTCGTAAAAATGGCTATTTTTTCAAAATCTGCGAAATTCAAACTAACACACGCACTGTATTTTTAAACTTTTTTTATGATATCCCAGTGAAATAGAAAGGTTTTTTCACCCCCTTTCGAATGCCTTTGGGCAGATTGGGGTGCGATTATAACTAATGCACGAAAAATCACTTTAAAGTATCGTTAAACTGTCAAAAAGGTGACTTTAGCAATGTGGTAATTTGGACATGTATACGAAAATTGTGGTTTTCGAAAAAAATATATCTGTAAAGTTCAAGTCAAGACGAAGAAAAAACTTATTTAAAAAAAGTTTGAAAAACACCAAAAAACGCATAAAAAATGACATTTTTTGCACCTTTATGACGAGCTCCTGACGTCAATTTTAAATATTGGACCCTAAAAATTGGCAGAGATCATTTTTTTATAAGTTCTATAAAATATCTCAAAGCCAGAAAAATCGGGGACCCCCGTGCGCACGGATTTTTAAAAAAGTATTTTTTTGACCCATGTATATATATCTATATATATACACAATATATACATAATTGAGTTTCAGAAAAGAGGGTTACCACGTATGCATATGCTTCATTTTGTTGATAAAGAATATAAACTATATACTGCAGATGATGTTGATAAAATTATAAGTGCTGAAATTCCCAACGTAGTGGAATATCCAAGATTATTTGATATTGTGAAACAATTTATGATACATGGGCCGTGTAGAAAGTTGAATATGAATTCGCCTTGTATGGACAGTGAAACAAAAAAGTGTACAAAAAATTGTTCAAAGTCATTTAATAATGTTACCGACTATAATACAACAGGATATACTATAAAATATTTCATGCGAGATCTAATAAAAAGAGATACGCTGATAATAGATTCGTTGTACTGTATAACCCTTATTTATTGCTAAGATTTAATTTTCATATTAATGTAGAAGTTTATTCAACGGTACAGTGCGTTAAATATTTATTCAAATATTGTTACAAAGGTTATGTCTGTGCTTTAATGCAAATGAGTGATATTGAATATTCATCAAATAATGAATGTGAAATTGAAAATGATTTTGATGAATTAAAACAATTTCTTAATACAAGTTATGTCAGTCCTACGGAAGCATTATCGTTTGTTAAAGTATCCTTTAAATGACATATCAAATGTTATTTATAGATTAACGGTCCCTTTAGAAAATGAAGAATATGTTTATTTAAAAGAAGGCTCAGAAGAACAATTAGGAAATAAAAATTTAAATACTACATTAACAGCATAGTTTCAACTGAATGATACCGAAGCAAGACATTATTTAAACACTGATATACCTAATGTATATATGTTTTTAATGAAAAATTCAGAACATGGAATGAAAGAAAAAAATTAGAAACCAGTATTAAGTAGAATGTATATTATTAATCCAGAGGATCGAGAACGTTTTTATTTAAGATTATTATTATTACATGGAAAAGGAGCTTGTTCGTTTGAGGATTTAAGGACCTTTGAAAATACAACCTATCTGACTTTTTTAGAAGCAGCTTATGCTAGACAATTAATAACTACTGATGATGAATGGGATAAATGTTTAGAAGAGGTTAAAGAGGCACAGTTTCCTATTGCTTTATGCAATTAATTTACTTATATATGTATTTTTCATATCCCTGTCAATACAAGACAGTTGTTTGATAAATATAAAAATTATTTTTAAAATTCTGTAATACCTAAAGAAAAAGACAGAAAAAGAACAATTAGCATTAAAAATAATTAGTGATATATTAACTGCAAACGGATATACTTTAAAAGATTTTGGATTACCAGATTTAATTGAAAGTAATGAATTTGAAGAAAATTTAAATGATATTGACGTACCTACAGAAAATGCCAATCGCGATACTTTCAGTGTTACGTCATTGTCAAGTAAACAAAGACAAATTTTTGAAGTGATAATGAATAGTTTGAATAACGATAATAATAATACGAATAATACATGTTTCTTTATTGATGGGCCTGGTGGTAGCGGTAAAAGTTATTTATTGAATTCCATTACTACCCATTTAAATAAAAAAACATTTCTGTAATATCTGTAGCTTGAACTGGCATAGTCACTCATTTATTAACCTTTAGAGGACGGAAAAGCCACAGCTATAGTCGCTCGACCCATGATAGTCACTTCACCCACGAGAATACTCCAATATCAGATATGTTTTTTATGCATTTTCTTAGAGAGATCAATAACCCCAAATCCCTGTCCTTTAAAGGTTAATAAATGGTAGAATATCACATGTAACTTTTAAATTACCACTAAGTATTAATGATGAAACAACTTGTAATATATCTCCAAATTCAGAATATGGAAAGCCTTTTTCTAACCATTTTCTTAACCCTTTTTTAACCTCTTTCTTAACCCTTTTTTAACCCATTTCTTGACCCTTTTTTAACCCTTTACTTAACCCCTTACTTAATATGTACTATATATATATATATATATATATTATACATTACTCGAAAGGGGTTTATAAAGCCCGTTTTTTTATATATAGGGGTTTATCGAGCCCGATATTGATTATGCAGCCTGGGCTTCATAATATTTCTAAATATAGGGGTTTAGGCGGCCCGACCTAAAGTCTATAACCCCAGGGTCCATTATTTCTTTAGTCACTTGCCATAGGGCTGTAGGTACCAATATACAGTCTTGGGCTACATAACCCCCGATAAGTGTGTATATATATAATTCCGCATAATTTTTACATGTTAATTTTACATAAACATTAACTCGCGATGCCAACATAAGTCCTGTTTCACAAACATATATATATATATATATATATATATATATATATATATATATATATATATATATATATATATAATAGTAGATGTAGTTTCTTTAGTCAATGGTCAAAACAAAATAAATATTGAAATATCGCTTCTCTGAAACAATGTAAGTTTATTTGTCGGACAATTGAAGGGCCGGATGCAATAAGGGGGTTAGCGATCGAAAACCCGTAAAAGTATTGTCCAAGTGACTAAATTTTGAATGTAGCCAAATTAATTTTTAAAAAATATCACCTTGTAGGGAATGAAAAGAAGTATTTTTACCTAGAAGGAATTTTTTGTATTCGACTTTCTTTTTAATATAAAAATTAAAAACTGAAAATTTTGTTCATCTATTTTTAATAGCTTTCAAAAACATTAATCGTCCAAACTTGGTCAAATATCATCGAAATATTTTGAAATTTGACAGGGACGTGCAGAATACTCCAGCGTTGCCTATGGATTGATAAAAGGATGTAAATCGATAATTATTAATAATTATTTAATTGCAAATATATTGCGATCGGTAATTACATTTTCTTATCTTTAACGGAAAAAAGTATCGAGAGAAGTTGAAGCTAGGAAAAACTTCTAGCGAGACATTTGTTCCTTAATAGTCTAATAAGTTTCTGATAAAGTTTAAAATTGATTTAATAATAAATGACTTAAATAGAGCGTTATAAATAAAGACGCGCGCTAGCAACATCGGCGGCGCGGCGCGGCGTGAGCTCAGACTGCGTCGCACACGTTTTCGCAGTGTCGTATCACGTTTATAAAAATTAAAGAATTATTACGTTATTGTGTGTGTGTGTGTGTGTGTGTGTGTGTGTGTGTGTGTGTGTGTGTGTGTGTGTGTGTGTGTGTGTGTGTGTGTGTGTGTGTGTGTGTGTGTGTGTGTGTGTGTGTGTGTGTGTGTGTGTGTGTGTGTGTGTGTGTGTGTGTGTGTGTGTCCTTATGATATTATTAATGAACATATTAAATTTTAAAGTACAAATTTATTTATTAACATACTAACAAAATATAATTATATATACAGTGCGTTGACTTATAAACTGTGTTTTTACGTTATATAAAACATAATATCGTTACATAATAATTCGTTAATTTTTATAAACGTGATACATCAGTGCAAAAACATGTAAACACAGGCTTAGCTCACGCCGCGCCGCACAGCCGATGTTGCTAGCGCGCGTCTTTATTAATAACGCTCTATTTAAATCATTTATTATTAAATCAATTTGAAACTTTGTCAGAAACTTATTAGACTATTAAGGAACAAATGTGTCGCTGGAAGTTTTTCCTAGCTTCAACTTCCCTCGATACTTTTTTCCGATAAAGTTAAGAAAACGTAATTACCGATCGCAATATATTTGCAATTAAATAATTATTAACAATTATCGATTTACATCCTTTTATCAATCCCATAGGCAACGCTGGAGTATTCTGCACGTCCCTCTCAAAATTCAAAATATTTCGATGATATTTGACCAAGTTTTGACGATTAATGTTTTTGGAAGCTATTAAAAATAGATGAAAAAAATTTTCAGTTTTTAATTTTTATATTAAAACGAAAGTCGAATAAAAAAAATTCCTTCTAGGTAAAAATACTTCTTTTCATTCCCTACAAGGTGATATTTTTTAAAAATTAATTTGGCTACATTGAAAATTTAGTCACTTGGACAATACTTTTACGGGTTTTAGAGCGCTAACCCCCTTATTGCATCCGGCCCTTCAATTAGCAAGAGTCTTTATTTATTTATTTACGAGTAATATTCCCGTTAGTTAGTTCCATGGTGTAATTAAGAGAAGAGTTGGGCTCGTCCGGCAGCACCATTTTCGACCACATGTGGATCAAACTGACGGTTATATTGCTATTAAAGCAATTCTCGAACTCTTTATGGTTATAAAGCAATATGGAAGTCGGTAGACCCAACATGATGATTAGTTCATCGACCTCTGTGTACAACAGCACACATATTCTTTTCATTACACCATGGTTAATTCTATAGAAATATACATAGAAACGTGTACATAGGCTGGTACATATAGAGGTAAAACTAAAACATAAAATTAAATGACTATTTTCATTGTTTGTTAATCACTTCATAAGGCACTAATATTTCTGATTTTTTGTAGGAAACAAATTTTCAAGAACCCGTAAAATCGTTTACAAATGAAGAACTTGAGACGATGGATTTACAGTACTATAATGATAAGGTTCATCGTGCATGCTTCCAATTGCCTAGATTTGCTGAAAGGGAACTTCAAGCATTGATCTAGAGAATAAAAAATAATTGCAAATGAAAGAATACATATGGAATCTATTATAAAAGTAAACAATAATTATATTAATCAAATCAAACAAAATTGTAAATGAAGCATGATAAAGTAATAAAATTCAGAATCACATATTTTATAAATAATATTATTTATGTTTCTTATTCTATTAAAACTGAAAATATTCTAAAGTTCTTGCAAATTTCAATCCTGGAAATTTTAATCAGCCGGGCCACGCGCCACGCGCTTGTTGGACATAGTCTCCTGTGCCGCACGCTTATTGGACGCGGCCTCCCGCGCATGGGTCCATTGGTCGTAACTTTCTAGCTCGCGCGTCGATCGCATCGCGCTCCGCGCACCCAACCCACGCATCAACCGCGAGAAACCATTCTAAACGGAACACGGGGTTTTTGTATTTTTCGAGATGAGGCACCTTTCAAATCGTTAAACAAACTATTGGAATTTTCAGAAAAGACTAAAATAAGTATTTTAAAACCAAAATATCAGATGTTTGCATTGTTACGTCCGGAGACGTATTATAGAGATTTAGAATTTCATTCTGGAAGTTTATTCACATCAGATATTTCCTGACATATAAACGCGAGAATACAACGCAGCATTTCGCTAAGGCATCGTACCGTAGAGCGTGTGACGTAGAGAGCCATCGACCTCCAGAAGACAGTGGCGTGCAATTTTTTAACAAATCAGCATTTCACAATGCTACCGCTTAAATGCTACGCGTATAAGCCGCAACCGAAAATTTTTAATAAAGATGATCTCAATTTATCATCTATAACACAATTAAACCGCATAATAAAAACTGTGAAATGCATCACGCACGTCAGTCACAGCGTACAAGAAACCTGGCGAGCTCCGTGTACCTCGACGACATCGAGGAAGTTGAAATCGTAAGCCTTACTCGTCTAGTAAGCAGATCTTATAAGTTATTTATAGTAAATTTATAAAAGCAAGTGTAAATTCTAAACGTAAAGAACAATTATAGAAAAAGAATTGGAAGTAAAATTACAACGCATCGATCTACCAGAAGCCAGCAGCTTGTATTGGTAAATAAATTATTGTATTTTATATAATAAACATACATAAAATCAATTACTATTTATTTCCATTTATTTCCGGACTTCACATTGGTTCCGGTACAAATCGAACGTAAGTTCACTAGATTTATACGAAAAATAAGACGGGAATGAGAGGAAACAAGTAATATTTGAAAATTACTAAAAATACCACTACTAACTGCTTCCGAGCTTCTCGTTTTACAGTAAGAAGTTGAGAGAATCATTGTAGCATGATCGTTTAAACTTCTGAAGATGAACGTGTACGGCTCGTCCAGAGAAAACTAACATATTAACAGATAAATAGAAGAAGAAAATAGACGATGTTATAGAAATAGGGAAAGAAGAAAGGATAACCCAAATACAAATAATCAAACGTAAACGAATATAAAAAAAGATTTCACATAAAGATAAAATAAAAATAAATCAAAATATATAAGTAAATAGCATCACGAAAATATATTTGACAAACAAGAAAAATAAAGTGAAAAATTGATATAGGGAAACATTAAGAAACAAATAAGTAAATAATATCAGTAAAAACAAATAACTAAAATATTAGTGAAAAAAAAAAACAAATGAATAAATAAATAAAAAGAAATTTAAATAAATAAAACAAATCCAACACGAATGAGAAAAGTGAAATAATAATACAAAATAATAATCATTGAATGGATAAATATTATATTTTACATAAACAAGAAATAAGAATATCAGAAATCAAATTACACGGAAAACATAAAGAATAGAGATATAAAATTGGCGGCGAATAAATAAATAAATTGCCAAATAAATAATACACAAAAAAAAATATATAGTTGAACTAATAAACAGAAATATTAAGTGTAGCATAAGCAAAAGCGTAATATGTCATGTCATATCAGAAAAACGTATAAATTATAAAATCAATTTACAAAACAAAGGAATTAAACAGAATTCTGAAACAAATACAAACAAATAAATATTAAAAAAATTATTAATATGTAATGTCACATAAGAAGGATATAGAAAATCCAATAATAACAAGAAGTAAAATTACAGAAAATCCAATTTTAAAACATAAAGTAAGTGAAAGAAATCGAGAATCAAGTGAAATATTCCAAAGAAGTTCTAAAATACTACGATCGTCTCCACGCGCACGAAATATAAAACCATTAAACGAAGGAACAGGAATATCTGACAAAGAAATCGCGACAAATTCGCAAAGTTCAAACATAGACTTTATTGATCTTACACCATACACATACGCAAATGTATCACAAGATCCAAAAAATAAAACATTACTAGAAATACCGAGTATTGACATTCAATCAACCTCAAGAGTAGGAAATAAAAGAAAATCAGACAACAAACAACTAGACAATCAAGACAATTTAACACAAAATTACTAAAAATTCTTTACTTTTACCTCAAACAAAATCGGATTTAGAGTCACCTACAGAATATTTTACGCCAAAATTGTTAAATCGTGACTCTGCATTTTTTGATAAATCAGTAGATACATCAGTAGATGAAATAGGCGACTACACGGATATAGACGGAATACTAAACGAACAAAGTCTTATTTTAGCTAAAACAGATCTACAGGAAATAAGAGAAACAGAAACAGAATTATTAAACCAAACAAATAATACCGTTGAATCGGAAATTAATAGAACCATAATAGAACCCGAAATAAATATGGCAAATCAGTAACTCAAACTACCACTGAAAGAAATATTGGAATTGGTACCGACATTTGACCGAAAAAATATAACAGCAGAAGAATATATCGACAAACTTAAAGAAGCAAAAACATTGTTAACGCGGCTGATGAACGAAATTTAGTACAAAATTTAAAAATGAAGTTACGTGGGGAAATATATAAAGCAATAAGAACAATAACAATCGGGAACATTGAAGAATTAATAACCGCTATAAGAACTATTTACCCTTGTACAGAACACTTATACACACTATATGATAAATTACGGAGAATGGTTCCAAAAACCAATGAATCAATATTAGAATACGGAAATAAAATTCGAATAATAAGCACAAATATCATAGAACTAAAAAAAATAGAGGACGACGTTACGGCAGAGCAATTACAAATATTTAAAACTCAACTAGAAGATGATGTATTAAACAGTTTTAAAAACGGTTTGAAACAAGAAATAAGAGTAGAACTAGGCGAACCGAATAGTACACATGCCGCTATGAAAAAAGCAATAGAGATAGAATTAAGACTCGAGAAACAAAAATTACTAAGAGAAGATAAATCAAATATACTATTCAATACTGAGAAATTAAATATAAAAAAGGAAGCTAGAACATTCCATTGTCAAATTTGTAACGATAAATTTCATGAAGCAATGTTTTGCGTTTAATATCAAATCTTTAATAAATAATATTAATATAGCTCTTGAAAATAAAGATGAAACAATGGATTTCGAGGAAATCAAACCGACAGACTACAAACAATTTTTGACAATAATAAATAAGAATATTGAATCTGATTTAGAAGAATATAAAAAAATGTATGGAAACGAGAAAGAATATAACTTTATCTCTTATGAAATAGATTATTTGCCTGATGGTTTTCAAATAACGGATGATTTACAAATAAATGAAAATGAAATTTTAAACTTAGAATCAATAAATTTTATAGAGAACAATGATTCAAATAAATATCAGACCGCGAGGAAGAGTTACTCAAAAAAATCCGTTACGAAAACTTACCTGAAAATAATAAAATAATTATTACAGATTTAGTAATAAAAAATAAAGACATATTCTAGTTAGAGGGCGACAGTTTAGAATCATGTAACGTAGAACAACCTGAAATAAACTTAATAGATGATAAACCTGTATACGTAAAACAATTTCCTTTACCATATAAGCTAAAGGAAGTGGCCGTAGAAAAAACAAAAAAATTAATAAAAAATAATCTGGTAAGGAATTCAAAAAGTGCTTTAACGTTCCAGCATGGATTGTAGAAAAAAAACAGCTAGTAAACGGACAAAAACGATGGCGTTTAGTTATAGATTATCGAAAATTAAATGAGAAAACAATCTCGGATCCTTACTTACTTCCAAACATTACAGAAATTTTTGATCAATTGGGGAAAACAAAGTTTTATCATGTCATAGATTTAAAATCAGGATTTCATCAAATTCCCATGAAATGAAAAAACATACACAAAACAGCTTTTAGTATGCATCCATTAGGACGTTTTGAATTTCACGTATTACCTTTCGGATTAAAAAATTCGCCGCGTACATTTCAAAGAGTTCTGAATACAGTCTTAGGCGATTTAATCAGTAGAATATGCTTTATTTTTATCGATGATATAATAATTTTTGGAGAGACTATAGACGAAACAAACGAAAGATTCAATATAGTGGCAGAACAATTAAGGGAAGCTAATTTAAAATTAGAACCGGAAAAATGCGAATTTCTAAAAAGAGAAGTATGTTATTTAGGACATATTAATATAAGCGAACATGGCATAAAACCGGATCCAAAAGAGGTAAAAGCAGTAAATAAATTTCCAATACCTAAAAACATTAGAAATATTAAAGAATTTTTAGGACTTTCGAATTACTACAGAAGATATATAATAAACTATGCAAAAATAACAAAACCTTTAAATATATTACTAGGAAAAGACGTAAAATTTCATTGGGAAAAAGACCAACAAATATCCTTTGATGAAATTAAATATTTATTTATATGTACAGCACCAGTTCTGGCATACCCACGTTTCGACGAACCATTTATTATCACATCAGATGCTTCAAATTTTGCTTTAGGTGCAATCTTATTAGAAGGAATAATAAGTAAAGACCCAGCAATTGCCTATGCATCACAAAGCTTACATAAAGCTGAAATTAAATATCGCACATATGAAAAAGAGGCATTAGCTATAACGTTTGCAGTAAAAACATTTAAAAATTACATATACGGAATCAAATTTACAATCGTCACGGATCATAAACCTTTATTGTAGTTATAAACAGCTGACAACAACGCTAGAGTACAAAAATAGAGATTAAAACTATCTGATTATGATTTTGATATCGTGTATAAACCAGAGAAACAAAATGCTAACGCAGACGCACTCTCCCGAAATCCCATAGAAGTTTTCGTAATTACAAGAGCACAAAAGAGAAACGAATTAAATACCAACATAGGATCACCAAACGAAACTGATAAAACAAGCGAAACGAATAAAGTTCAGTCAAAAACTCAACAAAAAGTGGGAAGATCAAGAAAAACTACAGCTGGTACACAGAAACAGGAAAAAAAAGATAAAACTAGTAAAAACAACAAAGGCACAACGACGCAAACGCAACAAAAAATAATATATTCAAAAAACGCAATACAATTTAGAAACGACAACATTGTGCATCTTATATCACATGAACACCAAACATTAGACGAGAATACTAACTTATTAATCAAAAATAAAAACCTAAAAATAAATACAAAGTTAAAAAAGGGCGAAATAGATATAATTAATATTGAAAATAAGAAAATATTTGTTTTATGTCTTGATACATCAGTAACATCGAAAATAGTTAAAGAAAACTTAATAAAATTAATACAAAAATTAAAAGAAATTTTGAACACACAGAAGATATTCATTTTTAGCATATCGAGGAATATTGAAATTTTAAACATAAGTTGGGAAGAAATAGAAGAAGTATTGAAAGACAATTTTCAAAACACAAAAATTAAAGTAATAATATGCCTGAATAATATAGATTATGTAAATATAAACGATAGAAATAGAATTTTTTATACTTATCACTCCTCTACAATAGGGGGACATTCAGGCATAAACAGAACTTACAATCGTATCAAAGAGAAATATTTTTGGGAAAATTTGAAATCAGATATTCAGAACAAAGTAAACAAATGCGAAATCTGCCAAAGAAATAAATTAAAACGGAAAGAAACTAAGCAACCAATGATTATCACGGGCACACCAGCAAAAACTTTTGATAAAATTGCTATGGATATTGTAGGACCATTTAACACTACTAAAAACAGCAATAAATATATCTTATCTATACAAGATCAATTATCTAAATTTATAATTTTATCGTGCTTAAAATATCAAACGACGGAATCAGTATCAAACGCTTTTATAAAAAATTTTATATGTATATTTGGCTCACCAAAAATAGTACTAACCGATAGAGGAACAAATTTTACAAGTAATCTTATTAAACAAATAGCCTAAAGATTCAAATTCAAAAAAATTGAAACAACAGCATTTTCGCCACAATCAAATGGATCCTTAGAAAGGGCACACCACCCACTATGCGAAAATCTAAAAAATTTTTCAACAAAAAAATACGAATGGGACGAATTAATAGAATTTGCACAACTTCATTATAATACTAGCATACATAGTAGTCATAAATTTACACCATACGAACTTGTTTTTGCTTATCCTGCAAGAGTTCCATCTAGTGAACCAATTAAAAGATCGGAATTATTACCGACCTATAACAGGTATTTAGAGAAATTAATAAAAAACATGAATACAACTACCGAGTTAGCTGGAAATAACTGAATAATTTCAAAACAAAAATCAAAAATTTATTATGACAAACTTATAAACCCGATACAATTTAAAAAAGAAGACAAAGTATGGCTCTTAAAAGAACCAAAACCGGGAAAACTTGAACAAAATCATTATCAAGATCCGTTTGACATAATAAAAATAAATGCAAATAACAATATTACTACAAACTACAACGGAAAAGCAAAAACAGTTCATTCGAACAAATTAAGCCTTGTAAAATAATAAAAATAATAACATAATTTTCTGTTAGGACATGATGGAGTTACTAAAAATCTTTTTAATATATAACTTACTACAACCAAATCAAGCAATAATTGGATTCGACTACGGTTCTACTGACCCAACAATAACAACGCACTCTCTTGTAGACAACGGAGACTGTAATTTTCACGAGGAAGATTTAGTAATCACAAATACGACCATGCAATTACTACTGTTACGTCCGTGACGTATCACTAAAATTAAATTAACATGCATATTTTGCATCAGTAATTTTCTGGCCCACAAACTGATATAATTGTAAATCTGAACGACGCAGCATTTTTACAATGCAACTGCGCGACGAAGCGAGCGAACTTTACAACGTTGCAATTTCTTAATACAAGGCAATCGTGACGTAGTAGTAGTAGGTCGATCACCAAACTTGCGTATAATATTTTCTTTAGAGTTAGCACTTTTTGACTGTGAAATTGAAAGTATGACATTTAAATATTTACTAAATTTGTTTAAAAAGATAATTTTGACTCAGCGACAAAATCATCTTTTACCCAAATTAACCGAAAAATTAAATACGGCGACTCTCAACACACAAATCAGTTATCGTGAACAGGTCGCGAGCTCCGTACCACTCCAGCCGACAAGAGGAGAAACGATTATTATACAGGCCAATTCAAGCCTATAACAGACTACGAGAAAATACTTATATCTATAAAATCAATAATCTATCGGTATTATATATTGTTTAACAAAGTTAATAAGTTGTAAATTGCATAGTCTTATTTATAAAACTTATATCATTCAATAAATAGTGCATCTAACTAATCAGCTGTTTATTATTTACAAGAGACTACGCCCAGAATAAAGGTAATATAAATCAAATATCAATTGAAAATATATTATATATATCATTCAAATATAATTTGAAGATAAACCATACAAATTTCAATACACATATAAGAGTAGATTCCTCGACACTCAAGACTTAACAGTGGTTCCGGTACCGATCGAACAATTGTTCACTAGTCTATTTCAAATTAAAGAATAAAAATAACTTTTCTCCGGAACTTAACAGTGGTTCCGGTACGAATCGAACATTTTATAGTTCACTAGATTATTTGAAATAAAAGAATAAAATAACTATTTTTCGGAACTTAACAGGGGTTCCGGTAGACAGTCGAACGAAAGTTCATTAGATCAGCTAAATCAAACTTTAAACGTTTTAAAGTAGATCAAATAAGCTCTTGAAAGACGAGGGAAATATTCTTATATAAACTAACATAAAATAAGTCCGAGCTTCACATTTTGCAGTAAGTAGTTGGGGCCATTCATTATAGCATGAATTACCAAAACTACTGAAAATAAATGCGTACGGCTCGTCGAGTTATTAACAAGTATTCAACAAATGATAAATACGGAAATAAGAATAATTTCTACAAAACAAATGACATTTTTCAAAAATATATTACGCAAAATACAAATACAGTCTAACACAGATTAGAAATTTGAAAATATATATTACAATACAAATAAAAATATTACAAATGAAAAAAAATACGACACTACAAGGAGTAATAAAACAAAGAAGTAAGAAAACAATTTTTAACAACAATTATAGAATAAATTATAATTGAAATATCAAGTGAGAGCATAATCCACATAATGAAGTCAAAATATATTACTTACGCGAAAAATAATAGCGACCAAATGCCAAATAAGAAAAAGAAAAAAAAATCAATAATAAAAGATTTAAAAGAGAAAATAACGAATAGTCACCAAATAAATAACATTAAAATACTAAGTAAACGGAAAAAAAATATAAAAGTGACAAATAAATAAATAAACTATATTATCAAATAAGTAATTACCAACGGAAATATACATTACAATACAAACGAGAATATTACAAAGGAAAAAAATATAATACGATATTACAAAGAGAAATATAATAAAATAAGAAAATAATGTATAAACATAAAAGATAAATAAGAATCACATAAAAGAGAAAGATAAAGAAGAGAAAACTCTAAACTATAAAAGAATAACAAATGCATAGCAAAAATAAAACAAGCAGTTCAAATAGAACAAACTATAAATATGTTCAGAAACAATCAAACCAGTATTTCTTTTTGGGAAATTTCAATACCATCCGAAATAGTCCTTTGTCGAATTTGTAAAAATCAAGGTCATGAAGCTTTACTTTGCCCATAACAAGATGTATTTATTGCACAAGTGGAAACCACATATCACACTACTGCGATTCAGTCAACATTAAAATGAAACTTGAATGTAATCTGTGTAATAAACAGGGACACACTATAAACGTATGTAAATTCAATAAAAGTAATTTAACTCATTGCCAGTATTGTCAAAGCACAGGACATACAATTATGCAATGTTCTCTTAGAATCAAATTTGAACATGGCTGTTATCATTGGGTACTCACGAATCACTCAGCCAAAAAATGATCATCGCCTTAATGCAGACCTACGGAAAAAATAATTTGGTGTGAAATTTGCTCAGGAGAAGATCACGACGCATCGAATTGTGAAGAGGCGAAAACTTTATTTTCAAAGGTGAGTCACTCAAACAATACCCGAATAATAATACTGTTCAAAATCAATCAAAATATATGTTTGAAAATCAAGAACTTCAAAAACATCTAGAAAATAAAAGTCAACTTAAAGAAAGCTTGGATAATCAAGATCATAACGTAATAATCAATCTAAATACAAATCCTAATAAAGTACACCAATTGCAGTTAGTTTTTAACTATCCTATCAAAGTAAAATCTAATACAAACGTCAGAAAACTAAAATGGATATCTTATTATAAAGAATATTTTAATGAATTTGTAAAAAATACAAGATTAAAATTGAAATCTAAAGATTGCTACAATAAATTCAAAATCATGAAAATTTTCAAAAGAGGGGACAAAACATGGCCAATTAAAAAACCAAATATGAACAAGTTGAAAGGGATCAACACAAGAATTCGCAATGCTATTGGAACAAAATAATATCAACAAGCAAAGATAATAACAAATAATAATACAACATTTTTGTTTTAGGATATGGACAGCATAATCAAAATTTATTATAACCTCTACTAATTTTTCAAAATTTTTAATACAGCAACAGGGAATAGCATCATTGCATAAATAGCATCATTGCAGCCTAATTTGTCATATGAAGCAAAATCATCCTACTTCTTGGTCAATTAGTATATAAACCTAAGGTGATCTAGATTTTATCAAATATACAATTTAAAATTAGAATCACTTATCATTCATTGTTCATATCAACTTATCAGTATTTTGTGAAAAGCAACTATATTCCCTAAGTAAGATAATAATTTTAGGAAGACGTGATCGAAATAAGATAAGTTTAAATAAGGAAATTATAAGAATATTTTCATACATGATAAATGTTAGAAATAATACTACAACTAATAATAATATCTTTTTTATTGAAAATTCAAACGCTCGAGGATTAATGTTTAATTAAAAATGAATTTAGACGGCGAATAATCGGGCCAGAATAAGGAAGGTAACTACCATATCAACCACCTCAACTTGTTTCAATACTTTTAAATCAAAAGTTCTTTTTGAAACAGTGTGTGGAAAGTATTTTTTTAGGGAAATTACATTAGCAAAGGTAGGTAAAGGTAAAGGATGAAAAAAACGAGAACGAAAAAATAACGGCCCAGGCCGAAAGTACGTACTTTCGGCCCGCATCTCCGGGACGAAAGAGAAACTTTCGCATCCTATTTTAGACCAACCGCGCGCTCTGATTGGCTGCCGAAATTTCCTGACCCGCGGCGCTTCAACGCCCGCGCGCATGTCCGAGGAAAATATGTTTGTGCGGTGTGAAGGTTAGACACGTACGAAATAGACAGAGGAAAGTACACGTGTGACGAGAAAAAAGAGTTAGCTGAAATAAAAAGTGGTGTTGTCTTTTTTTAATAAATGTGTTTCTGATGCCCGCCCCGACCAGCAAAACCTCGGCTTCGCCTCGGTCTTGCAAATGTCGGGCGGGCATCAGACCATCTGTACAATAGCGAAAGTAGCAGACGCTCAAAAAACCAGCTCTCTACGCCGGGCCGAAAGAAAAAACAGTCGGTAATATCGACCGAGCTACCCAAAGCGGCCGACAGAGGCACTACTATCGAGCGGGCCGAAAGAAAAACTAACACTCAAACACAGCTAGTAGACGACAACGCAATTTGATCAATTATTTAACAATTACAGAACGTACTTTCGGCCGGGGAGTAAGAAAAATAGTATACAATACTTGGACCGGAAATTGGATGCCCTGGCCGTGCGTTATGACGCCCTCGGCTTTGCCTCGGGCGTCATACCACGCACGGCCCGGAAATCCAATTTCCGGCCCACGTATCGTAATATAATATTGATTTAAAAGTATTGAAACAAGTTGAGGTGGTTGATATGGTAGTTACCTTCCTTATCCTGGCCCGATTATTCGCCGTCTAAATTCATTTTTAATTAAATAATAATATCGTTGATAATTTGAAATATATAGAACAACAAACAAAATAATTATGATTACATATTAAAATATCTCAATTTTCGTTCTGCAATAATGAAACAAGCAAAAATTTTATTTGTAAAAATTATGTGTTATTAAAAAATAAAAAAATTATTTAACAGAAATTTTAGTCACAAGTAGAAAAATTTTAGAGGGATCAATTTAATAACTTATGATTTTATAAGAAAATATAGAACTAATCCAAAAGGAAAAGATATAAAAACATTCCCAAACCTTTTCACATAAGATAAAAAAAAAAATAATTTGACTATAATTTTATGCAAAATTAAACTGTATTTGCCTAAAAAAACAAAACAATTGTTCGCACTCATAAAATTTTTTTAAAGAGTTTAAGAACAGGAAAAATTGTCTAGATAGCTATGTTCACGTTGCTAAGATTAAATAGAATATATGTATTGGAAGTGATCAGTTCAGACATATCTTAACATGATCATCCTATAAGATACACTATTCTGCATCGAATTGAGTATGTAAAATATTTTTCTACTCTAACAGATTGCGTATTCTTTAAAGCAAACACGTGAATGCTACCTATGCCAGAAAAAGATTAAGTTCTAAAATGAACTTTTGATATGGCTGAAAATTTTCAAACGAAGGTAAAATACAATGATGCATAAAAGCTATAACAAGTCAAAATTTATTAAAATCATTTCGAGTTATTTCCATTCCTTTTTTTACGAAAAAAAACCCACACAAATTGTATTTTTCTTTTGGAAATAATTATAATATGATTGTTAAAATAATTCTGTTATAATAATATCAAAATCCCTTTAATATTATTCTACTTAAAGAAAGAAAAAAATATATCTTTTGCCAAATATCTCAGCAGGGAGGGAAGTAAATGATCACTTGAATCATTCCCTATATAATTCTCCTCATTTTTTAATTACTACAAAATTATTTAATATACACGTTATTTCTAAATTTTCTTAATCGATGACTTTATTTTATGTAAAAACAGCAAAACAAAAATTATTACTAATTACCGATAACAAAATAATTAAATTATCGAAATGCTATGTAAAATTAAGATATACATGTTTATATGAATTCTTCGAAATTTGAATGCTAGAAAAGTCGGTATTCAACGTGAGATACAAAGTCAAACGGTAGGTTAAGTGTAGACTAGTTTTAGGAAGGAAAATAATTAATTTATTTTATAGAAACATATAGACGATACGAAATTTTATTTAAAATTATTAAATATTTATTATTATTTTTATTTGAATCTTAATTATTGTTTTTATTATGAATCTTTTGTAACGAGAAAATCAGCGTCAATCATTTTCTCAAATGTAGAAACCGTCTATATTCGCATTTGGTGCACATAACACCGCAATGAAGCGAGTAATCGAAAAGTATACGTGCAGCAGTTTTTGTGAATTCAGCACTTCCAAATGCCGCAATTCGAACTACTTACGGCCTGCGCCTACGTAATTTCTGTCATAAAAAAAACGAGACACCCAACATAATTAAACGTCAATTAATTTTTGTAACAGGAAATCTCTGATGCTTAATAATACACTTGTTGAATTTCTACGACATTCAACAGTCTAAGGGGGGAGATGTTACGTCCTGAGACGCATTACGGAATTTAGAATACTATTTAAAATTTAATATTATCAGATATTTCTTGACACACATCGACGAGAACGCAATTTTATACGACGCAGCATTTCGTTCAGGTGACATCGTGACGTGGCGAGTCACCGGCCTCAAGAAAAACAACGTATTATACTATACTGCCGAAATGTATACCGAAATTTTTGCATTTTATTTATAATTTATTGTAAAAGCATTTCCTTAGAATATTCGTACGATAGCACAACTATTATATTAAATAGAAACAGAATTCAAAAATTACATTATTACAAATTTTTAGATTACACAGGTTATTATTATGTTTAAGCGTTAATTAAGATTAAACTATTGTATTATTTTAAGATTAACCCATAAGTGAAAAAGGTATTTCAAGATATTTTAATAAGAACAGGAACTCAAATCGACTGCGATACGATAATTCCACCGTACTACAAACTAGATAATAACTGGATAAGTCTAACACCCACACCTAGAAAGATTGAAAAAAACATAACCACCTTTAAACCAAAAATAATCAGAAATTGGACTCCAGAAACATTAACCTCACTAGCAACTAGTGGGATATATACACAACAAGACTTGGAACATTTCCAGGAAAGACTCCTTTACCCGATGGAAAGAAAATCTATAATAAACACAATAACAAAATTTACGCGAAGCGAAAATTCTGCAAAAGATGACATCATGAGTAATCTTCTCACAGAAAGAACATTAACTAACATTGCTGAAAATACTTGGAAAAAACTACTACAGAAATACAAAGAATATGGAACATATAGTTCTGCAATTATAATGACTCTAATCCTACTACAGTTAATAAAAATATTAGTAGATAGAGTAATACGAGGTTACGCATTACAAAAACTATATGGATGTTCCACACATCTTTTTGGGACAATGTTTACCTCCATAACACAGGAGAAAGAAATAAAAGTAACAGCGAGCTAAAAGAAATAATAGTCAACAAACCAACAATCTCTAGGCCAATCCAAAGAAAAATCAGTACTAAAAAACACGAGGAACTCGAACTACAAGAATTAAAAATACAAAGACCATTTAATCTGAGACCCCTACCACCCCTTCCTAAATCACCCCCTAACTCAACGAACGATATCCGACCAACACCCATACAAGAAAATGAAGTAAACATCTTTTCATTCTAATTCACAACAAATTACTTTAGTTAAAAATAATGCCCGATGTTAAAGAAATGCCCGAAAATGTTAAATAAAAATTGAATAAAATAATAAATAATTCTAAGCAGGGAGGGAAGTGAACGATATGAAATCATTCCCTAAAATATTTTTTTTTAATCCACGAGAGTAACACTGGGAGTCGAGGGTTAAGGAGAACAAGGAATGGAAAGGAAAAATAAATAAAAACAATTTATTTTTCCTTCTCGTATACAAAAATATTTTTTTCCTCATTTTATTTTATAACAGAATAAAGATTTTTTTTAATACTTATTTTTATAAATAACATTATCACCTAATTAAATTAAAGTTTCAAAACTGGTCTGAACAAAGCGCAATCTCACTCTCCAGTCCACATTCACATCTGCGAGATAAAATAATTTTTGTAAACAATAAAAGTCGTCCTCTTCGCTCGGCAACATTGTGAGCCGCAACCTCCCCACCATCAGAGAAGCCGACCCCTCTTACCGCAACAAAGCGGGCAATTCTAGTAAATCGAAATCCGGCTTGGCCAGATTTTCCTTCTCTCTATGATCAACGTTAGCCCATTGACTTATCTAGAACAAAAAGAAGAAAAACGGAACATTAAAGATATGCATATTATATTTCTCTTTTATATATATTAAGAAACTTCTCTCAGCCTCATTTACAAATTAAACCAATTATAATATTAATATGTAGGAAAGTTAACTGAGCAAATTAACTATTCTTACCGTATAAAAACCATATATATTTTGCCTTTTCAACTCGCTGACCACATCTATTCCCATTTGAAATAATTCATTCATAGAACGAAACGAAATATTCTTGGTCCTCTCATGAACAACGTGGTGAAGCTATAATCCAACAAATAAAATTACAATCATAAAATATATAAAGGAGATTAATAAAATAGTAATAAACGGGAGAAATTATATACTTACATGACATGTTGACATGGTTTTCATCAGTATGAAAACCATGTCAACGAACTCTATAGCTTGGAACTTGAAGAAGAATTGAGAACTAACGATACTCACTGCACACCTAGCTCGGTTTATATACACCATTTTTGCATAGTCCTGCGGAATTTTGATAAGTGACAGTTAATGAACTCTGGGTCATCTAACTTACGACTCATCAGAAAATTTTCCTCACAGCGAGCCATCGGTTTACACCTATTGTCCTAATACATTCATTTATTTCCATGTATTTATTTCCCTTGTAAGGAAAAATCACTGATACCACACACATGTTTGAATTTTACCCAACAATTCAAGGGGGGAGGTAATACGTCCATTTAAGAAACGTATCATTTAAACACTCATCAAATAAAAAGTAAATCAGTGATTTTTGGGGACATAGAATAATGTATACGCAGCACTTCGTTCGTGCGACATCAGTCACCGACCTGGTATAATCAAGTTAAATGACGAGTAAGCCCGAAAACACTAGTACCAATGCCAGCAGATAGGGAAGGGCTAAAATGAAGTACTTACATTCTGACATCGAAATCCCGATAAGAACCGAGATAGGGGAATCAGAAAGGAAAATTAGTAGGTCAGATCAACGTCCGACCAGACAACCTAAAAACTGCTGAAAGGGTCATTTGAACAAACCTGATAACCACTAATTCAAGTAGAACTGACGAGTAATTATTATTATTATTTTTTTTTGTTGTTGTTCCGAGGTACTAGGTGAATCTTCCGAGGCCCCCGTCCTTGCTTACAGCATGGAGGGGGGCACACTAAGACCATCACGAAGCGTCGGGCTCCGCGGTGTGAGGGATTTCTACCCCCTAAACACCCAAAATCTTTCCCGCGGCGTTCACCGGAATCCGGCCCGGAACTGTTATACACATTACTTCGGACCGGTCGGCGTTTCTATGCCCTACGGCAATCTTATATATCTTGTCTGGTCTGTCTATTTTTCGTCTTCTGTATCAGTTTTCAAGGCAACCGTCAGTCTTTTTGCCTTGTAGTACATGAGTCACGTAGCGTGCTATGTCGTCCCAGTTTTTTTTGCTTGATAGCATCAGTGTCACGACGTTATCCGGTGTGATGTCACCTGTCTTCATCTGCAGTCTGTGTCTCGCGACTATCCAACGAGGGCACACGAAAAATGTGGGCTCCGCGACGTCTCTATTATGTCCGCAGTACCTGCAGGACGGGGTCGTTACCTTCCCCATTTGATGCAGATACTGGCGGAAGTATCCGTGTCCGGATAGCAACTGGGTCAGGTAAAAGTTCACCTCCCCAGCTCCTCTCTTATGCCAGAGTCGCACGTCCATTATGAGTCTCGTCCACTTGGCTTCGTCGCTGACTATCCATCGCGTTTGCCAGGATGTCAGCGTCATCGTCAGTGCGTCTATGGAGGCCCTCGCCCTTCCCCTTTCTTCGCTATACTCGTAGATCCTCTTCCGCTCGAGAGCGAGAAGGTCTACTGGGACAACCCTCGCGATCACTAGTACCGCCACCTCTGAGACGATGCGGTACGAGCATGCAATTCGCAGCGCTCCCAGTCTTTGTACCGCTGCGATCTTTTTGCGGTACTTCTCTATTCGCGTCGCGTCCGCCCATATCTCGGCCCCATAAAGGAGCATCGAGTTGGTCACTGTCATAAGCAGTCGTCGTACGCTCGATCTCGGTCCCTTCGTATTTGCTATGAGGCGGGCGAGGGCGGCGGTCTTTAACGCCGCTCTCTCAGCGACACCACGTATGTGCGGCCAGAAGGTCCTCCTCGTATCCAGGGTCACCCCCAGATATTTGGCGGACCGCTCAGGATGGACAACGGACGTCCCCACCGTCATGGGTATCGTCGTGTCTATCCGTTTCCTAGTTAGGTATAGTAACTCCGTCTTTTGCATGGCCAGCTGTAGTCCCCGACTTTGCATACATTCGTCTACCCGTCTCGTGGCTTGGGTCAGCCTCATCTGAGCCAGTCGTGTATCCTTGGTCGTGATGACGATGACCAGATCGTCTGCGTAGCCGACCAGATAGACCCCCAGCGGCATCGGAAGATCCAACACCTCATCGTAACCTACGTTCCAAATATCGGGGCCAAGGATCGAGCCCTGCGCTACTCCCGCCGTCATTTTTCTTTTCTTGACCCCAGTCTGCGTCCCGTACGTAATGTAATGGTCTCGTAGATAGTCCTTGAGGATTCGGAGAAGGTATGGGGGCAGCGGGAAAGCATCGGAGAATGCCCGCACGATGTCCGTCCACCTCACCGAGTTGAAAGCGTTTCGTACGTCGAGTGTTGCCATGAGCACTATTGGCCTGTTCTTGTGGGGTCTTGTCTGTGCTCTGTCAAAGGAGTCGATTACTTTTTGGATCGCCTCTATCGTGACCGCCCTTGTCTGAAACCGTACTGTCTGTCGTTCAGGCCGCCAGCCTCTCGAACCGCCTGCTGGATTCGCGGTCTCAGGACCATTTCGAAGAGTTTGCCAAGTGTATTCAGCAAGCTCAGCGGTCTGTAGGATGACGGCGAGTCCGTCATTTTCGTCCATTTATCAATGAGGATCAGCCGCGCCGTCTTCCAATCTTTGCTGAACACGCCCTCCGCCAGGCATGTATTATATAGGTTCAGAAGTATCCCTAGGCGTCGATTTGCAACAATCCCGAGAATTTCCGCTGGGATGCCGTCCGGACTTGGTGCCTTTACTGCCGAGAGCTGCGCAACAGCCAAGCTGAGCTCACCCCGGGTGAACTCCTGCACCTCGTCGTCGCCAGTATCGTCGCCCCCCCACCCTTGTTCGAAGTGTGTAGGGAAGAGTCCGTCAATGATTCTGTCCATCGTTTCTTTGTCCCTGACTACCGGTGGATTGTTGCCTCCCAGGTTGCGGGTGACGATCTTGTAATCTGCTCCCCAAGGGTCTGAGTCCACCTCGTTAGTCATTTTGGTCCAACTTTCCTTTTTACTGTCATTGATAGCGCGCCTCAGTTCTTTGCGCGCTACCCGGTACACCTGCGAGTGGGCCATCGCGTCCGCTCTGTTGTGGGCGCGCTGGGCCCTCCGTCGGAGCCGTAGACATTCGCGTCGGAGGCGCGCGATATCTTCGGTCCACCGATACACCGGTTCTTTGACACGTCTCGTCCGTTTTCTTGGCATAGAGGTGTCACAGAGCCGTCTCAAGAGCCCCGACGTTTCCTCTGTTAGCTATTCAGCCTTTCCCCTACCACCGACGCCGCGAGGGATCGCCGTTGTCGGGTCCAGTTCCCTGCCCAGCTTTGCCGTCAGTTTGTCAACGTCTAGTTTTTTCATGTTCCATCGCGCGGGAGTTGGGGTGGTCCCTGTTCTGTTCTGTGCTTTGTCGGTCACTCCGAAGATGATGTACTGATGGTCGCTGGCCGTGTAGCCCTCGAACACCCGCCACCCCTCGACACTTCGGAGAAGTCCAGTCGTCACAAAGGTCACGTCTGGGATGGATGCGCCATAGCCGCGTCTCCTGTACGTCGTCGCCTGTCCCACGTTTGCTACTGTTAGGTCTAGCCTCGCGACCATTTCCAACAGCAGCCGTCCACGTTTGTTCGTCGTCGTCATGCCCCACTCAATGGCCCTGGCGTTAACGTCCCCCGCGAAGATAACGGGGCCGGGGATGTCCCTAAGCGCGTCCTTGAGGGCCGCCACCTTTCGTTCGAACTCCGCAGGGCTACAGTTCGGAGTGAGGTACACGCTGACATACGTCACATCAGACACCCGAGCCCAGACGTAGTCCTCGCCCCTCCCTTTTGGCTTGTGATACGCGACCTGGCCCGCCCCCGGAACCACAGCGCCGCAGAACGGAAGGTATTAACGAGCCAAGTCGGGCTGTCTCTGTCTCTGTAGGGCTCGCTAATCATTATAACGTCCGCGATCATCTCCTCGGCAAGCTGGGGCAGTAAGGCATGAGCTAGGCTACTGCCGTTCAAGTTGCCTTGGAGCACTGACGTCGTCTTGTTAAGTGCGAACGGTCATCTGTCTCGCTCTTGCCTCCGTCAGCGCTGTTTTGAATACGGTGCAGAGCGCCGTGCCCGGAACGTGCGCTGCCCCTCCGCCTTCCTGTGATGAGCACAGGAAACAGAGGGAAGCACCCATGCAGGCCCCAGCCCTGTGTCCATTTTTTCCACACTTCCAACAGCAGTCGCGTCTGTCCGGTCCTTTACAGTTTGTACGGTAATGGCCGTAGCCGAGATGGCTTGTAGCATCTCGGCACCATCAGTCGGGCCCTCACTCGGCAGCTGACAAACCCTATCTTTATACGTCCCGTCTCGAGTAGCCGTGTCGCGTCTCGGTCTCCGAGCTCGCAGATAGCCATCTTCTGTCCTCGGCTGTTTGGCCCGAGGACCGAGACCCGTCTATTCGCGCCCGGGTTCAGTACTCCGTCTAGTGCGATTCGTACTTCGTCAGTATCTGTAAGGCAGTTCAGGTCCAGTATCTCCAGGGTCACTTTTCGGGTCATGTCCTTGATTGTCCCCTGTTCGCCTAGCATCTCCAGGAGACGTCCACTCAGGTTTCCGTGAGTGCTTCCATCTCCTTTGGTGCGTACTAGTGCGGCGCCGCACTTCGTCTTTGTGAGTCCTCTGATTTGGAGTTGTTATCAGAGGTGTCAACCGTACGTAGCGTCTGTACCACGTCCGCGAAGGTCTTGCCGTCTTTGGGCACGATTAGCACTACGCCGCACCGATGTTTAGAGGCCTTGCAGTTTGGACGTAGAGGCGGTCTGGGGCCCTCCATTGCTTTTTTCTTCTTTTTCTTCTTTTTGTTTTCCATAGTTTTCCAGCCTTCTTGGGGATTTTCATCTGTGTCTACTTGGGTTTCAACCAGGTCCCCTCTGTCGTCTGATACCTGGATTTGAGGGCGTTGGATGTTGCTGGCAGTCTTCTTCTTCTTGGTTTTTTGGGTCTCAGGCTGTGATTCTGGACTGTCCCCTGCACCTCTACGCCATTTGGGAAGTCTGATTGTACGGGCCGTCCTCTTGGCTTCTTCGCGTGCGGTTGGGAGTACCGCCAGCAGAGCGCTGAGCGTCTTCAGCCCCTCTTTAACATCTTTGGAGATGTTCTTCTGCTTCTCCGTTGCTCTCTCCATTATTTTGATCTCCGCCAGCATGCTGCTTACGGTTTTGTCTACCTCGTTCTCCAAGTTCGAGGGCCCTGTGACGTCATCAGGCGACGTACCAGAGGTGCTAGCTTCGCTGATGACGGTATAAAAACTCGATGTGCTGGCGGTTCTATTTCTGATCTCCTGAGTTTTGCCTGGTGTCAGGTACTCGGTGTTGGGCGGGACACCCGATGCAGTTTGCGCTCTAACTGCGTTTTCTGTACTTTTGTCTTGCATTTTGTTTATTATACTCTCCTGAAAACTAACTTCGTGTGGGTTGTGTTGTGTTGGTCAGAGTACCTTCGGCCTAGGGTCAGGGGCATCCGCTGGCGTACTCCCGGGAAGTTCCGCCACCCCGATAGGCCGCAGTGGCCTCGTCGGAGCCCCCCACACCCCGCAGCAGCGTCCCGCCCGGGAACCACCCGGCACTGATACGGGGAGAAGGATTATACACCGTTATGCAGGGCAGCCTCCCTGCTGGTTAATGCAGGGTTCGGGCCCCTCACTACCGGCGGCCAAGGAGCGCTCCGGCCACTATCCGATGGCGGCCGGACTGGTTTTATCCAGTGTACCCTCTGCGAGCCGGGGTTGCGGGACCGCAAGCCAGCACAGCGAAGCCCGTGGCCCGTCGTGCAAAGGTTCTGCTGTGTAAGTGTCGTGCGTGTTCGTGTGTCAGTGTACTGTGTGTTAGAGGTGTTGTGTGTTTATTTCTTTGTGATGAGTGGCTGTAGCAGAATCAGGTACCACTATTCTTGAATCTTTTTCCCTTCTCGCTTAATGAAGCTCGGAGGTTCCCTTTTTAGGCTCCGTGCCCCGCAAGGGAAGGGTGTAATCCGTGACCCACAGCCTCCGTCAGTCGTTTCTGTTGTAGCGTTGCTGTTGGAAGCATTGACGCGACAGAAGACGTTTCCAGCTGTCACGTACGTGGACGTGCAGGTTAAGGATTTACCTGTATCGAGTTACCCCTTTACAGACTATGACAGCCATCATTCATTATTATTATTATTATTATTATTATTTTTACTATAATTATTATCATTCATAACTCGTATTATTATATTTTATCATTCATAACTCGTATTATTATATTTTATCATTTACTTACTTATCAATAAATTTTTGTAACGGGAAATCTCTGATGCATAATACATTGTTGAATCTCTGACATTCAATAGTCTAAGGGGGGAGGTGTTACGTCCGGAGACGTATTATAGAGATTTAGAATTTCATTCTGAAAGTTTATTCACATCAGATATTTCCTGACATATAAACGCGAGAATACAACGCAGCATTTCGCTCAGGCATCGTACCGTAGAGCGTGTGACGTAGAGAGCCATCGACCTCCAGAAGACAGTGGCGTGCAATTTTTTAACAAATCAGCATTTCACAATGCTACCACTTAAATACTACGCGTATAAGCCGCAACCGAAAATTTCTTAATAAAGATGATCTCAATTTATCATCTATAACCCAATTAAACCGTATAATAAAAACTGCGAAATGCATCACGCACGTCAGTCACAGCGTACAAGAAACCTGGCGAGCTCCGTGTATCTCGACGACATCGAGGAAGTTGAAATCGTAAGCCTTACTCGTCTAGTAAGCAGATCTTATAAGTTATTTATAATAAATTTATAAAAACAAATGTAAATTCTAAACGTAAAGAACAATTATAGAAAAAGAATTGTAAGTAAAATTACAACGCATCGATCTACCAGAAGCCAGCAGCTTGTATTGGTAAATAAATTATTGTATTTTATATAATAAACATACATAAAACCAATTACTATTTATTTCCACTTATTTCCGGACTTCACAGTACCTTGAGTTTAAAATTATAACGATTTTAATTTTTTTTAGAATATTTTTAATCTTCAAGATGACCTTGGAAATGATCAAACAAAATTGTGAGCATTCACTATTATTTCAACTATTACTAACTGACGTTTTTAGTGTCCAGAAAAGTCTATGAAGCTTATTTTCCAAAAGTCAAAGGAGGGCAGTTCAACTATTATAATGGAGGATACCATTTCAAAGCTTATAAGTGATGCTCGAGACTTTTATTGAGCTTTAATCTGCAAGAGTTTGTCTCAAGATTTTGTTTAAAACATAGAAACATGAATCACATGTCCAGTATGTACTATGGCTTCACATTATGGTTTGGTAGGAATATTGATAAGGTGGATCTCGGAAAATTTGGAATAGAGGGGCAGAGAAACAAAACTCACTCACTGGTTTTAAAGTTAGTCAATTTTAGATGTTTATTCCGAGCATGTAGAGATCACACCGATTTGCAATGTACAATGAAGCAGTTCGCTATGAATAGATTAAAATAAAGCTGCGGACGCGTGGCCTCGAGAAATAACGTACAAGATATTAGAGTAGAACGTCCGGCTTCGTTAAGGGCTCGTCAACGAAGAAGGTGCAAGAGCACGCACCGAGGCACGAGAGTCAAAATCGCGCGACAAGGGGGGCGAGAGAGTCCCGCGACGATGCCACTTGTTATCGACTGGCGAGAACACGTAGACAGGCTCGGGGTTCTACACTACGCTTATATCGGCCTAAACGTACGCTTATGTCGGCCTAAATATACGCCACGAAACGAGTGACAAATCGGTTCGTAAATACAATCATGGCCAACGTCTACAACTTACGAATCATAACTCGCCTAAATCACAAGATTTACGCAACAATATATGTTAACATCGACAAACAGGTTTAAATTCTAAATTATTATAGATAAAATATGTAATAAAATATGTATAAACTTTCGGATCGAAATTTTAAGTAAGAATAAATACCGTGTCGACAAATCCTCGCAATAAAAATACAATTCGCAAAATTACAGTTAAATAAATACGAAATGAGAATGAACAGGATACAAACTACAAGAAAATTAAAACGCAATCGCAGTCTCCTGTCTTCATTCTTCTTTCTTCAAGCAAGATCCATGGATAGGACAGTTGTTACGGTTTAGGAACCGCCCGCCAAGGCGGCTTGCTTTCGAGCATGATATTGTGCAGCTTCGTCGTTGACTCGTAGCAAAATTAACTTGTTAATCGGCTGCTTGTATCTGGACCCACCCGATTTGATGGTGGTGATCCGGCAGAGCCATCAACTCCACGGTGCAGTAGCACAATCCGCGCAAGAGGCCATTTCGTCGGCGGGTTCAGGGTATCTTTGAATAATACGACGTCGCCCTCCTTGAAATCTCTGTTGGGGTAGAGCCACTTATTCTGCTGCTGCACGTGAGACAGGAATTCCCGCTACCAACGCATAAATGGTTTCTCATTAATGAGAGTAGATAACACCCAGAGTGCACAGAAGAATTCTCATTAGATTCGATAAACGGTTCAGAGGGTGACATCAGAGGACACCGATCAAAAAGTGACCAGTAGGGAGAGCCACGACATTATCTTCACTAGGACTCAACGAACTAAGAGGGCGAGAATTTAAACAAGTCTCTATCATAGCGGTGATCGGTATATAAAAGCAGCAATGCGAATTAGCTTATCGAACGACGAGAGTTTTAGCAACCATCCGAAAATATCTTCAGAAATTCTGCCCGTGTAGATTTCCTTCCGATCAGATTTACGAGTTTCAGCGTCACGAGCTTCGGCGTCCAGATATCCGATGAAGCTAAGTCGACTGAGGAAATTCCGCGGGATCATAGATCGGCACGATTGTCTGCAGAGCGCATATTTACAAACAGACATATCTGCACTTGATAACGCTTGAACTACCTCCTCTCGAACTAATCTCGTTTCCGCGAGGGTATTTCCCCTCGCGAAGAAATCAACAGCGTATCTGTTTTTTCGAAGAACTTCCGTAGCGATTGGATGAAGTTTCTTCTGATCATCAACAAGTTGCAGCATACACACGTTGGCTAGAAATGGAGTACATGCACTTCCGTATGTTACCGTAATCAATCGGAACGACTGCATCGATTCGTCAGAAGAATCCCGTCATAGAATGCGTTGTCAATCGGTATCTGCTTCGTGTACCAGACACTGACGGAACATTTTTACAACGTCGTAAGAAAAAGCAAACGGCAGAAAAGCCCAACGAATCATCAGAAAGAAGACGTCTTCTTGCAGTTTGGGACCTGCATGCATGACAGAATTCAATGATGTACCTTGAGAAGTCAGCTGAGACGCGTCGAATACCACGCGAATTTTATTACTAACATCCTTGTTCCAAACATGATGATGAGGCAAAAATAGGGAAAGTTTAGTGTCTACCTGGTTAGCTGGAACCTGCAAGTGATGTAGTTCCCGATATTCCGCCATGAACGCTGTGTACGCTCGTTAAAGATCAGGCTGCTTCGTGAAGCGTCGCTCGATACGCTGTAGGCACTTTTCCGTGATCTGCAAGTGATGTAGTTCCCGATATTCCGCCATGAACGCTGTGTTCGCTCGTTAAAGATCAGGCTGCTTCGTGAAGCGTCGCTCGATACGCTGTAGGTACTTTTCCGCGATCTCCCTGGTATCCGACAGACGAGGCTTTTCGATGAATGGGAGACGTACAACAAAGCGCTCATCATTGTTGTGTGTATGTGATATTTTGAAATGAGCATAGCCCTCCTCCTCCGGAGACACCAGTTTTTTCACGGGCTCTTCTTTAATCTCCCAAAAACGCTCCACCAGCCAGGTCAGATCGTGGTCAACGGAGATGTAGTATGAACATACTTGAGCGACAGACCCTTCAGAAGTTTGGTCTAATGACTCCATGAACACCCAGCCAAAGACATAATTTAGAGCGACCGGGGTGCTGATAGTTCCTTTCCTAACTCCAGGGAGAATGGCCGCAGCGTAAGCGACATTGCTCAAGATGTAGTTGACTCTCGCTGGAGATCCAAATCCGGGTCCGCAAGCTGAAACCGACCCAAGTGAGTCCATGGTTTTCTTTGGTTTGCAAAACGAGGCAGCAGGGCAGCGGGCTTTCCAAGAACAAATTCTGAAAATTCGAAATCAAAATCAGAATTGTAATCAGATTTCAGAGCAACTTTTACAGTATGCTTAGCAACAACAGTTGGTTTTTCGCCCATGCCAGACACCACCGTATTGGTAGCTTTTTTCCGCAGAGAAAGAACTTGAGACACATGCTCAGTCAGAAATTACTGCTCTGCGGCAGAATCCAGTAGAGCTCTAACCGAAACACGCTGTCTAGTGGGTCATTTCAGTGTGACACATGCGGTTGAAAGTAACACTCCGTTACCTATAGTTATGGAAATACCATTAGATTCCTCCGTCAATGTATGAGGAGCCAGCGCTAATTGATCACAAGTAGATTGTGTGGCAGATGGGGTTCCTTTTCGATGTACTTTGGTATGGTGTTTACCTTCGCAGACTATACAGCGCCCCTTGGAGTTGCATGTCTCGACAGAATGATCGGAGTTCAAGCAATTAAAACAGAGATTGGCAGAAACCGCGTGTGCTCTTCGTTGATCTGGTGGGCAGGCGACGAATTTTGTGCAGTAGCCTACGAAATGATGTTCACTGCAATATGAGCAGGTACCTTGATATAACGGTTTTTCAGATCTCTGAGTAGCGACGTTCACGGTGATTTCTTTCTTCTCGATTCCTTGACTACATGGAAGAGTTGCGTGACTACGAGCCTGGCGAGTCCTCAGTAGAATATGTGCCAGTTGTAACAGGGTGTAGTTAGGGAGAGGGTAATAATCCCTCTCAGGGCTTCCCGGGATAATATACGGGCGTACTATACGTCCGGGCGACTCGCCGTTGTAGAATTCTCTGTTGGCTAGCAAGACGCGCAGTGGCACAGGTAACGGACAGGCGCATCCGACTTCTATTGTAGAAACCCTAAGCCGCTTTCTACCAGAGCCGGCACTGCGTGCTGTCGCTGCTGCCAACTGCTGTCCGCGAACTGCCAGCTGCCAGCTATGAACTAGCTTTACCGGTGCAGCCGGTCTTGCCCGTACAACGCTGTTGTTCTAACCTCAGAGGCTCGAAAGTTACTTACCCCCGCTACCAATGTGCCTCCAGGAGGCGATGCCTGCGACTAACTGCAGCTGCTGTAAGGGTAGAGGGCGGTATTCGGAATCACGCATAGGCTAGGTTACGAAGTGACAACGCGTGACGGGACATGTAAAGTATAAAATAAAAGAGGTTTATTTGCTTCAAATAATGAGTTGTGCTAGAGGCGCGAGACCCGAACACATTTAACACGATACGCGCACATATTTCATTTTCGATGCAAACATTATTTCATTTTCGATGCAAGTTTTGATGTCAGCAAATTTGGGAAAAGTAGATGAAGCTTTTCTTTAGCCTTCCTTGGCCCAGTCCATCCGCGTAGTCACTGCAATTTTGCTTTCTAAAAAATAAACAAAAATGTCGTCCTTGAAAGATTCCCAATCTCTTTGCTTGCCGTCGAAGTGGGATGTTGATGGTCGACGTCGAACCATTTGGCTTGTCACTTCTAATACCAGCGGCACAATTAACCGTCAATAAGACAGCCGCCGATAATATCCTTATTCTTTCCTTCATACGGGCCTTGGCTTAGAGATATTTCACCTGAGTGTTAGTGAATTGATTCTCCTTAAAGTACGAGCGCTCTTTCAAGCTATCCGAAACACGTTGTAAGATGAAATCTCTTTGCGCATAGTCCATTCAGTATCCTTCCAACATTTCGGCTCGAACTTCGACATCTTCCAGATTGTAGTATGAAATGTCGGCAGCAGAAATGAGACCGTGTATTCCGATGATCACAGTAGCGCTTTTGGTCGAGCAGCATGTTGTTGACGTCCGTCATAATCGGCAAAAAGCGTGTACGGGCAATATCACGAAAAGGCGCGGAAGTATATCAGCAATCTGCTTTACCTGCACTGAGCACGAGTCCCGAGCGTCTTCCTTCCTACTGAGTCCAACGGTCAATCCAACATGGCTACCAGACAAGCGATTCTTGACTTTCTCCTTTGCCGCACCGTAAAAGATGGCGAAGCGTTTTTGCCTAGCTACTCGCCGTCATATACACATGAGTATGTTCTCTTTTCAGCACACTATTGAGTTCGAGTTACACTGACAAGTCACCAGTTCACTGTTTCACACGACTATAGCTGGAAGCTATTTTCAATTTTGACTTCACAGCACACAAGTCCAATTCTTAGTTTAATAAGAGTTTTAAATTTAAACACAGAAAGACCAGTGAGGGTTTTCTCTCTCTCCATTCACTTCACAGAAATCAAGAAAGTTTAACAATCCGAGCATCCAATATCCTCAGCACAACCAAAAATACCATGGGCTACAATCCAGCTCAAAGGATCAAATTTTATGGTCAGGTATATCTCGGAAAATTGGGAATAAAGGGGCACAGAAACAAAACTTACTCACTGATTTTAAAGTTAGGCCAATGTAGACGTTTATTTCGAGCATATAGAGATCACGCCGATTTACAACCTACGATGAAGCAGGTTGCTATCAGTTAAGATAGATTAAAATAAAGCCACGAACGCGTGACTTACGTACGAGAAATTACCACGTACAAAATATTAGAGTAGAGCATCCGGCTTCGACAAGGGCTCGTCAACGAAGAAGGAGCGTGGGCACGCACCGAAACGCGAGAGTCAAAATCGCGCGACAAGGGGGTTACTATCGACTCGCGAGAACGCATCGGCAGACGCGGGGTTCTATACTTCGCTTATATCGGCCAAACAAAATATTATTATTGTTTGTTCCTGTTACATTCTTTGTAAGCTCTTTCGCTTTTTATTTTTTTTTTAAAGTCAAAATTTATCTCTCAAGTTAAGCAGGTACATATACGTGACGGATGTGGAAATGGTTGCCGCCACGTGGGCTGTACAGTGGCAATCGAAGAGGATTATTGCAGGTGCATTTTTCTACCTGATTAATCGATTGATTCGATTAGGTACACTACTGCGACGATCGAACGTAGAGGTTCGCGCGTGGACGGTACGTCAAAATGCGTACTTGTTTCATTTTTGTTTTATTACTTTTCATGTTGCTAAGCAACTATAACTAATTAGAAAGCGAACAAGCGAGATTTTTCATTCTCCTCTTAACCGTTGAACAAATACGTTGTCTTAGCACTTAACCTCTTCTACACTAAAGTTAATAAAAATACTACTGCTGTTAAACTCATTTAATTTTTCCGTTCGCGCTTCATACATTGTTTTAGTGGTTGATTAGTGCTTTATAGTATGTAAATTTAAATAGTCAGTGGCGAAATAATTATGTGCATGATTGGAATTACATATAGGCAAGCGGCGTGCCCCCAAAAAGACGCACAAAAATACGAGTTAACAGGCCACACACAAACCCCAGGATGAAACCTATTGGGATCGATCAGTTATTTTATATGAACAAAAAATCCTTACGACATTTTTTCATCCTGATAGTCAGTAATTTGTTATTAACAAAAATATGTAAAATTCTAAAAATTTTTAAAATCAATGAAACAATAAGTTTTTTAAGTAAATTGGGTAAAAATAAAAACTTTTACCTCTTGTAATTTTTTTGAAAAACGCTTCAATTCTTTTCTCGGCTTCTACTGGAGCTTTTGAAATTATTTTTTTTGGAAATTACTCGTAAACTTCTTCTTTGAGGCTATTCTTGTTTTATTCAGGCATCTATTTTTTATCCTTGTGATATTTTCAATCAAAAACTTGTGAAATTTGCAGCGAGACTATACGAGAGAGGGAATAGCCAGAAACCAAAAATCGATTTACAGATCATTTAGGTAAATTGGGCAAAAATAAAAACTTTTTGACTCTTCTCATTTTTTTAAAAGATGCTTCATTTTCGAGCCACAAGCGATTTAAAGTCTAAAAATGACTAGGAAAAGTCATTTTTAAGAGAAATCCTAAGCTTCTACGAACGAAGATTTACGTTTTTGAGTTATTAATGATATTTTATCTGTCGTAAACTCAACTTGAACTGTTGTGAGAATAACTTAGGTAAGGTATAGGCACAGACTCTAGGGGTGGAGGAAAATATTTTATTAGCAGCAAAGCTTAAAGGGGCAGCGTGACGCCTTACTGAACTCACGGACCAGCACAGCGGTCCTTCTTATACATGCAGAAACAATAGAAAACATGCTTACAGCAATTAACAATGGCATATCGATCGGTCGTCGACCGCACGATGCGGCTCACATGCCTGTAAAACGATACATTAGCATTCCCGAGTGCGAACGCACTCGCAACTGCAACCGATCAATAAATCAATAAATCCTTAATTTCGATGTTCTTCCCCTTTTATCCTCACAATCAAAATGTTATAGAAATTTATTTGTTCCTGCAGTGGAAAGTCTCCTTATAGCGATGAAGAAATTAGTTCTTGCTTATCTAAAGGTTTTAAATGTTGTGATCTTTGCTCTTGTTCTATAAAATCTCGCAATGTAGAATTATCGACTGATGATATTGAAAATGAAGATGAATGTGGGACTGGAGATTTATTGAACTTATAATAGTGATGATTAGTAATAATAGTTTATATTCTAGTACAAATATATTTATTGTAAACCTCAACCTTCTTCAACCCTCTTCGACCCTCCTCAACCTTCCTCTAACCCTCCTCTTACCCTCCTCTTGCCCCCCTCAAAATAACGTAATATTGTGTCGAAATTTAGGTTATTTTGAAACCCTCCTCAACCCTCCTCATGCCTCCTCAACCCTCCTTAACCCTCCTCAACTGTCCTTAACCTTCCTCTCTCCCAACTATCGTCCCTCCTCTCAACCCTCCTCCCTACCCTCCTCACTACCGTCCTCATAATATTTTATTAGCTTCTCATAAGCTTTTGGAAATTAAGTGCGTGAGAAAGAGACTAGCTTTTTGGAACGATTTTTGCAAGTGGTTGAATAAATCTTATTTTAACTGCGCATTCAATTCTGACTTGCTTTATCACTAAGACGAAACGTAATGTTCGCATTCTGGGCAAACAACTTCATGATGATAATGCAGCCCTTTTCTTGCCGTCGGTCCAACTACGCCAGTCCTGGGTTGTATTTTCCCATATAGTGAAAAGTATTCTTTAAACAGAGTGCGTGAGGATCAGGCTAGATATCGGAACGACTTTTACGAACGGTCCAATAAATCTTATCTTAACAGCGCTCTCGATTCTGACTTACTTCATCTCTGATGGTAATTTAAAAAAAACTAAGTTGTTGACACTGCCTGATCTAAAGCGTTACCGCAAGACAGTCGACGCAACGGGCTTGAAGAACAAGGTCATCGAATAACGTCCACTGAAAATTCTTTACGAGCAGTTGATTTTGCTTCTTAAAAAATATTTGCTTGACTTAATCAAATATCTTGTTTATCTCTAAGATAATTAATAGAAAGGGATTTGTAAGCTATTGACGCAAACTAATGCAGAGGGTTACAGCATGATATATATAGTTGAAAGAGACTTTCGTGCGACTCAATCCCTCCTTCTCCTTCCTTGCCCCTTCTCACAGCCCCTCTCCTACCCCTTCTCCTACCCCTCCTCATAATATAATTCATATTTATATCTAATTAAAGATGAATTGTAGAACACCCAGCCAGAAAGGCAGAGATATACAGACGGAGACAGAGTGATAGTGGTAAAGGCTTGAGGAGATTTGCACAACGGTGCTTTAGAATACTTTGATCTTGATACAATAGAAGAGAAATTTAAATTTATTGAGAGAAGTCCATGAGGTGAGACCGAGACAAAACGTCCGAGGAAGAGGTAAGGAGTCAGAGACAGCGGCTTAAAGAAAGAGTCAGAGACGCAGAAATAAAATGACATACACGAAAAGGTAAACACTGGGATCAGATACAAAGAGACAGAGTAATATTGAGATCTGATATGGGGGTGTGTCCAATGTATCTAGCAGACCAACGTGGCGACGAACAGCTTGGTATTAACATTGTGATCATAGGTGATAAGTTGGGTTTTAATGAAAATGTTTTGAAGTATAAGTCAAATTTGTTAGTGGGTAGGTACAAATCGTACAGAATGGAAGTTTATTGAAGGAAAGCCTTGTTTGCAGCACTCTGCTTACAAACCACCAACATCAAGCTTGCTCCGTACGTAATTAAAAGTGAAGTACCCCTATAGCACTGATTGTTGGAGCAATATTGCCTCAAGGTTGCTTTGTCATATTCGGCAGATTCGCGAATACTCCCCCAATGCTAGTAAATATGGATGCAACCGTGAGGTAATTGCTTTTTTCAGACTGATAGATTAGGGGATACGGTGCAGCAATATTAAAACAATATACGTACACGGTTAAATAATTCTCCAAAAACGTTTTCTTTTTTTATGATATTTATGAACCGATTATTTCCTTAATTTAGCAATGTTAGAGGAATATTCGTATAGGATTAAACAATACGTGAGAAATATTAAATGAGGAATATTAGAAGCCTATGTCTAAAAGCAATATTGCAGCAATATTCGTCCAATATATGAAAACGTTTGAGGAATATTATATTTGTATTAATTTTTCACGCAGATTTTTTTCGATTTTATCCTATCCTATATTACGGAGGTTTATTAAGAGTTGAAACAAAATTAATTTTATTTAACGCCCATATGGCGTAAACTTTTGAGTCCCTAATGCAAAGGTGGAACCAAAAACAAAGCAAGACTTGTAATTTGGACTCTTCATAAAGAATCCTTCGAACGTTTGGAATTCACGGCTTATATGCTTTCGACCTTTCAATTTGTTCAAAGGAGTCGCTACCAGTGCACCACACAGCGGTAGACAGTGGAATCTTGCTTATTGAGAGCCACTAATCAGAAGTTTTCATTTTTCTCCGCTACGCGGCGCACTAGTAGCGACTCCTTTGAACAGATTGGATGGTCGAGAGCATATAAGCCGCAAATTTCAAACATTCGAAGGACTCTTTACGAAGAGTACAAATTACAAGATTTGTCTTGTTTTTGGTTACCCCTTTTTCTTTTATTTATTTAGGCGTACCCAGACCTCAAATCAGGTCTATACGGGCATATACAAAAGGGTGACTGAATACAAAGAATAAATACAAAAAATAAAATAAAATAAAATTTACAAATCTATACCACAGTTGTACAAGAATTTAATAATAATTTCAATCCCTTTAGAATTTAGGTTCTGCAAAATATATTTTACATCACGATTAAACGATATCTTATTTTTCTTACCCCTTTGCATTGGGTTAAAAGTTTGCACCATATGGGTGTTAACTAAAATTAATTTTGTTTCAAACTCTTGATAAACCTCCATAATATAGGATAGAATAAAATTGAAAATTGGACGATTATTGTTGCAATATTATCACGTATTATTTAATTCTGTACTATTATTCCTTTAACACTGCTAAATTAAGGAAATAATCGGTTCATAAATATAATAAAAAAAGAAAATATTTCTGAAGAATTATTTAATCTGTACGAATATTGCTCCAATATTGCTGCACCGCATCCCCTCATCTATCAGTTTGAAAAGGCAATGGAATAACGGAAATAGCGGTTGGCAGTAATATTGCCTCACGGTTGCATCCATATTTACTAGCATTGTGCGGGAATCTTCGCGAATCTGCCGAATATGACAAAGCTATCATCTTGAGGCAATATTGCTCCAACAATCAGTGCTATAGCGGTAGTCTGGAAAAGGGTAACGCCGTGTGCCTGTTCGTGCAAAGCAGGATTAGGAGAAAAATGCCAGAACATTGTTGCTGTTTTTGCTGCATTGCTATCAGTAAGTAAAACTAACCTAAAATTAGTTGTAGCATTGCTTTATTAACTATTTTTTTTTCTTTTTTTTCTTAAAAATAGCAATAACATAGAAATCATGTCATGCACAGATAAGGATAACCTCAATGACTAACATGATTGATTTTGATCCCTTTGTATAGCAGTTCCAACATCCAGTTCTTCGATAACTGATTTATGGGTTGGATGAGTTTACCGCAGGAAATATTGAGCTCAATAAACCACATAATTTCATATTTGACATTATTCTTTGCGTTTATAATGGTTATATAAATTACATTTTTCTAAAAAGTTTTTAAAAAAGAAATACAAATGATTTAAAAAAATAATTATTCTAAAATGAAAGGAACTGAATGTTTTTACCAAAATATAACATTACAAATCTAAAGAATTATATCACATATGAAGTTATGTGGTCTATTGTGTAACGATGTATTTTGATTCCTCACCCCTTTTCTCTCTCGACTTGTGTCAGCCGGGCATAAAATGATACCTACACCGAATTTCTAATAGGGCCTTTTCTTTTATTTTTTGTTTTTATATGTGCTGTGCCCATCGGCGTATGAGTGGCGAAAGTTCGGTAGGAAAGGTAATGCTGATACGGCCGTTGATTGGCTACGGGTAAGTATGTAGGCAGAGTGGAGACAGGGAGAGAGAGGTAGCTGCGCATTCGAAAATCGCGCGCTAACGAGCGGCCGCAAAGTCGAGCGAGGTGGCAGCACAGAGAGGGAGAGACAGAGAGAGAGAGAGACAGAGAGAGACAGAGAGAGAGAGATCAGATCGAAAACGACGAACCGGCAGAGCAGTGAGGCGACCATTCCGATCGTGCGAGTGCGCGTATTTGTGGTGGCGCCTCTCGGCGGTTGATGAAAGCGAATGCAACGGAATTAGCGTGAGAATAGAGAGTGAGAGTGTGAGTGAATGAGCTTTAGCGAATTGTAGTAGGATTTGTGTTAAATAAACCGAGAGATAATTTGGAATTGGTGGATTATTTAATTGCGTGAATACCCTTCCTGTCCTTTTTCAGCTACGGCCGCTTGCTCGAGCGGTTATCACACATCGGAGCCTCCCTGTTGGACAGACGAAAAGTCGAGCGAGAGAGAGAGAGAGAGAATAAGCGAGTAGAGGTTAAGTATTTGCGGAGGCACGGGCTCGGCACTCTGCGCCTAAGTACCTCGTCGCAATTGATTCTAAATATTTCCCGCGGTGAAGTCATCTAGTCCATACGTCACTTATCGAACAACTGAATTTGGAAATTGCTATACGGAGGGACCAAAACAACTCATGTCAGTCTTTCGAGATTATGTTTTATGACTTTTAATTAAGATTTTAATTCACGTTTATATTCGTTTTCTAGGGTTGATTGGTTAAAGAAACGCTGAGATACAGAGATTGCACCATTATTATGCTTAAAATGTTTAAAACAAAAGATTTTTTTCCAATAAATAGTATGAAAAAGAGTGTTTCATAATTGGGACCAAACTGATAGAACACCGGGACATACGTATCAATGCTGTACCATAAATACGGACGTGGTCACGACTCGCTTTTCATACTTAATGAATTATAATTTTAGCATAACTGTACCTTTAAGAAATATTAATTGCTTTAGTAGAGATAATATAACAAGCTAACACAACAGAATTCAATATATTAGCTTTATTTCATTTAAAATTAAATAGAAAATCTCATTTCCCTCAAGAGGTGTTTCATAATAGGGCCCATTACCTTATCAGAACCTTTCACTGCACAATAATACAAATTTTTATTGCTACGTGGTGGAAACATTTCAGCGTAACGTATACCTTTATTAATCTCGAAATTAAGTTTGTATTGACTGCTATTTGCAACCCTTAACCGGGAGTTGTAACCACTAAACTCAAACGACGCATCAACGTCAATCTTAGAGTAGTTCTGCCTTTCGATGGCAGACGGCGCTACTCAAAATATCAGATCCAAATAGTTATCCACAAAGAAATATCGAAGGAAAAAGGGAGATACATGCAAGGAATGAGAGACAGAAAGATAAAGGGATAGAGACAGACGAAAAGATGAGAACAGACAGGGAGATGAGGGTATAAGCAGAGAGATAGAGACAGGATTGTAAAGAAACGAAGAGATAGAAGCAGAGATAGAGAGATATAACTAGAGCGACAGAGGGCGAGCACAGAGAAAGGTAGAAATAGAGGCAAGCAGAAAGACAGAGACAAATAGTCAGAGACATAGAGACAGAGACGATCAAAGAAGGTGACATATATGAGGACGTGAGCAGATACGAAAGGACCGAAAGAGAAAGGCAGACACAAAGAGGCACAGATGGAGAGAGGAAGAGATAATAATATAATCATCGATAGAGAAATAAAGGAGAAGACAGTGATATACAGGCAGAGAGAGCTAGAGGCAAAAAAATAGATAGATAAAAAAATAGAAAGAAAGAGGCTGTTGCGAATTAAACAAAAGGAAAGTGAATAGCGAAATAAATGTATGTTAAAGTAAAAGCGAGAAGGCGGCCAAGAGAGAGAGGGCATATAAGCGATCCCTCTCTTCATGACGTCAGAGTCATACGATAGACAACGGCCTATTGGAACAATTCAAAATGTACAAGTATGAATGTGTGTGCTCCGATCCGCGTGGCACAAATCGCTACGACGCGCTGCCTCGCCCTCTCTGTCTCCGGCCGCTCGCCCGACAACATCGCTCCAACACAAAATACTGGCGTGCCAGTCGGCAATTTTGTACATGAAGACAAATAAAGCAATCCAGTCATAACTACAAGTCGTGTCTTCAAATTATTATTCGAGCCGATTATCCACCGCACTTGAATTCAGCACCTCTTTCATTCAATCAACAACATCTTTGGCCCTTCCAGCCGGATCGCTCCGGAGCGAATTGCTGAAAAAGAAAGGTACGCTGAAAACATGAAAGGCAACATGCTGAATGCACCGTCGAATTCTCAGCGCCAGTAAAACGACGAGAATTCGACACATATTGTACTGTATGCCAGTCGAAACACGACCACGAGGCGCTCTTAATGCGAGCGGCGGAGGATAGTCCGAGCCGCCATCTTGAAAGATGCGCGCCGAGCCGGAAGTAACTCGCCCATCGGCAAACTCCAGGAGCACCCCAGCGACGGATTCAACGCGAGCTGAGTAGCTGAGTATCTCTGCAGCTCGGAGGCTACCCCCAGATCAGCACAACTACGGACGCGGTAACTGCAACAGCGAGTGGTACGGCACGCGAGGCCAACCGCTCTCTGTCTCACTCGCACCTACAGCCCACGCGCCTGACAGCGTGCTCCTATACACGCAACGCTGAGTCATCACTGCTACGAAGTATCTTCGCGGCGATGCAGGACTCCCCAGCAGCATCGCTGATCGTCAGAATGGCGGGGCGGAATAAGGACGCAAAGGACTAGATACTTAGACTCATCACGCCATTTTGACATTACCTCACTCGCAACCACCTGTGACTCGTAGTACGCCTAACAGCGCCAGCTCTTCAATCAAGATTTTGTTCCGACAAGTATCATTCCATTTTCTCTATAATTGCTTCAATTAATTAGTGCTTAAATTTTTTGTATGGATTTTGATTTATCTTAGTACTCAGTGCATGCAAGTATTCCCAATATGCTTTGCAGTGGCACAAATCTTATTATATTGAAAGCTTGAAGTAAAAGTATCTAGATTAAAAAATTCCAATATTTCTTAAATACATATTCTTGCCTCATATTAAATTTAGTATTCTAGCGCTCATTGATAACAGAATTGTATCTAGTGTAGTAGAAAAAGTGTGTGAAAAGTCTAGTCTGTTGCTCGTTTAACCATTAGAGGCGTACGCTTACAAATTTTGCATATTTTCTTTTACTACATGCAATCTGCTTGCACGTCACCACGTGCATGACTCGCAACTACCCATAGAGCAGGCCTCAGATACACAACCCTGTTATCTGTGATCAGACTATTACAGCTGAACCTGCTAGCACACTCAGCCTGATGCTGCACTCGCACCCTCACTTCAAACCACGTGTCTTCCGAGCAGTCTTAAGCTCAACTCGACTACAACCACATCAAAATTAACCAGTTGTCTCAAAGTATCCTATGAAGATGCTAAATGCATATAAAGACAGAGTATGAGAATGGGTAGCAGTATATGGGCTGGTATAGCGAGACATATCATATTACATGGAGGCGCGACGGGTGGGCTATTAAGATAAGTGTTATGTAAACAGTAGCTGCACGGCAGCTAATAATCCATGTCAATGGGCCCATTGTTTTCAAAACAGCTACGGTTTTGCTACTGTATATGTACACAAAACACTCAACAAAGGGTAATTAGCTACTGTTTACATAACACTTATATCTGTTTGACACCTCTGTATTAGAGAGAGAGAGAGAGAGAGAGAGAGAGAGAGAGAGAGAGAGAGAGAGAGAGAGAGAGAGAGAGAGAGAGGTGCAGGCATGCGTCGGCATCCCAACTCCGTCGTTAGTCCGGTGTCAATATGCGCAGTGGGAGTCCCAAGTGGCCACAGTATAAGAAATAGTTTTGTATATGTGATAATGAGTTTGTGGCCCTGAACAGGGCCATTTTTGTGTTAACTTTTAATTACATCGGGGATAACCTTTTTTTCGGAAAGGAATTGGTATTGTTGGAAAAAGATTTATAGCGCGATGAATCTTTATCCGTTGACGAATAATCTTTCTTTTTATCGATGATAGGCTGTTTATCCTCTGGCATCTGCTTGCTGAATGATGGCTCCATGATGTGTGCCCTCTGCAGGTTGCAGTCCTTCTGCTCTACCACCGATGCTGCTATTAGCTTATATCTAAGGCCAAGTGATTAATGGTGGACGGGGATAGAGCGGAAGAGTAGGACTATGAAATAATGAAGAAGAAGGCAATTCAATTAAAATTTGTATTTATTGATTAATTATTAACAGCCTCGTATACATCTTTTTCTAGTGTCCGTAAATAAAGACATTTTATTTCTACAAATAGTCTGCCCACATTCGAACTACCAAAGTTTGAATAAATCATTCAGTTTTTTACATTAGATATTAAATCGTCTTGTGGTCGTTGAAAAGTTTAAGAACTGTTCTCGCTATCGATACATGACATTAACATACGTGGACATATCCTCTAACTCGCGAAGGCGAAACTCGATACACTCGTGCATGCTTTTTAATATTACAAAAGAATGTCGCATCATCACTACACATGGTAGACTCTCGACTTTTCTTTCGCGCCGGTGCACTCTCTTCGTTGTCATCTGCGTCGGTGGCTGTGATAGTTGACTGTATCGATGCGCAATCCGTCGGTGGTGTCCCAATCTTGCGCCTCATGCTGATACCGATGGTTCCGTAATGACGCAGACTCATTTGTTTTGTTTTTTTGATTGATTCCCAGTACTCTCGAACTGTAAGCAGAGGTCAAATCAATCTCGTGCTCAGTTAGATCGATTTTTCTAAACTCCCGCTTGTGCCCGTACAGATACATTATTGCAGGAAAATGTGTGGTGAATTCCTCCCACGCGGTGATTTCCATTGTTACGTATTTGCGTGGCAAAGTATCGTCTCCCAATTGAATCACAGCATGGAAATGCCCATCGTAATATTGCAATTCAAGGTATACAAATTTCATGTGAGATTTATTGAGCGCGTAACTTGTGTTAAAAAGAAAGTTTTGCGTAAACTAGTCTTGATTCATTTTAAAACAGTCGTCACAAACTTGTTTTAAAAAGAAATACTAAAGGATTGGTAAAGATGTCGTGCTTCTCGTGGCAGATGCTGAAGTGTGCAGGGTGAGCAAATGTCGTCGTACGAGTACACGTTCTACTTTGTGTGTAAAGAAATACTGAGGCGTGCTTTCTACAGCTGTCTCGACTACTGGTGCTGCTGCTGGTGACGCGTGTTCTACTAGACTGACGCAACGTCGTCGGTTGCGCTATTCGTTTGGGTGTGCGCCTCGAGAGGCGGTAGGGAATCGCCAATAGTGGGAGACGGTAGCGCAGCCAATGAGAGCACGTATTTCTTACAGCATTTTACGAGTATGAACGAAGAGATACAAATAGTGACAGCAGCGAATTTTTTTTCAGCCGGAGGATGTGTCGCCGTCGACGGCGGAGAAGTATATGTCATTATTATCGCTGCTGTCACTATTTGTATCTCTTCGCTCATACTCGTAAAATGCTGTAAGAAACATATCACTTTCCACTTTTTCTTTAGGAAGAGCTTTCCATTTCGCAGGCAGTATCGAGCGCAGCCACTTTTTTAGCTGATGAACTTTGTAAAGAGCACAAAACTTTTTTTTGGTCAGAAAAATTTTGGTTGAATGCGTGGCGCACAGTGTATTGTCTGGGAAGATTCTGTTGAGCTTTTTAAACGATGGTGAATTAAATTTTTCCAAGTTGATAAAGCGGCGTCCGAAAAGCGCTTCGATGTAGTAGACCTTTTCCTCGCCGCGCACGAAAATTGTTTACGATACTCTGGTAATGTTGTAAAGATGCTGATGTAGCTGGCGAAGCGTTACTCCGGTAAATCGGCAAAGCTATGTGGCGCTTGTACTATACAATAATCACTAATTTTCTTTTGCAGGCACGTGATAGCTACTTCATTGGGCTGAAACATTTTTTCCGAATTACGGAAACCTTGAATATCATTTACGTAGTCCATTGTGCGTAGAACGTATGTGCTCGCGTATAAAAGAAAAAGCGAAGTGACGCGAGCGAGCGCGGCATGTGAGGACCACGATACCCCCCACTTTTTTTATGCCTGCAGCAATGTGATACATAGCGCCCCCGTTGGGTAGGCCCGCCGTCTTCAACTTTAGCGTGAGCACTTAGGCGCCGAAATCCGTTAAAATTTGTCGAGTCGAGTCGATTTCGAGAACGTTATCGTACTCTACGTAAACAATACAGTTTATTGTAACAGCCGACGCCATCGCGAAGTCCACTTCGATACGTACACTGGCCGAGCGTACGAGGTTACAATGAGAGTCAATACGCTAATAAATCGGGCGTGAGATCGAATGCCGTAAGAAAATAGTTCATTGAATTGTTGTACCGGTTTATGCCTAGGCCCTCGTTGAGAAAAAGTATCTCGGTGCCTGAGTAGAGAGTTTATAATGACTCGATAAACGTTGCGCTGTTGTCTGTAAAATTCCGATGTAACGGGTTGCTTGGTATTTGCACCCCATCGATATATAGCTAGAGATAATTTATGTTAAAGTTTTGAAATTTGAATGGGTTTAGCACCCGATATCCATTCAACGCTTTGACGAAACCGGTGATTATACGTTTCGGCAATTGGCCCAGAATCGCATTATCGATGCTATCGCCTAGTATATCGGTGTGAAGCGTAAATGTTTTCACCCCGACGCGCATAATGGGGTATTTGGCTGATACTTTGGCCAGTGTATTGGCGTGCGCGATCAAAATACCGGGATTTATCTTGACGTGCCGAACAATGAGGGTAGCTTCTTCTATTTTTATTCCGAAACGGCTGTCGTTTGTGGAATCCATCAGGCAAAATTTATCCTTGCTACGCACCGGACGCACTCTCATTTCGACGCCGTTGATGAGCATTTAATGCTGATTAAATAAGTCGCAGTGAAGATGGCCAATCATATCGAATGCATGCCCCTCTTTCGTAAAGGAGCAGATTCCTTAATTTTCCGATGCGCCGTCCGTGCAGCCGGGTGTATCATCGTACCAGAGGCTAGCCGTGAGATGAGATTCTTTGGTAGCGGAGGAATAGCTCAGCAGTGACTCTACGTAAGCTTTGTACGCATATATGTTGTTGGGCGAGGAGGCGAGCTTTTGATTGAGAAAAATATCGATTTGAATGAACATTGAATGAAGAAGATTATTTACAGGACCAACTTATAGATTTGAGTCGGAATCATTGTTGGAGAGTATTTGTGTCTTGAAGAAGAGCATAGTATTTGTGAGATCGATGTAATGCTCGCTGGCACTAGGTACGACGAATTCGATGGGCGCATCGCCCTCGTCGCTGATCGAAGAGACAGGCTTCTAGTTCAAATAACTGCTGCCCTCCATGGAGGTTTGAGTAGAGGGGAGGGAGAACAGCTCGAGTTCTATCGACATACACTCTGACGAGTGAGAGTGCAAGAAAGACATTTTCAAGATTTATTTTGGCCCGAAAATATCGTTAATGTTCCGAAAAGCGGTAGTTTTCCGCTTCCTCTTGCTCGCTTTACGAGTCTTGAGCGGAGCGGCTGTCAATTTTCTTACGCATGGGACGTGAGGTACGGGAGCTTGCACGTGCCTTTATCGACTGCCATTGCCATTTGACGGGCATGGTAGTTCTATACCCCTTCATTATTTCGCTAATTTTCTGCGACGCTTTTCTCTTTAGATGCCGCCCCGATTGTCCGGCTCTCGATTTCATTGCCTCCTTAAAATTGACACCATTGTTTGCGACATCGTCTATGATTTTATACCTGCGCGCAAGGTCTCTTTTCCGACGGCCTTAGCGCCACTCCTGACATATGGCAGAATACGGCGAAAGAGGGCCCCCAACCAAGAGCCAACGCCGCGCCCTCTCTGAAAGGCCAAGCCAGCGAAAACGTTTCTCAACTCACTCCCGCCACCTATCTGCTCATCGTATCTAGTGTAATAAGACATCTCAGTGACTTCGTCTGAAATGGAGTGTCACGGTCAGTGTACCGTAGTTGAATCGAATGCGATGGCCGAGCTGGTCTCTTATATCGATGATAATATTGTGAAAATTGTAATAGAGAAGCGATATGTAATGGATGGGCATAAAACGCTGCACAGTACTGCAGCCGTATTTGAATTATGAGTTATCCAAAGAAACGATGCTCAAGAGCGAGGCCTGTGTGTCCCCCACTGTGTAGGGCTCACAAATATCCGTATCAACGTACAGTTGATCTGGAATGGCACGAGAGAACAAGGCAGATCTCTCGGCTTCAATGTCACGCTGTGCGTCATGGTTAAAGGTCGTAAACAAAATTTTTTCGTTGAAATGAGTCGCATGTGGCGACTCATATTGGCAGTCGCACTTGCGCCTGATAGCATAATAGCCGCTGCTCTCCTTTACGGGGGTTTAAGCATGATGCTTATAAGTGTTATTCGAGTTGTTTATGGCGTCTGTTAGCTGTTGGAGAGTCGTAAATGCCGACTGGGAACTGGCAGTATTTTTTCTCACTCTGTTCGTCGTCCACGACATACGAAATAAAAGTGTAAAAGGCATCATTGTGTTGAAAATGCACGATACTACATGGCATGTGAATTTCCACCAGTCCGACGTGCCACTCCCCGTGTAATTTGATCTCGCGTGGCAGCTGGGTGGTAAAACAGCTGGTTGTGTTATCGGAAAAGTAAGCCATACTGCTGTTACTAGGCAGTACCATGTAAAAATCTTCGTTCGCGTCCAGCCTGCTCAAGGTTTTCTACGAAATGCACTGGAGTTGACTCGCTTTCACCCAAAAGTTAATTTATCGAGATATCCTAGCCACTTGACGAACGCTTGTTTGCTGGCGCCGCGACCTTTCGGCGCGCAATACGCTCGATTTTGAAGCTCTTATCGCCATTCAGACGATTTTGTCCGACCAAAGCGAGCTCTTCGTTGTAAAAGAAGCCTTCAATTATTTTCCTGTTTAAGTCCACCAATACGTATGTGTACAGCCCTTGCCTCGGAGATGCGCGTATTGACTCGAAAATCACCTCGCTAAAACTTTTTTCGTATCCGCGCTCGAAGTTGTTCTTTGTTCGACTGACACGGACGAGGTCACTCACGGCAAATTTACAGTGGGGCACGGTGGGGCACTGATAATTGGAGCATGCGCGTTTGGCCAACTTTTCGCGCGCGCGCGCACCGTTGTAGAGGTTGACCTCTGCTGGTCGCATTCGCGTACCGCTGTGCTGAGACTGATTGTATACGTACACAATTTTTTACAGAACATCGATATATCGCTTGGTGTTTCGATGTGAGAAATATGCGCCCGCGCAGCGTTCTATTGAGCCGCTCGACCACAGCTGCCTTGACATCTGGATTTCTAGCGACACGAAAGCCGATCTCCATGCGCTTGAGAAGATTTTGAAAATCGGCGCCAAGGAATTCCTTGCCACGATCGGTCTGCACGCACATGGGCAAGCGCGGCTTCGCCTTGTCGATAATTTGCTCAAAAGCGCCGACAATGTTGCGTGCAGTTTTATTCTTCAGCGGTTCGACCCAGGAACTTACCGAGATATCGATGACCACGAGAATATAGCAGTGCCCGATGTTGTAATCCTTTGTCTACGTCAGCTGAAGTAGATCGCACTCCCACACGTCATCGACGTTCGTTACATTGTATGGCAGGCGCGGAAATCTTCTTTTTATCGATTGATGAAGCGTGTAGGCGTCTTGATTGCACAGCCACACGTAAATTTTTTTCTTCTCCTTCTTGGCATTTACGCAAAGAAGATTTTGCACACCCGCGTAACCCGCCTCATACTCGAGGTCGTAGTATTGTTTTCCGTATGGCATCTCGTTCATAGATCAAAATGCATCCATTTTATCTTGGCTTGCTTTTTACTGCGTGTTAGTATGGGCGAGGGTGTGTTATTTTCTTCGCCCACTATAGTCTGTTGCCGTGACAAACGCCATTTGGCCGTATTCACTGTTGCAGTCAATGTCCGGCCAATTTTCAAAACTATGGGATTTTCGATGAGATTAACGGGCGTCTCGCTAGTTTTGAGAAATTTTGCAAACTCAGAGCGCCCGACAGGCGCTTCCTCCTTCTTCTCGGTCACACGCGGGTTCTTTTTGCTCTCTTGCAGTGTGTCGATAAGTAACTTGGTTATGCTCGAGTGCACAACTTATCGGCCATCGATGCTCACAGTGCCTGCATTGTCCCACTTTAGACGCTTGAGAACCGCTGTCTTCCAGTGCCGAAGCAAGAGTCGAGCTTTGGATGCGAGTACTTTGAGTATACACCGGAGAATGGCCTCCTCACTGAGCGGTTCCGAGACTCTCTTCGATTTCGTCTACCTCGTAATTTTTCTCGCGCTCAGCGATACGCTCGTTGTCGCGGAAAAAAGATAGCGACGTAAAATCTGCGGATAATTCAGATATTTTTCGTAATCATCGCGCGCTACCTTTGAGCGTAAAACGTCGTACATTTCGGTGTCCAAGCGAGAAAAATTATCGCCTAGTTTTTGTAAACTTTTTTTCTCGACATCCGCGAGGCTCGTAGCCATCGAACCTTCTGTTAAGAGAATCATTTTACGCGTGAGTTCCATATTATTGCGTGTCACGCGAGCCAAATATTTTCGAAATAAGAGTACTCACGATTGGGGCTAATAAGATAGGCAGGAACGATCCTCCGTTCTGAATAATCGCTCGTTTCTTTGTGCGCCAATCGGTGTTAATTAATAAAAGAAAGTATTGCCATGATAGTAATAGTACGAATTGTGAAACTAAAAATAGCGTAACTGATTTAGAAGAAAAAAAATATACTAATAATTTTGAGGAAAAAAAAGATAGTAAATTATCTAAAAGTAACCTTTATTACTTAAAAAATAAACAAAAAATTTTAGAAAAAAAAAAAGAAAGAAAAAATAAAATATTAAAGACTAAAGTTAAAAAAAATGTAAAAGAAGTAAATGGGGCTAAAAGTCGATTATATCATAAAAAAAACAACATAAAATTTTAGAGTACTAGAAATCCAAAAAAATAAATAATACAATATTCAAACATGCTTCTATAGCAATTACTTTAATAAATGAAAACTTAATACAGGAAAATAATGTTGATAACTTACAACTAGATCTTACATGTAAGTTTTGCAATGCAAAACATTATCCTTTTGCACTATTCGAGACAAAAACTTTTCCACCTGCTGTCATAAAGGAAAAGTAAGTTTACAAGAAGATCCTACATATTCACGAGAAGTTACAGAATTAGCAATTGGAAACACTTTTGTAAGTAAAAATTTTAAACAATGTATTAGATATTATAACAATGCCTTAGCCTTTGTCAGTTTTGGAGCTACTTTTGCGAAATTACCTGGTAAAGGTCCTTCTGTGGTACGGATATATGGACAAGCTTACCATAGTAATTCATGGGTAATTGTGCATTCTTGACAATGAAGAAGCAAGTAAAAATCGATATATTAATAATTTTATATGTTCAATGCCAATAATAAAACAATTAGATATTATAATAAGAAGATTGAATCCATAAGCAGAGCCCCACAAGATGATGCATGGAGTAGTAAACCAAGAAAAGGCATGTTCGATTAAAAACGGGGCTCAACCGGCACTAGTAAATATGTTAATTATAAGAAATCCGAATGACAAACGTAGATATAATCAAGCTACGTGTAATGAAATAGCTGTTGTTTTTATTGGAAAAAATGACGAACCATCAATCGAAAGAGATATCTATGTACATTCTAAATCTGATGGGCCTATAAATATACCTTGCATAAGTTAACACGTTGATCCTATGACGTATCCGGTAATGTACTCTGCAGGTGATTTTGGATGGATGCCTAATATGAAATGTCGTAATGATAAAAATAGCATTATATCTCTACAATTTTATTCGCACAAATTAAACATTAGATATGGTTTCAATCCAGTTTTGGATTTAGGAAAATTGACTCAACAATATATCATTAATGCATGGATAAAAGTAGAAAGTTCTAAATTATATTATTTAAAAAGATAACAATACATATTAAGAACTGAATTATACAAAGGCTTAATGGACCACCTCGAAAAGAAACTTACAGAAATTAAAAATGTAAAAAAATTGGAAAAATGTTAATATTACCATCAAGTTTTTCAGGAAGTCTACGGGCATTACATCAAAATTTTATAGATGCTATGGTTCTAGTTCAGAAATATGGAAAACCAGATTTGTTTATCACGATGACTGGTAATGCGTTTTGGGAAGAAATCGTTAATAACATTGGCCTAAATTATTATTATTATTTATCACCCGAATAATTATCGTTACATTAAATATACAGATATACGAGGGTCATTTGATAAGTACCTAGCCTACAAATGAAAACACCAAAATTTTACAAAAAATAAAATTTATTTTTCAATGTACGAGGGTCATTTGACAAGTACCTAGCCTCACCGCCAGATGGTGCCACTATCGCACCAGAAATACACTACAGTGCAGTATCTTCCTGTAAACGGTTACAGATGAAATTTCAGTCGGATCGGAGTTGTAGTTTATTTTTGAGAGCGTGTGAAAGCAAATGTGTCCGTTGATTTTTGAAAAAATGGAGAAAGAACAACATCGGTCGGTGATTCGATTCTTGTTTTTGGAAGGGAAATCCCGCAGTGAAATTAAAGAACGCTTGGATGCAGTGTATGGGGATGCTTCTCCTTCGATGGCGAACGAGTTTCAACGTGGTCGTACGTCGGTTTTTGATGATCCACGCCCAGGTGCTCCGAAAACAGCCACTACGGAGGAGAACGTGACGAAAATACACGATATCGTTTTGTCAGACCGCCGATTAAAGGTGCACGAGATAGCTGCGATAGTAGGCATCTCAGAAGAACGCGTGTGGCATATCCTACATGAGATTTTAGGCATGAGAAAGCTGTCAGCAAGGTGGGTGCCGCGTTTGCTGACTGCAGACAACAAGCGCATCCGTGTGACCAGTTCAGAGCAGTGTTTGGAGCTGTTTAATCGCAATCCAAAAGAGTTTTTGCGTCGTTACGTGACCGTCGACGAAACATGGATTCACTACTACACTCCAGAGACCAAGGAGCAGTAAAACAGTGGACCTTACCCGGTGAACCGGCTCCGAAGAAGGCGAAGACGGTCCCGTCGGCCGGAAAGGTGATGGCCACTGTTTTCTGGGATTCTCAAGGTGTGATTTTTATTGACTATCTGGAGAAGGGCAAAACGGTCACAGGACAGTACTACGCCGAACTATTGAGCCGATTTGACGCCGTGTTAGAAGAAAAACGGCCCCATTTGTCTAAAAAGAAAGTGCTTTTCCACCACGATAATGCACCGGCTCACACTTCTGCACTCGCCACGGCTAAATTGGTCGAATTACGCTACGAACTGCTGCCCCATCCACCGTATTCTCCAGATTTGGCTCCGTGCGACTTTTTTTTGTTTCCGAACCTAAAAAATTCGCTCGCCGGGAAGAGATTCCACTCCAATAACGAAATAATCGCCACCACGGAGGCCTATTTTGCAAACCAAGAGAAAACATTTTTTTCAACGGGGTTAACAAAATTGGAACACCGCTCGACCAAGTGTATTCAACTAAAAGGAGACTACATTGAAAAATAAATTTTATTTTTTGTAAAATTTTGGTGTTTTCATTTGTAGGCTAGGTACTTATCAAATGACCCTCGTAGTCCAATAAGCCAATAACAGATACCCAGCACCGGAAACTCCAGCAAAGGGGGGGGGGGGATTCAAGACAAAGCAACTGAATAACCTGCTCTCCGCTAAAAGGCGCCGGGCTAAGACCATAGATTCTATTTAAGAGAGACCGAGAGACCTCAATACTCTAACAAAAACTATAAATGAAAAAATTAAAAGAAATAGATGAAATCAAAGGTCACAATGCCAAAAAGGCTATGCCCTAAAGCTATGGTAAAAGTGCTAAATCTGGAAAATAGTTGAATTAAAAACTATGAACCAGAGCACACTCTTAACATAAAAATGAAGCCCAGATTAACCTACACTATCCAAAATGATAGTGAGGAAATCCGAGGGCACAAAATTATCAGTCAGAACTATATACAAAACTATATACAAAGTAGCTGGATTAAAGAGAGCCTCAAATCCATATAATGAACGAAAATGCATTGGTGAACTCAGTCAGAATTGCTATAGACAATAATTGGAACGTAAGGATGAGAAGCCAAAACTCAAAACACGAAAAGTATTTTCAACAACTCTAGACTTTCAAAGAAAAGAACAGACATAAAGATGGGTCAAATAATAGTCAGAAATATATACATAAAGATACAAGAACTATCCTACAATATTGAAAAACAATACATATACGCGTATAGCAGAGGTCAATTTCGAAATTCTATACCGAGAATTCGAATAAATTGACTATAAAATTACACACCTAAATTCCAATAAGAAAAAGAAAATTCAAAAATTTTGAGATCGCACGCGAAAGGCGATAAAGAAAGGCTCTATTCTTTCTTGGATCTAAAAATAGATGATATAAGAAAAACATAAATGACACCCTTTAGGAATTCAATAATTAATAATGAAAAGTTAATAGTTATTTCTATGTATTCGTGGAGGAAGGTTAAAAACACCGACCACCATGGGGTAATTACGAAAACACTCCTAGATATGACTTATAAAACTCGTAAAGATAGTAACACAAACAAAAGAAAATAAATGAAAAACTAAAAAGTCGGATTTTGAAATTTCAATTTACAAGAATCCTGAACGAAGAACAGCTAACTATACTACCTGGTAACCAGGCAAGTCTGCCACACCTCTCCCGGGAAAAGGGTCTGCCACACCCCAGGTTGAGAAAAGCCGGAATACTGAGAAGATCATCAACCCCAGACAGCACAGAAAGGATCCACGTTTTGTTTCCAGCCTGGAAACCGGAGTGGATTCCGTCCTCAAACTCCCACCCGAGCAGCACTGGAGTAAAAGAGAATAGAACATGGAGCGCTAGGATTAGATACGACAGCTCGCGATGAAGTCTGAACTCGGAATCACTGATTTTTACGTGCCTACAGTAAATGAAGTTATAGGTGAACATTCCGCACTTAAAATCATTAATAATATTTTAAGTGTAAATGGTTATTCTTTAACAGATTTCAATTTTCCTTCTTTAGATATTACTATTGACAACTATAATGATAACGTTGTAGATCATTTTAATAAAGCATCTCAGGATATAAATGATAGAATAAACACATTTACAAATACACAAAGTATCATTTTAACACTATACTAAATGCTGTTAATGGGAATGGAAATAAATGTTTTTTCATAGATGGCCCTGGTGAAAGTGGTAAACGCTATATTCTCAATACATTAATTGCTTATTTCAAAGATAATAAAATAAACGTTGTTCCTGTCACACGGACAGGTACAGCAGCTAATTTATTAGAAGATGGTAAAACCGTACATACAGCATTAAAATTACCTTTAATCATTCATGAACAAACTACGTGTAATATAGGTATATCCTAATACTAACAATGGAGTATTTCTCAAAAATGTACAAGTTATTATATGGGATGAAATGACATCGAAGTATGCTTTTGAAGCAGTTGATCGTTTATTTAAAGATTTATGCAGCAACAACGACGCTTTTGGTGGTAAAATAATAGTAGTTTCTGGAGATTTCCGTCAAACGTTACCTGTTGTTCGTCATGGTAATCGAACAATAATTATAGATAATTGTATTAAAAACAGTAAGTTATGGGTTAAGTTTGAAAATATGTGTTTAAAAAATAATAAACGCATTAAAGATAATAATATAGAATTTAAGCAATGGCTATTAAATGTTGGTGATGGCGTTTTTGAAACCGAGTTCGAAATAAATAATGAAGTTATTAATATTCCAAATGAAATTTTATCAAACGGTGATATTATAACAGAAATTTTTGTCCAAAAATTGTCCAAAAATTGTCCAAAAATTGTCCAAAAATTGTCCAAAAATTGTCAAAAAATTGATGAAAATTAAAAGGGTGGGTTAGGAAAAAAAGTGCGGAAACATCATCTTAATATAATAGAGGATATGCTTTTCTATTATAATTTAGCTAAACAAAATTAAATTTAAGTGAAGCTAATTGCCTAGTGTAATATTTAATAATTGTTATGACGCTAATGTGCATAAAGGCAAAAAACAATCTCATGTCCTTTTTTATTAAAGGCCCAAATCGAAAAAAGTTGTAAAAAATAAGAGATTATAACAATAAGTCAAACACTTATTGCAGTCTAAAAAATTCACGGGTGTTTCGTCCAGGCTACTAGATTGGACTCATCAGTGATGATCTAGTAGCCGTCATTAGACACCTAGCGCTCCATCGTAGCGGCCAAAGGTTTATAGACTGAGCCACTCTTTTCACTAGTGGAAAAGAGAGGCTCCATCTGTCGGTGCGTTACACAAGCACCGCGTTAAATATAAATTTAAGTGAAGCTAATTGCCTAGTGTAATATTTAATAATTGTTATGACGCTAATGTGCATAAAGGCAAAAAACAATCTCATGTCCTTTTTTATTAAAGGCCCAAATCGAAAAAAGTTGTAAAAAATAAGAGATTATAACAATAAGTCAAACACTTATTGCAGTCTAAAAAATTCACGGGTGTTTCGTCCAGGCTACTAGATTGGACTCATCAGTGATGATCTAGTAGCCGTCATCAGACACCTAGCGCTCCATAGTAGCGGCCAAAGGTTTATAGACTGAGCCACTCTTTTCACTAGTGGAAAAGAGAGGCTCCATCTGTCGGTGCGTTACACAAGCACCGCGTTAAATATAAATTTAAGTGAAGCTAATTGCCTAGTGTAATATTTAATAATTGTTATGACGCTAATGTGCATAAAGGCAAAAAACAATCTCATGTCCTTTTTTATTAAAGGCCCAAATCGAAAAAAGTTGTAAAAAATAAGAGATTATAACAATAAGTCAAACACTTATTGCAGTCTAAAAAATTCACGGGTGTTTCGTCCAGGCTACTAGATTGGACTCATCAATGATGATCTAGTAGCCGTCATCAGACACCTAGCGCTCCATCGTAGCGGCCAAAGGTTTATAGACTGAGCCACTCTTTTCACTAGTGGAAAAGAGAGGCTCCATCTGTCGGTGCGTTACACAAGCACCGCGTTAAATATAAATTTAAGTGAAGCTAATTGCCTAGTGTAATATTTAATAATTGTTATGACGCTAATGTGCATAAAGGCAAAAAACAATCTCATGTCCTTTTTTATTAAAGGCCCAAATCGAAAAAAGTTGTAAAAAATAAGAGATTATAACAATAAGTCAAACACTTATTGCAGTCTAAAAAATTCACGGGTGTTTCGTCCAGGCTACTAGATTGGACTCATCAGTGATGATCTAGTAGCCGTCATCAGACACCTAGCGCTCCATCGTAGCGGCCAAAGGTTTATAGACTGAGCCACTCTTTTCCACTAGTGAAAAGAGTGGCTCCATCTGTCGGTGCGTTACACAAGCACCGCGTTAAATATAAATTTAAGTGAAGCTAATTGCCTAGTGTAATATTTAATAATTGTTATGACGCTAATGTGCATAAAGGCAAAAAACAATCTCATGTCCTTTTTTATTAAAGGCCCAAATCGAAAAAAGTTGTAAAAAATAAGAGATTATAACAATAAGTCAAACACTTATTGCAGTCTAAAAAATTCACGGGTGTTTCGTCCAGGCTACTAGATTGGACTCATCAGTGATGATCTAGTAGCCGTCATCAGACACCTAGCGCTCCATCGTAGCGGCCAAAGGTTTATAGACTGAGCCACTCTTTTCACTAGTGGAAAAGAGAGGCTCCATCTGTCGGTGCGTTACACAAGCACCGCGTTAAATATAAATTTAAGTGAAGCTAATTGCCTAGTGTAATATTTAATAATTGTTATGACGCTAATGTGCATAAAGGCAAAAAACAATCTCATGTCCTTTTTTATTAAAGGCCCAAATCGAAAAAAGTTGTAAAAAATAAGAGATTATAACAATAAGTCAAACACTTATTGCAGTCTAAAAAATTCACGGGTGTTTCGTCCAGGCTACTAGATTGGACTCATCAGTGATGATCTAGTAGCCGTCATCAGACACCTAGCGCTCCATCGTAGCGGCCAAAGGTTTATAGACTGAGCCACTCTTTTCACTAGTGGAAAAGAGAGGCTCCATCTGTCGGTGCGTTACACAAGCACCGCGTTAAATATAAATTTAAGTGAAGCTAATTGCCTAGTGTAATATTTAATAATTGTTATGACGCTAATGTGCATAAAGGCAAAAAACAATCTCATGTCCTTTTTTATTAAAGGCCCAAATCGAAAAAAGTTGTAAAAAATAAGAGATTATAACAATAAGTCAAACACTTATTGCAGTCTAAAAAATTCACGGGTGTTTCGTGCGGGGTACTAGATTGGGCTCATCAGTGATGATCTAGTAGCCGTCATCAGACACCTAGCGCTCCATCGTAGCGGCCAAAGGTTTATAGACTGAGCCACTCTTTTCACTAGTGGAAAAGAGAGGCTCCATCTGTCGGTGCGTTACACAAGCACCGCGTTAAATATAAATTTAAGTGAAGCTAATTGCCTAGTGTAATATTTAATAATTGTTATGACGCTAATGTGCATAAAGGCAAAAAACAATCTCATGTCCTTTTTTATTAAAGGCCCAAATCGAAAAAAGTTGTAAAAAATAAGAGATTATAACAATAAGTCAATCTAGTAGCCTGGACGAAACACCCGTGAATTTTTTAGACTGCAATAAGTGTTTGACTTATTGTTATAATCTCTTATTTTTTACAACTTTTTTCGATTTGGGCCTTTAATAAAAAAGGACATGAGATTGTTTTTTGCCTTTATGCACATTAGCGTCATAACAATTATTAAATATTACACTAGGCAATTAGCTTCACTTAAATTTATATTTAACGCGGTGCTTGTGTAACGCACCGACAGATGGAGCCTCTCTTTTCCACTAGTGAAAAGAGTGGCTCAGTCTATAAACCTTTGGCCGCTACGATGGAGCGCTAGGTGTCTGATGACGGCTACTAGATCATCACTGATGAGTCCAATCTAGTAGCCTGGACGAAACACCCGTGAATTTTTTAGACTGCAATAAGTGTTTGACTTATTGTTATAATCTCTTATTTTTTACAACTTTTTTCGATTTGGGCCTTTAATAAAAAAAGGACATGAGATTGTTTTTTGCCTTTATGCACATTAGCGTCATAACAATTATTAAATATTACACTAGGCAATTAGCTTCACTTAAATTTATATTTAACGCGGTGCTTGTGTAACGCACCGACAGATGGAGCCTCTCTTTTCCACTAGTGAAAAGAGTGGCTCAGTCTATAAACCTTTGGCCGCTACGATGGAGCGCTAGGTGTCTGATGACGGCTACTAGATCATCACTGATGAGTCCAATCTAGTAGCCTGGACGAAACACCCGTGAATTTTTTAGACTGCAATAAGTGTTTGACTTATTGTTATAATCTCTTATTTTTTACAACTTTTTTCGATTTGGGCCTTTAATAAAAAAGGACATGATTGTTTTTTGCCTTTATGCACATTAGCGTCATAACAATTATTAAATATTACACTAGGCAATTAGCTTCACTTAAATTTATATTTAACGCGGTGCTTGTGTAACGCACCGACAGATGGAGCCTCTCTTTTCCACTAGTGAAAAGAGTGGCTCAGTCTATAAACCTTTGGCCGCTACGATGGAGCGCTAGGTGTCTGATGACGGCTACTAGATCATCACTGATGAGTCCAATCTAGTAGCCTGGACGAAACACCCGTGAATTTTTTAGACTGCAATAAGTGTTTGACTTATTGTTATAATCTCTTATTTTTTACAACTTTTTTCGATTTGGGCCTTTAATAAAAAAGGACATGAGATTGTTTTTTGCCTTTATGCACATTAGCGTCATAACAATTATTAAATATTACACTAGGCAATTAGCTTCACTTAAATTTATATTTAACGCGGTGCTTGTGTAACGCACCGACAGATGGAGCCTCTCTTTTCCACTAGTGAAAAGAGTGGCTCAGTCTATAAACCTTTGGCCGCTACGATGAAGCGCTAGGTGTCTGATGACGGCTACTAGATCATCACTGATGAGTCCAATCTAGTAGCCTGGACGAAACACCCGTGAATTTTTTAGACTGCAATAAGTGTTTGACTTATTGTTATAATCTCTTATTTTTTACAACTTTTTTCGATTTGGGCCTTTAATAAAAAAGGACATGAGATTGTTTTTTGCCTTTATGCACATTAGCGTCATAACAATTATTAAATATTACACTAGGCAATTAGCTTCACTTAAATTTATATTTAACGCGGTGCTTGTGTAACGCACCGACAGATGGAGCTCTCTTTTCCACTAGTGAAAAGAGTGGCTCAGTCTATAAACCTTTGGCCGCTACGATGGAGCGCTAGGTGTCTGATGACGGCTACTAGATCATCACTGATGAGTCCAATCTAGTAGCCTGGACGAAACACCCGTGAATTTTTAGACTGCAATAAGTGTTTGACTTATTGTTATAATCTCTTATTTTTTACAACTTTTTTCGATTTGGGCCTTTAATAAAAAAGGACATGAGATTGTTTTTTGCCTTTATGCACATTAGCGTCATAACAATTACTAAACAAAATTAATTATTAAAAATTGGTAAAGGTGGAAAAAAATCTTCACTGTTGACTCTTAGGCAGAAACTACCGGAGACTCCAGTAATGTTAGTTAACGGTACTGAACGTTTCTCTCGCACGTATATTTACATATAGGCCAATCAATAGAGGTTTTTAGTGTGACTCAAATCTAATCAACAAGCGGTAAGCGCTATCCTACGCAGAATAATCCACAGTATAACTGGTATATAAATACAATAACCAAATCTGTTCCTTATATTTGTTATTAACAATTTAATGCAAAAAAGCGCTTTTTTTTGTTTTTTGCTTATAAAACCGAAACTAGTGGACCGATCTTGATGGTCCAATGAGATAAATTGTAGTAAATGAAATTATAAACAAAATTAGATGTTGATCGAATCGATCGGATGATTAGTTACGGAGAAAAACGTGAAAACCCGAAAAATGAGTGTTTTTTCAAAAATTCATATCTCCGCCATTTTTAAAGATGTAGCGCATATCTCTGGCGAATCGATAGTAATTCACACGTGCTTTATGTGTGCGAAAACCAGGGACTGTACGATTATTAGTTTTTGCGTAATCGCGATTTCAATTTTTTAGTACGCTATTTTTGAGCGAGGCTGTATGCTCTACGGGTGATCCGATTTCAATTATCAAAAAAGATTCTGAAAGTTCAAATGTTGTACTACAAAACGTTTATCTTGGATTTTTGATAAAGTACTGTTGTATACCTGAAAACAGTTGTCAGAGTTGACCAAAAACGCTCGAGCGCACGAAAGTGGCGGAGTGGTGGGGGGCGCGCGGCGGCTGAGGGGAACCGATATATATAGTAACAGAACGCGCTGGGCGCAACGTATAGATCTTTGCTTCTGATTTCCTTAGCAACTAGAGGAGCTATTTTAATATTTTTTTTTTATTTCGGGGTAACTCAACCCAACTAAACCGATTCTGTAATTTTATTTGATGAAAAATAAACAAAAACGCTAATTTTAGTTGAGATTTGAAGCAGGTATATACGTACATACTCGGTCGTGTATAATCAAGGACGTTTACTTTGTAATATAGGTACCCTCGCCATAGACCTTTAGCTCGTCTGTCATGTTGCCGAGTAAAGCACCCAGAGACGGAGACTCTGTAGGGTCGTCCTTCTTACATGTGAAAATACACGAGTCCATGTCCATGTATAGAACACGTGCCGCAGTGAGTTTTTTAATATAAGAATACAACTCGAGACGCGTCTGCGCAGTTGTATACGCCACTATTGCCACATTTGTATTACCCGAAACATCGACAGCATCATCGCGAAAGCGCCAATTCGTGTATAAAGGGTTCTCGTTGACCATAAGAACATCGAATACTTCTTTTTTCGGTGCCGTAAGAAGTTTTAATAGGTCCTCACGCGTTTTTATAACAACCGTTTCTTTCATACTTGAGCGTTGCCCGAATTTTCTCCACAGTGAATTCAAACATAATTTCGCGACAGAACGCAACCCGGATTTTTTTCTATTTTTTCGGGGTCTAACCTTATCCCCTCGTCGCGCTTGTACTCGTCCAGATACCGCTTTCTACTCTCTTCGTCTATACACCAAGCAGGCCAACCGCTTGCCGGCTGCTTCAGTCGGAGAAAGGCATTAACATACGGGGCAAACAGATCACCCGCACCCGTGACAGGATCGAACTGCGTGGTCTCATACTGCCAAATGACAAATATTTCTGTGATGCAGTAGCCAAGTTCGATCGCCTTCTGTAACTTGCGGACAACCCACATGCCTGTAAATTCAAGCTCAGAGACTTGCTCGTAATTAGTAGAGTCCGAAAATCAGCCGAGCGTGCATTTTTATAGGTAACACGGGCAGCATCAAATTACGGGGCGGCATAACGTTGCACTTTACCAGCCCTTCCATGCGCGAGAAATCATTGTTTCGGGCGCCTGTCAACTCCGTGAATTCTCCGCCAATGTAAATGCGCGGGTGACCAATGGGGTAACGTCCCCTCTTGCAGATATGGGTAAAGAGAGCATATATCGGTATATTTCATCTCTTCGCCCGGCGCGCCACTGCGAGAAGTGACTATATTTTCCGTGCGGCCACCGAAAAAGGGTCCCGAGGGTTTAAGGATATTTTGCTCATGACCGGATGAGCCGCTAGATATTGCGTAATTTCCGGCTGCTGACTTTTCGCGCGCGCGAAATCGTACTCCCACATCTCACGCACGTTGTATCCGATTGCCTCATTGCTACAACTTTTGCCACTGTGCCGTCGTATGCCTGTGCATATGTTTGGCCATATTTATTTTTTCTCACAGTACGATTATCGCTGAAACAGCACGGACAGCCATGCACGTAACAGCCTTGGTATTCAAAAACAATTCCTTTGTCTGTTAAGGCAGGTTCACCGCCGATTGGTGGGAGAGGCGGCAGATACCAATCTACGAGAAACCCCTCGCGTAAACAAAACTCACGCGATCGCCCCGCATTATAATTTCGCGCCCGAACTCGCGCTCGCAATATAGCAGCCACTCTATAGATTGTTGCGAATGCTTATCCCCAGGCCTATACCCGTCTGGCGGTATCAGATCAATAGTGTTCGGCTGCAAAAATTTTTTTTTAAAAACATACATGCACGTGGACGCAATTGTGCACGGGGAGACGAACGGGTCTGTTTGCGTGACTTCTATGAAAATTTCGCGAAACCGTATACACGTGCATCCCAATATTTCCATGTATTCGACAATCTCTTTTTGAAAGTCGAATACGTAGTTTGGGGCTGTATTCTCATACCACACGAGAAAAGCAGCAAGTTCAGTCACAGTCATACTGCCTGGGCAATAAAACTCGGCTGGAGGTAGGGGACCTCTGTAGTGCTCATTCTCGCTGGTATTGAAAAGGTGCGGGAAATAACGTCGCTTAGCGCTCTCGGGCAGGCCAAATGTCGCAGGCAAAGCACTTAGTTTCAATTGTAAGTAATTGATACTATCAATAAACTTTGTGCTCCCGTACTTTAGCTGTGTAATATTGTGACCATTTAATATTACACGGGGTCAACCACACTCGGAACTTACCGCCAATCCTTTCAATATAAATTGAGAGTCGAATGCCCAAGCATTCTGTGTTATACACACAATTTCGGCAAAATCTTGATGCGCGATGCACAAATTATATCATTTCGACTTCATCGCTTCTGCAGGGCGGTGAAACGTAACATCACTTGCATCTCCGAGCACATTTGTGCTGATTTACGCAGCGAAATGTTTTGTTAGAATAAGAACAGAAAAAACGCGATTCCGCCGTTCCGAATAAATTAGTAATTAACCCTTTCGTACCGAGACCCCTTTCCCGGGGAAAAACTGACTTTTTTTGTATACTGTAATTGTGAAGGCTTTAACTAAGATCAATCTACAGTTTTTTTTTTTTCAAAAGTGTTGATAAGTACTATTTTTCAAGTGGGTTCTGGAAGACCCATATGGTCTTAATGAATTTCTTTTTTAAATCAGAAAATGTTGATATTTAAATAAATTATTTACCGCGTTTGAGTAACGAAAACTACCGCCGACTCGTTGGGCCACATGAGTTTGCGAGTTTGAAAAATTTGTTTTCTTGAAGTATAGCTCGTAGCTTAGATAAATATAACGATGCAAAAGAGCATAAAATTTTACGTTCAAATGTGACCTTGAACATGACCTTTACAATGACCTTCGGGGTCATTTCAAGGTCACAGTTGTTTTTGCAGCGTAAACACTTCATAACTTCGAAGGAACTCATTATTTTAAAAAAAATGGTAAACACAAAAATTGTAGGATTTACCCCTGACTATTCAACGGTGACCTTGGATTTGACCTTGACCTTGACCTTCAAGGTTGTTTCAAGGTCTACTTTTTTTTCCAAATGAGAACCCCCTTTTTTATTGCGGATTTGGAAAGAGCATAAAATTTTACGTTCAAATGTGACCTTGACCATGACCTTTACAATGACCCACGAGGTCATTTCCAGGTTAAAGTTGTTTTTGCAGCGGGAGAAAGATCCCGGCCAGTTAAGGTAAGGAGAAAGATCCCGGCCAGTTAAGGCAAGGAGAAAGATCCCGGCCAGTTAAGGCAAGGAGAAAGATCCCGGCCAGATAAGGCAAGGAGAAAGATCCCGGCCAGTTAAGGCAAGGAGAAAGATCCCGGCCAGTTAAGGCAACGAGAAAGATCCAGGTCAGTTAAGGCAAGGAGAAAGATCTCGGCCAGATAAAGCAAGGAGAAAGATCCCGGCCAGTTAAGGCAAGGACCGATGAAGGTATGGCTCACAATCTGTGCTCAAAATGTTCTCCATTACAATCTTGGCAGATTCCTAGACGTACATAAAAATTTTCAATGGCACTTCTTATAATTTCTGGTGATATATCGGTGCAAACATTGATAATTCTTTGCCTCAGATCTGCCAGATCTTGTGGACTAGTTACATAAATTTTATTTTTTATGTATCCCCAAAGGAAAAAGTCCATTGGAGTTAGATCAGGAGATCTGGCTGGCCACTCGATTGTTCCTCTCCTACCTATCCAACGATTGTTAAATTCTTCATTTGGATAGTCCCGAACAATCCTCGTAAAATGGGCAGGGGCACCATCTTGGTGAAACCAAACCTCATCGTATTCATCACCAGCTATTTCCTGTAATGATGGTACTATTTTCTCCTGCAATAATTGCAAGTATTTAGGTCCATCATAATTCCCGTCTATGAAGAATGGTCCAATTATTCGGTCTCTAAAAATACCTGCCCAAACATTCAACTTTTGCGGGTATTGCGTGTGACTTTCGCGCAGCCAATGAGGATTTTCATTGTTCCAGTACCTGCAATTATGACGATTCATTTCTCCATTGAGTTGAAATGTCGATTCGTCAGAAAAAACAATGAGAGACTGGAAATTTGGATTCTGTACAATCCTTTCTATCATGTTCTCGCAAAATTCAAGACGACGGTCACTATCATCTTCATTCATCTCATGATGAAGATGTATTTTGTAGGGGTGAAATTTAGCAATCTTTAAATTTCTTAAAACCGACATCTTACTCATTTGAAGCTGTTGAGTGACTTTTCTGACAGACAAGTGCGGGTTTTCGACAAATGATTGTGCCACTTCCATTTGACGCTCTTCTGAAGTTTCTATTTTTAGCCTTCCAGATTTTGAATGGTCCTTATTAGACCCACTTTCTTCAAACCGCCTGACTGTTTTAGAGACCGTGGACTTGCTAATGCCTATTAGGCCAACTCGAAACGTTGCATTAAACAATTGCACTACTTCGTCATATGGTCTAAGTCTATCACCCCAACCTCGCATCATTAATAGAGAAACTCTCTCTCTTTCTGTTAAAGTTGCCATGACAAAAGATAAAATAATAAAAGAGAAAATAGCAATAGCTGAAAAAAAACCTAACTGTCCTGAAAAGGACTGTTAGAGGGTCAAATCAAAGACGAAATCGGCACCGAAGTCAATAAACTGAACTAAGTATTCTGAAAAGGACTGTTAGAGAGTCAAATTGAAATGTCTATTGAAAAGAATCAGCAGGACAAACTAGAACATCAACTAACTATCCTGAAAAGGACTGTTAGAGAGTCAAATTGAAATGTCTATTGAAAAGAATCAGCACAACAAACTAGAACATCAACTAACTATCCTGAAAAGGACTGTTAGGGATTCAAAGTCAGCGAAATTAACAGTATTTTGATAATCAAGAAAAGAAATACTAAAGAACAGTAAACTCGCTAGATCAATGAACTCAACTAATTATCAATATTACGAAAACAAGACACAGTTCAAAGGTGGCGCCGCAATTTTTCAAAATCCAACCAATTTACGCAAAATTCGGTACGAGGTAACTAAGCTTACTCGTGGTCATTGATGGTTGCCGATAGTCATTTGAGGTAACAGTGGTTAACTTAGGTTACAAGTGGTCATTGATGGTTGCGCGTGGTCATCTGAGGTATAAAATGTCAATGATGCGAATTAGTGGTCATATCAGGTTACTCGTGGTCATTGATGGTTGCCAATAGTCATTGGAGGTAGCAGTGGTCAACTTAGCTTACTCGTGGTCATTGATGATTGCCAATAGTCATTTGAGGTAACAGTGGTCAACGTAGGTTACAAGTGGTATGAGGGGGTTTTGGCGGTCGCTGATTACAATTCTGAACTCGGTTTATTGAAATTTCGAGTTCAAGGTGGCGGATCCAAGATGGCGGGTGCATTTTCCAAATTCTGCACAAAAGGGTTTTTTCCGTAGCTGTATTCATTTCATGAACAAAGAAATGACTATGTTTGCACTAATATTACAACTGATATCATTACGAGCGACATTAACAATTTCTTTGGTCGGGATCTTTCTCCTTGCCTTAACTGACCGGGACCTTTCTCCTTGCCTTAACTGGCCGGGATCTTTCTCCTTGCCTTAACTGACCGGGACCTTTCTCCTTGCCTTAACTGGCCGGGATCTTTCTCCTTGCCTTAACTGGCCGGGAATTTTCTCCTTGCCTTAACTGGCCGGGATCTTTCTTCCGCTGCAAAAACAACTTTGACCTTGAAATGACCCCGTGGGTCATTGTAAAGGTCATGGTCAAGGTCACATTTGAACGTAAAATTTTATGCTCTTTCCAAATCCGCAATAAAAAAGGGGGTTCCCATTTGAAAAAAAAAGTTGACCTTGAAACAACCTTGAAGGTCAAGGTCAAGGTCAAATCCAAGGTCACCATTGAATAGCCAGGGAAAAATCCTAAAACTTTTGTGTTTACCATTTTTTAAAATAATGAGTTCCTTCGAAGTTATGAAGTGTTTACGCTGCAAAAACAACTGTGACCTTGAAATGACCCCGAGGGTCATTGTAAAGGTCATGTTCAAGGTCACATTTGAACGTAAAATTTTATGCTCTTTCCAAATCCGCAATAAAAAAAGGGGGTTCCCATTTGAAAGAAAAAAAGTTGACCTTGAAACAACCTTGAAGGTCAAGGTCAAATCCAAGGTCACCATTGAATAGCCAGGGAAAAATCCTAAAACTTTTTTATTTATCATTTTTCAAAAAAATCAATTCCTCTAAATTTATTCATGGTTTTCCATACTTTTGGGACACCCAGTATACACACACACACACACACACACACACACACACACACACACACACACACACACACACACACACACACACATAGACATACATACATACATAGGTTGTATGTATACATATATAGGTTATACAGATATAGATATGTGTGTCCGTGCGTGTGTGTGTATATTACATATTACACGTAAATCATAGGATCGTTATATTTTTTTGGCGGTAAGACCGACTGGGTCCTGTAGGACCCACTACATTTTCATTAAGATGCCCCTCCTACAGGATTATGTGATTGAACTCGGAAAGTGATAAATTCTTAGTACGTTGTCTCGTTAACAAGATCCATCACTCAGAATAACCAAAAATCCCCATTAACCCTTTTTTTATTCGAAAATAAACCATTCAAGATCCGAATTTTCGTGAAATCCCAATTTTCATCGCCGAGCCCTTTTTTAATGTACTAAACAGAACTGAAAAAAACAAAAAATTTTAATTTTAATGGCCAGGAGGCTTCCTCTTGAATAAAAGAACACAACTAAATGCGTAGATTTAAGAAATTATTTAATTTCAGTTTTCTACAGCATGTTGAAGAAAGTGGGTCCTACAGAACACCTACGGTACGAAAGTACTACGGTCGATGAGAGGTAGACGCTCATAGGCCGCAAGATACTCGCCTATGGCTTGTTCTTGAAGCTCGATTTCGTCCGCTACTTCTCGCACGTCTCTTACGTCCTCCACCCTCCTCCTTCTCCTCCACCCTCCTCCTCCTCCTCCTCCTCCTCCTCCTCCTCCTCCTCCTCCTCCTCCTCCTCCTCCTTCTCCTCCTCCATGCAATTAGGGGATATCCTCTACAATTAGTGCAGGGCTTTCTACCTCTCGTGGAGATTCTGCAACTTCACTCCCCTCGCTGTCAGCATGCACATCGGCTATAACAACAACTGAATCAACGTCATCTTCGTCATCACTGGTATCGCTGCTAACAAAACTCAGAGTGCGCGCGATAGGATTAAACGTCCACGTGGCGTGCTGCGAGTATGCACGAGTTCGTAATGATCGTATTACTCACACGCTAACGTGAGTAATATTTAAATAAATAAATATTCATAAATATAAATAAATATAAAAATTTTGTTCTCTCTCTCTCTCTCTCTCTCTCTCTCTCTCTCTCGACATAAGTACACTCCAGTTTCACTACGCTCTGTTGTTTTTGGCTGCAAACTAATGCTATTATCACTCCTCGGAGGCTATTTTTCTGCAGGAAGGTACCCAGTAGATTTGCAAGCTCTTTGCCTAAGAATTACATGCATGACGATGCAATTCTATGAGCCAGGGCTATTTTCCTCATCACGCTGCGTCTTCTAACCTTAACCTGCCACGGCCCCAGGAACTGCCGTCGTCTCTGCTTCACTGCCTCGGCTTGGACCCTACGCTAGCTTGCTGCCACTCCGACCAGCTACGTGCTGCCTCGTAGCTGACCGACCTACTTACGCCGCCCACCCGCCAGCAGATGCATTTTTTGGTGACCAACGTATTGCTACAGTGAGACAGCTGTTTTTCATCTTTGATGAGAAACGTGTTTTGTTGCGCGGATTCTCGTTTATTCGCGATCCTAACTCGCCCAATTCCGGGGATGAGCTTGCGACAGTGCCCTCAATGGAACGAGCGTTTAGCACGTTGAGACCGTTCATCCAGGATCTGCGTTGTCGGTGTCCCTGTCTTCCACACTGCGTGTCTGGCCCCCCTGTCTGACCAGATTTCTGGAACCCTCGTACATTGCGCTACTTGCGTCTTCTTACGTCAATCGCTCCCATCTCCAGACGGCGACGCACCGTCCGAAGCCACTCTCACTCATCAGCTTTCAACGGAGCAAGGCGCTACCATACAGTCTGCAACGAGCACCCTTTTAAGCTATTTTGCAAAGAGACGAGCGTCGACTCCTTCTCCATCCATCGCACCAGCCTCAAAAAGTATTTGCATCACCATGCACACGAACTCGGAGCAACAACAGCCGCCAGCACTAGGCGCGGAAAGCACAGAAGCAGTCAACATCGACGAAGCCACATTAGCAGCCATTAGCCAAGCACCCCCCTACTTCCAGAGTCTCTTTAACCATATCAATAAGCTACATATGGAGCATAAACAGTCACTTGAACAAAATCTCTCCGCCATAAACCGGCGCATCGACGACTTAGAGCGCAATACACAAGTGGCTGACGCCCAGCACAAGACAGATATCGCCTTTGTCCACGCAGAGTGCACAGCTGCTTCGCAGTCGATCATAAGTACGATTGCCCAGGAAGACACGCTCGAAGATCCGGGCAAAATCATCCTTGAGGGCATTCCTGCCTCGGTCACACTCGAGCCAGAGCTGATCGCCACAGCACTTCTCAATGCTCTCAACCTTCCGCGCCTCGCAAACCTTGTCACTAACTGGGACGAGTGGAAACCTCCAAACAGCGCAGCCACATCCAATACAGCCGCTCCCAACCAGGAACCAGCTCCTCTCACGCGGGAATTTGTTTTCACCCTTGCATCACCTTTAACACGTGACACGATACTCAAGAAGTCATCTGCCTTGCGAAACCTCGGCTGCCGTGAAATTTTCGGGACAGGCGGTGATGCTAAGCTGCCACTCAACGGGCTTTGGCCCAGCCCGGTTTATAACCTCCTAAAGAGCGCTATTGCAGTTTACAAAGACCTGAGATATGAAAGGCCCATCGTAAAGAATCTCACGGTATTCAAACGCTCGAGCCATCCCAATAAGCAAAAAGAATTTTTAATAAACTCTTTAAAACTACTTTATGAACGCTTTTTCCATGAAAGTAATCATAAAGAATTCTTATTGGACCACTTTATCCGATCTCGAATGTCCCATCGGTGCTGATTCTTTAAGTATTAACAGAGAATTCTTTACGGAAATATTTTTTGCCAAATTAATAACCCTAAATTTTTTTAATAGTTAAAAGAGTTCTTAAAGAATTCATAAAGACTCCAGAAAGCATTCACAAAGACTTCACAAAGAATCCCTTACGTTGATATAGAACATTTTTTAATACACAAAATTTTTATTAAATATTATAAATTTATAATTTATCGACTTTTCTATAGAAATAAGTAGATAAGATGAACAATAAAATAATAAAATTCAATTTTAACGATGAAAAAAATCCTGCCGGTATGGGGATTTGAACCTGGGTCTTCGGGTTGACAGGCGAAGTCTTAACCGTTTGCGCCATCGACGAACACTTACGTGTTATAATTCAAATCGTCTACATATGTTATGATGTACTAATACTAATAATCTTTTAGAATACTTAGTGATTACTTTATGATTACTTTGTGATTACTTTCCATTGATATTATTTTCTTTTATTAAAAATATTTTTGAAAATATTTTATACAACGTAATCTATAAGAATACTTTGTGAATACTTAGAAAATCATCCTCAAGCGGATATTCGGTACTACTTAAAGAATTCTTTTACCCCAGATTTTTGCTTATTGGGGTTCTTCGCCATTCGTTCTTATCCGCTGCCAAGCCGATATCGATGTACTTCTTGCTTCCATATTCTGACCCGTACCTATCAGAGCCCCCTCTCCTCTGACTAGCGGCACCCGTAACTCATGAAATGCGACTTGTTGCGCCTTCACCGCGGGTGACGCCAATGTGAACCGTCTATCCACTCACTCTCATTTCGCCCTCCTCGAGGCCAAGGCGACCGACTCACACTTTCACGTAATGGCTATTACCGAAACATTTCTTCGCCCGTATCGACGACTCGCACCTTGGTCTCGATGGTTATAATTTCTATCGCGTCGATCGTGAGGGACTGGTCGAGGAAGGTGTTGGACTCTACGTTCGCGAGTCGCTCACCGTTATCAATCTAGCATCATCTCACCCTGTGTATGATAATACAAAACTTCTTTTCGCCGTCCTCTACCGCCATCCTCATGACGCATATCCCATCCACTTTTTAACTGCCTCTCTAACTACCTTTTTCACTTCGATTCAAAAAGACATCCGATCCCGATTTACTTCACAGCTACATCGCCCAAAACCTTGCTATCACCAACCTGCCCAGTCCATTCCCAAATACCACCTTCCTTGATACTACCCCCTCCCTCAACTTGGTGCTCGACCCTTGCTCAACCGACCTCTATCACGTAACCCATAGCATCTCAAGCGCAATCATCGCCGCCTACGATGCCGTCTTCTTCAATATTACAACAATAAACGTCGAACGGTGAACATGTTAGTCGCATTAATTCTTGGAATAAAACCTATGAAAGCTAAAACCGATTCAGAGCTAAAGCGAGTGAGTCGGGAATTTTTCAGTCCTTTAGAAAGTTTATGCAAATTGGGCAGAACCGATGCTCCAAATGATTTTCTCGGAAATGATTTTCTCGTTTACATTGTCATAGAACTTTTCGACAATTGCACAAAGAAGGAATGGAAAAAATCGATAGACAAATCGATTGATATTCCTCCTACCATTGAAAAGGTTAAGAATTTCATCAAAAGTCAAATAGAGAACCTAGATGAAGGAAAAGAATCTTCAGTCACTAATTCTAGCAGTCCCCATAAGACTAAAGCTAAAAACAAGCAATGAAAAGAAGAATACGAGTTGAGCACCGCTCACGCTTTGCAGACTACCTGCAATGATTCGCACCACAAAACTGTGAATTGTATTCTTTGCAACGAAGAGCATATTCTCGCTAAATTCGACCAATTCAGTAAAAAATCCGTATCGGATCGCAGAGAATTTGCTAAAGCCAAACGCATTTGTTTCAATTGTTTGAGCAGTAGTCACAATAAACTTAGTTATAAATCACACTTCAATTATTTCACTTGTAAAGCGCGACACCACACGCTCTTACACACTGATAACCCCAATTCAGTGGTAAATACAAATAGAACTTCCGTTCAACCCACTGTGAGTCAAATAGTGCAAAATTCTACGTGCTCCAACGTAGTAGTGACAGACACGATCGCAGGAGCCACCCATACCGCTCAAATAAAAAGGGACACAGGAGTCCTGTTCGCTAATGCTCTCATCCGTGTCCAAAAATAACCAACTCATGGTTAAAGCGCTAATCGATCCCTGTAGTCAGGTGTCGTTAGTCAAAAAATTTGTGCAACCTGTTAGGTTTGAGGCAGGAAAGCACTAAAGTCTGTATAGAAGGTGTATTCTTAACTTATTTCTTAAATATCACAGCGTTAGTGTTACCCAAATTGTCTTCATACAAATCTCCAGTGATTCGTTCTACTGAATCCTTTAACTAGCTAAACGGGCTTCAACTAGCAGATCATAAATATCTTGAACATACACCTTCTATTAGGAGCGGATTTTTACGCAGATATTATACAGGAAACAATTATAAGAGGCACCGCTCAACAACCTATAGCGATCAGTTCTAAACTTGGCTGGCTACTGACAGGCAAGTGCTCACAAACTGAACCAAATATCTGTTCGAACTCCCTCAATATTTCAGTGCTCCACTGCTTCACTGTAGAACATTCAGACTCTCGTCCGTTTGATCTGCTGCAAGAATTTTGGCGGGCGGAGAAAATACCAGCGATTAAAAATTCTTGTTCAAAAGAGGATAAAGTTTGTGAGGATCTATTCCTCAACACTACTTACAGAGATAAAAATGGTCGCTATACTGTTAGAATGCCCTGGAAGTATGAGCAGTATGTAAACTAAACGAACATAGGGAAATTCTACGTACATGCCCTAAGCGCGCAAAAGCGCCTAGAAGCCAAATTCCAGAAGGATAATAGACTCTAAACAGAATATAAAAATTTTATGAATGAGTATCTAGACCTAGGGCACATGACTGCTGTACTAGGAGCAAAACCTTCACCTAATTCGAAACATTTTTTAATAATAATAATAATAATAATAATAATATATTTAATTATATATATATATATATATATATATATATATATATATATATATATATATATAAAGTTGTATAACGTTAGTTTTCAGGACTCCATGTTACTGTATACCTATACGTGGCTAAAGAAATAATGTCTCTTATGGGGGCCGACGTCCTCAAAACTGACGTTAAACATATGTAGATTCAGGGACTGTCCCCAAAACTAACAAATGTCCTCGAAACCAACGTTAAACATCTGGAATGTCCTGGAAACTAACATAAAACAAATATATATATATATATATATATATATATATATATATATATATATATATATATATATATATATATATATATATATATATATATATATCAAGGAGCGCGGGAGCGCTCCGAAGGCAAGTATAGAAGAAGCCTAAAGGAGCGACCCGTGCTACATATACATTGAAATGGGTGTACGAAAAATTCAATGCGCTTTTACGTATATTGCGTTAGTTTTTACTATATAACATATCCCTCTTAATCGAAAGCCATTTCATTGCTCTACTCAAATCAAAAGATTTTATTTAAAGAGATTATCTCGTTCAAAAGATATAGAGAGCTGAATTTTTTTGTGTGCTTTTTCCTTTCCGAACTTTTCTCCATGGTTTTAAGATATCCGGTTTTGCAGCTTCTTACGACACTTCCGGTTGTCGTCTATCTTACGCTTGTATATCTATATATACCCACCCGTATGTGTGATATTTATATATATACACACATATGTGATCGACCTAACCTTATATATAACATGTCAGTATATTTATATTTTTTATATACAAATGTTGTTATCATAATCGTGAGATAGTTAATAACATATATATATATATATACACACACATATGTGATCGACCTAACCTTATATATAACATGTCAGTATATTTATATTTTTTATATACAAATGTTGTTATCATAATCGTGAGATAGTTAATAACATATATATATATACACACACATATGTGATCGACCTAACCTTATATATAACATGTCAGTATATTTATATTTTTTATATACAAATGTTGTTATCATAATCGTGAGATAGTTAATAACATATTTCAAAGATCTCAAGAAGTTGCTAGATTGTTTAGGTTAAGAACTTATTCTCAGCAATCTAAGAAGAAGAATTTTTATCTATCTACATCATCGGGGTTTTTTACATTAGATAAGTATTTTAATAAATTTGTTAAGTGACTATAATCATTTAAAAAAAGTGATACTTTGTGTGATTTTTTTATTACAGTTACAGATTTTATGACTTTTTGAAGTCATTAAAAAATAATGTAAAGTAAAACCAGGATGCATTCTAGTGAAATTTTTTATTATCAACTTAATAATACAAAGCTAATCTATGAATCCAGAATCAATATGAAAAAAAAGCTGGAACACGAGTTCGTGAAATTTATTTTATAAAATATAAGAAAGTATAAAATAAGGCAAGTATAAGTTTTTCCTGGAATATATAAAAATAAAAAGAATTATTTTCATATATGACTTCACAATTAATAGTATTGTTAATGAAAAATGTTATACTAATTTTAGATGGAAGATATCACCACATTCCAATGATTCGTGGTAATATGTATGGAAGGCATTGCTGGTGATGAATAATGATTCCAGTGTTAGTACCCAAAAACCATACAAAAGAGAAAGCCGTAATACAATAGATTATTCTTCGTTATCGGATAATCTGACAGATGTTGACAAGGATGATCTTACAACTGTGTAAAAATGCTAAGAAGGCGAAGACACAGTTTGAGAAGGTCTAGAAAGAACGATATGATAGGTTCACAACTTCCCATTTACAAGGTATAGAAATATCAAGATGTTTTATATTTTCTACTATAAAAGAATATCGAGAAAGCTTTTTTCTCTCAATGATTCTGAGTTCACAAACTTTTGTTTTTAATTTTGCAATAATATAATTAATTTCAAAATAATATAATTAATGATTGGCTTATGGTGAGGGGCGCCAAATGTTTCAGAGAAGCCATCTGTTCTGTGAATATATAGTCCATGAAACTATAATATAAATTTTACTATAATGACTACTTTTTGAATCTGCAACCAATATTTTAATTTGCTAGTTGATTGTGATGCAGTAGTATGATTATTAGATCTAGTATTTTCATCTACTTCAAGAAATTTAGTCAATGTCCGTGCAAAGTACTTTTTATGGAAAGCGATTATATATCAGATAAGTTTAAACGTTTCTTTTCGTTTTTAAACTGTTCTTTTTTCAAGAGAATTGTTGCTTTGTGTATTGTTTGTTATGTTTCTGACTAGTAGATCTCTTGAAGGCATTAAAATTCTACATGGTTTTAGCCGGAAAAATAAATATAACTTAAAAAAAAATAAAAAATAGATACTTCGAAAATTTTTTTCATTTTCAGATTATAGAATTTTCTCACAGACTTTGACCTCTGGAACAGATTCTTATCAAAGGAGCAGCACCAGTAGTAATACCAGTAACTTCTCATTACATCGGCAAAGTCTTCATAGGCTACAAGTAATACAATTAGACAGACTTTTAGGAGGTGGAATAGAAACAGGATCTATTACAGAAATCTTTGGAGAATTTAGTTTTAATAGATTATCTAGTTGAAAATCTAGGTGAAAATAGTGTGCTTTTTTTGAGGGATTGGAAACTCACTGATAACAAACTCAAAAAAAGAACGTAGTGATCTGCCTGGTACAAGGGTATTATTGTCAAAAAGTGACATCTAATCAGTGTTTTGCGTTAAATTAAATAAAGTACTAGTATGATGTGTTACATGATGAAATAAAATCAGTATTTATAATTAACAATTTAAATAATTAGTGTAAATAAACAGTGTTATAACCAAAAATAAATAGTGATCTTCCCGATACAAATGTATTATTGTATTGTCAAAAAGTGATATCTAATCATTGTTTTATGTTAAACAAAATAAAGTACCAGTATGATATATTACATGAAATTAAATCAGTGTTTATAATCAACAATTTAAATAAATAAAAAAATAAAATAAAAAATAATAAATAAAATCAACTTAATTTAACTTTTACTTTTTAAATTTGAGTTTCAAATATTTTGAGAGTAGCTCAAGTGTGTATTCATAAATAATATAAAATACAATATTATGAAAAAAAATAATTTTTATTAAACTATACAAAGTTCTGTTAAAATATAAAACATTCTACGAAAGTATAAAACTCTACAAATGGTAATAATTTTTTTCATGACTGTACAAATAATAATATAAAACTTTCTACGAAAGTATAAAACTCTACAAATGGTAATAATTTTTTTCATGACTGTACAAATAATAATATTGTTAATATAAAACTTTCTACGAAAGTATAAAATAAGGCAAGTATAGAAATTTTTTCTTTATAATTTACTCTCCCTCCCTCTCTTCCCCCGCCCTCTCTCGCCCTCTATTTCTCCTCCCGTCCTCACTCTCTCTTCCTCTCTCCCTATCTATCAATATCCGCCAAACTCTGTACCAAAAAATTTAATGAGAAATTTAACAACACAATTTTTGTACAGACCTTTTATTTCTTCGAATCTCATCTATTCAATAAGCACTCTCTGCAAATGGTAATAATTTTTTTCATGACTGTACCAATAATAATATTGTTAATATAAAACTTTCTACGAAAGTATAAAATAAGGCAAGTATAGATGTTTTTTCTCTATAATCTAAAAAATAATAATATTTATGATTTTTTAAAAGAAATCAAATAAATACTAGTGAAAAAGTCTTTTACTTCTTTGAGTCATTGTATGCTGAACAAATTATATGTTAGTGAGTACATTCAAATTGTTCACTGCAAATCAAACAAATGAAAGTTGTGAAATCAATTATCGATAGTCAAGTAATGAAACAACTCTCGGAAACAACTGTGTGACTGTTCTCAGAAATGTATTAAAATTTGTTCATCCTTCTATACAAATTAGACACAAGAAAGAACTGAAATCAATTTATTGTAGTCAAGTACCTATAAGTTAACTTGACTGAATAATACAACTTTTCGTACCTACTCAAAAATATTCAGTCAGCGGGCATAAAGTACTACTTAACGCCCAAGAGGCGTAATAGCTCCCATACTCCTACAAAACTTTATAGACGCACTTTACACCCGTGTGGGCAAAAATTATTTCAATTGTATAATATGTAAGTACATTCAAATTGTTCATTGTAAATCAAACAAACGAAAGTTGTGAAATCAATTACCGATAGTCAAGTAATGCAGACAACTCTCCGAAACAACTGTATGACTGTTCTCAGAAATGTATTCAAATTTTGTTCATTCTTCTATACAAATTAAACACAAGAAAGTACTGAAATCAATTTATTGTAGTCAAGTAACCATAGGTTAACTTGACGGACATAATAGAACTTTTAGTACCTTGCGTGTAAAATTACATTTTACGCCCACGTTGTAACTTCAAAAATATTCAGCCAGCGGGCATAAAGTACTACTTAACGCCTAACAAGCGCAATAGCTTACATACACCTACAAAACTTTATAGAACCTACGCACTTTACGCCCGTGTGGGCGAAAATTATTTTAATTATATAACTATTATGCCTTCCTTTTATTTCTAAAATTCATAAGAATTTTATCATATATTTATGAAAAGTCAAAGCCTATATAAAAAAATTACATAGTTACCACCACATCCCCATTTTTCATTATTCTTTCTCAATTTTGAAATTTCTATAATATTTTGGGAAGACAATAGAAGTCTATAGAGCTGCTCTAGCAGCGGTGGACCTCCAATCTCCCATACATACTTGGCGGGCCCGAAGGTTTGCAGTTTACCGGTGGGCTTTGTAAATGTAGAATACTAAATTTTTGCATAAATTCATTAACAATGTTTATATCTATAAGCCCACTATAAATAATTACATTAGCTCTAGTTTTTAATTGATATCGTTTTCTTTCATTACCCAAAATATTTTTCCTTGTGTCCGCCTTTTTTAAGCGGGAATGAGATAAAAAATGCATATACATTTATAGTCTACTCAAAAGTGCTTTAGATTTTATTAACCATTTTGTAAGCCACCTATTTTTTATCCTTTTCCCGTGTGTAAATATCATATGAGATCTCATATGAGATCTGATGTCCGATATTCTCATATGAGATCTCATATGATATTCTCATGCGGGTTTGTACTTTCTATTTAAAAACAGAGTAATAGATTCAATACGGATCAGTATTTAATATGTAGAAGCAACCCATTTATACATTTTATCTGGTCTTTAAACATATGAATATTTATATGAAAATGACCATGTCTACACCTTAAACTGCAAACCTTCGGGCCCGCCAAGTATGTATGGGAGATTGGAGGTCCACCACTGCTAGAGCAGCTCTATAGACTTCTATTGTCTTCCCAAGATATTATAGAAATTTCAAAATTGAGAAAGAATAATGAAAAATGGGGATGTGGTGGTAACTATGTAATTTTTTTATATAGGCTTTGACTTTTCATAAATATATGATAAAATTCTTATGAATTTTAGAAATAAAAGGAAGGCATAATAGTTATATAATTAAAATAATTTTCGCCCACACGGGCGTAAAGTGCGTAGGTTCTATAAAGTTTTGTAGGTGTATGTAAGCTATTGCGCTTGTTAGGCGTTAAGTAGTACTTTATGCCCGCTGGCTGAATATTTTTGAAGTTACAACGTGGGCGTAAAATGTAATTTTACACGCAAGGTACTAAAAGTTCTATTATGTCCGTCAAGTTAACCTATGGTTACTTGACTACAATAAATTGATTTCAGTACTTTCTTGTGTTTAATTTGTATAGAAGAATGAACAAAATTTGAATACATTTCTGAGAACAGTCATACAGTTGTTTCGGAGAGTTGTCTGCATTACTTGACTATCGGTAATTGATTTCACAACTTTCGTTTGTTTGATTTACAATGAACAATTTGAATGTACTTACATATTATACAATTGAAATAATTTTTGCCCACACGGGTGTAAAGTGCGTCTATAAAGTTTTGTAGGAGTATGGGAGCTATTACGCCTCTTGGGCGTTAAGTAGTACTTTATGCCCGCTGACTGAATATTTTTGAGTAGGTACGAAAAGTTGTATTATTCAGTCAAGTTAACTTATAGGTACTTGACTACAATAAATTGATTTCAGTTTTTTCTTGTGTCTAATTTGTATAGAAGGATGAACAAATTTTAATACATTTCTGAGAACAGTCACACAGTTGTTTCCGAGAGTTGTTTCATTACTTGACTATCGATAATTGATTTCACAACTTTCATTTGTTTGATTTGCAGTAAACAATTTGAATGTACTTACTAACATATAATTTGTTCAGCATACAATGACTCAAAGAAGTAAAAGACTTTTTCACTAGTATTTATTTGATTTCTTTTAAAAAATCATAAATATTATTATTTTTTAGATTATACAGAAAAAACATCTATACTTGCCTTATTTTATACTTTCGTAGAAAGTTTTATATTAACAATATTATTATTGGTACAGTCATGAAAAAAATTATTACCATTTGCAGAGAGTGCTTATTGAATAGATGAGATTCGAAGAAATAAGAGGTCTGTACAAAAATTGTGTTGTTAAATTTCTCATTAAATTTTTTGGTACAGAGTTTGGCGGATATTGATAGATAGGGAGAGAGGAAGAGAGAGAGAGGACGGGAGGAGAAATAGAGGGCGAGAGAGGGCGGGGGAAGAGAGGGAGGGAGAGTAAATTATAAAGAAAAAATTTCTATACTTGCCTTATTTTATACTTTCGTAGAAAGTTTTATATTAACAATATTATTATTTGTACAGTCATGAAAAAAATTATTACCATTTGTAGAGTTTTATACTTTCGTAGAAAGTTTTATATTATTATTTGTACAGTCATGAAAAAAATTATTACCATTTGTAGAGTTTTATACTTTCGTAGAAAGTTTTATATTTTAACAGAACTTTGTATAGTTTAATAAAAATTATTTTTTTTCATAATATTGTATTTTATATTATTTATGAATACACACTTGAGCTACTCTCAAAATATTTGAAACTCAAATTTAAAAAGTAAAAGTTAAATTAAGTTGATTTTATTTATTATTTTTTATTTTATTTTTTTATTTATTTAAATTGTTGATTATAAACACTGATTTAATTTTATGTAATACATCATACTGGTACTTTATTTTGTTTAACACAAAACAATGATTAGATATCACTTTTTGACAATACAATAATACATTTGTATCGGGAAGATCACTATTTATTTTTGGTTATAACACTGTTTATTTACACTACTTATTTAAATTGTTAATTATAAATACTGATTTTATTTCATCATGTAACACATCATACTAGTACTTTATTTAATTTAACGCAAAACACTGATTAGATGTCACTTTTTGACAATAATACACTTGTACCAGGCAGATCACTACGTTCTTTTTTTGAGTTTGTTATCAGTGAGTTTCCAATCCCTCAAAAAAAGCACACTATTTTCACCTAGATTTTCAACTAGATAATCTATTAAAACTAAATTCTCCAAAGATTTCTGTAATAGATCCTGTTTCTATTCCACCTCCTAAAAGTCTGTCTAATTGTATTACTTGTAGCCTATGAAGACTTTGCCGATGTAATGATATATAATACATCTCGTTAACTATGTTTATGGAGCCCGGGCTCCATAAACATTCAATACATCCCGGTTTATGGAGCCCGACCTAGAGTTTCTATACCCAGAGAGGGATTATTTCTTTAGTCACTTGTATACGGGAACTCTGGGCGTAGGTACTAATATCAGGGATGGGCTCCATAAAGGGGTTAGGTGAAACATATAATATATATATATATATATATATATATATATATATATATATATATATATATATATATATATATGTATCCGCAAGCGTTGCTTCTAGGACTTCTCATGCTGTATATAAGTGTTACTTCTGGGATTTTTTTAGTTATATAAGAGTTGCTTCTAGGACTTCTCATGCTGTATATAAGAGTTACTTCTGGGATTTTTTTTTGTTATATAAGCGTTGCTTCTAGGACTTCTCATGCTGTATATAAGAGTTACTTCTGGGATTTTTTTTGTTATGTAAGCGTTGCTTCTAGGACTTTTGATGCTGTATATAAAATCTTACTTCAGGGATTTTTTTAGGAATATAAGGGTTTCTTCTAGGACTTTTGATGCTGTATATAAGAGTTACTTCTGGGACATTTTTAGGAATATAAGCGTTATTTCTAGGATGTTTTTAAAGGCAAAATTTTAAGTTTCGTTATATCTCTCTAGAAACATGATTACAGGTTATGATAGAAGTTTGAATCACATGATTTTAGAAAATGTCTGTATGGATGTATGTGTGTGCGTGTGTGTGGGGGGTGCATGGGTGTGCATGCGTGCATGCGTGCGTGAGTGCGTGTGTGTGGGTGTGTACCGCTTTATCTTCGGATCTACGCCGTCGATTTTAACAGTCAGGATCTCATTTCTTTTTGTTTTTTTATTCGGAATTCGGGAAGAAAATAATTTTTGATTACTTACTGATTATTTTTTGTTTTATTTCGAATTTTTGGTTTTCGAAAAATTTATTTATGTTTTTTTTTTTTAATGACCGGATTTAGCTTTCTTAATCGGATGGGTCGCATTCGATAGAGCATAAAAAACCTATATTTAAAAAAAAAATTGTCTATCACGGTTCTTTTGTTATTAACAAAAACGTGGTTTTTTTTAAAGCTTATAACTCCCAAACTATGCGGACAATTTTTTGAGAAAAATCACGACAATGCAGAATATTGATACCTATAATCTCTTAAAATTTGAATAAATTATGTCGGCTAGTTTTTGAGTAAAAAACTGAAATATAGAATAAATAAGTTTTATATGCCGCACGTTTTATGGAGTAAAACTGGATTAATCGCTTTGAAATTTCTTGTGCGGGTACATATTGACTACCTTTCGGTCTGTTTCTTTGGATAAAAGGATTGGAAAATTGTATAATAATAATTGCTTTAGAAAGTGTAAAAATAAAAAGCCAAACCACTTAACATAGCCTTATTTTTTATTTTAAATTCTATATCTTATTTTAGCGACATTTTCTTTTTCAGTTTGAGAAATATATTTGAAAATCGTGTTCTCAAGGCAGCCGCTGCTTTATCCTCTAGACAAGGATATAGTTTCATCGCGTCACTGATTTCTTGTGCGTTTGCATTCCGTCCTTTTGTCAATGGGCCTACAAACACCTTATTAAATATTTCTTTTTCTTCCTGGGTCCAATATCCTTTCGTACCTGCAAAAATAAATATTTTAATTAAATGTATAGAATATCTAAAAATAAAACCAGCATTTGAGAAATGAAGAACAAATTTCTTCAAGCAGAAAAGGGCTAATATCCGTCACGGTGATCTTGAACGATGCCGAAAATAAAAATAGGAATACCCGCAAACTTGCAATAGTAATTGGTTCCTCAAGCATTCTAGATAACATATGTGATGAAACGAAAATAATCCCCTTAGCCATTTCTTTGGTTCAAAAAACAATAAAAAACAATGATTAAGGAACCAATTACTATCGCAAGTTTGCGGGTTTTTTTTGGACAAAAAACTGAAGCTACTGATGGAAATATTTTGACGGTACCGTTGAAAAATAAAGGAAAAGAGCTTTCTAATGAAACCAAAAATACGGTAAAAAACTTATATGATCGTGACGATATCAGTAAATTATTGCCTGGAATGAAAGATTTTATTTCAATAAAACAAATTACTGGTGAACGCTTACACGTTCAAAAAAAATTACTTCTAGGTAATTTGAATGAAATTTATATTTTATTTAAAAATGAATATCCGGATGTTAAGATAGGCTATGCAAAGTTCACACAATTAAAACCAAAACATTGTATGTTGGCTGGAACAAGTGGCACACATAATGTATGCGTATGCGTACATCATGAAAATGTCAAATTTATGCTAGATACAATTAATTTGAAACATTTGACAAAGGATAGTGATTCACCTTTAGAAAATTATAAAGATTGTATAAATAAAATTGTTTGTAGTCAACCATCGGATAAATGTTTCTTGGGTGACTGTTTGGATTGCGTAGCTAATTTTTCAAATCTTCAAGAAATTATGATGAAAAGTTTTAAAAATCATGGTATTCAAGAAATTAAATATGAATCATGGAAGGAAACGGATCGCTGCTCAATAATATTTGAAACCATAAAAGTTTCTAGCTTTCTTGAAATATTGAAAGACAAATTGATTAAATTAAAAACGCACGATTTTTTTGCTAAACAACAAGCACTGTTTATCAGAAATTTAAAAGAAAATCTTGAAGATGAAGAGATAGTAATTAGTTTTGATTTTGCTGAAAATTACGCTTTTGTTGTTCAAAATTCCTCAATCGTTTCATTGGAATAATAATCAAGCTACTATATTTACAATTATAGTGTATTATAGAGAAAACGATGATCTCAAACACGAAAATGTAGCTATTATTTCTGACAATTTAAATCATGATACCGTTTCCGTATATGAATATCAAAAAATTATTCTAAACTATTTGAAAGTTCATCATCAACTAAAAAAAATTAATTATATAACCGATGGTACAGCACAGCATTTTAAAAATAAAAATAATTTTCAGAATCTTCTTCATCATGAAGAGGATTTTAAAATAAAAGCTGAATGGCATTCTTTTGCCACAGCACATGGCAAAAGTGGTTGCGATGGCATAGGTGCTAATTTAAAAAGAGGAGCCAGTAGAGCTACCTTACAGCTTACAGGAGCTCACAAAATCCTTACAGCCTACGATCTTTATAATTGGGCACAAAATTATAGTAAAGAAACAAAGATTTTCTACAGTAGCAAAGAAGTTTATGAAAAAAATTCTTTGGAATTAAAAGTTAGATTCGATAAAGCAAAAGCCATTCCAGGTACTTTGAAATACCACGCTTTTATTCCAATAGATGAAAAGACTCTGCAACTTAAAAAAACTTCTTTAGCATCTAACTACGATTTATTTCCTAAATTAAAAAAGACTAAAAATGTTAAAAAGATTTGAATATTTAAAAGCTTATGAACAAAAATTGTTATGATTTTAAGTGGAGCAGCTCCGATCGCACAGCGACTCTGCAGTGACGCTCGCCGCGCGCGGCGGCTGGCCGAGCGCCTTGTATTTCTTGAATAATATCTCGAAAAAATCTAAAAACCTCTATGTAGAAAAAGGCTATATCCATGTAAAATTTCCTCCTTTTTCGATCTAGCAGGTAAAAAAAAATATTAAAAATATAGTTTTTGAGATATAACACGTTTTATGTTTTTTTGAGGTTAGAATTGAAAAATGTTGAGAAACTAATAGCACCATCGGAAAGCTGAGGAAAAAATACATCGAAATCACTTGGGGATTATTTTTTTTAGATACATCTTAGCCCTTCAAACACAAGCTGAAAACAGCATGATTTCGCGCTCGCGCGCCGCGCCAGGAGAGCTGACGTGAAACGCCTCATATATGGAAAGTGAAAGAGTGAGGAAGGGAAATCTAAACTTTATTACCTTTTCCTGATCCTGGACCTCTATTAGCTATCTTTTTTGGTTTTTGAGGATATTCGTGTTCTGCTGAATTTTCACGTTTTCTTTTTCGTGTTGTTAGCACTACAAAGAAAATTTTAATATAATTCATAAATATGAGTATAAGTATAAAGAATGAAGTTCCTAACAATACAGTTTGCGCAAAACTTTGTAATATACCACTAAAAAAAATCAATTTATACTGCGATAAAAATGATTTTTACTCTAATAAAAAAAATCTTAAGGTGCTTCTCAGATATATATGAAATTTGTGTAAATCAAAGGATTGAAGTAGAATATTCATTTTTTTACTCAAAATGGATGAACTTTACGAAAAAAATTTTATAGAACAAAAAGTGATTAGAATTGGCTCAAGAACCCGCGTGAGAGAGAGAGAGAGAGAGAGAGAGAGAGAGAGAGAGAGAGAGAGAGAGAGAGAGAGAGAGAGAGAGAGAGAGAGAGAGAGAGAGAGAGAGAGAGAGAGAGAGAGAGAGAGAGGGGGATTTTTGAGTGCGTTATCGTGCGCGTTTAAGGGCAAAGCGGCGAGATGGTTTAGGATGGAAAGGTAGTGCATGCGATCGTGGAAGATGTTCGCTAAGATGTTTAAAGACAGATACGTGCGGGAGTATGATCAGCAAGATCTTTTTGACGACGTGCGTCGGCGGACATAGGGCAAAGGCGAGAAGGTTGAGTGTGATCAGTGTTACGGGGATCGCACGGAAAAACCTGACCAACCGCGAGATGGAAATGCGGGCCGAGGACAGGGCAGCGCGAAAGCGCAGTTTCGCGTCCCAATCAGTGGGGTACCGGGCGTCTGAGTGTTCGTATGTGCTCTGCTACTGGTGCAAGAAGCATGGACACGTGGTGAGGGACCCGCAGCGGGCTAACTTAGCGTGCGCCAAGTACGGATTTCCCGGGGTGACGAAAAAAATGTGCGCGCGTTGCGCACTTCGAAACGCGCAGGGCGCAAGGCAAAAATAAATCTCGCACCCCGCGCTAACGAATCATTATTTGCGAGGGTTGGTGACTTTAAAATTGATTTAACGAGCTTTAATGCGCTGTTTAAGAATGGATGCCGATGTCAGCGGTCATCGGCAGAGCGACGCGGAAGTCGGAGTGTCAAACGCGCCGGATGCGAAAACAGAGCAGGTAGCAACTTCGAAAGCAAATGCGTGCGAAGAACAGAAGTGTAGCGAGGAAGATAATGCGATAGTAGTAGTAACTGCAAATTGTGAGAGTATGGCGATGTTGAGCAAGAATTTATGGTAGTGAACGTGAATAAAGACGAGAGTGAGGTATATGAGTCACGAGTAAACGAAGTTGCGTAGAGGGGAGAAGCGGCGCCGCAGGTAGATGATTGCGAAATCGACACGGAGCAGGATAGACAACTCGAGATGGCGGGGGAATAGTTAATGCGAGAAGTGCGTGAGGAGTGTGATCTTAAAGCACGGGTGAGGACCGGTAGTGATGGTCTAACGGGTGGCAACGAAAATCGCGAGGAACGTGTTGAAGACGAACGAGTAGATGATGGCGTTGTGGTCATGAGAGTAGACAATCGCAATTATCTATCAGACGTATTGGGCGGGCGAGAGTACAAAGCGTTATTCGATTCCGGAACTACTTTATCGCTCGCAGGGCCGCGCGTAGCCGAGTTGGTTAAAAGCCGATTAAGAGAATACAAGCCTCGTAGGATGTCACCGAAAATTTTCGAGTATGCGAAAGGGGAAGTCGAGAAATTACTTAAAGCATGGATTATCGAAGCATCAGCGAGCGACTAACGAACTGCGCTGGTGATATCGTGGAGGGCATAAGGGCTGTATGTGTTTCAACTATCGCGACGTGAACAAAACCATGAAAAAGGACGCGTATCTGATTTCGAATATGGACGCGATTTTAGATCTTTTGCGTAACGCGAGATATATATCGAAGGTGCACTTGCGCCAAGCGTACTATCAAGTGCCGCTAGAGCGCACGAGTAGAAAGTATACTGCGTTTGCGTTGCCTGGGTCGAGACTATGGCAGTTTACTAGAATGCAGTTCGGTTTAGCAAACGCGCCAGCGACCTTTCAGAGATTCATGGACGCGCTTTTCGAGCCGGAGTACGAGCCGTATGTGTTCTGGTATTTGGACTGTGATTTTGCCATAGTTTCGGGCATTCGGGCGCCATTTTGGATTGGTTAACAATAAAAATCAAAGTATCTCAAAGTATATTTTGGAAGTACAACTTTCGGGTCCCACATACTGATGGGTTAGAATGTTCTTAAGTACCGAGAAAATAGTTAAAAAAATTCCTTTAAAAAAAAATCGAAAATCTGCTTTTTTTTGTTTTTGTTTATTGTTCAAAATAAACAATTTTCAGTCATTTATTAATAAATTTGGCGATGCCATTCGAAAAACGAGATTTTTTCACACAAGACTATGTATCCGAAAATTTTTTCCACACGGGTTATAATTGAAAGGCACGAGCTTGAAGTTGACGTTAAAATTTTGGCCATTTGAGCTTTAAAGGGTTAAAGCGGTATATTCTTCCTAGGAAGGCCATAAATGGGTGGATGCGACTTATTCAATTTTATATTCGTAGGCATTAAGCTACGATGGGCGGCCAGAGAGAACGAGGACGACGTGAGACCGCCGTCTCGCGAAGGGACGAGCGGAACCCCGCCGCCGCAGAGCCGTAGCTGGTATGATATGGTGGTCGAAGAGGAGAGAGAAGCAAAAGAGAGGACAGCCTGGGAAAGAGCTGCGGGGGAAATGCGGCAGCGTGCGTTAGCAGCAGCTATGCGCCGCAGGGATACAGAAGGAGCCGTTGGTGGTGGTCCAGGAGGGGGTGCCAGCCGAGCGACAGGATGAGCCGAGGGCTGAACGGCGACGACTGGCGAAGGTAGCTGCAATGCGCCGACTTGCGCAAGAGGAAGAGGACGAGAGAGAGTCAGAGGCTGCAGAAGCAGCAGAGAGGGCTGGCACGTCGCTACTCTCCTCCGCCAGTGATAACGAGGTCATGTGGCTGGTGGACGAAGACGCAATCCAGGATGTGGCCCGGGAGCATCGGTGTCACCACCGATGATAGAGCGTCGGGTATCATTTTTGGGCCTCCGGATCCGGCGGGAGAGCGAGAACGGGAAGATGACCGGTCGGATTCGGGCGATGAAGGAGGGTGGCAGCAGGTATACCGCTTTTCCGGCATGCAGGAGTCCAAGAGAGGAGGCAGCAGGAGGTGCCGCCACCTCGCGCACCAAGGAGCACGCGGCGCAGAGCCCGCCGCCGCGCCAACCGGCAACTTGAGCTCGGGGATTCCCAGCGCGAACTCCGTGTCGTCGGAGGAGGGGCCGGGCCCACCGTGCCCATCAAGACCAAGTGCCTCAGGATAGACGAGGGCTACAGCGCGCGGCCGAACCTCGGCCCCAACAGGGATGGAAGCTACGGGTCCGTACGAGCGGTATCATCTTCGGTGGGCTAAGACCTGTGCCCACGAATCCAGCCGTCGACCCGTCGCATTGCTTCGACTGCTGGCAGCTGGGACACCAATCTGGAGAGTGCCCGCGCCCGAAGGTCCGTGTCTTCTGCCGCATCTGCGGCCGCCATGGGGAGGACCTCAGGACCTGCCGGAGATGCAGTAAGGCGCACAGGGAGTTCCTGAGAAGGAACTTCACGCACGAGCGAGCTTGGGAGCAGGAGTTGGCCCGACGCAGGCTGGAATCGCTGCAGAGAGAGAGGGGGGCAGAAGAGATGAGGCGACGGCAGTTCGCCGTCGAAAAGGAGGTGCAGATACCGCCTGCAGCGGCCGCGCGGATTCCGCCGCTGACATATGCGGTGGGTCGGCAACCCTGGGGGCCGCCGCCAGCAGAAGGAGGCAGCACCCTGTCTATGGCACTGGGGCTGGTTGACAGGCTCCGCAGGATGCCTCCACCCGCGCAGGACGCAGTGGTAAGGGCGATGAAGGAGCATCTGCACCGCCATTAGGTAGAGAGGGCGGGGGGGCGAGCAGCGCTGAGATCTTTTCTAGATGGGCAGCTCGCGCTGAGTGCAATTGGCTATTGATGGACAGAAGGGGGGAAGTACGTGCGAGATGGGGGTGGGATGGAAGTCAAAGTGGTGGCCTAGAGAATGATAGGGGACAGCGATGAGACCCTTTCTAGCGGGAAAGGTCAGCCCTCAGTGGGTGCGTATTACATGGTGGCCATTAGTGGTGATCTCTCTCCTACCGGGGAGGGACGTGAGGAAGTATGTCGACTCGCGTTTTATTAAAACGGAAGCCTAGCGAGGGGGGAGTGCGACGGTGAAAACGTAGGGAAAAATAAAGGCGTCGAAAGCGTGCCGGCCGGCCGTTCTTCCCGGACCGCGAGAACACTTGCACGTGTGAGCGCGAGTTTTTCCATTTCAGCGAATGCGAACGACATTCGAGCGAGGAGCCAAGCAGAGGAGCAACCGAGTATGCGAGAGAGCTAGTGAGAGACAGAGAGAGACGAACTGCCCACGAGAGCAGCGGACAAGGAGATTCTCGGCGCGTACTTCCCGGTGTGCTCGCAAAAGGTAACAGTAGTTGTAGTGATGTGGTTTGAAGAGTGAGAGAGATTTAGAGTGTGGTGGTCGGTATTGGTGGCCTCCTTCCCTGCGGGAAAGGACGGGAGGAATAAGAATCTGCCTACGCGGCAGCGTGCCGCATAGAGGCAGCGCACGCGATAGTGATGGTCGCTGTCGTCGAACGAAGAGTGTTAGAGTCCGACGAGTAAACGCGCGTAGATTATGTGTATGCGTGAGTTGACGCGCAGGCCGCCGTATAAATTCTGCTCGAACTATTTGTGTTGTACGCGGTAAATCGGGGCGCGCGAAAAAGCGTAATTCGCGCGAAAGTAAATACCGTGTTATATATATAAAAATTTGATAGAGCAAAACATGGTCAGAATTTGCCAAGAAAATCCGAAAATTACTCAAAAAAATTCTGAAAAAATTCACACGGGTTCTTTAGCCAATCTAATCACTTTTTTATAACATTTTTTCGTATAGTTGATACATTTTGAGTAAAAAAAATTAGCAACGTTTATTCATTACTTTTTGGCTTTCTGGCGCCACATTGGTGGCCATCATGTTGAAATTGAATTTCGAACCTATACCATTTTAAAGATTAGAGCTCATGGACGCAGAATATACTGGCTAGGCTCATGGGTCATTGCTGTTTCAATACGAAAATGTGGATCAAAAGAAAATTATTCTTGACACTCGTGTTTTTTTTTTCAAATAATTGTTTATAACGTTTCAAATATTAACTTGAATTTTGATGCCAGATTCTAAAAGAGCATTAAATTTTACATAAGAAAAACCTTTGTAGCAATTTATCGAAAAATTGTAATCTAGTGAATTTTGTGACTGAAAAAGGTTCCAAAAAAACGTCAGCTTGGTCCTTAAAGGGTTAAAGTAATCGCCGTGGAAGAGCTAGTTAAGGTCTTGAGGTGGCACCGCCAGGATATCTCGAAAACTGCTGGAGCAACAAATTCGCGATTGGTGTAACAAATTAGCAACAAATTGTGGTGTATGTTTCATAGTGGCGGTGGCTTGTAGCAGTGCTAGCTGAAGGGTGTAGTCTAGTGTCTTCGCTAAAACAAAGTGCCGTTTTTCGGGAATTTTTTTTATAGCATACCATGAATGACATTGATATAAAAGTTATTAGGTTTGATAAATAAAGTCTGAAAATACAAGAAAACATTTTTTTTTTATTCATTTTTATAACCTTTTGTAGACGAAAATCGTACTTGACGGAAACACCATGATTTGGGATGGTCGACAAGATATCTCGAGAACGGTTAATCTGAAGAAAAAAAAACCGAAGCGTTTTCGATTCAGTATGACAGTAGGCATGGAATAGACCTTGGATATTCATTTTTATCAAGAAATAACAAAATGGCGGTAAAAAGACGAAAAAACGAAGAAAACAAATTTTTTTTTTTGCTTTTTGCTGTCATTTTCTTATTTCTTGATAAAAATTAATATCCAAGGTCTATTCCATGCCTACTGTGATACTGAATCGAAAACGCATTTTTTTTTTTTTTTTTTCAGATTAACCGTTCTCGAGATATCTTGTCAACCATTCCAAATCATGGTGTTTCCATCAAGTACGATTTTCGTCTACAAAAGGTTATAAAAATGAATAAACAAAATGTTTTCTTGTATTTTCAGACTTTATCAAACCTAACAACTTTTATATGAATATCTTTCATGGTATGCTTGAAAAAAATTCACGAAAAACGTCTTTTTTGTTTAGCAGACACTACACCCTTAATAGACGTGAAGTAGGCATTAGTTTGGGAAATTTCTAATGACTCTGATCCTGCCGTTTTTTCTGAATCATTGTCGTATGAATTGATGAATAAATTAAAGATAAATGGATGCATTAATTTATTAAAACGAACGTCTGAACAAGAGTTTTATTATTGTCGAGCCAGCGAATGTGAAATAATAGAGATTAAGATATCTGAATTTCAATTGCGATATTTAGTGCAAAAGCAAGAGCGTTAATGAGCAATTTCTACAAGTTTATAGCTGAGATGGTAGGAAACTTGAGCGTGCAAGATAGCAACAGTTAAGGGGGTCTTACACCTAGTGGCTTTTAAGGCCAAAGAGTTGGAAATATGAAATATATTATATTAAATAATTTTAAAATGCTAAAAATCACTTTTAATTGCTTAATTTTATCAGTTTTTATGATTTTTTGTGGTTTTTAAGATTTTAAAATTATTTAGTAAAAAATATTTCATATTTCCAACTCTTCGGGCCATAAATACATAAAGGACCCCGCACACAATGTATGGAAAAAAATCATCCGGTCAAATTTTGGGGGTTTTGCCCATGAGAACTTTTTTTCAGGTCCTCAAGATCTACCTTTTCCCCAAGTTTGATCCAATTTGACCGAATGATTATTTTCCATACACTGTGTGCGGGGTCCTTTCAAGAAATTTAGGCTCCGTCTCATGAAAATTCTTCTTTTCAAAAAGTTACGTCAAAGCAAAAGAATTGAAAATGCTACATCTATGAGTAAAAAGGGCTACAGATATTATATCTTGGACCATTTTATTAGAAATAGTGTATATTTATAGTATATAATATGGTATAGAGCTTAAAAGCCACTAGGTGTAAGACCCCCTTAACAACCCTCTTTTCCTATAGAAAAATTGTGGAAGATAAAGCTAGTACTACGGTTTTAACAAGTATCGTTTTAATTCTGCAAATGTAAAGATGGTAAATTAAGATCGAGATAAAAGCAAAGAAATACATTAGCGACTATACGAGGACCTAAGAAAAGTGTTAGGATATAGTAGCAGGCTATTACTTACGAAAAACAAAATAAGATCATTAGAACGTGGACCCGAGTATTGGGATCACAATAACTATTTGTATGAAACATATTAGCTATTAATATGAAAGCGAGAGCGGTAGTGCGGACGAACCAAGGTGCCTAAGGAGTCGTGATGGTGCAACTACAGCAAAGGAGTCAGAAAGGAGTTGGGGGTCGATAGGACGTAATGGTGAATTATTAACGCTATGTGGTGTCTATATCAGATACTGAAATTATCTTCCAACGGGTATATCTTATCAAAATACTAATAGAATAGTTTTAAAAAATTCTGAGTACAGTATTTACATATACGGAAAGCGTGAAAATTGTTTTCTTTTTTCAAATAAATGTTTGAATGTTGATTTAGCAAATAATGAAATTGTGTTGTTTTTGAACTCCGCGTGGCATTAAGTAAACGGAAGTAAGCTGAGAATAAAGCATTGCATCCAAAGATCAGCAAATGAGCAAGAAAAAACGTGAACTAAGTGGGCAGAAAGAGGAACTAAGGTGACGTCATCGCCAACGAGTAATTCAAGCAAAAGAAAAGTCTCAATAACCGGTAATTTTGTACATATGTATTTTAAGGTGAGCAAGTATAGTTGAAATCACGTAATGCATTATAAATATCGTAGTTTTTGACGTCTTGAAATAAAGAAGCGTTTGTTACGGTATCCGGGACTTGCACCGAGTGGGTGCAAAATAACGCGATACATCGTGGGCATTCGTCTTATGGGAGTATCTGTTCAAAATCATCATACCTTTGATTTTGGGTTCCTTTGTTCCCCGTTGCAAACTATTCGCCTCCGAATTCTTTCCAACTTCTTTGGATAGATAAGAACATCCTTGATCTCCTTCATACTCTGAGTTGAATACATTACTTTTATCTTCGACAAGAGAACTAGGTTCATTTTTGTCCTCAAGTTCTGCATGGCGATTCTTAGCCATTTTATATTTCAATCGATGCATTTTTGCAGATTTCTTCTTTGATTTAGCATCAGAATCTACAAGAAACAGAAATGATTGTATAACTTATTTTGAAGATTGGAATAAGTATGTCTAATCCTTAAAAAATACCGTTCCAATCGATGATATTTGTACTAACTAGGTGCGAAATAACTTGTTATCGTTTATGTTAACCCATTAACGCCTGAAATGACACTTTTTCACGTCCTTTGTCAGCAGCTTTTTACACTACCAAAACAATGTCAAAAAATTTCAAAATAGCCATTTCTGACATAAAATTTTCTGAACCTTTCAAATATGCTATGCAAACTTCTGAAAAATCCAATATAACAAATTTATAATTGTTTATTTATGAAAAACGTGGTTTTTCAGACAAAACTTTTTTTTCAATTAAAATTTTCACATCGATACCACTGAAAGAAACCACTAGAAAGCTGTTAAATCGTGGCATTGGATCCTAAACTAAAAAACCCATGGGTAGGTTTTTCAAATTCAAGATGGCAACAACCAATATGGCGGCCAAAATCCAAAAATTTAACGATATTTTTAATAATTAGAGAAGTAATGAGATTTTTCAATGACTTTTCATAAAAATGCGTACGCCAGGTCTTTGAATTCTCTGATAACGAATCTGCTATCAACATTCACAAATTCAAGATGGCGGATCCGATACGGCCGCCAAACTCATGAAATATGGTCAAAAAAATATTATTTTGTCATAAAATTTTCGGTAGTAGGGTTCTTAAGGCCGTTGATCACAAATCTGCTATGAGAATTTACAAATTCAAGATGGTGGATCCAATATGGCCGCCAAAAATATCAAATGTGGTAAAAAGATGTTACATTCTGATGAAAATTGTTATGTTACGGTTTTCTGATTATGAATCTGCTATAAGAATTTACAAATTTAAAATAATAGATTGAAAATGGTCACCAGAAATATGAAATATGATTGTAAGAGGTCCGATTCTGACAAAAATTTAGATATAAGTTTAAATTATTCATTATTACTGTGCCGTTAAAAATTTAAATTAACAATCGCAAAACGAGTATGGCGAATGAAATATAATTTTTTGAATTTTCAATTGTAAGACATTTTTGGCGGCCATATTGGATCCGCCATCTTGAATTATTCAAACCTAACAATGCAAAATTTTACAAAAAAACTAATATTTTTTTGACCATATTTCATCATTTTGGCTGCCATATTGGATCCGCCATCTTGAATTTGTAAATTCTGATAGCAGATGTGTGATCAGCGGCCCTAAAAACACTAATACTCAAAATTTTGTAAGAAACTATTATTTTTTGATCATATTTTATGATTTTGCGGCTATTTTTGATCCGCCTTGTTGAATTTATAAATTTTGATGGCAGATTCGTTACGAGAGATTTCCAAAACCTTGGTGTACGCATTTTTATGAAAAACCATTGAAAAATCTCATTACTTCTCTAAATATTAAAAATATCGTTAAATTTTTGGATTTTGGCCGCCATATTGGTTGTTGCCATCTTGAATTTGAAAAAACCTACCCATGGGTTTTCAAGTTTAGGATCCAATGCCATGATTTAATAGCTTTCTAGTGGTCTCTTTCAGTGGGATCGATGAGACAATTTTAATTGAAAAAAAATAGTTTCGTCTGAAAAACCACGTTTTTTCATAAATAAACAATTATAAATTGTTATATTGCATTTTTTGGAAATTTTGCATAGCATATTTGAAAAGTTCAGAATATTTTACGTCAGAAATGGCTATTTTGAAATTTAATGACATTGTTTTGGTAGTGTAAAAAGCTGCTGATAAAGGACGTGAAAAAGTGGCATTTCAGGCGTTAATGGGTTAAAGATTAATTAAATATTGACAACAAAATTGCCAATTCGTCAGAGTGTTTACCTATGCGAGTAAACGACCGAAATTAGCATATTGTTGAAACCGTCTATTATTACCTTTCACTTACGTAAAATTAGAAGCTGCTATGTGATTATACGACAAGAATTTTATTGTATGTTGTTTCTTTTATTGTTAATTGTTGCTTGTGGGGTTTATACAGTGTACAATCTTGATGTCCGCCCAGCCGTGTATTAAAAAAAACTTAATTAATTATTAACATATTTTTTCTGCAACGCGACAAGATTAAAGTAAAAAAATCTACGGAATCGCATAACATTGGCGAAGAATACGGGTTTTCTAATTTTTATTCTTCAAAGAAAATTGATGCCTCAGCTGCATGCTTATTGGAAACTCTTGGAAATTACGTTTGGAATAGCGTAAGACGAGAATAAGAAAAAAATTGTGAATCTAAGGGAAGAGAAGTAAAATGAATAACGCCTAGGCTTAAAATTTACTAGCGAAATTGTTGATGCAAGGTAATGGTAGTGGATATTCTGTCATATACTGTTCGAATCGATGATGGGAGGAAGAAATGTAAGGAATCTCATATCATTTGCGAGGAATTCATTTTTCGAATATTCATTTTTCAAATATATTTGATGCCTCAGCTGCGTATGCTTATTGAAAAGTCTTCGAAATTACGTTTGGAACAGCGTATGACGAAAATAAGCATAAAATTGTGAATTTAAGCGGAGCAAGTAAAAGTCATAACGTAGGTTTAACATTGATTAGCAAAATCGCTAATGCAACATAATGGTAGAGGCTATTCCTTCATTCACTGTTCCAATTGATGATTTTATCGTTTATCTGAAGGATAATAAAATTATTGGCAATCTCAAAAACGGCGACATGGGAATTTTTTATGTGTTTGAAGATTGCAACGTTGGGATCCAACAAAAAATCGATTTTTGTAAAAACCGTTTTTATCACTTGAACTCGGTTTTTTACAACTAAACATGACTGAATACATAGAAAAAACCAAAAAACCTCAAATACCAAACTACCCTCATCCCCCAAACGACGACTATATAGGGAAGGAAGGCGAAAAAAAATTCTCACATCGTTGCTTTAGGTATTGCTATTAATTTTATGGCGAATTATCAAATCTAACGATAAAACAAGCCCAGAAAAAAATTAGGAACAAAATCGACTCCCCGGAACACCCCCAAATGGACGATTATAGGGGTGTTGAAGGCGCAAAAAAATCTCACTTCGTTGCTATATGTATTGCTATTAATTTTATGGCGGATTATCAAATCTAGAGATAAAATAGTCCTAGAAAAAAATTACGAACAAAATCGATTACCCGGAACACACCCAAATGGACGATTATAGGGGGTTGAAGGCGAAAAAAAAATCTCACTTCGTTGCTATATGTATTGCTATTAATTTTATGGTGAATTATCAAATCTAACGATAAAATAGACCTAGAAAAAAATTAGGAACAAAATCGATTCCCCGGGAACACCCCCAAATGAACGATTATGGGGGTGTTGAAGGCGAAAAAAAAATCTCACTTCGTTGCTATATGTATTGCTATTAATTTTATGGCGGATTATCAAATCTAGCGATAAAATAATCCTAGAAAAAAATTACGAACAAAATAGATTGCCCGGAACACCCCCAAATAGAGGATAATAGGGGGTTGAAGGCGAAAAAAAAAATCTTACTTCGTTGCTTTAGGTATTGCTATTAATTTTTTGGCGGATTATCGAATCTAGCGATAAAATAGACCTAGAAAAAAATTAGGAACGAAATCGATTCCCCGGAACACCCCCAAATGGACGATTATAGGGGGTTTGAAGGCGAAAAAAAAATCTCACTTCGTTGCTTTAGGTATTGCTATTAATTTTATGGCGGATTATGAAATCTAACTGTAAAACAGATCTAGAAAAAAATTAGGAACAAAATCGATTCTCCGGAATACCCACAAATGGACGAGTATAGGGGGGTTGAAGGCGATAAAAAAATCTAACTTCGTTGGTTTAGGTATTGCTATTAATTTTATGGGGAATTATCGAATCTAACGATAAAATAGACCTTGAAAAAAATTACCTACGTATTCGATTCCCCGGATCCCCCCCGAACAGTCGATTATAGGGGGGTAAAAGGCGAAAAAGAATTCTCACTTCGTTGCTTTGGGTATTCTTATTAATTTAAATAATTTTATAGTACGGTGTGACCTAAATCGGCACTTAGATAACGTCTATCTGTGACTTAAGGTGATTCGATACCCACGCTATTATTCAAAATTGGGTTCCCGCTTTTCTCATTCAATTTTTAATTTTAAGAAAAAAACTCTTTGATACGTTGTAGTTCTTTATTAAAATTAAAACGTATAAAAGATTGTTTTTCATAAAGATTAAAATTGAAGGAGAAAAAGGGGAACCCTGAATTGTATAATAGTGCGGGTATCACATCACCTTAAGTAGTCGATTATTGCACCGTGCTTAGCATCCTCACTTACGCTCGGGGGCTACCACACGGTGCACTAATGGACTGCTTCAGGCATGAATAGGTGTGACAGTGGATTTAGGTAAACGTGCTATAAAATAGTATACGATACTTATGGCTCAAGTGGCCCACTGCATGACGTGAATTATCACCCTCGCTGCGCTCGGGCGCTAATTCCACGGTACAACAATGAGCCACTTTCATCACACGTATCGTTATGTACTATTAATAAAAATTACCAAGGATTCAATTCCTGGAATGCTCCTAAATCCCCGTGTTTCCTTAAATAGGGGTGGCAGTAGACCATTTTACTTTCGTTTTTTTTTTTGGTATTTTTGCCAATTTTATTTTTGAGTTTGGATTTTTTGATAAATGAGACAGAAAATAAATTTAGGAAGAAAATTGATTCCTTAGAGCACGTAAAAATCTCGATGATATCGGATACGGATTGTGAAACGTTATATGTTTTTAAAAATCTTGTTTTGAATTGAATGAATTATTTATGAAATTACCTGTGATATAGTTGTTACCACAGTTCGTACTTTTTGGATCCTACACATCATTTCGTCTATTTAGACAATACTTTTGTTAAGCTATTGTCAGTGCAATGGTATGGATCTTTAATATGGTATCACAATCTGGAAGTGAATATGCTTGTTTTCACAAAGTATTGCTTTCTTTTCTCGTACTATTTGCAATGCTTAAGTAAGTATTTAATTTATATACTCATCTAATAATTCTTTCCTAGAGTGTTCCTAGAGTGGCTCTCACATATTTTGGCTCTTGCATATTTTAGCGTTAAAAAGAATGTATTTTTATCTGAAGACTTTAAGATACTGCAATATAGTATTAACGTGACATAATGTAATAAGTTTATGATAAAATTTATGATAACGAATGACCGATTATTTTGAATTCTTACCACAAAACAAAATAATAATTAATTGAAGAAGACATCTTAATTGGAAATCTGTGTAAATGATTATTTCGTGTATGAAAGTCATTATTTTCTCTTAGACAATGCCTGTTGTTAAAATTTGAGTTTACATCGTTACAACATAATGAAATTTTTATTTTTGTTTATTATTTTAGAGAACAGGCTTTTGGAGTGCGTAATCGTTCTAAGAAAATGCATAAGAAAAGTTTATCTTATATCATGGATTGACCATGCGTGAAGTTTCGATCACGGATTGAGACAGTATATTAGCTTACCGGCCCTGTAAGTTTAATAATGGAAATGCAAAAAGCTAAAATTGTAATATTACGTAATGGAGAATAATAAAGAATTTCTTGGACTTTTATCTTTTTTTTATCACACCTAAAAAAATTGTAACATACTTGCAACGATGCAAACTTAAATTTCAATGTCCCCTATATTCTTATTATGTCTTCGACTCTATGCTTTGCACACTTTCTTTGCCTCTCAGACTGTGTCTCTTAGATGGCATTTTCTTTGTGTCTTAGACTCTCTTCGTCTTTTCTACATTCCCTTTGTCTCTGTCTCTCAGACTCTTTATGTCTATGTCTCTCTCTTAGACATTCTCTCTGTCTCCATTTCTCAGACATACTTTTTATATATGTTTGAAGTTTGCAATGTTTAGAAGCAACAATTGTGAACCACTTCTTAATAAACCTTCCCCCTGGTATTATTTTAAACTCGTAACAAAAAGTAGGCCCGGGAAATTTTAATTTCATTTTATTTATGGAAAATAATTTTAATTTTAAAGATCCCATTTAAACGATGTAAACTGTAAACATACTTCTGCTCTTTACTTGAGACATTTTGTGCTTACATTGTTACAACATAATAAAGACTTTCTGGTGGTTATATATTTTTTTCTTATCATACATAAAGCATCTATACTTTAAATATAGTTATGAAAACTTTTACATAAATTTTATAAATATAAAATGAATTGTAAAATAAAACATTTTACGAGATTAAACATTCGTCATTAGGTACTTGCAACGATGTAAACTTACATTTCATGTATCTCAAACTACCTCTTTTAGATAGCTTTCTCATTGTATCCTAGATTCTCTTTGTCTTTTGCGCATTCTCTTTGTCTCTCAGACTCTCTTTGTCTCTCAGGCTCTCTTTGTCTCTCTTAGGCATCATCTTTGTCTCCGTCTTTCAGACATTCAATTTATGTATGTTTGAAGTTATCATTGATCAAACGCAATGATAGAATTATGAACAAAAAAGATACACTAAAAAAATTCTTAATAAAGCTTTCCTCTGATATTATTTTAAACTCGAAACAGTAAATAGTCATGGAAATTTTGGATGTAATTGTATTTATGAAAAATAATTTTAATTTTAATGAATTCCATTTAAACAACGATGTAAACTTCGAACATGCTTCTGCTCGTTACTTTTGAGAAATTTTAGCTTACATCGTTACAGCATAATAAAATCTTTCTTGTTCTTATATTTTTTCTTATCATACATAAAGCATCTATACGTTGGTAATTTTTTCTAGAACTATTTTATCATTAGAATGCATACTCAGCCATAAAATTGACACGAATACCTGAAGGAACGAAGTGAGATTTTTTTTTCGCCTTCAACCCCCCTATAATCCGCTATTTGGGAGTGATCCGGGAATCGATTTCGTTGGAAATTTTTTTCTAGGTCTATTTTATCGTTAAATTTGATAATCCGTCATAAGATTAATAGCAATACCCAAAGCAACGAAGTGAGATTTTTTTTCGCCTCCGACCCCCCTATAATCGTCCGTTTGGGGTTATTCCAGGGAATCGATTTTGTTCGTAATTTTTTTCTAGGATTATTTTATTGTCGCATTTGATAATCCGTCAAAAAATTAATAGCAATACATATAGCAACGAAGTCAAATTTTTTTTTGCCTTCAACCCCCCTATAATAGTCCATTTGAGGGTGTTCCGGGGAATCGATTTTGTTCGTCATTTTTTTCTAGGTGTATTTTATCGCTTGATTTGATAATCCGCCCTAAAATTAATAGCAATACCTAAAGCAACGAAGTGAGATTTTATTCTCGCCTTCAACCCCCCTATAAACGTCCATTTGGGGGTGTTCCGGGCAATCTATTTTGTTCGTAATTTTTTTCTAGGATTATTTTATCGCTAGATTTGATAATCCGCCATAAAATTAATAGCAATACATATAGCAACGAAGTGAGATTTTTTTTTCGCCTTCAACCCCCTATAATCGTCCATTCGGGGTGTTCCGGGGAATCAATTTTGTTCATAATTTTTTTCTAGGTCTATTTTATTAGTAGATTTGATAATCCACCATAAAATTAATAGCAATACCTAAAGCAACGAAGTGAGATTTTTTTTTCGCTTTCAACCCCCCTATAATCGTCCATTTGGGGGTGTTCCGGGGAATCGATTTTGTTCATAATTTTTTTATAGGTCTATCTTAACGCTAGATTTGATAATTCGCCATAAAATGAATAGCAAAACCTAAAGCAACGAAGTGAGATTTTTTTTCGCCTTGAACCCCCTATAATCGTCCATTTGGGGGTGTTCCGGGGAATCGATTGTGTTCCTAATTTTTTCTAGGTCTATTTTATCCTTAGATTTGAGAATCCGCCATAAAATTAATAGCAAGACCTAAAGCAACGCAGTGAGATTTTTTTTCGCCTTCAAATCCCCTATAATCGTCCATTTGAGGGTATTCCGGGGAATCGATTTTGTTCGTCATTTTTTTCTAGGCGCATTTTATCGCTTGATTTGATAATCCGCTCTAAAATTAAAAGCAATACCTAAAGCAACGAAGTGAGATTTTATTCTCGCCTTCAACCCCCCTATAAACGTCCATTTGGGGATGTTCCGTGGAATCGATTCTGTTCGTAATTTTTTTCTAGGTCTATCTTATCGCTAGATGTGATAATCCGCCAAAAAATTAATAGCAATACATATAGCCACGAAGTGAGATTTTTTTTTCGCCTACAATGCCCCTATAATCGTCCATTTGGAGGTGTTCCGGGGAATCGATTTTGTTTCTAATTTTTTTCTAGGTCTATCTTATCGCTAGATTTGATAATCATGCATAAAATTAATAGCAATACATATAGCAACGAAGTGAGATTTTTTTTTCCCCTTCAACACCCCGGTAATCGTCCATTTGGGGGTGTTCCGGGGAATCGATTTTGATCCTAATTTTTTTCTAGGTCTATTTTATTAGTAGATTTGATAATCCACCATAAAATTAATAGCAATACCTAAAGCAACGAAGTGAGATTTTTTTTTCGCTTTCAACCCCCCTATAATCGTCCATTTGGGGGTGTTCCGGGGAATCGATTTTGTTCGTAATTTTTTTATATGTCTATCTTAACGCTAGATTTGATAATTCGCCATAAAATGAATAGCAAAACCTAAAGCAACGAAGTGAGATTTTTTTTCGGCTTGAACCCCCTATAATCGTCCATTTGGGGGTGTTCCGGGGAATCGATTGTGTTCCTAATGTTTTCTAGGTCTATTTTATCCTTAGATTTGAGAATCCGCCATAAAATTAATAGCAATACCTAAAGCAACGAAGTGAGATTTTTTTTCGCCGTCAAATCCCCTATAATCGTCCATTTGAGGGTGTTCCGGAGAATCGATTTGTTCCTAATGTTTTTCTAGGTCTACTTTATCGCTAGATTTGATAATCCGCCTAAAATTTAATAGCAATACCTAAAGCAGCGAAGTGAGATTTTTTTTTGCCCTCAACCCCCCTCTAATAGTCCATTTGAGGGTATTCCGGGGAATCGATTTTGTTCGTCATTTTTTTCTAGGCGCATTTTATCGCTTGATTTGATAATCCGCTCTAAAATTACTAGCAATACCTAAAGCAACGAAGTGAGATTTTATTCTCGCCTTCAACCCCCCTATAAACGTCCATTTGGGGATGTTCCGAGTAATCGATTTTGTTCGTCATTTTTTTCTAGGTGTATTTTATCCCTTGATTTGATAATCCGCCAAAAAATTAATAGCAATACATATAGCCACGAAGTGAGATTTTTTTTTCGCCTACAATGCCCCTATAATCGTCCATTTGGGGGTGTTCCGGGGAATCGATTTTCTTCGCAATTTTTTTCTAGGTCTATTTTATCGCTAGATTTGATAATCCGCCATAAAATTAATAGCAATACCTAAAGCAACGAAATGAGATTTTTTTTTCGCATTCAAACCCCCTATAATCGTCCATTTGGGGGTGTTCCGTGGATCGATTTTGTTCGTAATTTTTTTCGAGGTCTATTTTATCGCTACATTTGATAATCTACCATAAAATTAATGGCAATATCTAAAGCAACGAAGTGAGGTTTTTTTTCGCCTTCAACTCCCCTATAATCGCTCATTTGAGGGTGTTCCGGGAATCGATTTTGTTCCTAATTTTTTTCTAGGTGTATTTTATCGCTAGATTTAATAATACGCCTAAAATTTAATAGCAAAACCTAAAGCAACGAAGTGAGATTTTTTTTTGCCTTCAACCCCCCTATAATCGTTCATTTGGGGGTGTTCCGGGGAATCGATTTTATTCGTAATTTTTGTATAGGTCTATATTATTGCTAGATTTGATAATCCGCCATAAAATTAATAGCAATACCTAAAGCAACGGAGTGAGATTTTTTTTCGCCTTCAACCCCCTATAATCGTTCGTTTGGGGGTGTTCCGGGAATCGATTTTGTTCCTAATTTTTTTCTAGGTCTATTTTATCGCTAGATTTGATAATCCGCCATAAAATTAATAGCAATACCTAACGCAAGGAAGTGATATTTTTTTTTCTCCTTCAGCCCCCCTATAATCGTTCATTTGGGGGTGTTCCGGGGAATCGATTTTAGTCGTAATTTTTTTCTAGGTCTATTTTATCGCTAGATTTGATAATCCCCCATAAAATTAATAGCAATACCTAATGCAACGAAGTGAGATTTTTTTTCGCCTTGAACCCCCTATAATCGTCCATTTGGGGGTGTTCCGGGGAATCGATTGTGTTCGTAATTTTTATCTAGGTCTATTTTATCGCTAGATTTGATAATGTACCATAAAATTAATAGCAATACCTAAAGCAACGAAGTGAGATTTTTTTTTCGTCTTTCACCCCCCTATAATCGTTAATATGTGTTTGAAGTTTGCAACGTTGGTATCCAACGAAAAATAGATTTTTGTAAAATCGGTTTTTTCCACTTGGACTCGGTTTAATACAACAAAACATGATTAAATACATATAAGAAACAAAAAAACATCAAATACCAAGCTACCCCCATCCCCCAATCGAAGATTATATAGGGGCGGGAGGAGAAAAAAAATTCTCATTTCGTTGTTTTAGGTAAGGCGGTTGATTTTATGGCGGATTATCAAATCCAACGATAAAACGAGGCCAGAAACAAATTACGAACAAAATCGATTCCCCGGAACACCCCCAAATGGCTGATTATATAGGGGTGGAAGGAGAAAAAAATTCTCACTTCGTTGTTTCAGGTAAGGCGGTTGATTTTATGGCGGATTATCAAATCCAACGATAAAACGAGGCCAGAAAAAAATTACGAACCAAATCGATTCCCCGGAACACCCCCAAATGGACGATTATATAGGGGTGGAAGGAGAAAAAAACTCTCACTTCGTTGCTTTAGGTTAGGCGGTTAATTTTATGGCGGATTATCAAATCCAACGATAAAACGAGGCCAGAAAAAAATTACGAACAAAATCGATTCCCCGGAACACCCCCAAATTACCGATTATATAGGGGTGGAAGGAGAAAAAAAATTCTCATTTCGTTGTTTTAGGTAAGGCGGTTAATTTTATGGCGGATTATCAAATACAACTGTTGAGGTTTGGATAATTAATAGTGTTGAGGTTTATGGTAAATTAATAGTCCATTGTTTAATAGAGAGAGATAAATATAGAGACTTTATTTAGGTGGCAAGAAAGCCAGTCGGCACGTCCGACTTACATCGCAGTTGGAATAGCAAGAAGGTAAGAAACATTCTAACTGCGCTACACTGCTCTCGCGTATCACGCAACTCTCATACAGACATACTGGAGTGGGGAGACACTCATGTGTGGGTTTCGTCCGCCGTCGCTTGGCAGACGCGCATACCATTGTACCTATCCTTGCGTACAGCGCGCTGCATGTTGAAACATTCACATATTCCAACATGCCTCCTTGAATTTTCAACATTATAATTAAATGTTCATTGTTTCATTCATTCATACAGTAATTTTAAAGTATCATAGCGTTAATAGATTTCTTTTATTTCAAATCACTCCCAACGCTTTTCTATTTTTCAAAAACTTCGTCTTTTCTAAACTCTTTGTTAATATATCTGCTAGATTAAATTCTAAGTCTATTTTTACAATGTCAATTATTCCTTTTTCGTAGTTTTCATTAACGTAGTGATACTGCACTTCAATGTGCTTTGAGTTTTTTGTAAAGTTACCAAATTTTGCGATTGCAATTGTGCCTGAGTTATCTTCATACATTTTAATTGGTTTATCAAATTTTACGTTAAATGATTCGCATAATAAATTTTTAATGAACAAGATTTCTGTCACTGCTTCGGACATAGCAGTATATTCTGCAAAAGTAGAACATTTTGTTACTGTACTTTGTTTATGCGTTTTCCAAAAAATTAAGTTTCCATATAATCTAATTACAAAACCTGTTGTAGATTTTCTATCTACATTATCTCCTGCACAGTCAGAATCTACCATACAATCTAATACTTCGCTGTTAACATTATCGTAGTACGTTAGCTTTAAATCTTTAGTCTTAAATAAGTATTTCAAAATTCTCAATGCATATTTAAAGTGTCTTTGGTCATAACAACTTTGGTAACGACTTAAATAATTAACGCTATATGTTATATCTGGCCTTGTGCCTGTACTGATATATAATAATTCGCCGATTAAATTTCTGTATTTTATTCTTTCATCTGTTTCATTTGCTTGTTCTAATTTTAGATTACTCTCCATTGGAGTATCGTATAATTTTGCATTTTCAAGGTTGTATTTTATAGCCAAAGATTCGATATATTTCGTTTGACTTAAAGTCATTTTACCTCTGTCTTCACTATATTCAACATCGATGCCAATATATTGGTTAATTTTGCCCAAATCTTTCATTATAAATCTTTCCATTAAACTTGCTTTTACTTTGTTTATTTTATTTTTGTCTTTGCAACAAATCAAGAGATCATCTACAAAGACTAGTATATATATTGAATCTTTGCTTGTATTATTTACATAGAGACAGTAATCATAGTTGCTTCTTATAAAATTTAATTTCTTGATATATTTGCTGAAAAAATCATACCATGCTCTAGGACTTTCTCTGAGACCATACAGAGCCTTTTGCAATTTGCAAACTTTATTGTCTCCAGTTTCGTAACCTTTTGGTTCATTAATTTATACTTCTGATTTTACATTGCCATTTAAAAATGCCGTTTCAACATCCATTTGTTCTATAAACAAATTATTTTTACAACTGTAAGACAATAAAATTTTCAACGTTTGCATTTTACCTACAGGTGAATAAACATTTTCAACATATTCTTTTTGTTGGAATCCTCTTACAACTAATCTCGCTTTATAAGTATCGTTATTTTTCTTTTTATAAACCCATTTAACGTCAATGACTTTTTTATCTTTTGGCCTTTCAACAATTTGCCAAGTGTGATTTTTCTTTAAACTGTTTATTTCGGAATCCATTGCTAGTTGCCATTGTTTATATTCGCTGGAGTTTATCGCCTCCTCGAATGTATTTGGTACATTTGCATCAATATAATTTACATAAATAAAATGAGTAACTGGATTTCCATATCTATTTACTGGACTTTTCTTTCTTTGAGATTTTCGCGGTATTGTTAGTCTATCTCTGATTTTGTTGTCTTCGTTATCAGATTCGTTATCGTTTACGTTATTCGCATCGATTAATTCAATTTGCTCTCCTCTACTTTCCCCGAAGGTCGTAGTAGAGTGAGAAGGATATTCAAAACCGCTGTTGTTCGTTTCATTTAATTCTACGTTAATTTCAGAATCACTATTTTCGCTTTCTAAACAGATTAACTTTATGCTTTCTTCTATTACATCAACATGCCTTGCAGTAATTACTTTATTATTAACTAAGACTTTATAACCGTTTTCAACGTATCCTACTAATACACCTAGTTGTGCCTTATTATCCCACTTACTTTTCCTTAGAGCTTCCGGAACTCTTACGAAGACTCTACTTCCGTAAATTTTTAAATTTTTAACATTTCGCTTTATCCCAAAAAATATTTCATAAGGAGTTTTATTCTCTGACGTATTTGCAATTGTTCGATTTTTTAAGTAAGCTACCGTTTTCATTATTTCCGGCCAATATCTTCTATGAATTTTTGCTTCCCTCATTAAGCATCTACCTATATCCATTGCTGATCTATTATATCTCTCCGCTACTCCATTTAATTCGTGGACGTAGGGTGGACATGTCAATAATTCTATTCCTTTTGATTTTATAAAATCGAGAATTTCGCGATTTAGATATTCTCTACCGTTATCACATTGCACCCTTCTAATTCTCTTATTAAATTTATTTTCTACTAAATTTACGAATCCAATAAAACAACTTGCAGTTTCTGACTTATTCTTAATACAAAAGATTCTGGTACATTTGCTATAATCATCAATAAATGTAAGAAAATATTTTTCTCCACCATAGCCAGTAGTACTATGTGGACCATTTAAATCAGTGTGTATTAATTCTAGGATTTCTTTCGTTTTTGTTCGATTATTTTCGAACGGTATATTTGGCATTTTACTTTGTATGCAATTTGCACATTTCATATCTATTTTTTCCAGTTTATCTGGTAAACCTTCAACTAATTTATTATTTACTATTTTATTCAAATAATTAAAATTTACATGGCCAAGTGCTCTATGCCATTTTGCTTTATCTGATAATCTTACTGAATTTACATATTTATCTTTATTTTTATTCGTTAATGCATAACTTTTCAAAGAATACAAATTATCAATTTTATTGGCAATAGCTACTAATTCTTCCGATTTATTGTAAATTTTGGCATTACTGTCTCGTGCAGTTATTGTAGCATTTTTAGTTATTCTGGAAAAGCTTAACAAATTTTGCTCAATTCCTTCTACATAATATACATTACTCAAATCAATTTGTTTTTCATTATAATAATTTCTAACTTTGATTTTTATATTACCGACTTTCGTCGCTTTTAACATTTTACCGTCTGGTAATTTTACATTTACCGGATCTTTTAAAACTATATACTTCTCAAAATATATATCGCTTTTAATAATATGGTCTGTGGAACCACTGTCCAATAACCAATTTATTTCGTTACCTTCGCATCCTCTATTTACGCTATAACCTGTTATGTCCTTTACTTCTGGGCCGCATACTTGTGTTGACCACGTCTCGGATGATGAACTCTGCTGCTCGTCCGTTGACTTGTTTTGATTTGAACTGCGTCCGCGTCCTCTGCCTCGATTGTAGCATCGTTGGTTTCCACGTTGTCCTTTCGATGATTGGGCACCTCTGCCTCTGCCGCCTTGTTGGCCTTTCCAACAATCCTTTTGATAATGTCCGACTTTGCCGCAAGTAAAGCACTGTCCGTTTGTCTTTGTTGAGAACGTGCTTGCATTACTTTTGTTTTCTGAATTATTAACTAAATTCTTTTCTTTGATTTTTGATTTTACGTAATCTACTGTCCTTTCTCTTTCTGGAATGACGTCGATAAAGTCACCAATATAGCTATAACTTGCTGGTAATGCTTTAAATTCGTTCACCGCTTTCTCAAATTCTACGAAGAATTCTTCAACATTTTCATAATTCTTTAATTTAATATCTTCAATTTTTCCTCGGCATATTATTTGTAATGGCGTGGATTTCGTCACATATAATTTATCCAAATTTGCAATCATTTCATAAGCTGATTTGCACTCACAAACATATTCTAATTGCTTATCTGAAATAGTGCTAATTAATATATTTCTTGCTTTTAAATCTTTTTTCTTCCATTCATCTGCTTTATCTGTCTCAGCCCGTTCTCTTTCGGCTTGCTCTTTGCACTCTTTATATTCTAATAGAGTCATTAAGCGAAATTTCCAACTTGTATAATTTGCACCATCAAAAATGGGAATTACTATATCTTCAATTTTTGCTTGCTTAGCCATCTCGACCTTTTTTAATTTAATATCTTCGTACACTTTTATTACTTTATTTAGCGTTATTACTTTCTGCACTATTTTCACAAAACGTTTTTCAGCATTCTTTTCCTCAATTATTTCTCCGCTTTCATCTTCAACGTCATATAGTATTACTTCTTCTTTGGTTTTTACTTTTCCTTTAGTGTCCATTTACCACATGTATAACCTCAAATTTTCCACGTGCTCTATTCTTGCACCGTGCAGCGTGCTTCACACAAGAAATCTAATCTGCTCGCATGCCGATCGCAAGCCGTTGAATTTTCAAAAATTTTTGAAAAATCTTTCTTCAATCACTTATAGACATATTCTATTATTTATTCACACTTGTATTTTACTTACTTTTGCACTTTTCCTTCAATATTTTTCACAGTTAAACTTTTCGCGAGCCACGTGCTTTCCTCTATCTTCGGCAAGGCTGCCCCAATACTGGCCGAGGCTTGTATTGAGTCAGAGGCATTTTTCTTTTACTTACAAACCACTGACCTGCTACCATGTTGAGGTTTAGATAATTAATAGTGTTGAGGTTTGTGGTAAATTAAAAGTCAATTGTTTAATAGAGAGAGATAAATATAGAGACTTTATTTAGGTGGCAAGAAAGCCAGTCGGCACGTCCGACTTACATCGCAGTTGGAACAGCAAGAAGGTAAGAAACATTCTAACTGAGCTACACTGCTCTCGCATATCACGCAACTCTCATACAGACATACTGGAGTGGGGAGACACTCATCTGTGGGTTTCGTCCGCCGTCGCTTGGCAGACGCGCATACCATTGTACCTATCCTCGCGTACAGCGCGCTGCATGTTGAAACATTCACATATTCCAACAACAACGATAAAACGAGGTTAGGAAAAAATTACGAACAAAATCGATTCCCCGGAACACCACCAAATGGCCGATTATATAGAGGTGGAAGGAGAAAAAAAATTCTCACTTCGTTGTTTTAGGTAAGGCGGTTAATTTTATGGTGGATTACCAAATCTAACGATAAAACGAGGCTAGAAAAAAATTACGAACAAAATCGATTCCCCGGAACATCCCCAAATGGACGATTATATAGGGGTGGAAGGAGAAAAATTCTAACTTCGTTGTTTTAGGTAAGGCGGTTAATTTTATGGCGGATCATAAAATCTAACGATAAAACGAGGCTAGAAAAAAATTACGAACAAAATCGATTCCCCGGAACACTCCCAAATGGACGATTATATAGGGGAGGAAGGAGAAAAAGATTCTCACTTCGTTGTTTTAGGTAAGGCGGTTAATTTTAAGGCGGATTATCAAATCTAACGATAAAACGAGGCTAGAAAAAAATTACGAACAAAATCGATTCCCCGGAACACTCCCAAATGGACGATTATATAGGGGAGGAAGGAGAAAAAGATTCTCACTTCGTTGTTTTAGGTAAGGCGGTTAATTTTAAGGCGGATTATCAAATCTAACGATAAAACGAGGCTACAAAAAAATTACGAACAAAATCGATTCCCCGGAACACCCCCAAATGGAAGACTATATAGGGGAGGAAGGAGAAAAAGATTCTCACTTCGTTGTTTTAGGTAAGGCGGTTAATTTTAAGGCGGATTATCAAATACAACGATAAAACGAGGCCAGAAAAAAATTACGAACAAAATCGATTCCCCGGAACACTCCCAAATGGACGATTATATAGGGGAGGAAGGAGAAAAAGATTCTCACTTCGTTGTTTTAGGTAAGGCGGTTAATTTTAAGGCGGATTATCAAATCTAACGATAAAACGACGCTACAAAAAAATTACGAACAAAATCGATTCCCGGAACACCCCCAAATGGACGATTATATAGGGGTGGAAGGAGAAAAAAAATTCTCACTTCGTTGTTTTAGGTAAGGCGGTTAATTTTATGGCGGATTATAAAATCTAACGATAAAACGAGGCTAGAAAAAAATTACGAACAAAATCGATTCCCCGGAACACTCCCAAATGGACGATTATATAGGGGAGGAAGGAGAAAAAGATTCTCACTTCGTTGTTTTAGGTAAGGCGGTTAATTTTAAGGCGGATTATCAAATCTAACGATAAAACGAGGCTAGAAAAAAATTACGAACAAAATCGATTCCCGGAACACCCCCAAATGGACGATTATATAGGGGTGGAAACAGAAAAAAAATTCTCACTTCGTTGTTTTAGGTAAGGCGGTTAATTTTATGGCGGATTATCAAATCTAACGATAAAACGAGGCTACAAAAAAATTACGAACAAAATCGATTCCCCGGAACACCCCCAAATGGACGATTATATAGGGGTTGGAAGGAGAAAAAAAATTCTCACTTCGTTGTTTTAGGTAAGGAGGTTAATTTTAAGGCGGATTATCAAATCTAACGATAAAACGAGGCTACAAAAAAATTACGAACAAAATCGATTCCCCGGAACACCCCCAAATGGACGATTATATAGGGGTAGAAGGAGAAAAAAAATTCTCACTTCGTTGTTTTAGGTAAGGCGGTTGATTTTATGGCGGATTATCAAATCCAACGATAAAACGAGGCCAGCAAAAATTACGAATTAGATCGATTACCCGAAACACCCCCAAATGGCCGATTATATAGGGGTGGAAGGAGAAAAAAAATTCTCACTTCGTTGTTTTAGGTAAGGCGGTTAATTTTGTGGCGGATTGTCAAATCTAACGATAAAACGAGGCTAGAAAAAAATTACGAACAAAATCGATTCCCCGGAACACCCCCAAATGGCCGATTATATAGGGGTGGAAGGAGAAAAAAAATTCTCACTTCGTTGTTTTAGGTAAGGCGGTTAATTTTATGGCGGATTATCAAATACAACGATAAAACGAGGCCAGAAAAAAATTACGAACAAAATCGATTCCCCGGAACACCCCCAAATGGCCGATTATATAGGGGTGGAAGGAGAAAAAAAATTCTCACTTCGTTGTTTTAGGTAAGGCGGTTAATTTTATGGTAGATTATCAAATCTAACGATAAAACGAGGATAGAAAGAAATTACGAACAAAATCGATTCCCCGGAACACCCCCAAATGGACGATTATATAGGGGTGGAAGGAGAAAAAAAATTCTCACTTCGTTGTTTTAGGTAAGGCGGGTAATTTTATGGCGGATTATCAAATCTAACGATAAAACGAGGCTACAAAAAAATTACGAACAAAATCGATTCCCCGGAACACCCCCAAATGGACGATTATATAGGGGTGGAAGGAGAAAAAAAATTCTCACTTCGTTCTTTTAGGTAAGGAGGTTAATTTTATGGCGGATTATCAAATACAATGATAAAACGAGGCCAGAAAAAAATTACGAAAAAAATCGATTCCCCGGAACACCCCCAAATGGCCGATTATATAGGGGCGGAAGGAGAAAAAAAATTCTCATTTCGTTGTTTTAGTTAAGGCAGTTGATTTTATGGCGGATTATCAAATCCAACGATAAAACGAGGCCAGAAAAAAATTACGTACAAAATCGATTCCCCGGGACACCCCCAAAAAGCCGATTATATAGGGGTGGAAGGAGAAAAAAAATTCTCACTTCGTTGTTTTAGGTAAGGCGGGTAATTTTATGGCGGATTATCAAATCTAACGATAAAACGAGGCTAGGAAAAAATTACGAACGAAATCGATTCCCCGGAACACCCCCAAATGGCCGATTATATAGGGGTGGAAGGAGAAAAAAAATTCTCACTTCGTTGTTTTAGGTAAGGCGGTTAATTTTCTGGCGGATCATCAAATCTAACGATAAAACGAGGCCAGAAAAAAATTACGAACAAAATCGATACCACGGAACACCCCCAAATGGCCGATTAGATAGGGGTGGAAGGAGAAAAAAAATTCTCACTTCGTTGTTTTAGGTAAGGCGGTTAATTTTATGGTGGATTATCAAATCTAACGATAAAACGAGGCTAGAAAAAAATTACGAACAAAATCGATTCCCCGGAACACTCCCAAATGGACGGTTATATAGGGGTGGAAGGAGAAAAAAAATTCTCACTTCGTTGTTTTAGGTAAGGCGGTTAATTTTCTGGCGGATCATCAAATCTAACGATAAAACGAGGCTAGAATAAAATTACGAACAAAATCGATTCACCGGAACACCCCCAAATGCCCGATTATATAGGGGTGGAAGGAGAAACAAAATTCTCACTTCGTTGTTTAGGTAAGGAGGTTAATTTTATGGCGGATTATCAAATCCAACGATAACACGAGGCCAGAAAAAAATTACGAACAAAATCAATTCCCCGGAACACCCGCAAATGGACGATTATAGGGGGGTTGAAGGCGAAAAGAAAATCTCACTTCGTTGCTTGAGGTATTGCTATTAATTTTATGGCGGATTATCAAATCTAGCGATAAAATAGACCTAGAAAAAAATTCGGAACAAAATCAATTCCCCGGAACACCCCCAAGTCGACGATTTTAGGGGGGTTGAAGGCGAAAAAAATATCTCACTTCATTGTTCTATGTATTTCTATTAATTTTATGACGGATTATCAAATCTAGCGATAAAATAGACCTAGAAAAAAATTCGGAACAAAATCAATTCCCCGGAACACCCCTAAATCGACGATTTTAGGGGGGTTGAAGGCGAAAAAAATATCTCACTTCATTGTTCTATGTATTTCTATTAATTTTATGACGGATTATCAAATTTAACGATAAAATGGACCTAAAAAAAATTACCAACGAAATTGATTCCCGGGATCTCCCCCGAATAGTCGATTATCAATTATAGGGGGGTAAAAGGCAATAAGGAATTCTCACTTCGTTGCTTTGGATATTCCTATTAATTTAAATAATTTTATAGTACGGTGTGACCTAAATCGGCACTTAGATAACGTCTATCTGTGACTTAAGGTGATGCGACACCCACACGCTATTACTCAAAATTGGGTTCCCGTTTTTCTCATTCAATTTTTAATTTTAAGAAAAAATCTCTTTGATACGTTGTAGTTCTTTATTAAACTTAAAACGTATCAAAGATTGTTTTTCATAAAGTTTAAGATTGAAGGAGAAAAACGGGAACCCTGAATTGTTTAATAGTGTGGGTATCACATCACCTTAAGTAGTCGATTATTGCACCGTGCTTAGCATCCTCACTTACGCTCGGGCGCTACCGCACGGTGCACTAATGGACTGCTTCAGGCACGAATAGGCGTGACAGTGGATTTAGGTAAACGTGCTATAAAATAGTATACGATACTTATGACTCAAGTGGCCCACTGCATGACGTGAATTATCACCCTCGCTGCGCTTGGGCGCTAATTGCACGGTACAATAATGAGCCACTTACGTCACACGTATCGTAATGTACTATTAATAAAAATTACCAACGATTCAATTCCTGGAATGCTCCCAAATCCCCGTGTTTTCTTAAATAGGGGTGGCAGTAGACCATTTTACTTTCGTTTTTTTTTTGGTATTTTTGCCAATTTTATTTTTGAGTTTGGATTTTTTTGATAAATGAGACAGAAAATAAATTTATGAAGAAAATTGATTCCTTGGAGCACGTAAAAATATCTATGATATCGGATATGGATTGTGAAACGTTATATGTTTTTAAAAATGTTTAAATTGAATGAATTATTTATGAAATTACCTGTGATGTAGTTGTTACCTCAGTTCGTACTTTTTGGATCCTACACATCATTTCGTCTATTTAGACAATGCTTTTGGTTAAGTTATTGTCAGTGCAATGGTGTGGATCTTTAATATGGTATCACAATCTGGAAGTGAATATGCTTGTTTTCACAAAGTATCGCTTTCTTTTCTTGTACTATTTGCAATGCTTAAGTGAGTATTTAATTTATATACTCATCTAATAATTCTTTCCTAGAGTGTTCCTAGAGTGTCTCTCACATATTTTGGCCCTTGCATATTTTAGCGTTAAAAAGAATGTATTTTTAACTGAGGACTTTAAGAGACTGCAATATTATACCAATATACAAATATTACCAATTATTTTGAATTCTTACCACAAAACGAAATAATAATTAATTGAAGAAGACATCTTAATTGGAAATCTGTGTGAATGATTATTTCGTGTATGAAGTCATTATTTTCTCTTAGACAATGCCTGTTGTTAAAATTTGAGTTTACATCGTTACAACATAATGAAATTTTTGTTTTTGTTTATTATTTTAGAGAACAGGCTTTTGGAGTGCGTAATCATTCTAAGAAAATGCATAAAAAAGTTTATCTTATATCATGGATTGACCATGTGTGAAGTTTCGATCACGGATTGAGACAGTATATTAGCTTACCGGCACTGTAAGTTTAATAATGGAAATGCAAAAAGCTAAAATTGTAATATTACGTAATGAAGCATAATAAAGAATTTCTTGGACTTTTATCTTTTTTTTATCACACCTAAAAAAGTTGTAACATACTTGCAACGATGCAAACTTAAATTTCAATGTCTCCCATATTCTTATTGTGTCTTCGACTCTCTTTATGCTTTGCACAATTTCTTTGCCTCTCAGACTCTCTTTGTCTCTTAGACGGCATTTTCTTTGTGTCTTAGACTCTCTTCGTCTTTTCTACATTCCCTTTGTCTCTATCTCTCAGGCTCTTTATGTCTATGTCTCTCTCTTAGACATTCTCTTTGTCTCCGTTTCTCAGACATTCTTTTTATATATGTTTGAAGTTTTCATGTTTAGAAGCAACAATTGTGAACCAATTCTTAATAAATCTTCCCTCTGGTATTGTTTTAGATTCGAAACAGAAAATAGGCCCGGAAACTTTTAATTTCATTTTATTTAAGGAAAATAATTTTAATTTTAAAGCATCCCATTTAAACGATGTGAACTTTAAACATACTTCTGCTCTTTACTTGAGACATTTTGTGCTTACATTGTTACAACATAATAAAGACTTTCTGGTGGTTATATATTTTATTCTTATCATACATAAAGCATCTATACTTTAAATATAGTTATGAAAACTTTTACATTAATTTTATAAATATAAAATTAATTGTAAAATAAAACATTTTACGAGATTACAAATTCGTCATTAGGTACTTGCAACGATGTAAACTTAAATTTCAATGTATCTCAAACTACCTCTTTTAGATAGCATTCTCATTGTGTCCTAGATTCTCTTTGTCTTCTGCACATTCTCTTTGTCTCTCAGACTCTCTTTATCTCTTAGACTCTTTTTGTCTCTCAGACTCTCTTTGTCTCTCTTAGGCATCCTCTTTGTCTCTGTCTTTCAGACATTCAATTTATGTATGTTTGAAGTTATCATTGTTCAAACGCAATGATAGAATTGTTTACAAAAAAGATACACTAAAAAAATTCTTAATAAAGCTTTCCTCTGATATTATTTTAAACTCGAAACAGTAAGTAGTCATGAAAATTTTGGATGTAATTTTATTTATGAAAAATAATTTTAATTTGAATGCATTCCATTTAAATAACGATATAAACTTCGAACATACTTCTGCTCGTTATTTTTGAGAAATGTTAGCTTACATCGTTACAGCATAATAAAAACTTTCTTGTTCTTATATTTTTTCTTATCATACATAAAGCATCTACAATTTAAATATAGTTGTGAAAACTTTAACATAAATTTTATAAATATAAAATGAATTGTAAAATAAAATATTTTATGAGATTACAAACTCGTCATTAGATACTTGCAACGATGTAAACTTAAATTTCAATTTATCTCAAACTACATCTTTTAGACAGCTTCTCTTTATGTCCTAGACTCTCTTTGTCTTTTGCACATTCTCTTTGTCTCTCAGACTCTCTTTGTCTCTTAGACTCTTTTTGTCTCTAAGACTCTCTTTGTCTCTCAGACTCTCTCTGTCTCTCAGACTCTCTTTGTTTCTCTTAGACATCCTCTTTGTCTCTGTCTCTCAGACATTCAATGTATGTATGTCTGAAGTTTTCATTGTTCAAACATAATAATAGAATTGTTTACAAAAAAGATACAGTAAAAAAATTCTTAAGAAACCTTTCCTCTGGTATTATTTTAAACTCGAAACCGAAAATAGTCACGAAAATTTAGAATTTAATTTTATTTATGAAAAATAATTTTAATTTTAATGCATCCCATTTAAACAATATAAACTTCAAACATACTTCTGCTCGTTACTTTTGAAAAATTTTAGCTTACATCATTACAGCATAATAAAAACTTTCTTGTCCTTATATTTTTTCTTATCATACATAAAGAATCTATACTTTAAATATAGTTATGAAAACATTTATATAAATTTTATAAATATAAAATTCGTTATTAGATACTTGCAACGATGTAAACTTAAATTTCAATTTATCTCAAACTACGTCTTTTAGACAGCATTCTCTTTGTGTCCTAGACTCTCTTTGTCTTTTGCACATTCTCTTTGTCTCTCAGACTCTCTTTGTCTCTTAGACTCTTTTTGTCTCTCAGACTCTCTTTGTCTCTCAGACTCTCTTTGTCTCTCTTAGACATCCTCTTTGTCTCTGTCTCTCAGACATTCAATTTATGTATGTCTGAAGTTTTCATTGTTCAAACGCAACAATAGAATTGTTTACAAAAAAGGTACAGTAAACAAATTCGCAATAAACCTTTCCTCTGGTATTATTTTAAACAGGCAACAGTAAGTAGTCACGAAAATTTTTAATTTAATTTTATGTGTGAAAAATAATTATAATTTTAATGCATCTCATTTAAACGATGTATACTTCAAACATACTTCTGCTCTTTACTTTTGAGAAATTTTAGCTTACATCGTTACAGCATAATAAAAACTTTCTTGTCCTTGTATTTTTTCTTATCATACATAAAGCATCTATACTTTAAATATAGTTATGAAAACTTTTACATAAATTTTGTAAATATAGAATGAATTTTAAAATAAAATATTTAATGAGAATACAAATTCGATTAGGTAGTTGCAACGATGTAAACTTAAATTTCAATATGTTTCAAAGTACGTTCTTTATACTTATCTTATGTTTTCAAAATTTTGTAGTCTCTCTGATTACTTCTCTTTACCTTTGTATCTCTTTTGTGATTCGTGTTGGTCACCTTTTCTTTATTAGACGATCAAAAATTTCATATTCTTCGTAGTAGCCCGTTGATTATGTACAGATGATAGCTCAATAAGAAGATACAAGAACATTTGAATATAGGTCCTCGTAATCATTTATCAAACCACCATCTGTACAATTCTCTGCTCATGTACATTGCATCTTTCTCTACATTTTTCTTTAATTCATTCGAATGCGCAATTAAAATATTTTCTACTTCAATAAGCTCTACAATCACTCTTCCTCCTTTTAATACCGGACATGAATCAATTACTATGTGTATTTTGAATTAAGGAGGTTCGGGGGTTTTGATTGACCTTCAATATATGTCATTGCTTGTATTATGGTATGTGTAAAAATCATTGTAAAAAATTCTTTAAGTTGATGTCAATCAAAACCCCCGAACCTCCTTACTTACTAGAAAAACAACTTCTGGAGAATAACAAAATTGTGTTACGGTATATTTCTTTTCTATCAGCATACTACTAAGAAAACGGTAACTTATCGGGGCAAAGTAATTGTTTTGCATTTACCTTATTTTTTTATTTTTTCATCTTTCGTTATATCTTCTACATAATTTACAAGTAAACGTTGATGGAGGTGAAACTATTTTTTTCTTTTTCTTTCTTCTTTCGTTTTCTCTTATTGTTAGTTCTTTATCTTCCGTGTCACTATTAAGTTCGCTTTTGTATAAACATTCTGCATGACAGAACCTGTTACACATTGCACTACACTTTACGTCATCCTGTGTTGTCAATGTAAAACAGTGTATACATATTTTTTCCATATTTTCTGATCTTAGTAATAAATGGTACGCTATTTCACGCCGATAAGTTGCTGGATTCAAGTCCGTACCAAATGTTTATTTATTGCCAATACACTTCAGGTAATAAATTACATACACACCACAACTAAAACCATCATTTTTAGGTTGATATGGGCGTTCTTTTATTATTTTATGTTTCCAATTTATGTTGTTTAAACTTTTAAACGAATTAGAACCGCTGTAATTTATAAAGTTGTTTAAAGCTTCAAGAACTCGTACTAGGTCACTTCCCTGTTCATATGGGTCGAGTAATATTAAAGTTTCCTCTTCAATATTAAGTACGAGAAGTCTCCAGTGATCTTGATATATATAAGGCATTAGCAATTGATTATTTATAGGTTTGTCTACTTTGCAAATCCTTCTCGTTTTATCAATCCTTTTGTTACTATTATTTCCTAAAATGGCATTAGTATCATCTGTAGATACATATGTTGTATCTTCCCATTCATCAATACACGCAGCAACGAATGCATCTATTACCCATCCACTGATCCATCTACGATTTCCGAGTGTCGAAAATTCTCTTGCCCATAATTCATAATTATTGTTCCACGACAATGATTTGTTCGTGTTATACCTGCCGACCGATAGTGTAGAAGATTTGGAATTCATATAATACTCATGATCTTCTACTAATCCACTATAGAATTTTTTAACTTCTTGTTCTTCTTCATTAATCGGTATATTTTGTAAGGCAGCAAATCCATCATCTTCTTCACCTATACTGATATTTAACTTATCTTCATTCATTCGGTTTTCGATTGATAAATCCAGTTCCTCAAATTTATGTTCTGTATATTGTTTTACTTCTTTCTTTTCTATGACTGTATAAATGATTTCTTCATCATCAATTTTATCTATACTACTACTTTCAGATTTAATATCGTCTACCTTTCTGCGTAACTTTAGTAATAGTGGTGTATTTATATGTCCTGCAGAGCGTTTTCTATCAATTCTAGCTTTTCTCTGCCACTGTTCTTGAATAAAAGGACTTTCCTCGTATTCTGCAAAAATTATGTCTTCGTCTTTCATGTTTATTTCTCTATTTCTCTCGTCGCTTTCTTCTATCTTCGATTTTATCATTTTTTCGTTCATTGAGCATTTTTTTTGTTGTTTCCTTTCTTCTTTGTTGTCTGTATTTTTTTCTACAATCGGAGCTTTATTGGTTTCAGGGTACTTGGGTTTTTCATTACGTTTTCCTTTTAAATTGACATTCAATTGTATTTTAGCTAGGGTCGTGTTTCGTTCCTTCTCTAATTGCCGAACTCTATCGCCTATTGATAAGTTTGTTATCCCTTTGAAAGTCAAAGCTTTGGTTACTCTAAATGAAGCTTCTGCGTAAGCATTACTGACTCGCGATATTTCAATCTTATGTAAATTTAAATCTAATGCACTCCATAATATTACAAACGGCATCCATCTTGTAACTAAGTGTTCTGCAAGTTCTGGAGCATAGAATTTGTGTATACTTCTTTTTTTTTAACTCATCACTTATACGTACATATAATTTATCATACCGTTTGAAAAATGATGAGTTCCCGTAAATGACATCACTTTTTTCATCCTCAAAAAGTATCATATCATCTTCCTCAATATCATCATCTTCTAATTTTATTTCCTTCAATGTCTCTTTATTTTTGTTAGCGAGATTCGTTATAACGATGATGCTGTCATTTGCCATTTTCTCTGTAGGTGACAACCATAATCTTACAATATGTTTAAATAATTCATCCATTACCGTTATTGTTCTACAAAGGCTGAACAATGACATACATTCTATTAATACACTTTTAAACTCTTTGTATTCATCACGTTCCATTTTATCTTTATATTTGCTGTCTACTGTTTTTGAAATAATTTTAGAAAAATGCGCAATACATATTTTGACAATGATGAGATCTTTAGGTGGTGGTGTTTCTGGTTCTTTAACACAGTACTCATACATTATTTCCAAATACCTATTAATAGTCATAATGTTCCAAGCTTGTAAAATTGAATGAATAAAAGGCCAAGACCAGTCTATAACAGCAACATGCACGATCGGCCATTTCAGTTTTAGTTTTTCAACAGCAAAGTCTTACCACAATTTCAACATATAACTTATTTGTACTATTCCATGCGACTGTGTTATCATGTCAAATAACTTCATTACTTCATCGTCAAGTCTTATAACAGCAGTGTAATAAAATATTTTTTTACATTTTAAATTTTGAGGCCGTCTAACAACAGATCCAGTTGCATCCAAGTGCAAAATAATTTTTTTGCTACCACGAACTTCATTAAGTTCAGCTTCTCTAAACATTATCACTGTCAGAGGTAAGCTCACATATCTTACAAATGGATCTGCCATTTTCTCCTGTTCTATGTACATGCCCATTATATCTGATAAGTCATATGATTTTAATGTATATCGCTCTTTACAATTCTCTTCAGATTTGGCTTTGTACACTACATCAATTTTCCTTAAATCTTGCATATATCCGTCATTTACTAAATTAATCGATGTGTTTTGTTGTACTTCGCCGAGAAAAGTGTGTACACTACGATCTCTTAATGCAGCTTGCCACTGGTGTCGTTGATCTCCTTTTAATGGTCTATATACCTGCGCTTTTTCGTGCAGCATTTTGATCTCATTGGTACTAAATATGTGCATACGTACTATCGGTTCATCAAGTTGATCAATTTTGAAACAAAATGATTGGTCGTGACTAGCTGATTTACATTTTGCGTATGCAACAACTTCGTGATTATGATAATTTTCTCGAATAGATCCGTAAAAACTTAACGTACATGTACATCTAATTTCATTTACAGCCATAATATTTTCAATAGTGGTTCTAATTTTATCTGTACTCGTGATTCTACACGAGTTTCCTTTTAATTCTGATGCTGAAAATGTTACTACGCCGATATCAACATTGAATTTCTTTTCTCTCTTACTTTTATTTTTTCGTTCGAAAACTTCATTGTCTGAACAAGAATAATCATCTGTAGAAAATTCATAAACATCAGCTATTGGTTCATCAATTTCATCAACAATGTTATCAACAATTTTTTGGTTTTTACTTGATATCATGCTCTTAGCTACATTCCTTTTAGATCTACGCATTTTGTTAGCGTTTACATTGTCACTTTTTTCTTGTTTTCTATTTCTTAAATTTTTCTTTTTTCTATTTGAATTACCTTTTTTACTTTTACACAAATTCCTCATAAACATTTTAAATTCTGAAACATCGACATCAGATGTTTCTTCAGATTTTGATGTGCTGAAGTGACTATGAGTTTCTTTTTCCTCTATGATTTCACTGTCTCGTTTACGAAATTTCATCGGACTACTAACACAAGTGTTCTTATTTAAACTGCTAACTGCAGTCTTTGCTTTACTATCTCTATCATTTACATTTATTAAACTCTCGTTAGATTTCGACTTGTCTAATGAAAGTTTTGTATCAAATTTTGTACCAATATCTTTGACAATTTTTTTGTTTCCACTGATTAACGTGCCCTGCCCTTCATTCTTTATATGGCTGCGCATTTTTCTAGCATTTACATTACTAGTTATTTCGTGCTTTCTTTTTCTAAAGATTTTCTTTTTTCCGTTGGAATTACTTTTTTTACTTCGTGGCAGATTTCTTTTAATCGTTTCAAATTCTGCGACAACGATATCAGATGTTTCTTCAGATTCTGCTTCATTTGAATTATTTTGATTGTCTTTGTATTTAAATTCATTGTGTCCTTTATGAAACATTATTGGACTACTCTCACCAATGTTCTTACTTGAACTTCCAAGATTGTATGTAAAATCATCATACTCGTCTCTATTAGTTTTTACTTCACGATCTTCATCTGACATATCCGCTAAGTTTTCACTAATATTAATCGCACAACTCTTGCCAATTTTTTCACTTGGACCGATAACATCGCCAATGAAATCATCATATTTTTTTTCGGCTTTTGTTTCACTTACATCTTTATTGTCTTTTTCCTCTCTGATTTGTAAGACTTTTTCATTAAACTTGATTTCCTCGTTTCCTTCTTTGGAATCATTGTCATTTGATTTTTCTGCTGTGATATCCTGAATACATTCATTAAATTTCAATACAGTTCTTTTATCCTTCTCCTCATCTGAACTACTTATATCATTTGTGAAATCCTCATACTTGTTAGTGTCAGGTGCTTTTGTATAATCTGTTTGAATTTCTTGTTTCTCCTTTATATCTAGTGATTTTTCTTCCAATTCTCCTTTTTCTTCTACAGTTTTAATATCGATAATAAAATCATCATCAATACATCTATCAATACATCTATCATATTCTCCTTCACAATTTCTCTCTTTCGAATCATTTTCATTTGATTTTTCTGCTGTGATATCTTGAATACTCTCATCAACTTCCAATACAGTGGTTCTTGTTGATTCTTTTTCCAATCCTTCCGTATGTTGCTCCTCTGAAACCATTAAAATTTCTTTTGATTTAGTGTGATTTGATGTATCATTCACCTCGTCTATTTTTTCAAGAAGGACCCAATGACCAGTACGATCTTTATCACCAATATACATTAAAAAGAATACCTCATCTTTTTGATCATAGTCTAATTTCATTAAAAACTGAAAGTTCTTTCCATCGTTCATATCTTTTGTACGGAATACGATCAGATTCTTACCATACAAACGTAGGAATACACTTATTTCATAATCAGTGCCATAGGTTCCATTCTTACTCATGATCTGTTTATACTCCTTCGGACTTTCATAACTTTTCTCTACGCATGTACTCGAGAGAGTGTCCAATTTTTCTTCCCAATTTAGCACTGTAAATTGTATACATTCCTCCCTAACCTTCATAAATTCTTCCTCATTTCCAAATAAAATTATCGAGAAGCATCTGAACAAGCAGTTGCCATCTCCAATAACATTTTTAATACCATACTGACTTGTTCCGTCAGTAACAATCTGTTTTATTCCTCCATCAACTTTACTTTTTTCATCTTCTTTCGTATCATTATTATAATCAATACCTTTTGTTGAAAGGAAGCTTACCATACTCTCTTTGGTCTTAAACAAGTTCTGAACTTGCTTAAGATCTTCTTCAACTTTACTTTTCTCATCTTCTCTCGTATTATTATTATTATTATAAATACCTGTTATTGAAGGGATGCTTACCTTACTATCCTTGGTCTTTAGCAAGTTCTGAACTTTGCGGTACAATTCAGAATTTGGTTTCTGCCATAAGTACCTCAATTTCCGTAGGGTCTTACGATCATATTTTAGCTTTAGAGCCTTAATAATCTATTAAAGATATTATAATGAATGGGTGCATTTTCATATTTAAGACCATGAAAAAGTTTACATAATTGGAATTAACAATAAAAAAAAAAAAAATAATGTATCGACAATAGTCTCTGAATGTTACAATATGTAGCAGTTGATATAACCAACATAAGAGCAAACTCGGTAACTTTTTCTGTAACTGTACAAAAGAACGAATCTAGCCGGGTTTAATGGTGAAAATTTCCCTGGAAGAAATTTATTAGTAGCGCACGTGAGCAATCCGAGCCACTTCTGGGATCCGAAGCGTCTGTAGGTGAACGCTGGACGTTAGGACTCGGCCTGAACACTCCGAAGTCGACCGGAGGATAAGGCCTGACGCAGGAGCGGATTCGTGAGCGAGCCACGAGGGGAGTGCACTCCCCTCCCGGTAAGACTCTTCGCCTATTTTTCGCGCAGCGATTGATTTGTATTTTCGGCTCGCAGCGGCGAGCGGCCGGTGTCTTGATCGCCGGCCCAGCGAAAAACAATCACATCGATCCGCCCGCGCCGAGCGGCGGATCTCCCGCCTTCTTGTCAACGCGCAACGCGACGCGTATTTTGTATAGGATAATTTAGAATAGATCTGGTTATAGTTTTGAATGTAACCAAGACCACTCGTTATTTATTAACCTTCACCTAACCTTCTCCCGGATACCGCCGCCTCCGCGGGATCATCGAACCGAGACGACGATCATTCTGAGTGGCTGCGCCTCGCGTCTAGCTAGCGCGAGTATTAACCCTTTCCGGCACACGGAAAAGTCGAGTTCAATCGTGAACTCGACATTTGTAAACAGGGATCCAGAGAACATCAACCCCGAGTGCTCGTCGTAGAAGTAGCACTCGACGGCACCGTGTTCTAGGGTTCGGTTCGCGGAATTACAAAAGATTTCCCCAGGCCTCCCGTTACAAATTTCACACATACACTGAAAAAAATTTGGCACAGCAGCTGCCTTCCTCATAGTACTGGAGTGTTCTCTCTGTTTGGCACAGGAGAGCTCCCAATTTCGGCATGACTCATGTGCCTATGGCTCATGGGTTAACCTAACCTTACCACTGGTGTTGCGCGTACACCGAAAGGGGCATAAGCGGTACAAGTCAAGAGATCGCACAGCTTCGCCTTTTGGCATAGAGGTTATATACCGTCAAGGGCAGCTCCTATGCCAAATTTTTTTTTCAGTGTAGGGTACTTGTCTCTAGTAGTATGCCTGTCCGTATTCGTGTGCTCTTTCTAGAATTTCCGATGTAAGAAAAAGATTCTAACCTTAAAAATAATAAATGGCTATTACAAAACAAAAGCAGGTATACAATACGCGTGCATCGGCGCATAACGAATGTCATTTCCATTTTATAGTATACATAAATGCATTGCCGAATAATTATGATTTTAAAAGAGGGCTAAAATAGTTTTAAACTCAAATATCTCTAAAATTCATAAACTAATTCTTTTACCCTAAGAACTTTTCTAATAAATAATATACAAATTCTACATCTCCACCAGATTTCAAAGAAATTAAAACAATTTTAATGCAGTCATATTGTGCGACAACAAAGAAAGTCATTTTCAAAAAGACTAAAAATTTTAAATATCAAAACATCTCAAAAAATAACCATATAATCTGGATGAAATTTTACACAGGTATTGTCTATATTGCATACAAAATAGTCTATAAATTTCAAGCTGATACATGAAGTCGTCATTGAGAAATTACGATGTTGAAAAAAACCGTAAAAGAATTTTAACCGTAAATATCTCTAAAAATCATGAGACAATTCTTTTACCTAAAGGACTTGTACGATAATATATAGACTCTATATCTCCACAAAATTTCAACATGATTAAACCAATTTTTGTTTCTTCTATGTTATAATGCGACAAAGAAAATAACTTTGTAAAATACGAAAATTTTCAAAATCAAATATCACAAAAAGTAATCGTACGATCTTGATGAAAGTTCACACACATATTATCTATATCACATACAAAATTGTCTATAAATTTGGAGCTGATATACGGAGCCGTTCTCGAGAAATTACGATTTGAAAAAAAGGTTAAAAAAATTTTAACCTCAAATATTTATGAAATTTCTGGACTAATCAGTTTGCTCAAAAAACTCGACCGAGAGCTATCAAAAATCTATCTCTACAAGGAATTACGAAGCGATTAAGTCAATTTTACTCCCGTAATCGTTCGACGAACAAAACTCATTTTTTTCACATTTCAATTTTTTTCTCAAGAACTAGTCGGCAAAATAAATTCAAAATTTTGCAGATTATAGCTATTTACATTCTGCATTATCATGATTTTTCTGAAGAAAGTTGACCGTTTAGTTTAGGAATTATAAGCTTTTTAAAAAGAAGCACGTTTTTGTTAATAACAAAAGAACCGCGATAGCTAGAGAAATTTTTTTTAGAAAATATAGGTATTTTAATGCTCTTTCGAATGCCATCCGTTCAATTCAAATATCTCGATCTTATCATTAAAAAAAAAACAAAAATCAATTTTGAGAAAATCGAAAATTCGAAATAAAAAAAAAACGGATCGGCGAATCAAAAAACGAATTTTTGACCGCCATCACACAAAAAAGGCAAAAAAAAATGAGACCTGTCCGGTCAAAATCGATCCAGTAGAAGCTGAGATCCAGGCGTACACACACACACACACACACACACATTCATACAGACATTTTTCAAAAATCATGTATTTTAATAATTTTCAATTATAACATGTTTTTACAATAACTCAAAAAATTACTGTGACAAAGCTTCCTCTAGGAGGAAGCAAAATTAAAAATTGCTTATTTTGTTATTTTCGCCGTTTTTTTACATATTATTTGATGCCGTAAATGTCTCATTTTTTCCAATAAAACCTTACACAATTTTTTTATTTATTAGAAACAAAATATGTCAAACAAGAAACCGCTGCTACCTGCTTTAGCAGAATGCTTTCTCAAAGAGAATTGAGAATTGATAAATTACATCATATAACTTTTTTAAATGTATATTTTAATATAAAATTTCATTCTTTCTGCATATCTGATTTTCCATAACTACAATTATTCAAAATGATCAAGAAAATTATATTTAAAATAGTTATGTAGTAATTATTAAATTGCAAATTAAAAAGTTTAAGGTATTATCACATGTTATTTATTGAATTTATAAATTAATTGCTTTTCTTCGAAATTTATTCGGCGTTTTCTTCGAAAACCTACTACTCGGCGTTTGCTTAAAAACTCTGCCAACTCAGCGAAGACTTCGAAAATTCACCAACTCATAGAGTTGTTTCAAAAACCATATAACTCGGCGAAGGTTTCAAATATCCTCTAACTCAAGCGCGATTTTTTTTTCTTTAATTTTGTAGTGGTAGCCTCTAGGATGTTAAAGTACAATTTCAGTATAAGCGATGAAAAAAATTATTTTCGATTTTTCTTTATTTTTTATTTTTTATTTTTTATTTTTCTTTATTTTTTTACCGACTTAATATTATCCGTTTGGACGGAAAAAAATATATGGATTGATAGGTAATTTCAATACCTTTAAGAAAATGGGTCTACTTTCGACCGATATCCAAATCCAGAGCCAAGAAAAAATTATTTTCGATTTTTCCATATTTTTCTTTATTTTTTTTAACCGACTTAATAATATCCGATCGGGCCAACAAAAAATATGGATGGATAGGAAATTTCAAGACCTTTCAGAAAATGGGCCTACTTGCGACTGATATCCAAACCCGGCGACGAAAAAAAAATTATTTCGATTTTTCCATATTTCTTTTTATTTTTTTTAATTGACTTAATAATATCCGATCGGGTCGAAAAAAATATGGGAAGATAGGAAATTTCAAGACCTTCCAGAAAACACAACAAAGACCTTTCACACACAAACGCACACACACACACACACACACACACACACACACACACACACACACACACACACACACACACACACACACACACACCCACACACACACACACACACACACACACACACACACACACACACACACACACACTCAGACACACACACACACACACACACACACACACACAGAGAGACATTTTCTAGAAAACGCATATTTCGACTCGGGGAGCTCAGAAATATAAAAAATCATCGAAATCTCGAGGTCGAAAACACCGTTACCAAGCTTTCTCTTTGAGAAAGCAAAAACGTATTGTTTTAGCTTATTTATCGCCTAATAGAGTTAAATAAGCTATTTTGGCGCCGGATGGAACTGTTTTGCACAGAAATTATTAAATTGAATCATAATCGAACAATTTTAGATTATCTCGTATCTAGAAAAATAAAAATATAATTTTGCTTCCTCCTAGAGGAAGCTTTGTGATAGTAATTTTTTGAGTTATTGTAAAAACATGTTATAATTGTTTTCCGAGGTGTTACGAATCAAAATACATGATTTTTTTAAAATGTCTGTATGGATGTGTGTGTGGGTGTGTGTGTGTGTGTGTGTGTGTGTGTGTGGGTGTGTGTGTGTGTGTGTGTGTGTGTGTGTGTGTCTGTGTGTGTGTGTGTGTGTGTGTGTGTGCGCGCGTGCGTACGCTTGGATCTCAGCTTCTACTCGATCAATTTTGACCGGACAGGTCTCGTTTTTTGTTTTTTTTGTGTGCTGGCGGGTCAAAAATTCGTTTTTTGATTCGCCGGTGCGTTTTTGTTTTATTTCGAATTTTCGATTTTCTCAAAATTGATTTTTGTTTTTTTTTTTAATGGTAAGATCGAGATATTTGAATCGAATGGATGGCATTCGAAAGAGCATTAAATACCTATCTTTTCTAAAAAAAAATTTCTCTAGCTATCGCGGTTTTTTTGTTATTAACAAAAACGTGTTTCTTTTTAAAAAGCTTATAATTCCTAAACTAAACGGTCAATTTTCTTGAGAAAAATCATGATAATGCAGAATGTAAATAGCTATAATCTGCAAAATTTTGAATTTATTTTGCCGACTAGTTCTTGAGAAAAAAATTGAAATGTGAAAAAAATGAGTTTTGTTCGTCGAACGATTACGGGAGTAAAATTGACTTAATCGCTTCGTAATTCCTTGTAGAGATAGATTTTTGATAGCTCTCGGTCGAGTTTTTTGAGCAAACTGATTAGTCCAGAAATTTCATAAATATTTGAGGTTAAAATTTTTTTAACCTTTTTTTCAAATCGTAATTTCTCGAGAACGGCTCCGTATATCAGCTCCAAATTTATAGACAATTTTGTATGTGATATAGATAATATGTGTGTGAACTTTCATCAAGATCGTACGATTACTTTTTGTGATATTTGATTTTGAAAATTTTCGTATTTTACAAAGTTATTTTCTTTGTCGCATTATAACATAGAAGAAACAAAAATTGGTTTAATCATGTTGAAATTTTGTGGAGATATAGAGTCTATATATTATCGTACAAGTCCTTTAGGTAAAAGAATTGTCTCATGATTTTTAGAGATATTTACGGTTAAAATTCTTTTACGGTTTTTTTCAACATCGTAATTTCTCAATGACGACTTCATGTATCAGCTTGAAATTTATAGACTATTTTGTATGCAATATAGACAATACCTGTGTAAAATTTCATCCAGATTATATGGTTATTTTTTGAGATGTTTTGATATTTAAAATTTTAGTCTTTTTGAAAATGACTTTCTTTGTTGTCGCACAATATGACTGCATTAAAATTGTTTTAATTTCTTTGAAATCTGGTGGAGATGTAGAATTTGTATATTATTTATTAGAAAAGTTCTTAGGGTAAAAGAATTAGTTTATGAATTTTAGAGATATTTGAGTTTAAAACTATTTTAGCCCTCTTTTAAAATCATAATTATTCGGCAATGCATTTATGTATACTATAAAATGGAAATGACATTCGTTATGCGCCGATGCACGCGTGTTGTATACCTGCTTTTGTTTTGTAATAGCCATTTATTATTTTTAAGGTTAGAATCTTTTTCTTACATCGGAAATTCTAGAAAGAGCACACGAATACGGACAGGCATACTACTAGAGACAAGTACCCTACACTGAAAAAAAAATTTGGCATAGGAGCTGCCCTTGACGGTATATAACCTCTATGCCAAAATGCGAAGCTGTGCGATCTCTTGACTTGTACCGCTTATGCCCCTTTCGGTGTACGCGCAACACCAGTGGTAAGGTTAGGTTAACCCATGAGCCATAGGCACATGAGTCATGCCGAAATTGGGAGCTCTCCTGTGCCAAACAGAGAGAACACTCCAGTACTATGAGGAAGGCAGCTGCTGTGCCAAATTTTTTTCAGTGTATGTGTGAAATTTGTAACGGGAGGCCTGGGGAAATCTTTGTAATTCCGCGAACCGAACCCTAGAACACGGTGCCGTCGAGTGCTACTTCTACGACGAGCACTCGGGGTTGATGTTCTCTGGATCCCTGTTTACAAATGTCGAGTTCACGATTGAACTCGACTTTTCCGTGTGCCGGAAAGGGTTAATACTCGCGCTAGCTAGACGCGAGGCGCAGCCACTCAGAATGATCGTCGTCTCGGTTCGATGATCCCGCGGAGGCGGCGGTATCCGGGAGAAGGTTAGGTGAAGGTTAATAAATAACGAGTGGTCTTGGTTACATTCAAAACTATAACCAGATCTATTCTAAATTATCCTATACAAAATACGCGTCGCGTTGCGCGTTGACAAGAAGGCGGGAGATCCGCCGCTCGGCGCGGGCGGATCGATGTGATTGTTTTTCGCTGGGCCGGCGATCAAGACACCGGCCGCTCGCCGCTGCGAGCCGAAAATACAAATCAATCGCTGCGCGAAAAATAGGCGAAGAGTCTTACCGGGAGGGGAGTGCACTCCCCTCGTGGCTCGCTCACGAATCCGCTCCTGCGTCAGGCCTTATCCTCCGGTCGACTTCGGAGTGTTCAGGCCGAGTCCTAACGTCCAGCGTTCACCTACAGACGCTTCGGATCCCAGAAGTGGCTCGGATTGCTCACGTGCGCTACTAATAAATTTCTTCCAGGGAAATTTTCACCATTAAACCCGGCTAGATTCGTTCTTTTGTACAGTTACAGAAAAAGTTACCGAGTTTGCTCTTATGTTGGTTATATCAACTGCTACATATTGTAACATTCAGAGACTATTGTCGATACATTATTTTTTTTTTTTTTTTATTGTTAATTCCAATTATGTAAACTTTTTCATGGTCTTAAACATGAAAATGCACCCATTCATTATAATATCTTTAATAGATTATTAAGGCTCTAAAGCTAAAATATGATCGTAAGACCCTACGGAAATTGAGGTACTTATGGCAGAAACCAAATTCTGAATTGTACCGCAAAGTTCAGAACTTGCTAAAGACCAAGGATAGTAAGGTAAGCATCCCTTCAATAACAGGTATTTATAATAATAATAATAATACGAGAGAAGATGAGAAAAGTAAAGTTGAAGAAGATCTTAAGCAAGTTCAGAACTTATTTAAGACCAAAGAGAGTACGGTAAGCTTCCTTTCAACAAAAGGTATTGATTATAATAATGATACGAAAGAAGATGAAAAAAGTAAAGTTGATGGAGGAATAAAACAGATTGTTACTGACGGAACAAGTCAGTATGGTATTAAAAATGTTATTGGAGATGGCAACTGCTTGTTCAGATGCTTCTCGATAATTTTATTTGGAAATGAGGAAGAATTTATGAAGGTTAGGGAGGAATGTATACAATTTACAGTGCTAAATTGGGAAGAAAAATTGGACACTCTCTCGAGTACATGCGTAGAGAAAAGTTATGAAAGTCCGAAGGAGTATAAACAGATCATGAGTAAGAATGGAACCTATGGCACTGATTATGAAATAAGTGTATTCCTACGTTTGTATGGTAAGAATCTGATCGTATTCCGTACAAAAGATATGAACGATGGAAAGAACTTTCAGTTTTTAATGAAATTAGACTATGATCAAAAAGATGAGGTATTCTTTTTAATGTATATTGGTGATAAAGATCGTACTGGTCATTGGGTCCTTCTTGAAAAAATAGACGAGGTGAATGATACATCAAATCACACTAAATCAAAAGAAATTTTAATGGTTTCAGAGGAGCAACATACGGAAGGATTGGAAAAAGAATCAACAAGAACCACTGTATTGGAAGTTGATGAGAGTATTCAAGATATCACAGCAGAAAAATCAAATGAAAATGATTCGAAAGAGAGAAATTGTGAAGGAGAATATGATAGATGTATTGATAGATGTATTGATGATGATTTTATTATCGATATTAAAACTGTAGAAGAAAAAGGAGAATTGGAAGAAAAATCACTAGATATAAAGGAGAAACAAGAAATTCAAACAGATTATACAAAAGCACCTGACACTAACAAGTATGAGGATTTCACAAATGATATAAGTAGTTCAGATGAGGAGAAGGATAAAAGAACTGTATTGAAATTTAATGAATGTATTCAGGATATCACAGCAGAAAAATCAAATGACAATGATTCCAAAGAAGGAAACGAGGAAATCAAGTTTAATGAAAAAGTCTTACAAATCAGAGAGGAAAAAGACAATAAAGATGTAAGTGAAACAAAAGCCGAAAAAAAATATGATGATTTCATTGGCGATGTTATCGGTCCAAGTGAAAAAATTGGCAAGAGTTGTGCGATTAATATTAGTGAAAACTTAGCGGATATGTCAGATGAAGATCGTGAAGTAAAAACTAATAGAGACGAGTATGATGATTTTACATACAATCTTGGAAGTTCAAGTAAGAACATTGGTGAGAGTAGTCCAATAATGTTTCATAAAGGACACAATGAATTTAAATACAAAGACAATCAAAATAATTCAAATGAAGCAGAATCTGAAGAAACATCTGATATCGTTGTCGCAGAATTTGAAACGATTAAAAGAAATCTGCCACGAAGTAAAAAAAGTAATTCCAACGGAAAAAAGAAAATCTTTAGAAAAAGAAAGCACGAAATAACTAGTAATGTAAATGCTAGAAAAATGCGCAGCCATATAAAGAATGAAGGGCAGGGCACGTTAATCAGTGGAAACAAAAAAATTGTCAAAGATATTGGTACAAAATTTGATACAAAACTTTCATTAGACAAGTCGAAATCTAACGAGAGTTTAATAAATGTAAATGATAGAGATAGTAAAGCAAAGACTGCAGTTAGCAGTTTAAATAAGAACACTTGTGTTAGTAGTCCGATGAAATTTCGTAAACGAGACAGTGAAATCATAGAGGAAAAAGAAACTCATAGTCACTTCAGCACATCAAAATCTGAAGAAACATCTGATGTCGATGTTTCAGAATTTAAAATGTTTATGAGGAATTTGTGTAAAAGTAAAAAAGGTAATTCAAATAGAAAAAAGAAAAATTTAAGAAATAGAAAACAAGAAAAAAGTGACAATGTAAACGCTAACAAAATGCGTAGATCTAAAAGGAATGTAGCTAAGAGCATGATATCAAGTAAAAACCAAAAAATTGTTGATAACATTGTTGATGAAATTGATGAACCAATAGCTGATGTTTATGAATTTTCTACAGATGATTATTCTTGTTCAGACAATGAAGTTTTCGAACGAAAAATAAAAGTAAGAGAGAAAAGAAATTCAATGTTGATATCGGCGTAGTAACATTTTCAGCATCAGAATTAAAAGGAAACTCGTGTAGAATCACGAGTACAGATAAAATTAGAACCACTATTGAAAATATTATGGCTGTAAATGAAATTAGATGTACATGTACGTTAAGATTTTACGGATCTATTCGAGAAAATTATCATAATCACGAAGTTGTTGCATACGCAAAATGTAAATCAGCTAGTCACGACCAATCATTTTGTTTCAAAATTGATCAACTTGATGAACCGATAGTACGTATGCACATATTTAGTACCAATGAGATCAAAATGCTGCACGAAAAAGCGCAGGTATATAGACCATTAAAAGGAGATCAACGACACCAGTGGCAAGCTGCATTAAGAGATCGTAGTGTACACACTTTTCTCGGCGAAGTACAACAAAACACATCGATTAATTTAGTAAATGACGGATATATGCAAGATTTAAGGAAAATTGATGTAGTGTACAAAGCCAAATCTGAAGAGAATTGTAAAGAGCGATATACATTAAAATCATATGACTTATCAGATATAATGGGCATGTACATAGAACAGGAGAAAATGGCAGATCCATTTGTAAGATATGTGAGCTTACCTCTGACAGTGATAATGTTTAGAGAAGCTGAACTTAATGAAGTTCGTGGTAGCAAAAAAATTATTTTGCACTTGGATGCAACTGGATCTGTTGTTAGACGGCCTCAAAATTTAAAATGTAAAAAAATATTTTATTACACTGCTGTTATAAGACTTGACGATGAAGTAATGAAGTTATTTGACATGATAACACAGTTGCATGGAATAGTACAAATAAGTTATATGTTGAAATTGTGGTAAGACTTTGCTGTTGAAAAACTAAAACTGAAATGGCCGATCGTGCATGTTGCTGTTATAGACTGGTCTTGGCCTTTTATTCATTCAATTTTACAAGCTTGGAACATTATGACTATTAATAGGTATTTGGAAATAATGTATGAGTACTGTGTTAAAGAACCAGAAACAACACCACCTAAAGATCTCATCATTGTCAAAATATGTATTGCGCATTTTTCTAAAATTATTTCAAAAACAGTAGACAGCAAATATAAAGATAAAATGGAACGTGATGAATACAAAGAGTTTAAAAGTGTATTAATAGAATGTATGTCATTGTTCAGCCTTTGTAGAACAATAACGGTAATGGATGAATTATTTAAACATATTGTAAGATTATGGTTGTCACCTACAGAGAAAATGGCAAATGACAGCATCATCGTTATAACGAATCTCGCTAACAAAAATAAAGAGACATTGAAGGAAATAAAATTAGAAGATGATGATATTGAGGAAGATGATATGATACTTTTTGAGGATGAAAAAAGTGATGTCATTTACGGGAACTCATCATTTTTCAAACGGTATGATAAATTATATGTACGTATAAGTGATGAGTTAAAAAAAAAGAAGTATACACAAATTCTATGCTCCAGAACTTGCAGAACACTTAGTTACAAGATGGATGCCGTTTGTAATATTATGGAGTGCATTAGATTTAAATTTACATAAGATTGAAATATCGCGAGTCAGTAATGCTTACGCAGAAGCTTCATTTAGAGTAACCAAAGCTTTGACTTTCAAAGGGATAACAAACTCATCAATAGGCGATAGAGTTCGGCAATTAGAGAAGGAACGAAACACGACCCTAGCTAAAATACAATTGAATGTCAATTTAAAAGGAAAACGTAATGAAAAACCCAAGTACCCTGAAACCAATAAAGCTCCGATTGTAGAAAAAAATACAAACAACAAAGAAGAAAGGAAACAACAAAAAAAATGCTCAATGAACGAAAAAATGATAAAATCGAAGATAGAAGAAAGCGACGAGAGAAATAGAGAAATAAACATGAAAGACGAAGACATAATTTTTGCAGAATACGAGGAAAGTCCTTTTATTCAAGAACAGTGGCAGAGAAAAGCTAGAATTGATAGAAAACGCTCTGCAGGACATATAAATACACCATTATTGCTAAAGTTACGCAGAAAGGTAGACGATATTAAATCTGAAAGTAGTAGTATAGATAAAATTGATGTTGAAGAAATCATTTATACAGTCATAGAAAAGAAAGAAGTAAAACAATATACAGAACATAAATTTGAGGAACTGGATTTATCAATCGAAAACCGAATGAATGAAGATAAGTTAAATATCAGTATAGGTGAAGAAGATGATGGATTTGCTGCCTTACAAAATATACCGATTAATGAAGAAGAACAAGAAGTTAAAAAATTCTATAGTGGATTAGTAGAAGATCATGAGTATTATATGAATTCCAAATCTTCTACACTATCGGTCGGCAGGTATAACACGAACAAATCATTGTCGTGGAACAATAATTATGAATTATGGGCAAGAGAATTTTCGACACTCGGAAATCGTAGATGGATCAGTGGATGGGTAATAGATGCATTCGTTGCTGCGTGTATTGATGAATGGGAAGATACAATATATGTATCTACAGATGATACTAATGCCATTTTAGGAAATAATAGTAACAAAAGGATTGATAAAACGAGAAGGATTTGCAAAGTAGACAAACCTATAAATAATCAATTGCTAATGCCTTATATATATCAAGATCACTGGAGACTTCTCGTACTTAATATTGAAGAGGAAACTTTAATATTACTCGACCCATATGAACAGGGAAGTGACCTAGTACGAGTTCTTGAAGCTTTAAACAACTTTATAAATTACAGCGGTTCTAATTCGTTTAAAAGTTTAAACAACATAAATTGGAAACATAAAATAATAAAAGAACGCCCATACCAACCTAAAAATGATGGTTTTAGTTGTGGTGTGTATGTAATTTATTACCTGAAGTGTATTAGCAATAAATAAACATTTGGTACGGACTTGAATCCAGCAACTTATCGGCGTGAAATAGCGTACCATTTATTACTAAGATCAGAAAATATGGAAAAAATATGTATACACTGTTTTACATTGACAACACAGGATGACGTAAAGTGTAGTGCAATGTGTAACAGGTTCTGTCATGCAGAATGTTTATACAAAAGCGAACTTAATAGTGACACGGAAGATAAAGAACTAACAATAAGAGAAAACGAAAGAAGAAAGAAAAAGAATAAAATAGTTTCACCTCCATCAACGTTTACTTGTAAATTATGTAGAAGATATAACGAAAGATGAAAAAATAAAAAAAATAAGGTAAATGCAAAACAATTACTTTGCCCCGATAAGTTACCGTTTTCTTAGTAGTATGCTGATAGAAAAGAAATATACCGTAACACAATTTTGTTATTCTCCAGAAGTTGTTTTTCTAGTAAGTAAGGAGGTTCGGGGGTTTTGATTGACATCAACTTAAAGAATTTTTTACAATGATTTTTACACATACCATAATACAAGCAATGACATATATTGAAGGTCAATCAAAACCCCCGAACCTCCTTAATTCAAAATACACATAGTAATTGATTCATGTCCGGTATTAAAAGGAGGAAGAGTGATTGTAGAGCTTATTGAAGTAGAAAATATTTTAATTGCGCATTCGAATGAATTAAAGAAAAATGTAGAGAAAGATGCAATGTACATGAGCAGAGAATTGTACAGATGGTGGTTTGATAAATGATTACGAGGACCTATATTCAAATGTTCTTGTATCTTCTTATTGAGCTATCATCTGTACATAATCAACGGGCTACTACGAAGAATATGAAATTTTTGATCGTCTAATAAAGAAAAGGTAACCAACACGAATCACAAAAGAGATACAAAGGTAAAGAGAAGTAATCAGAGAGACTACAAAATTTTGAAAACATAAGATAAGTATAAAGAACGTACTTTGAAACATATTGAAATTTAAGTTTACATCGTTGCAACTACCTAATCGAATTTGTATTCTCATTAAATATTTTATTTTAAAATTCATTCTATATTTACAAAATTTATGTAAAAGTTTTCATAACTATATTTAAAGTATAGATGCTTTATGTATGATAAGAAAAAATACAAGGACAAGAAAGTTTTTATTATGCTGTAACGATGTAAGCTAAAATTTCTCAAAAGTAAAGAGCAGAAGTATGTTTGAAGTATACATCGTTTAAATGAGATGCATTAAAATTATAATTATTTTTCACACATAAAATTAAATTAAAAATTTTCGTGACTACTTACTGTTGCCTGTTTAAAATAATACCAGAGGAAAGGTTTATTGCGAATTTGTTTACTGTACCTTTTTTGTAAACAATTCTATTATTGCGTTTGAACAATGAAAACTTCAGACATACATAAATTGAATGTCTGAGAGACAGAGACAAAGAGGATGTCTAAGAGAGACAAAGAGAGTCTGAGAGACAAAGAGAGTCTGAGAGACAAAAAGAGTCTAAGAGACAAAGAGAGTCTGAGAGACAAAGAGAATGTGCAAAAGACAAAGAGAGTCTAGGACACAAAGAGAATGCTGTCTAAAAGACGTAGTTTGAGATAAATTGAAATTTAAGTTTACATCGTTGCAAGTATCTAATAACGAATTTTATATTTATAAAATTTATATAAATGTTTTCATAACTATATTTAAAGTATAGATTCTTTATGTATGATAAGAAAAAATATAAGGACAAGAAAGTTTTTATTATGCTGCAATGATGTAAGCTAAAATTTTCAAAAGTAACGAGCAGAAGTATGTTTGAAGTTTATATTGTTTAAATGGGATGCATTAAAATTAAAATTATTTTTCATAAATAAAATTAAATTCTAAATTTTCGTGACTACTTTCGGTTTCGAGTTTAAAATAATACCAGAGGAAAGGTTTCTTAAGAATTTTTTTACTGTATCTTTTTTGTAAACAATTCTATTATTATGTTTGAACAATGAAAACTTCAGACATACATACATTGAATGTCTGAGAGACAGAGACAAAGAGGATGTCTAAGAGAAACAAAGAGAGTCTGAGAGACAGAGAGAGTCTGAGAGACAAAGAGAGTCTTAGAGACAAAAAGAGTCTAAGAGACAAAGAGAGTCTGAGAGACAAAGAGAATGTGCAAAAGACAAAGAGAGTCTAGGACATAAAGAGAAGCTGTCTAAAAGATGTAGTTTGAGATAAATTGAAATTTAAGTTTACATCGTTGCAAGTATCTAATGACGAGTTTGTAATCTCATAAAATATTTTATTTTACAATTCATTTTATATTTATAAAATTTATGTTAAAGTTTTCACAACTATATTTAAATTGTAGATGCTTTATGTATGATAAGAAAAAATATAAGAACAAGAAAGTTTTTATTATGCTGTAACGATGTAAGCTAACATTTCTCAAAAGTAACGAGCAGAAGTATGTTCGAAGTTTATATCGTTATTTAAATGGAATGCATTCAAATTAAAATTATTTTTCATAAATAAAATTACATCCAAAATTTTCACGACTACTTACTGTTTCGAGTTTAAAATAATATCAGAGGAAAGCTTTATTAAGAATTTTTTTAGTGTATCTTTTTTGTAAACAATTCTATCATTGCGTTTGAACAATGATAACTTCAAACATACATAAATTGAATGTCTGAAAGACAGAGACAAAGAGGATGCCTAAGAGAGACAAAGAGAGTCTGAGAGACAAAAAGAGTCTAAGAGATAAAGAGAGTCTGAGAGACAAAGAGAATGTGCAGAAGACAAAGAGAATCTAGGACACAATGAGAATGCTATCTAAAAGAGGTAGTTTGAGATACATTGAAATTTAAGTTTACATCGTTGCAAGTACCTAATGACGAATTTGTAATCTCGTAAAATGTTTTATTTTACAATTAATTTTATATTTATAAAATTAATGTAAAAGTTTTCATAACTATATTTAAAGTATAGATGCTTTATGTATGATAAGAATAAAATATATAACCACCAGAAAGTCTTTATTATGTTGTAACAATGTAAGCACAAAATGTCTCAAGTAAAGAGCAGAAGTATGTTTAAAGTTCACATCGTTTAAATGGGATGCTTTAAAATTAAAATTATTTTCCATAAATAAAATGAAATTAAAAGTTTCCGGGCCTATTTTCTGTTTCGAATCTAAAACAATACCAGAGGGAAGATTTATTAAGAATTGGTTCACAATTGTTGCTTCTAAACATGAAAACTTCAAACATATATAAAAAGAATGTCTGAGAAACGGAGACAAAGAGAATGTCTAAGAGAGAGACATAGACATAAAGAGCCTGAGAGATAGAGACAAAGGGAATGTAGAAAAGACGAAGAGAGTCTAAGACACAAAGAAAATGCCGTCTAAGAGACAAAGAGAGTCTGAGGGGCAAAGAAATTGTGCAAAGCATAAAGAGAGTCGAAGACACAATAAGAATATGGGAGACATTGAAATTTAAGTTTGCATCGTTGCAAGTATGTTACAACTTTTTTAGGTGTGATAAAAAAAAGATAAAAGTCCAAGAAATTCTTTATTATGCTTCATTACGTAATATTACAATTTTAGCTTTTTGCATTTCCATTATTAAACTTACAGTGCCGGTAAGCTAATATACTGTCTCAATCCGTGATCGAAACTTCACACATGGTCAATCCATGATATAAGATAAACTTTTTTATGCATTTTCTTAGAATGATTACGCACTCCAAAAGCCTGTTCTCTAAAATAATAAACAAAAACAAAAATTTCATTATGTTGTAACGATGTAAACTCAAATTTTAACAACAGGCATTGTCTAAGAGAAAATAATGACTTCATACACGAAATAATCATTCACACAGATTTCCAATTAAGATGTCTTCTTCAATTAATTATTATTTCGTTTTGTGGTAAGAATTCAAAATAATTGGTAATATTTGTATATTGGTATAATATTGCAGTCTCTTAAAGTCCTCAGATAAAAATACATTCTTTTTAACGCTAAAATATGCAAGGGCCAAAATATGTGAGAGACACTCTAGGAACACTCTAGGAAAGAATTATTAGATGAGTATATAAATTAAATACTTACTTAAGCATTGCAAATAGTACAAGAAAAGAAAGCGATACTTTGTGAAAACAAGCATATTCACTTCCAGATTGTGATACCATATTAAAGATCCACACCATTGCACTGACAATAGCTTAACCAAAAGCATTGTCTAAATAGACGAAATGATGTGTAGGATCCAAAAAGTACGAACTGAGGTAACAACTACATCACAGGTAATTTCATAAATAATTCATTCAATTTAAACATTTTTAAAAACATATAACGTTTCACAATCCATATCCGATATCATAGATATTTTTACGTGCTCCAAGGAATCAATTTTCTTCATAAATTTATTTTCTGTCTCATTTATCAAAAAAATCCAAACTCAAAAATAAAATTGGCAAAAATACCAAAAAAAAACGAAAGTAAAATGGTCTACTGCCACCCCTATTTAAGAAAACACGGGGATTTGGAAGCATTCCAGGAATTGAATCGTTGGTAATTTTTATTAATAGTACATTACGATACGTGTGACGTAAGTGGCTCATTATTGTACCGTGCAATTAGCGCCCAAGCGCAGCGAGGGTGATAATTCACGTCATGCAGTGGGCCACTTGAGTCATAAGTATCGTATACTATTTTATAGCACGTTTACCTAAATCCACTGTCATGCCTATTCGTGCCTGAAGCAGTACATTAGTGCACCGTGCGGTAGCGCCCGAGCGTAAGTGAGGATGCTAAGCACGGTGCAATAATCGACTACTTAAGGTGATGTGATACCCACACTATTACACAATTCAGGGTTCCCGTTTTTCTCCTTCAATTTTAAACTTTATGAAAAACAATCTTTGATACCTTTTAAGTTTAATAAAGAACTACAACGTATCAAAGAGTTTTTTTCTTAAAATTAAAAATTGAATGAGAAAAACGGGAACACAATTTTGAGTAATAGCGTGTGGGTGTCGCATCACCTTAAGTCACAGATAGACGTTATCTAAGTGCCGATTTAGGTCACACCGTACTATAAAATTATTTAAATTAATAGGAATACCCAAAGCAACGAAGTGAGAATTCCTTATCGCCTTTTATCCCCCTATAATCGATAATCGACTATTCGGGGGAGATCCGGGAAATCAATTTCGTTGGTAATTTTTTTCTAGGTCCATTTTATCGTTAAATTTGATAATCCGCCATATAATTAATAGAAATACATAGAACAATGAAGTGAGAAATTTTTTTCGCCCTCAACCCCCCTATAATCGACTGTTCGGGGGTGATCCGGGGAATCGAATACGTAGGTAATTTTTTCCTAGGTCTATTTTATCGTTAGATTTGATAATCCGCCATAAAATTAATAGCAATACCTAAACCAACGAAGTGAGATATTTTTTTCGCCTTCAACCCCCCTAAAATCGTCCATTTGGGGGTGTTCCGGGGAATTGATTTTGTTCCGAATTTTTTTCTAGGTCTATTTTATCGCTAGATTTGATAATCCGCCATAAAATTAATAGCAATACCTAAAGCAACGAAGTGAGATTTTCTTTTCGCCTTCAACCCCCCTATAATCATCCATTTGCGGGTGTTCCAGGGAATCGATTTTGTTCGTAATTTTTTTCTGGCCTCGTTTTATTGTTGGATTTGATAATCCGCCATAAAATTAACCGCCTTACCTAAAGCAACGAAGTGAGAATTTTTTTTCTCCTTCCACCCCTATATAATCGTCCATTTGGGGGTGTTCCGGGGAATCGATTTTGTTCGTAATTTTTTTCTAGCCTCGTTTTATCGTTAGATTTGATAATCCACCATAAAATAAACTGCCTTACCTAAAACAACGAAGTGAGATTTTTTTTTTCTCCTTCCACCCCTATATAATGGGCTATTTGGGGATGTTCCGGGGAATCGATTTTGTTTGTAATTTTTTTCTGGCCTCGTTTTATCGTTGGATTTGATAATCCGCCATAAAATTAACCGCCTTACCTAAAGCAAAGAAGTGAGATTTTTTTTTCTCCTTCCACCCCTATATAATCGTCCATTGGGGGGTGTTCCGGGGAATCGATTTTGTTCGTAATTTTTTTCTGGCCTCGTTTTATTGTTGGATTTGATAATCCGCCATAAAATTAACCGCCTTACCTAAAGCAACGAAGTGAGAATTTTTTTTCTCCTTCCACCCCTATATAATCGTCCATTTGGGGGTGTTCCGGGGAATCGATTTTGTTCGTAATTTTTTTCTAGCCTCGTTTTATCGTTAGATTTGATTATCCACCATAAAATAAACCGCCTTACCTAAAACAACGAAGTAAGATTTTTTTTTTCTCCTTCCACCCCTATATAATGGGCTATTTGGGGATGTTCCGGGGAATCGATTTTGTTTGTAATTTTTTTCTGGCCTCGTTTTATCGTTGGATTTGATAATCCGCCATAAAATTAACCGCCTTACCTAAAGCAAAGAAGTGAGATTTTTTTTTCTCCTTCCACCCCTATATAATCGTCCATTGGGGGGTGTTCCGGGGAATCGATTTTGTTCGTAATTTTTTTCTGGCCTCGTTTTATCGTTGTATTTGATAATCCGCCATAAAATTAACCGCCTTACCTAAAACAACGAAGTGAGAATTTTTTTTCTCCTTCCACCCTTATATAATCGGCAATTTGGGGGTGTTCCGGGGAATCGATTTTGTTCGTAATGTTTTTCTGGCCTCGTCTTATCGTTGGAATTGACAATCCACCATAAAATCAACCGCCTTACCTAAAACAACGAAGTGAGAATTTTTTTTCTCCTTCCACCCCTATATAATAGGCCATTTGGGGGTGTTCCGGGGAATCGATTTTATTAGTAATTTTTTTCTGGCCTCGCTTTATCGTTACATTTGATAATCCGCCATAAAATTAACCGCCGTACCTAAAACAACGAAGTGAGAATTTTTTTTCTCCTTCAACCCCTATATAATCGGCCATTTGGGGGTGTTCCGGGGAATCGATTTTGTTCGTAATTTTTTTCTGGCCTCTTTTTATCGTTGGATTTAATAATCCGCCATAAAATTAACCGCCCTACCTAAAGCAACGAAGTGAGATTTTTTTTCGTCTTCCACCCCCCTATAATCGTTAATTTGGAGGTGTTCCGGGGAATCGATTTTGTTCGTAATTTTTTTCTAGGTCTATTTTATCGCTAGATGTGATAATCCGCCATAAAATTGATAGCAATAAATATAGCAACGAAGTGAGATTTATTTTTCTCCTACAATACCCCTATATACGTCCATTTGGGGGTGTTCCGGGGAATCGATTGTGTTCGTAATTTTTTTCTAGGTCTATTTTATCGCTAGATTTCATAATTCGCCATAAAATTAATAACAATACCCAAAGCAACGAAGTGAGATTTTTCGCCTTCAACCCCCCTATAATCGTCCATTTGGGGGTGTTCCGGGGAATCGATTTTGTTCGTAATTTTTTTCTAGGTTTATTTTATCGCTAGATTTGATAATCCCCCATAAAATTAATAGCAATACCTAAAGCAACGAAGTGAGATTTGTTTTTTGCCTTCAAGCCTCTTGTAATCGTTCGTTTGGGGGTGTTCCGGGGAATCGATTTTGTTCGTAATTTTTTTCTAGGACTATTTTATCGCTAGATTTGATAATCCGCCATAAAATTAATAGCAATACATATAGAAACGAAATGAGATTTCTTTTCGCCTTCAACACCCCTATAATCGTGAATTTGGAGGTGTTTCGGGGAATCGATTTTATTCGTAATTTTTGTCTAGGTCTATTTTATCGCTGGATGTGATAATCCGCCGTAAAATTGATAGCAATACATATAGCAACGAAGTGAGATTTTTTTTTCGCCTACAATACCCCTATAATCGTCCATTTGGGGGTGTTCTGGGGAATCGATTTTGTTCCTAATTTTTTTCTAGGTCTACCTTATCGGTAGATATGATAATTCGCCATAAAATTAATAGCAATACCTAAAGCAACGAAGTGAACTTTTTTTTTTGCCTTCAAGCCTCTTGTAATCGTTCGTTTGGGGTTGTTCCGCGGAATCGATTTTGTTCCTAATTTTTTTCTAGGTCTATTTTATCGCTAGATTTGATAATCCGCCATAAAATTAATAGCAATACCTAACGCAACGAAGTGAGATTTTTTTTTCTCCTTCAGCCCCCCTATAATCGTCCATTTGGGGGTGTTCCAGGGAATCGATTTTATTCGTAATTTTTTTCTAGGTCTATTTTATCGCTAGATTTGATAATTCGCTATAAAATTAATAGCAATACCTAAAGCAACGAAGTGAACTTTTTTTTGGCCTTCAACCCCCCTATAATCGTCCATTTGGGGGTGATCCGGGGAATCGATTTCGTTCCTAATTTTTTTCTGGGCTTGTTTTATCGTTAGATTTGATAATCCGCCATAAAATTAATAGTAATTCCTAAAGCAACGATGTGAGAATTTTTTTTTTCGCCTTCCTCCCCTATATAATCTTCGTATGGGGGATGAGGGTAGTTTGATATTTGATGTTTTTTGGTTTTTTATATGTATTTAATCATGTTTTGTTGTAAAAAATCGAGTCCAAGTGAAAAAAACGGTTTTTACAAAAATCGATTTTTCGTTGGATCCCAACGTTGCAAACTTCAAACACATAATTTTTTTCTATTTTTCTAGACCTAAAGGGGTAGTTTGAGGGTGTGCCGCAGTACTGAGGGGGGGAGGGTGCCAATTTTTTTGTTGCTAGCCTACATGGTAACAATGGTATTCCAACAATAAAATTATTGGCAATCTCAAAAAGGACAAAATGGGCATTTTTTATGATTTTTCGCCTGTAGAAGGGGTTGTTGGAGGGTGTTCTGCGGTACTTTGGAAGGGTTCCAATTTTTTCTTAGTTAGCCTACATGCTACAAATGGCATTCCAACTATAAAATTATTGGCAATCTCAAAACCGGCGGTATGGGATTTTTTTTAATGATTTTTCGCTTTCGAAAGGGGTTGTTTGGGGGTGAGTTTTTGTTGGATTTTATGTTTTTACTCTGTTATCTGTTGTTTACATCATTTTTATTGGTTTAGGATTGAATCCGTGCAGAAAGTATACTTTTCCGGAACTTTTGGTTTTCGTTGGAGTCGCAACGTTGCAATCTTGAAGCACATAGGTTTCGTAGATTTCTTCAATTGAACCTTGTCGCGTTGCAGAAAAAAATTGTTATGATTATCGGATTGGTCACGTTTTTTTGTAATAAAAGCCTGAGCTGACATCAAGATCGAATACTGTATGAACCCAACAAGCAAAAATTACCAATTAAAATAGTAATAAATTAAGTTTTCTCTTGTAATGAAATACCAAACTTCTCATAATACGTAAGTGAAAAATAATAACAAAAACAACTCCCTGATTAATTTTCAAATTTGTTGCAAATATTCCATCAATCGTTTATTTAAACGATAACCAGCCATTTTTCACCCAGCCAGCGCAAAAATCATCGATTGGAACAGTGAATGAAGGAATAGTCACTACCATTACGTTGCATGAACGATTTTGCTAATCAATGTTTAACCTACGTTATGACTTTTATTTTTCTTCGCTTGAACTCACAATTTTATGCTAATTCTCACCATACGCTGTTTCAAACGTAATTTCCAAGAATTTTAAATAACCATATGCAGCTGAGGCATCAAATATCATTGAAGAAATGCATTAAACGAAACTTTGGAAAAAGAAAGATCTTAAGGTCCTGAAAAAAGGTCACCGCAGGATTCTTTTCCGTACATTGTGTGCGGGGTCCTTTGAAAATTGATCAGGGTGTTTTTTTGCCTATACGAGTGAACGACTGAAATTGGCAAGTTTTTCAACTCTTATATTATTATTTTACACTTACGTGAAGCAAGAAGCTTGCAATTTGATTATAAGAGGAAATAGTATGTTTTTTGCGATGGGTGGTTTGAAATAGTACATTATGCACCAAGGACCCCAAATGTATCATTCTCAGCGAGTGCGAGTTTTGTGGCCGTGGGAATGTTACATTATGCGTCCGTGGTAGCATATACTATTTTTTTGTCGGAAGGCCGCAAAATGAATTTTCGCGTCCCATGTAGAAGTCCTGAAATTCTAAATTACATTGTCTTACTTGAGTATTTTGCGGCCCGTATAGAGGACACAAAATACGAAATGTATTTTTCGGCCTAGGCCTTACATTTAGTATTTCGCGACCTCTATGCGGGCCGCAAAAATTCATTTTGGGGCTTGAGGACAAAAAATTGCTTTTTATCGTTTAAATAAACGATTAATGGAATATTTAGAAACGAATTAATTGTTAAAAAAAAATGCTGAACACACATAGCCAGGGGATGCAAGTTCCACATAGTAGAGTGAGGTGCGCATACGGGCGAAAGAAAGCGAGTTAATAAACTCTAAACCCCAAATAGCCGGGGGATACGAGCTTTACATAGCAGAAAGAGTACGCAAATGGGAGCAAGTTATATAGTCAGTAAAGTTCAAATCTGAATCTTCCGGAGGATGTGTCTTCGGCGTACAGGAGGATGGCACGCAGACGAGCGGAAGAAAGCAAGAGAAAAGTCTTAATAGTCGGTAATTTGGTGCATATATATTTTGCAGTAAACCAATATATTTAAGATCGCCTAACGTACTATAAAAGTCAAAGTTTTTGCTTGTTGAATTAAGGAATGTTTGTCACGGTATCCGGGACCTGCACCGACTGGTTGGAAAATAACGCGATACATCGTGGACATTCGTGTTATGAGAGTATCTTCTCAAAATCATCACACCTTTGACTTTCGATTCCTTTGTTTCTCGTTGCAATCTATTAGACTCCGACATCTTTATAACATTTTTGGATAGATAAGAACATCCTTTATCTCCTACATTGTCTGATTCAAATACGTTACTGTTATCTTCGACAAAAGAACTTGGTTCATTTTCGTCTTCAGGTTCTGCATGACGATTGTTAGCTATTTTATATTGCATTCGATGCATTTTCGCAGCCTTTTCCTTTGATTCAGCATCAGAATCTAGAAGAAACAGAAATGATTGAATAATTAATTTTGAAGATTGGAATGAATATATTTGAGCCCTCAAAAATACATTATTAAGGTGAAGATATTCCGTTAAATATTTTTTTTAATAAAAAGGAAAATGAATTTAAATTGATCTAAAGACTTCTAATCTAAAACCAAAACCAACAACTAATAATTTCGAAATGATCTTACCAATAAATGCACATTTTCCTGGGTAAGATGTGTTGTGTTCAAAGTCATTATTCATTGAAAAATCGGATATTGCACTATTATCTGAATTATTAGAAACATACTCCGGCTCTGAAAGAGTATCTGTAAAACAGAATAGTAATTTCTAATTTTTATAAATAATATAAAATATAATAAGAATGGTATACAACATATTAGGTGTGTTAGTTACTGCGCCCCTTAACCCATCATTGTCCGGTGTATCATATATTGTATACGATTGAACGTATACGACAAATTATATTGTCTGGGTTTGTCAGCGAGAAGAAATAAAATGAAAATTAAGACTTCAAATGTGGTTGAAGTTTGCAACGTTGCGACTCCAACGAAAATCCTAACTTCCAAAAAATTATAATTTCCGCCCGGAATCGATTGTACAGCGACAAAAATGATGTCAACAACAAGTAAAAGTGCAAAAAATTAAAAACAACAAAATATAACCCCTTAACTTCCCATTTTGTAGTGGAAAAAAAAGGTCGAATTCCGCCGTTTTTGAGATTCCCGATAACTTTATTATCGGAATGCAATTTTGAGCATGCAAGGTAGATACAAAAAATTGGCAGCCCCCAAAGCACCACGGAATATCCCCCCCCCCCTCAAAACTACCCCTTTAGTCGTAAGAAATCGCAAAAAAAATCTAGTTCCGCAGTTTTTGAGATCCCCGATAATTTTATTGTTGAAATACAATTTTGAGCATGCAGAATAGCTACAACAAAATTGGCACGATGCTGGTACCGCGGATGACCTTCAACCACCTCTTTCGCTGATCTAAAGATGTAAAGGCAGGGTCTACGCATGAAGAAAGAAATAGAGAAATAGAAATTTCAATTATCAGCCATATCTTTATGCAACATTATTGATATATAATTTTCATTATAAATTTTTTCATGAAAGTCTTTTTTATAATATAGTAGATACAACTGATATAGTTTGGGGATGTTACATGGTGCTTTGGGGATTGCCAATTTTTGTGTAGCTACCTTGCATGCTCAAAATTGTATTCCGATAATAATATGATCGGGAATCTCAATAACGGCGGAATTAGATTTTTTTTTGCTATTTTTTAGTGCTTTAGGGGGGTCTTCCGCGGTGCTTTTGGGGTTGCCAATTTTTTTGTAGCTATCTTGCATGCTCCAAATTGTATTCCGATAATAAAATTATCGGGAATCTCTAAATCGGCAGAATTAGATTTTTTTTTGCGACTTTTTCGGACTAAAGGGGAGTGTTCCACGGTCCTTTGGGGGTTGCCAATTTTTTCGTAGCTACTTTGAATGCTCAAAATTGTATTCTGATAATAAAATTATCGGGAATCTCAAAAACGGCGGAATTAGATTTTTTTTGCAATTTTTTCGTGCTTTAGGGATGTTCCGCGGTGCTTTGCGGGTTGCCAATTTTTTCGTAGCTTCTTCGCATGCTCAAAATTGTATTCCGATAATAAAATTATCGGGATCTCAAAAACAGCGGAATTCGAATTTTTTTTACGATTTTTTCGTGCTTTAGGGGTCTTTCGCGGTTCTTTGGGGGTTGCCAATTTTTTTTGTAGCTATCTGGCATGCTCGAAATTGTATTCCGATAATAAAATTATCGGGAATCTCTAAATCGGCGGAATTTGATTTATTCGTGAGTAATTAGGTGAGTTTTTATTTATTTGTTTTTTTTTTTTGCACTTTTACTTGTTGTTGACATCATTTTTGTCGCTGTAGAATCGTTTTAGGACGGAAATTATAATTTTTTGGAAGTTTGGATTTTCTTTCGAGTCGCAACGTGGCAAACTTCAACCACATGACTTCAAAGAGTCCGTGCAACCATCTCTGCTCGAAGTGAAAGGTGATTGCGGAAAATATGAATGCAAAATGCATTCGAGCAAATAGGCAGTGTTACAGCAAATAATACGAGAGCTTCTTGTATTTTTGGCAAAAGCACTATAAAGTTGTTAGCTAGCAAAGCAAAGTAAAAGTAATATGATGATAATACGAGAGCTTGTATTATCAGCAAAAGCAACCTTTTTAACAGTTACATTGCATTAATCATTTGTTATAAACAAATAAAGTGAGAAAACACTACGAAAATTAATGCAGCGTTAATTAGACTACAAGCTTCAGTTACTGGACATTTGAAAACGTGTAAAAATTCTAGTAACTGGTTAGAGCACGATAACTAAAACGTTGGCACAACGTACTTTCGTATTTTGATCTGGCGTGAGAAACAAGCGACGGGCGCATATGAAATCTAGCGTTTGGAGAGAGAAGATGGAGGCCGCAGCGAAGAGAGCGGCGATCTAGCGCGAGTATCGGAGAGTGACTCAGCGGTCCGTTGAGCCGCGTGCATCAGCTGGTTCGATCGCTAGTGACAGTGCGAGCGAAGACGTAACGTGCGTGAGTGACCGAGGCTAGGGACGTGCCAGTATTGAGAGTTGAGGCCTAGAGCGTCAAAAAGAAGTCTGAAGTGTGACGGGCTGAGAATACGAAAGGAAGACTCCAGAGAAGCGGATAAAATTAAAGATCGGGCGGGTGGTAGGAGTAGTAGTTTCGAGGGCGTCGAGTGCCGCGACAGATTCAGAAGCCGATGTGCATAGACGGCGGGAGTGCCGAAATGATAAAGCGGCAGATGGGATTTGTGCCGGCAAATTGAATAGAAGGTGGGGAATGAAGTTTAACGGTAGCGAATCAAGGGGAATTGTGGAAGTTTTTCCAGCCATTAAGTGATTGCTCAGCTGAGGGTCACGTGAGCGATCGCAGAATTTTGTTGCCGTGAGCGTTGAAAGGTGAGGATTTATTTAGATAACTTAGACCTGATACCGTCGACCGAAGTGAATAAATCCCAAATACACAAACCCCAACGCTACATACCCCAAACACTACGTACCCCAAGCCCACAAACCCACAACTATACACATCCCGAGCATACAAACTTCAACACCAAACCTTACACACCCCAAGCCCACAAACCCCTATACACCCTAATCCCACAAACCACCAACCCTACAGACTTCAACCCCGCAAACCCTACACACCCGAAGCCCACAAACCCGAAACGATGCACACCCCAAGTCCACAAACCCCAAACCTTACACATCCCAAGCCCAGAAATCCTAAACCCTGCACACCTCGAGCCCACAAACTGACAACTCTACACATTCCAAATCGACAAACCCAAACCCTATACACTTCAAATCCACAAACTTCCGGTTTGAACACAAAAATATTGCGAGAGCGAACAGTACCTTGCGTAAAGCACGGTAGAACAAATGAAGATGGATTCCTTGATTTGTGACATTAAAAACAGCTCCGCAGTTTTACGGCGGTCATATAAAGAATCTTTACACCGGTCTACTTCGGTGAGGGCGGCGACGTATTAGTAAGACTCACTAGCGTGTGCGCGCAGTAACCGAACACGTTCGCTCGGTGCGACAAAGGACCCCGCACACAATGTATACGAAAAAATCATTCGGTCAAATTTTGGGGGGTTTTGCCCATGAGAACTTTTGTTCAGGACCTCAAGATCTATCTTTTCCCCAAGTTTGATCCAATTTGACCGAATGATTATTTTCCATACATTGTGTGCGGGGTCCTTTGAAACTCGTATTACTTCTGCCGCACCTAAGTATTGCAAACGAGTACTAAACTCTATAAATATTGAAAATTGAGTCGCTGAGTGATGTAACTCGTTACAACCAGACGTGAACAATTGCTTATTTCTTTAATATATAAAAAGACCGTAATTATTAAAAATATGGTTTATTCTTATTCGGAAAAAAGATGCGCTACAACATTCTCTACAAGGGTTCTCTACTTGTGATCATTGAAAGTAGGCCAATGGAAAATACTTATGTGGCGAAATACGAACGTAACGAGTTACAGCATCCGGCGGTTCGGTTGTGAGTTATATAAGTTAATAACGGATTTCAATAAAAAATTAAAATTTATATTAATTTTTAAGAACTTACTATTTACTGATACGTTGCCAGTGCCACATATTCTTTTTTCTAAAAAGTATGTCACGTTTACGTCGTTCTGAGGCACTGATTTCCGGTAATTGCTCATATGAATATTCTCAGTGTATGCCAAGTGATTGGTGATATTGTTCAGCTGATTTTGATCACCAACGGAACGAAATAGAGTTGCTATTTGGATTCGTCCTTTCGTAGATCGCATGAGATGTGGCTTTTTGAATGGCTTATAGTTAACATGACAATGATCGACCAATTTTAAATTTATTTCGTATGCGTTTGCATGCCGCATGATTTTACTTTTTACAGTGGGAGGCAAAGCAAATAAATACTCATTGTTTCTATCGATGCCAGCATCTTCTCTGTACTTGATTATCGTCCCAAGTGCCTTAACGTCATTTGTTGTGAGGAAAATTGTGCAATCTATACCATTCATCTTCTTTCCCTGGCAAACCATTTTTTCATACTTAGTAGCTTGACGTTTATCATCAGAACTCATTTTTTGGAAAAACTCGTTATTTTCGTCGGTTTTTTGGCGATGTATAAAATTATCAAGTTTACACCTGTCCGATTCTCCTGGTCTTCTTCCATTAAAAAACATTGACGTCAATTGATATTGGACTAGCTTGTAATAATTTGTTTCATTGAAGGAAATCAACAAATCTTTTAAAATTGTGTCACGATTTTTTGTTAAATAATGAGAATAAATTTTTATATCACTTTGCCCCATGATTTCATCTGTGCATTTTTTAAATCTGCGATTTATGTTTTTTGTACGCTGCGCCTTTGAACAAATCTTTGAGGAGTATTCATCGTCATAACTATGATAATAATCCTTCAGTAGATTTTTCCTTTTTCTTCTCCTTTTGGTACTTGCAATTCTGCTGTATTTATTTTTTAAAATACTGAATAATCTACCATAAATAGTTTGTATAGTAAAGGCATTATAAGGAATTCCTACAGTTTTTTTCTTTATCTTACACATTAATTTTACAGACTCCATGAAACTGTCAAAGTATTTGGGGTGAAATGAAGATTCCGAATATACGATTGTCCCATTCCGTTCTTTCATTTCAAAAAGTAACTTTGATATTAGACGCATATGTCCCTTGACAAGTTTACTTTGATCTTCTCCAACATATTGCTCTATATATTTATTCCCATAAATAATTATTAGAGGGTCATGTTTAGCCTGCAATCCAATTGGGTCATCTTTAATGTATGGCAAGACATACATAATTAATTCGTCCGATACTAGTGGATGATATTCATTCATCTCTCGTTTGGCAGTCGCCAGAAGCACTCTTGTGTTCAATAACTGGTCCGGTTTCCCATGACGCTGAGGGAAATGACGAGCATAGGAATTTTTGGAAGAATACCCGCGACACACGGGACAAATTACTCTACATTGAGTTACTATCTTGGACTTTTTCTTAGCATGATTCCTTTTATGTTTTGTAGAACTCTTCTTTGATGTATGAGAGTGATTTTTCTTAGATTTGTTTTGTCTATTGCTGGATTTCCCTTTTTTTTCTCATTATTGCAACTGGTACCTTCTTGAGCGGTTTCATGGCAACGATTTTCCATTTGTTTTTTATTTTTCAGATAGGGATATTTTTTTCCAACGTTTCTGGCAAGCCTGCGCTTCACTATAAATTTTTTATTGGGATGGAGCTCCTCGCTTTTATTATATCTTTCGTTTCCTATATTTGTTAATAGCTCAAAAAGTTGCCTTCGAAGCTTCGATTGTTTAGGAAGAGCTATAATTTTTCTTACGGATTCCCGATCCCTATGGATTGTAAGGAGATGTTTGTCGAGACGCATCAACAGTTTCTCTCAATATGGGCAGCACCCAGCCTTATAATAATATTCTCCCCCTTCCGTCGATTTTGGAATTATGGGCTCCTTTTTCTTAAATTCCGCACTGCTCAAAGGTAATGGCCGATCATATAAATGATTCTTGCCACTATCATTAAGACAGATTTCGTCAGAATCTGAATCCCTCTCGTCGCTGTGACTTTCCTCAGAATTTGACTGATCCCTGTACCTTTCATCAGAATTTAACATATCACTATCACGTTCCTCAGAATTTGACTCATCATGCAGTGATGAGTCAATAGTTGTTTCGCTCTCATCCTCTGTAGAGCTTCCTTCAGACGAAGTTTCACTACAACTCTTAGATCTTCTATTGGTCATTCTATTAGAAAAAGAAAACATAAACAAAAAAGATTTAATACAAATTTTTAAGAACATAGAAAGGGAAAAGATCAAATCTCCGATTCACGAGTTCAACTTAAAATTTGGAATACTTTTTGGATGTAGAAGCACGATAAAGACTGCTATATTACACTTATCCCTCACAAACTCATGATCTGGGAATAACTTTACAAAAAATGTTTGAAGGAAGCTATTCTGAAAAACGATGAAAGTTAAATTCTAGAAAATTTCAAATGACAATGAAAAATAATTACAGTAAAAAATAGCGTTTATGTAATATTCTAGCAATTAACAAATAAATTACGTAACATATGGACTTCTATAGTTAAACAAAAATAGTGCACTAACATATGCACGTAATAGAACAGCGAATTTTGAAGATTGAACAGTGCATCTAATCATTTGAAAAAAGTGGTTTTTGAAAGCTCAAACAATCTGAACCGGAGCTCTAAACGACTCCCATTAAATGAAAAAGGATTATCAATTAAGTATATAAAATTGAAGTATAGGGCAAGAAAAATGTTATCAATTATGCAAATTAAACATTTGCAGTGCAATCTGCAAATCAATAAAAATCACTTTTAATTGCTTAATTTTATAAGTTTTTACGATTTTTTGTGGTTTTTAAGATTTTAAAATTATTTAATAAAATATATTTACAACTCTTCGGACCATAACTACATAAATTTCAAGACATTTAGGATCGGTGACATGAAAATCCTTCGAATACTTTTTTCAAAAAGTTACGCCAAAGCCAAAACATTGAAAATGCTATATCTCTCAGTAAAAAGGGCTACAGATATTATATCTTGGGCCATTTTATTAGAAATAGTGTATATTTATAGTATATAATATGGTATAGAGCTGAAACTACATTTTTCTTTATTTTCAGCTGATTTTATACTATCTCGTTTGCCCCAAGCAACTGCTAAATTGAAGGTGTTCATTTAAGCAATGTACCCTACTCTCAATAAGGTGATTACTCATAGATTTGATGAAAAGGTAGACAAGAGTAGTATTATTTGAGTCATATAAATTATCACAATATCAAGTATAATAATGAAACAACAACATAAATTATGGTCATTATAAATTAATATTTAAAAAAAAAACTCGTAACATATACATCTCAATCTGTAAAGTGAAGATAATTAATAATTTATCATTGACTGACTATTTACTATGATGTATACTTGGTACAATATACACAGATGTATATATAGTGACTGAAAAAAACTATACGGTTATACATGTACCCAATCAACTTTTAGTTTGATATTTCCTCACTGGATTGCTGTATGTGATCCGTTACACCAGAAACCGATTTCATTCGTCATTACATTTCTTATTGTCATGATGGTTGGCTCGTTCCTCTGAAAAGATTTTTATCCCCGACCCCACCCACATTTAAGCGCGCCCCAGTACACATTCATACGATCGCTCATACACCGATTCCGACTGAACGTTATTGAAAAAAAAAAAAAAAAAAAAAATACGGCGCGGCTATTTGAACGACAGATTGTATTCGTGGTATATCTATATATACAGATAGGACAGAAACGCGTATCGTTTGAGTGCGGAAATTTTGATAGAGCAGATAAGAAAATAGTTACCACACAATAAGGGATATTATTTCATTAGTCATCTATCAAAGTTTGTCTAATTTTCAAAATTTTCTAATGTACTCCTTTCGTCTATTGACATATTTTGAGGTTAGGAAATCTGTCGTACAAATAGCATCAGCCAAAAAAATCTACGCTTATGCGTGTACCCCATCTACTTTTAGTCTGATATTTCTTCACTGGGTTGCTGTGTGCGATCCGTTACAACAGAAACCGATTTCTTTCATGATTAGATTTCTTATTGTTAAGATGGTTGGTTCATTTTTTTGAAGCTGAAAAAATTGTTATCCTTGTTACCACTTACATTTAAGCGCGCCCAGGTACACATTCATACGAACATGTGCATACACCGATCCCGACTTACCGTTATTTAAAAAATAAAAACTATACGCTTATACGTAAACCCCATCTACTTTCAGTTTAATATTGCTTCGCTAGGTTGCTGTGTGTGATCAGTTACACCAGAAACCGATTTCTTCCTTCATTAGATTTCTTATTGTCATGATGGTTGGTTCATTCTTCTGAAGCTGAAAAGATTTTTATCACGGCCCCCACCCACATTTAACCTCCAGGAGGCCGGGGCTGCCGGGATTTGAGAAAGAGATAAAATAAAACTTTGAAGAACATTTTGCCTACAAATGACCATTAAATGGACCCCACATATGGGTCGACCAAAATGGTGGCCAGATCTGACCCTTTCCGGCCGCCTGAAGGTTAAGCGCGCCCGAGTACGCATTCATACGCACGCTCATACACCGATCCCCCATTACAGATATTTAAAAAAAATATACGCTTACACGTGTACCCCATCAACTTTTAATTTGATATTTCCTCACAAGGTTTGCTGTGTGTGATCCGTTACATATGAAACCGATTTCTTTCTTCATTAGATTTCTCATTGTCATGATGATTAGTTTATTCTTCAGAAGCTGAAAAGATTTTTATCTGCGCCCCCACCTTCATTTAAGCAAGCCCGAAAACACATTCATACGAACGCTCATACACCGAACCCGACTTACCGTTATTTAAAAAAAAAAAAAAAAAAACTATACGCTTATACGTGTACCCCATCTACTTTTAGTTTGATATTTCTTCAGTAAGTTGCTGAGTGTGACCCGATACATCCGAAAACGATTTCTCTCATCGCTAGATTTATTATTGTCATGGTGGTTAGTTCATACCTCTGAAACTGAAAAGAATTTTATCCCCGCCCCTACCCACATTTAAGCGCGCCCGAGTACACATAAATACGAACGCTCATACACAGAACCCGAATTACAGTTATTTAAAAAAATATACCCTAACACGTGTACCCCAGCCACATTTAGTTTGATATTTCCTCACTAAGTTTACTGTGTGTGAATGGTTACATATGAAACCAATTTCTTTCTTCATTAGATTTCTAATGGTCACGATGATTAGTTCATTCCTCTGAAGCTGAAAAGATTTTTATCCCTGTCCCCACCACCTACATTTAAGCGAGCCCGAGTACACATTCATACGAACGCTCATACACCGATACCAACTTACCGTTATTTAAAAAAAAAACTATACGCTTATACGTGTACACCATCTACTTGTAGTTTGATATTTCTTCAGTAGATTGCTGTGTGTGATCCGCTACATCCGAACCCCATTTCTCTCTTCGTTAGATTTATTATTGTCATGATGGTTAGTTCATTCCTCTGAAACTGAAAAGAATTTTATCCCAGCCCCCACCCACATTTAAGCGCGCCCGAGTACACATTCATACGATCGCTCATACACTGATCCCGACTTACCGTTATTTAAAAAAAATTTATTAGACGCTTTTACGTGTAACCCATCTAGTTTTAGTTTGATATTTCTTCACTAGGTTGCTGTGTGTGATCCGTTTCATAAGAAACCGATTTCTTTCTTGATTAGATTTCTTACTGTCTTGATGGTTGGTTCATTCCTTGGAAGCTGAAAAGATTTTTATTCCCTCCCGCACCCACATTTAAACGCGCCCGAGTACACATTAATACGGACGCTAATACACCGATCACGAATTACCATTATTTAAAAAAAAACCATAATCCTATACGTGTAACACATCTAGTTTTAGTTTGATATATGTTCACTAGATTGCTGTGGGTGATACCTTACACCAGTACCCGATTTCTTTCTTAATTAGATATCTTATTGTCATCATGGTTGGTTCATTCTTCGGAAGCTGAGAAGATTTTGATCCCCGCCCCCACCCACATTTAAGCGCGCCCGAGTACGCATTCATACGGACGCTCATACACCGATCCCGAATTACCGTTATTTAAAAAAAAAAATATTATACGCTTCTACGTGTAACCCATCTAGTTTTAGTTTGATATTTCTTCACTAGGTTGCTGTGTGTGATCCGTTTCACAAGAAACCGATTTCTTTCTTGATTAGATTTCTTATTGTCTTCATGGTTGGTTCATTCTTTGGAAGCTGAAAAGATTTTTATTCCCTCCCAAACCCACATTTAAACGCGCCCGAGTACACATTAATACGGACGCTAATACACCGATCACGAATTACCATTATTTAAAAAAAACCATACGCCTATACGTGTACCACATCTAGTTTTAGTTTGATATATGTTCACTAGATTGCTGTGGGTGATCACATACAGCAGTACCCGATTTCTTTCTTCATTAGATATCTTATTGTCATGATGGTTGGTTCATTCTTCGGAAGCTGAAAAGATTTTTATCCCCGCCCCCACCCACATTTAAGCGCGCCCGAGTACGCATTGATACGGACGTTCATACACCGATCAAGAATTACAGTTATTTAAAAAAATATACCCTTAGACGTGAACCCCGGCAACTTTTAGTTTGATATTTCTTCACTAGTTTTGCTGCTTCTGATCCATTACATCTCAGACCGGTTCCTTTCTTGATTAGATTTCTTATTGTCTTGATGGTTGGTTCATTCTTCAGAAGCTGAATAGATTTTTATTCCCTCCCCCACCCACATTTAAACGCGCCAGAGTACACATTAATACGGACGCTCATACACCGATCCCGAATTACAGTTATTTAAAAAAAATATACCCTAGCACATGTACCCCGGCAACTTTTAGTTTGATATTTCCTCACTAGGTTTACTGTGAGTGATTCGTTCCATCTAAAACCGATTTCTTTCTTCATTAGATTGGTAATTGTCTTGATGGTTGGTTCATTCCTCTGAAGCTGAAATGATTTTTATCCCCGCCCCCACCCACATTTAAGCGTGCCCCAGTACATTCATACGATCGCTCATACACCGATACCGACTTATCGTTATTAAAAAAAAAAATTAGACGCTTATACGTGTACCACATCTACTTTTAGTTTGATATTTCTTCACTAGGTTTGCTGGTTGTGATCCATTACATCTGAAACAGGTAAATTACTCAGCTACTAAAAATCATACATCGATATTGACTTTTGTGAAACAAATAAATTCAAATCTGTATAAATGAGATTATTATACAGAAATTTCAGTTTAATTTTTAAGAATAAATTTTTTTAGAAATTTTTACTTTCTCCAGATACATGTGCTGGTAGAAATGTCCGTTAAGTTTATGCTATCTTTTTAAAAAAAATTTCTTTTTGATTTTGAAGGTACTACACATATTTTGAAATCACAGCTTTGAATGGCTAATATTGATTGGGTCAACATCAACTTTATTATAATTCATATATAATATGAATAATATAAGGTTTTGATCCGGAAGCGAAAGGGGCACTTTTGGCCAGGGTATTCCGAAAAATTTATCTAACAGGGTCCTGCTACACGGAGAGAAAATAGTTGCGATAAACGCATAGATTCTAGTCATGCGATTTTCGCGGCTCCTCCTATGATCGGCTCGGAAAGGTTCCATACGATTAACCCATGAGCGTCTGCGCTATTCCCAAAAGTCTATGCTAGAATCGCACGGACCGGTGTCGAATATAGTATGCACAGCGACGCCGTAAAATAGTAAGCCGCTCCACGCGATATTAGCTACTAATTTCTCTCCGTGTAGATGATTATCCTAAGTGTTATTACTATTGCTACAACCCGTCTACTTTTAGTTTGATATTTTTTTACTAGGTTGTTGTGTGTGTTCCGTTACACCAGAAACCAATTTCTTTTTCATTAGATTTCTTATTGTGATGATGGTTTGTGCATTCCTCTAAAGCTAAAAAGACTTTTATCCCCCCCCCTACATTTAAACGCGCTCGCGTAGACATTCATACAAACGCTCATGCACCGATCCCGACTTACAGTTAATTAAAAAAAATATACGCTTACACGTGTACCCCAGCAACTTTTAGTTTGATATTTACTCACTAGGTTTGCTGTGTGTGATCCGTTACATCTGAAACCGATTTCTTTCTTTATTAGATTTCTAACTGTCATGATGATTAGTTAATTCCTCTGAAGCTGAAACGATTTTTATCACTACCCCCACCACACACATTTAAGCACGCCCGCGTACACATTCATATGAATGCCCATACAACAATCCAGAATTACCGAAATTAAAGAAAAAAAAACTATACGCTTATACGTGTACCCCATCTACTTTTAGTTTGATATTTCTTCAGTAGCATGATGTGTGTGATCCGTTACATCCGAAACCGATTTCTTTCTTCGTTAGATTTATTATTGTCATGATGGTTGGTTCGTTTCTCTGAAGCAGAAATGATTATTATCCCTGCTCCCACCCACATTTAAGCGCGCCGCAGTACATTCATACGACCGCTCATACACCGATCCTGACTTACCGTTATTTGAAAAAAAATTAGACGCTTTACGTGTAACCCATCTAGTTTTAGTTTGATATTTCTTCACTAGGTTGCTGTGTGTGATTCGTTACACAAGAAACGGATTTCTTTCTCGATTAAAGTTCTTATTGTCTTGATGGTTGGTTCATTCTTTGGAAACTGAAAAGATTTTTATTCCCTCCCGCCCCCACATTTAAGCCCGCCCGAGTACGCATTAATACGGACTCTCATACACCGATCATGAATTACCATTACTTAAAAAAAAGCATACGCCTATACGTGTACCACATCTAGTTTTAGTTTGATATATGTTCACTAGATTGCTGTGGGTGATCACTTACACCAGTAACCGATTTCTTTCTTCAATAGATATCTTATTGTCATGATGGTTGGTTCATTCTTCGGAAGCTGAAAAGATTTTTATCCCCGCCCCCACCCACATTTAAGTGCCCCGAGTACGCATTCATACGGACGCTCATACAACGATGCCGAATTACAGTTATTTAAAAAAATATACCCTTACACCTGTACCCCAGCAACTTTTAGTTTGATATCTCCCCACTAGGTTTACTCTGTATGATCCGTTAAATCTGAAACCGATTTCTTTCTTCATTAGATTTCGAATTGTCATGATCATTAGTTCATTCCACTGAGGCTGAAAAGATTTTTATCTCTGCGCCCACCACCGACATTCAAGGGCGCCCGCGTACACATTCATACGAACACTCAAGCAATACAGACTTACCGTAATTAAAAAAAAGAAAACTATACACTTATACGTGTACCCTATCTACTTATAGTTTAATATTTTTTAACTAGGTTTTCTGGTTGTGATCCATTACATCTGAAACCGATTTCTTTCATCGTTAGATTTATTATTGTCATGATGGTTGGTTCATTCCTCTGGAACTGAAAGAATTTTATTCCCGCCCACACACATTTAAACGCGCCCCAGTCCACATACATACGAATGCACATACACCGATCCCGAATTACAGTTACTTAAAAAAAATATACCCTTACACGTGAACCCCAGCAATTTTTAGTTTGATATTTCCTCACTAGGTTTACTGTGTGTGATTGGTTACATTTGAAACCGATTACGTTCTTTATTAGATTTCTAATTGTCATGATGATCAGTTCATTCCTCTGAGGCTGAAAAGATTTTTATCCCTGCCCCCACCACCCACATTAAAGAGCGCCCGCGTACACATTCATACCAACGCTCATACAACAATCCAAACTTACCGTAATTAAAAAAAAGAAAACTATACACTTATACGTGAACCCCATCTACTTTTAGTTTGATATATCTTCACTAGGTTTACTGGTTGTGATGCATTACATCTGAAACCGGTTCCTTTCTTCGTTAGATTTCATATTGTCATGATGGTTGGTGCATTCCTCTGAAGATGAATAGATTTTTATCCCTGCCCCCACCACCCACATTTAAGCGCGCCCCAGCACACATACATACGAACACTCATATACCGATCTCTACTTACCGTTATATAAGAAGAAAAACTATACGCCTATACGAGTACCCAATCTACTTTTACTTTGATATTTCTTCAGTAGGTTGCTGTGTGTGATCCGTTACATCGGAAACCGATTTCTCACTTCGTTAGATTTATTACTGTCATGATGATTAGTTCATTCCTCTGAATCTGAAATGAATTTTATGCCTGCCCCACCACCGACATTCAAGCGAGCCCATGTACACATTCATACAAACGCTCATACAACAATCCAGACTTACCGAAATTAATAAAAAAAACTTTACGCTTATACGTATAACACATCTACTTTTAGTTTGATATTTCTTCAGTAGGTTGCTGGGTGTGATCCGTCACATGCGAAACCGATTTCTTTCTTCGTTAGATTTATTGTTGTCATGATGGTGTCATTCCTCTGAAGCTGAAAAGATTTTTATCACGGCACCCACCGACATTTAACCTCCAGGGGGCCGGGGATGCCGGGATTTAAGAAAGAGATAAAATAAAACTTTGAAGAACATTTTGCCTACAAATGATCTTTAAATGGACCTCACATATGGGTCGACCAATATGGTGGCCAGATCTGACCCTTTCCGGCCGTCTGAAGGTTAATCGCGCCCGAGTACGCATTCATACGGACGCTCATACACCAATCCCAAATTACAGTTATTTAAAAAAAATATACGCTTATACGTGTAACCCATCAACTTTTAGTTTGATATTTCCTCACTAGGTTTACTTTGTGTGATCCATTACATCTTATACCGATTTCTTTCTTCATTAGATTTCTAATTGTCATGATGATTAGTTCATTCCTCTGAAGCTAAGAAGTTTCTTATCCCTACGGCCACCACCTACATTCAAGCGAGCCCACGTACACATTCATACGAACGCTCATACAACAATCCAGACTTACCTAAATTAATAAAAAAAACTTTGCGCTTTTACGTATAACACATCTACTTTTAGTTTGATATTTCTACAGTAGGTTGCTGAGTGTGATCCGTTACATCCGAAACCGATTTCTCTCTTCGTTAGATTTATTATTATCATGATGGTTAGTTCATAACTCTGAAACTGAAAAGAATTTTATCCACGCCCCTACCCACATTTAAGCGCGACCTAGTACACATCCATACGGACGCTCATACGCCGATCACGAATTACAGTTAATTAAGAAAAATATACGCTTACACGTGTACCCCAGCAACTTTTAGTTTGATATTTCCTCACTAGGTTTGCTGTGTGTGATCCGTTACATCTGAAACCGATTTGTTCCTCCATTAGATTTCTGATTGTCATGATCATTAGTTCATTCCTCTGAGGCTGAAAAGAATTTTATCCCTGCCCTCACCGCCCACATTCAAGCGCGCCAGCGTACACATTCATACGAACGCTCATACAACAATCCAGACTTACCGTAATTAAAAAAAAAAAAACTATACGCTTTTACGTGTACCCCATCCACTTTCAGTTTGATACTTCTTCACTAGGTTTGCTCGTTGTGATCCCTTACATCTGAAACCGGTTCCATTCTTCATTAGATTTCTTATTGTCATGATGGTTGGTTCATTCCTCTGAAGATGAAAAGATTTTTATCCCTGCCCCCACATCGCACATTTATGCGCGCCCGCGTTCACATTCATACGGGCGCTCATACAACAATCCAGACTTACCGAAATTATTAAAAAAAACTTTACGCTTATACGTAAAACCCATCTACTTTTAGTTTGATATTTCTTCAGTAGGTTTACTGTGTGTGATTGTTACATCTGAAACCGATTTCTTTCTACATTAGATTTCTAATTGTCATGATGATCAGTACATTCCTCTGAGGCTGAAAAGATTTTTATCCCTGCCCCCATCACCCACAGTCAAGCGCGCGCGTGTACACATTCATACGAACGCTCATACAACAATCCAGACTTGCCGAAATTAATAAAAAAAACATTACGCTTATACGTATAACACATCTACTTTTAGTTTGATATTTCTTCAGTAGGTTGCTGTGTGTGATCCGTTACATCAGAAACTGATTTCTTTCTTCGTTAGATTCATTATTGTCATGATGGTGGGCTCATTCCTATGAAGCTGAAAAGATTTTAAACCCCGCCCCCACTCACATTTATGTGAGCCACAGCACACATTCATACGGTCGCTCATACACCAATCCCGACTTACCGTTAGTTAAAAAAAATATACGCTTACACGTGTACCCCAGCAACTTTTAGTTTGATATTTCCTCACTAGGTTTGCTGTGTAAGATCCTTTATCCGAAACCGATTTATTTCTTCATTAGATTTCTAATTGTCATGATGATCAGTTCATTTCTCTGAGGCTGAAAAGATTTTTATCCCCGCCCCCACCCACATTTAAGCGCGCCAGAGAACGCATTCATACGGACGCTCATACACCGATCCCGAATTACAGTTATTTAAAAAAAATATACGCTTACACGTGTACCCCAGCAACTTTTAGTTTGATATTTACTCAATAGGTTTGCTGTGTGTGATCCGTTATATCTGAAACCGATTTCTTTCTTCATTAGATTTCTAATTGTCATCATTATTAGTTCATTCCTCTGAAGCTGAAAAGATTCTTATCCCTGCCCCCACCACCCACATTCAAGCGCGCCCGCGTACATATTCATAGGAATGCTAATACAACAATCCAGACTTACCGAAATTAATAAAAAAAAATTACGCTTATACGTATCACCCATCTACTTTTAGTTTGATATTTCTTCAGTAGGTTGCTGTGTGTGATCCGTGACATCAGAAACCGAATTATTTCTTCGTTAGATTCATTATTGTCATGATGGTGGGTTCATTCCTATGAAGCTGAAAAGATTTTTATCCCTGCCCCCAACACCCACATTTATACGCGCCCGCGTATACATTCATACGAACGCTCATACAACAATCCAGACTTACCGTTATTTAAAAAAAAAACATTACGCTTATACGTATAACCCATCTACATTTAGTTTGATAATTCTTCAGTAGGTTGCTGAGTATGATCCCTTACATCCGAAACTGATTTCACTCTTCGTTAGATTTATTATTGTCATGATGGTTATTTCATACCTCTGAAACTGAAAAGAATTTTATCCCCGCCCCCACCCACATTTATACGCGCCACAGCACACATTCATACGGTCGCTCATACACCAATCCCGACTTACCGTTAGTTAAAATATACGCTTACACGTGTACCCCAGCCACTTTTAGTTTGATATTTCCTCACTAGGTTTGCTGTGTGTGATCCGTTACATCCGAAACCGATTTCTTTCTTCATTAGATTTCTAATTGTCATGATGATCAGTTCATTCCTCTGAGGCTGAAAAGATTTTTATCCCTGTCCCCACCACCCACATTCAAGCGCGCCCGCGTACACATTCAGACCAATGCTCATACAACAATCCAGACGTACCGTAATTTAAAAAAAGAAAACTATACGGTTATACGTGTACCCCATCTACTTTTAGTTTGATATTTCTTCAGTACGTTGCTGTGTGTGATCCGCTACATCCAAAACCGATTTCTCACTTCGTTAGATTTATTATTGTCATGATGATTAGTTCATCCCTCTGAAACTGAAAAGAATTTTATGTCCGCCGCCACACACATTTAAGCGCCCGAGTACACATTCATACAGACGCTCATACGCCGATCCCGAATTACAGTTAATTAAAAAACATATACGCTTACACGTGTACCCCAGCAACTTTTAGTTTGCTATTTCCTCACTAGGTTTGCTGAGTGTGATCCGTTACATCTGAAACCGATTTCTTTCTTCATTAGATTTCTAATTGTCATGATAATTAGTTCATTCCTCTGAAGCTGAAAAGATTCTTATCCCTGCCGCCACCACCCACATTCAAGCGAGCCCACGTACACATTCATACGAACGCTCATACAACAATCCAGACTTACCGAAATTAATAAAAAAAACTTTACGCTTATACGTATAACACATCTACTTTTAGTTTGATATTTCTACAGTAGGTTGCTGAGTGTGTTCCGTTACATCCAAAACCGATTTCTCTCTTCGTTAGATCTATTATTTTCATGATGGTTAGTTCATACCTCTGAAACTGAAAAGAATATTATCCACGCCCCAACCCACATTTAAGCGCGCCCGAGTACACAGCCATACGGATGCTCATACGCCGATCACGAATTACAGTTAATTAAGAAAAATATAAGCTTACACGTGTACCCCAGCAACATTTAGTTTGATATTTCCTCACTAGGTTTGCTGAGTTGTGATCCGTTACATCTGCAACCGATTTCTTTCTCCATTAGATTTCTGATTGTCATGACCATTAGTTCATTCCTCTGAGGCTGAAAAGAATTTTATCCCTGCCCCCACCACCCACATTCAAGCGCGCCAGCGTACACATTCATACGAACGCTCTTACAACAATCCAGACTTACCGTAATTAAAAAAAAAAACTATACGCTTATACTTCTACCCCATCTACTTTTAGTTTGATACTTCTTCACTAGGTTGGCTGGTGGTTAAGCCTTACATCTGAAACCGGTTCCATTCTTCATTAGATTTCCTATTGTCATGATGGTTGGTTCATTCCTCTGAAGATGAAAAGATTTTTATGCCTGCCCCCACCACCCACATTTAAACGCGCCCCAGTATACATACATAAGAAAGCTCATACACCGATGCCGAATTACAGTTATTTAAAAAAACTATACGCTTATACGTGTACCCCATCTACTTTTAGTTTGATATTTCTTCATTAGGTTTACTGTGTGTGATTGTTACATCTGAAACCGATTTCATTCTTCGTTAGATTCATTATTGTCATGATGGTGGGTTCATTCCTATGAAGCTGAAAAGATTTTAAACCCCGCCCCCACCCACATTTATGCGAGCCACAGTACACATTCATACGGTCGCTCATACACCAATCCCGACTTACCGTTAGTTAAAAAAAATATACGCTTACACGTGTACCCCAGCAACTTTTAGTTTGATATTTCCTCACTAGGTTTGCTGCGTAAGATCCTTTATCCGACACCGATTTATTTCTTCATTAGATTTCTAATTGTCATGATGATCAGTTCATTCCTCTGAGGCTGAAAAGATTTTTATCCCTGCCCCCACCCACATTTAAGCGCGCCCGAGTACAGATTCATACAGAGGCTCATACGCCGATCCCGAATTACAGTTAATTAAAAAAATATACGCTTACACGTGTACACCAGCAACTTTTAGTTTGATATTTACTCACTAGGTTTGCTGTGTGTGATCCGTTATATCTGAAACCGATTTCTTTCTTCATTAGATTTCTAATTGTCATCATTATTAGTTCATTCCTCTGAAGCTGAAAAGATTCTTATCCCTGCCCCCACCACCGACACTCAAGCGAGCCCACGTACACATTCATACGAACGCTCATACAACAATCCAGACTTACCGAAATTAAAAAAAAGAAAACTATACAGTGATACGTGTACCCCATCTACTTTTAGTTTGATATTTCTTCAGTAGGTTGCTGTGTGTGATCCGCTACATCCAAAACCGATATCTCACTTCGTTAGATTTATTATTGTCATGATGGTTATTTCATACCTCTGAAACTGAAAAGAATTTTAACCCCGCCCCCACCCACATTTAAGCGCGCCCGTGTACACATTCATACCAATGCTCATACAACAATCCAGACGTACCGTAATTTAAAAAAAGAAAACTATACGGTTATACGTGTACCCCATCTACTTTTAGTTTGATATTTCTTCAGTAGGTTGCTGTGTGCGATCCGCTACATCCAAAACCGATTTCTCACTTCGTTAGATTTATTATTGTCATGATGATTAGTTCATCCCTCTGAAACTGAAAAGAATTTTATGTCCGCCGCCACCCACATTTAAGCGCGCCCGAGTACACATTCATACAGACGCTCATACGCCGATCCCGAATTACAGTTAATTAAAAAAAATATACGCTTACACGTGTACCCCAGCAACTTTTAGTTTGATATTTACTCACTAGGTTTGCTGTGTGTGATCCGTTATATCTGAAACCGATTTCTTTCTTCATTAGATTTCTAATTGTCATCATTATTAGTTCATTCCTCTGAAGCTGAAAAGATTCTTATCCCTGCCCCCACCACCCACACTCAAGCGAGCCCACGTACACATTTATACGAACGCTCATACAACAATCCAGACTTACCGAACTTAATAAAAAAAACTTTACGCTTTTACGTATAACACATCTACTTTTAGATTGATGTTTCTTCAGTAGATTGCTGGGTGTGATCCGTCACATCCGAAACCGATTTCTTTCTTCGTTAGATTTATTATTGTCATGATGGTGTGTTCATTCCTCTGAAGCTGAAAAGATTTTTATCACGGCCCCCACCCACATTTAACCTCCAGGAGGCCGGGGCTGCCGGGATTTAAGAAAGAGATAAAATAAAACTTTGAAGAACATTTTGCCTACAAATGATCTTTAAATGGACCTCACATATGGGTCGACCAATATGGTGGCCAGATCTGACCCTTTCCGGCCGTCTGAAGGTTAATCGCGCCCGAGTACGCATTCATACGGACGCTCATACACCAATCCCGAATTACAGTTATTTAAAAAAAATATACGCTTATACGTGTAACCCATCAACTTTTAGTTTGATATTTCCTCACTAGGTTTGCTGTGTGTGATCCATTACATCTTATAACGATTTCTTTCTTCATTAGATTTCTAATTGTCATGATGATTAGTTCATTCCTCTGAAGCTAAGAAGATTCTTATCCCTGCCGCCACCACCTACATTCAAGCGAGCCCACGTACACATTCATACGAACGCTCATACAACAATCCAGACTTACCTAAATTAATAAAAAAAACTTTGCGCTTTTACGTATAACACATCTACTTTTAGTTTGATATTTCTACAGTAGGTTGCTGAGTGTGTTCCGTTACATCCGAAACCGATTTCTCTCTTCGTTAGATCTATTATTTTCATGATGGTTAGTTCATACCTCTGAAACTGAAAAGAATTTTATCCACGCCCCAACCCACATTTAAACGCGCCCGAGTACACAGCCATACGGACGCTCATACGCCGATCACGAATTACAGTTAATTAAGAAAAATATACGCTTACACGTGTACGCCAGCAACATTTAGTTTGATATTTCCTCACAAGGTTTGCTGAGTTGTGATCCGTTAAATCTGAAACCGATTTCTTTCTCCACTAGATTTCTGATTGTCATGATCATTAGTTCATTCCTCTGAGGCTGAAAAGAATTTTATCCCTGCCCCCACCACCCACATTCAAGCGCGCCAGCGTACACATTCATACGAACGCTCTTACAACAATCCAGACTTACCGTAATTAAAAAAAAAACTATACGCTTATACTTCTACCCCATCTACTTTTAGTTTGATACTTCTTCACTAGGTTTGCTGGTGGTTAACCCTTACATCTGAAACCGGTTCCATTCTTCATTAGATTTCCTATTGTCATGATGGTTGGTTCATTCCTCTGAAGATGAAAAGATTTTTATGCCTGCCCCCACCACCCACATTTAAACGCGCCCCAGTACACATACATCAGAACGCTCATACACCGGTCCCGAATTACAGTTATTTAAAAAAACTATACGCTTATACGTGTACGCCATCTACTTTTAGTTTGATACTTCTTCACTAGGTTTGCTGGTTGTTAACCCTTACATCTGAAACCGGTCCCATTCTTCATTAGATTTCTTATTGTCATGATGGTTGGTTCATTCCTCTGAAGATGAAAAGATTTTTATCCCTGCCCCCACATCCCACATTTATGCGCGCCCGCGTTCACATTCATACGAGCGCTCATACAACAATCCAGACTTACCGAAATTATTAAAAAAAACTTTACGCTTATTCGTAAAACCCATCTACTTTTAGTTTGATATTTCTTCATTAGGTTTACTGTGTGTGATTGTTACATCTGAAACCGATTTCTTTCTTCGTTAGATTCATTATTGTCATGATGGTGGGTTCATTCCTATGAAGCTGAAAAGATTTTAAACCCCGCCCCCACCCACATTTATGCGAGCCACAGTACACATTCATACGGTCGCTCATACACCAATCCCGACTTACCGAAATTAATAAAAAAAACATTACGCTTATACGTATAACACATCTACTTTTAGTTTGATATTTCTTCAGTAGGTTGCTGTGTGTGATCCGTTACATCAAAAACTGATTTCTTTCTTCATTAGATTCATTATTGTCATGATGGTGGGTTCATTCCTATGAAGCTGAAAAGATTTTAAACCCCGCCCCCACCCACATTTATGCGCGCCACAGCACACATTCATACGGTCGCTCATACACCAATCCCGACTTACCGTTAGTTAAAAAAAATATACGCTTACACGTGTACCCCAGCAACTTTTAGTTTGATATTTCCTCACTAGGTTTGCTGTGTAAGATCCTTTATCCGAAACCGTTTATTTCTTCATTAGATTTCTAATTGTGATGATGATCAGTTCATTCCTCTGAGGCTGAAAAGATTTTTATCCCTGCCCCCACCCACATTTAAGCGCGCCCGAGTACACATCCATACGGACGCTCATACGCCGACCACGAATTACAATTAATTAAGAAAAATATACGCTTACACGTGTACCCCAGCAACTTTTAGTTTGATATTTCCTCACTAGGTTTGCTAAGTGTGATCCGTTACATCTGAAACCAATTTCTCTCTTCGTTAGATTTATTATTGTCATGATGGTTAGTTCATACCTCTGAAGATGAAAAGATTTTTATCCCTGCCTCCACCACCCACATTTTAGCGCGCCCCAGTACACATACATACGAACGCTCATACACCGATTCCAAATTACAGTTATTTAAAAAAATATACCCTAACACGTGTACCCCAGCAACTTTTAGTTTAATATTTCCTCACTAGGTTTACTGTGTGTGATTGGTTACATCTGAAACCGATTTATTTCTATATGCATACGAAAAATTTTCATTTTGATTTAGAAGATACTACGTATATTCTAAAAACATAGCTTTTACCGGCTAATATTGATTGGGTCAACATTAACTTTATTATTGCTTCCTCCTAGAGGAAGCTTTGTTATAGTAAATTTTTGAGTTGTTGTAAAAACATGTTATAATTGTGTTCCGAGGTGTTAGGAATCAAAATACATGATTTTTGAAAAATGTCTGTATGGATGTGTGTGTGTGTGTGTGTGCGTGTGTGTGTTTGTGTGTGTGTGTGTTTGTGTGTGTGTGTGTGTGTGTGTGTGAGTGTGTGTGTGTGTACGCCTGGATCTCAGCTTCTACTCGGTCGAGTTTGACCGGGCAGGTCTCATTTTTTTCGTTTTTTTTTCGTGATGGCGTGTCAAAAATCCGTTTTTTGATTGGGGCGATACGTATTTGTTTTTTTTCAAATTTTCGATTTTCTCAAAACTGTTTTTTGATTTTTTTTTAATGATAGGATCGAGTTATTCGAATCTGATGGGTAGCGTTCGAAAGAGAATTAAAATACCTATATTTTCTAAAAAAAAAAATAAGTTTCTAGCTATCACAGTTCTTTTGTTATTAACAAAAACGTGTTTTTTTTAGAAGCTTATAACTCCTAAAGTTAACGGTCAATTTTTTTGAGAATAATCATGATAATACAGAATATAAATAGCTACATCGATATTGACTTTTGTGAAACAAATAAATTCAAATCTGTATAAATGAGATTATTATACAGAAATTTCTGTTTAATTTTTAAGAATAAATTTTTTTAGAAATTTTTACTTTCTCCAGATACATGTGCTGGTAGAAATGCCCGTTAAGTTTCTTCCATCTTAATACAATAATGTATTTAGTCATCACAACGAATCATTTTTCTTATAGAACTTTATTGTCCTACGTTTCGGAAACGTCAAGTTTCCCTTATTCAAGGACTCTAAAACCCGTACAGAAATTTACAATTATTTACAAAATTATTAAAATTATTTACATGTTAATAACAATAAACTATTCCTTTTTACTTACAAGTTGTGACAAGGACAAAATAAGAACGTAATCCGAGGAAGCTAACTAATGTCCACACTAAAAAAATTATTATACAACAATAAGTCAAAATTTATTTCTTCACAAACACTTGTCTAAAAACGGACAACTTACTGGAACTACAAGAGATCCCTCACTTCTGATGTAAGAGGAGGAACGCGGAGTGTTAATACGTTCTCACTCTAATGTCAGGTGGATGTGACTAAATTTCCAAAATTTTCGCGAAGCCAAGAATAATGCCCTAACGAATTATGTATGTATGTGTGTCTCGAACTTACCGAGGAGGGGGAAGGCCCGGCGGATATCGGGAAAGACAGAAGCGACGAAAGAGCAAAAGCCATCAAGGTGGGATAGTAAATGTGTAATGAACAAGGAGGGGACATACCTATGTGACTGTACAAGATTGGTAGAATATTATTGCTAGAAAAGAAATTTAACTAATAGATTTGGAACGAATTTTTTACTTGGGAGGTTTTAGTAGATTAATTGAGTCTTTATAGGATTGTTTTAAAAAATTAGTGTCTTCTGTTCTATTTAACGTATTGTCGAAATAATGTATGTGTATCATTTCTGAAAATCTTCTTGTATAATTGTTTTTAACATTGTCAATTATTTTTATATTTTCAAAATTGTAATCATGTTCTGTCTCTTCTTTGTGTAAGAAGAGAGGCGAACTTTCATCTTTGCTTTTTATACAATACTGGTGTTCGTCTTGTCGTTTTTTTAAGGGCCTAGGTGTCATAGCTGCGTAAGTGGAGTCGCAATCTTTACAGTCTATTTTGTACACCACGTTGTTAATGTCACCCCTATCCAATCTGTCCTTTCCCAATCTAATATTCATTAAATTTATTAGTAGCTTTGTTAATCAAAGAAATATTATGTTTGCGCATAGTAGATTTTAGTTTATTATTGATTGTATGGTGAAACGGAAAAACGGGCAATATTTTTATTAAGAAAATTTTCATTATTATTGTTATGCTCATTGTTAGGAGGAGTACGAAGCGGTAAATTGCGATAATTAAAGTGATGTAGGCGTTTATTAATAAATTTTTCAATAATTTTCGTGGGGTAATAATTAGCTAAGAGGAAATTCTTAATCGTCTAAATATTAGATTGGTGAAAAGACAGGTGGGACAAGAGGATGGCTTTATCAACTTAATTATAAATGATCGCTGTTTTTTGTGAAAAAGGGTGATGAGAGTGGAAATTGATATATCTGCCCGAAGCCGTGGTTTTTCTGTACCAGTTAGTGATGGGGGGAGAATCAATTTTACGGATAATTTCTAAGTCTAAAAAACTAATTTTGTTCTGATTTTCTATTTCACATGTAAATTTTAAATGTTCGTTGAAGTTTATTTATCCGTAAAATTGATTCTCCCCCCATCACTAACTGGTACAGAAAAACCACAGCTCCGGGCAGATATATCAATTTCCACTCTCATCACCCTTTTTCACAAAAAACAGCGATCATTTATAATTTAGTTGATAAAGCCATCCTCTTGTCCCACCCGTCTTTTCACCAATCTAATATGTCGACGATTAAGAATTTCCTCTTAGCTAATGATTACCCCTTGAAATTTATTGAAAAATTTATTAATAAACGCCTATATCACATAAATTATCGCAATTTACCGCTTCGTACTTCTCCTAACAATGAACATAACAATAATAATGAAAATTTTCTTAATCAAAATATTGCCTGTTTTCCTTTTCACAATACAATCAATAATAAACTAAAATCTACTCTGCGCAAACATAATATTTCTTTGATTAACAAAACTACTAATAAACTTAATAAATATATTAGATTGGGAAAGGACGGATTGGATAGGGGTGACATTAACAACATGGTATACAAAATAGACTGTAAAGATTGCGACCCCACTTACGTAGGTATGACATCTAGGCCCTTAAAAAAACGACAATACGAACACCAGTATTGTATAAAAAACAAAGATGAACGTCCTCCTCTCTTCTTACACAAAGAAGAGACAGGACATGATTTCAATTTTGAAAATATAAAAATAATTGACAATGTTAAAAACAATTATACAAGAAGATTTTCAGAAATGTTACACATACATTATTTCGACAATACGTTAAATAGAACAGAAGACACTAATTTTTTAAAACAATCCTATAAAGACTCAATTAATCTACTAAAACCTCCCAAGGAAAAAATTCGTTCCAAATCGATAAGTTAAATTTCTTTTCTAGCAATAATATTCTACCAATCTTGTACAGTCACATAGGTATGTCCCCTCCCTGTTCATTACACATTTACTATCCCACCTTGATGGCTTTTGCTCTTTCGTCGCTTCTGTCTTTTCCGATATCCGCTTGGCTTTCCCCCTCCTCCGTAAGTTTGAGACACACATACATACTTCGTTAGGGCATTATTCTCGGCTTCGCGAAAATTTTGGAAATTTAGTAACATCCACCTGACATTAGAGTGAGGACGCATTAACACTCCGCGTTCCTCCTCTTACATCCGAAGCGAGGGATCTCTTGTAGTTCTAGTAAGTTGTCCTTTTCTAGACAAGTGTTTGTGAAGAAATAAATTTTAACTTATTGTTGTATAATAATTTTTTTAGTGTGGACATTAGTTAGCTTCCTCGGGTTACGTACTTGTTTGTTCTTGTCACAACTTGAAAGTAAAAAGTAATAGTTTATTGTGATTAACATGTAAATAATTTTAATAGTTTTGTAAATAATTCTAAATTTCTGTACGGGTTTTAGAGCCCTTGAATAAGGGAAACTTGACGTTTCCGAAACGTAGGACAATAAAGTTCTATAAGAAAAATGACTCGTTGAGACGACAAAATTCATTATTGTATTTAGAAATTCCATGCACGAGTATTAAAGTCTTCTATCTTAATTTCCTCCATCTTTTTAAAAAAATTGTCATTTTGATTTTGAAGGTACTACACATATTTTGAAATCATAGCTTTGGACGGCTAATATTGATTAGGTCAATATTAACTTTATTATAATTCATATTGTAACGGGCAAAAAGCTGTCCTCGATGCGCTATATCTCAACGCGGACTTGCCGATGAACGGCGCAGCAATTGACAGGCGCGAGCACTTACTCGTACCAACCCTCGATGATTAGCGGCCCGTCCGCTCCGTGCTGTTGCTCGCCGTCGGCTGCTTTCAGCAGCAGCCTCGCCTTTTCGCTCCGTTACAACGCGCGACTTCGTCGTCGCGCACTCTCTCCAGCGTGCTGCCCCAGCTGCTCAGTTATCACGCGAGTACTACGTACTCGCGACCGCGGAGGCCGGCGGTATTCTTCACCGTGCCACCGAATAGGGAATTGAAATTAGGCTGCGTGAAATAATACGCGAACAAATAAAAGCAACGAATAATCTTTATTGGAGCCCTAGAGGCTGTTCACTATTTACACGCGCGGCGCGTACTCTAGGTACGCGCCGACTCGGGTGGTGCGCCCGCGCACGCGAAGTACGTGTGTACGCGGTCGCACACACGTACGCGCAAAAGCGACTCGCGCCGACGTAGGCCGATCGCCGCGCGCGATCGACTCTCGCGCGCGCATCGGCGGCCTTGCTCGCTCGCGCGGGTCTCGCTCCCCGGACGCTCGTCGTCCGCGGGGGGAGGCACGCGATCGCCTGGCCAGGACTTACCTCCGTCGCCTATAGTCAGGGCTTGATCGGACCCTCTTGGCGTTGTCGGCTGCCGTGTCCTGCGGCGTCTCTCTCTCTCTCTCTCTCCCCTCTTCTCTCGGCCGTGGGGCTCTCGCTCTCTCTCTCGCTCCCGCGAGTCGGCTCGGCCGTAGCTGACTTCGGCCGCGATGCTCCCTTCCTCTCTCACTTGCGCTCTCGGCCGCGGTTGAGCGTGGCTCTCTCTCCCTCTCTCAACCACGAGGGAACGCGACTCTCGGCTCCGTGCTGCGTCTCTCTCTCCTTCGCTGCACTATTGCACCGCTCGTTGCGGCGTCTCTCTCTCTCCCTCTCGTGCACTACACTCTGACTCTCCAAGTCTTCGCGCACGGGGGACGAGCAGCTGCCTTAGCTACGGCAGAAGTGATACTGCCGGGCTCTGTCTCTCGCTCTCCTTCCCCCTCGCGCAAGGTTGTCGCGAGTTTTCATTTCGGGGCTCATTTGTGTTGTAGTTGCGCTCGGTACTTTTCACACAGCTACACGTGCGAGCAACTACACACGCAAGCCCCCGGAGTCATACGAGGACAAGCCCGACTCTACTTGCGAATCCTCATGCCGCAATTGTCGGCCTTGCCTTCTCCAAGGCCGCAGTATGTTTATGTTTTCGGTCAAGTACCTGTGTGTATACCGTGCGTCGGAGATCGGCTCGATCCGAGCCCCGTGTTTGCGCACATACACACACACAGACGCGCCGGCCGTTACACCTCCCGTCCAGACGCGGACTATACCCTGGATAGTCTGCTCTGCATTCTTGAATCCCTTACACGGGAGTGCGTCGGCTATCTCCCCGGAGAGATATCGCAGGACTCGAACTTCCATCCGTTCCTGCCTCGAACCGATTTATCTCCCTCTCCTTTCCGTCGTTGCCCTCGGAACTTCCGCGTGTTCTATAGGGCTTTCGGGGGTTTCTCGGATTCCTCCTCCTGCCGTCCTTATCGCGACGCGAACCGATCCGCGCGGGCGTCCCCGGGGACGCTTTCACCCGATCGCATGACGCTCGCTGCTCGGCGGCGCTCCGCCGACTTTCGGTGGGTCGCTCTTCACCGGTCGATCTCTCGGCGGTCGCGATCTCTCATGCTTGAACGGCTCCTTCGTCTCTTGGAGGGGACGTCTCGTTGTTCCAGGGGGAAATGCCCCCTTCTTCTGATTCATACGATGGAAGGATTCGTCTCCCTCGCTCCGTACCCGACCCGTCAGTGTTCACAAGTTGACTGCGTGTCGTCAGCAGACGAGCTCGTTTACCGAGGGCCTCTCGTTCGATTCGGGCACTCTCGGCGAATGTGACCAGGCACCCGGCAGTCCCAGCACTTCCACGGCCCGTACGCTGCCGCCCTCATGCCGACTGTTCCGTCGGAGCCTGTGCCTGCTCGGTCGTCGGTGTTTGTCCCGCTACTCGAGCTGAACGGGCCGCTGCTATCCGAGCTCTCCTTCCGATATCGCCGAAATTATCTGTTCTTCTTCTTCTTTTTCTGGCTCTCTGGCGATTCAGTCCGAGACGCAGACGTCTCTGATGAAGAGGCTGACAGCGCGTATCCGGAGCTGATCTGCTTCATCCCTTCCAAAATCATTTGGGAGAAGCGCTTCAGCACCTCGTCCAGTGTTTCATTGCTCTGGGGGGAAGGTACCGGCGGCGGCTCCTTGTCCTCAACCGCCGCTCTCTTCTCCCATAACGGTGCCGCTTTGGGTGCCCTGTGCGCTAACTCAAAGTAAACACGAGCATCTGATGGAGGCGGGGGCTTATAACGCTTTTCGGCGTGCCCCGGTAACTCGGCCTCCCCCGCTGTGTCGGATAGCGTATCGACATCGGCGAATTCCCCTCGTTTAACCCGCTGCTGCAGCCGTGGCATCGTATTTCGACAAAACGTTCCCAGCTGGGTTTCGAGGGGCGGTGGTGGCTCCATCTTACTCATCATTGCCTCGGGGCAGGTGATGAAGTCACGCACCGAACCGTCGGGTCCTTGGGTGCGCATCGCCGCCTCGTGGGCTAAGCTCGTGGTGGAACCGGTCTTTCACGCCGACCCATCGACGAATTTTCCGACGAAATTCATTCCACGTGGACCAACCCTGTCTATGGGAACGGACCCACACCCCGGCCACCCCGACGAAGAGTTCGGGCAGAGCACTTAATTTCTCGTCTTCCGGGAGCTTCGCCAAGGCCCATCTCTCTTCGACTCTATCGAGGAACAAGTCGATATCTTCCTCTCGATCTCCGGCGAACCTCATTCCCCAACGTCGAACTATTTGACCGACATCCCTTGGTGTTCCGCCGGTCGTATCTTTGACGTTGTGTTTCGCCGTCAGCAACGTCGCATCCCGCGAATCGCGCCGTTGCTCAGAATCGGAAGTGTTTCGCACTCGATTCTGAGCTCCCCCCCTCTCCAGGCATCGCCGAGGCTCATTCGGCGCGGGAGCCGGATGGGTGGCGACGGTGATATTCTATCACCGGGGGATGGTTGCTGTATCCTGACTCTTCTTATCGTTCTTCCATCTTGTCCGGAGTTCCTCGCTGCAGTTTCTTCTTCCTCTGGCAGACAAGTGGGCGTCGAGTTTGCCGAATCGTCGTGATTGGCTTCTCCACCTGTCCCGACGAGCTCTGTCGTGTCACTCGTCGGAGGGGTTGTTGACTTGCCAGTCAATGTCCGGAGGGTCTCTTCTATCCTCCGCAATATGGCTTCCATTCTCTCGACATATGCTGCCCACTCGTTCGGGACTTGAACTGTCGTACCGTCCGCCATCGTAATCGTGTGCGTTGTGCCATTTTCCAATTGACGTCCGGTACTCTCCTCAGCCTCGGTCGAGTCGCCCTCAACTTGTGCACCTGGGGCATCCGCTGCCCGTACAGTGCTTCGCTCGAGGCACTGTGCTTCTGTCGCGTCCGACTTCAGTATCTCGATTGGATGCGGCTTGTCACTGGTGGAGATCACGTGATCCATGAACGCTTCACGTGCGTTCATGCGCTCCAACAGTGTCGAATCCTCATCATCGGCGACTAACCCCGCAAAATCCCTGGGATCGTAGTCGCCGCAAAGTCACCGGCTGAGGCGGATCAATCTCGTGAACAGTCTGCCATCCATTCTTAAACCGAGGACTTGCGTGTATTGCTGTAGCTCTTCCTCGCTGAGGCACTTACACCAATTCTGGACGGCTTTTCTTACCGAACCCGCCATCGCTGATTTGACTACGCGCTGTCGAAATCTATTCAGCGCAACTAGTTTACGGGTTATTAGCCGCACGAAACTAGCTCTCAACAAGTTCGAATCTCTCTCGGAGTGTACCTGTGCGCGGCTAATCGATCGCACGCACGTATCTGATTGGCGAACCAAAATTACAAAAAGTAAAAAATAAATACAATTTAATTTTCCGGCCTAACCAGGTACACTCCCTTTCAGTGCGTGTGTGTGTGTGTGTATTTCGATTCGACTCCCAGTTGAGGTCTTACAATTTTATACCTTCAGCTGGGCGACGCGAAACCGCTACTTGTATCTCGAAAAGTAAAGCAAAAATTTCCGCGAAACCGTTTCCCAAAATTTTAAATCGTAAATTTCCGGTCGAGAAAAAAATGTATTTCTCCCTGCCGGTCTCCGTACCGACAGAATCCACAGACACACGCTTACACACGCAAGTTACCGCGCGCTCACGAAATTTGGTACGCGACGCGTCGCAGTTATCAGCACCACCCGATTTTCCTTCAATCCTTAGGAAAAAAAAAACAATTTCCCCGCACGCTCGTCGGTGGCAGGTGTCCGTGTTTCCACACGTTATGGGCGCCAGTTGTAACGGGCTAAAAGCTGTCCTCGATGCGCCATATCTCAACGCGAACTTGCCGATGAACGGCGCAGCAATTAACGGGCGCGAGCACTTACTCATGCCAACCCTCGATGATTAGCGGCCCGCCAGCTCCGTGCTGTTGCTCGCCGTCGGCTGCTTTCAGCAGCAGCCGCGCCTTTACGCTCCGTTACACCTTCCTCTCTCACTTGCGCTCTCGGCCGCGGTTGAGCGTGGCTCTCTCTCCCTCTCTCTCAACCACGAGGGAACGCGGCTCTCGGCGCCGTGCTGCGTCTCTCTCTCCGTCGCTGCACTATTGCACCGCTCGTTGTGGCGTCTCTCTCTCTCCCTCTCGTGCACTACACTCTGACTCTGCAAGTCTTCGCGCACGGGGGACGAGCAGCAGCCTTAGCTACGGCAGAAGCGATACTGCCGGGCTCTGTCTCTCATTCTCCTTCCCCCTCGCGCAAGGTTGTCGCGAGTTTTCATTTCGGGGCTCATTTGTGATGTAGTTGCGCTCGGTACTTTTCGCACAGCTACACGTGCGAGCAACTACACACACACACACGCAAGCCCCCGGAGACATACGAGGACAAGACCGACTCTACTTGCGAATCCTCATGCCGCAATTATCGGCCTTACCTTCTCCAAGGCCGCGTTATGTTTATGTTTTCGGTCAACTACCTGTGTGTACACACACACACAGACGTACCTGCCGTTACAATATATAATATGAATAATATAAGGTTTTGATCCGGGAGCGAAAGTGGCACTTTTGGCCAGGGTATACCGAAAAAATTTATCTAACAGGTTCCTGCTACACGGAGAGAAAATAGTAGCGATAAACGCATGGATTCTAGTCATGCGATTTTCGCGGCTCCCCCTATGATTCGTTCGCAAAGGTTCCATGCGATTAACGCATGAGCGCATGCGCTACTCCCATAAGTCTATGCTAGAATCGCACGGACCCGTGTCGAATATAGTATGCACAGCCACGCCGTAAAATAGTAAGCCGCGCCATGCGATATTAGCTACTAATTTCTCTCCGTATAGATAATTAACTTAAGTGTTATTACTATTGCTACACCCCGTCTACTTTTAGTTTGATATTTTTTCACCAGGTTGTTGTGTGTGTTCAGTTAAACCAGAAACCAATTTCTTTTTTCATTAGATTTCTTATTATCATAATGATTTGTGCATTCCTCTAAAGCTAAAAAGGTATTTATCCCCGCCCCCACCTACATTTAAGCGCGCTCGCGTTCACATTCATACAAACACTCATACACCGATGACGACGTACCGTTAATTAAAAACAAAACTGTACGCCTATACGTATACCCCATCTACTTTTAGTTTGATTTTGCTACGCTAGGTTTGTTGGTTGTGATCCGTTACATCTGAAACCGGTTTCATTCTTGATTAGATTTCTTATTGTCATGATGGTTGGTTCATTCCTCTGAAACTGAAAGAATTTTATTCCCGCCTATCCACATTTAAACGTGACAGTCCACATACATACGAACGCTCATACTCCGATGCCGAATTACAGTTCCGTCTATATAAAATGCAACCAGACATGTTTGGCGCCATGATGATTTTTTCTCGAAAATCTCGAAGTATATCTCGAAAATCTCGAATCGCGTCAATTGCGTCTGCTAAAGTTAGAGGGACTAGAGTTTCAAATGCGAACTAGATTAAGTTTTGAATACAGATATTGTAGTAATATGTAAATTGTATTTTGTATTATGTTGACATGTTATTGTATATTACATTATTGTAATTATTACATTTGTAATATAATAATATTAAAGAGGCGTATATATTCAGATGTTGCGCTGGGCCCTTTCTACATATGTGTGTTCTGTCTGTTCTAGACAACTTCTCTCTATGTCTGTCTCTGTCTCACATAAACGGAACAGATCTATCTGTCTTTGTCGGGAACACACACAACACACAGAACACACATATGTAGAAAGGCCCCCGTGTTGCATGCGCAGAGATGCAACGTGACGCGCGCCATAAGGCGATCATGCGACCGTCTTAAGACCGTCGCAAGACCGTCGAAATTATGAAGCAAATGACCATACTTTGTCAAGTTCCTGATGACGCTTATCGCCATTTTAACAGATTTGATATTGATAAATGCAACACATATTTGTCTAAAGTTTTTAAAACTCGTATCGTATATCTCTTAAAATAAACGTTTTATATATAAACTATTTTAATAGCAAAACTTAGATTAAAATTATAATTCATGACGTGACCAAAACTTTTAAGACGGTCATTCTACATCTATATAGATTTATAGGGTTATAGATTGGATAAATGCAATACATATTTGACTAAAGTTTTTAAAACTCCTATATAGATATACATAAACTATTTTTTAACTATCAAAATTACAATTTAAATATATTTTATTACAAGAATAAAAGTTACAATCGCAAAATAATTTATTAGATTAAATTAACTTTATAATGACAAATATTAAATGTAGCTCCTATTACACTATACTCGGGACTACCGCATTCAAATGTAGCTCAATCTGAGACACAAAATACAACAAACTTGGGGTTTTTGTAGGCGATGATCACGAATCTGATATAAAAAATAATGTAATAATGAATTTGAACAAAATTATTTAAACAAATTATTGAGAAATATAATTTTTTGAAACTATAATTACGGAACTGTAATATGTTTTGTTTTTGGAGTTGCCAATCACGAATCTGATATCAAAAATAATGAAATAATTAATTTAAACCGGATTATTTATTTAACAAACTATTACAAAATAGAATTTTTTGAAACTATAATTACGAAACATGTATTAGTACAAGTAGGCGGGGGATATGAGGTCCACGCATGTAAGGGAGTTATGTAGACATAAAAAAATAAGCAAAACGATTATTTAAATAAGTTGTAAACCCCAGTAGTCAGGGGATATGAGGTCCACGCATGTAATTTGCCCACCACTAAGCATCGAAGCCGAAGATTGGCTCCGATTGGCTGAGAGTTGGGTACCATAATGCACAAGGTACATTATGTAGATACTCATGAATGACAGAAGTTTTAAAACGGTAATTTCTCGAAAACACGTAAAATGTAGTTACGTCGTCATTCCTGGAAGCCACATATATGTATTTGCATAAATACTTCACCATTTTGATAGCTTTATTAACAAATTATTAGCAAAAGAAAAAAAAAAGAAAATCAGCGCGCGAAGTGCGCGTGTCGAACTCTAGTATTTAAAAAAAATATACGCTTACGGGTGTACCCCAGCAACTTTTAGTTTGATATCTCCTCACTAGGTTTGCTGTGTGTGATCCATTACATCTGAAACAGATTTCTTCCTTCATTAGATTTCTAATTGTCATCATGATTAGTTCACTCCTCTGAAGCTGAAAAGATTTTTATCCCTGCCCCCATCACCCACATTTATACGCGCCCGCGTATACATTCATACGAACGCTCATACAACAATCCAGACTTACCGTTATTTAAAAAAAAACATTACGCTTATACGTATAACCCATCTACATTTAGTTTGATAATTCTTCAGTAGGTTGCTGAGTGTGACCCGTTACATCCGAAACCGATTTCTCTCTTCCTTAGATTTATTATTGTCATGATGGTTAGTTCATACCTCTGAAACTGAAAAGAATTTTATCCCCGCCCCCACCCACATTTAAGCGCGCCCGAGTACACATCCATACGGACGCTCATACGCCGACCACGAATTACAGTTAATTAAGAAAAATATACGCTTACACGTGTACCCCAGCAACTTTTAGTTTGATATTTACTCACTAGGTTTGCTGCGTGTGATCCGTTATATCTCAAACCGATTTCTTCCTTCATTAGATTTCTAATTGTCATCATTATTAGTTCATTCCTCTGAAGCTGAAAATATTTTTATCCCTGCCCCCACATCCAAGCGAGACCACGTACACATTCATACGAACGCTCATACAACCATCCAGACTTACCGAAATTAATAAAACAAAACTTTACGCTTATACGTAAAACCCATCTACTTTTAGTTTGATATTTCTTCAGTAGGTTGCTGTGTGTGATCCGTTACATCCGAAACCGATTTCTCTCTTCGTTAGATTTATTATTGTCATGATCGTTAGTTCATACCTCTGAAGCTGAAAAGATTTTTATCCCTGTCCCCACCACCTACATTTAAGCGAGCCCGAGTTCAAATTCATACGAACGCCCATACACCGAACCCGACTTACCGTTATTTAAAAAAAAAACTATACGCTTATACGTGTACACCATCTACTTTTAGTTTGATATTTCTTCACTAGGTTGCTGTGTGTGATCCGTTTCACAAGAAACCGATTTCTTTCTTGATTAGATTTCTTAGTGTCTTGAAGGTTGGTTCATTCTTTGGAAGCTGAAAAGATTTTTATTCCCTCCCGCACCCACATTTAAACGCGCCCGAGTACACATTCATACAGACGCTCATACGCCGATCCCGAATTACAGTGAATTAAAAAAAATATACGCTTACACGTGTACCCCAGCAACTTTTAGTTTGATATTTACTCACTAGGTTTGCTACGTGTGATCCGTTATATCTGAAACCGATTTCTTTCTTCATTAGATTTCTAATTGTCATGATGGTGTGTTCATTCCTCTGAAGCTGAAAAGATTTTTATCACGGCCACCACCCGCGTTTAAGCTCCAGGAGGCCGGCGCTGCCGGGATTTAAGAAAGAGATAAAATAAAACTTTGAAGAACATTTTGCCTACAAATGATCTTTAAATGGATCCCACATATGGGTCGACCAAAATGATGGCCAGATCTGACCCTTTCCGGCCGCCGGAAGGTTAAGCGTGCCCGAGTACGCATTCATACGAACGCTCATACACCGATCCCGACTTACCGTTATTTAAAAAAATATATTAGACGCTTTTACGTGTAACCCATCTAGTTTTAGTTTGACATACCTTCACTAGGTTGCTGTGGGTGATCACTTACACCAGTAACCGATTTCTTTCTTCATTAGATATCTTATTGTCATGATGGTTGGTTCATTCTTCGGAAGCTGAAAAGATTTTTATCCGCGCGTCCACCCACATTTAAGTGTCCCCGAGTACGCATTCATACGGACGCTCATACACCGATCCCGAATTACAGTTATTTAAAATAAATATACCCTTACACGTGTACCCCGGCAACTTTTAGTTTGATATTTCCTCACTAGGTTTACTGTGTGTGATTGGTTACATCTGAAACCGATTTCTTTCTTCATTAGATTTCTAATTGTCATGATGATTAGTTCATTCTTCTGAGGCTGAAAAGATTTTTATCCCTGCCCCCACGACCCACATTGAAGCGCGCCCGCGTACACATTCATACGAACGCTCATACAACAATCCAGACTTACCATAATTAAGAAAAAGAAAACTAAACGCTTATATGTGTACACCATCTACTTTTAGTTTGATATTTCTTCACTAGGTTTGGTGGTTGCGATCCATTACATCTGAATCGGGTTCCTTTCTTCACTAGATTTCTTATTGTCATAATGGTTGGTTCATTCCTCTGAAGATGAAAAGATTTTTATCCCCGCCTCCAGCTACATTTAAGCGCGCTCGCGTACACATTCATACGAACGCTCATGCACCGATCCCAACTTACCGTTATTTAAAAAAAAAACTATACGCTTATACGTATACCCCATCTACTTTTAGTTTGATATTGCTTCGCTAGGTTTGTTGGTTGTGATCCGTTAAATCTGAAACGGATTTCTTTCTTCATTAGATTTCTTATTGTCATGATGGTTGGTTCATTCTTCTGAGACTGAAAGAATTTTATTCCCGCCCACCCACATTTAAGCGCGCCCCAGTTAACATACATACGAACGCTCATACACCGATCCCGAATTACAGTTATTTAAAAAAATATACCCTAACACGTGTACCCCAGCAACTTTTAGTTTGATATTTCCTCACTAGGTTGCTGTGTGTGATCCGTTACATCCGAAACCAATTTCTCTCTTCGTTAGATTTATTATTATCATGATTGTTAGTTCATTCCTCTGAAACTGAAAATAATTTTATCTCCGCCCCCACCTACATTTAACCTTTAGAGGACGGGGATTTGGGTTTACTGTTTTCTCTCACTTTTCTATAGAAATCGAGTTTTTGTGATGTCTCACATCTCAAAACTAACACATGTAAAGGGTCGATCATGGGCATGGCCCGTATAGAGGCCATCCCGTCCTCTAAAGGTTAAGCGCGCCCGAGTACACATTCATACGATCACACATACACCGATTCCGACTTACCGTTATTTAAAAAAAATATATTAGACACTTTTACGTGTAACCCATCTAGTTTTAGTTTGATATTTCTTCACTAGGTTGCTGTGTGTGATCCGTTTCACAAGAAACCGATTTCTTTCTTCATTAGATATCTTATTGTCATGATGGTTGGTTCACTCTTCGGAAGCTGAAAAGATTTTTATTCCCTCCCCCACCCACATTTAAGCGCGCCCGAGTACGCATTCATACGAACGCTCATACACCGATCCCGAATTACCGTTATTTAGAAAAAAAATATTAGACGCTTTTACGTGTAACCCATCTAGTTTTAGTTTGATATTTCTTATCTAGGTTGCTGTGTGTGATTCGTTTCACAAGAAACCGATTTCTTTGTTGATTAGATTTCTTATTGTCTTGATCGCTGGTTCATTCTTTGGAAGCTGAAAAGATTTTTATTCCCACCCGCACCCACATTTAAACGTGCCGGAGTACACATTAATACGGAAGCTAATACAGTGATCACGAATTACCATTATTTAAAAAGAACCATACGCCTATACGTGTACCACATCTAGTTTTAGTTTGATATATGTTCACTAGATTGCTGTGGGTGATCACTTACAGTAGTACCCGATTTCTTTCTTCATTAGATATCTTATTGTAATGATGGTTGGTTCATTCTTCGGAAGCTGAAAAGATTTTTATCCCCGCCCCCACCCACATTTAAACGCGCCCCAGTCCACATACATACGAACGCTCATACACCGATCCCGAATTACAGTTATATAAAAAAAATATACCCTTACACGTGAACCCCAGCAACTTTTAGTTTGATATTTCCTGACTAGGCTTACTGTGTGTGATTGGTTACATCTGAAACCGATTTCTTTCTACATTAGATTTCTAATTGTCATGATGATCAGTTCATTCCTCTGAGGCTGAAAAGATTTTTATCCCTGCCCCCATCACCCACAGTCAAGCCCGCGCGAATACACATTCATACGAACGCTCATACAATAATCCAGACTTACCGAAATTAATAAAAAAATCATTACGTATATACGTATAACCCATCTACTTTTAGTTTGATATTTCTTCAGTAGGTTGCTGTGTGTGATCCGTTACATCAGAAACTGATTGCTTTCTTCGTTAGATTCATTATTGTCATGATGGTGGGTGCATTCCTATGAAGCTGAAAACATTTTTAACCCCGCCCCCACCCACATTTATGCGCGCCACAGCACACATTCATACGGTCGCTCATACACCAATCCCGACTTACCGTTAGTTAAAAAAAATATACGCTTACACGTGTACCCCAGCAACTTTTAGTTTGATATTTCCTCACTAGGTTTGCTGTGTGTGATCCGTTACATCCGAAACCGATTTCTTTCTTCATTAGATTTCTAATTGTCATGATGATCAGTTCATTCCTCTGAGGCTGAAAAGATTTTTATCCCTGCCCCCACCCACATTTCAGCACGCCCGAGTACACATTCATACAGACCCTCATATACCGATCCCGAATTACAGTTAATTAAAAAAAATTTACGCTTACACGTGTACCCCAGCAACTTTTAGTTTGATATTTACTCACTAGGTTTGCTGTGTGTGATCCGTTATATCTGAAACCGATTTCTTTCTTCATTAGATTTCTAATTGTCATCATTATTAGTCCATTCCTCTGAAGCTGAAAAGAGTCTTATCCCTGCCCCCACCACCCACATTCAAGCGAGCCCACGTACACATTCATACGAACGCTCATACAACAATCCAGACTTACCGAAATTATTAAAAATACTTTACGCTTTTACGTATAACACATCTACTTTTAGATTGATGTTTCTTCAGTAGGTTGCTGGGTGTGATCCGTCACATCCGAAACCGATTTCTATCTTCGTTAGATTTATTATTGTCATGATGGTGTGTTCATTCCTCTGAAGCTGAAAAGATTTTTATCACGGCCCCCACCCAAAATTTAACCTCCAGGAGGCCGGGGCTGCCGGGAATTAAGAAAGAGATAAAATAAAACTTTGAAGAATATTTTGCCTACAAATGATCTTTAAATGGACCCCACATATGGGTCGACCAAAATGGTGGCCAGATCTGACCCTTTCCGGCCGCCTGAAGGTTAATCGCGCCCGAGTACGCATTCATACGGACCCTCATACACCAATCCCGAATTACAGTTATTTAAAAAAAATATACGCTTATACGTATAACACATCTACTTTTAGATTGATGTTTCTTCAGTAGGTTGCTGAGTGTGTTCCGTTACATCCGAAACCGATTTCTCTCTTCGTTAGATTTATTATTGTCATGATGGTGTGTTCATTGCTCTGAAGCTGAAAAGATTTTTATCCCCGCCCCCACCCACATTTAAGGGCGCCGCAGTAAACATTCATCCGATCGCTCATACACCGATCCCGACTTACAGTTATTTAAAAAAAATATACGATTACACGTGTACCCCAGCAACTTTTAGTTTGATATTTCCTCACTAGGTTTGCTGAGTGTGATACGTTATATCTGAAATCGATTTCTTTCTTCATTAGATTTCTGATTGTCATGATGATTAGTTCATTCCTCTGAGACTGAAAAGAATTTTATTCCTGGCCCCAAATCCCACATTCAAGCGCGCCAGCGTACACATTCATACGAACGCTCATACAACAATCCAGACATACCGTAATTTAAAAAAAAAAAAACTATATGCTAATACGTGTACCCCATCTACTTTTAGTTTGATACTTCTTCACTAGGTTTGCTGGTTGTGATCCCTTACATCTGAAAACGGTTCCATTCTTCATTAGATTTCTAATGGTCACGATGTTTAGTTCATTCCTCTGAGGCTGAAGAGATTTTTATCCCTGTCCCCACCACCTACATTTAAGCGAGCCCGAGTACACATTCATACGAACGCTCATACACCGATCCCGACTTACCGTTATAAAAAAAAAAAACTATACGCTTATACGTATACCCCATCTACTTTTAGTTTGATATTTCTTCAGTAGGTTGTTGAATGTGATCCGTTACATCCGAAACCGATTTCTCTCTTCGTTAGATTTCTTATTGTCATGATGGTTAGTTCATACCTCTGAAGATGAAAAGATTTTTGTCCCTGCCTCCACCACCCACATTTTAGCGCGCCCCAGTACACATACATACGAACGCTCATACACCGATTCCGAATTACAGTTATTTAAAAAAATATACCCTAACACGTGTACCCCAGCAACTTTTAGTTTGTTATTTTCTCACTAGGTTTACTGTGTGTGATTGGTTACATCTGAAACCAATTTCTTTCTTCATTAGATTTCTAATGGTCACGATGATTAGTGTATTCTTTAGAAGCTGAAAAGATTTTTATCGGCGCCCCCACCTTCATTTAAGCGAGCCCGAAAACACATTCATACGAACGCTCATACACCGATCCCGACTTAGCGTTATTTAAAAAGAAAGTATTATACGCTTTTACGTGTAACCCATCTAGTTTTAGTTTGATATTTCTTCACTAGGTTGCTGTGTGTGATCCGTTTCACAAGAAACCGATTTCTTTCTACATTAGATATCTTATTGTCAAACGCTCATACACAGATCACGACATACCGTTAATTAAAAAAAAAGCTGTATGATTATACGTATACCCCATCTACTTTTAGTTTGATTTTGCTACGCTAGGTTTGTTGGTTGTGATCCGTTACATCTGAAACCGGTTTCTTTCTTCATTAGATTTCTTATTGTCATGATGTTTGGTTCATTCCTCTGAAACTGAAAGAATTTTATTCCCGCCTACCCACATTTAAACGCGACAGTCCACATACATACGAACGCTCATACTCCGATGCCGAATTACAGTTCCGTCTATATAAAATGCAACCAGACATGTTTGGCGCCATGTTGATTTTTTCTCGAAAATCTCGAATCGCGTCAATTGCGTCTGCTAAAGTTAGAGGGACTAGAGTTCTAAATGCGAACGAGATTAAGTTTTCAATACAGATATTGTAGTAATATGTAAATTGTATTTTGTATTATGTTGACATGTTGTTGTATATTACATTATTGTAATTATTACATTTGTATTATAATAATATTAAAGAGGCGTATACATTCAGATGTTGCGCTGGGCCCTTTCTACATATGTGTGTTCTGTCTGTTCTAGACAACTTCTCTCTATGTCTGTCTCTGTCTCACATAAACGGAACAGATTTATCTGTCTTTGTCGGGAACACACAGAACACACATATGTAGAAAGGCCCCCGTGTTGCATGCGCAGAGATGCAACGTGACTGTGATGCGCGTCATAAGACGGTCAGGCGACCGTCTTAAGACCGTCGCAAGACCGTCGAAATTATGAAGCAAATGACCATACTTTGTCAAGTTCCTGATGACGCTTATCGCCATTTTAACAGATTTGATATTGATAAATGCAACAAATATTTGTCTAAAGTTTTTAAAACTCGTATTGTATATCTCTTAAAATAAACTTCTTATATATAAACTATTTTTTTAATAGCAAAACTTAGATTAAAATTAAAATTCATGACGTGACCAAAACTTTTAAGACGGTCATTCTACATCTATATAGATTTATAGGGTTATAGATTGGATAAATGCAATACATATTTGTCTAAAGTTTTTAAAACTCCTATCTAGATATACATAGACTATTTTTTAACTATCAAAATTACAATTTAAATATATTTTATTACAAGAATAAAAGTTACAATCACAAAATAATTTATTAGATTAAATTAACTTTATAATGACAAATATTAAATGTAGCTCCTATTACACTATACTCGGGACTACCGCTTTCAAATGTAGCTCAATCTGAGACACAAAATACAACAATCTTGCGGTTTTTATAGGCGATGATCACGAATCTGATATAAAAAATAATGTAATAATGAATTTGAACAAAATTATTTAAACAAATTAGAGAAATATAATTTTTTGAAACTATAATTACGGAACTGTATTATGTTTTGTTTTTGGGGTTGCCAATCATGAATCTGATATCAAAAATAATGAAATAATTAATTTAAACCCGATTATTTATTTAACAAACTATTACAAAATAGAATTTTTTGATACTATAATTACGAAACATGTATTAGTACAAGTAGGCGGGGGATATGAGGTCCACGCATGTAAGGGAGTTATGTAGACATAAAAAAATAAGCAAAACGATTATTTAAATAACTTGTAAACCCCAGTAGTCAGGGGATATGAGGTCCACGCATGTAATTTGCCCACCACTAAGCATCGAAGCCGAAGATTGGCTCCGATTGGCTGAGAGTTGGGTACCTTAATGCACAAGGTACATTATGTAGATACTCATGAATGACAGATATTTTAAAACGGTAATTTCTCGAAAACACGTAAAATGTAGTTACGTCATCATTCCTGGAAGCCACATATATGTATTTGCAAAAATACTTGACCATTTTGATAGCTATATTAAGAAATTATTAGCAAAAGAAAAAAAAAAAGAAAATCGGCGCGCTAAGCGCGCGTGTCGAACTCTAGTATTTAAAAAAAATATACGCTTACGGATGTACCCCAGCAACTTTTAGTTTGATATTTCCTCACTAGGTTTGCTGAGTGTGATCCGTTACATCTGAAACCGATTTCTTTCTTCATTAGATTTCTAATTGTCATGATGATTAGTTCATTCCTCTCAGGCTGAAAAGATTTTTATCCCTGCCCCACCACCCACATTCAAGCGCGCCCGCGTACACATTCATACGAATGCTCATACAACAATCCAGACTTACCGAAATTAATAAAAAAAAATTACGGTTATACGTATAACCCGTCTACTTTTAGTTTGATATTTCTTCAGTAGGTTGCTGTGTGTGATCCGTTACATCAGAAACCGATTTCTTTCTTCGTTAGATTCATTATTGACATGATGGTGGGTTCATTCCTATGAAGCTGAAAAGATTTTTATCCCCGCCCCCACCCACATTTATGCGCGCCACAACACACATTCATACGATCGCTCACACACCTTTCCCGACTTACCATTATTTAAAAAAAATATACGCTTACACGTGTACCCCAGCAACTTTTAGTTTGATATCTCCTCACTAGGTTTGCAGTGTGTGATCCATTACATCTGAAACAGAATTCTTCCTTCATTAGATTTCTAATTGTCATCATGATTAGTTCACTCCTCTGAAGCTGAAAAGATTTTTATCCCTGCCCCCAACACCCACATTTATACGCGCCCGCGTCTACATTCATACGAACGCTCATACAACAATCCAGACTTACCGTTAATTAAAAAAAAACATTACGCTTATACGTATAACCCATCTACATTTAGTTTGATAATTCTTCAGTAGGTTGCTGAGTGTGATCCCTTACATCCGAAACCGATTTCTCTCTTCGTTAGATTTATTATTGTCATGATGGTTAGGTCATACTTCTGAAACTGAAAAGAATTTTATCCCCGACCCCACCCACATTTAAGCGCGCCCGAGTACACATCCATACGGACGCTCATACGCCGACCACGAATTACAGTTAATTAAGAAAAATATACGCTTACACGTGTACCCCAGCAACTTTTAGTTTGATATTTCCTCACTAGGTTTGCTGAGTGTGATTCATTACATCTCAAAACCGATTTCTTCCTCCATTAGATTTCTGATTGTCATGATCACTAGCTCATTCCTCTGAGGCTGAAAAGAATTTTATCCCTGCCCCCACCACCCACATTCAAGAGTGCCAGCGTACACATTCATACGAACGCTCATACAACAATCCAGACTTACCGTAATTAAAAAAAAAAAACTATACGCTTATACGTGTACCCCATCTACTTTTAGTTTGATACTTCTTTACTAGGTTTGCTGGTTGTGATCCCTTACATCTGAAAGCGGTTCCATTCTTCATTAGATTTCTTATTGTCATGATGGTTGGTTCATTCCTTTGAAGATGAAAAGATTTTTATGCCCGCCCCGCCACCCACATTAAAGCGCGCCCCAGTACACATACATACGAACGCTCATACACCGGTCCCGAATTACAGTTATTTAAAAAAAATATACGCTTACACGGGTACCGAAACAATTTTTAGTTTGATATTTCCTCACTAGATTTCCTGTGTGGGATGCGTTACATCTAAAACCGATTTCCTCCGTTATTAGATTTCTAATTGTCCCGATGATTAGTTAATTCCTCTGAAGCTGAAAAGATTTTTATCCCTGCCCCCACCACCCACATTTATGCGCGCCCGCGTACACATTCATACGAACGCTCATACATCAATCCAGAATTACCGAAATTAATAAAAAAAACTTTACTCTTATACGTATAACCCATCTAATTTTAGTTTGATATTTCTTCAGTACGTTGCTGTGTGTGATCAGTGAAACACGAAACCGATTTCTTTGTCGTTAGATTTCCAATTGTCATGATGGTTGGTTGATTGCTCTGAAGCTAAAAAAGAGTTTATCCCCGCCCCCACCCACATTTGAGTGCGCCCGAGTACACATTCATACGGACGCTCGTACACCGATCCCGAATTAAGTTAATTAAAAAAAAACTATACGCTTATACGTTTAACCCACCTACTTTTAGTTTGATATTTGTTCACTAGGTTGCTGTGTGTGATACGTCACATCCGAAACCGATTTACTTCCATAATGCATACGAAAAATTTTCTTTTTGATTTTAAAGGTACTACATATATTTTAAAAACATAGCTTTTACCGGCTAATATTGATTGGGTCAACATTAACTTTATTATATTTCATATATAATATGAATAAGACAAGTAAATTATTGGCTCTTGCTAAACGTACGTCCGGAGGGCAATATATAGGAATAAAATCTGCCGACAAATAAGGAAAATCTAACCTTTAATTTTCTTAAGGGGAACAAAATAGTCAAGAATTGATGTTTGGCTAATAAAATAATAGTCCCTTCCATGACAGACTTTCGAAACAGTTTATTTTGTTATTTGTACGTCATATCTGATGTACATTTAGCAGAGGCGTAACTTACTCAGCTACTAAAAATCATACATGGATATTGACTTTTGTGAAACAAATAAATTCAAATCTGTATAAATGACATTACTATACAGAAATTTCTGTTTAATTTTTTAGAATAAATTTTTTTAGAAATTTTTACTTTGTCCAGATATATGTGCTGGTAGAAATGTCCGTTAAGTTTCTTCTATATTTTTGAAAAAATTTTCATTTTGATTTTGAGCGTACTACACATATTTTTAAATCATAGGTTTGAACGGCTAATATTGATTGGGTCAACATTATCTTTATTATAATTCATATACAATAAGAATAATATAAGGTTTTGATCAGGGAGTGAAAGTGGCCCTTTTGACCAGGGTATTCCGCAAAAATTTATCTAACAGGTTCCTGCTATAAGGAGAGAAAATAGTAGCGATAAACGCATGGATTGTAGTCATGCGATTTTCGCATCTCCCCCTATGATCCGTTTGAAACGGTTCCAAGCGATTAACGCATGAGCGCACGCGCTATTCAAATAAGTCTATGCTAGAATTGCACGGAGTGGTGGCGAATATAGTATGCAGAGCAACGCCGAAAAATAGTAAGCCGCTCCATGCGATATTAACTACTAATTTCTCTCCGTGTAGATGATCATCCTAAGTTTTACTATTGCTACACCCCGTCTACTTTTAGTTTGATATTTTTTCACTAGGTTGTTGTGTGTGTTCCGTTACACCAGAAACCAATTTGTTTTTTCATTAGATTTCTTATTGTCATGATAGTTGGTGCATTCCTCTAAAGCTAAAAAGATTTTTATCCCCGCCCCCACCTACATTTAAGCGCGCTCGCGTACACATTCATACGAATGCTCATACAACAATCCAGACTTACCGAAATTAAAAAAAAAAAAAACTATACGCTTATACGCGTACCCCATCTACTTTTAGTTTGATATTTCTTCAGCATGTTGCTGTGTGTGATCCGTTACATCCGAAACCGATTTCTTTCTTCGTTAGATTTATTATTGTCATGATGGTTGGTTCATTCCTCTGAAGCTGAAATGATTTTTATCCCCGCCCCACCCACATTTGAGCGCGCCCCAGTACATTCATACGATCGCTCATACACCGATCCCGACTTACTGTTATTAAATAAAGAAAAAAATTAGACGCTTATACGTATACCCCATCTACGTTTTGTTTGATATTGCTTCGCTAGGTTTGCTGGTTGTGATCCGTTACATCTGAAACCGGTTTCTTTCTTCGTTAGATTTCTAATTGTCATGATGATTAGTTCATTATTCTGAAGCTGAAAAGATTTTTATCCCTGCCCCCACCACCCACATTTAAGCGCGCCCGCGTACACATTCATACGAATGCTCATACAACAATCCAGACTTACCGAAATTAAAAAAAAAAAACTATACGCTTATACGCGTACCCTATCTACTTTTAGTTTGATATTTCTTCAGTATGTTGCTGTGTGTGATCCGTTACATCCGAAACCGATTTCTTTCTTCGTTAGATTTATTATTGTCATGATGATTGGTTCATTCCTCTGAAGCTGAAATGATTTTTATCCCCGCCCCACCCACATTTAAGCGCGCCCCAGTACATTCATACGATCGCTCATACACCGATCCCGACTTACTGTTATTAAAAAAAAAAAAAAAATTAGACGCTTATACATGTACCACATCTAGTTTTAGTTTGATATTTCTTCACTAGGTTGCTGTGTGTGATCCGTTTCACAAAAAACCGATTTCTTTCTTGATTAGATTTCTTATTGTCTAGATGGTTGGTTCATTCTTCGGAAGCTGAAAAGATTTTTATTCCCACCCCCAACCACATTTAAGCGCGACCGAGTACACATTAATACGGACGCTCATACACCGATCCCGAATTACAGTTATTTAAAAAAAATATACTCTTACACGTGTACCCCATCAACTTTTATTTTGATATTTCTTCACTAGGTTTGCCGTATGTGATCCGTTACATCAGAAACCGATTCCTTTCTTCGTTAGATTTCTAATGATCATGATGGTTGGTTCATTGCCCTGAAGCTAAAAAAGAGTTTATCCCCGCCCCCACCCATATTTGAGCGCGCCCGAGTACACATTCATACGGACGCTCATACACCGATCCCGAATTACGCTAATTAAAGAAAAACTATACGCTTATACGTGTAACCCATCTACTTTTATTTTGATATTTGTTCACTAGGTTGCTGTGTGTGATACGTTACATCCGAAACCGATTTATTTCTATAATGCATACGAAAAATTTTCATTTTGATTTTGAAGGTACTACATATATTTTAAAAACATAGCTTTTACCGGCTAATATTGATTGGGTCAACATTAACTTTATTATAATTCATATATAATATGAATAAGACAAGTAAATTATTGGCTCTTGCTAAACGTACGTACGCAGCGCAATATATAGGTATAAAATCTGCCGACAAATAAGGAAAATCTAACCTTTAATTTTCTTAAGGGGAACAAAATTATCAAGAATTGATGTTTGGCTAATGAAATAATAGTCACTTCCATGACAGACTTTCGAAACTGTTTATTTTGTTTTTTGTACGTCATATCTGATGTACATTTAGCAGAGGCGTAAATTATTCAGCTACGTCAAATCATACATTGATATAATTATATTAAAACAAATAAATTCAAATCTGTATAAAGTCTGTTCAAATCTGATGTACATTTAGCAGAGGTGTAAATTATTCAGCTACTTCAAATCATAAATTGATATTGACTTTCGTGAAACAAATAAATTCAAATCTGTATAAATGTGATTATTATACACAAATTTCTGTTTAATTTTTGAGAATAAATTTTTTTAGAAATTTTTACTTTCTCCAAATGCATGTTTTGGTAGAAATGTCCGTTAAGTTTCTTCCATCTTTTTGAAAAATTTTCATTTTGATTTTGAAGGTACTACACATATTTTGAAAACATAGCTTTGAATGGCTAATATTGATTGGGTTAACATTAACTTTATTATAATTCATATATAATATGAGTAATATAAGGTTTTGATCCGGGAGCGAAAGTGGCACTTTTGGCCAGGGTATTCCGAAAAAATTTATCTAACAGGTTCTTGCTATAGATGATTATCCTAAGTGTTATTACTATTGCTACACCCTGTCTACTTTTAGTTTCATATTTTTTCACTAGGTTGTTGTGTGTGTTCCGGTACACCAGAAACCAATTTCTATTTTCATTAGATTTCTGATTGTCATGATGGTTGGTGCATTCCTCTAAAGCTAAAAAGATTTTTATCCCCGCCCCCACCTACATTTAAGCGTGCTCGCGTACACATTCATACGAACGCTCATACACCGATCCCGGCTTCCCGTTATTTAAAAAAAAAAATTATACGCTTATACGTATACCCCATCTACTGTTAGTTTGATATTTTCTCACTAGCTTTGCTGTGTGATCTGTTACATCTTAAACCGGTTCCTTTCTTCATTAGATTTCTTATTGTCATGATGGTTGGTTCATTCTTCGGAAGCTGAAAAGATTTTTATCCCCGCCCCCACCCACATTTAAGCGTGCCCGCGTACAAATTTATACGGACGCTCATATACCGATCCCGACATACCGTTATTTAAAAAAAAAACTATTCCCTTATACGTGTACCCCATCTACTGTTAGTTTGATATTTCCTCACTAGCTTTGCTGTGTGATCTGTTACATCTTAAACCGGTTCCTTTCTTCATTAGATTTCTTATTGTCATGATGGTTGGTCGGAAGCTGAAAAGATTTTTATCCCCGCCCCCACCCACATTTAAGCGTGCCCGCGTACAAATTCATACGAACGCTCATATACCGATCCCAACGTACCGTTATTTAAAAAAAAAACTATTCGCTTATACGTGTACCCCATCTACTGTTAGTTTGATATTTCCTAACTAGGTTTGCTGTGTGATCCGTTATATCTGAAACCGGTTCCTTTCTTCATTAGATTTCTTATTGTCATGATGGTTGGTTCACTCCTCTGAAAGTGAAAAGATTTTTATCCCCGCCCCCACCCACATGAAACGCGCCAGCGGACACATTCATTCGAACCCTCATACACCGATCCCGACTTACCGTTATTTAAAAAAAACTACACGCTTATACGTGTACCCGATCAACTTTTAGTTTGATATTTCTTCACTAGGATGCTGTGTGTGATACATTACATCCGAAACGTATTTATTAATTATTAGATTGCGTATTGTCACGATGGTCCGTTCATTCTCGTGAAGCTAAAAAGATTTACATCCCCATTCCCACTCACATTTAAGCGCCCCCGATGATTGTCTACAACAATCGAAAAATTATGTCTTTTTTGTTTTTTTTTAATTAATATACTACTGTTATTAGTGTACCATCCGAAGCACACAAACGAGACAGGGTTCAACATCATCAAATTTTACGTAGAAAACCAGTTCTCTAATCCATATTAGTGCGCCGCGTACGGCACAATGCAGAGATATCTTACGGTTAGTATAATAAACAATAATCTCAGGTATGATCCCAGTCTCAGGATATTTACTTCGAATTCTACTTTATTTGATGTAACTAGCAAAAGCTCTAATTTTTAAACCACTACAATACTAAATATAAAAAAATCATTCGACCAACAGTTTACCAACATATTTTGTTTTCTCAAGAACGTTCATTTATTACAGAATAAGTTACAATTAATAAGAAAGCCTCCTGTATACATGTAAAAATAATCAGTTGCTAAATATCGGAAATGAGTATTATAAAAAGGCTAATAATTTTAAAAGTTTGGTTTTAGAAAATCATAACAATTTACAATATTTTATGCTATCTATTGTTTAATGTGAATATGCTTCAAGAGTTGATGGTGTACAATGATAAAAAATTTGTAATAAAACTTCAAAATGTTTATTAAATTTCAGTTAAATTTAACTGAATTGAAATTTCAAGTTGAACTTGAAACTGAAATTTAATAAAAATTTAGAAGTTTTATTACATAATTTATCTTAAATTTGATAAAATTTTGAACAAATTTGATGTATTCATCGGTTCACAATAATCTACAATGGATATTATCCTCCAAATAAAAACATGTTCAGAAAGACTACAAATAGTATATTAGAGAACTATAGGTAGTTAAAGAGTCGGCCAGTGCAGAGCATGTATAAATTGCGACCCGAGCCAAGGGCGGAGGAGGCAAACATATGCTCTGGGGTGGCCCTCTTTATCACTGTGTCGCGTATACGATTTTTCACGATACCCAAGCTGAAAATACCACTTTCCCGTTTTTGAGCCAGGTGCGAAAGTGGTACTTTCGGCCAGAGTATGGTGAAAAAGGTATGATCTCAGGTTAGATATCGGAGTTAATTTTATTAATATTTACTTCAAATTCTACTTTACTTGAACTAACTAGCAAAAGCTCTAATTTTTAAATCACTACCGTACTAATTATAAAAAAATCATTCCACCAACATTTTACAAAGATATTTTGTTTTCTCGAGAATTTTCATTTATTACAGAATAAGATACAATTAATAAGAAAGCTTTTATGTTTCCTGTGTACATGTACAAAGTAATCAGTTGTTAAATATCAGAAATAAGTATTATAAAAAGGCTAATAATTTTAAAAGTTTGGTTTAGAAAATCATAACACTTTACAATATTTAATGCTATCTATTGTTAATACGAATATGCTTCAAGAATAGATGGTGTACACTGCTAAAAATTTGTATTAAAACTTCAAAATGTTTATTAAATTATAATTAGATTTAACTGAATTGAAATTTCAAGTTGAATTTGAACTGAAATTTTAGTTAAATTTAACTGAAATTTAATAAACATTTTGTAAAATTTTATTAAATTCAATTAAATGTGTGTGTTAATCGGCATAAACTAATGTTTCTATTAGTTAAAGCCAATCAATAGATTATGCCAATGTTGTTTATGCCGATGAATAGACACATTATATTTAATTTAACGGCGCGGCTATTTGTAAGACAGATTGTATTCGTGGTATATCTATATATACAGATACGACAGAATCGCGTATCGTTTGAGTGCGGAAATTTTGATAGAGCAGGTAAGAAAATAATTACCACACAATAAGGGATATTATTTCTTTAGTCATCTGTGGAAGTTTGTCTAATTTTCAAAAGTTTCTAGTGTACTCCTTTCGTCTCTTAATATATTTTGAGGTTAGGAAATCTGTCGTACAAATAGCATCAGCCTTAATTTAATGAGATTTAATAAGATTTTGCTGGTGCAAATACTTATAATACCTTATGCAAATTTTTTTTATTTGATTTTATTGGTTACTTTCAACTGGGAAGTTTCTTCCATCTTTTTGAAACAATTTTCATTTTGATTTTGAAGGTACTACACATATTTTAAAATAATAGCTTTTAGCGGCTAATATTGATTGGGACAACATTAACTTTATTATAATTCAAATATAAATATGAATAAGACAAGTAAATTATTGGCCCTTGCTAAACGTACGTAAGGAGCGCAAAATATAGGTATAAAATCTGCCGACAAATAAGGAAAATCGAATCTTTAATTTGCTTAAGGGGAACAAAATAGTCAAGAATTGATGTTTGACTAAAGAAATAATGGTTCCTTCCGTGTCAGACTTTCGAAACAGTTTACTTTGTTATTTGTACGTCATATCCGATGTAGATTTAGGAGAGGCAAACAAATTTTCATTATGATTTTGAACTAATATTGATTGGGTCTACATTATTCACAATTTTCTAAAATTATAAAAAGTAGAAAGTTATAATAATTTGTTTACCTTACTTGCAGTTTTACAATAGAAATACCTCGTCTTTTTCAATATGCGTGGCTCGATGATTTTTGCTGCAAGAAGACAAGATGCCTCGTTTTTAGAGAATGAGAACACACGTGACGTGATCACGTGACTCGTTACTTCTCACCATCTAATCTAACTATAAAAAAGCCTCCACATCAGTCCTCTGCACGTATAATGCACTGTGTTCGCGACGTTCGCGTCAACGAATGGTGCGATATTTAAGGTCACTCTACAATAATAATTCCGATTTTAAATATTAAGTATAAAACCAATTAAATAATAAACGTATTCCCAGAAAACAATAATCCCGAACTAGAATTTAAACAATAGAACCATTAGTTGGTTAATTAATCGAATTATAAACAAGTAAGAAATAATAACCTGAATTCATTAGTTAAAGCCAATCAATGATTATGCCAATGTTGTTTATGCCGATGAATACACATTATATTTAATTTAATGAGATTTCATAAGAGTTTGCTGGTGCAAATACTTATAATATCTTTTGCAAATTTTTTTTATTTGATTTTATTGGTTACTTTCAACTGGAAAGTTTCTTCCATCTTTTTGAAACAATTTTCATTTTGATTTTGAAGGTACTACACATATTTTAAAATAATAGCTTTTCCCGGCTAATATTAATTGAATCAACATCAACTTTATTATAATTCATATATAATATGAATAAGACCAATAAATTATTGGCTCTTGCTAAGCATACGTCCAGAGCACAAAATATAGGTATAAAATCTGCCGACAAATAAGGAAAATGTAACCTTTAATTTTTTTAAGGGGAACAAAATAGTCAAGAATTGATGTTTGACTAAAGAAGTAATAGTCCCTTCCATATCAGACTTTCGAAACAGTTTATTTTGTTATTTGTACGTCATATCTGATGTACATTTAGCAGAGGCGTAAATTATTCAGCTACTTCAAATCATAAATTGATATTGACTTTTGTGAAACAAATAAATTCAAATCTGTATAAATGTGATTATTATACACAAATTTCTGTTTAATTTTTGAGTATAAATTTTTTTTGAAATTTTTGCTTTCTCCAGATGAATGTGTTGGTAGAAATGCCCGTTAAGTTTCTTCCATCTTTTTGAAAAAATTTTCATCATGATTTTAAAGGTACTACACATATTTTAAAATCATAGCTTTTATCGGCTAATATTGATTGAATCAACATCAACTTTATTATAATTCAGATATAATATGAATAAGACCAATAAATTATTGGCTCTTGCTAAACGTACGTCCGGAGCGCAAAATATAGGTATAAAATCTGCCGACAAATAAGGAAAATCTAACCTTTTATTTCTTTATGGGGAACAAAATAGTCAAGAATTGATGTTTGACTAAAGAAATAATAGTCCCTTCCATGTCAGACTTTCGAAACAGTTTATTTTGTTATTTGTACGTCATATATGATGTATGTCCCTTCCATGTCAGACTTTCGAAACAGTTTATTTTGTTATTTGTACGTCATATTTGATGTACATATAGCAGAGGCGAACAAATTTTCATTTTGATTTTGAACTAATATTGATTGGGTCTACATTATTCACAATTTTCTAAAATTACAAAACGTAGAAAGTAATAATAATTTGTTTACCTTACTTGAAGTTTTCCAATAGAAATACCTCGTCTTTTTCAATAAAGTACCTCGTCTTTTTCAATAAAATACCTTGTCTTTTTCAATATGCGTGGCGGGATGATTTTTGCTGGAAGAAGACAAAATGCCTCGTTTTTAGAGAACGAGAACACGTGACGTGATCACGTGACTCGTTAATTCTCACCATCTAACCATAAAGAAGCCTCCACATCAGTCCTCTGCACGTATAATGCACTGTTGTTATGAACTGTGTTCGCGACGGTTGCGTGAACTAATGGTTCGATATTTAAGGTCACTCTACAGTAATAATTCCTATTTTAAATATTAAATATAAAACCAATTAAATAATAAACATATTCGCAGAAAACAATAATCTCGAACTAGGATTTAAACAATAGAACCATTAATTGGTTAATTAATCGAATTATAATCAAATGAGAAATAATAACCTGAATAGGAATTAATAATAAAACAGGCGATAACGAAATTATTAAACTATTAACTTTAAGAATGAATAATAATTGCGCTAGTAATTTTGCGATGGTATACTTTTACTATATATTTAAGTTAATTAAACTCTATAGTTGCCCGGTATACGGCAAATAATTTTCACACTCTCAACTCACTCTCGTTCACTTACCAAAAGCGAGTTCGGCCGTGATATCCTCGTTCGGGCTGCGAAGAACCTGAAAATTGTGGGTGAAGGTTGCGCAAATAAAGCATGGAAACAAATCCAATAATCTGTACAATTTCTAAGAACCGCGCGCCGCACCTAGCGTCTAGACCCTGGCTCTGGCGCCTCGCGGCGTTCGCAGCGCGGCACCTCTCGCTCCCTCTCTCTCTTTCTTTATTTGAATTCGCGCGATTCTCCGAATCGCGCACCTCGCGACGTTCACAACGCGGCACCTCTCGCTCTCTCTCTCTCTCCTTCTTATCCGCGATCCACGAAAATTCGACTCTAACGAGGTCCACCGCAAAGTATCTCTCCTGCTCTCTCCCCCTCTCCCTCTCTCTCTTTATATGATTGGAGCGATTCGCAGAAGCGCGAACCGCACAACTCTCGCAGCAACCCCTCTCACACTCTCTTTCTTTATTTGCGCGCACACTTCTCGGTTCCGAGTACCTACGCAATCTTCGCACAGAAACTCATTTCCTCTCTCTCTCTCTCTCTCTCTCTCTCTCTCTCTCTCTCTGTCTCTCTCTCTCGCTTTACTTTCGGATGACGGTTCCTCATACCGGCGGCTGCTGACATCTCTCCGACAGGGTACAAATAAATAAAAAGAAACGTTGCAGCTTAGATATAGTAAGTGTACTTACTGGCCCGTTGATCTCGGTGGCTGCCTCTTTCTCGCTATCTCTCTCTCTCTCTTTATCTCTCTCTCTCTCTCTCTCTCTCTCTCTCTCTCTCTCTCTCTCTCTCTCTCTCTCTCTCTCTCATTCTTTATTCCTACTACTTTTTTCCCCTACTCCGCCCGCTACGACGCGGCTTCCTCGGGACACGGGGCGGCTGGAGGAATCTGTATCATCTACGATTCCGATGATGTTCTCTATGGACCTCGCTCCTCTTTCGTCACATGCGTACCACGGAACGTTCATTTTGGGCTTCTCTGCTCGCAATATGGCCCTTCATAACCTTTCCCGTAGGCAATCCACATTTCCTTTGGTATTCGCCCTCTTGGCTTCCAGTTCAGCTACAACTTCGGCTGGGTGAAGCTCCGATATCTTCCGCTTCCAGTACCGACCCGCTCGCGTGCCTAGAAGACCTTCCATCCTCTCTGCATGGTCCCCCATCCTATCTTGTTAAAGCGTCGTATCTCTCTCTTTACCCGTTCTTCGCTCTTCCTTGCTCCCTCCCACCTTCTCTCTCTATTCCCTCGCTAACTCTCTCTCGCTTTATATGGTATGTGTATAAGTATATAGGTATATTATGATTATAACAAAATTAATATAAAGTATAAGAATAATAATATCCAAGAACACCGGAATAACTAGCAGACTATCATTGAAATTATTAATTTTGATTAATGCTGTTAACTCGTCGTTGTTCGGATGTTACTTGTCACCATGCACTTCGCTTATGTACTACTTTATCGCTCGCTTTCGTCTAACTGTATAAATTTTGCTTTCGCCAATTTCCTTTCTCTCACCCTCACACTCACTCTCTTCCCGACGCTCCCTCACTCCACAATTTCACGGCCGAAAATCCCCACAAGGGATGTCAATTTGCGATGGTATACTTTTACTATATATTTAAGTTAATTAAACTCTATAGTTGCCCGGTATACGGCAAATAATTTTCACACTCTCAACTCACTCTCATTCACTTACCAAAAGGGAGTTCTGCCGTGATATCCTCGTTCGGGCTGCGAAGAACCTGAAAATTGTGGGTGAAGGTTGCGCAAATAAAGCATGCAAACAAATCCAATAATCTGTACAATTTCTCTTTATTTCCTATCCCCTACATACTACCTTACTACATTCACTTCATTCCCTCCCTTACGATTACTTGTTACCGCGCCCTCCCAAGAGTTACGTAACCCCCCTTTCCCCCGATGTTCTCCGCGTACGCTAGCCGGCTGTCGGTTTCTTCTTCTCGCTCTCTCTCTCTCTCTCTGCACTCAAATGGTAAGATTCGTGGAAGTGCGAACCGTACGATGATCGCTCGCAGCCTCTCTCACATTCGCTCTCTGTAGGAGTGAGGGATTCACGGAATTCCTCACTACCCGTCGCTCGTGGCCCCTCCCCTTTTCACTCTCTGTCTGTATGTGCGCGCGATTCTAAGAACCGCACGCCGCACCTAGCGTCTAGACCCCGGCTAGGGCGCCTCGCGGCGTTCGCAGCGCGACACCTCTCGCGCGCTCTCTCTCTCTCTCTCTCTTTATTTGAATTCGCGCGATTCCCCGAATCGTGTCTTTAGAGTACATGTTTTACGAAAGTCTATTTACAATCTTTACTAATATAGAGCTGTAAGTGCGAGATGTGCGTAGATAAATTTATATATATACAAAAGACTGTACTCGTAAAATAAATGAACATTGTGAAAAAAAATTGCCACATCACATTTTATATACACACGTAAGACGTGTTTTAGATTTTAGGGCGAAAAAATAACAAAAAAGTAAAAAGAAAGCGAGAGTACTGCTGTGATTTGCGTATCTAGAGAACATGTTTGAGCGATTATAACATTTAAGCGAAATATGCACAATAAACCACATCTCTGTCTATTACTTGTCAAATTAATATTTTTGAGTAATTTCGTTTTCGTTTTATAGTGAAGAAACTGTAAAAATTGTGATAATAAAATATGTATTTATTGAAATACTTGTATAATTCTTGTTAAGTTCAAATTCTTATATTGTTTAATGAAATAATTTTTAGAATTAATCATATTTTAAATACTAGATACCAGTTAAATAATGGGGATTTGGATTTCGTTTTTCAAAAGATTTTCATTTAGATTTTCAAATACTTCCATTTATTTTCGTATTTGAATAAGAACAATTTGAAATTATACACTAAAATACATTAAATCTTTTTATATCTTCCAGTACATTTAATTTTGTTTTTCACATGACTCATACTCGCATTCATTTTCTTGGAAATAATCTAATCCATAATAAGTTGTGATTTCATCACCTATGTAAATATCAGTAACTGTTTGTAAACATATTTCGTTATAGTTTTTTAAAGAGTACATCCTTGTATTCGGTTGGCAGTCATGATTTACGTAACTACCAGGACCAAGCCATAATTGGGTTTTCTTACGGGATGTGCTTACAGTTACAGAAAAATCTAAATTGTGCTGGGATAAATAAAGTACTTCATCATCTTTCAAATTAACTGTATATCCATTCACGTAATTTAAAACTGTATCCTTAGGCCAAAATTTTGTTGCAACCACTTTCACTCCAAAATTGTTTTCTCTCGAATACCTAAAAAAATTATATTTTATGTTTTTTCACCATGTAAATAAAAAACTTTACAAATATGAAAATGCTTATGTATTATTAACTGAGGTAAGAATATTTATTTATATAATTTGTAAGAGTTAAATAATTTTCAGTTACACCCAATTAAAATACACAAAATTATACATCTATATTAATTATAATATTATTGTAACATACCTGTAACAAGGTGCTAAGGTAAACCCTGAATTTGGTTTTAAAAACTGTAAATAACAAGATATTTGTTTTTTCAACTTATTTAATAAAATTTCTAAATCAGGAACACATATACTAATGGCATTTGCTATATTATTTGAAGACTCGTTAAGATTAATTTTTTTATTGATAAAGCTACTTATTTCTTCATTTATTTTTTTTTTCAAATCTGCATTATTTATCAGAACATCTGATATACATTTGTTCGTTTTGTGACTAGTAAATTTCATATAAAACGTATCAACAACTGCAAATGTAGCAAGGTCATCAACAATACTTAATTCTAATGCACGATTATGAAGACCAATTTTAGCCCTTAAAATTTCACAAAGAACTATTAAGCATATATACTTGATCATTTGTACACGTACCTATATATTTGTTTATCATTTTTTTAATATTTACTTACAATAAGTGAGAAATGGAAACGTTTGATTTTTCACCAATGTTTTTGCGATTACTTGATGTCTTGATTTCAGTAAGAGCTACAAAATAAAGTAACAAATGTATCGGAATGAATTAAAAAATATTTTATAAGTATTTATTTTAGCAGCAGTTGTTCAGATGTTAGAATCAAAATTGTGTATTTGAAACAATTCTGTGGTTACTAGATACAATCTATATATTTTTTCATGTACATACCGGGTGTCCCATTTTAAAACCACCAGGCAAATATCTCGAAAACTAAGGGAGATGGAAAAAAACTTTTAATACAAAAGTTGTAGGGTTCAGAGAGGCCCAACTGATCGTGACCTTGGTTATGACCTTGAGGTCAATTATCAAGGTCATTTGAAGGTCAAATCGATTTTTTCAAATGGGAACCCCCACTTTTGACCTCGTAAATGGAAAGAGCGGAAAATTTTACGTTCAGATATGTCCTTGAGTCAAGGTCATGGTCATGGTCATGTTTAAAATCAAAATCAATCAACCCATCAAAACATTCCCATAATTAGGCATACGAGACAAATTGTTAAATACAAAAGTTGTAGGGTTCAGAGGGGCCCAACTGATCGTGACCTTGGTTATGACCTTGAGGTCAATGATCAAGGTCATTTGAAGGTCAAATTGATTTTTTCAAATGGGAACCCCCATTTTTGACCTCGTAAATGGAAAGAGCGGAAAATTTTACGTTCAGATATGTCCTTGAGTCAAGGCCATGGTCATGGTCATGGTCATGTTTAAAATCAAAATCAATCAACGCATCCAAACATTCCCATAATTACGCATACGAGTGTTAAATACAGAAGTTGTAGGGTTTGGAGCGGCCCAACTGATCGTGACCTTGGTTATGACCTTGAGGTCAATGATCAAGGTCATTTGAAGGTCAAATCGATTTTTTCAAATGGGAACCCCTATTTTTGACCTCGTAATGGAAAGAGCGGAAAAGTTTACTATTTTTACTATTATCAATATTTACCAGGGTTAACCACTTATATCAAATAATAGCAAAAGTTAATAAGTGTTGACCACCTGTATCCAATAGTGACCGGTAGTATTCAGCATTGATCGGTAATAGTCAATAATTATTACTGTTTACATCAAATTGTTTTCAAATTGAGCACACTTATATTGGCACAGAAAATTAAACTTTTTCGTTTTAAAATATTGTATAGTATAATAACATATTATTTCTTTTGTGGTGTGTTTTGATAAATAATTGCATTTACAACTAAAAAAGAATGCCTGACTATTCTGCTAATGAAATAGTTGACATTCTTCTTATTTTAGGAGAATGTCGACGAAACTATCGAGAGGCAAGCAGATTGTATCGTGCTCGGTTCGCTCAACGACAACATCCTGATCATACGGTAATACGTGACATTGAACTGCGCGGTCGACAAGGAAACTTCGTTCGAAGAAGGAGGACACTGAATAAACACGATTATGAAAATAATTCTCGCTTTTTTGCTGTTCTAGCCATGGTACATTTAAATGTTCATGTCAGTTTACGCGAAATCGAGTTAACAATGGCTATTCCAAGATCTACGGCCAGTAGATATTTACGATATGCGCGTTACCATCCTTACCACATTACTCTAAATCAAGCTTTAACTGTGGAAGATTATCGACGGAGAATAACATTTTGCCAATGGGCAACACAACAAATTACTGATGATGAAAATTTCTTTAACAATGTTCTTTTTAGCGACGAGGCTACATTTCAGAGTACTGGTATGTTGAATCGCCATAATTGCCACTACTGGTCTCCTGTTAATCCTCATTGGATGCGAGAAGTTAATCATCAGCATCGCTGAAATGTAACGGTATGGTGTGGTATTATTAACGGATGTCTGATTGGACCTTATTTTTTTGAAGGTCACGTAACTCAACATACTTATTTACAGTTGCTGAGATACGAGCTGCCACTCTTTCTAGAAAACGTTGATCTCCATACAAGGGCCAGAATGTGGCTACAACAAGATGGTGCTCCTCCACATTATGCCAGAATTGTCAGAGATTTTCTTAATGAAAGGTTTAACGGTCGATGGATCTGACATCTCCAGATTTTTATTTATGGGGCTTCCTAAAAAATACAGTCTACCGCAACAGGCCAACTACAAAAGATGATATGATTCAAAGGATTACACAAATCTGCTTAAGTATTCTACGTCAAGTATTATTAAATACTGTTAAAAACTTTAAAAGGAGAATAGAATGTTGTCAACAAGTAAATGGTGCAACTTTTGAGCATCTTCTTCAGTAAATGGTGACCGAAACACTTGGATCCTATGACTAAATACACATGAACGTGGAATTTTCCAATGAATTTTTAGCTGGCCGGGTCATCTCCGACCTTGCCTTAACTGGCCGGGTAATCTCCGACCTTGCTTAGGTGACTGGGTCATCTCCGACATTGCTCTTAACTGCACGGAAACTGACCATAACTTTGACCATGACCTTGACCCAAGGTCATATCAGAATTTTTCGGTTTTTCTATTTACGAGGTCAAAAGTGAGGGTTGCCGTTAAACAAAATTGATTTAACCTTCAAACAACATCATCCTTGACCTCAAGTTCATGGTCAAGGTCACGATCAGTTGGGCCCCTCCAAACACTACAACTTCTGTATTTAACACTCGTATGCGTAATTATGGGAATGTTTGGATGCGTTGATTGATTTTGATTTTAAACATGACCATGACCATGACCATGGCCTTGACTCAAGGACATATCTAAACGTAAAATTTTCCGCTCTTTCCATTTACGATGTCAAAAGTGGGGGTTCCCATTTGAAGAAATCGATTTGACCTTCAAATGACCTTGATCATTGACCTCAAGGTCATAACCAAGGTTACGATCAGTTGGGCCCCTCTGAACCCTACAACTTTTGTATTTAACAATTTGTCTCGTATACCTAATTATGGGAATGTTTTGATGCGTTTATTGATTTTGATTTTAAACATGACCATGACCATGACCATGACCTTAACTCAAGGACATATCTGAACGTAAAATTTTCCGCTCTTTCCATTTAGGATGTCAAAAGTGGGGATTCCCATTTGAAAAAATCAATTTAACCGTCAAATGAACTTGATCATTGACCTCAAGGTCATAACCAAGGTCACGATCAGTTGGGCCCCTCTGAACCCTACAACTTTTGTATTAAAAGTTTTTTTCCATCTCCCTTAGTTTTCGAGATATTTGCGTGGTGGTTTTAAAATGGGACACCCGGTATATTTAAAGAGAGTTATAATAGTGTATTAAATAATTTTTTAGACTTTAATAAACAAAAAGTTTGTGTTTATATTCATTATGTACATGTATATGTCCAGTATAATAATAACACGCAAAAAAATTTTATATTTTTTATGGATTCAATTTTTATGGGTTTCAATTTTCCACGATTTTGATGGATCCGGAATAAAATTAAAGAATTTAATTTCTAATACATTACACATTTATATTTATTTTGTGACATAAAAAATAACCTCAAAAATAAGAATGACTATGGAAAAATGCAGGGCATAAAGATTTTTTGTTTTTTTTTAAATTATATAAACTCAGTATATTAATATTCAGAAAGAATATAGTTTGAAATAGATGATTTTCAAAAATTAAAATTAAATAAAGTACAATAAAAAAATTAGGTTTTAAGTAAATGAAAGCTTATACTTAATCTCGTAAAATACATGTTCCATATCTTAAAAACTACATAGTTGGTGAAATTTACTATTAGCGTCAATGTCACTACTTTTAAATAATTGTTCAATATTTTGAACATATTGTCGAATTAGGTACCTCTATGGTATCAACAGATCCAATAATGAACAATAATAATTCTTAGTTTCTTTAGAATAAATTACGTGTAAAATATTCTGCTTTATTCGTGTAGGTATTTGTTTAAAATCGCTCATGAAGATATTCAAATCACTACTCTTATTTGATATAAAAATTAAAATAATTATTTTTTTAAAAAGAGATATTTGATCACCATCATCTGAAAAATAAAATCATATAAATATCGTATAAAAAATCATATTTTTTTTTATTAAAATAATTACCATTTTGCTCGTATAAATGAAATACATCACCTACATTTTCATTTAAGATAACTGTTGAACGACAAAATAATATTTTGAGATATTTTCAATGAATTATAAATATTAGTAAAGCATTCCAGATAGAATACAATAGAATCCCTCTGAAATTCACTGAAATCCAACTGGATATTTGCTTACCAAACTCTCTAAATTTTGTCATTTTTTTTGTGTTTTTCTTTCTAGAGTCAAGTAGAAAATTAGAATCTGAGAGATAATATTCTGAAAAAATTTTTCTATTGCTAATAAATGGAGTTGCATTTCATTATCACTCAGAATATGTTTATGAATATTAATATTAGATTTCTCTTTTGAAGTAATATTTACAACAGAATTATATTTTTCATTCGTGGCTTTAGATTCAAGTATTTCCAGCTTATTAAATCCATGAAAAGATTCATTTTCATTTTCTGCATAAATTAAATTAGAAACTATATTATTATTATTAGTATATATCTTTTTAAATCCTTTGCATATTTCCAATCTATTGTTTAATAATGTATTGTCCAATTTCTTTAGCATCCACTTTTCATAAGACTCATTTGTTATATTATAAATATCATTTAAAATTACTTTTTTAACAGCAAGTGATATTTTATATGACGGTTCCTTCACGAACTTGAATATTTCTGTTCTTATGTGATCATACATCATAAGAGAGTAGCGTTTTACTTGTAAAAACCTTTTTATAATTACCATAGTAGATTAAATTTTTTTAGGTCCCGTTAAGAGACTCAATAAGTTAAAAATTGGCTTGCCGTAGTGAAATATGAACGATTGCAGGCTTTCGACCTTTAATTCTAGTTTTCTCTGAAGGCCTCCATAAAGTATTCCGTTTTCATCAGAGCGTAGCGCTTTACGTGTCAAAACCTTTTTATAATTACCATGGTAGATAAAATTTGTGCACGCTCCGTTAAGAGAGTCAAGAACATAAACAATCTCCTTGACATAGTGAAATATCTATGTTTGCAGGCTTTTCACATTCAATTCTAATTATTTCTGAAGGCCCCATACAGTATTCCGTTTTCATCAGAGCGTAGTGATTAACTTTTGAAAACCTTCATTTAATTACCAAGGTAGATTAAATTTTCTTTAAGTCGCGGTAAGGGAGTCAAGAAGTTAAAAAAACTGGCTAGACCTAGTGAAATATGTACGTTAGCAGGCTTTCCACCGTTAATTCTAGTTATTTCTGAAGGGCTCCATACAGTATTCCGTTTTCATCAGAGAGTAGTGTTTTACTTGTAAAAACCTTTTTATAATTACCATAGTAGATTAAATTATTTTACGCCCCGTTAAGAGAGTCAATAAGTTAAAAATTGGCTTGCCGTAGTGAAATATGAACGATTGCAAGCTTTCGACCTTTAATTCTAGTTTTTTCTGAAGGGCTCCATAAATATTCGGTTTTCATCAGAGCGTAGCGGTTTATGTGTCAAAACCTTTTTATAATTACCATGGTAGATTAAATTTGTTCACGCTCCGTTAAGAGTGTCAAGAATATAAACAATCTCCTTGACATAGTGAAATATCTATGTTTGCAGGCTTTTCACCTTCAATTCTAATTATTTCTGAAGACCCCATATAGTATCCCGTTTTCATCATAGCGTAGCGATTAACTTTGAAAAACCTTCATATAATTACCAAGGTAGATTAAATTTCTTTAAGTCGCGGTAAGATAGTCAAGAAGTTAAAAAAACTGGCTAGACCTAGTGAAATATGTACGTTTGCAGGCTTTCGACCATTAATTCTAGTTATTTCTGAAAAGCGCCATACAGCATTCCGTTTACATCAGAGCCTACCGTTTTACTTGTAAAAATCTTGATATAATTACCAACGTAGATTAAATTTTTTTAAGGCGCGGTAAGTGTACCAAGAATTTAAAAAACTGTCTAGACGTAGTGAAATATTTACCTTAGCAGGCTTTCAAACTTTAATTTTAGTTATTTCTGAACGGCTCCATACAGCATTCCGTTTTCTCAGGGCGTACCGTTTTACTTGAAAAAACCTTCATATAATTACCAAGGTAGATTAAATTTCTTTAAGTCGCGGTGAGAGAGTCATGAAGTTACAAAAACTGGCTAGGCCTAGTGAAATATGTAAGTTTGCAGGCTTTGCACCTCTAATTCAAGTTATTTCTGAAGGATTCCATACAGTCTTCCGTTTTAATTAGAGCGTACCGTTTTACTTGTAAAAACCTTCATATAATTACCAAGGCAGATTAAATTTTTTTAAGGCGCGGTAAGAGAGTCAAGAAGTTAAAAAACTGGCTAGACGTAGTGTAATATGTACGTTAGCAGGCTATCCACCTTTAATTCGAGATTTTTATGAAGGGCTCCATACAGTATTCCGTTTTCATCAGAGAGTAGTGTTTTACTTGTAAAAACCTTCTTATAATTACAATAGTAGATTAAATTATTTTACGCCCCGTTAAGAGAGTCAATAAGTTAAAAATTGGCTTGCCGTAGTGAAATATGTACGTTAGCAGGCTATCCACCTTTAATTCTAGTTATTTCTGAAGGGCTCCATACAGTATTCCATTTCCATCAGAGAGTAGCGATTAACTTGTAAAAACCTTCATTTAATTACCATGGTAGATTCAATTTTTTTTAAGTCGCGGTAAGAGAGTCAAGAAGTTAAAAAAACTGGCTGGACGTAGTGAAATATGTTCGTTTGCAGGCTTTCCACCTCTAATTCTAGTTATTTCTGAAGGGTTTCCTATAGAGCGTAGCGATTAACTTTGAAAAACCTTCTTATAATTACCATAGTAGATAAAAATTTTAAAAGCCCCGTTAAGAGAGTCAATAAGTTAAAAAGTGGCTTGCCGTTGTGTAATATAAACGATGGCAAGCTTTCTACCATTAATTCTAGTTATTTCTGAAGGGCTACATACAGTATATTTTATCAGAGCGTAGGGTTTTACATGTAAAAACTATATACAATTATTATGGTTGATTCAATTTTTTTACGCTCCTTTAAGAGAATCAAGAAGTTCAAAAATTTCCTTGACATGGTGAAATTTGTACGTTTGTGCCTTTAATTCTAATTATTACTAATGGCTCCATACAGTATTCGGTTTTGATCAGAATGCAGCGGTTTATTAGTCAAATGATTCGTATAGTTATCATGAGGCATACAATTTTTGTACGCTTCTGTAAGACGGTCAAGAAATTCAAAAATTTTCTTGACATAGTGAAATATTTGCAGGATTTCTGCCTTCAATTCTAATTATTTTTTAAAAGCTCCATACAGTATTCGGTTTTCATCAGAGTGCAGCGTATGACATGTCAAAACCTTTTTATAATTACTATGGTAGACAACATTTTTTTACGCCCCGTTAAGAGAGTCAAGAAGATAAATAATCTCCTTCACATAGTGAAATATGTACGTTTGCAGGCTTTTCACCTTTAATTCTAATTATTTCTGAAGGTCTCCATACAGTCTTCCGTTTTCATCAGAGCGTAGTGTTTTACTTGCAAAAACCTTCTTATAATTACTACGCTAGATTAAATTTTTTTACGCCCTGTTAAGAGAGTCATGAAGTTCAAAAATTTCCTTGGCATAGTGAAATATATACGTTTGCAGGATTTCCGCCTTCAATTCTAATTATTTCGAGACGCTCCATACAGTATTCTGTATGGAGCGTCCCTTTTTAATCTGAGCGCAGCGTATGAAAATGTCAAAACCTTCTTATAATTACCATGGTAGATTAAATTTTTTTACGCCCCGTTAAGAGATTTAAGAAGATATATTACACTACGATACAAGTGCGATAAGTGGCCCATTATTTCACGGCGTGAACGGGTTACTTAACGCACTAATATGGTACAATTTTTTATAACACTGCCTGCCTTAAGTCCGCTGTCACGCCTGTCCGTGCGCCAAGCAGTTCATTATTGCACTGTGCGGTTAGCGCACGAGCGTAGCGAGTACGATAAACACGGTGAAATAATGGTCTACTTATTGCACGAATATGCGTGACATAAGTGCGGACTTAAGTCACGCAGTGCTATAAAACAGTTTCCTTGATATAGTGAAATATGTACTTTTCCAGGCTTTTCACCTTCAATTCTAATTATTTCTGAAGGCTCCATACCATATTCCTTTTTCATCAGAGTGCCGCAGTTTAGTCAAATAATTCTTATAGTTATCATGAGGCACACAATTTTTGTACGCTTTGGTAAGGCAGTCAATATGTTAATCATTGGCTTGACGTAGTGAAATATGTACGCTGGCAGGCTTTCCACCGTAGCGTAGCGTTTTACTTATAAAAACCTTCTTATAATTACCATGGTAGATTAAATTTTTTTATGTCCCGTTAAGAGAGTCAATCATATAAACAATTTCCTTGACATAGTAAAATATGTACGTTTGGAGGCTTTTCACCTTCAATTCTAACTATTTGTGAAGGCTCCATACAGCATTCCATTTCATCAGAGCGTACCGTTTTAATTGTAAAAACCTTCACATAATTACCAAGGTAGATTAAATTTTTTTAAGGCGCAGTAAGAGTGTCAAGAAGTTAAAAAACTGGCTAGACGTAGTGAAATATGTACGTTGGCAGGCTTTCCACCTTTAATTCTAGTTATTTCTGAAGGGATCCATACAGTATTCCGTTTTCATAAGAGTGTAGCGTTTTACTTGTAAAAACCTTCTTATAATTACCATAGCAGATTAAATTTTTTTACGTCTTGTTAAGAGAGTCAAGAAGTTAAAAATTGGCTTGACGTAGTGAAATATGAACGATTGCAAGCTTTCGACCTTTAATTGTAGTTTTTTCTGAAGGGCTCCATACAATATTCCGTTTTCATCAGAGCGTAGCGTTTTACGTGTCAAAACCTTTTTATAATTACCATGGTAGATTAAATTAATTTACGCCCCGTTAAGAGAGTCAAGAATATAAACAATCTCCTTGACATAGTGTAATATGTATATTTGCAGCCTTTTGACCTTCAATTCTAATTATTTCTGAAGGCAGCATATAGTATTCCGTTTTCATCAGAGCGTAGCGATTAGCTTGTAAAAACCTTCATATAATTACCAAGGTAGATTAAATTTTTTTTAAGTCGCGGTAAGAGAGTCAAGAAGTTAAAAAAACTGGCTAGACGTAGTGTAATATGTACGTTCGCAGGCTTTCCGTTTTAATTATTGTTATTTCTGAAGGGTTCCATACAGTCTTCCGTTTTAATCAGAGCGTAGGGTTTTATTTGTAACAACCTTATTACAATTAACATAGTAGATTAAATTTTTTTACGCCCTGTTAAGAGAGTCAAGAAGTTAAAAATTGGCTTGACCTAGTGAAATATGTACGTTTGCTGGCTTTTGACCATTAATTCTAGTTATTTCTGAAGAGCTCCATACAGCATTCCATTTTCATCAGAGCCTACCGTTTTACTTGTAAAAACGTTGATATAATTACCAACGTAGATTAAAATTTTTTAAAGCGCGGTAAGTGTACCAAGAATTTAAAAAACTGGCTAGACATAGTGAAATATTTACGTTAGCAAGCAGGGTTTCAACCTTTAATTTTAGTTATTTCTGACGGGCTCCATACAGCATTCCGTTTTCATCAGAGCGTAGTGTTTTTCTTGTAAATACCTTCTTATAATTACCACGCTAGATTAAATTTTTTTGTGCCCCGTTCAGAGAGTGAAGAAGTTCAAAAATTTCCTTAACATAGTGAAATATGTACGTTTGCAGGCTTTCCACCTTTAATTCTAATAATTTTTGTGAGTCTCGATAGGGTATTCCGTTTTCATCAGAGCAGTGTTTTACTTGTAAAAACCTTCATATAATTACCATGGTAGATTCAATTTTTTTACACCGCGGTAAGAGAGTCAAGAAGTTCAAACATTTCTTTGACATAGTGAAATATATACGTTTGCAGGCTTTGTGCCTTTAATTCTAACTATTTGTGAAAGGCTCGATAGAGTATTTCGTTTTCATGAGAGCGTAGCGTTTTACTAGTCAAAAAATTCTTACAGTTCGTATATAATTATTATATTCGTATCATGCGGCATACAATTTTTGTACGCTGTGGTAAGCGAGTTGAGAAGTTAAACCCATAGAAAAATATTCAGCTGGATGCGCTAGAATCCTGCTAGATTCTACTGGATTCTATCTAGATTACACTGGATTCCAGCTGGAATCCACTGCATCCAGCTGGATATTTTTAATAGGGAATATTTCGGCGACGTAGTGATAGAGATACGTTTTCAGGCTTTGTGCCTTTATTTCTAACTATTTCTGAAAGGCTCCATGCAGTATTCCGTTTTCATCAGAGTGTAGTCTTTTACTTGTTAAAACCTTCTTATAATTACGATGGTATAGTACATTTTTTTACTACCCGGTAAGAGTGTGAAGAAGTAAAAAAATTTCCTTGACGTTGTGAAATGTTACATAAATATTGACGGAAAAACTTTTATGCTTTTTAGTTTACTAATAGTATCCAAGCATTGCTTTTTATGAGCATTAACAATGTCTTCATTGCAGCAGTTTTTTTTAATAGCATCTGCAAGAAACCTTTTATTTTGCTCATTCACATAAACATTGATTGAGTCTAATTTTATAATATATCTACAATCACTTATATAAAAAAATTCAGGTTCGTAGATTTCAGCTGAGTGTTGAAAAACGAATGCCGTTTCACCTCTCTTGTTAGTCGCATTAATATCGGCCCGCCAAGATTAACAAAATATTGCTGATAAACAAAACTCTTTACTTTAATTTTGTATGAACAATTATATATTTTTATAAATTTCACTTTATTTATTATATTTTCGATTAGAATTTAGAGAAAATTATATTAGATATCTGAACAGTGTATCCAATGCACTAAAGTCCTGTACACATAAAAAAGAACAGACATAAAGAACAAGGCCCTGAAGGCCTCCACACGAAAAAAGGAACAATGCACAGGTACAAGAAATAGCATTGGTTGTATATCTATATAGAACAGGAACGGCGAGGAACACCGAAGTACAACGACTCTGTTCCTCGGTGTTCGTGTTATATATAGATATACAACCAATGCTATTTCTTGTATCTGTGCATTGTTCCTTTTTTCGTGTGGAGGCCTTGACAACTAATAAGGACCGTTCAACACAAAACAAAACAATGAACAGATAGGGTGTGACTCCAATAGCCTAACAGTTTGTTCTGTTATGTGCCGGGTCGCCTGCCGACCAATTCCAGGTTGATTCTCTGTGCAAGTGCCTCAGAGCATACTACTCAGTCACCCATATGAAAAAAAAGAAATGTATGAAACCGTGTATAACCGTACAAAATCGTATATAAACGTATATAGCCGGTTATAAACATTGGTTTTTGGACAACTTTATACGTTTTTATACGTTTTGATACGTTTTAATACGGTTACATACGGTTTCTGACATTTTAAAACAGTTTTCTACGATGTGCAACGATTTTATACGGTTCAATTTCGTACGGTTTTTTACGTTTTATAGAATTTATAAAACGTAAAAACGTAAACACGTAAAATCGTAATTTCGTTTTTATAAACGTAAAAACCCAATTTATTTATTTTTCTTTTTAGTTTTATTTTTTATTTAGTATGAAAGTGTATTAAACTGTTTAAAAATATATAAAACCGTATAAAAATGTAATAAATTTTAAAATATCTACGGAAATATACAGAAGTATACATTTTTATACGATTTCCTACGTTTTATTACATTAACCCTTGACATGGAACAATTTCTGAATTGTACGAAAATGTATGAAAATGTATTAAACTGTATAAAAATGTATAAAACCGTATAAAATTTGTCCAAAAACCAATTGAAAGATACATTACTATACGTTTTTATAGCTTTTCTGACGGTTTCATACATTTATTATTTCCATACGGGCATTTGAATTATATCGAGTTACGTCTGAAAGTCTAATTGTTGTTAAAGTCCAGAAGTAAATTCAAAGGTTAAAGTTATTTCTTGACTTTGAAGTTTTATTTCGAATCTCCCGCAACTCTGTGCACTTCAGTGCTTAGTTGAGCAACGGATTCCATAATTCTATTTGGTCAACCCGGCAATCATTGCAGAAGCGCCCTTCTACTCGAAGACCCCGACTCGGGTCGTAACAATCTATAAATATCTCGAATGGTTGGTTCCGGGATGAAACTTGATGTATAATGGTCGTTTCCGAGACTTTCGGTTGTTTCCGGGATATCCCGAAAAACATGTATGTGTAACGGTACTTCCGGGACGATTAAGGTGCTTGCCACATAAAAGGGATATTTTTTCTTTAGTCATTTTTCCATAAATTAGGTACTAAAAGTGGATGTCGCAGGCGTCGCTGCGAAAGTCAATAACTTGAGGGTCATTATTTCTTTAGTTACAGATCATTCTACAATGTTTATCATTTTTTTCACTCTGATTGTGAAACTTTTAAAGACCGTCCTGGGTCCCGGGGCCTGATTCTAAATTTGTCTCGACGTCGAGACACACCAAAATCGAGAACAACTTGTCTCGGAACGAATGAGTCGAGTGCAAAATGGAGACCAACGTGTCTCGGCGAGTGCAATATCGAGACCAATATGTCTCGGCGAGTGCAAAATCGAGACACAAACGAGTCGGCTGTCGGGCTTCTCTAAGCGTGTCGCACACGATACAACCGTTATTCCTTTTAAAGAAGCTCTCTGATTGGTATAAACCTCTTGTATCGCACCGAGACAGCACAGCCGACTCGTTTGTGTCTCGGAGTTGCAGTCGCCGAGACACATTGTTCTCGATTTTGCACTCGCCGAGACACATTGTTCTCGATTTTGCACTCGACTCATTCGTTCCGAGACAAGTTGTTCTCGATTTTGGTGTATCTCGACGTCGAGACAAATTTAGAATCAGGCTCCTGTTATTCATCGGTGTTTTTTCATTCGTGCAAGAGCCCTAATGATGATCTTTCCACTGTTCTTGATTCCTAACAGTAAGTCATTCGCGGCGCTTGTCGACCAAGTTATGTCTTGTGTGTCACCGTGACCAAACGTTGTGTGCCAACTCAAGATGCATTCATGATCCCCCGTTTAAAAATTTCGTTTAAAGATTAACTCGTTGAGAATTTCAACTTCTGCGAATTTCAGCGTCTGTGTCAGTGAAACATCATGCTTGTCACTCTGTTCTAGACACAGCCTTAGGCCGAAATCACATGGTGCGGCTTAGAGCTGCGGCATAGAACATGCGTCATGGAGACAGCCAATCAGAGCTATTCTGCAAATGCAGAAAGAGCTCTGATTGGCTGTCTCCATGACGCATGTTCTATGCCGCAGCTCTATGCCGCACCATGTGATTTCAGCCTAACAGTTACACAATCCGTGGTCAATTATAAGGCTGCGTCTACAATAGGATGTAAACACTAGCGTAAATGCGCAAGTTTTAGTAATTTTAGTCGAAATCAAGTAATATCTAGTAATTTTGAACCTATATTACTAGCTTTTTACTTGATTTCCACTAGAAATTACTAAAGCGCGCGTTTACGCTAGTGTTTACATCTTATTGTAGACACAGCCTAAGATTAGGTCAGTACTCAGTTGTACAGAAGTTCTAAATAATAGAAGTTCTAAATTCTATTCATTTTCAACATAAACTTTTTGACTGGCTTCGTGCTAGAATACCTTATATGAAAAAAAAAAGATAAATAAACTTTTTGAAAGTAATAGTTTTTATAATACACTTGTTCTTGAAAAACCTTTTTGTGGAAGAAATGGATTTGGAGCCACTACTATCGTATTTTCATTTTATATGTCAAAACGATAACTACGAAGCTATTGAAGAAAGTTTAAAAAATCGTGATGAACACGAAAGGAAAAGGTTACTTGATAGCCGTGTTGAAGATTCAGAATGGGAATTCCATATGAAAGGGTATTCTCCACTTCATTTCGCTGCTCAAAATGGAAGCATTAATACAGTGAACTTATTAATAAAATATGGGGCGAACATTAATGTAATGGCAGAAATTGGATCTCCATTATACGTATCCTTACTTTTTTGCAAAAAAGAAGTGTTTTTATTATTATTAGAGAAAGGAGCAGTTGTAAATAGACTCGTGGATGGACATGTTAATGCATTTCAAATATTTTTTGAAGGTACCCATGAGTTAGAAACTGTGTCAATTTCATGGATAAAATTGCTCCACGACTCTGGTTGTAATATTAACCATCAGAACTTCTTAGGAAATACTGCTCTACACTTGGCTCCCATATTTGCAATTGAAGCTGTATTGCAATGCGGAGCTGACATAAATATCGCAAATAAAATGGATAAAACAGCATTTATCTTTCAAGAAACTTGTGATAATGTACATCTTGAATTTTATTTAACTGCTTGTAAGCATATTATAAAATTAGATATCATTCATTTTTACGTCAACGATCAAAACAGAAATTTTCTTGCTGACATTATGAAAAAATTTGATTCCAATGAAACTTTTAATGAAAATATCTTTACTTTTAAACAACAGTGTTTAGATACTGTAAGTAAATTATAAAACTTTCTCCTCAATCAACAATGTATGACACATTATTTTTTGATACAACCAGATTAACCTATTATGTTGAAAACGATACGCTGAAAGAATTTCATTCTATGCATGATTTTAACTCCAACTTCTATCCATTCAATGATATTTTAAAGATGCAATTAAAAATTGCTAAAATAAGGAGACAGCTACTAAATGAAGCAATATTTATTTTAGAAGATATTTTTCTGACCATAATACCAAAATACTGTATAGAAAAAATTTTGGATTTTCTTCCAAACAACTCTTTAAAAGATCTCATCAGTAAATCTAATATGCTGAACTAAATTTTTGTATTCACATTTGTGATATGCGAGAGAAGCTTAATTGAAGTAAGAGATGAAAAGTGCCTTTGCCTGGTCAACTATGGAAAAACTAAACTCCACATGCATGGAGCTGTGAAGATGATGCTTGGAGTCGAGTACCTATTTCAGAAGCACCTGGTTCGCTTCGAAAGTTACCAAGACAGTTTGTTAATTTAGTATTTACCTATATGATGCATTCATTGCAGTATAGAATTTGATTAGGTTTGTATAGGTTTAGTTTGGTTTTGGCTTGTGTATAGAGAAACCTTGAATCCCTTCATTTTTAATGGTATTTTTTATATGTATTGTCTCAGTTTTAATAATTCATTGAGTCAATACAAAATTATAGATTAATACAAATAGAGCTACATATAATTTGGCTTCTTATAATTAGAGTATTCAAACAATATTATATTAAGGCGTAATAGACTTGTTATAAAACTTTTATAAAAGAACGCGTACATATAAATATTTTAAAATTAGTTTTTTTACATGTGTTCAGACCATTTAGTAAATGTCAAGAATTTAGTGTCACATCTTTTTTGTACTTTTCCTTCATCATTACTCATCTACACACACTGTGATTCATCATTTTCTATAATAGTCAGATGATACAAGCTAGACATTTATGTCATTTAAATATGTCTTATGAAATTTTATGTCACAAGCAAATACTATATGTAAATTTGTTTAAAGAACACCTTTGTAATATAATTGTATGTTTGTCCCCGCAACAATGTATTTTTGAAATGCAATTTCGTTTAAATACAATAAATTTTGATATATGAAGGAATTTTTTATTTCAAATTATTTATTTAAGTATGTGTTTCATGTACGTACGGAGTAAATACTTATAACTTTCAAATGAAATCACTATATATAAATTTTTCTCAGATTCATTCATTGATTTTCTTTTTTTTATGAATAATTTTGAATTTTCAATTTTTTTTTTATTTTATGATATCTCACAGCCAATATTACTTAAAAGAAAATTACCAACATCCCTGTCGTAAATTTTAAATGTTAATAACTTAATAACTGTTAAAAATTATTTAAAACTATTTAGAACTGCTTAAAACTGTTTATAAATGTTACAAAATGTATGATTTTGGACACTTTTTTTCTAATTATAATACTTTGTAACAGTTTCAAATAGTTTCTAATAGTTTTAAACACTTTCAAGCAGTTTCAAATAATTTTAAATTTGATATATTTCAGGAAAAATTAAGAATTAATAAATTATTATTATTATTAATATTAATTAATAATTATTTAATAGCCTCATTATTACAATCATGAGCACTCCAAAAGCAAGTAACAGTCAAACAATGCAGAAGAAGCCTAAGGAGTGTTTAATTATACGAATAATTAATTATTATTATGTTAATAATAATAATTAATAAATATTTAAAAGTTATTAAATAATTTAATAACTCTTACAAACTGTTAAAAACTGTTGAAAAATGTTACAAACAGTTACAAACGATTAATAACGTCAAAAATCCTACATTTTGTAACATTTTTAAACAGTTTATAACTCTTCCTAACAGTTTTTAACATTTTTGAACAAAAATATTTCCGCTAGGGATTTTCTTTTTTTAATTTTGAAATTATCTTCAAAATGTTATTTGTTATTATGGAAAATTTGCTAAAAAAAAAAAGAACTAACTAATAATGCTTGATCATAAAGAAACAGCAGCTCGGACTTACACACACGACTGCTTCCAGAACTTGCTCAATGTCGCAAAAAAACAAGAACAAATGGATGGAAAAGAGTACTTTCTGAAAAATAAGTATCAGCTATGGTTTATGGGAATCGTAATTGATATGAGAGCCTCAACTTCTTGATGAACTTTGAGCTTCTATTTTTCTAAAAACAAAAGTTTTGGGTAATACCAGAGATTTAAATTGTTAATTAAGAAAACTGGTCCTGTAATCAAAGCAGCTTTCACAGTAAGCATTATGGCCTAATTTATTGGTTTAATTGGCATCCGTCCTATTACCTGATTTGTTATGTTAATAACTCATAAGAAAAGAATAATATAAAAAAGGAAACAATTCCAAAAATTTAAAAAAAAGTTTATTTACTTATAAAAGTTAGTATATTTATTTACTTATTATCTTAAATTTAAAATTGTTTTCGATTCCCTAACATTTTTTAGTATGACTTATTATTTTACATGATGGAAAAACTGCATGGCATTTACTACAAATAGCATAGTCCTTTGCAAAAAATTTGCAAAAAATTTGATTAATTTTGATTATGTCAAACTGTGCCCATATTGTGCTATACTGCGCCAATAGTGTGCTAAACTACGCCATAAGCATGCAAAAAGTCTCAATTTCCTATAGTTTGAAACAGTATGACATGATAATTGCCACAGTTTTGACACCGTTTTGGCACGGTAAGTGCGTGAAATACATCTTATTTGTTTGAGAAATAACGTTTATATACGGTTGGTTAAATGTAGCCAATGGTAGGTTTTTGGTGTAGTTATAGAATTTGTAGCTAATGGCCGTACTACCAAGGTGTTTTTATAAGTAAAACAATTATTTACAACGTTTCGGACATTTTATTACGTCCCTCTTCAGGTTCTAAATACAACAATTATACAATTATTTTTTACAATTCACAATAACTTAATTTCGCATTAATAAATAAAACTTACATTTAAAACGTATTGTCAGATTCTTTTACGGAAAGTAATCCGTTCGTCACTGCTTACAATTCGGATTTTTCGTCGTATTTATACAGATGTTACGCATATATGTGTGTGTATAAGACGCGCGTACAGTGGTGGGGATGCAATAGACGATTTTCGAAGCGACACAGCGGGTGTGCTATCAGGAGAGTATGTCTAAGTAGAGGGGACCCCAACCAATGTTTCAAAATTTTTACAACGAGCAATCCTACGACAACGTGGGCGTGCGTGGTAACTCTACCCCAGCATGTTCTCCTGTTCTCCTTCACTTGCTGCTTTCAGTATTTTCCTCTTATAAGCACATAAATTGACAATTATTTATTAGAGTGGTATATTCTTTTGGTAAACTATTAATTTCGAATTGTTTATTCATATATCTTGATTGTGTGTGTATGAATACAGCTTCCGAAAATAATCTTTTTCCTCTATTAATTTCTGTATCTAGAATTTGTACATTATTGAAATCTATTTTATGATTATTGTTTTTTGTGTGTAGATATAATGATGAATTATCGTCTTTCCTAGTGTATTTTTTAGAGTGTTCATTAATTCGTACATTTAAACGTCTACCTGTCTGGCCAACGTACGAAGCCTCACAATCTTCGCAATTAATTTTATAAACAACATTCGCTTTATCACAGATTTTAGTATTATCTTTACCTAATTTAATAATATTATTGAGTTTATTCTTGGTACTATATATGATATTTAATAGTAATATAGACAGAGATAGATATAACGTTAATTTGAATAAAAGCAATGTCGAAAATCATAACACGCAGGTTATTGAACTGAGCGAAAATATACAAGAAAAGTGGTGTGTGAATGTCGCGGGCATTGAACTCTCGAAATATGTAATTGATGTGTTGAAACTTGGAGAGAAATTTAATTTTAATAACCGTTTTGACAACACACTAACATTGCAATATATAAAGAATTTTGAGATGTTCATAAATAATAATGATAATGATGAAACTGTTAAAACACTAAGGGGTACTTTTCTCAATCTATTAAAAAGACACTACAACAAAGAATTATCAAATGAAAATCATTTTGATAAACAGTTCAAAACAGATTTAATGAAAACAAAAGAATTTATAAAGCGAAATTCACAGTTACTTATCACTAGAGCTGATAAGGGAAATGCTACCGTTATAATTAAAAAATCTGATTATATAGAAAAAACTGAAAGCCTTTTTCAAGATAAAAAGTATTATAAATTAGTCAAAACAAATCCTTTATCTGGTTTAGAAAGAAGAACTTATGAATTAATCAAATGGCTAAATAAGATTGACTTCTCGTTTACGGGAAAAAAGTTTGATTCTATTGTACAAAAGTCCAATATTGCAAAAGCATATGGATTGATAAAAATTCATAAGAATGGCTTTCCCATAAGACCGATAATCTCGGCTATAAATTCACCGCTTTACAACATCTCAAAATTCTTTACGAAGTTCTTATCAAACAATCTAAAACAACCAAATTCACATGTAGATAATAGTTTTAAACTAAGAGAACAAATAGATAATTTCCAAATCCCATCTGATTTTGTAATAATTAGCCTTGATGTAGTAAGTCTTTTCACCAATATTCCTGATTATTTAGTTTATAAAGCAATAGAAAAAAGATGGACACAGATATATAATAAAATTAATATGAATTGCACCGAGTTTTTACATATAATAAAATACATACTTAACAATAATTTTTTTCAATTTAATGGAAAATTTTACCAACAAATTTTCGGTTCAGCTATGGGTAATCCCATTAGCCCCATCTTGGCAGACATTGTCATGGAAGATTTGGAAATTCAAGCGTTAAATAATCTTAATACGAAACCTTTGTTTTATTTCCGTTACGTTGACGATATTATTTTATGTATACAAAAAGACACGATTGATCATACTGTAAACACGTTTAATTCCTATGACCAAAATTTACAGTTCACTGTTGAACTACCACTTAATAACTGTATTAGTTTTCTTGACATTAAAATTATTGTCAATAATCAACAACGCATTATCACAGATTGGTACCATAAACAAACTTTTTCCGGAAGATATTTAAATTATTTATCTCAACATCCTCTTTGTAATAAAATTGCCATTATTTATAGTTTAGTTGACAGAGCATTTAAATTATCACACAACTCTTTTCACAATAAAAATATAAATTTTATCAAGGAACTTTTAAAACAGAATAATTATCCACCTGAATTATCAGAATTTCATATAAAAAAACGCCTAAATAAATTAAGAAATAGTAATAACAATCGATGCAATGAGAAAAATAAAAAAATGTTTATTACACTTCCATATGTTAAAGAATTAGAAAGATCCATGAATATTTTGTTTAAACAACACAATACAAATATCATATATAGTACCAAGAATAAACTCAATAATATTATTAAATTAGGTAAAGATAATACTAAAATCTGTGATAAAGCGAATGTTGTTTATAAAATTAATTGCGAAGATTGTGAGGCTTCGTACGTTGGCCAGACAGGTAGACGTTTAAATGTACGAATTAATGAACACTCTAAAAAATACACTAGGAAAGACGATAATTCATCATTATATCTACACACAAAAAACAATAATCATAAAATAGATTTCAATAATGTACAAATTCTAGATACAGAAATTAATAGAGGAAAAAGATTATTTTCGGAAGCTGTATTCATACACACACAATCAAGATATATGAATAAACAATTCGAAATTAATAGTTTACCAAAAGAATATACCACTCTAATAAATAATTGTCAATTTATGTGCTTATAAGAGGAAAATACTGAAAGCAGCAAGTGAAGGAGAACAGGAGAACATGCTGGGGTAGAGTTACCACGCACGCCCACGTTGTCGTAGGATTGCTCGTTGTAAAAATTTTGAAACATTGGTTGGGGTCCCCCTCTACTTAGACATACTCTCCTGATAGCACACCCGCTGTGTCGCTTCGAAAATCGTCTATTGCATCCCCACCACTGTACGCGCGTCTTATACACACACATATATGCGTAACATCTGTATAAATACGACGAAAAATCCGAATTGTAAGCAGTGACGAACGGATTACTTTCCGTAAAAGAATCTGACAATACGTTTTAAATGTAAGTTTTATTTATTAATGCGAAATTAAGTTATTGTGAATTGTAAAAAATAATTGTATAATTGTTGTATTTAGAACCTGAAGAGGGACGTAATAAAATGTCCGAAACGTTGTAAATAATTGTTTTACTTATAAAAACACCTTGGTAGTACGGCCATTAGCTACAAATTCTATAACGTTTATATACTTTAAACATGTCCCAGAAGTGATGCTTAGGCAGATCTGACATGTCCCAGAAAATACGCTTATATTCATCAAAATTTTCCAGATATAACGCCCATAAACAGCTTAAATAATCCCAGAAAATACGCTTACATTCATAAAAACACCCCAGAAATAATTCTTATAAACATCTTAAGAAACGCTTAAGTTTATAAAAAATCCCTTTCCCTTTTATAAATAGAAAAACTTAATCTAATTATATAATAATTATTAAAAATTAAGACCTCAGAAATGCGATGCTTTCCATTTTTATAAGCATTGTCTAGAAAACAAAGCCATGAGTTGGTTTATTGTTAAAATAAAATGTGATTATTAGATTGCTAAGTTAGTTAAAATATGATAAAAAGTACAAAATAAACGTATTATCAGGGCAACATGAAATGATTTAGAAAATTACCAAAATATTTCAGGACACTGCGAAAACAATTCAGGAAACCTCTCAAATAATTTAGGATACCTCTAAAATAATTCAGAACACTGCTAAAATAATTCAGAAACTGATAATATAATTCAGGACTCTGCTAATCTAATTGTGAGCATTGCTACAATAATTTAGAAAACTACGAAAATAATTCAGGGCACTACTAAAATAATTCAGGACACTACTAAAATAATTTAGAAAGTGATAAATTAATTCAGAACTCTGCGAAACTAATTCAGGACACTGCTAAAATAATTCAGGACAGTGCTTAATTCAGGACAGTGCTCAAACAATTCAGGGCAGTCCTCAAATAATTCAGGACAGTCCTCAAATGGGACTTTGAAAGTTTTTAATTAGTCAAATAAGGCCTGGGCATCAAAATAGAATACTGTATGATGATTTCAACAAAAAATTGAAATTGAAACATCTAAATCGAATTACTCTCTTATACCTCACACTTTCTCCCTACCTATAAATCCTATCCCGCATTCGTCCCTGTGGGAAAACCTATAGACAAATATTTGTTTACGGCGTACAGTGCGGTATTGCCGAGCGCTATGTGCGTTTTCAATAATCTCTTGACAGGATAAAGATAAAGGAACGTACGATCGCTGAAATCAAAGGTAAATAGGTTTAGAATAACGGGAAAGAGGTCCCATTTAATTACTTTTTACCTTTGTTTTATTAATTGTACACATTTTTCTTATATTATTATAAAAATTAAACATGAATTTATTTATAAATCAAAGCTAAAATGATTATAGTTGGCCAAAAATACTATTGCTATTAAAATGAAATATACTTATTTACTACTTAATTACTTACTTACTTAATTACTTATTTATTATTACAATTAAAATTAAATACTATTAATATTAAAATCGTATTACGTTAAATAGCAATAGTATTTTTGGCCAACTATAATCATTTTAGCTTTGATTTATAAATAAATTCATGTTTAATTTTTATAATAATAGAAGAAAAATGTGTACAATTAATAAAACAAAGGTAAAATGTAATTAAATGGGACCTCTTGCCCGTTATTTTAAATCTATTTACCTTTGATTTCAGCGATCGTACGTTCCTTTATCTTTATCCTGTCAAGAGATTATTGAAAACGCACATAGCGCTCGGCAATACCGCACTGTGCGGCGTTGGGTTTAGAGATTGGTCGGAAGTAGTCACATTTTCTGAAAGGTCTTAAAATTACTTATCTATCTATATTTTTGTCCGTCCAAACGGATAATATTTAGTTGCATTATTCAAACGCGCTTCGCGCGTACTATCTCGTTTTTGAGGTTATGAATGCTATTTTTCATTATGATTTAGTTTTAATTAGTTTAAATGATAAGATAATTAGATACATTTTTTAAGCAATAAATAAAATGTTACAGTCCAATCAAATCAATCACATGCGCGCTTTTTTCAAATGACCAATCAAGTCGATTTTCTAAATGAGCCACTACTTCCGGTCATCATTTTTTAAGAGAGGATTAATTTATTTTGATTAAATTAAAAATCATTCAGTCATTGAATGTAAATATTCCATTTCAAAAATTCAAACACGGCAAATTTCTCGCGCCTTCTTACCGACTAATCAAAATCAAGCCTTTAGATGCTTCAACATGGCCGCTCATCACTTTTTTAAGGAGGGATTTTCTAAAACATTTTTAATAATGTATTTATGGAAAATAAGATATACAGAAAACATGAAATTTTATATTAAAATATACATTTAAAAAAATTATTTGATGTACTTTATCAATTCTCTTTGAGAAAGCATTCTGCTAAAGCAGTTAGCAGCGGTTTTTATTTTATATTACTTTTCAAATTATAATATGTGAAGTAGGCGTTGTAAAAAATTCGTACATATGTCAGAAAAAATCGCCGGAGCCACCTTAATGTTTAATAAAATATAATAAAATTAACTTTTGATGTACAAATATGAAATATTTTCTATACAAGAATATCTCGAGAATTTTCGTGTTACTAAAAGTTTTGTAGAAATTTCTGACAGGTATAGTTCTGTAGTATTTCTTTTAGAAACGCCTGCAGAAATTTTCTTTAGATCTTTTACTTTAGGCTTCCGTCATATAAGAGCGTTTGGTCACGCATAGCACGCGCAAACATCTCGTGAAATCCAGAGTGGGCGCGTACGTGCTCACTTCTCTCATTAGTTGAGAGCGAGCACGCACGACCAATGAGAGAAGCAGACGCGAGCCCACATGGTGAATGTGTATCAATTTTACAGATTTCACGAGATGTTTGCGCGTGTGTGTTGACGACAAAACTGTGTAAAACTATGAATGTGTCTTAATTTGGAAAGTTTTTTTATATATTTTCATGGTTCTTCTCATAGTTTTTAATGGGATTTTTTAAAATATTATTATTATAAATTACTTTTTATAAATTAATATTTTATTTAATGGTATAAGAGTCGTTCTACACGGTAGGCTTGACATCGACACGACACCGCTACTTGTTCCTCTCGATTTATTAATTACCGGCAGAGCAAGTAAATTACAGCTGGCAACGTCATCCCTACCAAAAAAAATCAGCTGATAAATCAGATGATTTGTCAGATGATTTATCATCTTAAAAAGTCACCTGAGATTCTACCCGGATGCTGCCAAAAGCTTACGTAAATTAAAGATCCGTGCTTCTTCAGTATTGGAAATTGCCTTTTAGGATGTTTCACCGCCCCAGATGAGTTCAAAAATGCATGTTTGGAAGCATTTTGCACATTTTTTCTATATTTAAAAATTTTGTACATGAGATATCAGCTGACGAATCAGCTGACAAGTCAGGTGAAAAATCAACTGAGGTCTAACCGAAAAATCACCTGATTTGTCAGCTGATTTGTCAGCTGATATCTCATGTACAAAATTTTTAAATATAGAAAAAATGTGCAAAATGCTTCCAAACATGCATTTTTGAACTCATCGGGGGGGGGTGAAACATCCTAAAAGGCAATTTCCAATACTGAAGAAGCGGATCTTTAATTTACGTAAGCTTTTGGCAGCATCCGGGTAGAATCTCAGGTGACTTTTTAAGATGATAAATCATCTGACAAATCATCTGATTTATCAGCTGATTTTTTTTGGTAGGGATATAGTTCAAGACATTCAATAACATCATCTGAAACCTGGAAAGCTATTTGCATAAAACATTATTATAGTTCAAAGTATTCAACTAAGCTATTGCATTAATAGCCAGGATTTAAGGTGGTTCTTTCATGAATCCCTAGTCAAAGCAGTGCTAAAAGAAGATGGTACCTAAAATTAAAAAACCATAGTTGAAATGTGATTTATTTATTTAAAATGATAGAGATAGTCAAGGTATTATAATTAAAATGTATTTAAACAAAGATAACTTTTTTAACAAAAATAATGTCGATATTTTAGAAACAGCACAAACAATTATTGATAAACCATCTTAATCTAATTTGTTTCTTAACCGATTTTAATTTTCAAGGTCTCATTTTGTTCCTTAAGTAATTTCATTTCGACTTGCCCAAGGAAAAATTTTAAATTATTCAAAACCAAGAAATTTATAGCCAATTGTTTATAAATTCATGCACGGGGTTAAAAAAATATTTATTTCTAATTGGCTATAACTTTCTTGGATTTGAATAATTTAAAATTTTTCCTTGGGCAAGTCCAAATGAAATTACTTAAGGAACAAAATGAGACCTTGAAAATTAAATTCGGTTAAGAAACAATATAAAGATTAAGGATGTACTGGCTATAAGGTCCCTGCCAAATATCTGTGAATTCGATAAACTGCAATAATTAATTGTATGTAATGGTTGACCAAATTTAAGTTCTTGTGGGTGATTAAGAAGTATAATACGAATATATTAAGCTTTAAAAATTTCAAATCGAATAAAAATGAACAAAGTTCTGTTATTTTTTATAGTTACAAAAATCGAGTCATTGAGTAAATTTAGTAAGTAAAGTACCAAACTTTTAATTTTGATTCGATGTTTAATTTCTAAAGTTTATAATATTCCTGTCATGATTTGTAATAGATCAGGAGCATTGAAAATCGACTATTTATCCGGCATTATTTATTATTGCAGTTTATTTCCCGTACAGTCCCTGCCAAAAATTAAGTGACTAATATTAAAACAACAATAACAAAATAATGTAGGGTAAATAGATAATTTTCAATGCTCCTAACCGATTACAAATCATGACAGGAATATTATAAGCTTTAGAAATTAAAAATCGAATCAAAATTAAAAGTTTGGCACTTTGTCGATTTCAGTATTAAAAATTTACTTAATGACTCAGTTTTTGTAACTATAAAAAATAGCAGAACTTTGTCAATTTTTATTCGATTTTCAATTTTTAAAGCTTATTATATCCGTATTATACTCCTGAATCATCCACAAGAATTTAAATTTGATCAATTATCGCATACAATTATTTATTGCAGTTTATCGAATTCACAAACTTTTGGCAGCGACCTTACGGCCAATACAACCTTAAGATGGTTTATCAATAGTTGTTTGTCCTGTTTCTAAAATATCGACATTATTTTTGTTAAAAAAGTTATCTTTGGTTAAATACACTTTAATTATAATTCCTTGACTATTTCTATCATTTTAAATAAACAAATCACATTTCAACTATGGTTTTTTAAATTTTAGGTATCCTCTACATCTAGCACTACCTAGACTAGGGATTCATGAAAGAACCACCTGAAGACCCATAAATCCACGCGGATTTAAGATCTGTGAGTAGTCACAGCCTAAAGCCACTGAAGATAGTTAAAACACAAATAGCTTTGCAGGTTACAGGTTACAGATGATGTTGTTGAATGTCTTGAACTATACGACGTTGCCAGCTGTAATTTGCTTGCTCTGTCGGTAATTAATAAACCGAGAGGAACGCCGTGGAACGAGAGAACCGTGACAGTGTAGGGCAGTGTTGGTTACGTATAATTGCGCTCGTATTAAAAAAAAGCTCCAATTATACCGTATATTACGTCGTCAAATTAGAATTCGGTTTTCAGTTTATGGCGAAGAAATTCAAATTTTGTGCTGCTACACGGAAAAAAATGTTTGGCTGCCAGTGCTATATTTCATAGCTGTGGCGCCACTGTACATTTTAGTAGCAGTTCCCTCGTCACTCGGGACTGAGTACCAGAAACTCGCTGAGAACGGCTTTCCCGCGCTGAAAAGAAAAATCCGCTGTTTCTGCTAGGAGCCTGGCAGTTTTAGCCATAGTCGCATCGCAAACGCGTTGCAAGTACTGGGCTACAATCGTACTTAACTCGCTACCATTTCCTTCCCATTGATTCTTTTGCTTTTAAATTTTTGTTGGCCTTTTCTTGAAGGCCTTCTGCAACTTATAAAACTGTTACAGAGTCTATTAGCATATACAAAAACGAATGAAAAGTGTTTAAATATGTCATAACCTCTTTTTCCCGAAATATTATTTTCATCGAAAAAAGTTGTTATGAATTTTCGATTTCTCGAATTTTAACTATATAGTATTAAAATTTAATAGTGAAAGAAGATTTCTGGAAAGTTTGAGCTCTCTAAGTGCCGAGGATTATGAACAATTGCAAACAAAAGGACCATGCGTCGACGGCTGATAAAGCGTATTAGACAGCGCGAGCCACACGATTGTTAGAAGTTATAAAAATTGTTGTTACTCAGCATTCTTGACATCTAGAAAGTTAAAATTTTGAAGACACCTTCTTTAAATATTAAATTTTAATACTATATAGTTAAAATTCGAGAAATCGAAAATTGATAACACAACTTTTCTCGTTGAAAATAATATCTCGAGAAAAATTCCATTTTTCCATTTTCAGTCCCCTGGTAGAAAATTAACCATAAGTTGACCAGAATATGTTTAATTTTCTGGTAATTGGTCAGCTTACGGTGAAAATTCTGGCCAGAAACCCCGCGTGCTGGCGACAGTTTCTAGACAAAATCTGACGAATTTCTGGTCAAATAAAATCATTAAATTTTAGGTTATGCCCTGTATACATAATGATGCTCACTGCAACACTTATCTGAATGCAACAGGCATAATGAATCTGTCTTTTTTTAGTAAATAGATTTTTTCGGTTATACTCCATTTTATATCAAAGCGGAGCATGCAGTAATGAAAAAAATATAATTACAATGATTTTTAATGTATCATAAAATTTTCATTGTGAAAATGAAAATATAATTAGAATTATTTTCAAGTAATGTATCATAAAGACATTACTCATTTTATGCATCGGTAAAACATTTTCAGTATTTGACCTATGGTATGTAAGTAATCGAGTGATGGATTTTCATGAGATAAAGCTTATATCCTTCATATTTTGGTTGTATTTATGATTTAAAAAGTTGCAAATATGAAAATTTCCTAATTTCAAGGTTTCTTCCAGTTCTTGTGATTTTTACCATTTAAAAATGATTTATTGAAGTAAATATCTTCTCTCAGCAACCGGATAATGGATTTTTATGAGACAAAGCTTACATTCCTCGTATTTTAATCATAGTTCTGGTTCGAAGAGTTGTACTTCAATAAATTACTTCAATAAGTCATTTTAAATGATAAAAATCATAACAGATATAAGAAATCTTAAAATTAGGAAATTTTCATATTTGAAACTTTTCAAATCATAACTAAGACTAAAATACAAAGAATATAATCTTTGTATCATAAAAATCCTTTACCCGGTTGGTTATATACGAAAGTCAAAATATTGAAAATGCTTTATCGATGCATAAAATGGGTTTCGAAACTTCTAGCTTAGCTTATATTATGAGAGTTAATGTCTTTAGAAGAGTTGAACTTCAATAAATTACTTCAATAAGTCATTTTTAAATGGTAAAAAATCATAACAGATATAAAAAACCTTGAAATAAGGAAATTTTCATATTTGAAACTTTTCAAGTCATAACTATGACCAAAATACAAAGAATATAATCTTTGTCTCATAAAAAGCCTTTATCTGGTTAGTTATATACAAAAGTCAAAATATTGAAAATGCTTTTTCTATGCATAAAATAGGTTTCGAAACTTCTAGCTTAGCTTATATTATGAGCGGTAGTGATAAATTACTTGAAAATAATTCTAAGTATATTTTCTTCATTCATGCAGGGGACATTTGATGTAAAATCCAAAGATGTTATATTCCTTTAACTTATTTGTATCACTGAGTTGGGTCAATATATAACACACTATTTAAGAATCAATACAAAGTCTTTTATAATAGTATCAAGTTGAACAATTTTAAATAATATATATTATATTTACATTTGACCCGTAACACTGATAAAAAAATTTTAGATATTTTTAATTATTTTTGTCCAATATACCTCTCTGCTTACATTAAAATTAAAATAAAAAACATTCTAGTTATTATTTTATTCATTATTTCATCTATTTTATTGTATGTTATATTTATGTAAATGATACATTACATAAAATATATTAATCAACATGCATAAAAAAGAGGTTAAGTCAGTATATTGGAGATCAAAATTTTCTTTAAATTAATGCGTTTAGAGGTTATGAACTGCATCTGTCAATCGTTGCCCACCAGATTCTGACCAGATTTCGGGTTAATTATTGAGTAACTTATGGTTAAATGTCTGGGCAATAGTTAGTGAACTGGTCAGAAAAGATGGTTAATTTTCTACCAGGGTCAATTTATCAATAATCATTTGTTGACATTTGGATCATTTGTAAACATTGACCGTTGGATACTTGGATCATTGCTTGTTGCGCGCGGCAAAGGTTGTCGATCTATTCCAAGCGATAGCGTCCCTATGCGCACAACATCTATTACTCATTTTTACGACACTGAGTCCCATTCGTTCGAGACTGAGTACCAAATCGCATGGAGGAACCGCTTTCGCGCGCCTAACGTCGAAAAAGGGAACTAGTCCTGAAAATTTTTGTCCGTGTATAAGGCGTGATTTCTTGACGTAATTAAGTTATTTGCAAGAAAACAATGGTTAAGTCTTCTTTCTAAACATAATTTTATAAATTTCAGATAATTTTCACCTGAAAATTATCCTAATTTCTAAAAATTTGTTTAAAATAATAAATAAAAAATAATTTAAAATGGGTAAAAGTAAAGAAAGTGGTATACACTATTATTCTAATATGAATGTTACATTATTTTTTATATTTACTTGGGTTTTGGGCACTAGAAATCGACATTATTATTTTTTAATAGTACATGTAAATAAATAGTACAAGAGGCGTATACATTCAGATGTTGCGCTGGGCCCTTTCTACATATGTGTGTTCTGTCTGTTCTAGACAACTTCTCTCTATATGTCTGTCTCTGTCTCACATAAACGGAACAGATCTGTCTTTGTCGGGAACACACAGAACACACATATGAGGCGTTTCACGTCAACTGTCCCAGCGCGCGCCGCTGGAGCCACATCGTGCTATTTCTAACTCACGTTTATGATACTAAAATATACTTAAAAAAATTGTTTGATAAGCGTTTTCGACGTATTTTTTCCTCAGCTTTCTAATGGCGTAAGCAGTTTTTCTGAAATTTTCAATTTTCACCTTCAAAAAGTACAAAACATGTTATATCTCAAAAAGTGTATTTTTAATATTTTTTTTACCCTCTAGATCGAAAACTGAGCATTTTTTACGTAGGAAAGGATATTTTCCAAAGAGTGTCCGAGATGTTTTTTGCGAGAAATAGAATGCAAAAGAGTTTTTGAAGATGAAAATGGAAAATTTTGAAAAAACTACCCACATCATTGGAAAGCTGAGGAAAAAATACGTCGAAAACGCATATCAAACAATTTTTTAAAGTACTTTTTAGTATCATAAACATGAGTTAGAAATAGCAGGTTTTGGGGCTCGCGCGCCGCGCGCTGGGACAGTTGACGTGAAACGCCTCATATGTAGAAAGGCCCCCGTTTTGCATGCGCAGAGATGCAACGTGACTGTGACGCGCGTCATAAGACGGTCATGCGACCGTCTTAAGACCGTCGCAAGACCGTCGAAAATATGAAGCAAATGACCATACTTTGTCAAGTTCCTGATGACGCTTATCGCCATTTTAACAGATTTGATATTGATAAATGCAACACATATTTGTCTAAAGTTTTTAAAACTCGTATCGTATATTTCTTAAAATAAACTTTTTATATTTAAACAATTTTTTTAATAGCAAAACTTAGATTAAAATTAAAATTCATGACGTGACCAAAACTTTTAAGACGGTCATTCTACATCTATATAGATTTATAGGGTTATAGATTGGATAAATGCAATACATATTTGTCTAAAGTTTTTAAAACTCCTATATAGATATACATAAACTAGTTTTTAACTATCAAAATTACAATTTAAATATATTTTATTACAAGAATAAAAGTTACAATCACAAAATAATTTATTAGATTAAATTAACTTTATAATGACAAATGTTAAATGTAGCTCCTATTAAACTATACTTGGGACTACCGCTTTCAAATGTAGTTCAATCTGAAACACACAATACAACAAACTTGCGGTTTTTATAGGCGATGATCACGAATCTGATATAAAAAATAATGTAATAATGAATTTAAACAAAATTATATAAACAATATTGAGAAATATAATTTTTTGAAACTATAATTACGGAACTGTATTATGTTTTGTTTTTGGGGTTGCCAATCACGAACCTGATATCAAAAATAATGAAGTAATTAATTTAAACCGGATTATTTATTTAACAAACTATTACAAAATAGAATTTTTTGAAACTATAATTACGAAACATGTATTAGTACAAGTAGGCGGGGGATATGAGGTCCACGCATGTAAGGGAGTTATGTAGACATAAAAAAATAAGCAAAACGATTATTTAAATAACTTGTAAACCCCAGTAGTCAGGGGATATGAGGTCCACGCTTGTAATTTGCCCACCACTAAGCATCGAAGCCGAAGATTGGCTCCGATTGGCTGAGAGTTGGGTACCTTAATGCACAAGGTACACATTATATAGATACTCATGAATGACAGAAATTTTAAAACGGTAATTTCTCGAAAAGACGTAAAATGTAGTTACGTCGTCATTCCTGGAAACCACATATATGTATTTGCATAAATACTTGACCATTTTGATAGCTTTATTAACAAATTATTAGCAAAATAAAAAAAAAAGAAAATCAGCGCGCGAAGCGCGCGTTGTTACGAACCCAGTGGCCATAAACTAAAGTCTTTAATATAGAGCGGCAAGCGAATGTAATATTTGACAAATGAAATTCTAGAATGGCCCTAGGGTTTTATATAGGTAGTGGGATCGTCGTCCAATTAAGTACAAAAGTACAAATAGCACAAGAAATAAATTTATTACACTTTCTCAAATTATAAATTAAGTGACATAAATTGTTATTTTATAGTTTGAATTTTGATTTAAAGACTACGCTATCGTCTTATGCACAAATATAAACTTAAATAAAATTAATCGAAGATATAATTGATGTTACATTCGTGGATGGTATTAGTTATTACATAAAATTATTAATTATTAACTGGTTAACTTAGAAATCTTATCTATCTTTGCTAGATGCTATGTAAAAAGTACGAAAATTAATATAAAAGTTAATTGAATGAATTGAATTTGTTATTGCAATTCAAAATCCTTAATTGAGAATTTTTTTACGTATTTGTATTAAGTAACCTTACTAATCGTATATCTTAAATTCTTAGAGACTTATCTACCTTATTATGCTTTTAAAATGTAGAATTAATTGTAAACAGTTAATTAATATATACTTTAAATCGTAAATTATTTATCCTTGAATTTAGTTATTATGAATTGTGTTGGACAGGGCGCCTTTGGGAAGTTGGATGGTGGCAGTAATTAATAGAACCCTCTTGTTTACAATAATTTAGTTTATTCAATTTAATGATGAACTCTGAATTATTCTCTGAATCTCTGACTAATCCAATACAAAACACTTCACAAGGTATATAATGAAAAATACAAAAGTAAAAACGCTGCGCACTCTGCACTATAAAAGGTCTCAAGCGAGAGTGAAGGGGTGAGCGGCGAGCAGCGACTTCGCGGCGCTCTCGAGTGTGAGATCGGCTCTGCGCACAAGAGGTGGCGCCTCTCTCTCATTCGCAGTGAAGGCGGCATGAAGCCGTATAACGCCGATACTCCCTCCCTTCATGTTGCCTTCATAATACTAGTCTGGGAGTCTGAAACAGATAAAAGAAGATTTCTCCAACTCTGAATATTTCAAATATAACTTACAATATTTGTTCTCTGAGGTATGAGTAAGATTGTATCGGCAGAGGTTTGGTCAATATGTCAGACTGGTTCTCTTTTGACTCTATCCATTTTACAATGACTCTATTTTCCAATACACATCTTTTAACAAAGTCTCCATGCGTATCAGCTATGTGACTCTTGTTACCACTGGTTTCTCTTTCTCTGAGTTTTCTCTGAATCTCTGGGACACTATCATCAAAACTCTTTAGCTTGTGTGCTCCGTCCATCTGAGTGCATTTGCCTGCGGACATGTTGTCACACCACACAGTTACGGGGTACGAAGTTTTTCCTGTAACATCTCTGATTGCTTTATCTAGCGAAATCATCTCTTGGCATGATTCGCTCATTGCGAATATCTATTCAGCCTGACAGGTTGAGAAGGTTACGTAGCTCTGTTTGTGGCTTCTCCAGGCTATTGTATCTCCGTACAACTTTATGATATAACCACTTGTGGAAGTTGAGTCTTCACAGTCTCTGAAACTAGCATCTGTGAACGCTTCGAGTTTGTCTCCCTTTGCTCTGAAAGTTAGGCCTAAGTCTGACGTTCCTCTTAAATACCTCAGTATTCTTTTAACGTCTTTCCAATCATTCTCTGTAGGTGACCTCTGTTTTCTGGAAAGGAAGATGACTGCATATGATATGTCTGGTCTTGTGGCGCCAGCCAAATATAACAGACTGCCTATTGCTTCTCTGTATGGGGCTCTGCAGGGATACTCTTCCACAATTTCCTCTGTAATTTTGCTTTCTCTATTTTTCACCTGTCTCGTTACCATCGGCGTACTCTGTGATTTGCTTTCTTGCATATTGAATCTCTTTAGGATCTTCTCTGTATACTCTGATTGTTGAATCTTCATGATTTTGTTTTCTCTGTCTCTGATTATTTGCATTCCTAGGAACATCTTTGGTTCTCCTAAATTTCTCATTTTGAACACTTCACACAGTCTTGCAGTGATCTCTTGTCTCTTAGATGTACAATTACTGGCAAGTATAATGTCGTCGACATACAACACTAGAAATGCCATAGATCCTTCTTTCCTCCAAGTAAATAAGCATGGGTCGTGTATATCTCTCTGTAATCCAAGTTTATTTACTTCCTCTGTAAATCTCTGATTCCATCTTTTCGGGCTGACCCTCAAACCGTATAATGTCTTCTTTAGTTTGCAAACTCTGGACTTCTCTGAAACTCTGGTACTTACGCCTTCTGGAACTTCCATGTATATGTCATCTTCTAAGATTCCATTCAGGAAAGCAGTTTTAACATCCAGTTGTACTGCATCCAGATCGTATTTATTTATGATGGCCAAGGAAGCTCTGATTACTGGCAGTCTTGATACTGGTGCATAGATTTCTCTGAGTTCATAGACGTTCTTGTCCTTAAATCCTCTGATGACCAATCTGGCCTTGAACTTTTCTAATCCATTCTCATCCATTTTTCTCTTAAACACCCATTTTGAATCTATAATGTTTGGTTTTCTGTTCCTCTGAGTAGAAGTGGGTCTATCTACTATTTCCCAGACATCATTTTCTTTCATCGACTGCAGTTCTTCCTGTATGGCTCTTTACCAATTCTCCTTCTCTGGAGACTCTATTGCTTCTCTGTAGTTCGACGGATCCTGGTTAATTTCGGCCAGTCCCGCAAAAATCGTTTCATCTTCCTCTGATTCAGTTACCTTATCTCCATTGACATTCTTAACTCTGTATACAAACTCTGGATCTCTTTTTGGGTTTGTTTTTGATTCTCTGTTAGGTAATTTTCTGATCTTGTGAGCAGGCTCTGCTTCCTTTTTATCTGCTCCTTTTCGCTTTAGCGGTTTTCCTCTTTTTGGCTTGGGAAGCTCTGGTGTCTCTGAGATTCCTGATCTCTGATTAGCGTTAGTATTTTCCTCTTGGGATGTCTCTGATTTTTCTGTGTTCTCTGAAATTTGAAACTCTGGTTTTTCTGACGATTCTTTTTGATTTTTGTATAACATTTTCTCGTTACATCTTATATGTCTTGAGTTTATAAATCTGTTCGTTTGTGGGTGCCACAAAAGATATCCTGTGAGTGTACCCGACTAGAATAGTTCTTATGGCCCTCTCTGAAAATTTATTCTCTGAAATAGGAATTTTCACATACGCTATACATCCAAATCTCCTTATATTCTCTAAGTGACTCTTTTTCTCTGGACATATTTTTGAAAGTGGAGTTTTGAACTCGTTGCTCTTATGCGGAGTACGATTGTATACGTGAATTGCTGCTTCTGTGGCTGTTATCCACATTGTCGATGGGATACCTGAATCCAACATCAAGGCTCTGATTTTCTTCTGAATGGTTTTGTTGAACCGTTCAGCTGTTCCATTCAACTCTGGTGTATAAGGTGGGGCGAAGTCTTTACTTATCCCTTCCTTTTTCATAACCTCTGAAAACTCTCCTCCAGTAAATTCTGTTCCGTTGTCAGCTCTGATGAAACATACTTTCTCTTGTTTTCCTAGTAGATTTCTCATATGAATAAGGAATTCCACTAAACATTTTCCAGCTTCGTTTTTGTGCTTAACACAATATGCTCTGGCGTATCTGGAGTAATCGTCAATGAATACAATGATGAACTTATTTTCTCCTGGAAATGATACTGGTTTAATAGGACCCATTGTGTCCGTATGTATGGTATGTAATGCTCTGGTTGCTCTAGATCTCTTATCTCTGAATGGAAGATTTTCCATTTTGGCTAGTATACATATCTCACACTCTGAAACTTCTCTGTCGAATTTAACTTTCTCCAGTTTCTCCTCTGACTTCTGGAGTTGTTTGAGATACTCTAGTGAAGCATGTCCTAGTCTTGTGTGCCATAACATGCCTTCACTTATTCTTTTTACATTTTCCTTTGGATCGCAATTTTCCTGGACTTTCTCTAGCTTCTCTCTTACTGATGGTGATACTGTTTGATTTAAATCTAGTATCTTTCTGTCCAGATAAATTTCACTTGTGCCAAGTTCGGTATCTTTGCCAATAATTACTGGTTTTTCTCGTGTGATTTCCTGATCTTCCTCCCTCCCAAGCTCAAGTCCTCTGTGTATGCTATTAATCTCCTCTGATTCACCTTGAGCTTGTGACAGGAAATCTTCCAAGGTAATCAGGTGTGCTGTGGCTGTATATGTATCACTGACCTCCTCAGACTCTGAATTACTCTGAACGTTTATGTCAATTATCCAATTAGGTTTTTGATATAGTCCTGTAATGCAATTTTCATTTGTTTCTTTATTGAATATTGCTAATTCTTTGTCATCTAGGTATATTCCATACCCTGCATCTGCAAATTTTCTAAGAGAGAGCAAATTGTCTGTTAAATTGTGGGCTGCTATAACATTTGATAACTTAATGGTTTTATTCTCTGAATTTTTAAAATATAAGTTACCTTTCCCATCAATTTTAATATTTGCTTTCTTACTTTTATTAGCAGTTTTAATTTCTCCTTCTGTGCTCTTAACAAAATCTTTGAGTAAAAAAACCTTTATTTGTTAAGTGCTCTGTAGCACCGGAGTCGGCTATAAAACTCATATTATTATTTTTATTATTTAACTCTGAACTCTTACCTGCTAAATTTGCATTAGCTTGATTTTCTGATTTCTCTGATCTCTTGGTTTTGTCATATGGAGTGTGTCGGTTATATTTACCCCTATGACCGTTATTGGCTCTGAACGAACCTCCACCTTTACCTCTACCTCTGCCTGTATTATTATTTATATTACTCTGATCAGCATACCTTTGAACTTTACTGACTCTGATGACTCTGGGTGCTCTGATTGGCTTTTTATTAGATAAGTGGATCTTAGCTCATGGCTAGTGTCACGCACTGCATTGTAAAAAGCGGCTCTTATCTCTGTTTCTGATAGTGGTATTTTTTTATTACAGGTGTCATACTCTTTAATAATGTCGTTGAAACGATCACAAAACTCTGATACTTTCTCTTTGTTGCTTTTTTTTGATTTTATATAGTTTTTGTCTGACAGTTATGTCAGTCGTGTTCGTTTCAATACGTCTTATTTCTTTGATTTTACTTAAAATTTCATTAAGGTCTTTAACGTTTAATAGCTTTTTATAGTAATTTGTATCAACATGACTTAATATGATACCTCTGATTTTATTTTTCATTTTAATTGTATTTTCTGACTCATCATATCTGAATTTCTCTGGATTATTTATGTACTCTGTTAATTCGTACTCTGATAACTCTGAATTTAGCTGATCTAGCCAAACGTTTAGATCACTCTTGTTGTTTAATGTAAAGTTTCTCTTAATCCGAATTTTTCACTGTTTGACTCTGAAGCTCTGTTAAGTTTTTCCATTGTTATACTCATTTGATTTGAGTTCTCTGAAATGTTACTCTGATTTGTCTCAATTAAGGTAGAATTAGACAGATTGTTTACTGTTCTCTGAGTATCTATCTTTTACTTGCTCTGCAAGAGTTTTGGCTAAGCAAGTCTCGGCTAAGCAAGTCTTGCTAACACGCAGCTGCTCGCCTCATTTTGTTCGCTGCCTCGGTATTATCCTTTATGGCACCGGTGAGACACCGCAGTGCCAGATCTAAATTGACCTGTTCGTCATGCTCTGATTTTGACTCTGAAATTTTATTTTTCTTATGAAATGAAGAAAAAAATTGTTTGGTCTTTCAAAAAAAAATTCGCATATGTCTGATTTTGCAAACATATACGTGCCATGGATCCATATTCTGGTCTCTGAATTATATAATATATTCTCTGTTCTTTTCTCTGTTATTTATATTTTATTTGATTATTTGTGTGTGTGTGATGTGAGAGAAAAAAAAATTTAGATTTATTGTACTCATATACCTGATGAGCTCTCTGAACAATTCGTCTCTGAATTTTTTCTCTGTGGTGGTGTTTTCTCACTAGTCTCATCCACGTCTCTGGTTTTGTCGGTGACGTTGGTATTTTCTCCGTCCATCTCTCTGAATTAACTCTGCACCTGCCAAACATTTACTCTTTACTCTTTTGCACACACATGAATATTAATCGCACAGCAAATTAATATTCCGATCTTTGTGCCCTAATGCATTCTGCACTCATGTACTCCCTCCCAAACCGACTAGCCGCACGGCGGTTTCATCGTTACTTATGGGTGGGGGCGATCGCATACACGAGCTTAGTCTGCACGAGCTGATCGTACATAATCGATTTTAAAGAAAGCATTCTCTGAATTCATATTTTAAACTGTATGCATATACCTATATGTGTATATATATACATACGCTCTGATGTTTGAGATAGAGAAAAAAAATCGTGTCTATGGTATCAGCGACTAACATCGTGCAATGCCCGGCGTATAACAATGTCATATACCACATCACGCACAGCGCTTTGTGGCTTCCAAACTCACGGCGTCCCGTTCGTCTAGAAGAGACTTGTTTATTTACGCCAAAACTCGCACAATAATCATCGCGGCATATTTGTAGCACGCGCGTGTTTGCTCTCTATATTTTCGAACGCGCGTGTACGATTTGTATTTGTTTTCCTCTATATCACTCTCTCTCTCTCTGGAACATGGCCGCCGCTACAGCCAGTGCTATTAGTATATGTTCCGACGCACTGTATATGCTTGACGCGCCACCGTCTCGCGACCTCTGTGTCACATTTCCGCGGGAGAAGCTTGTTTTCGAAGCGAGCCGGCTGATTCTCGGAAATCTCGGTTGCCGGCTTTTGTCTCCCGCGGCTCGCAGCTCTGAATTTTCGCACGTTACTACGATTTCTCCCGTGCCTAGGTCGTCGTTCAACGCACCGTCCGCATTACTCTTCTCATCGGAGAAAATTCATGCTTGAACCGGCCGTTTCTCGGAATTCTCGGAAATCTCGGTTCACGACTCTGAATTTTTCACGTGCTCTCTTGATTATTTTACCTCGCTCGTCGCGCACTTCTCTTTCTCTGAAAAAAATTTTACTTTCGCGAGTTACCTCTGATTTCAAGAATTTTCGCACCGAAAACACTCCCGTTGACGGTATGCTATTTCACTCGCGAATTTGCTTTCGTGCGCAACGCGGTATTTTCTCTAGAACACACTTATAGATTACTACTTACTCTGAATCTCTGAGTAGAAAGAAAACTGCTCTTAACTCTCGATGCCCCTGCTCTGAAAATCCTCTCTTCTTAGAAGAAACCTCGGGGATTGCCGTGCACAATCACCTCCAACAAAGCGCGTGCTGGGCCGATAACCTGTTGGATAGGGCGCCTTTGGGAAGTTGGATGGTGGCAGTAATTAATAGAACCCTCTTGTTTACAATAATTTAGTTTATTCAATTTAATGATGAACTCTGAATTATTCTCTGAATCTCTGACTAATCCAATACAAAACACTTCACAAGGTATATAATGAAAAATACAAAAGTAAAAACGCTGCGCACTCTGCACTATAAAAGGTCTCAAGCGAGAGTGAAGGGGTGAGCGGCGAGCAGCGACTTCGCGGCGCTCTCGAGTGTGAGATCGGCTCTGCGCACAAGAGGTGGCGCCTCTCTCTCATTCGCAGTGAAGGCGGCATGAAGCCGTATAACGCCGACAAATTGAAATATTAAATATAAAGTCTAATTTATATTAAATGATCTTAATTATCTTAATAATCTTAACTTCTTAAAATCTTATCTAATTCGTTATTCTTTAACACAGAGTTAAATATAAAGAGTGTATTAAGTTGTAAATTATCGATCCTTAAATTGGCTATTATGACTCGAATCTCTTAATCGACCTTAAAGACGAGACGATTTGCAAATATATATATATATATATATATATATATATATTTATATGTTATCTGATTTATCCGTCGGATTCGGTGTTGATTGGGGTTCTTCCTTCGATATGGACGGCCGTGGACCCAATTTCAATCACCCGTTGTCCTGGTATTCACCCTGAAGTCCCAAGGAAAACCACAGCCTCAAAAACCTTGGGCAGGACAGCTCTCCCTCCTCCGATTGGTGAGGTTATTGATCCTTTCGTTGTTGTTAACTTGTTGTTGTTGAATGTAGTTGACTCGTTGAAAGATCGTCGAAGTAATTGAAACTTGTTGAAAACTCGTTGAAACTTCTCGAAACTCGTCCAAACTCGTTGAAACTGGTTAGAGCTCGTTCAAACTTGTTGAAACTCGTTGAAGATTGTTGAAACTTGTTAATACTTGTTAACAGTTAACACTTGATGAAACCGTTGAAACTTGATATAAAATCGTTGAAAATGCGTTGATCTTGATATAACTATATATATATTCAGCGTAATACTTGAAGATACGTGGGTGCTGATAGGTACAAGATTGGTTTATTTCTCTAAGCGAGACTGCCCGTCGGTGTACTGGGCTCCCTTTTATATGGTGAGCGCGGACCTGAAAGCCGTTGAGGATGATCCCTCTCCCTCTGGTGGTAAAAACTTGAAATACATCTATAGCCTGTGGAAGTGCTGTAGGACGTCAAAATCTGAAAGGAGGCTCCGCCCCCTTCTTCTGTGGTAGGAGATACTGTTTCTCTTATTGGTTCCCCTTTTGGCCGGTTACCTATTACGTAATTTCATGGAATTGTTTACTACCTAGGGGTTCTTGGAATAAAATGTCCGTTAGAATACTCTGCAACAGATTGTCATGTATGTTAGATTACGTTTAATGACGTATTATTAATAATAATATTAATCAACATATTATGCAACTTGTATCACCGGTAATTTATTGTTACTTTATTTATTTATCCGGTCTCTTCCTTATTAATCATAATGATCTCAATTTATTAATGAAAAGTGCTTAAAACAATAAATTGTTAACTAACTGATAAACTATCGCTAATAACTTTATTAATTACTCAGTTTAATTGTTTTAATTAATCTTTATTAACCTCTCAAGTTAGGTTTATATGTTATCATTATTGACTATACGTTGCATAACATTGTTGCATGTTGTCTTAATTGTCTATCAAATTGCAATTATTTTTAGTATTATTTATCAGTACCATTAACATTATTAATCAATAAACCAATAGTTATGATATTATTAATTAATTGTATGTTCAAATTACGTTTTATTACACAACTCCTAATTTTCTAGTAAATACCGTTGATAATTGCATAATAATGGCTTTATTTATTTATTGCAATTGATATTAATCATTCTCGGATTGGTCGTAGTTCGTTAACTTTATAACGTTGCATGATATTATTAATCTTCAATTTGCGTTGAGCAACGTTTGGTTACTATTGTCCCGGAAAACTACTTAATTATAAACAATTGTTGTTATTACACGTCAATACCTCCAAGAATAGCCAATTATCCGGATAACTCGAGATTGTTCTTAAATTTGTTGTTAATTATCTATAATTGCGTTTTATTGTTTATCCTTAGCTCTTGTGATAAATTATTGTTATTAATATTATTAATATCCTTAGTCGGTTATGTTGATTGTTGCTAATCAACTCCTTAACTATTTTTAGTTATTATATTTGTTTATTTACACAACGTTGCACAACGTTATTATCCTCCGATTATACGTCGCACAACGCTTGCTATACAATACCGCGCATTCTTAAATAATTATAAGCTTTATATTTTAACAGTTAATTGTCAGCGACGGTGATGCTCATGATTTGTTAATTATTATTATATGGTTGTTTCTTAACCTGAAATTATGACAGCGTTGCTTCTGTTATTTAAATGATTATCAGAACATCAATTATTCCCAAGATTTTAATAGCATTTGTAGTATTATTAATAATAATCTCCGTATTTGTTATAATTTTTAGCCTATTATTATTATTTCCAATCATTTCCACGAATCATAAGGTTTATTCTCATGTTAGCAATACGCATGAATGAGTAGTGTAAAAGGGTTCGATCGATTGCTCCCATTGCAAAAGGGGCTTAAAGGTCGGTTTGCATCCATTTTGTATTCCAAGGAACGCTAGTTCCTTACAGTCCCCCCCTTATAAAAAACGCGATCCCATGGTTCGCGTTTTTAAACTTCGCGCTCCTTTTGTACGACTTGCTCGTCGCACGGAATTACCTGAAACGATCGAGTGATGGCGCCACGGACTGAAAAGCTCCGACGTCGGCTACTCTGTCTGCTTGTTTAGACAGCTGAGGGGCTAATACGGCCCGCGGTTTGCATAAAAGTTATGCAATTGGCGTCAAATATTTAGCGGGTTGTTCGAAAGATGGATTATCGCGTAGATGACCCCTTTTGGTTCGTATAAATCATTTTTATTGTTATTATTATTATCTTCCTCTTTTGGATAGATACTTTGTGTGTATTTTTCCTTTATTTTCAGGGACCCCTCCTCCCTCTTTTATAGGACTGCTTGTAAAGATTAGTAATAATTAAGAGCAGCTACACGCTGCAAATAATTGATGGAAGAAGCCTCAGGAGCCAATCCAAAAATAATCAAATGGTGTACGCAGCCCATGACAACAACCCTGAGTGATTACTATATTGAAACGCCTTGGCTGGATATAAAAAAAAAACCCTTTTTTTTTGGTCTGTAAATAGAGAGGCTTTCCCCTTCTTCTTGCAGCAGCAGTAAGCCATTTTAGATAAGTATGACTAATTATGGTTTGTCTTTCTGTCCTCCTGAACGCATTTCTTTGTGTATATATTGTTTCCAGGCATCCAGGCATGAGGAAATTTTGTTTCAAGGATCATCGAATGGAACATAGCACAAAACAGCTGAAGGTATATCTAGAAGAACCGCAGAAATAATCCTTAGTGAGCCAAATCCAAGATCTACAGTATTGCATTACTTCTCCCAACACAAGTGATTGAGCATGCAGATTTTAAGGAGTGCGACGGGCATGAGTGAGGGTTCAGAACTGAACCCTACATCCTCCCCTCTCCCCTTTTAGATGAAGTTTATAGGATGGTTAACGTGTCAACCTTAACAATTTGCGTGCTATTTCATTCACTTCAAGATTGCAAGGAAAATCTTGCTAAATTGAGGTGTATTCTTTCCTCAGATGGGACCTGCAGTAGAGGTTAACCTGGAGTCATAGCTGTATCTAAAAACCCAGTCAAAATGATCCTCTACGCCCACATAAGAAAGTAATAGTAAATAAATCCATGACAATGGAAAAGGATTTAAAGAGCTGGTTTGGTTGCAAAGTCAGGACCCGAGACTTTCACAAACAATCATGGATAGTTATTTAGCGGCTGACAATAACCTTCACAAACGTTTACTGATTTGTGCTATTCGAAACTTATGAACTATTAACCAACCCTTCAAAAGCCATCATCAATCATTGTATAGATAGTAAACCTATACAGATTGATTTTATGGTTATGTGCCACAACCCCAAAAGTCTATAACTCCCACAAGTGGTTGCTACAGCCCCAAATCCTACTTCTCAAACAGCCATTGACTGTCATAAAAAGGTTATATATACTTATCCATCTGGTTCAATCCCTGTCGCCACTGTCATTTTGTATAATATATTTTATTTATATTTTTTTTTTAGCTTTATTTTCTAATTTCCAAAATAAATTCATATTATATCCCACCATAGCCTTAGGCTTTTATTACTGGTTTAAGGATTTGAATAAATTTCGTGCAATGGTTAGAAATTTGTATATAAGAGATTTATTAAAGAGAATACAAAAATGCGATGGTAAAAATAGTACAATGAGTAAAAATGTTTTGTTCGAAGAGATACTGTACCACGTATTTGATGGTCAGTCCCTCGCACAGGAAGTTTATACAAAAAAGTGTGATACACAAATTCTGCAGTAAAACTTCAAAATTCTTTCTAAATTTCAGCCAACTGAAACCTCAAAAAAACTTTATTAAATCTGACTTAAACTTAACCGAACTCCAAAAGCTTTATTAAATTGAACAAAAAAAACTTCAAAATCCTTAATAGTGCAAAAAAAAAATAGCATAACGAAAGAAAGGAAGATTTATTCGAAAGGATGCTGTGCCACACATTTGATGGCCAGTCCCTCATCTATTTCAGCTGCATGAGAAATACAAGTGACACTGCACAAGTCACATGCCTGGATGGGCCTGCGATCCCCCAGGTCTCCACACAAGTGGCATTGAGGTCTGAGACTGTCGTCCTTCTTTCTTACGCAATGGGTAGCAATGTATGTGTAGGTTTGATCCCCCCCCGTGGTGGGCATGGCATTCTAAACACCGCCAACGCACCCCATCTGGTGCCAAGTAATATTCGCTCCTGATACATTCTTTATCGGAGCGACGCCTCTTGCACAGGTTCCCCTGCAGAGCCTTCTTCATCAACTTCAAGGTTGCTACATTGTTGACTTCTGGTGGCGAGTGCAATGGTCCTATCCCAGCAATTGGACGTGGTGGATAATGTGCATCTATGGGGACGTCTATTGCCTCCACTTGCAGCTCCCGCAGAGCCCTTATTTCCCCAGGATCCCTCGGTGGCATTAAGTTTTCGGGGTTTACCGCTTGTAACTCCTGCAGGATCCTTACTTGCCCAGGCGCCTCTGGCGGCGTTAAGTTCTCTCGGTTCCCTTCGATTCGCTCGGCTTGCGGCCGAACAAAATAGACCGGGTACGGCTCTTCAAGGTTAATTACTTCCGGTTCGGCCATTGCTTAAAAAAAAAATAACAGGGTTTTTTTTTTCTTTTACAATTTTATCGTTTTTTTGTTTTTTTTTGTTTGGTTTTTTTTTCAATTACCTGTTATACAAAGTATAGCTTGATTGATCTGGATCAGCAAATTGTCGAGAGACATCGTTGTACGTCCATTGTCCCGACGTGCTCGCCTTGGTCTGATGCAATTCCTCTGTCCCCCTTTCATGTTGGGGAATATGATCATTTCCAATCATCACCCCCTTGATGTTCCTTTGTCACGTGAAACTCCGAAAATCCGATCGTTTTTCTTTTGTTAAATTGCAACTTGCGAAGCCGACCTTAGAGCGTTGTCAAAAACTTCATTGGTTAGTACAGTAGGTAAGATAGGTTAGTGTCGACAGGCGCTCATAGCGCACTCACGTTATAGGGGTAATATATTATGGTAATATACTGCATGTAACCTTTAAGTTTTTCTACAGTATTTTACATGAAGGGCCTTCAGAGTTGACTGATTCTGATTAAGTAAATCGATATAGTACTGTATTTGCATCATAAATCTACGGGAAATTTGATAGAAAGTCAACAAAGATAGACTGTTTATTCTTGTTTTTTGCTTTCTTACAAGGAACGTTGGAAAACTTGTAGCGTTAAAAGCGCATCATTATCAGAATTTCCCGTATGGATGCATGTACTCGCGTTTCATACAGTATTGTTGAAACCGTCAGAATTTATCTCTGGTATTAGCTCTGTTGGTCCCTAACAGCCGCTTCTTTTGAGGAAAGGGACAAAACATCTTCCTAAATCAAGTTTTCAAGACTCTTGAAGGAGACGTATAATTAATTATACACCACACAACTGCTTGTTTTCGTATTAGGTTTGATGGGTGCCCTAGTAAGATCTAATTAAATTGTTGTTGTGGAGTTTAATATATATATATATATATATACATACATATATTTTCTAGGCGGTAGAAAATTTAGTCAAATTTATTGATTTATTTATTTAAAGGCTTATTATAAAATTATTCCTTTTAATTAGGGGTGTATTTTATGGAACTTAAATCATTTCTGACTTATTAAATCATTCATTTACTTAAGGGTGTATTTTTATAAAACTTGGAATTTTTTATTTTAAACATTTTACCTTAAGGTAAATGTCCGTATTGTGAAACACTCTGCCCCCTATGGCCATATTATGAAACACTATGAATATTTATTGAATATTCTAATTGTTACAGTACCATTTATAGGTAAATAAATTTATTTAATTAAAATATTTATCAGAGAATATAATAATGACAAAATTTTAGTATTAAAAGCATCCTAGTGTTTAATAAAAAATAATTCATGATTCACGATGCGTAACGTGCATATCTCGACTGACTTTCGGGTGAAACAGCTAGCTGTGAAGACCTTGTATAAGTAAATATATTTACTTGATCCGTTGATAAAATAAGGTGATACATAGACGAATTTAAAGCTGTTCAGCCAAAGTTTCAATTGCTATTACAGATTTTTCATTTTTGACAATTTTTTATCTTAATTTTACTTGTTTCATAATACGTTCACGAAATTTGAATATGCCCGCATTTTTGAAACGACACGACATGGTGTTTCATTTTCAACGTGCGTACCAAGCGACAGGCCGTGTTTCTGAAACACTGAAGTAATTACATTTAAGAGAGTAATTATAACTTTAAGTTGTTGCTAAAGTGGTTTTAACAACAATTCTTTTATGCGTGAACATTAATTTTTCAGGTGAGTGCCGTAAAACTAAATTTTATAGCAATACACAAAACCTAACCTCAAAAATTGTTTTAGATATATACAATATTTACAATGTGATTTAGTTTTTTATTTTATTTATTTATAGTTATGCAGAGTGGCGCTTAGAAGTATTTTTAAATATGGGAGCTTCCACGAGATCAAAAAAAAACCAAAAAGTGGAATCTGTAGTGAAAAAATCAAGGAAATCTAGCAATGTATCAACTAAGTGCAAAAATGTAGTTTTTGTCAATAAAAAAAACAATAAAAAGTGCACGAAGAAGAAAAAAACACAAAAAAGAAAGAAATATTCTCTTGAAGATCTCCAGCAAGCAATAGAAGCAGTTAGCAAGGGTTCGACTCTTCGAGAAGCAGCAGAAGCACATGGTATCTCTCCTGCTACTATTCTGCGAAGAAGAAAAAATCCTGAAAAAGTGAATGAAAAAACTGGTCCAGCTACTATTTTTTCTGATCAAGAGGAACAAGAAATTTTGCAATGGATTATTTATAGAGCTGAGAGGGGTTACCCGGTAACAAAGAGCCAGTTGCTGGATTCGGTTCAATCATATGTTCAGAGCTTGAAGAAAGAAACTCCATTCAAGGACAGTAGGCCAGGGCGTCATTGGTTCGAAGGATTCAGAAAACGTCATCCAGAAATATCTAGCAGGACTGCTCAAACTCTGATTGCTCCTAGGGCTTTGGTTACAGAAGAGGATCTTCGAGAGTGGTTCACAGAAATACAAAGTTATTTAAGAAGTAAAGATCTCATAAATATTGATTCTACAAGAATTTTTAACTGCGATGAAAGCAGTATTCAATTGTGCCCCAAGTCTGAGAAAGTACTTACACGTAAAGGGTCAAGAACAGTATATAAAGTAGTCGAAGAGGGTGAAAGAGAGTGCCTTTCTACTTTGTTTATGTACAGCGCTGCAGGAGTTCGAGCACCTCCTATGATTCTCTACAAATACACTGAAAGATTGCCAGAAAAAATTGTTCAAAATTGTCCAGCTTCTATAGGAATAGGAATGTCTGAATCTGGATGGGAAAATTCTGAAACATTTTTTGAATATGTAACAAGAATATTTTACCCATGGTTGATTGAGAAGGAAATAGAATTTCCAATAATTGTGTACGTAGATGGGCATGCATCCCATGTTACAGTCCCACTAGTGTCATTTTGTAGAGAGCATAAAATAGAGTTGATCGCATTGTACCCTCATGCAACTCATATAATACAGCCTTTAGATATAGCTTTTTTCACCCCTTCAAAGATATTTGGAGAAGAACTGTACTGCTTTGGAAAGCAAAAAATAATAATAAAAGATTGACCACAGAATATTTTGCTCAAGTACTAAAATTAGCTTTAGATTCTTTTACAGAAGAAAGAAATGTAGTTATAAGTGGATTCAGAGCTTCCGGGTTAGTACCATTTAATCCAGAAGCTGTAGAGTACAATGTCTTGCAAAAAAGAAAAAAAAATAAGTCTTCGTTAGCTAAGAAAAATGTCAAAAATGTTGAGCAGCCAATCAAGCCAGTTAAGAATGTCAACGATGAAAGTCCAATACAGCTCTTACAAAGTTTTGAAGAAAATTTGTCAGTTGATTTACTACAACAATTTGAAGATGCTGAGTTGACTGAGGTATGGACTGGTGAGGTCCAAAATCAAGGCTTGTTCGAATACTGGCTCCGGATAAAGAAAACAGCTCTCGGTATAAATCTCTACTAAATCAAACATTCAATATGTTTTTATTTACAATTAATTTTTACTATTTTTAAAATCATTTTTATGTATAAATCTACAATTAATTTTTACTATTTTAAATAACATGTTTATTTACAAATTTACAATTAATTAATAGTATTTTAAGAAATCTCTTTTATTTACAAATTAAAAATTAATTTTTACTATATTTAAAAATCACTTTTGTTGACAAATTATTGACAATAATTTATATACAAATTTTATACAGTATTTACATATATTTACATAATTTTTATCTACAATTCTAAATGAAATTTATTTACAGTTTGGTTTACATATTTTTATTTAAATCATTTGAAAAAGATAAATTATGTCTTGTTAATTTAGCCAAACAATCAAAAACAGGAATCACAATTAAGAGTATAGAGACTGTTAAGACAAATTGGAAAATAAAAGATGGAAAAGTTATTAATGTAGGTAGTACTAAATCAAGTATTTCTTCTGATAATGCTGAAAATAATAATAAGACGACGTCTGATCAAGTGATAGTCGTAGTTGGTGTGCATCCAATGGATGAGCCTGCTAATCATGCCAATGACGACTCATTTAATTTAAATACTAATGTTATGGAATCAGACAATTTATTCAATAGTACTAGTTTAAACGAAGTACATATAAGTGAAAACCTGGTAAATTCTTGTAATTCAGTAGTAGAAAAAAATGTATTATACGATGAATCAACTAGTGTTTTAGAACATGAGCAAATAATTACATTAACAATTGATGCAAACAGTCAGACGATTGATAAATCATTGGCCAATGATTTACAAATGAACGTTGATAATTACGAAAAAGGTTGGTACAAAATTATTCCACACTTTGATTTAATTCAATATAAATATATTTATTATTTTCTTTTTTTTAGAAATTCAGCAAGCTAATATGATATTGGAAAATAATTCTGAAGAGATTATATCAGCAGTATTAAGTGAACGTACGAATAAAATTCAACCAACTTTAATGGAAAATACAATCAACACATCTATTCAAGATAATGCAACTGAGAAAACTCTAGATAAGGAGAATAATAGCGAATGCCTACCCGAAAACAGTGAGTGTATTACCAATGACATTCAAATTTTTTTATATGTTCCATGATAATTATTTGTTATTAAATATTAATAAACAATAAATAAATAATTTTTTTCAGATACCTTAAATAAACAATTTTCCGAATGTTTTACTATGCCTGTAGATTTTTTACCTAAGAAAAAGAAAATTAAGTTGGAAAAAAGTGGTAAACCTAAAGTTCCAGCCGTTGGTACAAGTGATGAATTTTGGAAAATTATTAATGACAAAGAGAAAACAAAGAGAATTAAACAAGAAAAAGCTGACAAGAAAAAACTCTTCCTAGAGCAAAAAAAACAATTAGCTGAAGAAAAGAAGAAGATACAAGAAAGATGGAAAGCACTTCAGCAGCAAATTAAAAAAGAAACATAATTATTTTTTATATTAAATATTATTTTTATTAATTGCTGATACCAAAGCTTGCTTAGAAAGTTTATTAAGTAATATACTTAAATCGTTCTGAAAGATTTGCATTTTTTGATTTAATTTTAAGTGTTGTCTTCTATTAACATTGTTTTAAGTATTTATTCAAAGTATAATACAAGAAAACCTTCATATTACTGTATTATTCGTTCTAAAATAAAAAAAAATAAACCTTCAATCTTCCAATTTATTTTATTAGGCATAAAATTTTGTTAAAAATCCCTAAAAATCGATTAAGAGCTGCAATATCGATTATTACCACATGTTTCATAATAGGGACTTCGCATGTGAAACATCGGTACAAGGTGCAAAATCGGTGTTTCATAATAGGTGCATGTACTTTTTTCTTTCTGTATTAATTAAATAAAGTAATATTTACATTTACAATGTACATTTATGTTCTCGCATATCTACGTCACTAAATTAAATAAAAAATGTTGAGCATTATAATTTTTTCGCATTTAAATTTACAAAAAAACGTTAAATTCTCACAGTAGGGTGTTTCATGATACGGACATTTACCTTAATTCAGGGTGTTTTCTTTCCTTTAATTTTAGAATTATTTATTTTATTTTAGTTATTTATTTTTTTTTTATTAAGGGTGTATCCTTTATGGAATTTTAAATCATCTATGGCATGAAAAAATTATATTTTTTCTATGCGTGTATTTTGATTAAATTAATTATTTATTTTAATTAAGGGTGTATTTATTATTCTAACAAAATTAAATATTTCGAAAAATTAATTATTTTCAATTAAGGGTATATCTTATAAAATTTATTGTTTTAACGAAATTAATTATTTCATGATATTAAATATTTTAATTAAGGGTGTATGGAGCCCCTGCCTTCGCTCCGTACAGTGAGATACGACCGAAAAAAAAATTTCGCTGGGACATTCTACAGAAATCAATTGCTTTTAAAGTTCTTATTGCCGTGAATGCCTCCAACTCTTTTATCTCTCCTTGGTACCCCTTTTATTTATTATTTTTTTTATTTTATAAAAAAATGTTTGCACAATATTTTACATGTTTTATCTCAGAAACGCACGCTTTAATTTATTTACATGCACATTTTTAGTTCGCCCGTTACCTAAATCTATTTTAGCATTTACGTCGTTATATAATTCAATTATCTTGTACCGCCCTGCGTATTGTTCATCCATTTTATCGTGTCGGGGTTCTTTTAACAAATACACCTCATCTCCCTCTTGAAATGTCTGAGAATTTAATTTTTGGTCATATAATCGTTTAGACTTTTCCTTAGCTAACATCAACCGATCCTTAGCTTCTGTCTGCGTTTTGGTTAATTTTGAGATTAATTCATCTAAGTACGTCGCGTATGTTTTTTTTTGGGTTTTTATTTTCGAATTCCGACGGAAGTCTAGCCTTCCTACCGAAAACTAATTCATGGGGGGTAAATTCATGAGCTGCGTGTGTCGAAGTATTATATGAAAATATGGCGCATTTCACCCATTCATCCCAATCAAACTTATCTTGATACATTTTTAAATATTCTACTAGCGATGCGTGGCTCCTTTCCAATGATCCCATAGTTTCGGGCCTAAAAGCGGTTGATTTGTATTGTTTTATTTTGAAGATTTTTGCGAAATTTTTAAACAACTTACTTTGAAAGTTACTTCCTTGATCCGTCTTTATAATTTGGGGGCAACCGAATCTACAAATAAATTCGCGAGCGAAAGCTACTGCAACCATTTCGGAGGTTATATCTGATAGGGGAATTGCGTCCGAGTATTTTGTTAAATTACATTGCATTGTAAGTAAATATTTGTTACCGTTATTTGTCACCCGCAAAGGACCTACAATGTCCATTTCTAATACCTCAAAAGCCTCCGAAGGAGTTGTTGTAATTTTCATAGGCTGCTTTGTTTTTATTCTTACTAGCTTTTTCCTCTGACAATTTTCGCAGGTTTTTACGTAATTAATAATATCCTCTTTCATTCCCGGCCAGAAATATTGATCGCGAATTCGCTTATAAGTTTTGTAAATACCCTTATGCTCTCCTACGGCGGAGTCATGGGCTTCAGATAAAATTTTTGAACGGTCCTCAATTGGGGGTTCAATGACTTCTCCGGTACAAATTGTGATTTGTTGGTCTCCCTCATCCCAATGAGCTCGTATGTTATGTTCGATGGGTAACCAATGTAATCTTTCTAAACCGTCCCCGTTTTTAGCAATACTAACCGATTTTGTATTTTCCCCCATCATACTATTTCGTAATGACTCTAATCCGTTTATTACATTTTCTATTTTTAGTAATTCGTCATATCGTTCTTTTGCTATTATCGAATATACCAATTTCCCATTAGATAAACCGGTTTGCACTACATATCTCATTTCTAAATTTTCGTTTTTTATAAGTTCTAAATTTATGTAACCTTCATCCACCAATTGTCGACATACTTCTGAACAAATTTTGCAATCAAGTGATATAAAATGTGCTATATTATCTTTTCTCATAGTTAATTGATCTCTCGAAAATAAAACGTGATCTATTGTAAATAAATAACATCTTTCTTCAATTGTTAAATTTGATTCTACCGGTTTATTTTTACAAATGATCATATTTATTATTTTAATTTCATCGAGTTCTTGGTCGCTTTCGTCAGACGCATTATCGGTTTCATCATCATTATCAATTTTATCGTTCATTTGGTCATCTTTAAAATCACTATTGCTTGTTAACTCATCGTTACATATATCATCATCAACAATAATTTCTGTCAGACCAACATTATCATTTCAAAATTATTGTTATTTGAATTGTCAGGCTCATGATTCATTACTTTGTTTGTCAAATCACCGCTAAATTCATCAAATTCATTATCAATTTCCATAATTATTAAATCATTATCCATAATTTTCTTGATTTCCGAGTTATTCGACTCATTTGTATCGTTAACAGTTTTCCTTTTCTCATTTTGCTTTTCAGTTTCTTTCTCATTTTTCTCTTTCTTATTTTGTTTTGCTTTTATCATTTGTTTATTAGGCCCCTTGCCAGCTCTTACTCCTGCTGGGGTTTCTTGATACCATTCAAGGTGTTGGCCGCCAGCTTTTTTGCTCGTTGCGCCCGTCGGGGTTTCTTGATACCATTCAAGGTGTTGGCCGCCGACAGGCGTTTTCATTCGATCTCCCGGGGTATGGCAGCCCCGGTGGGAAGCACAATGCTGTCCCGTGAGACGGGTTAGTGCGCCCTGTAGGCGGCTTAATTCGCGATGATTTCGTTCGCTCGTCGGGGTTTCTTGATACCATTCAAGGTGTTGGCCACCGCACGAGGGTTTTTGCGTTGACTCTGCCAAGGTTACCCCCTGGTGGGAAGCACAATGCTGTCCCGCGAGCTCAACTCTGCTGGCAAGAGTACTTCGCCTCTTCAGATACCTCTGACACAACTCCCGGGGTATGGCGGCTCCGGTGGGAAGCTCAATGCTGTCCCGTGAGGGAACCGTCAGAGGCTCTGGCTCTTTTTCACTTTCGGCAGTCATCGCTGATGTGTCTGCAGGGGTAACCCCCTGGTGAGAAGCACAATGCTGTCCCACGACAGCATCATGCGTGCTGGGTCTGTTATTTTCATCTCTTTCGCATTCTCTTTCCTGTTCAATCATGCCATGCAAGCCATTATTCATGCGTGTTAGTTCATGAGATCCTGATGGTTCGACATCCGCAGGCCGATCCACACCGTCCTCCGGTACCTGAGGACCGCGGGCCGGTTCTATCGAATCCCGATCCAAACAGTTTCCCCTTTTATCGGTAATCAAGAATACCTTTTCTATAAGTGCTTCTGATATTACATGTTCTGAGTCTGTCAATTCATTTAAATTCAATTCATCGACAATTAGAGCTGAAACAGGATTTCGCGATAATGCATCTGCGTTTGCGTTTACTCTTCCGGGTCTATATTCCACGTTAAAATCATACTCCCTTAATTTAAGTTCCCATCGTCCAATTCGTGCAATAGGGTCTTTTAGATTACGAAGCCAAACTAGAGCGCGGTGATCAGTTACTAGCGTAAACTTTCTTCCGAATAAATAAGGCCGGAAGTGATGAATCGCGAATACCATAGCCAACAATTCCTTTTCAGTAGTTGTGTATTTCATTTCCGAATCGTTTAAAGTTCGTGAAGCATAAGCAATTGGTGGGTCTTTTCCTATCTTTCCTTGGCTAAGGATAGCCCCTACGGCATAATCTGAGGCATCAGTTGTTAATATAAATGGCTCATTGAAATCAGGGTATCGCAACAAAGGCTCAGTACATAAAATTTGTTTTAACTTTTCAAACCCCCTCTCCTGATTTTCACCCCAAATGAAAGGTATTCCCCTTTTTAATAAGTTTGTTAAAGGTTTTGTAATTTTTGAAGAATCAGGAATAAAGCGTCTATAGTATCCTGCTAATCCCAAGAATTGTTTTACGTTTTTCGCGTTTCTAGGTCTAGGAAATTCCATAACGGCCTTGATTTTCTTGGGATCAGGTTTGACCCCCTTCTCTGAAATCACGTGCTCTAAATAAGTTACTTCCTTTCTCAAAAAAAGACATTTCTCGGGCTGCAAGGTTAATCCCGCTGTTTTTAATCGACCAAACAATTTCTTCATTTTCATTATATGTTCTTCAATTGATATTGCATAAACTACTATATCATCCACGTATACAAACAGTTCTATTCCTTGCAACCCGCTTAAAATTTTGTTCATTAGGGACTGAAAGGTGCTCGGAGCTCCTTTCAATCTCATGGGCATTCGTTTATATTGGTAATGTCCGTATGTTGAGGAAAAAGCTGTTTTGGGGGCGTCTTTAGGATCTATTGGAATCTGATGAAACCCTGATGCTAAATCTAAAATCGAAAAGTATTTTGAGCTTCCTAATTGATCTAATATGTCCGTTATATTAGGAAGGGGGTAAGCGGAAGCGATCGTTTTCTCGTTTAAAGCCCGGAAGTCTATAACGAGGCGCCAGCGTCTATTCCCTTGGGCATCTGGTTTCTTAGGGACTATCAGGACAGGAGAATTGTAAGGAGATTCAGATTCCTCGATGATATCGTTGTCCATCATTTCTTGAATTTGTTTTTGTGACTCTTCTCTTAGATTCGGAGGTTGTCGGTATTGTCTTACATTAATTGGAATTTCATCAGTTGTGGGTATTTTATGAGTAATAGCTGCGGTTTTACTCAATTTATCCCCAAGAAGGTGAAACTGGTTCGGAAACTGTTCAATAAGGTCTATTACACTGTTTCTTTCTTCCGCGTTAAGTTCTTTCATATCCAAACATTGTATTATTTTGGTTACTCAATCTCTGATTTCATTTTTTCTTTCTTCCTCACTGTTCGCCCGTATGGTTCGAACGGGAGTAAAAGTACGGTCGTAATTCTCTAGCATGAGAGGTGGCATAGTGATGTTTAAATCCTGAGTAGTTGTGTTTATGATAAACATAGGCGCTCTTCCATCTTGATTGGTAACCAAACATCCCCCAGCGTAAAGCCCTGGTCCAGCTTCAATTCTGGGGACATATCCTGATTTTTTATTGTTCCCTACTCTCGCTTTTATCAATAATCGGGTTCTGGCAGGTATAAAGTAAGTTTCGTGAGGGATAAATGGTATACTCTTTGGTGGATCTCGGGTCAAGGTAAGTTGTTTATCAGGAAAGGATAAGATAGCATTTTGAGTTCTTAAAAATTCACAACCCAAAATTCCATCATACTCTATAGGAAAATCGTCAGGCACTATTTCCATTTTACAATTTAAATCGCTTAAATTTATGTTGATATTGTCCAAGGTGCGTATTACTCCTTCACTGATACCTGTTAATTGATAAATTTTATTTGTCCTTACTTCTTCTAGGTTTTTTATAAGTCCTTGTTTTATTAAATTTAATTCAGATCCAGTGTCTATCAAAAATTGAGGATGCTCTTTTATTAAATCATCAGTATGCATTGATACGGTTGGAGATTTTAATTTTCCTTCCTGTCCGAGAGTGATGAAGATTCTGTTTTGGACACTTGGTTGTTCTGTCCGTCCGCTGTCGTGTCCATACGGCGAACGCGGTTGAAGTTTAAAGAAGGTTTGTTCTCGTTGTTGTTTGTTGAATGGTTGTTTCGTTTTATAAGCCTGCTCCTGCAGTCGTTCCATATATGTCCGGGTTTTTTGCAGAAATTGCAACTCCGAGACTGATTCTTCTTCCAGCATGTTTCCTGTGTGTGTCCAGGCGTATTACAGAAAGAACAATGTTTATTTTGATTCTTCCTCTTACGACATTCCTCCCAAGTGTGCCCTGATATCTTGCAAAAATTGCAGTTAGGGTTTTGCTTCCCCCTTTTTCGACACTCATCCCACGTATGTCCAGGTATGCCACAGGAAGTACATTGTTCAACCTTTTTATTTTTTTGTTCTCTCTTCTCTTGGCATTCTCGAGCGAAATGCCCAGGTTCTCCACATTGATAGCAGCTTGATGCCTGTTTCTTGATCTGCAGTTGATCTTCGCCGGAGCTTCCATCTACTATCCGACACCGTACCTGGTTTCCTTGTTCCTTATGTATCTCTCTCCACAAGTTAACTTCTCGTTCTGCTTCTATAGCCTTACTAATGGCTGCTTCAAGGGTTGTCGGGGCAGGAAAAATTCCAATCATTTGATGGTTAATATCTTTTTGCAGGCCTAATCGAAAATTTGTGATGGCAGTAGCGATGGTACCCTGGGTCATTCCTGGAATAATGTCTGCTTCGAAATCTTCGTTTATCCGTTCTACAGCCTGCTGGAAAAGTTTCGTTGCTCGAAGGCCGTATTCAGAGACCCTCTCGGCAGGTTTTTGCAATAATCTAGATAATTCGGTTTGTATCTGGGATAGATTCTGAGCGGGGCTAAATGTCCTTTTTAATTCTCCTAGTAATTGTTCCAAGTTAGGAAAGGTTTTAAATTGTAAATAGGATTGGGCGTCTCCAGTTACCCTTGATTTGACTAATTTTACGAAGAATTCCCTATCATTCGGATTTACAAAGCGTTCAGCGTCTCTGCATTCCCTAATAAACTGATTCACCGAAATATTTTTACCATTGAATTCGGGAATTATTTTTACCACTTCTGAAGTTTTTTTATAGGTATTTAAATTATTATTGCTGTTATTGGAATTTAATTCATAAATATTGAGTTGGTCCTGAGAATGCAGCGACCCTGAACCTCTATTAAAGACAGAGGGCCTATGTTGGATGGATACCATCGCGTGGTTAACGGGGCCCTTTTGAGTGGTTAGGTCCATTATGGATCCCGCGACCCCTGAATGAATCGGATTTTGTTGTTCGATGCTTGGTTCTATTCTGTTCACGGCTGAAGGATTGCTATTATTAACATTGGTAGGTTGTGTACCTGATTCAATACCACCAACGACCGAAGGGTTATTATTATCAACGATAGTACTTGGTCCCGGGCCGTTAGCCACAATTGAATCAATACTATTACTACTCTCAGACATTTTTACAACTAAGTCGTAACCCAATTCTTAAATCTATAAATGCAATCGATCAAACCTTAAGGCTATTGTATGAAAATATACCGGCTTATTGTCGCTAACTTCCTGCTACTATATATATTTCAATTAATATTTATTATTTCCGATGCTATTTTGGACAATCCCACCGCTGTCACCAAAATGTTACGAACCCAATGGCCATAAACTAAAGTCTTTAATATAGAGCGGCAAGCGAATGTAATATTTGACAAATGTAATTCTAGAATGGCCCTAGGGTTTTATATAGGTAGTGGGATCGTCGTCCAATTAAGTAGAAAAGTACAAATAGCACAAGAAATAAATTTATTACACTTTCTCAAATTATAAATTAAGTGACATAAATTGTTATTTTATAGTTTGAATTTTGATTTAAAGACTACGCTATCGTCTTATGCACAAATATAAATTTAAATAAAATTAATCAAAGATATAATTTATGTTACATTCGTGGATGGTATTAGTTATTACATAAAATTATTAATTATTAACTGGTTAACTTAGAAATCTTATCTATCTTTACTAGATGCTATGTAAAAAGTACGAAAATTAATATAAAAGTTAATTGAATGAATTGAATTTGTTATTGCGATTCAAAATCCTTAATTGAAATTAATAAAGAGAATTTATTACGTATTTGTATTAAGTAACCTTACTAATCTTATATCTTAAATTCTTAGAGACTTATCTACCTTATTATGCTTTTAAAATGTAGAATTAATTTTAAACAGTTAATTGATATATACTTTAAATCGTAAATTATTTATCCTTGAATTTAGTTATTATGATTTGAAATATTTAAAAATAAAGTCTAATTTATATTAAATGATCTTATTATCTTAATAATCTTAACTTCTTAAAATCTTATCTAATTCGTTATTCTTTAACACAGAGCTAAATATAAAGAGTGTATTAAGTTGTAAATTATCGATCCTTAAATTGGCTATTATGACTCGAATCTCTTAATCGACTTTAAAGACGAGACGATTTGCAAATATATATATATATTTATATGTTATCTGATTTATCCGTCGGATTCGGTGTTGATTGGGGTTCTTCCTTCGATATGGACGGCCGTGGACCCAATTTCAATCACCCGTTGTCCTGGTATTCACCCTGAAGTCCCAAGGAAAACCACAGCCTCAAAAACCTTGGGCAGGACAGCTCTCCCTCCTCCGATTGGTGAGGTTGTTGATCCTTTCGTTGTTGTTAACTTGTTGTTGTTGAATGTAGTTGACTCGTTGAAAGATCGTCGAAGTAATTGAAACTTGTTGAAAACTCGTTGAAACTTCTCGAAACTCGTCCAAACTCGTTGAAACTGGTTAAAGCTCGTTCAAACTTGTTGAAACTCGTTGAAGATTGTTGAAACTTGTTAATACTTGTTAACAGTTAACACTTGATGAAAACCGTTGTAACTTGATATAAAATCGTTGAAAATGCGTTGATCTTGATATAACTATATATATATTCAGCGTAATTCTTGAAGATACGTGGATGCTGATAGGTACAAGATTGGATTATTTCTCTAAGCGAGACTGCCTGTCGGTGTGCTGGGCTCCCTTTTATATGGTGAGCGCGGACCTGAAAGCCGTTGAGGATGATCCCTCTCCCCCTGGTGGCGAAAACTTGAATACATCTATCGCCTGTGGAAGTGCTGTAGGACCTCATAATCTGAAAGGAGGCTCCGCCCCCTTCTTCTGTGGTAGGAGATACTGCTTCTCTCATTGGTTCCCCTATTGGCCGGTTACCTATTACGTAATTTCATGGAATTGTTTACTACCTAGGGGTTCTTGGAATAAAATGTCCGCTAGAATACTCTGCAACAGATTGTCATGTATGTTAGATTACGTTTAATGACGTATTATTAATAATAATATTAATCAACATATTATGCAACTTGTATCACCGGTAATTTATTGTTACTTTATTTATTTATCCGGTCTCTTTCTTATTAATCATAATGATCTCAGTTTATTAGTGAAAAGTGCTCAAAACAATAAATTGTTAACTAACTGATAAACTATCGCTAATAACTTTATTAATTACTCAGTTTAATTGTTTAATTAATCTTTATTAACCTCTCAAGTTAGGGTTTATATGTTATCATTATTAACTATACGTTGCATAACATTGTTGCATATTGTCTTAATTGTCTATCCAATTGCAATTATTTTTAGTATTATTTATCAGTACCATTAACATTATTAATCAATAAACCAATAGTTATGATATTATTAATTAATTGTATGTTCAAATTACGTTTTATTACACAATTCCTAATTTTCTAGTAAATACCGTTGATAATCGCATAATAATGGCTTTATTTATTTATTGCAATTGATATTAATCATTCTCGGATTGGTCGTAGTTCGTTAACTTTATAACGTTGCATGATATTATTAACCTTCAATTTGCGTTGAGCAACGTTTGGTTAATATTGTCCCGGAAAACTACTTAATTATAAACAATTGTTGTTATTACACGTCAGTACCTCCAAGAATAGCCAATTATCCGGATAACTCGAGATTGTTCTTAAATTTGTTGTTAATTATCTATAATTGCGTTTTATTGTTTATCTTTAGCTCTTGTGATAAATTATTGTTATTAATATTATTAATATCCTTAGTCGGTTATGATGATTGTTGCTAATCAACTCCTTAACTATTTTTAGTTATTATATTTGTTTATTTACACAACGTTGCACAACGTTATTATCCTCCGATTATACGTCGCGCAACGTTTGCTATACAATACCGCGCATTCTTAAATAATTGTAAGCTTTATATTTTAACAGTTAATTATCAGCGACGGTGATGCTCATGATTTGTTAATTATTATTATATGGTTGTTTCTTAACCTGAAATTATGACAGCGTTGCTTCTGTTATTTAAATGATTATCAGAACATCAATTATTCCCAAGATTTTAATAGCATTTGTAGTATTATTAATAATAATCTCAGTATTTGTTATAATTTTTAACCTATTATTATTATTTCCAATCATTTCCACGAATCATAAGGTTTATTCTCATGTTAGCAATACGCATGAATGAGTAGTGTAAAAGGGTTCGATCGATTGCTCCCATTGCAAAAGGGGCTTAAAGGTCGGTTTGCATCCATTTTGTATTCGAAGGAACGCTAGTTCCTTACAGTCCCCCCCTTATAAAAAACGCGATCCCATGGTTCGCGTTTTAGTTTTCGTGCTATACTTATACGAATTCAAATTTCCGCGCCTTCTTTTATATTTAGATGGGTCAGCAGCGTTATCATAGCTGCCACAGCTATAACTATATGTATGGAAATGTAATGGTTTTTTATTTTTATTTTATTCCATATTACTATAAATTTTATCTTCGAAATTTGTATGCAAAGTACAGTTCATCTCCGCGTGCGTTTGTTCTAGTTATTAATTAAAAATTAATAGTATATTTTTATGGAAATCATATTATTAATAATTATTTATTTTAATTAATGATGCATTTGGTGGAATCTAAATAATTAAAAATTATTTATTTTTTTTTTATTAACAAGCAAAATTCATACGCGCCTTGCGCGCCCTATTTTTTTTTATAACAATATTCAACAACAAATACTTTCCACTTCATGATTGCATTTTTCTTTAAAATAACAGATTATGATGCTTCCTCATTTTTGAGTTTAGAAAATAATTGAAAACAGTGTTTATTTTATAAAGAAATAATCTAACACGAACCTTGAATCAATTCAATAACTTAATGATTATTTTATCAATCTATTCCAACGCATATTCAAAAATCCTTTCCAATTTAAATCCAAATATTCATTTTATACTAGAGAAAATTTCAAATTTCGGCGTCATTCGAACCGGATATTTTACTCATTAGGCAATCACTTCTTTAAATGCTTCACAACATCCTGCTATTGTTTGTTTAGAGTTGATGGCGTATATAAAAAAAATTTATTTATTTATTTTTAATTAGTTGTGGAATTTTATTATTTAATTAAGGGTGTATCCTTTTATGGAATTTTAAATCATTTATGGTATGAAAAAAAATTATTTTTTTTTTTTTATGTGTGTATTTTTATTAAATTAATTATTTATTTTAATTAAGGATGTATGGAGCCCCTGCCTTCGCTCTGTACAGTGAGATACGACCGTAAAAATTTCGCTGGGACATTCTACAGAAATTAATTACTTTTAAAGTTCTTATTGCCGTGAATGCCTCCAACTCTTTCATCTCTCCTGGGTACCCTTTTTATTTTATTTTATCTTTTTTCTGCCCCCCCCCCCTTTTTTTTTTTTTTAGAATATTTTACATGTTTTATCGCAGAAACGCACGCTTTAATTTATTTACATGCACACTTTTAGTTCGTCCATTACCTAAATCTATTTTAGCATTTACGTCGTTATATAATTCAATTGTTTTGTACCGCCCTGCGTATTGTTCATCCATTTTATCGTGTCGGGGTTCTTTTAACAAATACACCTCATCTCCCTCTTGAAATGTCTGAGAATTTAATTTTTGGTCATATAATCGTTTAGACTTTTCTTTAGCTAGCAACAACCGATCCTTAGCTTCTGTCTGCGTTTTGTTTAATTTTAAAATTAGTTCATCTAAATACATTGTATATGTTTTTTCTATATTTTTGTTTTCAAATTCTGACGGAAGTCTAGCCTTTCTACCGAAAACTAATTCATGGGGGGTAAATTCATGAGCTGCGTGTGTCGAAGTATTATATGAAAATATGGCGCATTTCACCCATTCATCCCAATCAAACTTATCTTGATACATTTTTAAATATTCTACTAGCGATGCGTGGCTCCTTTCCAATGATCCCATGGTTTCGGGCCTAAAAGCGGTTGATTTGTATTGTTTTATTTTGAAGATTTTCGCGAAATTTTTAAACAACTTACTTTGAAAGTTACTTCCTTGATCCGTCTTTATAATTTGGGGGCAACCGAATCTACAAATAAATTCGCGAGCGAAAGCTACTGCAACCGTTTCGGAGGTTATATCTGATAGGGGAATTGCGTCCGAGTATTTTGTTAAATTACATTGCATTGTAAGTAAATATTTGTTACCGTTATTTGTCACCGGCAAAGGACCTACAATGTCCATTTCTAATACCTCAAAAGCCTCCGAAGGAGTTGTTGTAATTTTCATAGGCTGCTTTGTTTTTATTCTTACTAGCTTTTTCCTCTGACAATTTTCGCAGGTTTTTTACGTAATTAATAATATCCTCTTTCATTCCCGGCCAGAAATATTGATCGCGAATTCGCTTATAAGTTTTGTAAATACGCTTATGCCCTCCTACGGCGGAGTCATGGGCTTCAGATAAAATTTTTGAACGGTCCTCAATTGGGGGTTCAATGACTTCTCCGGTACAAATTGTGATTTGTTGGTCTCCCTCATCCCAATGAGCTCGTATGTTATGTTCGATGGGTAACCAATGTAACCTTTCTAAACCGTCCCCATTTTTAGCAATACTAACCGATTTTGTATTTTTCCCCATCATACTATTTCGTAATGACTCTAATCCGTTTATTACATTTTCTATTTTTAGTAATTCGTCATATCGTTCTTTTGCTATTATCGAATATACCAATTTCCCATTAGATAAACCGGTTTGCACTACATATCCCATTTCTAAATTTTCGTTTTTTATAAGTTCTAAATTTATGTAACCTTCGTCCAGCAATTGTCGGCATACTTCTGAATAAATTTTGCAATCAATTGATATAAAATGCGCTATATTATCTTTTCTCATAGTTAATTGATCTCTCGAAAATAAAACGTGATCTATTGTAAATAAATAACATCTTTCTTCAATTGTTAAATTTGACTCTACCGGTTTATTATTACAAATTATCATATTTATTATTTTAATTTCATCGAGTTCTCGATCGCTCTCGTCAGATGCATTATCGGATTCATCATCATTATCAATCTCATCGTTCATTTGGTCATCCTTAAAATCATTATTGCTTGTTAACTCAATGTTATCGTTACATATATCATCATCAATTATCATTTCTGTCAAACTAACATTACCATTTTTTACTTCAAAATTGTTGTTATTTGAATTGTCAGACTCGTTATTCATCATTTTGTTTGTTAAACTGTTTGTTGCTTTATCAGATTCGTTATCAATTATTATATTCGTTAAACCGTTATTAGCTTTATCAAAATCATTATCAATTATCATATTTGTTAGATCATTCTTGACTTTGTCAGAATTATTTTCATTTTTGTTTGTTATGGTTGTGCAATCGTTATTTGTTTCTTTGAGATTAGAGTCTTTTGCAATCGTCTTGATTTCCGATTCGTTTGTTTCATTCGTCTCTTTGTCAATTCTCTGTCTATTATTTTGTTTTGCTTTTGTTATTTGTTTGTTAGGCCCCTTGCCAGCACTCACTCCTGCTGGGGTTTCTTGATACCATTCAAGGTGTTGGCCGCCAGCTTTTTTGCTCGTTGCGCCCGTCGGGGTTTCTTGATACCATTCAAGGTGTTGGCCGCCGACAGGCGTTTTCATTCGATCTCCCGGGGTATGGCAGCCCCGGTGGGAAGCACAATGCTGTCCCGTGAGACGGGTTAGTGCGCCCTGGAGGCGTCTTTGCGGGTTTGTTGGGGTTTCTTGATACCATTCAAGGTGTTGGCCCACAACTGAATTGGTTGTTTCGCTCGTCGGGGTTTCTTGATACCATTCAAGGTGTTGGCCACCGCACGAGGTTTTTTTGCGTTGACTCTGCCAAGGTTACCCCCTGGTGGGAAGCACAATGCTGTCCCGCGAGCTCAACTCTGCTGGCAAGAGTACTTCGCCTCTTCAGATACCTCTGACACAACTCCCGGGGTATGGCGGCCCCGGTGGGAAGCTCAATGCTGTCCCGTGAGGGAACCGTCAGAGGCTCTGGCTCTTTTTCACTTTCGGCAGTCATCGCTGATGTGTCTGCAGGGGTAACCCCCTGGTGAGAAGCACAATGCTGTCCCACGACAGCATCATGCGTGCTGGGTCTGTTATTTTCATCTCTTTCGCATTCTCTTTCCTGTTCAATCATGCCATGCAAGCCATTATTCATGCGTGTTAGTTCATGAGATCCTGATGGCTCGACATCCGCAGGCCGATCCACACCGTCCTCCGGTACCTGAGGACCGCGGGCCGGTTCTATCGAATCCCGATCCAAACAGTTTTCATTTTTATCGGTAATCAAGAATACCTTTTCTATAAGTGCTTCTGATATTACATGTTCTGAGTCTGTCAATTCATTTAAATTCAATTCATCGATAATTAGAGCTGAAACAGGATTTCGCGATAATGCATCTGCGTTTGCGTTTACTCTTCCGGGTCTATATTCCACGTTAAAATCATACTCCCTTAATTTAAGTTCCCATCGTCCAATTCGTGCAATAGGGTCTTTTAGATTACGAAGCCAAACTAGAGCGCGGTGATCAGTTACTAGCGTAAACTTTCTTCCGAATAAATAAGGTCTAAAGTGATAAATGGCAAATACTACAGCCAATAACTCCTTTTCAGTGGTTGTGTATTTTATTTCCGTATCGTTTAATGTTCGCGAAGCATAAGCAATTAGTGGGTCTTTTCCTATCTTTCCTTGACTAAGAATAGCCCCCGAGGCATAATCTGTGGCATCAGTTGTTAATATAAATGACTCATTGAAATCAGGGTATCGCAACAGAGGCTCAGTACATAAAATTTGTTTTAACTTTTCAAACGCCCTCTCCTGATTATCACCCCAAATGAAAGGTATTCCCCCTTTTAATAAGTTTGTTAAAGGTTTCGCAATTTTTGAAAAATCAGGAATAAAGTGTCTATAGAAGCCTACTAATCCCAAGAATTGTTTTATGTTTTCGCGTTTTTAAGTCTAGGGAATTTCATGACAGCCTCGATTTTCTTGGACTCTGGTTTAACTCCCTTCTTTGAAATTATGTGCCCTAAGTACGTTACTTTCTTTCTTAGAAAAAGATATTTCTCGGGCTGCAAGGTTAATCCCGCTGTTTTTAAACGATCAAATAATTTTCTCATTTTTCTAGTATGCTCTACAATCGATACTGCATAAACTACTGTATCATCCATGTATACGAATAGTTCTACGTTGGGAAATGTCTTAAATTGTAAATAGGCTTAGTCGTCTCCGGTTACCCTGGATTTTACTACAATTTAACGAAAAATTCCCTATCATTTGGATTTATAAAACGTTCGGCGTCTCTGCATTCCCTGATAAACTGATTTACTGAAATATTTTTACCATTAAATTCAGAAATTACTTTTACTATCCCCGAAGTCTTTTTATAACTATTTGAATTATTATCACTATTATTTAAATTTACTTCACAAATATTAAATTGGTCTTGGGAAGGCAATGACTCCGGACTCCTACCAAAGATAGAAAGCCTATGTTAGACCGGTGCAACTACGTGATAAACAGAATAAATTATGAAATGAATTTATTATTTTGAAAATTTTATATTAAATATAATATATTAAAACAAATTGATTCCAATATAACATTCTTTCCGTATTAAAACAGATTACATTATAAATGATTTAATTAAACGAATACCCAAAATTGAATGTTAATTAAAAATGTATTTGACTCAAGAAAGTATGCTAATTTTCACCCTCAGATTTTTATATTTGAATGTATGTATTCCAATGTATTCATTCTTGTTAGCTTTTTAGTATTAAATCAGATTAAAAATATCCAGATTATTATCTAATTTATGTTGTATTAAATAGTATTAGATTAAAAGGATTTCTTTCAAGTATGTATTAAAACAGATTAAAGTTTATGATACAAAAATAATTGTTGGTATTAAAGTTGATTGAATAGTATCAAAACCCATTAAATAAACCGTATTAAATTGGATTAAGACTATTCCCGATTAAAAAAGGATCGATAGCTAATCCCGCAGAGAGATTACACGTATTAAAACCGATTACATCAGTATTAAAATCCATTAAGTTTAGTACATCTTAATAGGCTCCCCCCACCGCGGTCCTCGCGACCTCGGGATGAAGCGGGTTTTGTTGTTCGGTATCTGAATCAATTCTATTAGTGATTCTAGAGAGTGATTTAGACAATTCTAAAGAGTTGTTATTATCGTGGGTAGGTTGAGTGCTTGGTCCCGGATGGATAGCAACGGTTGAGTTAATATTTCCACTATTCTCAATCATTTTTATAACTAAATCGCAACTTAAATCTTAAATCTATGAATGCAATCGATCAACCGTAAAGAAAAATATACCGAGTTATTGCAGTTAACCCTATGTACTTATATCTATTCCAATTAATAATTATTTATTATTTCCAATGCTATCTTGGACAATCCCACCGCTGTCACCAAAATGTTACGAACCCAATGGCCATAAACTAAAGTCTTTAATATAGAGCGGCAAGCGAATGTAATATATGACAAATGTAATTCTAGAATGGCCCTAGGGTTTTATATAGGTAGTGGGATCGTCGTCCAATTAAGTACAAAAGTACAAATAGCACAAAAAATAAATTTATTACACTTTCTCAAATTATAAATTAAGTGACATAAATTGTTATTTTATAGTTTGAATTTTGATTTAAAGACTACGCTATCGTCTTATGCACAAATATAAATTTAAATAAAATTAATCAAAGATATAATTGATGTTACATTCGTGGATGGTATTAGTTATTACATAAAATTATTAATTATTAACTGGTTAACTTAGAAATCTTATCTATCTTTACTAGATGCTATGTAAAAAGTACGAAAATTAATATAAAAGTTAATTGAATGAATTGAATTTGTTATTGCGATTCAAAATCCTTAATTGAAATTAATAAAGAGAATTTATTACGTATTTGTATTAAGTAACCTTACTAATCTTATATCTTAAATTCTTAGAGACTTATCTACCTTATTATGCTTTTAAAATGTAGAATTAATTATAAACAGTTAATTGATATATACTTAAATCGTAAATTATTTATCCTTGAATTTAGTTATTATGATTTGAAATATTTAAAAATAAAGTCTAATTTATATTAAATGATCTTATTATCTTAATAATCTTAACTTCTTAAAATCTTATCTAATTCGTTATTCTTTAACACAGAGCTAAATATAAAGAGTGTATTAAGTTGTAAATTATCGATCCTTAAATTGGCTATTATGACTCGAATCTCTTAATCGACTTTAAAGACGAGACGATTTGCAAATATATATATATATTTATATGTTATCTGATTTATCCGTCGGATTCGGTGTTGATTGGGGTTCTTCCTTCGATATGGACGGCCGTGGACCCAATTTCAATCACCCGTTGTCCTGGTATTCACCCTGAAGTCGCAAGGAAAACCACAGCCTCAAAAACCTTGGGCAGGACAGCTCTCCCTCCTTCGATTGGTGAGGTTGTTGATCCTTTCGTTGTTGTTAACTTGTTGTTGTTGAATGTAGTTGACTCGTTGAAAGATCGTCGAAGTAATTGAAACTTGTTGAAAACTCGTTGAAACTTTTCGAAACTCGTCCAAACTCGTTGAAACTGGTTAAAGCTCGTTCAAACTTGTTGAAACTCGTTGAAGATTGTTGAAACTTGTTAATACTTGTTAACAGTTAACACTTGATGAAAACCGTTGAAACTTGATAAAAATCGTTGAAAATGCGTTGATCTTGATATAACTATATATATATTCAGCGTAATTCTTGAAGATACGTGGATGCTGATAGGTACAAGATTGGTTTATTTCTCTAAGCGAGACTGCCCGTCGGTGTACTGGGCTCCCTTTTATATGGTGAGCGCGGACCTGAAAGCCGTTGAGGATGATCCCTCTCCCTCTGGTGGTAAAAACTTGAAATACATCTATAGCCTGTGGAAGTGCTGTAGGACGTCAAAATCTGAAAGGAGGCTCCGCCCCTTCTTCTGTGGTAGGAGATCCTGCTTCTCTTATTGGTTCCCCTTTTGGCCGGTTACCTATTACGTAATTTCATGGAATTGTTTACTACCTAGGGGTTCTTGGAATAAAATGTCCGTTAGAATACTCTGCAACAGATTGTCATGTATGTTAGATTACGTTTAATGACGTATTATTAATAATAATATTAATCAACATATTATGCAACTTGTATCACCGGTAATTTATTGTTACTTTATTTATTTATCCGGTCTCTTCCTTATTAATCATAATGATCTCAATTTATTAATGAAAAGTGCTTAAAACAATAAATTGTTAACTAACTGATAAACTATCGCTAATAACTTTATTAATTACTCAGTTTAATTGTTTTAATTAATCTTTATTAACCTCTCAAGTTAGGTTTATATGTTATCATTATTAACTATACGTTGCATAACATTGTTGCATGTTGTCTTAATTGTCTATCAAATTGCAATTATTTTTAGTATTATTTATCAGTACCATTAACATTATTAATCAATAAACCAATAGTTATGATATTATTAATTAATTGTGTGTTCAAATTACGTTTTATTACACAACTCCTAATTTTCTAGTAAATACCGTTGATAATTGCATAATAATGGCTTTATTTATTTATTGCAATTGATATTAATCATTCTCGGATTGGTCGTAGTTCGTTAACTTTATAACGTTGCATGATATTATTAATCTTCAATTTGCGTTGAGCAACGTTTGGTTACTATTGTCCCGGAAAACTACTTAATTATAAACAATTGTTGTTATTACACGTCAATACCTCCAAGAATAGCCAATTATCCGGATAACTCGAGATTGTTCTTAAATTTGTTGTTAATTATCTATAATTGCGTTTTATTGTTTATCCTTAGCTCTTGTGATAAATTATTGTTATTAATATTATTAATATCCTTAGTCGGTTATGTTGATTGTTGCTAATCAACTCCTTAACTATTTTTAGTTATTATATTTGTTTATTTACACAACGTTGCACAACGTTATTATCCTCCGATTATACGTCGCACAACGCTTGCTATACAATACCGCGCATTCTTAAATAATTATAAGCTTTATATTTTAACAGTTAATTATCAGCGACGGTGATGCTCATGATTTGTTAATTATTATTATATGGTTGTTTCTTAACCTGAAATTATGACAGCGTTGCTTCTGTTATTTAAATGATTATCAGAACATCAATTATTCCCAAGATTTTAATAGCATTTGTAGTATTATTAATAATAATCTCCGTATTTGTTATAATTTTTAGCCTATTATTATTATTTCCATTCATTTCCACGAATCATAAGGTTTATTCTCATGTTAGCAATACGCATGAATGAGTAGTGTAAAAGGGTTCGATCGATTGCTCCCATTGCAAAAGGGGCTTAAAGGTCGGTTTGCATCCATTTTGTATTCCAAGGAACGCTAGTTCCTTACAGCGTGTCGAACTCTAGTCAAGTAAAATTTTTGATTTGCAAAGGAGGCAGTGTGCATTGCAAATAATCGAAAATTATTTCATTCCTGACTGATATAAATAGAGAATAATGGATGAATTTACAAGAAGATTGTTAAAAACGTGGAATTTGAACCATTTCATCGAAAGATTGTAAAGTAAGTTTTCATAACGTAATATACCTAACCTTAAATTTGAGTTTTATGTATTTTCACTGGGTCATTGTTTAATATAAATGTACATCTGCTACTAAAGTTTAAGAGAAAAGTTATTTTAGATATGCTGTTGTTCAAATTATTTAAAATAAAATTAATTTGTCTTACATTTGTACCATACAAGTGTAAGTTACTTTAAAGCAGTATGCGGAATTTCGAGGCTATATAGCCGCTAATAGTTAAGAAAAACATGGTTCCAAACTACTCTTTATAGTTCAACATTTCATTCGCAGATGTTAGAAAAGTACCATGTATATAAGATCAGTTTTCTTATAAACTACAACAACTCAAGATGTTCAATGTTGCACACTGCTTTGACTATGTTTGATCTTCATTTACATATAGTACTAATGCAAAACAATTCAGTTAAGGTTATTTAAGATTTTGGCTAAGAAGGGTTGATTCACAATTACATTTTTCTTGTATCGTTAATGGAGGTGTTGATCCGCAACATGTTACATCAGTTTTCTCTTAAACTATAGCAGCTAACCTTCTGACTGAATTTCATATAGCTTTAAAATGATCTGTTTTAACATGGGGTATGAATGCAAATGAAACTAATTAGTTATTTTGAAAAACCATCAAGCAACTTTGTATTTTTTATTTTGGGTATACAGATATAAATACATTATTTAGGAAATAAACTACTTTTTACTACGATCTTAGTTGATAAGTCAGTTTAAATTCATCGATATCAACTGGTATTATCGATTTAACAAAAATAAACTTATTATGCACTAATTGGCGCATTGAGATTTACTCGTGGATGACTTTAGATAAAAATTGCAAATTTCGATATTCATCGGCCTTTGGTCAAAATATGAATCCAGCCAATTTATAATGATAAAAAACTAAATCTAATTTTAATTTATTTATCAGCTTTTGGCATTTCCAAAAAGATATTATATCATATACTTCTAATTAATAGTTCAGAACCTATTGAAAATATTGAAACCTTGAGAGTTGATTGTGGATGGCTTTAGATAATAATGGCAAATTTTGATTTTCAACGGGCTTTTGTCAAAATATGTATCCAGCCTATTATAATGATAAACAGATGAGTCCCATTTGAACTTGTCAACTTTTGGCATTTCGAAAAAATATAATCTATTTTTCAATTCATAAGGTTTGAATATTTTCAATAGATTCTGAACTATTAATTAGAAGTATATGATATAATATCTTTTTGGAAATGCTAAAAGCTGATAAATAAATTAAAATTAGATTTATTCTTTTATCATTATAATTGGCTGAATTCATATTTTGACCAAAGGCCGATGAATATCAAAATTTGCAATTTTTATCTAAAGTCATCCACGAGTAAATCTCAATGCTCCAATTAGTGCGTAATAAGTTTATTTTTGTTAAATCTGTAATACCAGTATATTGATGTATCTAAACTGATTTATCAGCTGAAATTGTAGTAAAAAGTAGTTTATTTCCTAAATTAATGTATCTATATTCGTATACCCAAATAATGAAGTTACTTGACATTTTTATTTTGGTATTACACTACTTTTGTAACTCTATGTTTTTACCTGCCAACATTTCACCTTCTGGGAAGGTTTTACTAAACTACATCTATTTTGGAATCTACTTTCAACAGAATGAAATTAGTTATTTAACATTTTTTGGAGTAATTGTTTTCTGTTTCAAAGAGCATGCGTCACTTTTTACAGAGGCTGGGGTGGACCAAGAAATTTTTGAAAGTATTGATGAGGTTTTCATTAACGAATTATTTAATAATACAGACTGCGGTTTTAAACGCAAATTTGTGATTCGATTGAACGAATGGAAGAAAAATACATGTCCACTTCCTTTAAACTCTCCAAATATCATATCTTCAGAAAATCCTACCATAAACTCACAATCACCAACTGCTTTTTCAAGTATAAATGAGTCGCATGCAGTTGATGTGAATGTCGATAGAAGTACAGTTGACGTTATCACCGTCATTTGTGAGCACGTTTTTAAAGTCCATTTTTGTTTTTTTTTAATTATCTTACAATTAAATTTGAATCTAATTTTAAAATAACAGCTGAAACACAGAAGTCTGTTTTTGAATTATTAAAAACGACAGTAAAGGGTAAAATTGTATCGGCGATGTTTAAACTCAAAAAAGTATTAAACACTCACTTATTGACTGACTTAATAATAGAATACGAATTCGATTTAACAGTAACCTATAGGTTTTTAGTTATATGTACTTTCTATCGATTCTTTATAAATGTAAGAATTATTATTGACAAAATTTTATTTTATTTGCAGTATAAATAAAGAAAGATTTCTGGAACTTTCAAAAGAGTTAAGCGAGATATTTAAGCCGTCTAATAAGTCCACAGAGGAATATAGTCAAAGTTTCTATAGTCCATTTCGCAAGGGAAAAAACGGCAAAGTCTTTCAAACAAATGGCTGTCTATATGATAAATACCTAAATCTTCGTCGAAAATTGTTAGGACTGCAATTAATTGCTAAAGAAGATCGATCACCAGAGGGTATTAAATATTACGTTCAATCTTCTTCTGAAAATTAAATAATTTCTTTAGTATAAAATTTAACTTACTTTCAGATATTCCGTTGGTCAGTGCAGAGAAAGATGTACTGTGGATACAAGACCACGACGAACCAAAGGATGAGGTGATTGAAAAGTGGCAATGCACTTTTGCAGTTCGAGAAAGGTGCAAGAAAATCTCTCATTATTTTGTAGTCTACAAGTGTTTAAATTCTAGTTTTGATCACATACTGGTAAAGTGTTTAACGTCACTGCTTACATTTTTAATCAATTTTGATTTATGCCATTTGCCTAATTACTATTCATGTAAATTTTAGTTATCTATTGATTTCAATATTTTGTACCCTGAGATTGGAAAGAAATTCATAGATACTTGGAGTGAAGTAGCTAATGATATAATTGAGTACGCTCGAAACAAAAAAAAATTGACTGAGGCACACGAAGAATTAATTAATAAAGGTATTTTACAATCACATTATTTTATTTTTAGTTTAACATTCACAAAATTATTTCAACTTATATTTAATTTTTAGACAATTATAATCAGTATATGATGACTTTTTATGTTTCGTTACAGGAAAGAATTATATAGTGGCATTACTTTGCCTTCCCATATTATTGCGGAAAATAATTAATAATAAGAGGAAAAGCAGCGAAGCTACATCATTACCCTTTGGCACCACTATCAAAGAAGTCTCAGATTCTTTCCTAGTCAACGTTGAGGTAATGGATTTATTCATTTAAAATATTACAAGTGGAAATTATTTTAGAACTGCAAAATGTTTAAATATTTAGATATTGATTTAATTATAAAATAGACAGTACTTGTAAATTTCTTTTTTTATAAATACATCTTTCCGATCAAGATTAGTGTTTAAGTTTACAATATTAAAATTTTTGGTAAGTTAGAATTTTATTTGTTTTGGACCTAGACGAAAGAAGAGTTATCTGTATTTCAAGAGAGGCGACAAATAAGAGCATCAGACAGGGAAATAGGACCTTATGTAGCATTCGTTGGTGATTTTTGTCAAAAAGGAGATATTGATAACGACATAAAAATTTATGTGATTATAAATCATATCAAATTTGAGATTTTTTCGAAAAGTATCTTTGAATCAGTAGATTATTGCTATAAAAGCGTCTTTGCTCTACAATCGGATTTCTCTCTCGAATGTAAGCATGTATGGAGTTTTCTGCAACGATTCATTTATAAAAATGATTTAAGCTCATGCAAAATATATGCAGTCGTAACAAAATTAATTGATGAAATATCAATCGAAAAAACATAAAAGCGCTTTCTTACAAGAAAATGTAAATATTATGGTTAATGTTACAATGTGTTATAAGCATTTATTAGTTAATTGAAGTTATTATATCTTCTGTGAATGTGATATAAATGGACAATTATTTAATGTTCTTGGAATTTTAAGTGTAAATTACTGTACAAAAATAATTTATTTAATAAAAATAATTTTATATCTAATAAATTAAACTACGAATTTACAATGATTGATTTGGAAAAAGAAATGTTGTTAATAACTTTACGATTTTATGGTAATACTGTCATCCCCAGAAAAGTAGTTCAAGATTTCACTGATACGCTTATAAATTTTACTACGAATACTTATGTATGTTTTATTAAAGAGCAAATGAAACTTTTTTCCAATACAAATCCATGTAATAATTTAGAAGAAATAGTAAAATCCTCTAAAACTGTTTTCGATTCATTTTCTACAGAGCATAAGAGATTTACATTATACGAAAAAAAAGGTCTCTTTCGAATGCCTTCGGAATGTGATACTGTGGGTACTAGGTTTATAAAAAGTATAGGTTCTAACGTTCCGCCAGTTACCAAAAAAGCGACTATGTTATATATTCCATTAAAATGGACACTTAAAGTACTACTCGAAATGCCTGGAGCATTTGAAATGTTGACAAATTATATATCTGATCTAAACAGCGACTCGACTTTTATCAGAAACGTAATGCAAGCCGATTTGTGGAGAAAAAAATGTACGTCATCAGAGAACAAATTTTGCATCCCAATCTTTATCTATCAAGATGAATTCGAAGCAGGTAATGCACTTGGTTCGCACAAAAATAAATTGGTTGCAGTTTATGCTTCTTTGCCTTGTTTTCCTCCTAGTGTTTCATCCGAGCTAGACAATATCTTGCTAACAGCATTATTTTATTCAGAAGATAGAAAATATTTTGGAAATCAGAAAATATTCAAAATGTTAATACAAGAACTTAATCATTTAAAAAACGAGGGTTTAGTTATAACGGCCAACGGCAAGAGTTACGTAGTTTATTTTCAATTGACTAACGTCATCGGCGATAATCAAGGGCTGAATCAAATTCTTGGATTTGTAGAAAGTTTTAATTACTCAAGACCTTGTAGAATCTGTAATGAAAGTATCAATAGTATACGCCAGTAAGTGAGAGAAAATACAGATTCATTAAGGACTCAGCAATCATATAATGATGATTTAAAGAAATTGAATCCGTTAGAAACTGGTCTAAAAGAAGAATGTGTATTTCACCAAGTTGGTGGATTTCATGTGTGTGACAATATATCACTAGACGTGATGCATGACATATTCGAAGAAACAGCTCATTATACTCTTATACATATTCTAAACGATTTAATTTATAAACAAGAATTGTTTACATTAGAATATTTGAATTATAGAATACAAACATTTCCGTACGGCCCATTAGAAAGTTCAAATAAGATTCCAATCATTCAACGGGAGCATCTAACTAAAAAAAATTAAAAACGTCAGCGGCCGAAATGATTTGTTTCTGCCGATATTTAGGCTTACTTGTTGGCTTTAAAGTTGAAGAGGAGAATCGTACTTGGGAATTATACATACTCCTCCGAAAAATCGTTGCTATTGTAACATCTCCGCAAATAGATGAACCTCATATTATGCAATTAGAATTAATCGTTACTGAATTTTTATCATTATATATAGATCTGTATGGCCAACTTAAATTCAAATTTCATAACATGACTCATCTAGCGCAGTCACTTCGAAAATATGGTCCGTTGATATACACATGGTGTATGAGATATGAGTCGAAGCATAAACAATTAAAATCAATCTCGAATGCTATTAGCGGTACACAAAATCTACCTTTATCTATTGGTATCAAAATTCAACTTCAATCAGCTGTAGCTGTGCGATAGGAGTAGGTCTCTTTCTCTTTCACCATGAGTCATGACTCTTCAAGATGCGCAACAAAAAATTTTTGTTCTGGCTATAGTCCCTTGACTCACTTTTGACATGTAATACGCTGCGCTCTGATGAAAACGGAATACTGTATGGAGCCATTAGATATAATTAGAATTAAATGCACAAAGCCTGCAAACGTACATAATGCAGTATGTCAAGGAAATTGTTTATCTTATTGGCTCCTTAACGGGGCGTAAAAAAATTCAATCTACCATGGTAATTATATGAAGGTTTTTACAAGTAAAACGGTATGCTATGATGAAAACGAAATACTGTATGGAGCCTTCAGAAATAATTAGAATTGAAGGTGAAAAGCCTGCAAACATACATATTCCACTATGTCAAGAAAATTGTTTATCTTCTTGACTCTCTTAACGAGGCGTAAAAAAATTTAATCTACCATGGTAATTATAAGAAGGTTTTTACAAGTAAAACCCTACACTCTGATTAAAACGGGAGACTGTATGAGGGCTTCAGAAATAATTAGAATTGAAGGTGAAAAGCCTGCAAACATACATATTTCACTATGTCAAGGAGATTGTTTATCTTCTTGACTCTCTTAACGGGGCGTAAACCAATTTAATCTACCATGGTAATTATAAAAAGGTTTTGACATGTAATACGCTGCGCTCTGATGAAAACGGAATACTGTATGGAGCCATTAGATATAATTAGAATTAAATGACAAAGCCTGCAAACATACATATGCAGTAGGTGAAGGAAATTGTTTAACTTATTGACTCTCATAATGGGGCGCAAAAAAAATTCAATCTACCATGGTAACTATATGAAGGTTTTTACAAGTAAAATGGTATGCTATGCTGAAAACGGAATACTGTATGGAGCCTTCAGAAATAATTAGAATTGAAGGTGAAAAGCCTCCAAACGTACATATTTCACTTCGTCAAGCCCATGATTAATATATTGACTCTCTTACCAAAGCGTACAAAAATTGTATGCCTCATGATAACTATAAGAATCATTTGACTAGTAAACCGTGGCACTCTGATGAAAAAAGAATATTGTATGGAGCCTTCAGAAATAACTAGAATTGAAGGTGAAAAGCCTGCAAAAGTACATATTTCACTATGTCAAGGAAATTGTTTTATAGCACTGCCTGACTTAAGTCCGCACTTATGTCACGCATATCCGTGTGATAAGTGATAAGTAATAATGAACTGCTTAGCCCACGGATAGGCGTGACAGCGGACTTAAGGCAGGCAGTCTTATCAAAAATTGTAAGATACTAGTGCGTTAAGTAACCTATTCACGCCGTGAGATAATGGGCCACTTATTGCACTTGTATCTTAATGTACTATATCTTCTTGACTCTCTTAACGGGGCGTAAAAAAATTTAATCTACCATGGTAATTATAAGAAGGTTTGGACATGTCATACGCTGCGCTCAGATTAAAAAAGGAATGCTGTATGGAGTCTTTAAAAAATAATTAGAATTGAAGGCGGAAAGCCTGCAAATATTTCACTATGTCAAGAAAGTTTTTGAACTTCTTGACTCTCTCACCGAAGCGTACAAAAATTGTATGCCTCATGATAACTATACGAATTATTTGACTAGTAAACCGCTGCATTCTGATCAAAACGGAATACTGTATGGAGCCATTAGTTATAGTTAGAATTAAAGGCACAAACGTACACATTTCACTATGTCAAGGAAATTTTTGAACTTCTTGACTCTCTTAACGGGGCGTAAAAAAATTGAATCTACCATGATGATTCTATGTAGGTATTTACATGTAAAACCCTACGCTTTGATGAAAAGATACTGTATGGAGCCCTTCAGAAATAACTAGAATTAATGATGGAAAGCCTGCCAACGTACATATTTCATTACGTCAAGCAAATTCTTTTCAACTTCTTGACTCACTTCCGCACCTTAAAAAATTTGATCTACCTTGGTAATTATATCAAGTTTTTTACAAGTAAAACGGTACGCTCTGATGAAAACGGAATACCGTATGGAGCCATTAGAAATAATTAGAATTAAATGCACAAAGCCTGCAAATATAGATATTGCAGTATGTCAAGGAAATTGTTTATCTTATTGACTCTCTTAAAGGGGCGTAAAAAATTCAATCTACCATGATAATTATATGAAGGTTTTTATAAGTAAAATGGTATGCTATGATGAAAACGGAATACTGTATGGTGCCTTCAGAAATAATTAGAATTGAAGGTGAAAAGCCTCCAAACGTACATATTACACTATGTCAAGGAAATTGTTTATCTTCTTGACTATCTTAACGGGGTGTAAAAAAATTTAATCTACCATGATAATTATAAGAAGGTTCTTACAAATAAAACGCTACGCTCTGATGAAAACGGAAGACTGTATGGAGCCCTTCAGAAATAACTATAATTAAAGCTGGAAAGCCTGCCAACGTACATATTTCACTTCGTCAAGCATATGATTAATATATTGACTCTCTTACCAAAGCGTTCAAAAATTGTATGCCTCATGATAACTATAAGAATCATTTGACTAGTAAACCGCGGCACTCTGATGAAAAAGGAATATTGTATGGAGCCTTCAGAAATAATTAGAATTGAAGGTGAAAAGCCTGCAAAAGTACATATTTCACTATGTCAAGGAAATTGTTTTATAGCACTGCCTGACTTAAGTCCGCACTTATGTCACGCATATCCATGCGATAAGTAGTCCATTATTTCACCGTGTTTATCGTACTCGCTACGCTCGTGCGCTAACCGCACGGTGCAATAATGAACTGCTTAGCGCACGGATAGGCGTGACAGCGGACTTAAGGCAGGCAGTGTTATAAAAAATTGTACGATACTAATGCGTTAAGTAACCCATCCACGCCGTGAGATAATGGGCCACTTATCGCACTTGTATCGTAATGTACTATACCTTCTTGACTATCTTAACGGGCCGTAAAACAATTCAATATACCATGGTAATTATAAGAAGGTTTGGACATGTCTTACGCTGCCCTCATATTAAAAAAGGAATACTGTATGGAGCCTTTCAAAAATAATTAGAATTGAAAGCGAAAATACTGCAAACGTACATATTTCACTATGTCAAGGAAATTTTTGAACTGGTAATTATAAAAAGGTTTTGACATGTAATATATACGTTGCGCTCTGATGAAAACGGAATACTGTATGGAGCCTTTCAAAAATAATTATAATTGAAGGCGGAAATCCTGCAAATATTTCACTATGTCAAGAAAATTTTTGAACTTCTTGACTCTCTTACCGAAGCGTACAAAAATTTTATGCCTCATGATAACTATACGAATTATTTGACTAGTAAACCACTGCATTCTGATCAAAACGGAATACTGTATGGAGCCATTAGTTATAATTAGAATTAAAGGCACAAAGGTACACATTGCACTATGTCAAGGAAATTTTTGAACTTCTTGACTCTCTTAACGGGGCGTAAAAAATTGAATCTACCATGATGATTGTATGTAGGTATTTACATGTAAAACCCTACGCTCTGATGAAAAAATACTGTATGGAGCCCTTCAGAAATAACTAGAATTAATGATGGAAAGCCTGCCAACGTACATATTCCATTACGTCAAGCAAATTCTTTTCAGCTTCTTGACTCACTTAGCGCACCTTAAAAAATTTAATCTACCTTGGTAATTATATCAAGTTTTTTACAAGTAAAACGGTACGCTCTGGTGAAAACGGAATACTGTATTGGGCCTTCAGAAATAATTAGAATTAAAGGTGGAAAGCTTGCAAACGTACATATTTCACTATGTCAGGCTAATTTTTGAACTTCTTGACTCTCTGCGGTGTAAAAAAATTGAATCTACCATGGTAATCATATGAAGGTTTTTAGGAGTAAAACCCTACGAACTGATCAAAACGGAATACCGTATGGAGCCTTTAAAAAATAATTAGAATTGAAGGTGGAAAGCCTGCAAATGTACATATTTCAATATGTCAAGGAAATTTTTGAACTTCTGGATTCTCTTAACGGAGCGTAAAAAAATTTAATCTAGTGTGGTAATTATAAGAATGTTTTTATAAGTAAAACGCTCTGCTCTCACGAAAATGGAATACTTTATGGAGCCTATCAAAAATAATTAGAATTAAAGGTTGAAAGGCTGCAAACGTACATATTTCACTACCTCAAGCAAATTTTTTAACTTCTTGACTCTTTTACATATTAAACAGTTATTCAAAATATTACTCTTTTACATATTCAAACTTACATATTTCACTACATTAGGTAAATTTTATAACTTCCGACTCTTTTACCGTGGCGAAAAAGTATTTAATCTACCATGGTATTTATAAGAAGTCTTTTACAAATAAAACGCTGCAGTCTGATGAAAACGGAGAACTGTATGGAGCCTTGCATAAATATTTAGAATTAAAGGTGCTAACCTGAAAACGTACCACTTTCACTACGTTGCTGAAATATTGAACTTCTTGATTCTCTTACGGCACTGATGAAAACGGAATACTGTATGGAGCCTTTCAGAAATAATTCGAGTTATCGGCGGAGAACCAGAAACCGTACATATTTCACAAAGGCAGGGAAATTTTTGAATTTCTTGACACTCTTACGGAAGCTACAAAATAGTATGAATGATGCCAATCACTTAATCATCTAGTCAATCATTATAATTATAGATCGCAAAATTCCGTAACACATAACTTTTTAACTGTGCGTCAGTTACGTTCAAGAATTTGGGTTTTCTCTTAATATTTGTTGAATACGTTGTTTTTCATGTACGGTAAAACATAAGCTTTATTTAGATTTTTCTTTTCTCAAATTTCAGCAGGAACTTTTCATACAGTATTCCATTTTGATGCCAACGCTGCATTTTATTCATAGAAAAAATTATAACAAAATCATGAAAGGTTACATTTTCTAAAGTGCAAAATTTAAGCATATTTCGATTCTTTCTTCAAATTTTTGGGAGTTGTTCTCATACAGTATTTCATTTTGATGCCCATGCACTATTTTATTTATGTAAGAATCTGATAAATTATTATGAAACATAACATTTTTAACGGTTCGTCAGTTACGTTCAAGAATTTGGGTTTTTTCTTAATATTTGTTGAATATGTTATTTTTCATGTGCGGTAAAAGATAAGCTTTATTTAGATTTTTCTTTTCACAAATTTCAACAGGAACCTTCCATACAGAATATCGTTTTGATGCCAACGACGCATTTTATTCATAGAAAATATTATAACAAAATCATGAAAGGTTACATTTTCTAAAGTGCAAAATTTCAGTTCAAGAATTTTTGGACATCCTCGACATTTGCGAAATATGTGTGTTTTCCGGATTTTCCCCGAATGTTTCTAATTCTAATGAATAATTATATTTAAAGGGTTAATGGAAATGATTTAAAATTGATTAATGCAATGGCAAATAAAATATTGGTAATAATTTAGAAAATCATGAGGCGTCAGCTGCTTATTTTTCTAGTACGTGAAAAAAAGCATTTTCGATTTTTTACATCGAATTTTTCGGAGATGTCCTCGTACAGTAATCCATTTTGATGCCCATGCACTATTTTGTTTATCTAAGAATTGCATCACTTATTATGAAACATAGCATTTTTAACTGTGCGTCAGGTACGTTCAAGTATTTAGGGTTTTTCTTAATATTTGTTGAATATGTTATTTTACATATAGGGTAAAACATAAGCTTTATTTTGATTTTTCTTATCGCAAATTTCAGCAGGAACTTTTCATACAGTATTCCATTTTGATGCCAAAGCTGCATTTTATTCATAGTAATATTTATAATTATTTTCATGAAATGTTACATTTTCTGAAATACAAAATTTATGTTCAAGAATTTTTGGACATGCTCGACATTTGCGAAATATGTATGTTTTCCGGATTTTCCCCCAATATTTCTCATTCTAATGAATAATTATATTTAAAAGGTTAATGATAAATGATTTATGATTGGTTAATGCAATGGCAAATAAAATATTGGTAATAATTTACAAAATCATTAGACGTAGGCTGGTTATTTTTCCAGTACGTGAAAAACAGCATTATTACGACTTTTTTTACGTCAAATTTTTTGGAGAAGTATTCATACAGTATTCCATTTTGAGGCTATCGCCGCCTTTTATTCATAGAAACAATGATAATAATTATCATGAAATGTTACATTTTTTCAAGTGCGAAATTTAAGATCAGGAATTTGAGGATATCCTCGACATTTGCGAAATATGTGTGTTTTCTGGATTTTCCCAGAATAGTTCTAATTCTGATGAAAAAATAATTTTTAAAAGGTTAATGATAAATGATTTTAGACTGTTTAATATAATGGCAAATAAAATATTGGCAACTAATTGTACAAAATCTTAAAGCGTCACCTGATTATTTTCGCAGTACTTGAAAAAAAAAGCATATTTCGAATTTTTCTTCAAATTTTTGGGAGTTGTCTTTATACACTATTTCATTTTGATGCCCATGCACTATTTTATTTATGTAACAATCTGATAAATTATTATGAAACAGAACATTTTTAACGATGCGTCAGTTACGTTCAAGATTTTGGGTTTTTTCTTAATATTTGTTAAATATGTTATTTTTCATGTGCTGTAAAAGATAAGCTTCATTTAGGTTTTTCTTTTCACAAATTTCAACAGGAACTTTTCATATAGTATACAGTTTTGATGCCAACGACGCATGTTATTCATAGAAAAAATTATAACAAAATCATGAAAGGTTACATTTTTTAAAGTGCAAAATTTAAGTTCAAGAAATATGTGTGTTTTCCGGATTTTCCCCAAATATTTCTAATTCTAATGAATAATTATATTTAAAATGTGTTACGTGTGCATAGTATGCACAACCTGACGAGGCGAATCGGGTTGCATATAGCAGCAACATGAGGACGACTTGAGGAAAGACGTGCACCGGCATCGGTAGCTCAGTGGCCAGAGCACTCGTCGCGAAAACGAAAGGTCCGGGGTTCGATTCCCCGCTGAGTCACGCCATGCCGTTTTTTATCGAGTCCTCCTCCATTTATTTATTCTATGCGATTATTAAATCGTAACATTTCTGGTGCTAAGTGTTAGGGGGCGGTAGCTAAAACTGCACCGTACGAACCCAACGTTTTAAGGTAATGTAGATTTCTAACACTCTAAGATAAAGTAGATTTCTACAATCGACGAGGACGTCGATTTTCGGTGCCGCTGACGTGTTACGTGTGCATAGTATGCACAACGTGACGAGACCGATCGGGTTGCATATAGCAGCAACATGAGGACGACTCGAGGAAAGACGTGCACCGGCATCGGTAGGTCAGTGGTCAGAGCACTCGTCGCGAAAACGAAAGGTCCGGGGTTCGATTCCCCGCTGAGTCACGCCATGCCGTTTTTTATTGAGTCCTCCTCCATTTATTTATTCTATAATGCGATTATTAAATCGTAACAAATGTTAATGAGAAATGATTTAAGATTGGTTAATGCAATAGCATATAAAATATTGTTAATAATTTACAAAATCATGAGGAGTCAGCTGCTTATTTTTCCAGTACGTGAAAAACAGCTTCATTACGAACTTTTTTACATCAAATTTTTCGGAGAAGTATTCATACAGTATTCCATTTTGAGGCTATCGCTGCCTTTTATTCATAGAAACAATGATAATAATTATCATGAAATGTTACATTTTTTCAAGTGCGAAATTTAAGATCAAGAATTTGAGGATATCCTCGACATTTGCGAAATATGTGTGTTTTCTGGATTTTCCTAGAATATTTCTAATTCTGATGAAAAATTATATTTATTTATTTATTAATTCCCTCCAGTACAACTTAGCGCTTTTTACATAGGATTCATGAACATCATTAATAATATTACTTTTCTTACTTAGCTAAGATACAGAATTTTTACATCTTTGGTTCCCGACATTTCTTATTTACGGAACATACGCTTTCTCATTCACTCCTTATCTTAAATCACACTTAATACTGACCGTACCTAAAAATTATTTCCTGCCTATACTTAAAGTTTTGTCACTCAATCTCTCTGCTTTGCTTTTCATTCTTATTCCTTTTTTTCTTATTACTAATACCTTCTTACTTCCTCCCCCTTTACTTCCTTCTCAGTCTTCTAGTTTTTCTTCAGTCTTCAAAAATTCCTTCTAGGTTAGTTATTTTTTCCATGGCTTTCCTTCTTTCCTCACTTTTCTTTTTGCCTAGACTTTCGAATTCCTCTACGTACTTACACATCCTACAGTTAACTTTCCCTCTGAGTTCTTCCTCCAGTTCTTTTAACCAGTCTTCCTCCTCCTTGCTCTTAATCCACTCCTCAATCCAATTTCTGCTTTCCTCTTTTACCTCCTGCTTTGCCATCCTACAGGTCCAGACATGCTTTAAGGTTTCGTCTTCTGCATCATAAACCCTACATTTCATTTCTCTGAATCCTTTCTTTCCCTCCTTGCTTATGTTTCCTACCCTTATCCTTGCCCATATTTCTTATGCCCTTCCCTCCGTATCCTTGTCCTTCCAATAACTGCCTCCTTCCACCTCCGGTAGCCATCTCCTGTAGTATTTCCAATATTCCGATCCGTCGATGCTTTCCTTATCTTCCTTCATTTGCTGTTCCGCTTTGTCCTGGTTCTTTCCGTTCACATAACTTTCCACCTCTCCTGTTTCTTCTCTGTTCCAGATCATTCTTGCCAGCTCTTTTCCCCCTGTTTCCTTCATTGCTTCTTCCAGCTCTCTTCCCCACGCCGTTGGCTCTCCATTTAGGATATTTCTCGCTTCTTCTCTTAGGCATATTTTGGGCCATCTCTCTTTTTCCATCTCCATTATCTTAAGTAGGTATCCTCCCGCTCTCCTTCTTGTTTCGATTTCCATACTTCTTTCCCCTGCCTCTGTTCTCCACATGTACCCTGGCGTGTTAGTGTTTAGGCCCATCGCCATCTTTACAAATCTTTCTTTGGTTCTTTCCATCTCTTTCCATTTCCTCCAGCCACATACCTCCACTCCGTATAGCCCTCCTGCCTTGGCTAACGCATTCATTAACAGCATCCTTCTTCTCAAGGTGTTGACCTTTGCCCTTTTCATGATTCCCCACGCTGCGTTAGTTGCTTCCTTGATCTGATGAAAAATTATATTTAAAATTATCGGGGATCTCAAAAACGGCAGCATTAGATTACTTTTTGCGATTTTTTCGTGCGAAAGGGGTTGTTTGGAGGTCTTTCGTGGTGCTTTGGGTGTTGCCAATTTTTTTGTGGCTATCTTGCATGATCATAACTGAATAAGCTGATTTTCATTTATGTAAGCTTTTGGCAGCATCCAGGCAGAATATCAGGTGACTTTTTGAGACGAGAAATCAGCTGATAAATCATCTGACAAATCATCTGATTTATCAGCTGATTTTTTCTGGTAGGGCTATCCCCTGTATATATCTTATCGATTTAATTCGGTCGATGAAGTGATATGATAGGAGCATTGCAAAATTATTTCATAAAATTAAACGATACCCTATTGAAAAATATCGCGCGATTATCGTGCGATGAATCGCGCGATTAATCGCGCGACTAATCGCGCGATGATCGTGCCAGTTTATCGACCATTTTCTGGCGCGATAATCGTGCGATAATCGCGCGAGTTAACCGAAATTCAACATTAAAAAATAAGTTTTATTTCCACAACTGTGTACGTGCTTGCGTAATTGACAAACATTATGACTGTAAATGTATTAGTGTGTAACTACAGTGTTAATGTACACCCGAGGGAAGTTAATTCTTTCCGAACGTGCCGGGTGAATTCAAAATCTTGCAATCCCATTGGACTATTGAAGTGTTATTAATCGCGGGATTAATCGGAAAATTTTTATAAAAACAATTACACCAAAAATATGTATAAAAATTACTTTTAATAAGAACGAATTACTTCAAAAGTTATAGTTTATACTGAAAAAAATTTAGCTGATTGTAGCTGGACATCATGCCAAAACGTCACCTGATTATCAAGTGATTAGCACCTAAAAATCATGTTGATATTATCTCTTAAATAACATGGTTTTTACATTTTGCTATGAAAAATCGAGTTTTTCTCGCAGTCAAAGCAATTAATTAAATTTTTAAACTTTTATCTATGATTAACATATGTATTAAAACCATGACCACATAAAAATATTTCATAAGTTCTTACGTAAGAACTTACGTAAGCTCTCATCACTCGGTGTGCGAATAAGTAAATTAAAAATTAAAAAATAAAGACATGTAACATACCTGTATATTGGAATAATATTATCATAAATGATATTGTTCTTAATGTGGAGAAAGGATAAATGATGTTTAATGAGCAACGTGCTCGCGCTACTCGACACCGACCCGTGATATAGCAAATTTACACGAGGCCGGAGCCGAGCGCGCCCACATGTACTCGATATTAGCTGCTACCATGAACAGTTGCGATGACGTCGGCCACAGTGCCAGGAGGCGATATCTTGGCGATGATATTGCTATTAAAAGAACAGAGAAGATACTTCACGTGGGGTCAGCAGATCAAATTTTAGAATCGTTAAGGCTTTGTGAGCTATAACTATAATAATTTTTATTCAACAAAAATGTTTCTGATTCTTTATTAAAAACTATTTAAAATGTGCCCAGGAACAATATTGGTAAACCCTCTTGAAAAGAATTCTATATTTTTTAAATATCAATAGAAACCAATAATTGGTATTTTTGTCAACCCGCTGAATTTCAGATCATAATATTATTCATATATCTCATGTTATGGATCTTGCCGCTGAAGTTTCTCAAAGCATGAAAAATCCATTAAACATCTATTTTCAACAATATTTTCAACAGACTTATAAGTAATAGCACTTATATTTACTTTTCTAAATTTCCAATGGGAGCCGTTTACACTGTTAATAAACTCTCTTTGTAATCTTCATATCTATTCCAAATTCAATTTCATAAGTAATCTATTATTATATGTGCAAAAGCCAAAAGTAAAGTAATATGTAAAAAAGTTGCGATCAAAGTAGTTGAAAAACGATTTAGCAATTGTATACTCCAATGCGCAGACAAATACTTCTTACTCATTAATTTTCAAATACAATATGGTGTTCTTAGTAAGTCTTCGCTTCATGTGAAATTTCATAAATTATGTAAATTACAATCTTATAAATCATTAAGATCCATAATCCAATTATTTAATTGTAATTTACACTGAATAGTTTATGAAATTTCATGATGCGAAGGTTTAATAAGAAAACCATATTTTACTTGAAAATTATTGAGTAAGAAGTTCTTGTCTGGGCATTGGAATATACAATTGCTAAATTATTTTTCAACTACGTTGATTGCAACTTTTTTACATAGTAATTTACTTTTAGCTTTCGAACACATAATAATAGATTACTTATAAAATTCTGTTTCGAGTAGATATCAAGAATACATGTAGAGTTTATTAACAGTGTAAGCGGCTTCCATTGAAAATGTAGGAAAGTAAATATAAATTTTATTACTTACAAGCCTTTCAAAAATATTGTTGAAAATAGATATTTAATGTATTTTTCATTTTATGACAATATTCAGCAACAAAATCCTCAAACTTTGCAAATGGATCATAAAATAAATATAAACATATTCTACAAATAAAAAGCAAATTTTTTCCCAATGCTACAAATTACAAGCCACATTTTTAGTCAAAGCTAAAAGTAAATTAGTATAAAAAAGTTGCAATCAAAGTAGTTGAAAAACAATTTAGCAATTGTATACTCCATTACGCAGACAAATATTTCTTACTCAATAATTTTCAAATAAAATATGGTGCTCTTATTAAGCATTCACTTCATGTGAAAATTCATAAATTATGTAATTTACAATCTTACAAATCATTAAGATCCATAAGTCAATTATTTAATTGTAGTTTACACTGAAAAGTTTATCAAATTTCATGATGCGAAGGTTTAGTAAGAAAACCATATTTTATTTGAAAATTATTGAGTAAGAAGTTCTGGTATGGGTATTGGAATATACAATTGCTAAATTATTTTTCAACTACTTTGATTGCAACTTTTTACATAGTAATTTACTTTTAGCTTCGGCACACATAATAATAGATTATTTATAAAATTCTGTTTCGAATAGATATCAAGAATACTTGTAGAGTTTATTAACAGTGTAAGCGGCTTCCATTGAAAATGTAGGAAAGTAAATATAAATTTTATTACTTACAAGCCTTTCAAAAATATTGTTGAAAATAGATATTTAATGTATTTTTCATTTTATGACAATATTCAGCAACAAAATCCTCAATCTTTGCAAATAGATCATAAAATAAATATAAACATATTCTACAAATAAAAAGCAAATTTTTTCCTAATGCCACATTTTTTGCCAAAGCTAAAAGTAAATTACCGTAAAAAGTTGCAATCAAAGTAGTTGAAAAACAATTTAGCAGTTGTATACTCCATTACACAGACAAATATTTCTTACTCAATAATTTTCAAATAAAATGTGGTGCTCTTATTAAGCCCTCGCTTCATGTGAAAATTCATAAATTATGTAATTTACAATCTTACAAATCATTAAGATCCATAAGACAATTATTTAATTGTAGTTTACACTAAAAAGTTTATCAAATTTCATGATGCGAAGGTTTAGTAAGAAAACCATATTTTATTTGAAAATTATTGAGAAAAAGTTCTTGTGTGGGTATTAGAATATACAATTGCTAAATTGTTCAACTACTTTGATTGCAACTTTTTTACATAGTAATTTACTTTTAGCTTTCGCACACATAATAATAGATATTACTTATAAGATTCAGGTTTGAGTAGATATCAAGAATACATATAGAGTTTATTAACAGTGTAAGCCGCTGAATAAGTTAAAATTCATGTATGTAAATTCTGATATTACTAGCTTACATGTTATACGTTCAAAATAAGCAATGAAGGGGCCAACCCGTTACCACACCACATCCACTGAAAGCGAAGGCCAGATCGAGGCACATATTGGTACTTAGTAGCACTACATACTGTTGAGAACATCCTCAGCCTGATGGTTGAGAATCATTCATCTCTTCTGCTGATTCAGATACCTCCAACAAGAGAAAAGTACAAACAGCCCACCCACCCATTAAAAAGGTTAGGAGTGAGAAAGAACTTACATAGTCTATGCTTTACCGCCGACTCCGCTGTCTTACTGTCTGAGAGGAGTCACCACCAAACGATGGACGTGAAGAAGGAACCAATTTACCCACCAGGACACCGTACTGCAGCAGCCGCTGTCATCGTTGCGAATGCCGAACAAGACACGTGCACGGCAGCGTTGGACAGCCTTTTTACGGACGAGACGATTATATCCCAAGCGGCCGGGAGCGCCAACAGCTGACTGAATTGTTTGTATAGGTAGACCAACGTCCGACGCTGCCGTACACGTGTCTTGTTCGACATTCGCAACGATATGACAGCGGCTGCTGCAGTACGGTGTCCTGGTGGGTGTTGGTTCATTCTTCGCGTCCATCGTTCGGTGGTGATTCATCTGAGACAATAAAACAACACAGTCGGCGGTAAAGCATAGATTCTGTAAGTTCTTTCTCACTCCTAACCTCTTTAATGGGTGGGTGGGCTGTTTGTACTTTTCTCTTGTTGGAGGTACCTGAGGCAGCAGAAAAGATGAATGATTCTCAACCATCAGACTGAGGATGTTCTCAACAGTATGTAGTGCTACTAGTACCAATATGTGCCTCGATCTGGCCTTGGCTTTCAATGGATGTGGTGTGGTAACGGGTTGGCCCCTTCATTGCTTATTTTGAACGTATAACATGTAAGCTAGTAATATCAGAATTTACATACATGAATTTTAACTTATTCAGCGGCTTACACTGTTAATAAACTCTATATGTATTCTTGATATCTACTCAAAACTGAATCTTATAAGTAATCTATTATTATGTGTGCGAAAGCTAAAAGTAAATTACTATGTAAAAGTTGCAATCAAAGTAATTGAAAAACAATTTAGCAATTGTATATTCCAATACCCAGACAAGAACTTTTTCTCAATAATTTTCAAATAAAATATGGTTTTCTTACTTAACCTTTGCATCATGAAATTTGATAAACTTTTCAGTGTAAACTACAATTAAATAATTGACTTATGGATCTTAATGATTTGTAAGATTGTAAATTACATAATTTATGAATTTTCACATGAAGCGAAGGCTTAATAAGAGCACCATATTTTATTTGAAAATTATTGAGTAAGAAATATTTGTCTGCGTAATGGAGTATACAATTGCTAAATTGTTTTTCAACTACTTTGATTTCAACTTTTTTACACTAATTTACTTTTAGCTTTGGCAAAAAATGTGGCATTAGGAAAAAATTTGCTTTTTATTTGTAGAATATGTTTATATTTATTTTATGATCCATTTGCAAAGTTTGAGGATTTTGTTGCTGAATATTGTCATAAAATGAAAAATACATTAAATATCTATTTTCAACAATATTTTGAAAGGCTTGTAAGTAATAAAATTTATATTTACTTTCCTACATTTTCAATGGAAGCCGCTTACACTGTTAATAAACTCTACATGTATTCTTGATATCTACTCGAAACAGAATTTTATAAGTAATCTATTATTATGTGTGCCAAAGCTAAAAGTAAATTACTATGTAAAAAGTTGCAAACAACGTAGTTGAAAAATAATTTAGCAATTGTATATTTCAATGCCCAGACAAGAACTTCTTACTCAATAATTTTCAAGTAAAATATGGTTTTCTTATTAAACCTTCGCATCATGAAATTTCATAAACTATTCAGTGTAAATTACAATTAAATAATTGGATTATGGATCTTAATGATTTATAAGATTGTAATTTACATAATTTATGAAATTTCACATGAAGCGAAGACTTACTAAGAACACCATATTGTATTTGAAAATTAATGAGTAAGAAGTATTTGTCTGCGCATTGGAGTATACAATTGCTAAATCGTTTTTCAACTACTTTGATTGCAACTTTTTTACATATTAATTTACTTTTGGCTTTTGCACATATAATAATAGATTACTTATGAAATTGAATTTGGAATAGATATGAAGATTAGAAAGAGAGTTTATTAACAGTGTAAATGGCTCCCATTGGAAATTTAGGAAAGTAAATATAAGTGTTATTACTTATAAGTCTGTTGAAAATATTGTTGAAAATAGATGTTTAATGGATTTTTCATGCTTTGAGCAACTTTAGCGGCAAGATCCATAACATGAGATATATGAATAATATTATGATCTGAAATCCAGCGGGTTGACAAAAATACCAATTATTGGTTTATATTGATATTTAAAAATATAGAATTCTTTTCAAGACGGTTTACCAATATTGTTCCTGCACACATTTGAAATAGTTTGTAATAAAGAATCAGAAACATTTTTGTTGAATAAAAATTATTATAGTTATAACTCACAAAGCCTAAAGGATTCAAAAATTTGATCTGCTGACCCCATGTGAAATATCTTCTCTGTTCTTTTAATATCAATATCATCGTCAAGATTTCGCCTCCTCGTAGTGTGGCCGACGTCGTCGCAACTGTTCATGGTAGCAGCTAATATCGAAGTACACGTGGGCGCGCTCGGCTCCGACCTCGTGTAAATTTGCTATATCACGGGTCGGTGTCGAGTAGCGCGAGCACGTGGCTCATTAAACATCATTTATCCTTTCTCCACATTAAGAACAATATCATTTATGATAATATTATTCCAATATACATGTATGTTACATGTCTTTATTTTTTAATTTTTAATTTACTTATTCGCACACCGAGTGATGAGAGCTTACGTAAGTTCTCACGTAAGAACTTACGAAATATTTTTATGTGGGCATGGTTATAATACATATGTTAATCATAGATAAGAGTTTAAAAATTTAATTAATTGCTTTGACTGCGAGAAAAACTCGATTTTTCATAGCAAAATGTAAAAACAATGTTATTTAAGAGATAATATCAACATGATTTTTAGGTGCTAATCACCTGATAATCAGGTGACGTTTTGGCATGATGTCCAGCTGAAATCAGCTAAATTTTTTCAGTATAATCTATAACTTTTGAAAGTAATTCGTTCTTATTAAAAGTAATTTTTATACATATTTTTGGTGTAATTGTTTTTATAAAAATTTTCCGATTAATCGCGCGATTAATAACACTTGAATAGTCCAATGTGATTCCAAGATTTTGAATTCACCCGGCACGTTCGGAAAGAATTAACTTCCCTCGGGTGTACATTAACACTGCAGTTACGCACTGATACATTTACAGTCATAATGTTTGTCAATTACGCAAGCACGTACACAGCTGTGGAAATAAAACTTATTTTTTAATGTTGAATTTCGGTTAACTCGCGCGATTATCGCACGATTATCGCGCCAGAAAATGGTCGATAAACTGGCACGATCATCGCGCGATTATTCGCGCGATTTATCGCGCGATTTATCGCGCGATTTATCGCACGATAATCGCGCGATATTTTTCAATAGGGTATATGAAAGATTGCAATTCTTGATTAGTACTGTACTCAATAGTGGGTGTAATTAATTAATATAATAAAACTGTTTGCACGAAACTGATGAGATGTTTAGAGCATCTGGAGAATGGCATTTTTCATTGATGTAGTCTGGTCAATTACGCAAAGTGAGATAAACACTTGAAATAGACGGTCACAGGTGCCGAATCGACGTTTTCTTTCGATTTTTGGAGAATTACAAGTAACTAAATTTTTGTAAGCGGTATGTAAATATTGGCGGTCCTGGTTCAAACCCGGATTTTTTTACTTAAAAACTGCGATAGGTCACTCGTAATAATAGATATTTTCTAAAAAATAAAAAATACTTCCTTTTAGACACAGGAAGATTCAAAACATAACGTCCTTTGCACATGAAGTGCGTCGTGCCGGTCGTGTGGAAAGGGCGCAAATCACTGAAAACACACACACACACACACAACACACACACACACAGACACACACACACACACACACATTTTCTTTAAAGAAATACATATTTCAATTCAGGGTGATTGAAAATCTTAATTGTGAATCACTAAAACCACACACACAAATGCACACACGTACACATATTTTCTAAAAAAAAATGCATATTTCAACGTAGGGAGGCTGAAAATATCGTGAATATTCGAAATATTCTTATTTCGTCTTTTCGAAAACCTTTATTTTGTGGCTACAAAGCTTTGTTGACGAGGAAGAAAAAGTATAAAAACAGAATCTCTGTTGCAGAAGGGCATTATATACATATACAAGAACTACCCTTTGAGCTCTTGTTACCTAAATAAGAAATTATAGGAATTACGGGGATGATTTTCCATTTACGTTATTTTTTTGATCTGGTCAATCTATTCACAGTTTCGATATCCACTCATATTCAAATACAAAATCATCCTACAAACTGAATGAAATACTGTATCATCACTTCTATCCATAAATTTTATAGCTGTTATGTCCTCTATTAGTTCATTTTTATTGAGGTTTATTTGATATTTGGTCGAGTGCTAAAAACATTAAATTATTTATTATTTTGAAAAATTAGACTTTAAAATTACGTCTTTATGAATTATGCAGTACAAAATAAAACAAGTATCCTCAAAGTTTTCAAGCATTGCATTCAAGCATGTAGGCTTACCTTCGTAAAAATAGTTTTGAGCATCTTCAAAGGAACACGTGTTGTTTATATTATTCTTTAGAATAATCATTTCATTTTCTCTAAATAGTCTAGTTAAGTCTTTCATTTTTTGCCGTATTAAATACCGGTACGGTATGAACAGTTCTAAATAAGAATAATGATAGCTTTTAATGCTATCACCATAAATTTTCAACAAAATGTTGTGCTTAATTATCTTAGGTATTATTGGATATGTCATATATGTATTTAAATCAACATTGCTATTGTCTGAAAACAGGTGAAGTATCACCAGCTTCTTTGCCAATGAAACTTGCATATCCATATCTAAAAATAATTTTATTTTATTAACTGGGCAAACTTTAACAAAGATAAAATTTATAACTTACCAAATATTGATTCAAATGAAGATAAGCCATCAACGATTTTATCATATACCCTGCCTGCAAATTAAAAGTTTTTATAATTAATAGACAAAATTAATTTTATTAAGTTATGTAGTATACAACGTATGTGTGTGTGCGAGTGTGTGTATGATGTGTATGGATGCACACAAGTGTGCAGGATTGCATGAGCTTGTATATGAACTTTATACATTAGGTAAGCACTGGTAACAGTACCACTTTGTGTCCTTTATTCACGCTTTCCAATTACAAATCTACCAATAATTAGAAAATTTTCATTTACTTATTCTAGTATTATATTATTAGCATTATATTGTCTGCTAAATTTAAACTATTGATATTTACAAAAACATATAGGAATTGAGTTTTCACGATCCCATGAATTTTACTAATTTTCGCCATTGGATTCTACAATACTTACTTAATGTATGTCAGTACATGATTAGAAAAGATGTCATACTAGACTACCTTTATTTGATTGTGACGCTTTTGACGGCGTTGTTGATTTACCAACAAAAACTGTTTCTAATTCTCTTTTCTTAGAACTACTCTCATTTTGTATCATTTTATTACAGTCTGACCCTACAGTCAAGATGTTTATATATTTAGATTGATTGTTCTTCTGTTTATTTGGAGAATCTTCACATGAATTCCTTAATTTTTCAGTATTCTTCAACTCGATATTTACATCAGCTACATTACCATCAAGGTTGTTAATACTATCACTTTTAATGCCTATTACTTTATGGATTTCTTGAATTGTATAATTTTTATGTATAGCTTCTAAACTGATTCTTTTTTTTGTTGGTTGATTTGATATTACACGAAAAAGGAAATTTTCTTTCTGAATATTACGATTCTCACATTGTGTAAGGGGCTGTAGGATAATTTTTAATTCTCGACTTTCTATGTCTTTTAACATGAATTTCTTCAGAACTATAAAGATAAAATGAATTCTATGTATAAATAATAATTTGTGAAAAAATTTAAGTCTTTTAATATATACCAGTGCCTACTACATCTTGGGACATTTTTTGCAAATATATATTATACATGTTGAAGTAGTTATCCAGTTTTGTTTTGTCCTTTTTAGAGGGCTCAGTCCCAATGCATATTTTACTGAGAATAAGATTTTTTATTTGCCAAGTCATCTTTTCGCCTTTATATATGGAAAGAGCAAATTCTCTATAGCAGTGAAATATACAGATAGCTACTAATTTAAATAGGTAGTTTTCTCTTTGTCTAATTCCAGGAGCAAGTAGCTGAATGTTTTCAGTATCTGAAACAGCAATATTAATATTCATTAATGTGGCCACCAGGGAAAGATAGTCCATTGACAAAAATCTTATAATTAAAAGAAATAAATGTATATAAATATTAATTATAGCTGTAACAGTTGATAAAAAAGTGTAAAACGATTAAAAAAAATTAGAACATAAATAACGACACACACGCACGCACTCACGCATGCACACACACACACACACACACACACGTACGAAAATTTTTTTTATCAAAAACATGTTTTTGAACATTTTTTGTTTCAAAAATTTTTTTCACTTTTATAAAGCTTCCTCTTTGAGGAAGCAAAAAAAAAAATTGTACGTCAAATTTATGTATATCACAGTATATGTCCATATATATAACAGCAGTTTATAGTTTCTCGAATCAGTTATCAAAACAAGACAAATATTAAAGTATGTATACGACAGAACGTATACGGAGTTTAGATTGTTAGGGTTTATCGCCGAGAGAAAATAATAAGTCGCAAAGACTTAAAGTATTTGCTCCCACCCACTCGCAAGTAGAGTGGTAGCAAAGGAAATGTGTACACGAAGCGCGTTCGTGAAAATAGGTAATAATATGTCTTACTCGCAAGTAAGACACCAAAAATAGGCAATGTAAGTATAGGCAAAAGGTATAGGCAAAGTAGTATGCGTAATATGATAAGATTGAGTGCGAGGAGTAGGTCTTTACTTAAGCACGCGGGTGATGTTTTTTCATTGAAGGTTGCGCTTGGCGCTTGCCATCTGGCGGACACTTCGGGTACTACAATCCCGAACATACCGCCCGCTTTCGTCCATACAATGGGCGAACAGAATTAGTTTAGCAGACATTTAAATAGGTCAATAGGTCCGCTTATAATCCATCCGAAGATTGTGCATTGGGCCATTGGAGTTCCGGAAGGTCCTTTGACCAGTCGGTTGAGCAAGATCTCTGGGAAGATGTCGGGAAGATGTCGACCCCAAGTAAAATGTCAATTTCAGCAGGTGTTTCCCTGAAATCGTCAGCTAATTGTAATCCCTTCAAATGGGTCCAGGCATTCATTAGTTCATGGCATCTTTGCATGTATTTAGTAATAAAGGGAAGTACTAGTGCGTTTAATTGCAAATGTGCTTTAGGGTTGAAGGCGGATGTAAGTTGTAAAGTTGTACGGCCCTTAGCAGGGATGTGAGAATAACCTCCAATACCACTCAACGGCACTGTCGTGGCAGAGTATGGTTGTTCAAGCTTCTTTAATAACACCTCGGATACAAAGGAACTTTGGGATCCAGGATCTATCATGGCTCGAGCAGTATGAATTCTGCCATCAGCACCACGTAGTTTCACCAGCGCGGTAGCCAGAAGAGCAGGTTCTACACTGGAGCTTTGAGCTACTAAACTTAGTTGCAGGTCAGTGTTGGCAGCAAACGAGGGACCAGTGAAAGCGACGTGATTATGCGTTGGTTCAGCGGCAGACACATGAGAACTTGTATTTCTATCTTCGTGAAGAAGCGTATGGTGTTGACTGTTATATATGATACATCTTCTGTCAGATCGGCAATTACTGATCGAGTGAAACCAAAGACAATTGAAACATAACTTCCTTTTTTCCACAAAGATTTTACGCTCATTTGCGGTTTTGGCTTTGAAGGCATTGCAACGAGTAATGAAATGTGCGTCTGTACAAAAGACACACTTGTCGGTAAACGTAGCATGAGAGCTAATTGATCTATTTTCTGAAGTTTTAGATTTACTTAACTTAGGTACGGAGGTGGTTTCTAAAAAATCAATACGTTCGGTACTAAGTTGGACAAACAGACTAAGTTGGACAAAAGTAGGGGGATCGGCACTCTTACTGACTTGTTTTTCCCACTCGCATAAGGTTTTGAAATCAAGCTTATGAGCAATGATAGGCACGAGTAGATCATCCCATTGATTGGTTGGCCTTTTGAGTTGCTCTAAAGCCGAGATTGCATTTGTCGTTGTATTAAGAAGGGATTGTAAATGAGATGGCGACTCGGAGTGTACGGCAGGAAGATCGAGTAGGGTCTTGGTATAAATGGCAACAAGTCGACGTTTGTTTGTATCGTGATCTTCCAACTTTTTCCAGGCAATAGGGAAGTTGAGATCTGTAATTTGAATTGTTTTGAGCATATCAGCTGCTTCCCCTTGAACGTTCGTTTTCAATTGCTGTAGTTTCTCTGAATTGGAGAGTCGTTCATCGTTGGTGATGGTAGCTTTGAATAGATCTTTAAAATCTAGCCAGTCAGTAAATTTCCCGGAAAAAGTGGGAACTTCGATATTGGGTAACTTTCTTGTAGGAACTGTTTGTTGTACAATAGGCGGAGTGTTCTGTTGAGGAAATCCTCTAAGTAATCTGGTAATATAGGCAGCTGAATTGATGTAACCTTCTTCTGTTGCACCATAGCAGTCGTTGACAAAATATTCACTTTGGCAAGTACTTCAATTTTCTGAGATAGAATGATATTGTGGTTTTCTTGAAATTCGTTCCAGTTTTTCTCTAGCGTCCGTAGTCTAGCTTCAAGAAACTCTTGAGTGATTTTGTCTTTACCAACTTTCTTGATGTTATCGGGCGTATTATGAATTCGTTTAAATAATTCGTACTGACGCTCGATGACTTGCGTAAGCGAAAGTGTTGGCATTTTGCGTTGAAAGAAAAAAGCAGATCCCCGAGTGTTATGAGAGTTTGTGTGGTATCTCCGCCCGCTGTGCAGAGTGGCAGGGGCAAAGAGATCAGTCACATGATAGATTTCGTTAGGAGGTCGTAAATTTCCAACGAACTAACTTGCCAAAGGTCGTAAATCTCTGACAATTAATATAACACTCGAGAGTTCTATTGCTTTGTAAGTATTTCTCTCGATTGACAACCCTATCCGGCTCGAAGGACCAAAAATGTATACGACAGAACGTATACGGAGTTTAGATTGTTAGGGTTTATCGCCGAGAGAAAATAATAAGTCGTAAAGACTTAAAGTATTTACTCCCACCCACTCGCAAGTAGAGTGGTAGCCAGAGCCGGATTTAAGCACTAGGCGGAGTAGGCGGCAGCCTAGGGGCCTCCACCACCTGGGGGCCCCCACCAATTTACATTAAATGATTTTTATTTATTTATGTATTTATTTTTTGTGAATACTAAACTGCACACATTAGTTTTCTAATTAATGTAAAGTTTTCATATACGTAGGTTTCTTAAAACAACGAATGAGGTTCTGATTTATTTTTTATTCTTCCTTCAAAAAGTAATGTCCTTTGATATGAAGCATTTAATACGTGGCCGTGATTGGTCAGCAAATTTATGAACACAAATTTAGGACTTGTATTTTTTAAGATGAACATTTAGTCGCGCATTTGATTCCTACTTTCATAGTGATATTAATAAATTTATCGATAAATAACAGCATAATATTAATTAATTGATTTATAAATTTATTATACCTGCTTTCTGTAACAGTGATATTCAGATATTCTAAAGTTAGAAGTATTATTTTGAATAAGACGCCAACACACGTTTCAAAAATTACTTTATCGACTTCGGATAAGATATTGAACAGCCGTCGATAAACTTCTAACTTAACCTTAAACCTATTTATTTAGTATACGAATTTAGTAACGATACTGCTCATTACTTTATCGATTCCAAATATCCATTTTACCTGCTGAATCTAAAGTAATATTATGAATCATTATTTCGAAATCTTAAATTTGTAAAAGAAATTATTTAAATGCAACTCTACACAATTATAAATAGAAAGGAATAATATATATTGTACAACTTAAAATTATTTATGAACAAACACCAAGAGGTATAACCTAAAAAGTAAGTACAAGATAAAATGCAGACAAATCGTAAATCCTTTAGTAACTTAAAAGGTCAAGGAAATTATATAATTATAAACAGATCTGATTATAAAAAATAAAGTATTTATTGAATAATATCAGGTATTAATAAGAATGACTGGCAGAGAAGCAGATCCTCATAAGGCTCCCCGTAGCCATCCATCAGGCTCTGAAAAACGCAAAATAGCAAAAGAAAAACAAAAACAACAAAATAAGGTTCTTTCTCAAACTCCAAAATTGAGTGATTTTTTCTTAAATTCGAGTACGACAGCAACTACAGAGAAGTATCAGAATGTAGAAGTTGGAAGTAGAATTGGAAGTACATCTACTGAAGAAGCAGTAAGAAAAAGATACATATATAAAGACAAGAAAATATTTTTCACCACACGCTCGCCGAAAGTACCAATTTTTCGCCCGGCATTTTGAAAATTCGGTAATTTCGGCTCGCTGTGTGCGAAAAGCACTATACGCAACATGGGAGGTAAAAAAGAATGCTTCAGATCGCACGTTCATCACCCCCGGCTTCGCCTCGGGTGACAATTTACGTGCGATCTGGGACCATTCTTATTTTACCTCTCGTGTTGCGTAATGTACTATTACGAAATTCTTTTTCATTTTATTTTATAATCTAGGATGCATGTAAAGAGTCCTGTAATGTGAGTGATTCTCCAGGAGTAAGGTTAAATAATGAAGAGGAAAGTGATATAAGCAAGAGAAGTATTTAACGTCTATTTATATTACTATATAAACGTATTGTGAATTTCAGAACGTAAGAAATTCATTAGACTGACTTAGTGACTCGCGAATTTAAAAATTTTTATGAAACAGATCATTTTTAACTTGTTAAAAATTCGAAAATAATCAATGCTCGATTTTTAATACTGTTGTTACAATGAATTAAATATACGTAATTTATTTAAAGTATAATAAATTACTAAACACCTTTATTTCTAGGAAACGAAAGTGGATGAAGTTGTTAGTAGTGAGGTACCAATAGAAATAGAAAATAAAATTGAAATGCAGATCGAAAATAAAATTTTTTCAGAAACTGATATTGGGATGTGGCCTTTGAATATAAAGGATTATAAGGACTATGCACGTTACTGGCTGAAATTAGGATGTGATACGATTAGAAATTGTGATGCCAAAATATTAAAAGAAAATTCTTTAAAACAAGAAGATTCTAATTTTAGCAGAACTTGCCAAGTGAGTATGTTTGACAGAAAACTAAAAAATGGTGATGTTATTAAACGTAAGTGGCTGTGTTTCTCACCGAGTGATGGAAAACTATACTGTTTTGTGTCCAAGTTATTTGGAGATGTTGAAACACAATTTTCGCACGGTGGATTTTGCGACTGGAAGAATGCGACAAATCGTTTAATATCACACGAAACTTCTTCTGCTCACCTTAAAGCTGCAATTATATTTGAATCTCGTGCAAAAGAATTAGGAAGAGTTGACTGTGAAATTACGCAACAGTTAGAGAACGAAAAACAGTATTGGCGAAAAGTATTGGAAAGAGTAGCAAGCTTTATATGTTTTATAAGTGAGCGCGGTTTGTCTTTTCGTAGAAGTGATGAAGATATTGGTTCACCGCACAATGGTAATTATTTGGGTCTACTCGAATTACTTGCTCAATATGACGATTTTTTAGCAGAACACATTAAAGTGCATGCAAACCGTGGATCTGGCCACGTTAACTATCTTTCCTCTACAATTTGTAACGAAGTAAGAAGGTTGATTGCTCAACGAGTATTCAATGAAATAGTCAGCCAGGTTAAAAAATCTAAGTATTTTTCTTTTACATTAGATTCAACTAAAGATGTTGGTCGAATTGATCAATTACTTTTTATTTTACGTTATGTAGAAGAAAATGGTGACCCAGTTGAGAGATTCTTGACATTTATGCCTAACCAGGGTCATAAAGCGCAAGACATGTTTGATGGCTTAAATGATTTTTTAAAAGAGAATGATTTGAGTATAAAAAATTGTGGATTTTTATCCACCTGTTAGATTTAATTATATAATACTATAAATGAAACATTAGGCTTTTTAATTTTAACAATTATTATTATAGAAGAAAATTTGTTTTTAATTCATACTAGTTTCAGTTTTGATGTTAAAAAAGTGTAAATTATAATTCAGCAGATTCAGGCTAAGAAGTAAATAATTTCATACAATAGTGCTATCCTATCTTTAAAAAATGGTGGATTTGTTGTGATATCATTTTATTCGTGATTTGATTGGTTTGAGCAATGTGTTAATAAAAATGTATATAATACACCTTGGTGAACAGCACAATAAGAAGAATAAGTGGTATAAGGGCTCTTGCACGAATAAAGCTCACTGTGTGTTTGGGCCTTGACATAGCTCTGAGTTACAGCTGAAAAAGTGCAGATATAGGCATGGTGTACTTTTTGCATAAGAATTGTGCAAAAATAATTGTGCACACGTTAGCATTGGTATATACCTATACATATTGACATATACCAATGCTGAAGTGTGTACAATTATTTTGTGCACAATCCTTATGTGCATAAACTAAAGTATTCCCAGATATAGAGAAATAAGAAGGAACAAGAAGGAACAGAATGTTTGTATCTATATGTGTTCATAACCTGCAAGGGCATTTTCAAGGTAAATATATAAAAATTTAATTAATATATATAATTTATGAATAACATTTACATTTTACAGCTATGCTTTACTTACGTCTACGTAAAAATTACATAAATATTATGTATTTAGTTCTTCAGTTTGGCAATAAGATTCTCTTTTTAAAAAATTAATATAAGTAAATGTTTCTAATTTAGCTTACTTTTTCCTATACTGTATTTTTGTTTCTGAAATAAATTAATATTTTATTTCAACTTATATTATTTATTAAATTTTATTTATTAAGTTAAATTTATATTTATTTTATTATTTACCTTGAAAATTCCTTTGCAGGTTAAGCCCTCCACACGAAAGAAGGAACAATGCACAGATACAAGAAATAGCATTGGTTGTATATCTATATATAACAGGAACACCGAGGAACAGCGTCGTTGTACTTCGGTGTTCCTCTCTGTTCCTGTTATATATAGATATACAACCAATGCTATTTCTTGTATCTGTGCATTGTTCCTTCTTTCGTGTGGAGGCCTTTATGAACACATAGGGCCTTCACACAGCTCTGAGGAACAGATATAAAGTACAAGAATAACATAGGTTATATATCTATATATACGGAGAACAGCAAGGAACAAGACTCTTGTTCCTTGTGTATTTCGCTGTTCCTCGTATATATAGATGTGTGAAGGCCCATATAAATACAAACGTTGTGTTCCTTCTTGTTCCTTTGTATCTATACTTTTTCATCTGTAACTCAGAGCTGTGTGAAGGCCCTTTATGTTCCTCGATGTGTGTTTATGTTCCTCGATATGGACCAGTACACTTAAAAAAACACAGAGCACAGACACAAGAAACAGAATTGGTTATATATCTATATATATCGGGAACAGCGAGAAACAGCGAGGCACAAGAGGTATATATAGATATATAATCAATGCTGTTTCTTGTGTCTGTGCTCTGTGTTTTTTTAAGTGTACTGGCCTATGTGTTTATGTTCCTCGATGTGTGTGCCTCATAGCCATAAAGACATAGACTGCGCACCCAATGAGTGGCGCGAGTCCCTTTATTAGAATGAGAGAGCAATACTGTTAGGCTTTCTTTCTCTTTCTAATCCTCATAATGGTGGGGAGAAGGAGGAGAAGGCGCAACTGTAGGTTATGTGTATCAAAACAAACGTTGAGCTTTGTGCGCATGTGCATACCCTGCTTCCCTTCCGACCTTCTATTCCCCACTCTACCCGGTATACGAGAGAGAAAGAGAGCCTAACAGCATATCTCTGTCCTTCAATTCGGGTACTCGGCGGCCCGTAAGACCGCGCAGTCTATGTGTATAAGTCTATGGTGTCCCTGTGCTTCGTATACCGAGGAACAGTGAGGAATATAATAATAAGAATAATGAATAAATAATAATAATAATAATAATAATAATAATAATAAAATAATAATCCCAGGGTCTATCTAGTCATAGATGAGCATTTTTCCATGCTACCGGGCGCGTCCCCAGGTTGCGGATCGGGGAAGGGCCAGCTGGGACTGGTCAGCTGCGAATATATTGAATAAGCAGTCGCGGACAGAGGAACGTGAGAATGGACGAATAAATGGGCACAGTATGAGTGGGCTGCGGCCGACGGTCTGTGGATATTCCGTTCAGACTAGCCAAGGGGAGATTAGTAAACTCCTCGACCGGAGTGATGCGTGAAGTTAGTACCTAACCTCTGCATGGAGTAATATTAGGGTGCGTAAGTCCCTGAAATACGGGCGAAAACCTAATGAAGGTGCATGTTCAATGTGGGAAGAGCAACACGTATCCACCGACTGGAGCCAATGGAAGGGTTGAACCAGGTCAGGCGGGCGCAGGTGTGAAGGATTACATGGTCAATATTTCCTTATACCCGAAGCTGCGTAGGGCAAATCGCACACCGTCTAGCCTGAGGTTTGGGTCAGGTGTTGGGACGGACCCAATATCGCCCACTCGGTAGGGGTGACGTTAAACCTTTTGCTTCATTATGGCGCGGGCCTATCCCGTAACCTTTTTCTGTAGAGTCACTAGGTGCCGATAGGAGTGACCGTCCGACAAACCGACTCTCGGCTTCGGTACCCATAAATAGGGTTTCTTACAGGCGGGGATAGTAGCCACACCGAGGTGTGGCTCCCATAATGGGCGAACCGTCTTAAAACACAGATTGTATGCATGATGACTCACCTCAAAATCAAAGATATAGATGTAGAAATCCAAGGAAGGGAAGGCGGAGCGAACACGCCGACTGACCGCATAGCCCGAACGATCCTGGATGTGGCGAGTGATAGCAGATCCGATGGAACTAGCACATTCGCCCAGGAGATGACGCGGCTGGTAAGTGAGAGTAGAGATCAGCGGGACCAATCGGAGAGAATGAGAGAAATCCTGGACGTCATGAAGCGCCTACTGAGATGCATGCGGGACATGACTTCCAAGCAGAAGAACATCGCAATGCCGGTAAAAGATGGGATAATAGTTCTGACCGCGGCGGCCGAAGCTGTAGAGGAAGTCCACTCAGCCGGGGTACAACCACCAAGTGGAACGGCAGCAGATGAGAGAAATGGGGAAGCACCGGTAATTAGAGAGCGAGCAGCGGGGAAGGCGACTCCGAGCAAAAAGCGTCGATTAAGGGACAGCCCGGTGCAGGATTCCCCATCCAAGAGAGGGAGGACGGAGCAGAACGGATTCACCACAGTCACCAGGAAAAAGAAACCGACGCGGCCAGATAGTGGGAAGATCATGGGTCCTCAACAGCAGCAGCAGGACAGGAAGGAGAAGAAGGTAAATCCTCGGCCTCGACGATGCGCAATACACATAACGTCAACCGGGAAGAAGAGCTATGCAGCGATACTTAAGGACCTCACTTCTAAGGTTAAACCTGAGGAAGCGAAGGCGGTCGTGAGAAACACCCGACTGACTAAAAACGGTGGGGTTCTCTTAGAACTAGAGAAGCGATCGGAAGACAAGGAGGCCTTCCAGAGAGTTATCCAGGAAAATCTGGGAAATGAATACCAGGTTAAAGGCCTCACTCCAAGGCTTACACTGGAAATAGGCGGAATGACGTGCGTGACCACCGAAGAACAGGTAAACGCCGCGATTAGGGAGGAGGTAAGCGACATGTGTAACCTTAGCACCCACGTATTTGACGTAGGGGGAGGAGAGCGGAGGATGGCCATAGTTGAAATGGACGAGACTGCGGCCATGACTCTCCTAAGGATAGGGAGGATTAAAATAGGGTATTTCAGATACCGAGTTAGAAAGCGAATAGTGGTTCCGCGATGTTTCAGATGCCAAGGCTTTGGGCATCTGAAAAAGGACTGTAAGGACGAGGATCGCAGTGCATTATGCAGGAAATGTGGAAAACCAGATCACATGGCCAGGGACTGTCGCGCGAGACTGGATGGTCAGGCCTGCTTCTTGTGTAAAAAATGCGGGGTTGCGGCCACTGAGCTAGCGCATTTTCCGGGCACGGGGACATGCGTCGCTTTCAGGGACGAGCTAGAAAAGTTAAAGCTGCCTAAAAAATGATGATGGTTCTACAAATAAACACGAACAGCGCCGTACTCGCTGACGACCTGCTCACTAATCGAGTGAGCCAGGGGCTCGCGGATGTGTCATTAGTTAGCGAACAGTATAGGCATGGGGCCCGCAATACGACCACGTGGTTCGCGAACGAAACCGACACAGCGGTGGTCTGGATAGCAGGTAGACATAGGTCAAAGATTACCGGACGAGGCAAGGGGGAGGGTCTAGTATGGGCGCGCGTCGGGGATGTTACCTACGTGAGCGTGTATATATCCCCCAACTTACGAAGAAACGAATTTCTTAGGCAGGTTGAACGCATGGAAGACGTATTGCGGAATATCTCTGGCCTCCTACTGGTTGCAGGAGATTTTAACGCAAGGGCGATAGAATGGGGTATGCGAGAGACGAACAGTAGGGGCAGGGATTTACTCGAGATGGCCGCTAGATTAGGATTGGAGGTTGCGAACGAGGGCACGGCCACTACTTATCGACGCCTCGGGGTCGGCGAATCCATACCAGACGTCACTTTTGCATCTGAGCAACTAGTACCGAGGATTAGTAACTGGCAGGTCTTAGAGGAAGAGTCAGGCAGTGATCACCAGTACATCACGTTTACGGTTTTAGATAGGGTAGGTGTACCCCAAGCGAGCAGACCATTACCGCGGTGAAACGCCCATCGATTAAACGTGGATCGGCTAGTAGAAGTGCTAAGTGTACCACAAAGGTCCGATGAAAATGATTTATCAGGCTGGGAGCGTGCGGAAGCCCAGGTGACCAGGGCAACGTCAGCTATAGAAGAGCATGCGATGCCTCTATGCCGCGAAGCAGAAATGGAAACCGTCGCCAACCAGCGTACTGGTGGACAGAGGAGATCGCGGAGTTACGTAGGGTATGCTTGAGGCTTCGTAGACGGGCTCAGCGCGCACGGGAACGCCGCGGGGCCACTGTTTTTAACGCTGAATTTAAACAGGCACAAAAAAGGCTAAGGCTCGCGATTAAATGCAGTAAGCGACGATGCTGGAAAGAGGTGTGCGACGAAGTTAACTCCGACCCGTGGGGACTAGGCTACACAATCGTAACTCGTAGAATAGAGGCAATGAAGCCACCGGAGATAAAGGAAGCGCGGTTGATAAGTGAGATAGTTGACGGACTTTTCCCTGAGCATCCGCCGAGGGAAGAGACTCTGTATGAGGACGTGCGGCAGGAGGATATACCCTCGTTTACCAAGCCTGAGCTGCGGGTAGCGATTAGATCCCTTAAGAGCGGCAAGGCGCCAGGCCCCGATGGGATTCCAGTTGAGGTTTTAAAAGCCATCGCCTCGCGATGCCCGGAAACCTTACTGGATACCTACAACTTATGTCTCAGGGAAGGTGTTTTCAGCAGTCGTTGGAAAAGGGCGAAGCTTGTCCTTATCAGCAAAGGGAAGGGAGACATGACATCCCCGTCCGCGTATCGGCCGCTTAGCCTATTAGACACGATCGGCAAGGGTATGGAGGCGCTATTAAGGAGCAGAATCCAGATCGCGATACAACAGTCAGGGGGTTTATCGTAAAACCAGCATGGATTTAGAAAGGGTTTTTCGACGATAGGCGCGATACGATCGGTCACCGCGGCGGTGGGGCGATCAAGGGAACGATGTCACGGAGCGCGACCACTGGTGTTGGTAGCAACGCTGGACGTTAAAAACGCTTTCAATTCGGCACGCTGGGCAGACCTATTCGCAGCGCTGAGGGGCTTCGGGGTCCCACCCTACATACTACGTGTAGCAGAGGACTACTTCCGAGATCGCGAACTCATTATCGAGACGAGCGAAGGGACGGTGGTTAGGGAAATTACGGCAGACGTTGCACAGACATCACTGTTGGGCCCCGATTTTTGGATCGCGCCGTACGACGGATTGCTGCGCCTGGACATGCCCAACGGGGCATTTCTCGTAGGATATGCGGACGACGTCGCGGTGGTGGTAGAAGCACGGAACGCGGACTTGGCACAACTTATCTTGTGCCAGGTAATGAAACGAGTAACTAGGTGGATGACGGAGCACGGGCTCAGTCTCGCGCTGGCGAAAACCGAGGTAGTATTATTGACACGTAAAGAGATCCCTACGATACTACCGGTGTACGTAGGATCCGAGTTAGTAATTACGAGGCCAACTGCGAAGTATCTAGGTGTCACCCTGGACTCAAAGCTTTGCTTTTGGCCCCACATCAGGGAAGTAACGGCAAAGGCAGAAGCACGTATAGCGGCGCTAAGTAGGTTAATGCGCAACGTTGGAGGCCCGCGGACATCCAAGAGAAGACTTCTCATGGCGACGACCAACTCTATACTCCTCTATGGAGCGGAGATTTGGGCTGATGCCATGGAAGTTATCAAGTACAGGAAGAGAATGGTGGCGGTGCAGCGGCGAGGTGCGCTGAGAGTTGCATGCGCGTATCGGACGGTGTCGGTAGAGGCTGTGGCGGTGATAGCTGGTATGATTCCGATCGACCTGCTCGCACGGGAACGGAAGCAGATCTACGATAGGAGCGCAGAAGTAGGACGGGCCGACGCGGAGGGCGAAGCCCGCCGCCAGACGCTACAAACTTGGCATGAGAGGTGGAGGGCGGGGACGAAGGGTAGATGGACCTACCTATTGATTCAAGACATAACGAGGTGGCTGGGACGGAAGTACGGAGAGGTTAACTTTTACCTTACGCAGTTCCTGACAGGACATGGATACTTTCGATATTACCTATTTAAATTAGGTAAAATAAATACGCCGAAATGTAAATACTGCGGGCACGAGAGGGATGACGCGGAACACACCTTTTTCGCATGTAATAGGTGGGCCGCGGAAAGACAACGTTTCGAGGTGATGGTAGGGCGACTCTCGCCCGACGTGGTGATCGAATGCATGCTTTCAGGGAAAGACCGATGGGACGCGATAAATACCTTCTTCGAAGGGGTACTGCGCGCGAAAAAACGAATCGGATGCTTAATAGATTAGATAGGGCATCGTAGAAAGAGGAACGTAGGAAGGACGGATGACGCCCTCGAGGGCGGTAGGGCTGCGGCCCGACCTGAAGTAATACGAAAGCGGTTCCGGGTCGAGGCTGCCGTAGGGATAGGTTTTGGGTGTTTAGGGGGTAGAAATCCCTCACACCACGGAGTCCGCTACTCCGTGATGGTCTTAGTGGGCCTCCCTTCTTGCTCCACCTCCAAAGCAAGGACGAGCGCCCCGGAAGATTCACCTAGTACCTCGGAAAAAAAAAAAAAAAAAAAAAAAAAAAAAAAAAAAAAATAATAATAAAATAATAATAATAATAATAATAAAATAATAATAATAATAATAAAATAATAATAATAATAAAATAATAATAATAATAATAATAATAATAATAATAATAACATAATAATAATTTTTTTTTTGTTTTCCCGAGGTACTAGGTATCTTCCGAGGCCCCCGTCCTTGCTTACAAAACATAGATTTTTGAACTTATCTGGAGGGTGGCTTAACCTAACAGGCGACCCCTAATTCCCTTCTCTACCTTAGATAAACGCCGAATAGTACATTATTCGGACGTCCAAGCAAAAGTGGCACACCTAGCGGGAAAAATTAGAACTGCTCTAAGTTATACCTAGGCAGACAGCTTACAGCTCTCAGCTGACAGCGGTCGCACTAGTCAGCGGTAAACAAACGCACCTTAACTCCATACAAAATAGATTATATTAATTTTAATTACGCAAAAATGGATTCAAAAGCGAAAAAACGAATAATATTTAATCAATACAAAGATATATAGAATCATTTACAAAGTATTGCATTTCATAAAAATAGAATTTGCAAATTTGATGTAAATATTTAATTAACCGTTAACATAAACGATAACAATTAATTACTCACTTATAGCCAGCGCAAAAATCATCGATTGGAACAGTGCATGAAGGAATATCCACTAATATTATGTTACATTAATGATTTTGCTAATAAATTTCAAACCTACGTTTTGACATATACTTTTCTTCGCTTTAATTCACAATTTTTTTCCAATTCTCGTCATACGCTGTTCCAAACATAATTTCCAAAATTTTTCAATAACTTATGCAGCTTAGGCATCAAATTTATTTGAACAATAATATTTATTAAAAAACACATACCTCCCAAACTTTATGTGACTCCTTAGTTTTCTTAAGTATTGTAGCGTTGAAGAATAAAATCGAATGATTATCGATTTAGTTAATTTTCTTTTAGTAAAATGCTGGTTGGACATCAAAATCGAATACTATATGAACCCGACGAACAACAATGAAAGTGAAAAGAATTAAAAACCAAATTATCGATTTAGTTAATTTCCTTTTAGTAAAATGCTGGTTGGACATCAAAATCGAATACTATATGAACCCAACGAACAACAATAAAAATGAAAAGAATTAAAAACCAAATTTTTGTTGTAGAATTAAAAACAAGCTTCTCATTTTACGTAAATAAAACACAGAAAAATAATGTTGGAGTAATTTGCAAATTACGGTCGGTTGCTCGTAACGGCAAGGAAACACATTCGTTAATTTGCCGATTTGTTGTAAATAATTAATTATTCATTAAGATAAACGATAACAATTAATAACTCACCTAGCCAACGCCAAAATCATCGTGGAAATTCAATTGGAACAGTGTATGAAGGAATATCCGCTAATATTACGTAGCATTAATGATTTTGCTAATAAATTTCAAACCTACGTTTTGATATATACTTTTCTTCGTTTTAATTCACAATTTTTTTCTAATCCTTGTCATACGCTATTCCAAACATAATTTCCAAGATTTTTCAGTAATCATATGCAGCTTAGGGATCAAATTTATTTCAAGAATAATATTTATAAAAAAACACATACCTCCCAAATGTTATGTGACGCCTTAGTTTTCTTAAGTTTTGTATCGTTGAAGAATAAAATCGAATGATTATCGATTTAGTTAATTTTCTTTTAGTAAAATGCTGGTTGGACATCAAAATCTAATACTATATGAATCCCCCAAGTAGTAATTAGCAATAAAAACAATCAGCATCAAAATTTTTGTTTTACAATCAAATAACAATCTTCTTATTTTATGTAATTGAAAAATAAAAATTTGAGGTTAAAACAATCTTCAAATGACGGTCGTTTACTAGTATAGACAAGAAAACAACACCTTCACGAATTAGCCAATTTGTTGTAAATAATTAAATAATCATTAACATAAATTATAGCAAGTAATTTCTGTCCTAGCCAGCGCATAAATAATCATTTGGAACAGTGTATGATGAAATATGCGCGTTTTGAAATATAATGTCTTTCGCTTAAATTCACAATTTTTTTCTAATATTCGCCGTATGCTATTCCAAACGTAATTTCCAACAATTTTCAGTAACCATATGCAAATACATTTGATGAATAAAATTTATAGGAAAAATGCATACCTCACAACTGTTATGAGATTCCTTAGTTTTCTTAAATATTGTCGCGTTACAGAGAAAAAACGTTAAAATTATCCTATTGGTTCAATTTTTTTTAATAAAATGCTAGGCTGACATCAAAATCGAATACTATATGAACCCGACGAACAACAATGAAATTCAAAAGAATTAAAAACCAAATTTTTTTTGTAGAATTAAAAACAAGCTTCTCATTTTACGTAAATAAAAAACAGAAACATAACGATGGAGTAATTTGCAAATTACGGTCGGTTGCTCGTAACGGCAAGGAAACACCTTCGTGAATTTGCCAATTTATTGAAAATAATTAATCAATACGATCTCAAAGCAAACATAACCTGTTACCCTTATTAAAATAATTGTGCAAAACCAAATATTTATTACTAGGGAACTGTGAATATTTTTGCAAAATTAAATATTGAAGTAAAGAACACTCTGTTATGATGGACTACATAAGATCGCGAAAAGTAGGTAGATCGGTACCTTTATGTATTCTATATCCAAATTAAGTTCAGATAAATATTGATGGTGTTAGAGGATTAGAAGGAGTCTTCGATATATCTGCACGTTTAGAAATACATTGACCAACTCTATTTTCCAACTCTGGCAAGAACAAGGTAATCCTCTGTATTTCTATGGAAACGCTAAAAAAAGGGAATAATTATGCAAAACAAAATATTTATTTCTTGGAAACTGTGAATATTTCTGAAAAATTAAATCCTGGAGTAAAGAACTCTATTAAGCCGGAATACAAGATGGTCGCGAGAAGTAGGTCAATCGGTACATTTTTTATTACTGTGCAATCTAACTGATATAACTCGTACTGTAGCCAAATCGAGTTTAAATTAAGTTCAAATAAATAATGACAGTGTTGGAGGATTAGCAGGAGTCTTCGCCATATCTGTATGTTTAGCAAAAAAATTGATCCACTCTATTTTCCATAACTGGCAATAACTAGGTAATCCTCTGTATTTCTATCGAAACGCTTAGAAAACTGTGAATAATTGTGCAGAACCAAATATTTATTACGACGAAACTGTGATATTTCTGAAAAATTAACTATTGAAGTAAAGAACTCTATTAAGCCGGAATACAAGATGGTCGCGAGAAGTAGGTCAATCGGTACATTTTTTTATTACTGTAAAATCTAACATCTAAATCATACTGTAGCCAAATTGAGTTAAAATAAAAATCAATGCTTTTACAGTATTAGCAGAAGTCTTCAACATATCAAAAGTTTTAGCAAAAAAATTTCAATACTCTGTTTTCAAAATCTGGCAAGAACTAGGTAATCCTCTGCATTTCTATGGAAACGTTTAAAAAACTATGAATAATTGTTCAAAACCAAATATTTATTCCTAGGAAACTGTGATATTTCTGAAAAATTAAATATTTAATTAAAGAACTCTATTAAGCCGGAATACAAGATGGTCGCGAGAAGTAGGTCAATCGGTACATTTTTTATTACTGTGCAATCTAACAGATCTACATCGTACTGTATCCAAATTGAGTTAAAATAAAAATCAATGGTTTTACAGTATTAGCAGTAGTCTTCAACACATCAGAAGTTTTAGCAAAAAAATTTCAATACTCCGTTTTCAAACTCTGGTAAGAACTAGGAAATCCTTTGAATTTCTATGGAAACGCTCAAAAAAAAGGGAATAATTTTGCAAAACAAAATATTTATTACTTGGAAACTGTGAATATTTCTGAAAAATTAAATCTTGGAGTAAAGAACTCTATTAAGCCGGAATATATGAGGGTCGCGAAAAGTAGGTCAATCAGTACATTTATCTATTATTGTGCAATCTAACTGATATAAATCGTACTGTAGCCAAATCGAGATTAAATAAAAATCAATCATTTTACAGTATTAGCAGACGTCTTCGATATATGACAAGGTGTAGCTAAAAAATTTCAATACTCTGTTTTCAAAATCTTGCAAGAACTAGGTAATCCTATATTATTTGTTAATAGCAATATAATTTGCAATTATAACAATTATAACAAAAATATTTTTTTTAAGAAGTTCAGAACAAAATACTTTTTTTTACTTTTAATTTAATACTGTCAAATAAAACATCTTAGTTGTTCGTTTTATATCTTAAAAGTAATCCTCATTGACATCTAAGATACTCTATATTACTTCTGTAAATTATCAAAAACAATTTCTAATATTCTTCTAAAATTAAATCTGATCATATGAAAAATTTTTATGTTGAGGATACATAGAGAACGACTTTTGAAATATATTCTGTTGTAAATAGTATATTCTTTGCTCTTTCATAATAATATTGGTTTGATTTTTCTTTCTTGAGTAGTACGATATTCTTACTATCTTCTTTAATATAATTCTATTCCTAAACATCTGTTCTTGTATTCAAATAACGTATCACTTAGCAATATTTTCTTGTATGCCATAGCTTATTATGCAGCTAATAAACATAATTGTTTATAAATCATGAATAAGTCTCCATGAAATTACTGAAGGAACAAAGTGGGACCTTGATAATTAAAATTGGATGAGAAATAAAAAAAGATAGGGATTTTTTATCAATGATTGTTGGCGCTGTTTCTGAAACATCGATATTTTGTTAAAAAAAGTTATTTTGGTCATGTTAAATACACTATATTCATAGTATTAGTGTAGTATTATTAGATGAAACTATAATTATTAGTAACTATAGCTTTTTTAATCTTAGGTAACCTTTTCATTTAGCACTGATTTGACTGGGAATTTCCGTGAAAGAACCACCTCAAAGCAGATAGTTGTCAAAAAGTTATTAAACAAATTATTTTAGGAGGGTTGTAAAATAAATTTGTAGCTAAATAAACATGTAGTATATTTAATCTTATACCGTGAAGTTAATGACATTGTAATTATCAGAAATCACGGGTTCGATAATTAAACAATTAAAGTTCCCAAAGTTGACATCGATTGCCAAAATAATATTTGTAAATAAATCCTCAAAAACTCCAACTGACAGTTTAATCCTTTTGATGACCATCTTCAAAATGCCGAAACTACTTTTGAGGATTCTCCTCAAAAGTTCATTCGCGTAACGACGAAATTTGAGGATGCTCCTCAAAAGGCCACCAAATCCTCAAAAGTTGAATATGACACCCAAAAAAATCCTCAAAAGTCGACGCGTATATATATATATATATATATATATTCACATCTGGGACGCATTTTGAGGATTATATAGGTCATATATACCGAATTTTGAGGATTTTGTAGGCATTTTGAGGAGTCTCCTCAAAAGTCCAAAGCACTCGAGAGGCATTTTGAGGATTTTTCAGCGGTTTCCACAATAGTGTGTTAATACATCGATTTCGGAAATTCCGTGATATTTTTCCGTAAAAGCGGGCGCCGCAGGCGTCGTGGTGTTAGTCAATAACCTTAGGGTCATTATTTCTTTAGTTACGCGCTTGTTTATTGGTTGTTTATAACAATGTTTATATTTGTGTCACCACTATTGTACAAATTCTTTATGAAATCCTCAAAATACCGTACAATGATATATATATATATATATGTGTGTGTGTGTGTGTGTGTGTGTGTGTGTGTGTGTGTGTGTGTGTGTGTGTGTGTGTGTGTGTGTGTAGATGTATATATATATTAATTAGTTAATTAACTAAGTTATAAACAAGTAACTAACAATAACTCGAATAGGAATTGATGATAAACGAGCGATAATAAATTTATTAACTAATTACCTTTAACAAATAGTAATTGCGCCCGTATAATTAAACTGTCAAGGTCAACGCGCTAACGAACAGATTGAGATTAGCAATAAAACCTAATTAAACGATAGTAATCTGCGATTAAATTAGCAACTACTTGAATAATAAATCGACGCACCAGAAGAAGAACATTAATAAAAATTTGTCTTTCTGAAAAATCTGAATAAAAATTAGTCTTATTGAAAAATGTGAATAAAGATTTGTCTTATTGAAAAATATGAATAAAAATTTGTCTTATTGAAAAATATGAATACAAATTTGTCTTACTGAAAAATATTAATAAAAATATGTCCTATTGAAAAATATGAATAAAAATTTGTCTTTCTGAAAAATCTGAATAAAAATTAGTCTTATTGAAAAATGTGAATAAAGATTTGTCTTATTGAAAAATATGAATAAAAATTTGTCTTACTGAAAAACATGAAAAAAAATTTGTCTGGCTGAAAAATATGAAAACAAATTTGTTGTGCTGAATAATATTAAAAAATAATTGGCTGATGAAAAATATGAATAAATATTTGTCGGACGAAAAATGTGGAAAAATAAATTTCGCCATGGAAAAAAATAAATAAAATTTTTTTACTAAAGATAAACATTAACATAGATTCGAAACTCCATTCGCGTTCCGTGCAGTACAGAAACTCCATGCGTATTTTTGTTAATGTTTTTCGTCAACGAAACATTTTTATTCATGTTATTCGCCGCACGAAAAAACATTTATTTATGTTTCTCAAAAAGCTAAATTTGTGATTTATGTTTTTCAGTCAGACAAATTTGTTTTCATATTTTTCAGCAAGACAAATTTTTATTCATATTTTTCAGTAAGACAAAGTTGTATTCATATTTTTCAGCCAGACAAATTTTTATTCATATTTTCCAGTAAGACAAATTTGTATTCATATTTTTCAATAAGACAAATTTTTATTCATATTTTTCAGTAGTACATATTTTTATTAATATTTTTCAGTAAGACAAATTTGTATTCATATTTTTCAATAAGACAAATTTTTATTAATGTTCTTCTTCTGGTGCGTCGAAATAATAATTACAAGACGATCCGTAATAATAATTAAAGATAGGCGCGCGTAATAATAATTAATTAGGGAAGCTCGCTCGGGTAGGAAAAGCTCTGTTACAGGAGTCATCTCAAGTGCGATCGATAAAATGACAACAGGAGCCATCCCAAGGACGAGCGACAGACAACAACACAAGTGATCCCTAGCGCAAGCGACCCCAAGGACGAAAAACACAAACAGCAGCGTAGCCTGTAGCCAAGGTTTAAGGGTCAAACAGCCTACTATCCCACAGCACCGAGAAGACGTAAATAGCAGCATAGGCTATATTCAAGGACGGAACGTCAAACAACACACGATCTCGCAGCGTAGCCTGCCTTCAGTAGCCTGCTTCGTAGCTCTCCTTCGGCTCGGTTGGCAATTTACACGAGCTGTCGACTGTCCAAATTATTTTCTCCCTTGTTGTGTAATATACTATTTGGTTTTTGTCCATCGTATAAGCGCGAGAGCACCAAGAGAGGGGGTTCACATCAACGTCGTAATATCAAAAAAATTTTAATAAAATATTCTGTAATTCGAGGTTAAGTTTTGTTATGTCGTTAGACAGTTGGTATGAGCCCCCTCTCTCGGTGCTCTCGCGCTGATACGATCAGTGCGTCGATATGCTACTGTAGTCTGGCGCCTGTGCACTAGAGCTCTTCGCCGATTGGGTGCTCGGTAGGCGGCCGAAAAATACGAGTGGTACGACTGTAGCTTTCTAACAGCGAGCGGAGAACTTGGCGTGAGACACGAGGTTCACACATATAACGGAGTTATGTAGATGCGCGGTACAAAGCAAGACGAGAATTAAAATCATTTCTAAACCCATGTAGGCGGGGGACGCAAGGTCCACGCATATTAGGAAATTACATAAAAGTGCTACAATAAACAAAACAATTATTTAAATAATTTTTAAACCAAAATCGCAGGGGGAAACAAGGTCCACACATATTAGGAAATTACATAAAAGTGCGACAATAAACAAAACAATTATTTAAATAAATTTTAAACCAAATTAGCCGGGGGAAACAAAGTCTACGCATATTAGGAAATTACATAAAAGTGCTACAATAAGCAAAAAAATTATTTAAATAATTTTTAAACCAAAATAGCCGGGGGAAACAAGGTCCACGCATATTAGGGAATAACATAGAAGTGCTATGATAAGCCAAACAACGATTTAAATAATTTCTAAACTCAAGTAGCCGGGGGAAACGATGCCCCCGCATATTAGAAAATTAAATAAAAGTGCTACAAAATAAGCATAACAATTATTTAAATAATTTTTAAACCAAAGTAGCCGGGGGAAACAAGGTCCACGCATATTAAGAAATTACATTAAAGTGCTACAATAAGCAAAACAATTATTTAAATAATTTTTAAAACAAAGTAGCCGGGGGAAGCAAGGTCCACGCTTATAAGGAAATTACATAAAAGTGCGACAATAAGCAAAACAATTATTTAAATAATTTTTAAACCAAAGTAGCCGGGGGAAGCAAGATCCACGCATATTAGGAAATTACATAAACCTGGACCTTGTTTCCCTTGGCTACTTTCGTTTAAAAATTATTTAAATAATTGGTTTTGCTTATTGTCGCCTTTTTATATAATTTTCTAATACGGGTGGACCTTGTTTCCCACGGCTATTTTGGTTTAAACATGATTTAAATAATTGTTTTGCTTATTGTAGCACTTTTATGTAATTTCCTAATATGCGTGGACCTTGTTTCCCCCGCCTACTTTGGTTTAAAAATTATTTAAATAGTTGTTTTGTGGTAAAAAAATTTATTAAAAAAAAAGTTAATGGTAAAAAAATTCCACGAGTAGCACAAAAATCTAATGTGTCAAAAGGTTACGGCCTAGTCAAAATACATAAAGAAAACAATCCAGTCCGTCCGATTATCTTCGCAATAAATTCGCCTACTTATAACTTGGCTAAGAGTTTATCCAAATTCCTTTACGAACATCTGAAAAAACCATTTTCACACATTAATAATAGTCTTCAATTAAAAGAAAAAATAGAAGGTACCATAATTCCTGATGGGTTTGAAATTATTAGCTTAGATGTGATTAGTTTATTCACAAACGTACCGGAATATTTGATTTACGCGGCTATTGAGAAACGTTGGACTCAACTGTTTAATCATACATATTTATCTTGCAGTGAATTCATAGAATCTATAAAATTTATTCTACAAAATAATTTTTTCGAATTTAATGATCAATTTTATAGACAAAAATTTGGTTCTGCTATGGGAAATCCTATCAGCCCAATTTTAGCGGATATTGTAATGCAAGATTTAGAAACGTACGCCCTAAGTAAACTTTGTTTTGATAGTACCTTTTATTTTAGATATGTTGATGATATATTATTATGTGTACCAAAGAATTTAATAAATTATACACGAGAAGTTTTCAATAGTTATGATAAAAATTTACAGTTCACAACCGAAAAGTCGATTTATAATAAAATTAGTTTTCTTGATATAGAAATTATTGTTAATAACAAGAACATAATAACAAACTGGTACAGAAAACCAACATTTTCCGGTAGGTTATTGAATTACAACTCACAACACCCACAAAAAAACAAAATTGCGATTATTTACTCACTAGTTGACAGAGCAATTAAACTTTCACATACTTCGTTTCATAATGTAAACTTAATATAATTTTCTAATACGGGTGGACCTTGTTTCCCACGGCTATTTTGGTTTAAACATGATTTAAATAATTGTTTTGCTTATTGTAGCACTTTTATGTAATTTCCTAATATGCGTGGACCTTGTTTCCCCCGCCTACTTTGGTTTAAAAATTATTTAAATAGTTGTTTTGCTTCAGTAATGAATAATTGGCTTTGACAGTCCTGCTGTCCAAAGGAAGGGTAAGTCAAGGATGACGAAATGACAACCCACGATGATATATTAATCGTCGACGTTTCGAGTTTTTATTTAAACTCCTTCTCAAGACACTAGTACAAATTTAAATAATAAAATACACATTAATGAAAGTTATAAACTAAACAATAGTAATCGCATCTAAGATTAACGAACAAGATTTACTTACAAAGTCTAGGCAGTCTCTTAAAGTTACGTAGGTGATCGCTTCAGTATCACCAGTCAATTGTTACAATAATGAACATTCGGGCTTTATATATTACATAGAATGCATGTATGCGTTACACATATATGGAAATACCATTTGATCCAACGCGCGGGGTGGTTCTAAGTGTTACGCGGTCTCGCAAGTATTAGGCGAATATATGTAAAAGAGCCCAGGTGGGGGGTGGGCTAATACTACTCGTTATTCAAAAATGGCAAATGGGCGTGGTCATATCTTTACTTTCATACTTTCCTAATACTGTACATTGATATTGATCGTGCTTTCATGAGAATTTCTATTGTAAGAAGTGATTTTTATTTATAAATGTCTTATATTCAAATCTAAGTGTCTTTGTATCTTGCTGATTATTAATATATTGTGGTTGTGCATGTATAAACAACATTTCGGCTAATTTGCGCTTCCCTAATAACTGTTCCGTATGTAATACTTTTAAATTATTGAAATTAAAATTATGCTCAGTTTCTTCCATATGAGTGTAAATTGCCGAACCTCGATCTTTGTTTTCGCATTTTTTCTTATGTTCCTTAACTCTAATACATAATCGTCTTTCTGTTTGACCTACGTATGTAGCCGCACACTCATTACATTCTATCCGATAAACGACATTGGTTTTCTCATCTTTAGAACTCACGTCTTTACCCAATTTTATAAAACAGTTCCATTTATTTACAGTATTATTTAACACTTCAGTATTATATTTTTTAAAAAATTTTGAGATAATCGGATTTAATTCATTTATGTAAGGGATCACTGTGTGTAATTTTTTCTCACGCTGTATTCTTTTTTCATTAGTGTAATTCATGCTTCTAAGTCTTAATTTTATGTATTTGTTTATCAAATATATTGGATAATCATTTTTGATTAGGAACTGTTTTATCAAATTTAAGTTTACATTATGAAACGAAGTATGTGAAAGTTTAATTGCTCTGTCAACTAGTGAGTAAATAATCGCAATTTTGTTTTTTTGTGGGTGTTGTGAGTTGTAATTCAATAACCTACCGGAAAATGTTGGTTTTCTGTACCAGTTTGTTATTATGTTCTTGTTATTAACAATAATTTCTATATCAAGAAAACTAATTTTATTATAAATCGACTTTTCGGTTGTGAACTGTAAATTTTCATCATAACTATTGAAAACTTCTCGTGTATAATTTATTAAATTCTTTGGTACACATAATAATATATCATCAACATATCTAAAATAAAAGGTACTATCAAAACAAAGTTTACTTAGGGCGTACGTTTCTAAATCTTGCATTACAATATCCGCTAAAATTGGGCTGATAGGATTTCCCATAGCAGAACCAAATTTTTGTCTATAAAATTGATCATTAAATTGGAAAAAATTATTTTGTAGAATAAATTTTATAGATTCTATGAATTCACTGCAAGATAAATATGTATGATTAAACAGTTGAGTCCAACGTTTCTCAATAGCCGCGTAAATCAAATATTCCGGTACGTTTGTGAATAAACTAATCACATCTAAGCTAATAATTTCAAACCCATCAGGAATTATGGTACCTTCTATTTTTTCTTTTAATTGAAGACTATTATTAATGTGTGAAAACGGTTTTTTCAGATGTTCCTAAAGGAATTTGGATAAACTCTTAGCCAAGTTATAAGTAGGCGAATTTATTGCGAAGATAAGCGGACGGACTGGATTGTTTTCTTTATGTATTTTGACTAGGCCGTAACCTTTTGACACATTAGATTTTTGTGCTACTCGTGGAATTTTTTTACCATTCATCAGAAAATTCATATCATTTAAATTGTTAATATGTAATCTAGTTTTTCTCTCTAATGTTGCTAACGGATTCTTTTTTATTTTCTCATAATACTTTTCATCATTAAATAACATAGTCATTTTTTCCAAATATACGGATTTTTTAATAATAACCGTTGCATTACCCTTGTCGGCCTTAGTAATAAGAAGGTCTTTATTATTTTTAATGAATGTTTTTGTTAATTGTACGTCGATCTTAAGTTGTTTTTCAAAGGTTGAATTATTGGACAGGATTCTATTTTGGAATTTGCTTATAATTGAGAGAAAGTGATTACGTATTTTATTTGATTGTTTAAAGTCAGTATGTTTGTTTAAGTATAATTCTAAATTTTTAATCATTTCGAGGATAATCTTATTGTCTACCTTATCATTGAAGTTAAATTTTTCGCCTAGCTTTAACACATTAATTACATATTTCGGTAGTATAACATCAGAAAGGTTAACGATCCATCTATTCTCTACGTTCGAGAGTTCATCGCACCGTGTGTTATTGTCAAGTATATTGACCTGTGCTGTGTCTTGGTTAGTCATACTATTATTCTTTCTTTTATTCTCTATTATGTATGTATTTTTGATTAACGGTTTCATATATTTGTTTAAATATAGCATGTCTAATTTTTTATCCAAATTTTTTTCGTATGAATTTATGATTAGTTTTAACTTATCAAAATAGTAGGATTCAAATAGAGCTGTCAGTTTTTGATATCCAGCCGTAATCAGTTTATTTTTCAATCTATCTAGTTCAAATTTTATGTGTTGAATATGATTATTGATATCTAAAATTTCTAAATTTAATATTTTCTTCTTTGCCTTTTCTAAATTATTTTTTAGTTTGTTATAACCAGATCCAGAAAACATATGAATATTTTCAATACTCTTGAAATTATTTTGAATATGTATCGGAAGCAGATTGTAAAACCTGCAGTTAATCAAAAATTTGCATTGCAATCTATACTTTTTTTCGTCGTACAACAGATTTGAAAACCTTTGACACATTGTGCTAACATAAAAACCTAGCGACTTTGAAATAAACACTATAACTTTCATTAAGTTCGTATCTTTACGTTCACTTAGAATATTATATAAATAATTCACCGAGTTTTCCGTCATGATGATATTTCCTCGGGATCAGAGTGCTGCAAAGATGTATGGAGCTGCACAGCAACGTTTTTTGTTAGACCCAACGTTGTAAGCTTGATAGTAGTTAAGATTCTAACGACAGCTGCATATTACTTCAGTAATGAATAATTGGCTTTGAAGGTCCTGCTGTCCAAAGGAAGGGTAAGTCAAGGATGACGAAATGACAACCCACGATGATATATTAATCGTCGACGTTTCGAGTTTTTATTTAAACTCCTTCTCAAGACACTAGTACAAATTTAAATAATAAAATACACATTAATGAAAGTTATAAACTAAACAATAGTAATCGCATCTAAGATTAACGAACAAGATTTACTTACAAAGTCTAGGCAGTCTCTTAAAGTTACGTAGGTGATCGCTTCATTATCACCAGTTAATTGTTACAATAATGAACATTCGGGCTTTATATATTACATAGAATGCATGTGTGCGTTACACATATATGTAAATACCATTTGATCCAACGCGCGGGGTGGTTCTAAGTGTTACGCGGTCTCGCAAGTATTAGGCGAATATATGTAAAAGAGCCCAGGTGGGGGGTGGGCTAATACTACTCGTTATTCAAAAGTGGCAAATGGGCGTGGTCATATCTTTACTTTCATACTTTCCTAATACTGTACATTGATATTGATCGTGCTTTCATGAGAATTTCTATTGTAAGAAGTGATTTTTATTTATAAATGTCTTATATTCAAATCTAAGTGTCTTTGTATCTTGCTGATTATTAATATATTGTGGTTGTGCATATATAAACAACATTTCGGCTAATTTGCGCTTCCCTAATAACTGTTCCGTATGTAATATTTTTACATTATTGAAATTAAAATTATGCTCAGTTTCTTCCATATGAGTGTTGTACGACGAAAAAAAGTATAGATTGCAATGCAAAGTTTTGATTAACTGCAGGTTTTACAATCTGCTTCCGATACATATTCAAAATAATTTCAAGAGTATTGAAAATATTCATATGTTTTCTGGATCTGGTTATAACAAACTAAAAAATAATTTAGAAAAGGCAAAGAAGAAAATATTAAATTTAGAAATTTTAGATATCAATAATCATATTCAACACATAAAATTTGAACTAGATAGATTGAAAAATAAACTGATTACGGCTGGATATCAAAAACTGACAGCTCTATTTGAATCCTACTATTTTGATAAGTTAAAACTAATCATAAATTCATACGAAAAAAATTTGGATAAAAAATTAGACATGCTATATTTAAACAAATATATGAAACCGTTAATCAAAAATACATACATAATAGAGAATAAAAGAAAGAATAATAGTATGACTAACCAAGACACAGCACAGGTCAATATACTTGACAATAACACACGGTGCGATGAACTCTCGAACGTAGAGAATAGATGGATCGTTAACCTTTCTGATGTTATACTACCGAAATATGTAATTAATGTGTTAAAGCTAGGCGAAAAATTTAACTTCAATGATAAGGTAGACAATAAGATTATCCTCGAAATGATTAAAAATTTAGAATTATACTTAAACAAACATACTGACTTTAAACAATCAAATAAAATACGTAATCACTTTCTCTCAATTATAAGCAAATTCCAAAATAGAATCCTGTCCAATAATTCAACCTTTGAAAAACAACTTAAGATCGACGTACAATTAACAAAAACATTCATTAAAAATAATAAAGACCTTCTTATTACTAAGGCCGACAAGGGTAATGCAACGGTTATTATTAAAAAATCTGTATATTTGGAAAAAATGACTATGTTATTTAATGATGAAAAGTATTATGAGAAAATAAAAAAGAATCCGTTAGCAACATTAGAGAGAAAAACTAGATTACATATTAACAATTTAAATGATATGAATTTTCTGATGAATGGTAAAAAAATTCCACGAGTAGCACAAAAATCTAATGTGTCAAAAGGTTACGGCCTAGTCAAAATACATAAAGAAAACAATCCAGTCCGTCCGATTATCTTCGCAATAAATTCGCCTACTTATAACTTGGCTAAGAGTTTATCCAAATTCCTTTACGAACATCTGAAAAAACCATTTTCACACATTAATAATAGTCTTCAATTAAAAGAAAAAATAGAAGGTACCATAATTCCTGATGGGTTTGAAATTATTAGCTTAGATGTGATTAGTTTATTCACAAACGTACCGGAATATTTGATTTACGCGGCTATTGAGAAACGTTGGACTCAACTGTTTAATCATACATATTTATCTTGCAGTGAATTCATAGAATCTATAAAATTTATTCTACAAAATAATTTTTTCCAATTTAATGATCAATTTTATAGACAAAAATTTGGTTCTGCTATGGGAAATCCTATCAGCCCAATTTTAGCGGATATTGTAATGCAAGATTTAGAAACGTACGCCCTAAGTAAACTTTGTTTTGATAGTACCTTTTATTTTAGATATGTTGATGATATATTATTATGTGTACCAAAGAATTTAATAAATTATACACGAGAAGTTTTCAATAGTTATGATAAAAATTTACAGTTCACAACCGAAAAGTCGATTTATAATAAAATTAGTTTTCTTGATATAGAAATTATTGTTAATAACAAGAACATAATAACAAACTGGTACAGAAAACCAACATTTTCCGGTAGGTTATTGAATTACAACTCACAACACCCACAAAAAACAAAATTGCGATTATTTACTCACTAGTTGACAGAGCAATTAAACTTTCACATACTTCGTTTCATAATGTAAACTTAAATTTGATAAAACAGTTCCTAATCAAAAATGATTATCCAATATATTTGATAAACAAATACATAAAATTAAGACTTAGAAGCATGAATTACACTAATGAGAAAAGAATACAGCGTGAGAAAAAATTACACATAGTGATCCCTTACATAAATGAATTAAATCCGATTATCTCAAAATTTTTTAAAAAATATAATACTGAAGTGTTAAATAATACTGTAAATAAATGGAACTGTTTTATAAAATTGGGTAAAGACGTGAGTTCTAAAGATGAGAAAACCAATGTCGTTTATCGGATAGAATGTAATGAGTGTGCGGCTACATACGTAGGTCAAACAGAAAGACGATTATGTATTAGAGTTAAGGAACATAAGAAAAAATGCGAAAACAAAGATCGAGGTTCGGCAATTTACACTCATATGGAAGAAACTGAGCATAATTTTAATTTCAATAATGTAAAAGTATTACATACGGAACAGTTATTAGGGAAGCGCAAATTAGCCGAAATGTTGTTTATACATGCACAACCACAATATATTAATAATCAGCAAGATACAAAGACACTTAGATTTGAATATAAGACATTTATAAATAAAAATCACTTCTTACAATAGAAATTCTCATGAAAGCACGATCAATATCAATGTACAGTATTAGGAAAGTATGAAAGTAAAGATATGACCACGCCCATTTGCCACTTTTGAATAACGAGTAGTATTAGCCCACCCCCCACCTGGGCTCTTTTACATATATTCGCCTAATACTTGCGAGACCGCGTAACACTTAGAACCACCCCGCGCGTTGGATCAAATGGTATTTACATATATGTGTAACGCATACATGCATTCTATGTAATATATAAAGCCCGAATGTTCATTATTGTAACAATTGACTGGTGATACTGAAGCGATCACCTACGTAACTTTAAGAGACTGCCTAGACTTTGTAAGTAAATCTTGTTCGTTAATCTTAGATGCGATTACTATTGTTTAGTTTATAACTTTCATTAATGTGTATTTTATTATTTAAATTTGTACTAGTGTCTTGAGAAGGAGTTTAAATAAAAACTCGAAACGTCGACGATTAATATATCATCGTGGGTTGTCATTTCGTCATCCTTGACTTACCCTTCCTTTGGACAACAGGACCGTCAAAGCCAATTATTCATTACTGAAGTAATATGCAGCTGTCGTTAGAATCTTAACTACTATCAAGTTGTTTTGCTTATTGTCGCCCTTTAATGTAATTTCCTAATATGCGTGGACCTCGTTTCCCCCGGCTACGTTTGTTTAAAAATTATTTAAATAATTGTTTTGCTTATTTTAGCACTTTTATGTAATTTCCTAATATGCGTGCACCTTGTTTCCTCCGCCTACATGGGTTTAGAAATGAATGTAATTCTCGTCTTGCTTTGCACCGCGCATCTACATAACCCCGTTACATGTGTGAACCTCGTATCACGCGCCAAATCCTGCGCTCGCTGTTTGAACGCGCGCGCTACAGTCGTACCACTCGTACTTTTCGGCCACCTACCCAATCGGCGAAGAGCTCTAGTGCGCAGGCGCCAGACTACAGTAGCATATCGACGCACTGGATACGATGGACAAAAACCATTAGGGACTTTCCACAAATGAATTGCGGTTTGCTGCTGTATACTGCGCTTGCATTATGCTGCGTTGTGCTGCGTTGTGCTGCGTTGTGTTGTCCGTTCCGCTACAAAAACGGAGAAGCCCATATCAGTTTATATTTTGTGGTCTTGATTTCAACCAGCAAAAGTAATCTAGATAGAACATAACCCATGTAATTGCTCCGTTTTTGACGTTGCAATTTTGGATTTTATGTAGCACCTTAGAAATATAATATTATTTTTAATGTCCAAAATCTTTAATGTCCATTCGAACAAACGATTTGAACTCCTCGTTATCATTTAATTGAAAATAAATGAAAATTGTATCGTATGCTCCCACTGCATTTCTTATGTGTGGATACAAATGAAGTTTTGTCCACCATCTCCAAAGTCTCTTTCTTTTCTTTTTAATTAAAAGTATTCTTATCAGTATATTTATTAATATTTGAAATATTTGTAAATATTGCTTTTCTCTATCAATATCCATTTTTAATAATGATTACAGATGAAATAGTTTATTATAATATAAAAATATTAAATTACTAATATTAATTTAATTATTAATAATATGAATGAATAATAATTAAAAATAATATTATGTTTCTAAGGTGCTACAAAAATCCAAAATTGCAACGTCAAAAACGGAGCAATTTCATGGGTTATCTTCTATCTAGATTACTTTTGCTGGTTGAAATCAAGACCACAGAGTATAAACTCAGGTGGGCTTCTCCGTTTTCGTGGCGGAACGGACAGCACAATGCAGCACAACTCAGCACAATGCAAGCGCAGCACACAGAAGCACACAGCAGCACACCGCAATTCATTTGTGGAAAGTCCCTTACGGCCCTTCCTCAAAGCGTGTAAGGGGCAATGTACATATGCGCCATTCTGCTCTGCTCTGCCCTGTCTTGCTCAGCTCCGTTCCGTTCTGCTCAAACCCGGTCCAATTTCACTTCAGTACCGATTGTAAGCGATTTTCCCTTTACTTGTTTCAGAATTCCGAAATGGAATCGAGCTGAACGGAGCAGAACAGAGAAGAGCAGAGAAGAGCAGAGCGGAACGGCGCTTATGTACATTGCCCCTAACATCGGACAGGTTACATGTCAGTTCTCTCTCGAAAAAAATTTCGTTGTCCGATATCTACGAAATTCATAATCAATGGTAGAAAACGAACAGACCTGTTCCACAAGTCAATATCATAAACATAACCTATTGCAGTAAAGATACATAATCTTACAATAGTGAGTGAGGTAAAAAAAAAAATAAGTTGTGATAAAGTATTAGTGTATTGTGAATATGTTATTATAACATATAGCATATTCACCCGAAAACCGTCGCCAAAGTCGACAATCAACGGATTATTTCGATTTTACGTGAAATATACGTCTCTCAAATTTGTATCGCTTTTTCTAGTACTTAAGCGATTATTTTAGGGAAGTACCATCCCCTCTATATATCTCAGCGATTTAGTTCGGTAGGGAAAGTGATATGATAGGAAAATCACGAAAATATTTCATAAAATGAAACGATAAATGCAAGGTTGCTATTCGTAATTATTACTGAAAACAGATAGAGGGGATAGTACTGCACTAAAATAATCGATTAAGTACTAGAAAAAAGCGATAAAAAATTTAATGCTGTATAATTCTCGTCAAATTGAAATAAACCGTCGATTGTCGTCTTTGGCGACGAATTTCGGGTGTTTCCCGTATTTTCAGTATTTGACGTAACTATATCAAAGAAAAATGCCATTTCCAGTATTGCAATACCACTCATAGATTTAGTGCAACTAGTTTTATTATATTAATTATTGACAAGCAGTATTGCGTATATTAATAATCACGAATAGCAAACTTGCATTTATCGATTCATTTAATGAAATAATTTCGTGATGCTCCTATCATATCACTCCCCCAACCGACAAAAATCGATGGAATAGATACAGGGGATAGAAGTACTAGAAAAAAGGGATACAAAATTAAATGAAGTGTAATTCTCGTAAAATCGAAATAAACCGTTGATTGTCGACTTTGGCGACGGTTTTGGGATGTTTCTCATAATCTGAGATAAAATACGGGAAACACCCAAAAACCGTAGCCAAAGTCGATAATCAACGTGTTATTTCGATTTAACGAGAATTATACGTGATTAAATTTTTTATCGCTTTTTTCTAGTACCCAATCGATTATTTTAGTGCAGTAATATAACCTGTATCTATTTCATCGATTTAGATCGGTAGGGGAATTGATATGATAGAAGTTGTAACGGAGTGAATTTAAAAGAGGGTATTAATCCCTCTCTGGGATGCGCGAGGTAGTATACGGCACAGCGCGCCGTTGTGGACGGACCCGCAGGCCGGCCGGAGCGCGTTGGCGCAGGCTCCGAACAAGCGCGCCCGGCTTTTACTGTAGAAAGCTTAGGCCGCTTTCTACTAGAACCGGCGCTCCGCTCTGCCGCTGCTACCAACCTCGGCGCACGAATCACCGGTGGCTAGCTGTGTACCGGCCTTGCCTACACTCGCCGGTGTTCCCGTACAACGCCGCTCAGGTTAACCTGAGCGACTTTAACTTACAATTTCCCCGTCGACGTTGCTCCTCTAGGAGGTGATGCCTCCGACTAGCTGCAGCTGCTGAAAAGGTAGAGGGCGGTATTCGGGGAGATAGGGAACGGTTACTCGCAAAATCAAGGACTCGACACTAACGGAGTAAACGTAAAATAAAGTAGGGTTTATTAACCGAAAGGATCGCGCTAAGGGGCGCGAAGCCCGAACATCAGCTACAAAATCTCACGCGCAGGCCGAGACTTACGCGGAGCCGGCCGGTCGCACGGCCGGCGTCACCGCGCCGCGAGACGCCACAAAATGGCCGCCGCACGCTCGTACACGAGGCCGCTCGCCTCTACGCAAGCGGCGTCGAATAGCCGCGAAACACTCACTCGCGAGGCCGCTCGCACGCAAAACCTACGCGGCAAGTATAAAGGAAGCGCAACACTTACTTTTGAGCTGGCCAGCTCGCGCACGGAGATCCTCTCTCCCTCTCTCTCGCTCTCGCCTCCTCGCTTCGAGGCGCCGGGCCTCGTGGTCGCTCGAGCCTCGGCTGCCGCTGTCTCTCCCTCTCGTTCTCTCTCTTTCGCTCTCTTCTCCTGGCTGGTGGAGTGGCCAGGCTAGCGGAGGCAGCCGGCGTTGCGTTGCTGGCTGGCTGGTGGAGGCGTGGGGGCACGGGGCACTCCAGATTGGCGCGGCACTGGTGGGGCACGTGCGCACCTGTTGCGCGGCAGGATCAGACTGACGAAACAATGGCCGCGGCGTCGCTTCAGCGGCGCGTCGGCGTCTTCTTCTTCTTCTCGCTCCGCCTCTCGCGCGTCCCGCTTGGCGCGCGGCGAGTCGCTATACATGCAAGCGCGCCAGATTCAAATCTTGCTGCGCTGTATACGCGACCACCTTTACTTCTATTCATACGCCCGTTACACCCCCCACCCAGATTTAGCGTACCCTGGACGTAATATCGGGGAAAGGAAGGGCGCAGCAGTAAGGTGAAAACAACGAGTTAGGTGGAGGCTCTTCCATTTATTTCAGCCTCTTGGGCATTGGCACCTATTTACACTATGTACAAAAAAAAAAGATCTTTACCACCAAAAAAAAAACTACATACAAAATATCTACAATAAAATATGTACAGCATTGCCCCTCGAAGGGAGGGGTCTTTGGTCCACGAGCGTCCCTCCCCGGGCTAGCCACGGGGAGGCGCATCGGGTCTCGAGGGGTGTGTGGCCGCCCTAGGGCACTTGCGCGGCACCCGAACCCCTGGCCACCCGCACACGTAGCAGTAGCGGGGGCGTCCTGCTCCTGGAGGATTCGGTCGGACGGGCGAGCGCTCCCTTGCGATGCCCAGGTTGACGGCCGCCCTCTCCTCAGCCCGGCGAGCCCCGTTCCACCGAGCGCGTGCGGCCTGGAGCTCGGCCTCCTCGGCGAGGCGGCGGGCGCTGGCCTCTTCCAGGGCCCGCTCCGATGCGGCGCGGAGACGTGCCTCCTCCTCCTTCTCGTGCTGAAGGCGGGAACGCCGCTCCGCTATCCAGGGGACGAGGTGCTCGGCCTCCTCCCGCTTGGCCTCCACCATTCGGCGCCACGAGTCGGCTTCGGGGTGCTGCCCCCCGCTGGTGCCGGCGTACCGCTCAAAGGCGGCGAAGACCTCGGCGCGGGCCTGGTTGGCGGCGCGGTCCATCTCCCTGACAGCCGTCAGCCCGGCCCGCAATTAGTCCCAGGCGGGCTCGCGTGGCAGGAGGTGGGCCTCTGTCTGCGAGGCGGCATCGCGCATGATCCGCCGTGGATAGCCGGCGGGGATTGCGCCGCGTGGCGGCGTGGCAGGCTCCTCCTTGGGAGCGTGGCGCGGAAGGCCGGGGCTAGTGCCCGCCCGGCTCTCCTTCCGCTCGTCGGCCTCCTCCAGATGAGGCTGCTCCCTCAGCCACTCCCTGGCCTCGTCCTCGAGGCACTGCCGACGTTGGCGCAGGAGGTGCAGCACGGCCTGGGCCACGCCCTCGACTGGCTTGCCCAAGTCGAGGGTGATGAGCACGGCCATCGCCTCCTCCAGCGTCTGCTCGGGAATCTCCAACATCTGAAAACGGAGATCTCAGGTTAGGCCAGTGTAAATGTTATCAGCGCGGTGTCGTCGCAATTTTTACTTTGGGGAGGAAAGAAGCGCAGGGCTTGCAACGCTACGGAGGCTTGCGGGGACGACCGCGTCCCCTGCGAGGGGCGTTCGAGGCTCTCTGTCCTACCGAAGGTGGTTCGGCAGGACCCGCAGTTGCGCCGCGCGCTCTCAGCGGTCTCCCCCGCGTACTTTCGGGGGGCGCGCCTGTGTTCATGGCGAAAAGAAGTTTCGGAACCTTCTCGTCCCATGTGGTGTGCCGCTCCTTAAGGTAAGAGGCGACCATCGTTTTTAAGGTACGATTGGCGCGCTCCACCGGATTAGCCTGTGGGTGGTAGGTGGGGGTGTTGGTGTGATGCACAGCTCGCTCCCTAAGGAAGTCCTCCACGAAACGGTTCTTGAACTCGGTGCTGTTATCAGAGAGGAACACTTCCGGGCAACCGAATCGGAGGAGAACCTTCCGATCCAATTCTCCTACCACCGCCTTGGCGTTAGTTTTACGTATCGGCGAGGCCTCCGCCCACCTGGAGAAAAGGTCTTGAAACACCACAATGTATTCAAACCCTTTAGAGGTGCGAGGCAGTGGTCCGATTATGTCTCCATCGACGACCTGCCAGGGTCTGTCGACGACCCGTCGACCCATGAGGCCGGCTGGAGCTCGTTGTTCCACCTTAAACCGCTGGCACGTTTCGCAGTTGCGCACGTACTCTTGCGTTTCCGCGTAGTAACGTGGTCAGTAGTAGCGTAGGGCTACTCTGGCAAACGTCTTTTCTCGTCCGAGATGACCAGCGGTGGCGTCGTCATGGCACTCTTGCAACACCTCGCGACGATGCTCTTCTGGTACTACCAGCTTCCAGGCATCCTCATCGTCGCCGAGGGTCGCGTCTACGTCCGGGTTCGGGCGATAGCGGTAAAGGTTGCCCGCGACGAGCTTGTAGGTTGGAAAATCGTTGGGTTGCTCCCGGACCTTGGCGCTCCACTCTCGATACCACGTGTCCTCGGTGTCCGTTGACCAGGACACCGCGGCCACCTCCGGGCCTTCCTCATCCTCGTACATCCGAGAGAGGGCGTCGGCCACGTGGTTTAAGGCGCCTTTTCGATGCTCGATCGAAAACTTGTGGCCTTGCAACTCCAACGCCCACCGAGCAAGCCTGCTCGTGGGGTTTTTCATCTGACAGAGCCACCGCAGACTGCTGTGGTCTGTCACAACCTTAAACTCGTAGCCTTCGATGTAAGGGCGAAACTTCTGTATCGCCCAGACAACCGCAAGGCACTCCCTTTCCGTGACGCTATAGTTTCGCTCCGCCGGGGTAAACACCCGGCTAGCGAACTCGATTACTCGTTCTTGTACCTCTACTTCCTGTAGCAGCACCGCGCCAAGGCCTACATCGCTCGCATCTGTCTGCACGATGAAAAGGCCGTTTGGGTCAGGGCGATGTAGGACCGGAGCGGTCATAATCATCGCCTTCAACAGCTCGAAGGCGCTTTGCTGCTCATCGAGCCACTCGTACTTCTGGTTCTTCTTTGTCAGACTCGTGAGTGGCTCGGCGATTGTGGCATAATTCGGAATGAACTTCCTATACCACGATGAAGTACCCAGGAATCGGCGCAGCTGCCTCAGATTCTGCGGCTGCGGAAAATTCTTGATTGGCTCAATCTTGGCCGGGTTCGGCCTCGTGCCGTCCCGGTTAACCAAGAAGCCCAAATATGCTACCTCTTGCTTGCAGAAAACACATTTTTCTGCGTTGAGAGTTAATCCAGCGGCGACGAGCCTTTCCAACACCATTTTCAAGCACTTCTTATGCTCCTCGAACGTTTCTGCGACTACGATGATGTCGTCGAGGTAGGCGTAGACGTAAGGCTCCAGCTCGGGTCCGAGCACTTGGTCAATGAGCCGCTGGAAGGTAGCCGGCACGTTCGTCAGTCTGTACGGCATCCGCCGGAACTGGAACAGGCCCAGCCCCGGCACCGTGAAAGCGGTGATGGCCCGCGCCTCCTCCGCTAACGGTATCTGATGATACGCGCTCTTGAGGTCAAGCGTGGAGATGAACTTCGCCTTCCTCAATTTCCGCAGAATATCTTGCATATTCGGCAGGGGGTAGGCGTCGGGTTCGGTGACTGCATTCACCTTCCGCAGGTCGTTGCAGAACCGTCGTGTGCCGTCGCTCTTCGGCGTCATCACGACGGGGCTCGACCAACCACTCTTGGAGGGCTCGATGATGCCTTGGTTCAGCATCTCGCAAACCTGGCTATGCATCTCCTCCTGCACCTTATCCGACACTGGATAATGGCGCTGCTTGATTGGTCGAGCGTTTCCTATGTGAATCTCATGCTCCACGCCTCTGACGCAACCTAGTCCTGGCGGGAGCTTGCCTAGGACCTCGTCCACCATGACCTTCAGCTCCTCTCGCTGAAGGTCTGTAGCGTCCTCGAGCCCAATTGCCGCTACCGAGCTAGGATCGGGGGTTAATCTGGCTACTTCCAGCTCGACATAGGCTTCCGTCTCCTTACAGAATAGCCTATCCGTATCCGGGTCTAGTACGGCCCTGAACGCTCGTACAAAATTGACCCCTAAGTAGCAGTCGGCATCTAAATTCGGCATTATGGCGACTCAGATATCGCGAGTGAGGCCAGCCACAGTGATGGGCAGCATCACGTGGCCTAGCAAGGGGCTGCTGCTTCCATCCGCTAACCTTATCCCTCTCTTCTCGGACGCTACAAAATCCCGGTCCAGCGCGGTGGCTAGTTGGAGCCCGACAGAGCACATCACCGTCGTGGATGCTCCCGGATCCGACAGCGCGCGGAGGTTAAACTCGCCGACCTCAATTCGCAGCCACCACCTTGTTTCTGCATCGGTCGGTTGCTTCGCCGAGGCCTCTCCTCGGTTCGCAACGGCGAGGGTGCCGCTGACTCTTTCGCGACAGGGCGGCTATCGCACGCGGCCAAACATCTTCGGCTTTTGGGACCTCTTCGGGGAGGGGGGCGGTAGTGATCCCCTCTACGCGCTCCCTTTCCCGTTTCCCGCGCAATTGGGGCAGTAGCGCGCTATATAGCCGACAAGGCCGCATGAGTAGCAACTCAGCGGCGGCCTTTTTGAGGGTTACCCTCGGGGCTTGCGGAGGGCACGGAGCCGTTTGGAGGGCTCGTCGCCTTCACCTCCTGTCTCTGTTCTGGGGGCCTCCTTGCCCCGCCACGCCCAGGTGGCTGGTTACCGCGCCCTCTGCGCGGTCCAGGGGGCGTATTTCGCCCGGAGCGCTCTCCTCCGGAGCTTCGCCGGTCGGAAAGACGTTCCCTCAGCACTCGCCGAAGCATTTCCTCCAAGCCCTCCAGCTTGGTGTCCTTCTCGGCCACCGCGGTAGCCACTTTGCCTTCCTTGGCATCGCCTTTAGGCTTTCGTGGCGCGTCGGTGTTTGCCGGCGGTTTATACCCCATTTCAGGCAGTAGCGCCGCTGTTGGCAGTGGGGGAGGTCGGAACGTCTTCGAATTCTCCAAAGTTTGCTCCGCGTCCACTGCCAACTCCAGTAGCTCCTCTACTGTGCTGAAGTCTGACCTGCGGACCATCGCCTGCAGCCGTAGGTTTCGGTGCAGCTGGTCCAGCTGTTGCTCCGAGCTGGGAGGCGGCGATATTTTCCTCACTATCGCGATGAGGCACGTGATATAGTCTCTCACGGCCTCGTCCGGCCCTTGGGTTCGGTTGTTCGCCTCTGCTATCAACCGCTGCTGGTACCTCTTCGTCGTCCCGTACCAGCGTTTCGCTGCAGTTACGAAATCTTGCCACGTGGCCCATTTCTCCTTCTCGTTGCGGTACCACGTGGCCACCGTGTCAGTGAACAGCTCTGACAGCGACGACAACACCACTTCTTCGGAGAGGTTTGCCAGGACTCGACAGTCCTCAAGCCTCGCTAGGAATACGTCGATACTCTGGCTCTTCGCACCAGAGAATCCAATTTGCCATTTCCTCACGATTTGGCCTATATCTCGCGAGTGGAACATACTCGACCTCGAGAAGTTCCCTGTCGCGCCTGGCGCGCCATATGTCGGCCAGCTCAAGCCTCTCGCCGAACTTCGGTGGTCACCCCCCACCCAGGCTGTGTTTACTCCTTGTAAACCAGTCTGACCATCACGCCGAGCTGGCGGTGGTGTCGATGGCGAACCGATCCACGCATCGTTGCCGTTGACGGTGTACGTGTCGTCGAATTGCACGTTGTGACCTTGCCTGGGTTCCGCAATGTGCGTGCTGGAAGCGGCGTGTCGCTGTTGGTTTAAAACTAGATTCTCCAGTGACCTGACTTTCGCTAGTAGTTCCGCTAATAGCGAGCCGACTTCCAGAGGAATGTAAAACTCGGAGCCGTCCTTTGCCAGGAGGCGAAGCATCTCTCCTGGCTGCGCTTGCTGTTCATCGCTGTTGTCGTCGTTTTCGTCGCTCTGATGTTGTAGGGGTTGTTGCGTGCGTTGCTCCTTGCGTTGTTGCGTGTCTTCAGTGTTCCTATTGCTAGCTGTAGCGTTTGGGTGTGGTGAGTGCTGGGTATTGGACACGGCCTCCGCCGTCGTCCTACGCAGTATCTCTAATATCTGCTCGCTTTTGAGTACTACGTCGAGGGGGTGTAGATCCCAACTGGACGTTTCGACGAAGGAGCCGTCGTCTTCTGCCAGGATTTTCCGCAAGAGGTTCTCTCTTAGTTCCATCCGCCGGGGAATTACATCTCCCGGCCCTTCCGGCTCCTCGAACTCTTGAGGCGCATAATTACCCAGCACCCACTGGCTTAGCCTGTGCATCCTCAGGAATGTAGAGTCTTGTCGCCTCAATTGCCACTCAGACAGGTGGCTGTCGATCTCCCTTGGAGAGACCGACCACACCCAATCCTCCACAGCTTCCTGGATGTTGTACGACATCGTTCGCTGGTTGTGTATGTGCAAGGGGATTCCTCTTCAACCCCGTAAATTTAAAATGCTTTCGCACGGCCAGTGGTATCCTTCACAAGGTACCTACTGGATTACCACTGGCTCAGGAAATAACGATCTTCCCAAATGATGGTTTGGTTTTCGGGGTAAACTCGCTTTTACCCGCCCGCTTGGAGGTTATGTCGCTTATTGCGTAATGCGCGAGCGATTCCGCGTTCAAAAATAAAATTTTAACTTTTCAACCGTTTGCGCATGCGCAACACCGAAACTACTGAAAACACCCACCTCCCCGTGAGATGGGCAATCGAAATCGCGATAGTCATTTTTCACTTTTTATTTTCGGTTTTGCGCATGCGCGGACCCCAAAATTATTATGCGCACGCTCTAAACTAATTCCCGCGTAAGCCTTTACGCGGGTTAACCGTTTAAATAAAAAAAAACGTTGAAATCCTCCAATTCACCAATCGGGTGTGAAATCCGTTACTTTACTCCCCGGCGTGCACGTGTGTTGACGCGCAAAGAGATAAAACGCTAAACCTATTTTAATCCCTAATATAATGAATAATTAATAAATAATTAATTGCTAATTAATATCTTTGCTGTCCCCACTATGTACTTCAACAAATGCTCGGCCTTCACAAGCAATGTTCCTCACTAAGTACGTGCAGGCCAGGTTATTTCCTCCAAGCCGGGTTATGAACCATCAGTTGGTTACCCTTGCACACACTATACAGTTTTATAATAATTAATTATCACCGCGATAATTAATTATTCGCAACGCGCGTCTCGACCTGTTTCGAAAATTAGCTAATTACTATAAAATTCGCCGTTCCCTAATCTAATATGCTGCAACACGTTAATGGGCGCCAGTTGCAACGGGGTGAATGTAAAAGAGGGTATTAATCCCTCTCTGGGATGCGCGAGGTAGTATACGGGCGTCTACTACGCCCGGAGCAGCGCGCCGTTGTGGACGGACCCGCAGGCCGGCCGGAGCGCGTTAGCGCAGGCTCCGAACAAGCGCGCCCGGCTTTTACTGTAGAAAGCTTAGGCCGCTTTCTACTAGAACCGGCGCTTCGCTCTGCCGCTGCTGCCAACCTCGGCGCACGAATCACCGGCGGCTAGCTGTGTACCAGCCTTGCCTATACTCGCCGGTGTTCCCGTATAACGCCGCTCAGGTTAACCTAAGCGACTTTAACTTACAATTTCCCCGTCGACGTTGCTCCTCTAGGAGGTGATGCCTCCAACTAGCTGCAGCTGCTGAAAAGGTAGAGGGCGGTATTCGGGGAGAGAGGGAACGGTTACTCGCAAAATCAAGGACTCGACACTAACGGAGTAAAAGTAAAATAAAGTAGGGTTTATTAACCGAAAGGATCGCGCTAAGGGGCGCGAAGCCCGAACATCAGCTACAAAATCTCACGCGCAGGCCGAGACTTACGCGGAGCCGGCCGGTCGCACGGCCGGCGTCACCACGCCGCGAGACGCCACAAAATGGCCGCCGCACACTCGTACACGAGGCCGCTCGCCTCTACGCAAGCGGCGTCGAATAGCCGCGAAACACTCACTCGCGAAGCCGCTCGCACGCAAAACCTACGCGGCAAGTATAAAGGAAGCGCAACACTTACTTTTGAGCTGGCCAGCTCATGCACGGAGATCCTCTCTCCCTCTCTCTCGCTCTCGCCTCCTCGCTTCGAGGCGCCGAGCCTCGTGGTCGCTCGAGCCTCGGCTGCCGCTGTCTCTCCCTCTCGTTCTCTCTCTTTCGCTCTCTTCTCCTGGCTGGCGGAGTGGCCGGGCTAGCGGAGTCAGCCGGCGTTGCGTTGCTGGCTGGCTGGTGGAGGCGCGGGGGCATGGGGCACTCCAGATTGGCGCGGCACTGGCGGGGCACGTGCGCACCTGTTGCGCGGAAGGATCAGACTGACGAAACAATGGCGGCGGCGTCGCTTCAGCGGCGCGTCGACGTCTTCTTCTTCTTCTTCTCGCTTCGCCTCTCGCGCGTCCCGCTTGGCGCGCGGCGAGTCGCTATACGTGCAAGCGCGCGTGATTCAAATCTCGCTGCGCTGTATACGCGACCACCTTTACTTCTATTCATGCGCCCGTTACAAAGTATCACGAAATTATTTCATAAAATGCATTGATAAATACAAGGTTGATATTCGTGATTATCATTGTACCCAATCCGGCTTGTCAGGAATTAATAGAATAAAACTAGTTGGACTAAATCTATGAGTTGTATTGAAATACTAGAAAAATGCCTTTTTCTCTGATTTAGTTTTGTCAAATTCACAGAATACGAGAAACAGCCCATAACCGTCGCCAAAGTTGACAATTCACGGTTAATTCCGATTTTACGAGAATTATACGTCATTAAATTTTTTATCGCTTTTTTCTAGTACTTAATCGATTATTTTAGTGCAGTACTATGCCCTCTATCTATTTCATCGATTTAGTTCCATAGGGGAAGTGATATGACAGGAGCATTACGAAATTATTTTATAAAATGAACCGATAAATGAAAGTTTGCGATTCGACATTATCATTGTACCCAATACTACTTGTCAATAATTAATAGAATGAAACTATTTACACTTAATCTATGAGTTTATTGAAATACTACAAATAGTATATTACGATACGTGGGCCGGAAATTGGATTTCCGGGCCGTGCGTGGTATGACGCCCGAGGCGAAGCCGAGGGCGTCATAACGCACGGCCAGGGCATCCAATTTCCGGTCCAAGTATTGTATACTATTTTTCTTACTCCCTGGCCGAAAGTACGTTCTGTAATTGTTAAATAATTGATAAAATTGCGTTGTCGTCTGCTAGCTGTGTTTGAGTGTTAGTTTTTCTTTCGGCCCGCTCGATAGTAGTGCCTCTGTCGGCCGCTTTGGGTAGCTCGGTCGATATTACCGACTGTTTTTTCTTTCGGCCCGGCGTAGAGAGCTGGTTTTTTGGGCGTCTGCTACTTTCGCTATTGTACAGATGGTCTGATGCCCGCCCGACATTTGCAAGACCAAGGCGAAGCCGAGGTTTTGCTGGTCGGGGCGGGCATCAGAAACACATTCATTAAAAAAAGACAACACCACTTTTTATTTCAATTAACTCTTTTTTCTCGTCACACGTGCACTTTCCTCTGTTTATTTCGTACGTGTCTAACCTTCACACCGCACAAACATATTTTTCTCGGACGCTCCCGTCCATACGTTTAAAAAACAATAACCACGATCAAACAAAACCACTTTTTATTTCAACTAACTTTTTTCTCGTCACCCGTGCACTTTCCTCTGTTTATTTCGTACGTGTCTAACCTTCACACCGCACAAACATCTTTCCTCGGGCATGCGCGCGGGCGCTGAAGTGCCGCGGGTCAGGAAATTTCGGCAGCCAATCAGAGCGCGCGGTTGGTCTAAAATAGGATGCGAAAGTTTCTCTTTCGGCCCGGAGATGCGGGCCGAAAGTACATACTTTCGGGTGGGCGAGTAAGAAAAAGGCCTTTTTTACTGGTTTAGTTTCGTCAAATACTCAAAATACGCGAAACACCCGAAAACCGTCGCCAAAGCCGATAATCGACGGGTTATTTCGATTTTACAAGAAATATACGCAATTTTGTATCGCTTTTTATAGTACATAAGCGATTATTTTACTGCAGTAACATCCCGTATATATCTCAGCGATTTTGTTCGGTAGGGGAAGTGATATGATAGGAAAATCAGGAAAATATTTCATAAAATGAATCGATAAATGCAATGTTGCTATTCGTGATTATCATTGTACCCAATACTGCATGTTAATAATTAATAGAATAAAACAAGTTGCACTAAATCTATGAGTTGTATTGAAATACTAGAAAAATGCCTTTTTCCCTGATTAATTTTCGTCAAATTGTCAAAATACGCGAAACGCCCCATAACCGTCGTCAAAGTTGACAATTGACTGTTAATTCCGATTTTACGAGAATAATACGTGATTAAACTTTTTATCGTTTTTTTCTAGTACTTAATCGATTATTTGAGTGCAGCAATATCCCCTGTATCTATTTCATCGATTTAGACCGGTAGGGGAAGTGATATGATAGGAGGACCACGAAATTATTTCATATAATGTATCGAAAAATGCTAGGTTGCTATTCGTGATTATTACTGTACAGAATACTGCTTGTCAAAAATTAATATAATAAAACTAGTTGCACTAAATCTAAGAGTTGTATTGAAATACTAGAAAAATGCCTTCTTCTCTGATTTAGTTTCGTCAAATACTCAGAATAGGAGAAACATCCCATAACCGTCAACAAAGTTGACAATTGACGGTTTATGTCGATTTTACGAGAATTATAAGTCATTAAATTTTAATCGCTTTTTTCTAGTACTTAATCGACTATTTTAGTGCAGTACTATCCCCTTTATCTATTTCATCGATTTACTTTGGTAGGGGAAGTGATATGATAGGAGCACCACGAAATTATTTCATAAAATGTATCGAAAAATGCTAGGTTGCTATTCGTGATAATTACTGTATCGAATACTGCTTGTCAATAATTAATATAATAAAAGTAGTTGCACTTAATCTATGAGTCGTATTGAGTCATTTTATGAAATAATTTCGTGATACTCCTATCATATCACTTCCCCTACCGAATTAAATCGATGAAATAGATAGAGGGGATAGTACTGCACCAAAATAATAGATTAAGTACTAGAAAAATGCGAAAAAAAATTTAATGCCGTATTATTCTCGTCAAATTGAAATAAACCGTCGATTGTCGACTTTGGCCACGAATTTCGGGTGTTTCCCGTATTTTCAGTATTTGACGTAACTAAATCAAAGAAAAAGGCCTTCTTCTAGTATTGCAATACCACTCATAGATTTAGTGCAACTAGTTTTATTATATGGGTCGTTCCTGTACTTTTTTTAAAAAGTGTGCGCGGTGAGGTCGTCGATTTTGTCGATGATTTTTTTTATGAAAGTACATATAAAAAAATAGCTTGTGCAAAATTTCAGCCCCTTATCTCATTTCTAATTCCTGCTGGAATTTTTTTAAACCCTGATTTTGACCTGTTTTTAGCCAGTTTTCAAAAAATTCTAAAAGGCTGAAATTTTAACAAAATGAGATCGGTGAGGTCTCATTTTTTTGTCTTTCGTCAAATTTTAAGAAAAGAAATACACTGATATGAAATGATGGTTTAGGTTTTATTGGTGATCTGTGATATGGCCATTGCATTTCATCATTTTTAGATCATCTTTAAACCTCTATATCTCGTAACTGGTTCCACATTTTTGAGTTCACTAGGTCTCATTTTTTTTGTCTCAACGAGACCTTTAATTTCTTTTTTTGAGGACCTAAATTGATTGAATAGACTTCAAGATACAGCCTTTTGAAGTTGACGTTTTTATCAAAAATCGCGAAAATCAACCGTGTTCATGGTCACAGTGTCAACCGAATTTTAATTAAAAATCATTAACAAAAGTATTTTTCATTAGAATATGATGTTATCTAACTATACTCTTTTCCTATCATAGGAAAAAGTCAAAAAATAATTTTTTGTCGAGCATTATAATATCTAATTTTTCGATACCTAAAATAATCAAAAATGGCTCTCTACTGACATGAATTCTACCATCTTATAATTATTTTTGACACGTATACGTAACATAGATACAAAGGTGGTTCCTAGACCTTTAAAATCCGTACTCGCTGATTTTTCTAGGACCACTAGAGCCAAAGTTATAGCCGTTTTTATAAAAAAATATTTTTCAAGTGGTAAAATTAGAGCTTGTGAAATATAGGAAAAGTTTTATTTACAAGATCAACCATAAGTTTGGCATAATTGTCCTAAAAAAGTGCTGAGGCTGCATATTTTGAAGATCTTAGGCCGTGTCTACACTATGCGAGAAGCACGTGCGATCAGCCCAAGCGATGCGAGCAAGCCATGCGCGCATGCGACGCGAGCAAGCGATAGTAATGGCTTTAGGTTGATTAAATTACCTATGCAGACTTTATAGATAATTAAAGTTGAAAATAAGAATTTAAGTAAAATTTTTTTTGTAATATTCATTTTATTTTAACTATTTTATAATCATTATCAAACGAAGTAAGTTTTGCTTTTAATGTTGAATCATCAATGGGTATAAAGCAGTGATATTTTCTTGTATTCTGTATAGTTCGGGTCAATTTAAAACGGCATTCTAGTACTTTACGCCTTTTCTCAATTGTTTCTTGACTCACCCAAATAGATCTAAAAACCAAATATTCTATATTTTTATAACACATAATGATTTATTATTCAAATACATAATCAAATAATATAGTCAAAAAATCTAAATTATATTATTTGTACCTTATTCCATCAATATTTTCACTAACGTAATCATACATGTCTTTTGGATTTAAAATTGGTTTTTCTGATGCTCTTTGTAAGGATGCCCTGCGTACTGTTCGTTTGACCACTGCTCCACATCCATCACACGGACTTTTCCCATGGCTAGTAGAAAAAAAGTTGTGCGACTTAACTTTTAAGCCAAAATCCTCCTCATGATGGCAGATATTAATGAAATTGTTCCTACAGTAAATAAATACTATCTTGAAGGTAAAAATTATAAAAAATAAAATAAATCTGTTTAATATTGTGTACATAATAATACAAATTATTTGAACTTGCATCGTAGAAGTTGTTGCTTTTTTAAACTTGATATACAGAAAAAATAAAGAACTGTTTTAGTAATTTTATCTTTAAAGCTGTTTTCTACATAATGTAAAATTTTAACTCGGGTGTAACCTGCAGGTCCAGGATCTTTATGGATTTTGATGTTCTGGGTCTCAAAATAGTTTTTCACACAAATTAATTATACTTTCAGAATATTACTTTGACATATTCTTAATAATTAAAATTAAATTTTTTCAGGTCATTTAATGAACAAAAATCTAAAGGTGTCTATTTTGTTCATATAATACGTATTAATATACTACAATAAAAGTACTCTTACTTGTTTTTGTATTGGCTAGGTGCTCCATCTGACATATAATGTACATTCTCAATAAACGGAAAATCTCGTTTTAGAAGTGCAATGAGTTGCCCTTGAAAAGTGTTAACTGCACAAGCATCATGTTTTAAACAATCACTAATAACATATACAGATAAGGACTGTAATTTGTCGTTATTGTCTTCTTTATAATACACTACAAACGGGTGTACAGTTGCTTGTGTATTATTAAAATAAAATGCTTCCTTACTGAAAAATCTCAGGTGACTTCTCAGGTGAAATCTCAGGTGAGATCTCATGTAAAATCTCACGCCAAAATCTCATGTGACTATTAGAAAATAATTACTTAAGATGAGATCTCAGGTGAGATCTCATTCAGTTAAAAAGAGTTACAATAGTTATTTTCGATACAAGTGCGTGTGCAAAATCAAGCTTTGCTCATGGAGTGTTAAAAAATTGTTTTACACAAAATCTCAGGTGAGATCTCATCCAGATAATATTGTAGCGAAGAAATAAAATTACCTGAAATTTCATTCAGATAATATTGTTGCAAAAATAAATTGTCTGATAAGATCTCAGGTGAGATCTCATCTAACAAATAGCTTTTTTCAACACATGCATGAAAAAGGCCCTTTTTCTGCATAGACAAGTGAATCGGAAATGAAATACTTTTTCGCCATACCCTGGCCGAAAGTACCACTTTCTCTTCCGGCTCAAAAACGCGAATGTGGTATTTTCGGTCCGAGTATGGGATACCCCATACTAAGAAATCTCAGGTGAGACCTCAGGTGAGAACTCAGGTGAGATCTCAGGTGAGATCTCATGTCAAAATCTCATGTGACCCATGTCAAAATTTTTTGGTGAGAACTCAGGTGAGATTCTTACCTGAGTTTCCACCAAAAATTTAATTTTCCTTTTTCATGAGATTTTGTATGTCTTATGAAAACTTTCCATAAAACTCAGTTGAGAATCTCACGTGAGTTCTCACGAAAATATTTATTTTTATTTTCTGCCACAAAATTTTTTAACGAAAATAAATGGTATTTAACATTCAGACTATAAATTCAGATGAGAACTTATGTGAGAATCTCAGATGAGTTTTCACTAAAAATTGAATTTCTTCTACAAGATTTTGCATGTCATGAAAATGTTTTGCCCTATTGAAAATTTATGGCGAAAATTCAGCTGAGAATCTCACCTGAGTTCTCATGTAAAATTTAATTCTTTAATTTATTTTCACTATGTATTTATAATTAGAAAATTGGTCAACCCATATCTCGTGTTTGTCACCCCCGCCTTCGGCTTGTGTGGTAATTTAGACGAGATATTGCCTGCCCAAGTTTTTTCCTCCCTAGTTGCGTAATATAGTATTTTTGCCTAACGGACCGAAAGTACCACTTTCGCTCCCGGCAGCCGATCGTGAAGGTTGTATTTTCTGCTTCGCCAGGTAAGAAAATCGTATACACAACATTTATAATCAAATTAAAGAGAGAGAGAGAGAGAGAGAGAGAGAGAGAGAGAGAGAGAAAAAAGGTGCCGAGCTTACAGGACGAAAGCGCGCGACGAAAATCCAGTCGAAGCCCAGGGAGCGACGAGAGTACCCACTCCGTCGGCGACAGCGGGATGACCGGCACGACCTGGCAGCCGGCGAGCCGCCAATTGCCTTCACTAAGGACCAACTCGGTAGCGGACTCGTAATTTCCCGCATTAGAGCAGCGCTGCACAGAACGGGAATACCGGTGATTTCAATATCTGAAAAAGACGAATTGAAAAATCACAAAGTATTTGTCCGAAAATCACACTGCTTTTGAACACGTATAGTTTTATCATGTAAAAACGATGAAAGTAAAAGGTGAAAAAAGTAGAATGATTAGAAGGTTAAGTTCATGTACTTATTTTTAAGTAAGAAGAAAAACTTATCTGAAATGATGCCAGTGACTCCGCAAATCAGCAATGTTAACATTTTTAATGAAGACGATTTTTATTAATTCAGCAGATTCTTTCATACTAATGAACTCCACTATTTAACAACGAGAAAGTTTTATTGTAAACAAACATCAAGATTCTATATCTATAGAAAGACTATCAATCAATAGTCGTTGTTATGGTAACGAACGCGTATATTGCTGAGCAGTTTCAAATGACAACATTATTTGTTTGACTGTATTTTCGATCTAGTTGTAATTTTTACACTTTAACTCCACCATTATAGCAGCCAAAGTCAATAACATGGGTAGTGCAACAAAGATTCAAGATTTCTGGAGCCGCAGACATCCTTTTCAGATAAGTCTCTCTTCTTAAGTACTTAAAAATACGTACATGAAACTTAACCTTCTAACCATTCTACTTTTTTTACCTTTTACTCTCATCGTTTTCACATGATAAAAACTATACGTACTCAAAAGCAGTTGAAATAACATGATTTTCCGACAAATACTTTGTGATTTTTCAATTCTTCTTTTTCAGATATTGAAATAACCGGTATTTCCGATCTATGCAGCTCTGCTCTGAGGCGGAGAATTACGAGTCCGCTGCCGAGTTGGTCCTTGGTAAAGGCGATTGGAGGCTCGCCGGCTGCCAGGTCGCGTCGGTCATTCCGCTGTCGCCGACGGAGTGAGTACTCTCGTCGCCCCCTGGGTGATAACACTCGTCTTCGCTTTCATCCTGTAAGCTCGGTGCCTCGGCTCTCTCTCTCTCTCTCTCTCTCTCTTTCTCCCTCTTTCTCTCTTTGATTTGATTATAAACGTTGCGTATACGATTTTTTTAAAATATAAACTTTTAGTCAAGTTCAAATAATACAAGTTCCTAAAACTCAGGTGAGATTCTCATCTAAGATCTTATCTTAATTTTGAATATTGATGTTACATACAATTTATTTCTAATTATTAAAACTTAGTGGAAATAAATTAAAGAATTAAATTTTACATGAGAACTCAGGTGAGATTCTCAGCTGCGTTTTCGCCATAAATTTTCAATAGGGCAGAACATTTTCATGACATGCAAAATCTCGTAGAAGAAACTACATTTTCAGTAAAAACTCAGCTGAGATTCTCACATAAGTTCTCATCTGAATTTATAGTCTGAATGTTAAATAGAATTTATTTTCGTTAACAAAATTTTGTGGCAGAAAATAAAAAAAAATAAATATTTTCGTGAGAACTCACGTGAGATTCTCAACTGAGTTTTAAGGAAAGTTATCATAACACACATACAAAATGTCATGAAAAAGAGAAATTAAATTGTTGGTGAAAACTCAGGTGAGATTCTTACCTGAGATCTCATCTTAATTTTGAATATTGATGTTACATACAATTTCTTTTCTAATTATAAAAACTTAGTAAAACAAATTAAAGAATTAAATTTTACATGAGAACTCAGGGCAGATTCTCAGCTGAGTTTTCGCCATAAATTTTCATTAGGGCATATAACATTTTCATAACGTGCAAAATCTCGTAGAAGAAATTCAATTTTTAGTGAAAACTCCGCTGAGATTCTCACATAAGTTCTCATCTGAATTTATAGTCTGAATGTTAAATACCATTTATTTTCGTTGCAAAATTTTGTGGCAAAAATAAAATTAAATATTTTCATGAAAACTCACGTGAGATTCCCAACTGAGCTGTATGGAATGTTTTCATAAGACACATACAAAATCTCATGAAAAAGAAAAATTAAATTTTTGGTGAAAACTCAGGTGAGATTCTCACCTGAATTCTCACTAAAAAATCTTGGTATTGGTCACATTAGATATTGACATGAGATCTCACCTGAGATTTTTTAGTAGGGAAACGCGAAGGTAGTATTTTCGGTCCGGGTATGACGAAAAATAGTATACGCTCCACTCTTTGGCTCGGGTGTCAATTTACACGACCTGTGGACTGTCCAATTTTACTCCCGTGGAGCGTACACTATTTTTCGTCATACCTGGACCGAAAATACCACATTCGCGTTTTTGAGCCGGGAGCGAAAGTGGTACTTTCGGCCAGGGTATGGCGAAAAAGTACTTCATTTCCGAGTCACTTGTCTACGCAGAAAAAGGGCGTTTCCATGCATGTGTCGAAAAAAGCTATTTATTAGATGAGATCTCACCTGAGATCTTATCAAACAATTTATTTTTGCAGCAATATTATCTGAATGAAATTTCAGGTAATTTTATTTCTTCGCTACAACATTATCTGGATGAGATCTCACCTGAGATTTTGTGTAAAATAATTTTTTAACACTCAATAAGCAAAGCTTGATTTCGCACACGCACTTGTATCGAAAATAACTATTGTAACTCTTTTTAACTGAATGAGATCTCACCTGAGATCTCAACTAAAGTAATTTTTTTCTAATAGTCACATGAGATTTTGGCGTGAGATTTCACATGAGATCTCACCTGAGATTTCACCTAAGAAGTCACCTGAGATTTTTCAGTAGGGTTGGATCGAGTCTTGACAAACAAATAAGAAATTTTCAGCAAAATCTTGAAGTATAATACATGTATCTGGAGTAATAATGGTTTTGCAATGTTTTAAATAACATTTTTGCATTTCAGTCACATAATGATGCTTTGTTAACTCCCATAAGTCATTGGCTAAATTTATAATAAAATTTCTTGTAGGTTCTTTTACCATAATAAGACTGTCTCTATTATTAGATTGTGATTCAGCATTATTTACCCAATTATGATATTCAATCTCTGAAACATCTTCGCATGAGCTTGATTCCAATATTTTCAGAATTTCTGCTTTACCAGGACAGTTTTCACAAAGATGTAGCATACAATCGCTCCAATCTGTTGAACAAACACAATCATTTAAAATTACTCGCTAGGCTAAATTTTTGTTGATGGCAGACAATTTTAATTTGACATTTTGGTGTATAGGACATACACAAATTGTATGTGTACCAGGTGCTCTAGCACTAATACATTCTTTTGGCCTTAAAGAAGCAAATATACTGAAACCTGGTTTGCGCTGATCTTTAAAATGCTTGTTAGAATATGAGTACATTTATATAAGTGAGATGGAAGATGCACGCGCAGCGCCATCACGCGGTTAAGAGCAAGCGAGCTAGCGAGAGCGAGCGGGAGCGCTCACTCGTCCGTCATCCTTCGCAGAGAGCGGTTGTAGAAAGAGAGAGCTGTACCAAAGAGAAGTCGGGAGTTAATAAAGTAAGTTATTGTTCTTATTAGCCGGTGTGTGCTTATTGAAGAAGCCCTGTGTCCCATCTCCATACCTCAAATATTAACATGGTAGCAGTGTTCGTGGTTCTTTGATCCTGACTCAATACAAACCTCGGTGAGTATTGTGGCAGCTTGCCGCAAGAACAAAGAAAAACACATGAGCGTAAAGACAGAGCCTCGGGAAGTAAAAAGTGAAAAGTCAAGTGAAACTGAAAGTGAAGAAGAGTTTTACGATACAGAAATTAAAGAAGAGAAAAAGGAAGTTCCTGTTGAAAGCGAGATAGCATCGGAAAACAAAGGATTTACGTTACAAGTATTTGATGGGACACATTATGATAAATGGAAGTACAAATTGAAATTATTCTTGGAATTTAAAGAGTGCAGTGAAGTTATAGAAAATGATGCAAGACCGACAACGATAACAGAAGTGGAGTGGAAGAAAAAAGAGATAAAAGCAAAAAATTATATAGTGAACAGTATGACGAATACACAATTAGAATTAATTATTTCAGAAGAAACTGCAAAGAAAATGGTTGCTAAATTGGATGAACATTATTTGGTGAAAAGCAGTGCTGTGAAACTACTGTGTAAAAGAAAATTACTTGATTTGAAAATGAATGAAAGTGAGAACCCGCCAGACTTCTATAATAACTTTGAAAAATTAGTGAACGAGTTAAAAAATGCAGGAGAAAACGTGACAAAAGAAGATAAATTGAATTACTTCTTATTAACGCTACCAGAAAGTATATCGCACATGGTTGATATTGTGGACGCATTACCAGAAAAGGACAAAACAGTGGAATTTGTGAAGTCAAAACTAGAATTTGAATTTAAGAAGAAACATGGTGAAAGTGAAAATTCAAGATCAAACGCGTTCACGTTTGAAAAGAACAAACACCAGGACAAAAGGACATGTTATGTATGTGGTGGTGTAGGACACATACAATACGATTGCCCGACGAAAAACAATTCCGGGAATCACACGCCACAGCAAGGAGGCGGCAGAGGAAGCCGCGCGCCACGGAGCGGTGGGGGAACCGGCAGAGGCTACTCGCAACAGCGAGGAGGCGCGAGCGGCCGAGGAGCCAGCCAGCAGCGAGGAACGAGTTCCAACCGGCGTGGAAGAAGCGGCTACCGACAACGCGGCCGAGGCGCGAGAACCGGCGACGACGGCAGCCAAGCTGAGCGAGGCGCGGAGAAGAGCGATGCATTTAGCGCGTCAGTAGAGGTTAGGTCCGCGAATACAGTATACGGTAATGTGAATGATGGTAAAATAGAGTGGATTTTGGACAGTGGCTGTACTGATCACGTTATTAATAATGACAGGTATTATTATGATTCGATTGTATTAAAAGAGCCAATAGATGTTAAAGTAGGAGATGGTAGGATTTTAAAGGCGACTAAAATAGGACGAGTTAAAGGGAAATTTAAAGTATTTAATGATTTAATTGACTTTAATATTGAAAATGTTTTCTATGTAAAAGAGATGGATAGAAATTTAATGAGTTTTGCAAAAGTAACTGATAAAAATAAAATTGTCTCAATTGGAAATAGCTCAAAGATTTATAATGGAAATAACTTAGTTGGAATAGCTTGGAAAAGTAATAGAGTTTATAAAATAACAGGTTATATAGATCAAAGTAGTGAAACGAATATGTCAATAAGAAATGAAAAAGTGACTATGAAAGAAAGATGGCATAGAACTCTCGGGCATGTTAATTTTAATTATTTGAATACTATGTGTAGAAATCATGCATTGGAAGGTTTACCTAGTGAAATAGAATCTGACTATTTTAAGTGTGCTACATGTATTAAGAATAAAATGCATAATATTCCTTTTGATAATAATAGGAAAAGAGCCAAGAAAATTTTAGAAATAGTGCATACAGATCTAAATGGGCCACATTCAGAAGGTTATAAAGGGGAAAAATATTTTCTTACGTTTATTGACGAATTTAGTAAACTAGCTAAAGTTTATCCGATAAAGTCAAAAAGTGAGGTATATGATAAATTTGAGGAGTATATAAATTTAGTTGAGAATAAGACAGGAAAGAAAATTAAGAAACTAAGATGTGATAATGGAACTGAGTATTTGAATAAAGATATGTATAGACTATTTAGAAATAAAGGAATTGAGGTAGAAGCATGTTCACCGTATGTACATGAGTTAAACGGTACCGCTGAAAGGTACAATAGGACAATTATGGATAGTGCTAGGTGCTTGTTAGCAGAATCTAAATTAGAAAAAAGGTACTGGCCAGAAGTAGATTGTGCTGTGGCATATCTTCAGAATAGAACAATTGCAAACACATTAGTAAAAAACAAATCTCCTTATGAGATATTTTTTAACGAAAAGCCAGATGCAAAATATTTAAAATTATATGGTAGTAAAGTATTTGTCAGAGTACCTGAAAGCAAAAGAAATTCGAAATGGGATAGAAAAACGGATTTAGGAACGTTGATAGGTTATGATGTAAGGGGGTATAGAGTTTTGATAGGAAATAGAGTTATTGTAGCTAGACACGTTGATATTATAGAAGAAAATGTAAAATGCATTGGATTTGATGATATTGATGAAGGAATTGAAAATAAAATTGACTTAATCCTTCCGCCTACTTCGACTCTCGAGTCAAGTAGGGGAAGTAAAACTAATTCGCAAACACAAGCTATAAATGAAAATGAAAACTCTAATCAAGGGTTTAATGAAAATTTAGAAAATGTTGAAAATGAAGTTAAAGAAGTACCTGATTTAAGAAGGTCACAAAGAGCGATTAAAAAGCCTAATAGATTTGATGATAATTATGTATATCACGGTTGTATTTATGTAAGTTATTGCAGTGCAGATAGTTTTGAAAATTTTGATAAAGCTATTAAATGTGATGAGTCTCGTTTTTGGGTAGATGATAGGAATAAAAGGATGAATAGTTTAAAGAAAAATAAAAACTTAGGAATTAGTTGAGAAACCAAAGAATGAAAAGGTATTAGATTTAAAGTGGATTTATACTAAGAAAGCTGAAAATGTGTATGTTAAATAAAGCATTGTATGGTTTACGCGAGAGTCCAAGAGATTAGTATGAGTGTCTCGATAGTTATTTAAGATTATTAGGATTTGAAAGAAGTGAACATGATAATTATTTGTATACGTTTAGAGTAAGAAATGAGATTATTTACTTAATTATATTTGTAGACGACATTTTGATTTGTTGTAAAAGAAGAGAAAACTTGAATTTTATGAAAAGTATATCAATAGAAAAAAATTTTAAATTAATAAGACATTGTAAGAGTGAGATTCGAAAATTTGCTAGAACCATTGAATTTAATGTAAAGAATATTGTAATTGTGAGAAATATAAATGTAAGGAGGCGTGTTAGAATATGAGTACATTTATATAAGTGAGATGGAAGATGCACGCGCAGCGCCATCACGCGGTTAAGAGCAAGCGAGCTAGCGAGAGCGAGCGGGAGCGCTCACTCGTCCGTCATTCTCCGCAGAGAGCGGTTGTAGAGAGAGAGAGAGCTGTACCAAAGAGAAGTCGGGAGTTAATAAAGTAAGTTATTGGTCTTGTTAGCCGGTGTGTGCTTATTGAAGAAGCCCTGTGTCCCATCTCCATACCTCGAATATTAACAGTTACAGATTCTCTAACTTCATTAGAATGAATGCTGTACACTTTACGCTTAATAGTTCCTAAGACACCTGGAAAAATATATTTTGAAATTAATTTCAAATAGTGTATACTTAATCACAAAATAAAATCATAATAACAATATTATTTTTTTTAATTTAACGATTATCAAGACGATCAAATTTAGCTCAATGTTTATTCTATTTTAATTACTATGACTTGTTATATTGGAAGAAAAGAAATAGTTTAGAATTAATTTATTTTTTTTATTCTTTTTTTATATTAATTTTAATAGTTCTTTTAAAATCCAATAATTACTTTATTATTTTTTATCTAATAATGAATAACGAAGGGTGGTACCCCATGTAAAGATAGGCAAAATGCCACTATTAATGAAAGCGAAAAATGACAGTGATTTCATAGAAGTATACTAAAAAAAGAATTTTCTACGATTTTTCCGGGGACCTATCTCCCCTCCTTATACCAGTAAGGCCTAAAAATCGCATTTTTTGGAAATTATTTTTTTCTCCCGTTCCTCAATGTTAAAAATTAAAAAAAAAATATGAGATTACAGCTTTAAACAGAGAGAACATTGAGATTTCTCAAATATAGATTCTTTCTAATTAAATCGGATTTCATTTAAATGTTTAAATTGCAATTCATGTATTATTTTACTTAATCCGTAAACAATACTTAAGCAATATGTAAGGAATACGTAAGTAATACATAAATAATAATACTTAACTAATAATACATGAGTAATATAAATAAATAATTATCAGGATTTTAAATTAAATATTTTATAGGGGTACCCTTTATCATTATAGTGGCTTGAACAAAAATTACATAGATTTTAATAAATTAAACTAAAATTTTCTATTAATAATTCTCAAGTGTAATATAATATATGTAATCTAATGTATAAAGGATTATCGATTCTATATGTTTACACTATGTCTATAATCAAGATATTAAGAATTTATTACAACCCATTTTTTAACTTACCTACAGTAATTTTAAGTTCTTTTGCTTTATTAAACATATAACGTGAACATTGGAAATAATGTTTTGCTTGTTCAAATTTCCAATGATTTGGAAGTAATGTCAATAACGATATTTTTTACCAAAATTAGTTTCTTCATTATAACACTTAATTATGTTTCCAATCATTCCGTAAAATGACATACTATCCTCTTGTAGCTGTTTAAGATTGCATTGAGTTGGCAAATTAAGATTCAATGTTTTATTAACTGTTGTACAAAATTTCGTATTCATTGATTCTAAAACACTGTATGTTTTATTTTCCAAGCGATAATCACTAAGTTTCTCTCGTTTAAGAGGAGGTTCATCAAATCCATCGAGCATTTTATTTAAACGTTGAAATCCTTGGCTCAATAATATATCTTCTGAACTTTCTGATGTACACACTTGGCTACTTGAAGAAACTTGACTACTTGAAGAAAGCTGCTCATTATTATTTACGTTTAAACCATCATTCCCAGTGTTTTCATCTTTTTCTGCATTTTTTGTTATTATTGATGTAATTTTGAACTCACAGTTTTTACAGTACTTATTACCTGGATCTAAATTTATATTACAAATGTTACGAAATTTATCACATTTATCAGCACTAATCATTACTAAATTATTCTCAATGGATTTTTAATGATTATTAAAACAATTGCAACACTTCCTTTGTCTACTTGTATATCGAGTATCATATTTATGAAGATGATGGTCGCAAATAAATTTATTTTCTACATTAATATCAAAATTTTTAATCCTAAATGATAAATACAGCTTTAATTCATTACTAAGATTACTAATTAGATTAAGAGATTTATTTTTTGTGTAATGCTCTAAATGACATTTATCATCCTCATGCAATTCACCAATATAGCACATCATTTTCTTTCAATTCCTGAGAAGATAACACTTACAAAACACAATTGTACAATTTATAAAACTCAACCGAACCAATACTGATATACTTGGTAATAGTTCTGCTCAACTACCTTCACAATTCTACTTAGAAATATTCATTTCATTTTTTATTGTAACTTGTACTCATTGTTTAAGGACATTCCGTGCCGTGTGTCGTGTAACAGATGACGGGTGTCTCGCACAGAAAAATGGATGTCTGTCATCTATTAACTTACGTCAACACAGGTTAAATGAAACTATCTATGTATGTTTCATTTAACCTGAGCTTATACGTATGACGCACGTAAAACTATAGAAAACCTGCATTTAAGACCATGTCTATACTAGGTATGCGAGAAGCGCAACCGGTGCGCGCATGCAACAAGCCATACGTTTTGCACAAAGTACTTGAAATACTTAAAATGATAAATAATATCGTTGTATACGATTGAACGTAAACGTGAGTTTATATTATTAGGGTTTGTCAGCGAGAAGAAATAAACGGAAAAATTAGACTTCAAGAGTCTATGCAACTAACTCTACTCGAAAGTGAAAGTTGATTGCAGAAAAAGGTATGAACGCTTATGTGTACGAGTAAACAGGCAATAAGGCATTGTATAGGTAAAACGGAAAGTGGTAAGGTAAAAGGAATGTGCATAAAGCACGTAGCGACTAGGCGCCGCAGGACTCTATTTAAGCCCGCTGGGTGATGTTTTTCATAGTGGGAGCGCATCGGACGCTTGCCATCTAGCGGGCACTTTGGATACTTCAATCCCGAACAATCGTAGTAGATCAGTTAGTAGATCTATATTTAGCGATAAATAATATCGTCAATAATATCGTAGTGAAATGATATTATTTATCATTTTAAGTATTTTAAATATTTTGTCCAACACGCATTGCTTGCTCGCATCGTTTGGGCTGATCGCACGTGCTTCTCGCATAGTGTAGACACGGCCTAAGATCTTCAAAATATGCAGCCTCAGCACTTTTTTTAGGACAATTATGCCAAACTTATGGTTGATCTTGTAAATAAAACTTTTCCTATATTTCACAAGCTCTAATTTTACCACTTGAAAAATATTTTTTTATAAAAACGGCTATAACTTTGGCTCTAGTGGTCCTAGAAAAATCAGCAACTACGGATTTTAAAGGTCTAGGAACCACCTTTGTATCTATGTTACGTATACGTATCAAAAATAATTATAAGATGGTAGAATTCATGTCAGTAGAGAGCCATTTTTGATTATTTTAGGTATCGAAAAATTAGATATTATAATGCTCGACAAAAAATTATTTTTTGACTTTTTCCTATGATAGGAAAAGAGTATAGTTAGATAACATCATATTCTAATGAAAAATACTTTTGTTAATGATTTTTAATTAAAATTCGGTTGACACTGTGACCATGAACACGGTTGATTTTCGCGATTTTTGATAAAAACGTCAACTTCAAAAGGCTGTATCTTGAAGTCTATTCAATCAATTTAGGTCCTCAAAAAAAGAAATTAAAGGTCTCGTTGAGACAAAAAAAATGAGACCTAGTGAACTCAAAAATGTGGAACCAGTTACGAGATATAGAGGTTTAAAGATGATCTAAAAATGATGAAATGCAATGGCCATATCACAGATCACCAATAAAACTTAAATCATCATTTCATATCAGTGTATTTTTTTTCTTAAAATTTGAAGAAAGACAAAAAAAATGAGACCTCGCCGACCTCATTTTGTTAAAATTTCAGCATTTTAGAATTTTTTGAAAACTGGCTAAAAACAGGTCAAAATCAGGGTTTAAAAAAATTTCAGCAGGAATTAGGAATGAGATAAGGGGCTGAAATTTTGCACAAGCTATTTCTTTTATATGTACTTTCATAAAAAAAAATCGTCGACAAAATCGACGACCCCCCCGCGCACACTTTTTAAAGAAAGTACAGGAACGACCCATATTAATTATTGACAAGCAGTATTGGGTACAGTAATAATCACGAATAGCAAACTTGCGCTTATCAATTCATTTAATGAAATAATTTCGTGATGCTCCTATCATATCACTCCCCCGACCGACAAAAATCGATGAAATAGATACAGGGGATAGTACTGCACTAAAATAATCGGTTAAGTACTAGAAGAAAGCGATACAAAATTAAATGAAGTGTAATTCTCGTAAAATCGAAATAAACCGTTGATTGTCGACTTTGGCGACGGTTTTGGGATGTTTCTCGTAATCTGAGATAAAATACGGGAAACACCGGAAAACCGTAGCCAAAGTCGACAATCAACGTGTTATTTCGATTTAACGAGAATTATACGTGATTAAATTTTTTATCGCTTTTTTCTAGTACCCAATCGATTATTTTAGTGCAGTAATATAACCTGTATCTATTTCATCGATTTAGATCGGTAGGGGAATTGATATGATAGAAGTATCACGAAATTATTTCATAAAATGCATTGATAAATACAAGGTTGATATTCGTGATTATCATTGTACCCAATACGGCTTGTCAAGAATTAATAGAATAAAACAACTAGTTGGACTAAATCTATGAGTTGTATTCAAATACTAGAAAAATGCCTTTTTCTCTGATTTACTTTCGTCAAATTTACAGAATACGAGAAACATCCCATAACCGTCGCCAAAGTTGACAATTTACGGTTAATTCCGATTTTACGAGAATTACACTTCATTAAATTTTTATCGCTTTCTTCTAGTACTTAATCGATTATTTTAGTGCAGCACTATCCCCTTCATTTATTTCATCGATTTAGTGATATGATTGGAGCATCACGAAATTATTTGAAAGGTGGCTATTCGTGATTATCATTGTACACAATACTGCTTGTCAATAATTAATAGAATAAAACTAGTTGCACTTAATCTATGAGTTGTATTGAAATACTAGAAAAAGGCCTTTTTCACTGATTTAGTTTCGGCAAATACTTAAAATACGAGAATCACCCGAAATTCGTTGCCGAATTCGACAATCCACGGTTTATTTCGATTTTACGAGAATTATACGTCATTAAATTTATTATTCTCAATTGAAAGTTTTATGTTCTGCATGTCAAATGATCCATCACGCTTATAAGGATATGAAATAATGGCTGAATGTCGCTGTAAACCGGTTTAGAAAAAAAAAAAAAGAAATCTTATAAATCAATTTAAGAAGGTTTATGTTCTGCATGTCAAATCATCCATCACGCTGATAAGGATATGAAATAATGGCTGAATGTCGCTGTCAACCGGTTTCGAAAAAAAAAAAACAGAAATCTTATAAATAAATTTAAGAAGTTTTATGTTGTGCATGTCAAATCATCCGCCACGCTGATAAGCATATGAAGTAATGGCTCAATGTCGCTCTAATCCGGTTTGTAGCGTATTTTCACTTTGCTTATGTCGAAATAAATTTTCCCATATTTTTATATATTTAATTCCTTTATTGGACTGATGAAATACCAAGATTTAGGTAGTACATGTCATCTCCGCCGTGAGGCTGCTTAAGATATTAAGCCATGTCAAAAAGTCGTTCTAATCCGGTTTATAGTTTCTCATGTTTCTCAATTGAAGGCTTTATGTTGTGCATGTCAAATCATCCGTCACGCTGATAAGGATATGAAATAATGCCTGAATGTCGCTGTAAACCGGTTTAGAAAAAAAAAAAAGAAATCTTATAAATAAATTTAAGAATGTTTATGTTGTGCATATCAAATAATCCGTCTTATGAATTAATTTTGGTGTGGGCTTTTAATTGTTTTTTCTGGGACGTCCCAGAATTTTCTCTTATGGATAGGGTATTTCTAGGACTTCCCAGAAATAACAGGAGTAGTATACATTCTACTATGGAGAGACGGTAAGTCATCGTGCTCTGCCCGGGTTATCTTATCTTTGTTTACATAAACAGTAATTAAGATATCTTAATAGCCTGTTGTTATGGTTTATTTACATAAACAAGCAATAAAGAAGCAATTAAGATATCATAATAGCTGTAAATATAAGCAGAGAGGTCCCGTACGGGAATCAGTGACACATTTTCGTCTCTCTCCATAGTAGAATGGTGTTCTCGGGAGGCAGTGATGCTGCCCCTCTTATTATTGGTGTTCAACAATATAGTAATTAATGTGTCTTTATTGATTGTTTACATAAACAAGCAATTAAGATATCTTAATTACATGAACAAACATAAAAATGTTTTTACAAAACAATTAATAAAACACCGATTAAGATATTTAAATTAATGTTGCTAAACAATAGATAAGAGATTTTTCCGTATCGGGATCGATGGCGTCGCGAGCCTAAGCCATAGTAGAAAGTATACTGATTTATAAATTTAATTAATCAATATTCTTATTGTTTAAACATAATAAACAATAAAAACATCAATTAAGATAAATGAAATATGTGTGCGTGCCTGTATTTGTCCCGTATCGGGATCGATGACGTCACGAGCCTACGCCATAGTAGAAAGTATACTGATTAATAATTTTAATTAATCAATATTCTTATTGTCTAAACATAATAAATAATAAAAACATCAATTAAGATAAATGAAATATGTGTATGTGTGTGTGTGTGTGTGTGTGTGTGTGTGTGTGTGTGTGTGTGTGTGTGTGTGTGTGTGTGTGTGTGTGTGTGTGTGTGTGTGTGTGTGTGTGTGTGTGTGTGTGTGTAAGAAGATATCGAATAGTATGTTTTTACGTGATATTATATTGTGGTCCTGAAAAGGACCGTTATTAAAATCGTTTGTACGCTTGTTTCTCTGGAAACGAGAAGGTGTTCTTGGAGAAGCTATTGTGCGATGACGATTTTGATGATGACGTCGATGATGGCTGTATAAGCGGCTGCTTCTCTTTATCGTCGGTGTAATTTTTCGTAGCGTTCTTGCTTTGCGGTGGCCCCATACTTCTTGCTTGTTTGACGTTCAATATGAAAATGGTACCTCCCGTTTCGCTCATCGCATTATAAATGAATATACTATACTTTGCATCATGTGGTGTAGAGACCATGCGTAGGAACTGGTGACGCCAAAATGGAGTATGCAGAGTATATCTATGATATATGAATTTTATAAGAAAGGTTTGGTGGATAGAAGGTAAAAAATAAAAAAGATTGTTGGTTCTAATTAAAATTGAATATATATTGTTTAAGCCTTTGAATAATATTACAAATTAATTTGCGAACATATAATCGTACATATCATGAGCCAAGTTGGATAAGCCAAATGCATAAAATTCCATAAGAAAAATGTCGTACAAATCTTTATTCATATTAACGAATTTCATGTGCAACTTTGCTCTATTATTAATTTCATTTTTACGCAATGAACAATATTGTTTAAACGCAGCAGTGTCTTTCAAAATATTTTTCGCTTTTTCAGTGCTTTCTCTCTTTAACTCAACTTTTAAAAACCCAATTACGTTATCGATACCGCGATTTATAAATCCGGCACTTTCTTCTAAACGTTTTAGCCACTCATCGACACATTCGCGCACTTCTCGTAGGCCGTTCAAAGTTGCCTGCTGCATGACGATCCCGGGTGGACTTTCGTATTTTCTTTTCTTCTGTGGTGTCTCGTACTGTGAACAACTGTCTGGAAACTGCGTCTCCTCGTCTATTGGTTGCCCTTCGGGAAAGTCTCCTCTGACGAGCTTCGGTGTCGGTACACTAGGTCTCTCGTCGATAAGGATGGACCTCACTCCGTACGCCGTTGTAAAATTGATGTCGTGATTTGGAAGAAATATTTTTGAAGGCTTACCAAAGTCTTTGTAGAAGGTGAATGAATCTAGCACATACCCCATCATCACGTCCATTTGGTCGCTGATCAGTTCCCAACTGTTTTTTTCGAGAGTTACGTACTTTGCAGGAGACCCTGTACTACAGAGTTTCACCACAGCTCTATAAAATCCTGCGTGGTGTTCCAATCCAACAACGACTCTTTTGGAATTTGATTTATTGATAGCGTAGGTTGTAGACAGGAAGAGATTTGGCAGATCCATGTTTTTATTAACTCGCGATGTTACTGCTACTGCTGCTGCTGCTACTGCTGCTGCTGGTGGAGGTAGTGGTGGTGGTGCAGCTCATGGCGGATGTAGTGGTGATGGAGTTACTGCTACTGAAGCTGCTACTGAAGCTGCTGCTGATGCTTCGTTTTTGTCCATTTTAAAGCAAGAGTATACTTAGACATTGAACGGACACTGGAATATCCACGCGCGCGAGCGTACTCTCAAATGGAATGGATACTCGTGACTGAAGGAAAGCATGTCGGGCTCCAGCTTTTACACGTATGTCCTCACCATGCTCTGTTTTCCCATTGGCCGATGAATCCGTTACGTACCATTCCCTCATCCAATCAGTGAACGGAGTGATGCCGTTGTAATATATAGAATTCAACAAGATGAAAGCGATGAATGTAACATAACCTTACTACCCGTTTCGTATTCGCGATAAAAAAGTACGTTGGAATGACGTGAGCTTAGAGAGTAACGAATACGCGATAAAAATAACGGTTTCCGAGAAAGAAATCGATGAATGTAACACAACCTCACTTTCCGTTTCGTATTTGCGATAAAAAAGTACGTTGGAATGACGTGAGCTTAGAGAGTAACGAATACGCGATAAAAATAACGGTTTCCGAGAAAGAAATCGATGAATGTAACATAACCTCACTTTCCGTTTCGTATTCGCGATAAAAAAGTACGTTGGGATGACGTGCGCTTAGAGAGTAACGAATACGCGATAAAAATAACGGTTTCCGAGAAAGAAATCGATGAATGTAACATAACTTCACTTTCCGTTTCGTATTCGCGATAAAAAAGTACGTTGGGATGACGTGGGCTTAGAGAGTAACGAATACGCGATAAAAATAACGGTTTCCGAGAAAGAAATCGATGAATTTAACATAACCTCACTTTCCGTTTCGTATTCGCGATAAAAAAGTACGTTGGGATGACGTGGGCTTAGAGAGTAACGAATACGCGATAAAAATAACGGTTTCCGAGAAAGAAATCGATGAATGTAACATAACCTCACTTTCCGTTTCGTATTCGCGATAAAAAAGTACGTTGGAATGACGTGAGCTTAGAGAGTAACGAATACGCGATAAAAATAACGGTTTCCGAGAAAGAAATCGATGAATGTAACATAACCTCACTTTCCGTTTCGTATTCGCGATAAAAAAGTACGTTGGGATGACGTGCGCTTAGAGAGTAACGAATACGCGATAAAAATAACGGTTTCCGAGAAAGAAATCGATGAATGTAACATAACTTCACTTTCCGTTTCGTATTCGCGATAAAAAAGTACGTTGGGATGACGTGGGCTTAGAGAGTAACGAATACGCGATAAAAATAACGGTTTCCGAGAAAGAAATCGATGAATTTAACATAACCTCACTTTCCGTTTCGTATTCGCGATAAAAAAGTACGTTGGGATGACGTGGGCTTAGAGAGTAACGCGAATACGAGATAAAAATAATGGTTTCGGAGAAAGATTATGATGAAAGAAATCCTTGAATGTAACGTAACCTCACTTTCCGTTTTGTATTCGCGATAAAAAAGTACGTTGAAATGACGTGAGCTTAAACAGTAACGAATACGAGATAAAGATGACGACGAAATAAATTCTTATATGTATAAACCTAACCTTACTTTTGGCTTTGTATTACGCGATAAAAATTTCAGTTACAATCGCAGCCGATGTGAACGTATGATATGAAAATAAGCAAAATAGAGATACTGTTATAACATTAACGTGATAATTTCTTGAAAGCATGCAGGGGAATCAGGTAGGTAAGGATGTGAAAAAGAGTCTAACACTAAATGTAAATTTGTTACAAATACAATTTTTATTTTACGAAGAACTTACAAAAGTATACATATTTTAAAAACAAAAAATTTATAATTTTGCGTTACATGTTTGATTACTCTGCCCACTTCCCAATGAAGTGTCTCTCGAAAGAAAACGATTTCTGTAAGGATTCGCCTTTCTGGCTCGCTTTTGTGAAATAACTTTATAAAATTTAGTAGCTATGTTATCGCTTTTGTATGTATTGTATGAAAAGATGTGACAACGCGCGTAAAGAACTACCACTACACATATGATGCAAAAACATAATGCAATATTCACCGCACACTTTTGAATCAAAACTTTGTAATGGTTTCTTGTTCCACTGGAAACGCACGCAGTTTCTTCGTAGGCGATCAAGATGGAGTGCTGAGGTAGGGGCGATCCCGTAACTGTCGAAATATACTCCGTATTAATTTTTGTCTATGTAAATGGCAACCCAATGCGATCCTGGTTTATTTGCTGTATCTAGATTGGTCACAATAGCCACAGGTGGACTTAAAATTTTTGGAATGTGATCAGCAGCATACACACCTATTGTATTCGCTCTTAGCGCACGTATCGCATGCATTATTGTCCTTGTGTCCATCATGTAATTGATTCTCCCTGAATACTTTTCACTGGGAACGTTCTCAGTGAATACAATGTTGAAGTCGTCGTCGTCGTTGTCGTCGTCGTCGTCGTCGTCGTCGTCGTTGTTTGCTTTTACCGCGTGTGTGCTACTGTCGTCGTCGGTTACATCTACTCCTCCTGGTTCACCAAAGCGAAAAGACTTTCTGCTTTCGTTACGATACTTGCAAAGAGCAGTGTAAAATCTTTCGCTTTGTATGGTTTCAGTTACTTCGCGCCACTCTTCTGGAAGTATACTGTATAGCCATTTTCTTAATAGGTTTGCTTTGAAAAGTGCACAAAAGTCTTTCTTATTTTCTATATGTTTTTCGATATGACTTGCACACACTAATGAATTCGGAAATAGTCCTTCTAATTTACTAAACGATGGCGACCTCCACTCTTCGAGGTTTATAACGCACCTTCCAAGCACGTTCTCGAGATACCTTCGTTTTTGATCCCCTCGCACGTAGATATTTCTCCCCTTCTTGACAAGTTTGTAGAGATGATGGCGCAATCGTCGTAATGATACGTCACCTTCGAACCACTCTATTCCGTGTAAGTGAACTGTGCAATAGCTGTTTGTCGTCTTTATGTCTGGTGGCAAATGCAACAATTTACAAGCTGGGCCTGCTACAATGACCGACTATGAGCTCTTGCAATGCGATCACAGCCACTTCCTTTGGCAAAAAATTTCTGTTAACGTCGCGAAAACCTTGTATGTCGACAATGAAATCCATGATTTAAGAAGTGAGCGCGAGAGTGTATCGCTATGTAAAAGACCAAATGACAACTGATCCTCACGCGTAGGCGTTTCATTTCTGATATACGCTTATCCCCACTACTCTTGTTTCTCCTTCTTCTTCTTATATTTACGCGCTAAAATCCGATAGGATTTGCCTGCTCGAATCGATTTCCAGTACGTTATCGTATTCTGCGTAAATGATGCAATTTATGGTACTAGTGAGAGCGCCCTCGAATCGCACTTCCACGCGCACGCTACCCGACCGCACGAGGTTCCAGTGTGTAGCACAATGAGCTGATAAATCTGGTGTTAAGTCAAAAGCCGTCAGAAAATTTCCTCGCGCGTAATTGTGACGATTGATGCCGTTGCCTTCGTTGAGAAAATGTATACCTGTACCCGAGAATAGCGTATGGTAAGCATCTATGTAGAGACCGCTGTTGCCGGTAAAGCGAGGTTGTAACGGTTTGCTTGGAATTTGCACTCCGTCGACGTACAAAGAAAGATAATTTATCGAAAAGTGTTGAAAATTGAACGGGTTGAATTTACGATTTCCATTAAATGCTTTGTTGTCGACGAAACCTATAATTATTCTTTTAGGTAGCTGCCCGAGGATGACGTTGTCGAGAGTGTCCCCGAGAATTCCAGTGTGAAGCGTGAAAGACTTAACTTCGACGCGTGTAATCGGATACTTGGCTGTAGCTTTAGCTAAGGCATTGGCGTGGCCAAGTAAAATACCGGGACTTATCTTTACTCTGCGTATGATGAGACTGGCTTCTTTGATTTTGACACGGAATTTACCATCATCCGACACATCCATCAAGCAAAATGCATCTTTGCTTCGTACGAGGCGTACTCTCATCTCCACTCCGTTGATAAGCATTTTATATCTTGATTAAATACGTCGCAATGCAAATGACCAATCATATCGACGGTTTTCCCTCCAAGTATGTAATGTTGACGATATAGGGCACCTTTGTTAGCGGTAGCATTTTCTATAGGAATATTCGGAGCAGCTTCAAAGTTGTCAAACGTATCATCGTACCAAAGTGCTGTAGTTAAATGCGATTCTTTAGCAGCCGGAGAATAATTCAACAACGATTCAATATAAGCTCTATAGGGGTAGGCGTTGTTGGGAGGTGAAACGAGCTTTTGATTAAAAAAAACGTCGACTTGATTAAATAGCGAATGAAGAAAATTGTTAACTGGCGCGACTTTGGCGTTTTCTGCTTCGCCTTCTATTGGTTCAACCGTTGCTTGAATATAAAGCATCGTGTGCGCAAGGTCTATGTAATGTTCACTACCACTCGGCACCACAAACTCTATGGGGGCATCTCCTTCGTCGCTGAGCGATGACACGGGCTTGTAGTGTAAGAAACTGCTACTCTCTATGGAAGTTTGAGTCGCAGGTAGAGAAAAAATGTCTAACTCACTGGACATACATTCTGTCGAGTGTGAATGTAAGAACGCCATTTTTTTTTTCTATTTCGGGCCGAAGATGTCGTTAATATTTCTAAAAGTGGGCTTCTTCCTCTTCTTGTTGACTCTGCCACCTTTTCCTGCAGTTGTTCGTCCCTTCTTCTTCTTCTTCTTCTTCTTCTTCTTCTTTTTCTCGGTGATGCAAACTAATCCGCTTGTCTTCCTCAACTGACGTTTTCGTCTGTGAGCAGGCGTCTTATAACCCGAGCCTTTCATCATCTTAAATATTTTTTCGGCTGCTTTTCTCTTCAAGTTTTTTCTAGATTCTTTGGCTCTGACCTTCACTGCTTCTTTGAAATTGACACCGTTATTCGCCACGTCATCGAAAATATTTAACCCCGCTCGTATGGTTTCTTTTCCTACAGCTTTCGCTCCACTGGAGATGTAAGGCAGCATTTTTCGAAACAGACCGCCTAACCATGCTCCCACTCCTCGGCCTCTTTGATAAGTAGAGCCAGCGAAAACTCTCCTAACACCACCACCCCCTACTTGCTCGTCGTCGTCGTAGCACTGAATGTAGTAACTCATATTGGCTATAATTTCTTTTAGCGGTTGCGTTTGAAATGTAGCGTAACCGTCAACGTACCATACTCGAATGGTATAGGATGGCCGTGCTCATCTCTTATATCTATAACTATATTCTGGAAAGTATGATAAAGTAACGGTATGTAATGTATCGGAGCAAAACGCTGCACGTAGTTACAACTAAATTTGTAATTTGGATCTGTGACTGAAACTATACGTAGCAGAGATGCTTGAGTGTCGCCGACTGTGTATGGTTCGCAAATGTCCGTGTAAACGTACATTTGATCAGGGATAGCGCGAGACAATGAAGCAGGTCTAACACCCTCAATGACTCTGGTGCCCTCGTTGACGGTCGTGAACATTCCTTTGGTCACGAAATTTTCAATACCAAAAATACGACAAATTTTATCATTGAATTCCGTCACGTGAAACTCTTCACAATGGCATGTTCGCTTTATGGCGTAATATCCTAAGCGGCTTTTCATCGACTCCAGTACTTGATGTTGATATATGTCGTTCGATCTATTTATCTCGGCAGCTAGCTGTTCTATTGTTTTATAAATACCGTCGGGAAAGTGGCAAACGTCTTTGCGTACTACCTTACCGCTGTCGTAGGAACAAAACGAATAAGAAGCTTCAGTATTTTGTACGTGGATTATAGTACAAGGCACGTAAATTTCAGCTAGACCTACGAGCCATTCACCGTGTAGCCTAATCTCGCGCTGTAAATGCGTGGTGAAGCAAGTTGTTGTATTATCGCTGAAATACATCATACTGCTGTTACTCGGTAACACCATGTAAAATTCATCTTGGTTCTCCATTTTTTTTTCAGATTCTATCGAGATCGCTCGCCTTTATCCAAGAGTTGAATTTGTCAGGGTATCCTAACCACTTGACTAATAGTTGCTTATTTGCTCCTCGTCCACGCGTACGAACTATGCGCTCCACTTTAAATGTTTGATGGTTTGTGATGCGTTCTCGGCCAACCAATACAAGTTCTTCCGTGTAAAAGAATCCGTCGATAATTTCACCGTTTAAGTCTTCGAGAACGTACGTGAAGATATTCTGTCGTCGCGACACCCTTTTTATCTTGAACACTTCCTCGCTGAAATTTTTTTCATAACCGCGCTCGAAGGTATTTTTAGTCCGACTGATTCGAATGAAGTCGCCCACCTTGAATTTAGGTATCGCTTGGTGGGCCCTCTTGCGGCCGTTTCTCTGCACCGCGCTTTGTCGAAGAGCACGCTTTTGCAAATTTTCACGGGCTTTTGCTGCGTTGTACAGATTTACCTTAGATGGTTTCATTTTTATTCCACTATGCAATGTGTGGTTGTAAGCGTATATAATTTTTTGTACTACGTCGACATACCTTTTTGTATTTTTGTGCGAGAAATAGCGCCACATACGCTCTCTTATTGTTCTGTTGAGTCTCTCGACTACAGCCGCTTTGATATCGGGATTTCGCGCTACTCTAAATTGTATGTCATATTTTTTTAGAAGGCTTTGAAAAACTGAGCCGACAAATTCTTTGCCACGATCGGATTGTAAACACACCGGTACTCGTGGGCTCGCTCTGTCTAGAATTTTTTCGAACGCGCCGGCAACGTTGCGCGCTGTTTTGTCGCGCAATGGTTCGATCCACGCATACTTGCTGAGCACATCCACAACAACGAGAATATAGCAGAAGCCGTCGTTATAGTCTTTTATCGAGGTTAACTGTAGTAAATCACACTCCCACAGATCGTCCACGTTCGTGACGTTGTAGCGCAGTCTCGGAAATTTTCGTTTTATAGGATGATGAAGCGTGTAAGCGTCTTGGTTACTAAGCCATGCGTATATTTTAGCCTTCTCTTTACCTCTCTTTTTATTTACGCGTACGAGATTTCTTGCACCCGCGTATCCTGCCTCGTGCGAGAGATCGTAATACTGTTTCTCGTACATCGTCACTTTGTGCGTTTGTGTGTGTGTGTGTGTGTGTGTGTGTGTGTGTGTGTGTGTGTGTGTGTGTGTGTGTGTGTATGAGGGCGTGTGAGTGTGTGCGGTTTTTATATTTGGAATCGTAACCACTTTTTTTACTTTGTTCAGCCTTTCTTCTCCTCGTAAGCACGGGAGAGGGCTCTGCATTCGCGTCTTCCTTATTCAGTCGTCGTTTGGCCGTATTCAAAGGCGCTGTGAGTACTCTGCCAATTTTTAAAACTTCGCTGTTGCCTATTAAATTCGTCGGAGTATCGGAAGTTTTAACAAATTTAGAAAACTCCATGCGTCCAACTGGTGCTTCCTCGTCGTCATTTTTTCCCCTTCTTCTTCTAACCACATCGTTCAGTAATTCTATAATATTTGAACGCTCTACCGTGCGGCCATCTATACTCACTGTACCGGCATTGTTCCACTTAAGACGTTCGGGTGCTACTGTTTTCCAATGACGCAACAAGAGACGCACCTTGCGCTGATACGCCTTGGGTACACCATCGATAATGGCTTCTTCGGTGAGGGGTGCTAGTGTCTCGTCAATTTCGTCGATTTCTCGTAGTGCATCGCTGCTGCTGCTGCGCTCGCTTTCACGGAAAAAGAGATAACGTCGCAAAACTTGTAAGTAATTTAGACATTTTTCGTGAACGTCCTTCACCCCTTTTTTCGAGTGAAGAATATCGAACATTTCGGCGTCTAATCTGGACAAATTGTCACCGGGAGTTTGCATAGAATTTTCGCCGGAGAATTCGCTCGGGGCAATTATTTTTGTTGATTCAGCGGGTGTAGACTGCGCGCGTTCGATTGCATCTTCGGGCACGATTACCATTTTACGAGCACGTTCCATACTGCTTCTCCTATTTACTGCTGCTTTCCTCCTCCTCCTCCTCCTCCTCCTCCTCCAAATAGTTTAGATATGAGCGCACCTACGATGGGCGCTAGAAGAGCTGGCAAAAAGATCCTCCGTTCTGTACTATTGCGCGTTTTTTAGTTTTCCAACTTGATGACTTTCGATTTATTAATCTGCGCAATACGATCTTGTGCTTATTCAGCTGTTTCTTCTCCGAATCTCTTAATTTCACTACGCCGTGTAAAACGTTTAATGCGCACTCGCATATGCACTTGACGAGCGATTTATCAGCCGTGCGAAGTATGGCCGAACGCTGTTTGTCGTCGCAGTGTGAGAGAGCTCCCAAAACCGCCAAATGTTTTTTGGAAAAATGTTTAGTACAAAGCGAACAGCGTCTAGAATTCATCCGTGTTGCTCCTGCCATTGTTATCTCTCGACTGGGTTGAAGGCTCGCGCATCTGACGTATCTATTTCTTTTTTTCTTCACTCCCCCTCTCCTTCTTTCAATATAATTAGACTATCGAAACTTTGAATATTTCGGTACATAAGCGTAGTGCGTTTTGTCGTCGGGAAATATGCAGGAGCGGAATCGAAATTCGTCGAGACAGTCTTGTGATAAATCGAGAAAAAGATACGTGTGTGGGGTTCGCGTGGCGTCGAGGTAGGCCTCTTGCAGAAATTTCGGATCTTCCGGATATACTTGACGCGCCAAGTGCTGTATTTGAGCGCGATCACGCGGGTTTTTATAGAGTACGAGATATTTTGTGTTCAGGCTTATATCGCGTTGCGATTTTCCTTTGTGAAAAATATTTTGCGTTATGAATATAACGCTGATATTTTTATGATGACTACCTTTCGTAAATAGATCTAGTATAACATCGCACGAAGATTCTCGCATTAAATCATCCAGAATTAATAACTTTTTTTTATCGCGGTCGCAAGAATAATCACTCACTTGAGGCAGACCCTCTCTAAATTCGATACTCGGTGCGTCACACCCGGGTCTCAACTCCGTGCGGTAGGCTTCTTGCCACTCGGCGTAATAAAAGAGTATGCGATCAAAGCATACGTTACAGATTTTCGGTAAATTAATAAGAAACTTTTTGACGAACTGAGTTTTGCCACACCCGGTAGGTCCGCACACACAACACGTAAATGGATGTTTCCAACGCGTATCCATTTTCATGAATGACAACAAAACCGAATTTGTTCGTGCTTTTATAGCGATAACACATTTTTTTTTTTTTTTTTTTTTTCAGCGTGAAAAAAACCAACGATCCCCGGGCGGCGGCGGCAGCGGCGGCGGCAGCGGCGCGGCGCGGTGCTCATCAGCTGATATGCACCGCGCACCGGGGCGCATGTACAAGCTTGTACTCCGCGCGGTATAAGCTGATATTCGCCGCTTTAAGAAGCGAATACTTTGCACGCGCGCGCGCATATCAGCTGCTAGCGCGCGAGGCCTCGCGTATGGAGAGAGAGAGAGAGAGAGAGAGAGAGAGAGAGAGAGATAGAGAGAGAGAGAGAGAGAGAGAGAGAGAGAGAGGAAGAGGAAGAGGGAGATAAAAATAACTACAATGAACAAGAACAATATTTACAAATAAGTCTTATTTTTTATTAATAAAATGTTTTAACGCTTATAGCCAAAAGGCAATGATAATTCTTTTATTGAATGGTAGCGCCGTTTTTTTAACACTATACAACATGTCTTGTATTCGTCTCGCGTGATAACATCGTGCTTGGGTGTGCGCCTTATGGCTTTAAAATATAATTTAATATTACCCGCATCGTCGCCATTCATAAAGGTATCGATCAATTGTTTAATACTATCGAAATTTATTTTTAAAGAATTAGCATAATTTAACCTTATCCCTTTGATTTTACAACATTCAAATGTCTGTCCTGTCGATGAATCGATTGCTTTATAGGCGTAAAATTTAGGACCGCCCGATAAGAATGTTTCAATATGTACATTTGGTCCGTAACTCTTCAGTTCGTCCGTCATATCACCTAATAGCGTGCCAAGGTGGGGTCTGTATTCCTCGTCCTTCGCGCGCTCATTACAAACGAATATGCAAGAGTCGGTATCAGTATAAAACTCGTCGATCTAGTTTCTCAAGATAATCGTACAATTTGAGTCGAGCTTGCGCCGTAGTGTATGCTGCGATTACTACATTCGTATTGGACCCCTGTGCCACAGCATCGGCGATATTTTGCCAGTTTACATATAAAAGTTCGTCGTTTACCGGCAACACGCTAAATACTTCTTTTTCCGGCGCAACTAAAAGTTTAAGGAGGGCCTCGCGTGTTTTTACAATTTCGGTCTGTTTCAAGTTGCTACGCTGCCCAAATTTTCCCCAAAAAGAATTAAGACAGAGTTTTGCCACTGCGCGCAAGCCAGCATTTTTCCGATTTTTTCTCTCTCCATTCGTATACCCTCGTCTCGCTCGTACTCTAACAAATAACGTTCCTTATCTACTTCGCTCTCGCACCACGATGGCCATCCGCTAGCTTGTTGTTTTATTTTCAAAAACGCGTTCACGTAGTCTGCAAACAATCCTCCTGTGCCACTCTGTTGATCGTATTGCGTTACTTTATATCGCCATATTATGAATATTTCCGTTATTTGGTAACCCAACTCGATGGCTTTTCGCAGTTCGTCGGCTACCCACGTCCCCGTGAATTCGCGCTCGTGAGTATATTCGTGAGTACAATCTTCTTGTCGCATCTCCTCGCAACAAGAGCGACAAAGAGCAAAGAGTAATCGTCCATGCATTTTTATTGGTAAGAGAGGAAGAAACAAATTACGAGGAGGCAATATTTTACATTTGATCAAACCTTCTACTCGTGATAAATCGTTGTTATTTCCTTTCGTCAACGCGTCGCACTGACTGCCAACAAATATATCTGGGTGTCCGAGCGGAAACCGGCCTCGTTTACAGATATACGGATATAAAGAGCAAATATCCGTATATCTTATTGTTTCTCCTTCTCTTATTTTATAATGTACAGCTATATTTTCCGTGCGACCCCGAAAAACGCGTCTCGCGGATTTAAAACCATTTTGCTTATTAACGGATGATTATTCACATAATTTGCGATCCGAGGATTTTCAATTTTACGCCGGTCAAATGTGCACTCCCAAATTTCGCGAACCTCGTAGCCCAGTGACTTTATTTTATCTATTTTTGCTCGAGTGCTCTCGTATGCCTCGTTGTGAGTTCTATTGTAGGCGGTTAATTTATCGCGTTTGTTTTGAAAACATCGCGGACACCCATGTGTGTAGCACCCTTGATACTCGAATACTATACCTTTATCTGTGGCCGCGGCACTGTCGCTTGACGTCGACGAGCTCGGAAGCTCTGACGGTGGCAAATATCCATCTACCGAGAATCCTTCGGGTAATCTATACTCGCGGGCCCGACCTGCGTGAATAATCTCTCGCCCGATTTCGCGCTCGCACTCCAATAGCCACTCAACAGCTTTTTGAGAGTGGTTATCAGCGCGCCTGTAGCCAGTAGGCGGTAAAATTCCGATGGTGTTTGGCTTGAGAAATTTTTTTCGATACAAATAAGAGCAAGCTGAGGCGATAGTAGTTGCGGAAAAGAAGGGGTCAGTGCCGCCAATATCAAGAAAAATTTTCGAAAAGCTATACACGCGCGGCGTAAAATTTGTACATCCATGCGACAATACTCGACGATTTCTGTTTTAAAATTGAATACATAGTCTCGTTTGTTCTCTTCGTACCATTTAAAAAAATCTTTTCTCTCATCGATACTCATAGAATTCCGCGCGTAGAAATTCGCATCGGGTAAAGTGCCTGCGTATTCTTGATTTTGTAGAGTATTCAATAAGTGGGGAAAATAACCCTTTTTACTGTTTTCCGGCAAGCCAAAAGCAGCGGGAAGAGCGCTCAACTTCATTTGGAAATAGTTTAGACTATCTATGAATTTCGTTCGCCCGTATTGCATAGTAATAATATTCTGTCCACTTAAAATAATACTCGGCAAAACTTCAGATGTACACTCTGCCAATTCTTTTAATATGAATTGCGCACCGAATGCTCGTGCATTGTGCGCAATGCATATGATTTGCGCAAATTTTGTCTTATCTCTAATACACAATTCGATCAACTGAGTGACAGGATTCTCTCGAAAAACATGTTCGCAAACGCCGCAAGTATTACACCAACGCGAAACATCGTCATCATCGATGCAATCCGAGCACGCTTGCTGTGCGACACATAAATTTGGAATGTGCAGATTTGAAGTCTCGTGATTAAGATAAGGCTCATCCTGTCGCGTCTCAAAATCATAAAAAAACAACAAAATATTTTTTTCGTGATTAATCTCATTACTTATCGGTTGCATGTAACAGAATTCGTTGATAAAATGTTTTCTTTTACAATATTTACACCAAATCATTCCGCACGTGTGTTTCGAACGAAAACAATTTGTAACTTTATTGCATCTATTGCAAAGTTTAACTACATCGCACAATTTTTTGTTCTTTTTTTTATAAGCGCCATCTTTTAAATGATTATCGTAGCACATATTTCCAAAAAAATTTCTATTACATTGCGAGCATTTAATTAAATCGACATTATCTGTTTTACACGCGGGAGAGACAAAGCACTTGGAACATGTTTTTAAACATTTGTGTTGGTCTATGAAATTAAAACGTTTGTTACAAAAAGTGCAAAAGAATTTAGTTCGCGCAACACCGATTAAATTCAGTATTGTATCATAATGTTTCGCGTTAGAATTATAACAAAGATTAATTATACGCTGTGTTTCACATCCTGTCTGTCTTTCTACAACAGCACGCCCATAAAAAAATGGGGGCTCACCGCTGCCAAAAGTTTTCTTATCGTATACTACTCTATAGCTATACCAGTGTGTAAATAATAATTTTGAAATTGCTCAATTTCGAAGAAACCTGCTCCCGTGGGTGGTATACGAACATTAGCATCCTGCATTAATTTTTCGGCGCGTTCGCGTTGTAGTTTACGTCGACCGTCGCGCACGACACCCCATTCCTTTCGAGCTTCATCCGTATCGTTTGCCCGCAATTTGATATAAGTTTCACCTACAACTAACGAACGCGGTAGGCATAAATTATCGACATTTACAATAGACACTATTGATCTTTGTGTCACCGAATTGATCGTTAATTTTCTCGCTCTACGCGCGCCCATCCCTTCGGGTATACTTACAAATGTAATGTGTAACACAAAACTTTCGTCGATTTGGAAATTTTCATTACTTTGTGTCAGATTTGCAATCAAATCCCAAAGATCAGCGTAATGAAAATTTTCAATCGGTCGAAAAGATAATCCATCTGCGCCATTCGCAAAGTATTCGCTCCTAACGACCACACCGATCAAAAACCTTTCTTCATTCGGTATCAACGAAATAATATGCGCGTGAATGTCGCGCATTGCTGCCTCCATCCAAACAAGGGGATTATCGCAATCGGTAGGCGGGTCTTTGATACGCAGTTTAATACAGCGCCCGACCACTCTAAATCGCTGCACATGGTTTTCGGTTTCGTCTGCCACAATAAATCTTACTCCGGGTGGACTTATGTCGAGATTATTCGCCTCCTCCTCCTCCTCCTCCTCCTCCTCCTCCTCCTCCTCCTCCTCCTCCTCCTCCTCCGCAGCATCACCATTGGCTCTGTTCTCCTCCTCTTCGTCGCCTCCGTCGTAATCGTCGGTCATGCCATCATCGTTGTGGCCGCATCCCACTTGCAGAGGTTCTCCGCTCTCTCTTATGCATGAATTTGCGTCTACTGTAGGCGATGGTAGGAGCGATGGCCATACTGAGCTTGTAGACAACGAGTCGTCCGCTGTAATGTTTATTAAAAAACGATTAATAAAAAATAAATGTTTTTTGTTTTCACAATTATAATACCAAAAAGTTAATCTTCAGGTTTTCCGTTGAAACTATCGCGCACGCGCTCCAACAAATCTTGTAGTTCGTTCGACGTATATAATGGAGAATCTTCATGTTCGGCCTGCACATGCAAAATTCTCCTCGCGTAAATCAATAGAAATGGTATGTCGAAACCCGGAGTGGCCAATCCGTCGCCGCTATTGTTTCTTCTCCGAATAACTTTTTTGAAAAAATAAAAAGTTGTAAAAACAGCCTTTTACATGAAAAAAAAAAAAATATATTCAAATTAAAAAAATTCTTACATTCGTTGACTCGTCGATCTAGAGGACTAGTTTCGTCGAAACTGTTCCAAACGAGACGATGGCTATCCTCGATATTATGAAAACTCCGCTCCGACGGGGGTGCTCTAGTTGAATAAAAATTATGAAGCATCCCTGCGCGAGGTTGGCCGCTGTTTCCACTAGTCGACGGCTGTGGGTCCTCGCTCATTATGGCTCTCTCCACTGCGACCCGTGGTTCCCGATAGTGGTTGAGCACCAAGTTTAATCCGCGCGTTAAAACTGTGTCATTATCTTCTTCATCCGACGAGTCTATTCTAATCATGCTTTCGCTCTCGTTGTCGGATTCTAAAATATTCGAGCGCCTATCATCTTCTTCGTTTGCTACATGAATTATTTGTTGTTGTTGTTGTTGTATAGGTTCTTGTATAGGTTGTTGTATAAGTTGTTGTTGTTGTTGTTGTTGTCGATGTTCTCCTTCTTCTTCTCCTTCGCTACTTGAGATATCGGGTTCGCTTGGGCTCGTTACAGCCTCATTCTTGCTCTCGTACTCTAGTTGACGTGCTACGGGATTTTCACGCCCGCTATAGTTCATAAAAATTGTTGACGCGTCGCTGTCATCGGCGAGAAGATTTTCTAAGGCTTGAAAATTTTAAAACATATAACAAATATTTTTTCGTCATAAAAAATGAGTATAAAATCTTTTACTTACCAATTTGTTCGCTAAACGCCGACATCATGTCATCGAGAACATTTGCATTTTCCATGCGTATTTCTCTGACAAATTCGCCCGCTATCATCAACCCCGATCGATTATTGCGAAAAAATCGTTCGTAATAAACGGCGATTCTACGAAGACCGCTATGGGCGAGTAAAAATCGCAGTTCGCGACGTAAAAGCGAATAGTGCACTGTACGCAAACGCCGTCGCCACGAATCTCTACACCTACGCCATACAGGTTGACTGTAAAAACGTAAAGTAGAAGCGATGCGGAAAATAATCTCACGCAAATCGCTATGTTCGTCGATCTGCATCTCTGGCAAAAAAGCGTTACTTCTCGCCATGATCCGCATTGGCACACTGACCTGATGCATACGGAATGCAGGGTTTTATAATGCTTACGGATATTAGCTCCAGACAAAAAAATATAATTCAAATGATCCACGCATCTCACCCTTCTTATCTCTCGCTTAGAGGACACAGCGTAAGAACAGAAAACCGTTACGTTTCGGCAAAATAATGAAAACATGAGAAGCACACGAGGCAGAGATTCATACCCATACACCGACAAATTTTGATCGAAGCTCGAGATATAAATATCATTTCTTCGAATTCAATTTTATTTTGGTGATGTGTACGCAGGGTCAGATTTGATAATGCTTACGGATATTAGCTCCAGACAAAATATAATCAAAATGATCTACTCACAATTGTCATCCCTCGCTCAAAGTACACAGCGTAAGAACAGGAAACCGTTATGTTTCGAAGAAATAATAAAACATGAGAAGCACACGAGGCAGGGTTTTCATATTGCACAGAGCGATAAATTTTTATCAAAGGTCCAGATATACACATAATGATATATATGTACGTAACTAATACCCTAACGTACCATCGCGAAAAAACATCCTGCGCACGTGTTTAAATTATAAGACGAAAACTGATATAACGTGAGCAGATTCATTTAGGCGGTGCGCTTTTGGTGTATTCTCTTACACACCTTATTGATGCGGGCTTTTTATAATGGCAAAAACGATAAGGCTGTGGCCAGGCATCGCGCTGGACCCGAAATCGTGCATCTGACACCGTCTCCGCTCGCTATCGCGCTATATTTTTTACCAAAGGTTAAACAGCGGAGGGTACACTCTAGTCAAGTCAGCATTCGTCAAAGAGCCACAGTCAAGATGACATGGATCAAGAAAGCGTCTGCAGTAACAGACTGGATAGATAATTTAAAGAAAAAAGAACAGGAAATATATTTTTCTATCTTGAATAAAAAACGGTGCTCCAAAATACAATCAAGAGCGAAGTTCTACTACTGGAAAGCATACGTAAAGAGATTGCGGACTTTTCAAGACACAGTAATCATGCTCCATCAAACTATAATCAGTTTAACATACTAGCGAAATGCTTAGTATGCGATAAAGTATTAGTTAAAAAACAGAAAAATTGTGCGTGGAGAAAGTGTGAAGGGTGTAATATGTGGCTGTGTGGTATATGCGTTCGAAATCGGAAGCACACATGCTTCAACGCGATTCACCAGTTCCCGCAGCACCAGCAGCAGCAGCAGCAGCAGCAGCACCAGGAGCAGCAGCAGCAGCAAGAATCCGAGGTGGACACAAATACACAAGCAGGTGACTTTGAGTACCACGGGTTATATGCAGTAAATGACGAAGAAGAAATATGTGTTATAGATTAATACGGTATGTTGTATACTTAATGTATAAAACTGAAAAATAAATTTTTTGTAATTTTTTTAAGTTTGTGTTTTAACGTAAAAATGAAATTAATATAATATGTAGAACTATAATGTTTTTATATAAAATAATTTTTTGTAATTTTTTGTAATTGTTTAAGTCAATTTTTTAACATAAAAAACAAAAAAATGATGTAATTTTTTTTATTCTCCTATCTTTAATTGCCATTCCAGTCTTCCTCTCTGCGCGCGCGCACACACACACACACGCATACACACACACACACACACACACACACGCACACACACACACGCACGCACACATATTTCATTTATCTTAATTGATGTTTTTATTGTTTATTATGTTTAGACAATAAGAATATTGATTAATTAAAATTATTAATCAGTATACTTTCTACTATGGCGTAGGCTCGTGACGTCATCGATCCCGATACGGGACAAATACACGCACGCACACATATTTCATTTATCTTAATTGATGTTTTTATTGTTTATTATGTTTAAACAATAAGAATATTGATTAATTAAATTTATAAATCATTATACTTTCTACTATGGCGTAGGCTCGCGACGTCATCGATCCCGATACGGAAAAATCTCTTATTTATTGTTTAGCAACATTAATTTAAATATCTTAATCGGTGTTTTATTAATTGTTTTGTAAAAACATTTTTATGTTTGTTCATGTAATTAAGATATCTTAATTGCTTGTTTATATAAACAATCAATAAAGACACATTAATTACTATATTGTTGAACACCAATAATAAGAGGGGCAGCATCACTGCCTCCCGAGAACACCATTCTACTATGGAGAGAGACGAAAATGTGTCACCGATTCCCGTACGGGACCTCTCTGCTTATATTTACAGCTATTATGATATCTTAATTGCTTCTTTATTGCTTGTTTATGTAAACAAACCATAACAACAGGCTATTAAGATATTTTAATTACTGTTTATGTAAACAAAGATAAGATAGCCCGGGCAGGGCACGATGACTCAACGTCTCTCCATAGTAGAATGTACTACTAACAGGTGATTCCCAGAAATAACGGTTGTATACCAAATTTGTTCCCAGGAATAACGCTTACGTGTGTGTATATATATATATATTTATGTTTTATGTTAGTTTCCAGGACATTCCAGATGTTTAACGTTGGTTTCGGGGACATTTGTTAGTTTTGGGGACAGTCCCTGAATCTACATATGTTTAACGTCAGTTTTGAGGACATCGGCCCCGATAAGAGACATTATTTCTTTAGTCACGTATAGGTATACAGTAACATGGGGTCCTGGGAACTAACGTTATACAAGTATATATATATATATATATAATACTGCAATTGAAATGAAAATAAAGAGTCATAAAGATTTAACTCAAGAACATTTAAAATTATTGACTGAAGTTTTAAACAGTAATCCTTATGCTAAACAGTATAAATATTTACACGAAATAACTAATACAGAGAAACTTTCAAATTATAAATTATATTTTGTTCGTAAGAATAATAATCAAAAACATAATTATACTAAACCATTAACGTCGGAATGTGCAGCTATAATTATTTCCAAATCAGGAATCCCTCATAATTATGATCTATGCGTTTATCCGAAAAATAGTTCTAATGACAAAGAATACACATATTTAAGTAAATTATGACATCATGTTGGCCCAATGGTATTTCCATTATTTTTTCCTTCAGGAGATTTAGGCTGGAGTATTGGTTATACTAAAAAAGACCATATGATTCAAAAGAAAACCTTCTAACAATATTACAGCACTATTCTTATAGATTAGCTTACAGACCAAATTCAGAAAATTTCAATCCACATTTATTTGGAGGGAGACTAACCCAACAATTCTTTTTACATGCCTATATTATGATAGAAAACAATAGAATGAATTATTTTAGGCAGAAACAAAAAAAATTATGTACTGAATGTTATCAAGGTTTGAGGGATCATGTTATAAATAGTGCATTAAATATATCAGAAAATTTTGAAAAAAAAGAAAGACTAGGAAATATTTTTGTACTACCAGCAACTTATATAGGTATTCCTAGATATATGCAGCAACATTATCAAGATGCAATGGCAATAGTAAGAAATATTGGTCGACCTGATTTATTTATAACTATGACGTGTAATCCTAAGTGGAAAGAATTAAAAAAATGTATTAACGACATTTCCTATCGGAACTACGCCCAATGATATACCAAATATTACAGTTAGATTATTTTATACAAAATTTAAGTGTTTACTTAATGACATAGAAAACCATAAAATTTTTGGAAATGCTTTAGCTTATGTGTATACTATTGAATTTCAGAAAAGAGGATTACCGTGTGCACATCTTGTAGTAACATTAGATCATAAAAATAAATTAATGACACCAGAAGCTATTAATAAACACATTTCTGCTGAGATACCTTCTAATAATGATAAAAAATTACAAAAATTAGTTACAAAATATATGTTACATGGACCACATAGTGAAAATTCTCCGTGTTACGATAAATATAAAGACGTTTGTAAAAAAAATTTTCCTAAACCTTTTCAATCGTCAACAACATTTAAAAAAAATGGTTATCCTCAATAACCAAAATCCAAGATGGAGGATAGTGGGCTGCCACCGGAGGCAGTCCCTCCCGATATATACTATCGATGTCACAATACGCAAGCGGTTAAAAAGGTGGTATGTATATGGTGTTGCAATGTTTTTCATAAAAGTGACTTTAATAGAAAAAAAAATGTAAGATACATAAACAGCGTGTTAGTTGTTTGTGATGAACACGATTTGAACATAACCTCAAATCAAGATCCCACACGTGCTGTGTTACTAAAACTACAAGAAGATCTGCAAACCAAAACTAAAGCGATTGAGAATCTTAGTAAAAACTATAGGAAAATAGAATCAGAGTACAGTAAACTTAAAATCAACTATGAAGGCCTCCTTCAAGAAAACAGAATGCAAGTTGATGAGCTGGATGAGACTACATGCGAAGACAAGGACAGTGATAAAGTAAGTGCACTAATAACAGAAAACCAGCTGCTTAGGGAACTAAATACTGAATTGAAACATAAAAATCTGCTTTTAAACGAAATTCTAACGAAAGAAAAAGAACGACCGAGTAAATACAAGGAAACATATGCAGATATAATGTCAAAAAAGATACACACACCACAATCCAAAAAAGTGCCGAAAATTGTAGTGACAAGAAAAGACAAAGAAGAGAAATCGGTGATAAAGGAAAAAGTATTCCACTATCTACTTAAAGAAAAATCAATCCAAACGAAAAAAATTGATATGAAAAGTAAAGATGTAATTTCAATAACATGCATGAACGAGGAAAGTGCCAAGACAGCAAAAAGATTACTAGACGCCAAGCTCAACCACCTCTACAAGGTCGAAGAAGAACAGCTTAGTAAGCCTGTCATAAGAATAACTGGCATCGAAAATGAATTCAAGTCTGATATAAAAGCAATCGAAAATGACATAAACCAAAGAAATTTTTCAAATTTAGATACAAAGGGTAACGTATTACACGTAGCTGGCAATGACAAAAGCAGTAAAGTAACGGTCATCATGCAAATAACGGGTGAAATGCACAAACATATTAAAGAAAATAAAGACAGATTATTCGTTGGTTATCAGAATTGCAAAGTTTACGATATAATAAATGTGAAACCATGTTATAAGTGTGGTAGATTGGGTCATAATGGCCAAAGGTGTAAGAACAGCCCAACCTGTTTAAAATGTGCGGGAACGCATCTAACAGAAAAGTGCACATCAGAGAAACAGTGCTGCGTCAACTGTAGCTTCTCAAATAAGACATTTGGAAACGACTATAATACTGATCATGTTACCACTGACAGACAAGAATGCAAAATTTTGAATGCTAAGGTAAACAAGGCTATGAACACTACTGAATATATAATAAAACCTGACTTGCCGAGATACCTCGGTAAGGTAGATAACTTCAAGAAACGGACGCAAGAGTTAACTAAATCACCAACTACATTACAAACTCAGGTGGGCGGAACTGAATTAATACTGGCAAAACCCAGGCTTGGAAGTTCGTCTTCACTTACATCGATAACAACAAGATCTAGATTCTACTCACAACAAGACCTCAGCCTCAGTTCGCCTACCAAAAATACGCAAGAGGGATCAACAAACTTTTAATTTAAGTGATACAAACTTTGGCAGTGAGATTGAAAATTTTAAAAAAGCTCTATTGCAAAAGTGTTAATAGGAAACATGAACTAAAAAATAAACTAAAAAATATATATAATAAACAAATGTATACATATTGTTTTACTTGCGTTAAGTTTTGAGAATTCTATTGACAATATTAAATGTTTAAGGTTTAAATATTTAATACTTAGTATATAAGCTTTAGTGTATAAGTATAGTCTTAAGTATTCATGTACCAGCCCTCGTACAGGTAGTTAATATCTATCTCTGAGGACTTTACTCTATGTAATTTTGTTCTGGTTTAATAAATAAATAAATAAATAAATATAAACGAACAAATAATTCTTCTGATAATTACACATATCGACTTAAAAGAAATAAAAAAATTATTCCAGTAGATAATTCAATGGTAGTTCCTTACAATAAATTTTTATTTGAAAAATATAAATGTCATATTAATGTTGAATATTGTGCTTCAATTCAAAGCATCAAATATATTTTTGATTATATACATAAAGGTAGTGATAGAGCTTTTTGTACATTAAAAAAAATGATGACAAAAGAAATGGAATATATGATGAAATTACTGAATATATTGATGGCCGGTACTTGAGCCCAATGGAAGCAGCATGGCGGTTACAAAAATTTCCCTTATGTGGAAGGAGTCATACTGTTATCCGTTTAGCAGTTCATACAGAAAATCAACAAAAAATTGTTTTTGAAGAATATTATGAAATAGATGCTCTTGATAATTGGAAAACAACTTTAACGGCGTGGTTTGACTTGAATAAAAATGATAAATTTGCAAATAATATAAAATACGTTAATATACCGCATTATTATATATTTAACGCAAAAAGAGTTTGGGTAAAACGTGAACGTGAACAAAAACATTATGCTATTGGACGTTTAAATATAGTATCTCCAAAAGATTCTGAAAGATTCGCTTTAAAATTAATATTAAGTCGTATAAAAGGCGCTACTTCCATTAAAGATTTACGTACATATAAAAATGTAACGTATAATAATCATAAAGAAGCTGCGACTGCAATGGATTCAATAGAAAACGATTTATAAATTTAAAAAATTTTTGAAGAAGCATGTCGTATCATGTTACCTTTTCAATTACGTAAATTTTTTACTTCGTTTCTACTAACAGAAAATATTCAAGCCAATATTATTTGGCAAAATTTGAAAAAATACTGTAGTGAAGATTTTCATGAAAATAAACATAACTTAGCTTTAGATCATATAAATAAATTATTATTGTTGGAATATTTATCTTGTACAGATTTTGGATTACCTGAACCTGATCCCATCATAAATGATATAAAATACGATAGTAAAATAATTTCAATGAGTAAGGAGTAATATTCGAAGATATATTATTTTATGAAGCTAATGGCCATATCTACCAGTGAAAGGTGATTTTTTAAAAAATTAAAAAATAAAAAACACCATAATCTTCGACGTTTCGGAGACTTTATTCATATCTCCCTCTTCAGGAATCTATAATTAATAATTTAAGAAATTTAACACACTGTTTTTTTAAAAATAACACAAATATACGACGACTTACAATCCTTAATTACATATCGTAATGTCAAGTAGTTTATGCGGGCAACAATCCGCTCGTCAGTGATTTTAGAAAACAATTTTCTCGCTTTATATATTCAAGTAACATTTAAATGTGTAAGTGCGTATCTAATTCACCACTACAACATAAACAATGAAAGAGTGGGAGAAAGGCAAACCGTAAGAGTCGAAGAGAGCGAAGAGAGGTACCAGGGCGACACGTATTGGCGAAAGTAACCCTAATAACCTTAGTCTCTATAATACAAGACTATGGATACTTCCATTATACATGCGTTCCTAGTAACCTTTTAGCTAACGTACATGGATGTTATATTTCTTTAGAGACCAAAAATTCACAATTATTTATCAGAGTATTGTATACATACGGTAGTCTACTAATTTCAAATTGTTTATTAATAAAGTTATTTTGTGTATGAATAAATAGAGCTTCGGAGAATAATCTTTTTTCTTTATTGCTTTCGATATCTAGTATCTTTACGTTTTGAAAATTAATTGTGTGACTATTATCTTGTGTGTGAATAAATAATGATGAATTTTGATCTCTATCACAGTACTTTTTTGATGTTCTTTTATTCTAACATTCAGACGCCTACTAGTCTGCCCTACGTATGACGCGTTACAATTGTTACAATTTATCTTATAAACTACGTTTGCATTATTATATTTTACATTTTTGTCCTTACCTAATTTTATAATATTATTTAGTTTATTAATCGTACTAAAAATTACATTAGTGTTACATTTATTAAAAAAGTTTTTTATCGAACATTCCATTTCTTTGACAAATGGTAGAACAATAAATTTTTTCTTATTTACATTATTGAAAATTAGTGTGGTATTCTGTGAAGTGTTATTATTAAATTTTATCTTTTTTAACCTTTTTTTAATATGATAATCTATTATGTCTTGTGGATAATCATTGTTTTTTAATAATAATTTTATGAACGAAATATTTTTTTCCTGAAAACTACTATGTGATAATTTTATTGCTCGATCAATTAAACAATAAATAATAGCAATTTTTATTGCTAATTAATTTTTTATTTTTTAATTTTTTAAAAAATCACCTTTCACTGGTAGATATGGCCATTAGCTTCATAAAATAATTTACAATACTCTACCATTAGCTGAGATCAACAACTTAATATTCGAAGATATGTTTACAAAATTAAATGAAGATCAAAAATTTATTTTCAAACAACTTATAAAAAATATAAATAAAATAAATTTTATAGGCGGTCCTGGAGGTTCGGGTAAAACATTTTTATATACAACTTATATTTATTATTTTCTATCAAAAGGAAAAAATATTATATCAATGGCTTGGACCGGTAAAGCGTCTATTACCCAAAGGAATGACTACTCATAGAACCTTTAGATTACCATTAGATTTAAGTAGTATTGAAAATTCTTTTTTAAAATTAGAATCAGATAAAAAGAAATTAAGAGAAACAGAAACCATAAGCTGGGATGAAGCATCTATGATACGCAAAAAAGCTTTAGAAAGTATTGACAGAACTTTAAGAGATTTATGTACAAACGATTTACCTTTTGGGGGAAAATTAATAATTTTAGGAGGTGATTTTCGACAAATACTCTCAGTAATGAAAAACGGATTTAGAAGTGCTGTAATTGAAGACACTATTAAATATTCTGAACTTTGGCATTTACTTAAAATTTTCAAATTAAAACACAATATTCGTTCTCAGAATAATGAATTCTCAAAATTATTATTACAAATTGGAGATGGTAATATAAATCCTTTTATAACCCTCATAAAAATATCCTATAGAAAATCCTGTAGGAAATGCTATAGGAAATCCTGTAGGCATTCCGTAGAAATCCTATAGGAATCCTATAGAATACTCTATAGGCAGTCCTATATGAAATTCTATATAGGAAGTTCTATAGGAAATCCTATGTGAATTTCGCGCTTTTCCTGTAGGAAATCCTATAGAAAATCCTATAGGAAATTCTGTAGGTAATTCTGTAGGAAAAACTGTAGACAATTTTACATGAAAAATCCTGCAGGGAATTCTGAAGTATTTTCGTGAAAACATTTTATAGAAGTTTTGCATCTTATTTAGCGCTGTAACATTGCACAGCAGAATCAATGGCAAACAGTCCTAGGTAAGGAGTTGCACCCGGGGACTGCCGTGCACGACTGCCGGCGCCTTACCGATTAAGCCCAGTGAGCTCAGATATCAAAATCAAGGTAATCCTTGTCACATTAACTCTCCGTAAAGAGTCGTTCAAACGGTTGAATCTCATGGCTTTACATACCCTCGCGGTTCCAATGTGTTTATGAGAGTCTCGACTGCTGCGCCCCATAGCGGCATAGCAGCGTACATACATAAACGAGGCTCTGGAGAATCAAGCTTCTACCGCATGCCGCAGCACAGCGCAGCAGTCGGGACTCTCATAAACACATTGGAACCACGAGGGTATGTAAAGCCATGAGATTCAACCGTTTGAACGATTTTACGGAGAGTCAATGTGACAAGGATTACCTTGATTTTGATATCTGAGCTCATTGGGCTTAACGGTAAGCGCCGGCAGTCGTGCACGGCAGTCCCTAGGTGCAACTCCTTACCTAGGAATGTTTGCCACTGATTTTGCTGTGCGATGTTACAGCGCTAAATAAGATGCTGAACCTCTATAAACTGTTTTGACGAAAATGCTCCAGAATTCCCTGCAGGATTTTCCATGTAAAATTGTCTACAGTTTTCCTACAGAATTACCTATAGAATTTCCTATAGGATTTCCTATAAGATTTCCTACAGGAAAAGCGCGAAATTCACATAGGATTTCCTATAGAACTTCCTATATAGAATTTCATATAGGACTGCCTATAGAGTATCCTATAGGATTCTTATAGGATTTCTACGGAAAGCCTACAGGATTTCCTATAGCATTTCCTACAGGATTTTCTATAGGATATTTTTATAAGGGAATACCTAATAATTGGAGAACTAACGATATTTGCTTACAAATTTATAAAAATATTAATAAAATAAATGATTATGATCGTGTTATTTTAGCACCTCATAATGAAGACATTAAATTTTTGAATAAAAAAATTGTAATGTTATTAAGTGGTGATAAGAAGACTTATTATAGTACAGATTATGTGACTCATAAAGGTGTTGATCAAAGTGATGACAACATTCATCTACTTTTTCCAATAGAAACATTAAACAATATTTATAAAGGTTTGCCACCTCATAAATTAGATTTAAAAGTTAATGCTATTGTTATGTTAATTAGAAATTTGAGTATACACGAAGGTTTGTGTAACGGTACTAGACTTAAAATACCAAATTATTTAGATATAATATTGAAGCAGAAATATTAACAGGAGAAAAAGCAGGTAATAGATTTTTTATTCTAAGAATTACATTAAATACAGGAGAATCTTCTTCATTACCGTTTATTCTTTATAGAAAACAGTTTCAATTAACATTAACATTTTGCATGACCATTAATAAATCTCAGGGACAAAGTTTTGATTATGTTGCTTTATCGCGATGTAGAAATCCAGATAACATATATATATATACAAAATAATTTAGAAAATTCATTAGAAATTGAAAACATTGTTTGGGAAGAAATTCTTGATAATTAAAAAAAACAATTAGTTATATAAGTAATTATGTATATATATTTATTGCATATATTTATTAAAAAATATGTTCATATATATTCAAAAACCAAATTTCTCAATATAAAATATACGCAATAAAAGTATAAAATAAAGGAGAAATTATTTGAATGATAAGAGATTTTAATAATTAGCTAAATGAAAATTGTATATAAAATTTAATTACGTTTCGATTTGATCCATATAAAAATACAAATAAAATCAAAGAAAAGATTTTTAAATCAAAATTTTTAAAGTGATTATGCTCTTATATTTTCAAAAAACAAATTTCACAATATAAAATATACGCAATAATAGTATAAAATAAATGAGAAATTGTTTAAACGATATTATAAGAGATCTAAATCAATAGCTAAATGAAATCGGTATACGAAATTTATTTAAGTTTCAGTTTATACATAAAATAATAAAAATAAAATACAACAAAAGATTTTTAAATCAAAATTGATAGCGTAAATGTACTCTTATATATTAAAAAAAATCACTACCTTGAAAATAAATAGGTTCAAAGTCTTCAAGGTCTTATTTTTTAAAGTTTGGGGTTGACGAGCGGAGCAAGTAGGGCGCGCAGCCCCCCTAGTGTGTGTGTGTGTGTGTGTGTGTATATATATATATATATATAATTATAATTGACCACACGAAGGTTCTGCATTTTTTTTTGGTAATAACGTATTTGGCGTTATATGACAAACTTGTCTTTGAATTTTTAAATTATAAATAGCTTTTTTCTTTTCGTATTTTACGTTTGCACTAAATGTAGCAAAGCAAAATAAGTTATTATAATATCTGATTAAAGTTCGAAAATTAGTATCATATAATAATAGATTCTTTAATGTTTTATTATATACTTAGCGGAGACAAAATTATTTTACCCTTACTACAACAAATTGATTTATTATTTCCTTCTTTCCAATATACTGCCGAACAAAATTTACAAACATAACTCATATTACCAAAATATGATTCATACTCTAAATTTTTATTTTTACTATATTTCTGTTTATTTACTTTTAACGTAGAAAAGGACGATGACGCGAGATGTTCGAGGATGAGCTCGGCAACGCATCTCCTATACTATATGTATATAAGAGAAAGAGATTATTGAAATTATGGAAGCAATCTCGAGTGTAGATAAACATTTGATTACCGAAAAACTTCCGGCTCTAATCAAATCCGATCAAGAATTAACGGAAGACGGTGAAGCTACGCAGTATAAAACGGTATTAAACGCAGCAGACGGGGATAATACACAAAATAAAGTGAATTTTGATGCAAACTTATTAAATTCGTTAAATTATACTCCGCACGTAGCAGGGGGAAGGGGGCATAATACGCCTTTAGTTGCTAATGTTAGAACAACACTGCCAATGACAATGAATTCTTTTCGCCCAAATGCAACTTTAACTCCGTTAAAAAATTTGTCGATTAAAGATGCACTAGACTGCATACCAAAATTTGACGGTAGTAATATTCCACTTAGTACCTTTTTATTCGGTTTAAGAGAAGCCGTTAGCATGATTCCGGCATCAAACGAAGTCGACCTGGTAAAATTAATTAGACGATGGCTAACGGGTGAAGCAGCAAAGTCAATGGAGGAAATAGTTTTTTTTAAAATGACGGATCTAGTTAAATATTTTGAGGCAAATTTCGGATCGTATAAAACACATCATACCTTGATGGGGGAATTAGCCGCAGCCAGACAAAGAGAAAAAGAAAACATTATAACATTTGCAAACAGAGTTAGGCGTATCGCAATAGAATTAAAAGAGGCCGCAAAAAGAGAAAAAAGGGATGATGCGGGGTTCACACAGCATGTGGAAGCCGACAAATTAAAATTTTTTGTACGCGGTATGGATTGAGAAATTAAGAGGTGCATGGGGGTGGCCGCAACTTTTCAGGAAGCCGTAGAAAAAGCGATAGAAATAGAGCGTGAGGTTACAGATTTAGAGAAAATCGAACCAACGCGTAAAAGTAAATTAAATCAAGAAAATAACAAACTGAAAGCAGAAGCGGCTGAAATTAAGATTGTTCAAAATAAACCGACAGAAATTTGTCAATATTGTGGCAAAAGAAATCATATCGCGAAAAACTGTTGGACGTTAAAATCATTATTACCCCCGGGCACACAGCAATCGGCGACACAGCCGACTTCATGGGTGCAGCTCGTAGCTACGCAAGCGCACGTCTCGGCGCCAGCCGCGAACCCATTGGCTAACGCGCGGCCGGCCACGCCCCAAGTTTCACAAAATCAATATAGTCCGAGATCGCACAGTCCCGCAGTGGCATAATTGAATCAAGTTAATAATTTTGTTAAACTTTGCAATTATAGTAAAAAAGAGGGACACTGGAAGAATGAATGCCAGGTATTGGAAAGAAAAAATAGAGAAAAATTACAACGTGAAGCTGGAAACGCGAATAGCCCCGCGGTGCAGGGCGCGACCTGGGGGCAATCAGAAAGCGCGCGCCCACACCAATCAAACACAAATCAGAGTTAAAATTTGCGCGAAAGTCCATTTTGTTGAGTATAAATAGTAAGTCACCTGTAATAAAAATGCCATTCGAAAATTATCAGGTATCGCTCAAATTAATGTTAGATACGGGAGCAGGCCCGTCTTTGCTTAAAATTAGTAAAAAAACCCAGTAAAGCCATTGTTTTTGAAAAAGAAATTCTTGAACTTAAAGGTATTACTAAGGAATCGATTAACTCGCGCGGGAAATACCCTTGATTTTCCGTGATTTGACATTGTATTTATGGACCATTTGGTGCCTGGCGATTTTCCTATTGAAGAGGACGGGTTAATCGGCAGTGAAGTGTTAAGAAAATACGGGGCAAAAATTAATTATGAAAAAAATTTTTTGGAAATCGCTTCTCACGTAATCAGTTTACGGTGCACGAGTAGTGTAGATATCGCGCGGCCAATAAACAAAGAAAGTGTAAGTTTGGCACGAGCCGAACGACATGAGGAAGCCCAGGGTACGTTGTGGAGGGATAATTGCAATTCCGGACACGCAAAAAATCCCGTTGCAACTGCTCGGTCGGACAAATCCAGTGTTGTTTTAGGCGAGTGTAGCACTCCGAACGTTTATAGCGATTTACCTGCTTCGCATGAGAAAGTTATTTCAGATGTTTGTTTTTCTTCGCTTAAAAGTATTGCCCCATTTGACATTTGTACCATGCACGTCTTGGAGAAAATTGATTTAAAAAATAAAATTGATGAAAACAAAAATTTGAATTTGAAATTTGAAAAAACTAGTAATTTGGAAAGTAAAAATTGTGAAAGCAAAATTTTGGATTTGAACTTTGAAAAAACTAGTGATTCGGAAAATAAAATTGGTAAAAGCAAAAATCTGAATTTGAACCTTGAAGAAGCTGGCCATTTGAAAAATAAAATTTGTAAAAACAAAAATTTGAATTTGAAATTTGAAAAAACTAGAGAATTGAAAAATGAAATTTGTGAAAATAAAAGCTTAAACTCAAAAATTGATAAAAATAAAGATTTGGAAGTTAAGCATTGTGAAACTAAAAACCGGTTAGTTAAAATAGCTAAAAAGCAAAATTTGAGAAGTAAACTTAGTAAAAATAAAAGTTCGAAAGAAAAAGTGAACAGAATTATATTTCGAAATAATTTACTTAGAGAGGAAACGTTAAATGATAGCGTACCACAACAGTATTTGGACTTGTTAAATAAAAATTGGAAAAATAGAGTTAGTGAAGATCTTCTTGTAAAAAATTTAACTAAATTAGAAAGTAAAGTTGATAAATATATTGTGTTAGAAAATAACAAAACTTTTGAAATTTTAACTTGTAAAAATAGTATGAGTGTCAGCACTCAAGGGAGAAGTGTTAGACTGAATATAACAGATTGTAGAGCAAAAATTGCATTGAATAAAAATAAAGGAAAAGTAAATTTTGTTTGTAATAAAATAAGTACTTTTACGTATATTAATTGCAAGCATGAAATTTATAAAAGAACTAGGATTAAAAGAAATAGTTTTAGTAAAATTAGTAATTTGTTAAGGAACGAAAACTTGTCTTGTGCGACAATATTGAGAAGGGCGGAAGTAATAAATTAACCAGCGCATTGTCTTATGCTTTAGTTCGAGAGGATTTTCAGCTGGTACACCTTATTGAGGGGCTGCAGGTCAAGCTTGGAAAGCTAGCTTACTTGCAAAATTCGAGATGCGCCTCGTTATTACGCTTATACGCTAACGCTTTGTCTGTTATTTGTTGCACTGCCATACCTATTTTTAAGAAAATGAGAGAGTATCGCGTGATTAACAACGAGGTGACTTCTGACATGTTATGTGTTTTACGACAATTGCTGCATGAAATTAAAAGAAATATAAATGGAGTACACGGGGAAAAAAATAACATTGGACCAACTGCGCTCTCCCGTAACTCTAACTTGAGCTGTTCAGTAAGCGAGGTTCAGTTGAATCAACGATAGCAACTCAGGTTAAAGTTACTGGAGTCATCAGTAAAAACTTTGCTTACGTCTCGAGGTCGCGGTCATGGGACGGTATTTACTGAACTCTTAAGTATATTTAACCTGACTCCGCAGTTGTGTCTACGCGAGTAACCGCCCAGTAAAAACAACTCACCTAATCTTAGTTACGGCAGCGTTATTTTTTCCCTCGTGTAGTCTGGTCAGTATGGAAGCATAGGCCGCACCCTCCGCACTTAGGTAGCCAGACTAGGGTAGAAAGGCGAAGCCATAAAATAGGGGAGCCACGCGACCATCGAATTATGTGCATGTCAGACACGGTTTTCCTTTTAGGAAATAAGAGGGTGACTAAATTAAGAGAGCTTTTACGACTTAAACATTTATCACCTAATCAATTAGCCGAAATTGAGTCACTGCTTGTGAAATTTTCAGATCGATTCTATTTAGCGGGAGACATGCCCCCGACTAATGTAATTGAACATGAGATATCTACAACAACGAATATTCCAATTAGAATTAAACAATTTAGACACCCACCTATTTTAAAAGAAGAGATCAATAGGCAGGTAAAAGAAATGTTGGAGAAAGGCATCGTCGAGCCTTCGACAAGCGCCTACTCGGCGCCGGGGTTCTGCGTTGACAAAAAACCGGGACCCGACGGCAGGAAAAAATTTCGGGTAGTAGTAGATTTTAGAAAGTTAAACGCCATTATACTCTATTACAATCATCCGGTTCCGAACATAGCGGATATTTTGGATCAACTCGGTGATGCCAAATTTTTCTCAGTTTTCGATTTATACGCGGGTTATGATCAAATTAAAATTAAAGCTGAGGACAGAGAAAAAACAGCTTTTTCTTGTGAGCTCGGTTTATTTAATTTTGTTAGATCACCTTTTGGATTAAAAACAAGCGCACCGGTATTTTTGTCACTCGTTCTTAAAGTAATTGCCGGTATGAAAAACGTGGTTCATTTTTTTGATGACATTTGCGTCTACTCTAAAACTTTTAACGAGCACATAGAAACAATCGAGAAATTATTTGAAAAACTGCGCCATGCTAATTTAGTTTTGCAACCGGAAAAATGTGAATTTCTTAAACCGGAAATTAATTATTTGGGACATATAATTAGCAGCGACGGTTTACGCCCGGACCCGGAAAAACTAAAAGCAGTTAAAGAATTTCCAGTGCCTAGAAATCAGAAAAATATTAAACAATTTTTAGGATTAGCTGGTTATTATAGGCGATTTATTAATGGCTTTGCACGGATAGCCAAGCCTTTAACAGCCTTCTTAGAAAAGAACAACTTTTTGTTTGGGATGAGAGCGCGCAAACGGCATTTGAGACTCTCCGTGATAAGTTATGCGAACCACCGGTTTTAGCGCATCCGCATTTCGAAGAAAAGTTTTTAGTAACTACCGACGCTAGCGGGTACGCGATCGGGGCAGTTTTATCGCAAGGAGAAATTGGAAAAGATCGTCCCATAGCCTTTGTGTCGCGCGCGATGAATCAAACAGAAAAGAATTATTGTACGTTTCCAAAAGAAGCATTAGCAATCGTGTACGCTATTACGCAATTCAGACCTTACTTATACGGGAATAAATTCACTTTAATTATTGATCACAGGCCGCTAGTTTGGTTGAGTAATCATAATGATCCAGGGTCTAGAGTCACGCATTGGCGTTTAAAATTATTAGATTATCAATTCGACGTACTCTATAAGAAAGGTGAATTAAATCTGAACGCGGACGCACTTTCGCGCAACCCGATTACGGAAAAAGTATGCATAGCTACACAAGTCGGCATAGGGGGAGAGGGGCGCCATCCTGTCGCTGGCGAACAGACAGTAGAGCCGGCCCAGGAACGGCAAAGCCAGCAGGGGGACGGCGCGCCCACCTTGCATGCAATGGCCACGCGTAAGCGTGCGAGCCGCCAATCTAGTGAAAAGTATAAGCAGGCCATTAAAGCTCTCGCGCCGCGTAAAAGAAATGTAGCCCCCGCGGTCGAAGAGGTTCAGGAATGCGCGTCCCTCGTTGAAGATAAGGAGGCATCTGCGCCTCTTGTACCACAAACTGCGGATAGCAATAAAAAAGAAACGCTACACAGACCAATCTCGCCATCTGTCTCAGCTTTCGCGCCCGAGGAAAGTGAACAAACGGTTATGTCAGGAGAGCTCGCGTGCGGAGAAGCATCCGGGCGCGACAACATCTCGGCGTTTAAAGATCCCTTTCCCGACATGACTTTCCGGGACGAGGACTCGGTCAACGAAAAAAGTATCGCGCCGAAAACGGTCGGTCCTCAAGACAATATAATCTATTGTAGAGAGAAACTGTTTATGAGGAAGGATAGTTTCCTTTATTTTGTAAGCACTGACGGAGACCCACTCGATGAGGGATCTAGGCAATTAAAGGATTTAGGGAAGCTTCCGCATTTCGAGGGTTTAGTAATGGGAGTGCCTAAAACCATTAAGGTCAATAAAAAAATGCATTTTGTATTACCGCATAGGGGCAAAGGTAAAAATAGCTTATAGGACTCCTTAGAAATTTTGACACAGTTATTTAGGAAGGTAGCCAAATTGTTAGACATTAACCAAATTGCTTCTTTTAGTATGGCTAGGAGCAGTAATATCGAAAATGTTGAGTTTAAAGATATTTTGGCCTGTTTAAGACGTGAATTAGGTAATAATAGTGTTAAAATAATTATTTGCCGTGGACTCATACAGTACCCGGAGCCAAGTAAAAGAGCGGATATAATTCACGAAGCTCATTGTTCGGCGGCGGGTGGGATAAAGGAGTAACTAAAACTTTGAATAGAATAAAATATAAATATCAGTGGGAGTATTTAAAGGAGGACATACAAGCCTTCATTCAAAAATGCGTTCCTTGCCAGCTTAAGAAATTAGTTCGGGTCAAAACAAAACAGAAAATGATTATAACGGACCACCCTTGTATTCCATTTTTCACGGTTAGTTTGGACATTGTAGGACCGTTACCGAGAACTAAAGACGAATCCGAGTACATTTTAACTATGCAGGTCTATTTCTAAACCAATCGGACTTGAGTAAATGTGACGAGAGAAATACCTTTTTCCTTTGTTAAAAAGGAATTTTATTTTGAAAATTATATCTCGTGCGAGAAAATGTTACTATCTAAGCCAAATTATGGGTAATTGCCATTATGTAATATTCAGTTTTCACAAGGAAAGGAGCAGTATTTTCAAAGAATGACGAACAAACGTTTGTGGCTGGCGTCAACTATAAATGCACATAGGCTAGAAGTTATGTGCTCAGGGAATATTTACAAAATACCTATTTCGGGGAGCCAAATTGTGGAGCTGCCGAAAAATTGTAAAATGAGGATCGATGAGCGCGAAGCGTATGGTTTTGACGGCCGGTATAACGATCAAGATATAATCGTGCCTAACTTAAAATTAAACATCCATCGGGAGTTAGTATTTAAGCCAAGTAGAGAAAAGCAAATTACGAGTAGCATTGCCGAGACAAGCGGGGCAATTACCACTAAAGATTTGTTATATATAGTATTCTATGCAGTTTTGAGTATAATTATAGTTACAATTTTGGGTGTGTTCACGTAATTTGCTTTCCGCCTACTTAAAAATAAAGACAAACGTCCAGCGGAAACAGAGGATGCATATGTACCAATGTATCCCTTGGACCACGGTTTTAAATGTATTTTCACGGGTATGTCGCATTATAAAGAACCTCGGTCACCGCCTGTACCGATAAAAAATTGTAAGGCAAGCCCTGCGAAATCGGCTTTAATAAAAATAGCGAAGCTGGTCCTTCAAAAACAGTCGCTTGTTTAACTGCTATTGATACCTTATTATCGGGTGTTTAAAAAATTAAAGTATTTGTAAAATCGTTTTGTGAACAAAATATACGGCGTTAAGTCATTACTGTGTTAAGCTTGAAACTATAAGTAAGCGTAGGTCAGAGATATATTAACTCGGCTGCGATAGTATAATTAATTGAGATTATAAGTTAGTAGATGTTAGCAATTTAATAACAAACATGAGCAATTGGAAGATTTAGTCCCAGATAGCGCGAAAAGTTGCGGTAACGTTGCTGCAACCGATTTCTTGAAACCTTGAAACGTTTCCTGAAAAGTTCTGCAGAAGTTTCCAAAACGTTGCAGAAACGTGGAAATGTCCGCTTTTTGTTGCTAAAATTAAGTTGCAGGAACCTGTAGGGAACCAAACGGTAACTTCCAAGCAACGTTTCTAAAATGATATTATTGAGACTCGTTGGTAACGTTTCGGGAACTTTACCAAGTTCTCGCTGAATGTTTATATCGGCGAAGAGTAAGCGTTGCTAGAATGTTGCAGAGAAATAAATACAGAACTGTCTTTGCAAATACCTCTTCCCCATAACGAATTCGCAACGTTTCCCACATATATTTTGTAGTATCACTGACCGACAGGTGGCGCACAACAATCCATGGTTAAAAATGTTAGGTTCAGGTTATAAGTCAAAATCAGGTAATAAGGGTGGTTGGTGGAGGAGATGGAGGTTACGTTTTGATACTCTTGTTAACAATCTTTTTTTTTTATCAAAAATCTCTGAAAAATGAAAAAAGAAAAATGAAACGTTTTTAAAACGTTAGGGTTCCGTTAGGGTATCGTTAGAGAAACGTTGCGAAATCGTTTTGAGGATAAAGTATTTCGCAAAGACAGTTCTGTATTTATTTATCTGCAACGTTACCGACTCGTCTCAATAATATCGTTTTAGAAACGTTGCTTGGAAGTTACCGATTGGTTGCCTACAGGTTCCTGCAACTTAATATTAGCAACAAAAATCGGACATTTCAACGTTTCTGCAACGTTTTCAAAACTTCTGCAGAATTTTTCAAGAAACGTTTCAAGGTTTTAAGAAATTAGTTACAGCAACGTTGACGCAACTTTTCGTGCTACCTGAGGTTACTTTACCTTTTTCTTTTTGAATAGAGTTGAAGGGTTTTGGAGAAAGTAGTCGAGAGGGTAGGGCAGAGCAAAAAAAAAAAGAGAAAATTTTCCTTTTAGCTTTTCCCTCACTCCACAAACCCATCCCCTCCCTGTTTCTCAAATTCCATAAAGATGGGTCCAGTTCGAGAGCTATCACGTCGAAAGGAAGCATTAGCTCGCCAACACTCGCATCAGCACCATCGCAGATTTGTTTTGTTTCAGACAAATTAGGCCGTCCAGAGCATTTACACCCGCTTTCGCACGCCACTCGTGTTCCAGAGGTTCCAAATTTCTACAGACCATTATGGACCACGGAAGGAAGCAGGTGCCAACGCTGCAGAGAATCGCTTTGTAAAGTTTTGTGTCGCCGAATATCCAGTTGCAGAATCGAGGTGGTCGTTTAGCGCAGCTGGTGTACTTGACGCTATGGGGATTCGCCAGGAACTGGTACATCGATGGGGCTAGTCAGGATGAAAGTGATTTCGCGCCATCTGAGTGCCGCTTGCCGTGGCACCAAATGTGGGCGCGAAGGCTGTGGCGGATCATGAACCGCCAGGACCGGTGGGACATGGTCGGCACCCCAAGCGGAGAAGCGCAAGTCCACTGGGACAGGGCTTATTTGCGTGGAGCCAACGACTGGTTTGAATTGCAGAGATTCTCGTTGGATCGTATGCTCTTGCCGCACGGCGGCGAGGGGTATGGCAGTTGGAAAAGCTATGGTAACTGCAGCGAGTGTGGCATTGACCTTGCAGTATGGCGGAATTGCCGAGAGTGCGTACAGCAGAGCACCAGCACGGACACCCTGGACTGGTGCCTTTGTTGTGAAGACGAGACGCACATAGGAGCGTTGGAGGAGACGCTGTGCCCAGAGTGTGGAGGAGCGCCAATTCTCCCGGGCATGGTAGAAGTGCCTGAAGATAACTTGGACGACGCGCCCGAGCCCTGGTTGGTGCAGGATGGGTGGGAGCAGCACGAGCCAGAGCCACAGCCAGATGTCTGGGTCGAGGAGAGCCAGGCATGGGAAAGACAGGACTACAGGGTGATCCTGTACACTGTGGGCGGTTTTTTGATTGCCATCAACCACATTAGCGTTTAGCAAATTGAAACTTGTAATGCAAAGAATTTTTTTTAAAAGAATTAAAAAAAATATATATCAAATGTATTTATCATGTTAGTCATAAGGGAATAGCTATAACATTTATATGCGAAATAAATTAATAATAAATAAATAAAAAAAAACCTAACACACAAAAAAAAAAACAACAGACACAGAGTCTGAATTTGAGACGACTCGCTGTCAGGCTGGAGTCAAAAGACTACGCTCTCCGCCCGAGGTGACATTTGGGCGGAGGGACCAGCAAGCGCCGCCCCGCAGCGCACGTCTTTGGGGGGGGGGGGGGGCGTGTCACATCGAGTACGACTGACCGCTACTTTTGACGCCCGTGCTACCATCTATCCTTACCACCCTACAACCTTTTTTCCTTCATGTTACCATGAGTCCTATTTCCTGTCAGTAACGCCGCCTAGTAGCAACTGGGTTACCTGCAAGAGCCACAGTTTGCATGGCAACAAATCCTACCTTACCCGTATCTTTACCGCCTATCGATCCAACCTTTGTCCTTGGCTAGCGCCATATGTGAACCCGAGTAACCTTATTCCCCACCCGAATCTTTGCCATCCCATGCAAAGATGAGATACCCGACACTCCCCTATCTTTGTATCTGCCCTAGATAGAAGCGCGGGTATAAAGCCGCATCGCGCCTCCACTCGAGGCAGAATCTTTTGTTCTTTTTGTTTCGAAGGGCGAAGCCCTTGACCGACGACTATTTAATTGTAACAATTGGACTTAGAATAATTTCCGACATTTTGTATTCTGACTTAGAATATTTTCGAGCAGAATTTACTTAGAATAATTTCGAGTAGAATTTACTTAGAATAATTACGAGTATAATTGACTTAGAATATTTTCGTGTGGAATTAACTTAAAATATTTGTCAAGCTTCTCTGATTGTAGTCTCGCGAATAATTGTTGATATTATATCTCGACAACAATCAGTGTGTAACAGTTTTAACGTAACTTTATGCAATTAATAAACATCATATAATTGCATTTTTGAGTGTTACTTTATTTACACAATCCTGCCTTCTGCCATTTGAATCGCCCGCTGCGCTTGGGTCCTGAGACTGCCGAGGGCTAACTGAGAGAACGAGACAACCGCAACCGTTCCAAAGTAAGTAACTCTGTAGATCGCTATGCTTTATCTTTTTTCTGTCTCTCTAATTGTTCGCTGACGCTGACGTTTGCCACTTTATGAATTTCGCGCATTAGTATTGTTTATTTTGGTAGTCCGATTAGCTATTTTCACGCGTTCCTACTCCCGTGGTTATTACGTGTAGGCGTAATCCGAAACTGGAACATTTATCGCTCTTACTTTACCGTTTTCGCGACATTGTAACACGGACGTTACACTACCTATTTCGACAGTATTGGTAGGACAAATAAAAATCGTTTTTTGATTTCTTGCAATTACTTTTGTACCACCATTCACAGGTTGTATGATGTTTTTACTTAAGGTAGCACCAACTTCACAAAAATATGAGTTCATATGGTTTACAATGGTTTCTTTGTCAGAGATTTTTTGTTTATTTATACAAATATGCGCTGAATTTTCTTATTGTCTTTCTTTGTTTTTCCTAGCTGTTATTAATGATTTCCCATAGTTGTTTTGGGTCATTTCTACTTTTTTCTATCTTATCTCTTTCGTACTTTAGTTTAGCTTCTTTTATCACTCTATCCAATACTTTTGTATATTTTTTGTAGTCTTGTTTTAGGACTGTACAATTTGGATTCATTTTATATAACTTATAAAGCATTACTTTTTTTTTACACGATTTAATTAATGCTGGTGAGATCCAATCTTTCCTTGGGACACTGTCCCTATCTCTCTTTTTTGTTGTTTTATTGGAAGAGGCATAATTTATACAATTTTGGATCTTACTTATTAGTAAATTGACTGCTTCATTTGGATCCTGTATTAACAAAATAGGTTTCCAGTCTGTCAAAATAGCTTTATTTTTTAATTTATTGTAGTTCACAATCCTAGTTTGTTTATTATTCTCTTGTTTTAGTATAAGATCTAAGGCAACAATTAAAGGGTAGTGATCACTAATTTCGTTGGTGTAGAGTTTATATGCTTTTGGAGCAATAGAATTTGATTTGAAAAAAAAATTGCCAATACACGTATCACCATAGCCGCCTTCTGCCGGTCTAGTTATACCTAAAAAGCATGGGATATATTCTTTTTTCAGTGAAATTATTTAAAAATTCCGTGGTAGCATTATCGTTTTTCATAATGTCTATGTTAAAATCGCCAACGATCATATGATTTTTAGTATATTTGTTGTTTTCAATATATTTTTTAATTGATTGAATGTATTCTAGTTTCTTAATGCTATGAGATCTAGTTAGATTAGTACTTTATTTATTAATTATTACTGCAGTATTGTGTATAATAATATCTTTTTTTTTATTATTAATTTATTACTGTCGTGCTTTCTTCAGTAAGATACCTGTATTGGTATAATACTACTGTTTATGAGAACTTTTGGGTATAATTCAAATTGTGGTATTATACTGCAGTTTACGACAAATTTAGAGTATTATACTTATTTTAGTATTATACGGTATAAAACCTCTCCACCGTGTCGTAAAACCAACCCTGGTCCTGTGGCTGTGGTTCTATTACCATTGATTACAAATTAATAAGATTTTGGGTGGCAATTTTTTGTGCGCATTGGTTGTCCTAATGTAGACACAGCCTAACAATATATACAATATGCCAATATGCTGTTATGAACTGCGTTCACGCGAACGAGTATCGTTGCATTTAGGGTCACTCTACAATGATTCCAGAACATGACGACAAATAAATAATAGGATAATTTAAATAAATGCCAAAGATTAATCTATATATTAATTAGTTAATTAACTAAGTTATAAACAAGTAATTAACGATAACCCGAATAGAAATTGACAATAAACAAGTGATAATGAAATTATTAACTTAACAAATAGTAATTGCTCCCGTATAATTCAACTATCAATAGCAAGGTCAACGCGTTAACGAACAAATTGAGATTAGCAATAAAAACTAAATAAACGGCAGTAATCTGCAATGAACCTAATAACTACTTCGATAATAAATAATAATTACGAGACGGACTGTAATAATAATGATAGCTAGGGAAAAGCTCGCTCAGGTAGGGTAAAGCTCTGTTTATAGGAGGACAGCCAGCACCACGACAATCAACGGTCAATCAGTTCCTAGAATCCATTAGCCAACGGCTCAGCAGCGCATAAACAATTCGGAGAAGGGCCATTAGCAAAGGGCCCCTGGAATAGACGATGGTTGAACACGGCAAGGAACGAGCCATGAGTCATCAACAGTCAATAACTCTTGGAATACGTTGGGCAACGTTGCATCAGCTCATGGGGCTACGAGCATAACGGCTAGCAGAGGAGCAGCCAATCAGAGACAAGTAACCCCTCTCCACCATCAACCGTCATTCGCCGCTCAGCGCTCTCGATCCTACTTTCGGGTCTGACGCCCCTCCGCCGCCACTCTCTCCACTCCCTCTACCTCAGAGTAGGGGAGGCCTCTGGGGCAACCTGGTGCCCTACAGCCTCTACATCGTACTATTTTCCCTACCAACCGAGAGCTACTACATCAGAGCGTAGCAGTCTACGGGGGGGAACCAATCAAGAGGCAGACATACCCGCCAGGAAGGGATTTTCGGCCAGAATCTGAGCATCCACTAAGGTTCCCCCACCACTAAGCTCGCCATGATTGAGAGAAGAGAGGGAAGCTCTCGGCCCTTCTAGGCACCTACAGGCCTCGGAATAGACCTCAAGAAGATTCAACGTTTCGCCACCAGAGAGCCTGGCTTCTCCCATTAACGGACAAAGGTCCGCGTCCAGGATATAAAAGGAGCTGCGCCACCGACGTCCAGTCAGTCTTTGAAGACCTGGGTCATACTAACTAGCTTAGTATTCTACTGCACTTGTGCATGTTGCGCCCAGAAGCTCTATAATCGGTCATACCAACTAGCTTGGTATTCTGCTGCACTAGGGCTTGCCCTGTGTATGTTGCGCCGTTGAGCTGTAGTCTGAAGTGGCAAAGTACTCTGGCTTTGTTACTGTATTGCGTCATTACGCGTAATCTGGCTTCGCCAGACTAAGTTTATATTGAGTCGCGCTTATAAAGGCAGTTCGCTTATTGTTAAAGTATCAAAAGTATTAATTAACTTAATAAAGTCAAGGTTTAAGTTATTCATCGAGTTTGAAGTTTTATTTCAAGTTCCCGCAACTCTGTGCGCTTTAGCGCTTAATTGAGCAACGTTCCCAAATTCTAATTGGTCAACCCGGCGACCATTGTAGAAGTGCCCTTCTGCTTGAAGACCCCGACTCGGGTTGTAACAATGCCAATGTAGAATTTTTAGAGTTGGCTCTGGTAACGTTACTGATTATATGTATTCTTAATTCTTAATTCTTAATATTCGGAAATATGACAGTACCATCATCAAAAATCACGGTTTTTCACCGAATCCTTAAAAGTATTAATTCGAAAAGATCTTTCATGAAAAGTGCTATTCGCAGGGATGAACATGACCTTGGAGGAGAACCAGGAAAAGTAAGTTCCATTCGTTGCGTAATAGTCTTGCTATTAATAATTTTTTAACCCATAAGTTCTCGGTATTTTTTAAGTATACGCATATAAGCTATCTAAATTTATTGATAAAAACAATTAGTCTTTCATTTTTTTTTCTTTTCTATATGTGTAAAAATTTGATGTTTTCTTCAAAATAAATACAGTACCTTATTATGTAATACCTTTACTTTTTCATTCGTCAAAAGTAAATAAATAGCTCATAACTTACATACACAATGACCAGAAATTTTTAATAAAGGAAATAATATAGGTGATATGTAAGTTTATTTGTTTCATCAAAACAGGTATTCATTTTATTCAATTTTTTATGCTTGCCGTATCATTAAGAAGAGTTAACGTATATATGGAATATAGTATTTCTATTGCTATACATACGAAAGGAAAATATGGATTCCAACTTTTCTTTGACATTGATTTACGAAATTTTGAAAATATAATTAATAAAAAATAGTTGTCAATGGTTATGAATTTACAAATGGCTAATACTATTTACAGCACAGAAGTTAGCAGCTTAGACTTGGCAGCTACAAGGAATAAACATGCTTCAGGGGTATCCAAAACATTTTTCTTACTTTTTCGATTAATTTGTTTTATTAATATGTGAAAAATTACAATAATTGAAAAAATTTTATTTGGGGTGCCCACCTCTACCACATTTATCCCTGGGAGCTGCCAAGTCTGAGCTGCTAAATTCAGTGTTGTTCTTGTGTATATATTTTAATACATAAATCTGTTGTACAAGTACTACAGGTGTTTTTGTAATTTATAATGTCTGTTAGCCATACAAACTTTTTAAGATTATTTTTGCGATTAACAGATTGATTCAGCTAAAAATTTGTTCAATACATGAATTTTAACATGTGAAGTGAAGATATGTGCAAAAATATAAAAGTACGATCCATTAGCTTATTTGGTAATCATAAGCATATTTAAAAAAATACTTTATTAATCATTACTTTAACATAACTATGGACATAATTGTAGCATGTGACAATAATATGTATAGCTGAATAAACTGGATATTACAGAATGTTACAAAAAAGTATCAATTATTTATATTATGTCCTTGATATGGGGAATGCACTTTTTCCTAAGCAATAGGAATAAAGAATAAAATTAACCTAATTTTTAGTGACTGTCACACATAACCTTTTGAACATTCATAATATTTTTGTATGTTAATGTTCAAAAGATTATGTGTGATGGTTACTAATGAGGTATGTTCGTAAAGAATAAAGTGCTCTGGATGTACATCATTATTATTATATAATTTGTAGAAGAAAAGTTTGTTGCTAAATACTTGGAACAAAAAACCAAATTCCATAAATAAACGACACTGAAGTTAACAGCTCAGACTTAGCAGCTGCCAGGGACAAATATGGTACAGTTTGATGTCACGAATCAAATTTTATCAATTATTGTAGTTTTTCACAATTAATAAACTAAATTAATCTAAAAAGTAAGAACAATTTGTGTTTGGAGCCCCTGAAGCATGTTTATTCCTGATAAAGGAAAAAGGATGCAGCTGCCGAGTTTGAGCTGCTAATTTCAACATCATCAAAAATAAGCTTACTGGAATACTGTTTTCAGGAGTATAAGGCTAGTGAATATAATGGTGTTGAGAAATCATGTAACTGTAAACAAAATAGCCTTTTTTCTGTGACAGCTGCCTAATCTATAAATTTTTACAAAATTAATGAAATCATTACAATTTTTTGGTACAAATTTAACTATGTTTACATTTTTGGTACAAATTTAATATATGTCTACATTTTACAAAAAATAAAATGCTAACTCAAATTTAAGTTATATCTAACGGGACGCAGCATTCAATAAAATTCTATTTCAAATACCAATTCAAGATAATTCTACCTCAGGTCACAATTAAAAAAATGCTGCTCTACAAATGATTCTATGTTGCTGCTGCATTCAGATTCAGAAAAGCTTATTATTGGCTTAAAAAATCTGCGCCAATTCATTGGCGCGTGGCTTCCTCAAACTTAACTACTTATTTTTTTTTTTAATGTATTTATTAGACAATACACCATACCAGACAGATATGGCTATCTGTACGCAGATCTGGATACAAAATACTTATAAAACTAAACTTAAAACTAAAAAACAATATATTGACTTTTATATCAGTTTAAATTTAATATCATAGAATATTATTTTCAAATATTAATAAATTATATATTTATTTATTTCTAGAAAATATTTACACTACATTATAATATATTTACATATAGTAAACTTACATAAGTAAATTCTACCGAGACAAATAGTATTGCCTGTGTGTAGATCTGGTACATAGAAATTTACAAACTAAATAATATTACAAACTACTATATTCTTACAAACTAGTTAATGGTAAGTGCTTAGCGTTTGGATAACATCACATAGAGATTTATTATAGTACACAACAGTTAAATAATTTTGTTAAATACATTTGTTAAGATTCAATTGTTATATTAAATTTTGCATCGCAGATTTTGCGATAAACATTTTTAATTTTGATCACTAATTCTTTTATCACATTTTGGTAGTTGAATTGATTTGTTTCTGGACTTGTACTGTTTATATAATTATTTCTTAATGTAGTATAGTGAAAAGATATTGATTCTAACTGGAATAATTTTCTTATTTCAAGTGATAGATTTATGGGAAAATTTATTTTTATTTATGATTTTCAGTATTTTGTTCTGTGTTGATTGTATTAGTTTCATGTTATCATATGCACCACCCCAGGCAATTATCCCATAATTAATTAAACTATGAAAGAAGGCATAATATATGTTTTTGTATCGATCATATTTTTTATCTTAGCAAAGACAAAAATTAGGTATTTAGTTTTTTTAATAATATATCTTATGTGCTTATCCCATTTCACATTGTAGTCAAAATGCAGCCCTAAGTATTTATGACTTTTTACTCTTTTTATTAATTGCGTTCCTATTTTGATGTTTAGTGTGCTAGCCACTCTATCACAGTAGTTTCCAAGAGTCATATAAACCGTTTTATGTACATTTAGCAACAGTTTATTTTGTGCAAGCCATTTGGCCACATGATTAAAGTAAGCACACATTTTTTCCTGAGCCGAGGACCACGTGTTGTCACTTGATATGATAACTGTATCATCGGCATAGGACATGATTGTGTCATTTTTCATACCTCCCAGTAAGTCATTGACATAAAGTATAAAAAGTAATGGTCCTAATATAGTTCCTTGAGGAATACCTGTAGTAATTTCTTTATATTCACTTTTACAGTCTTGAATTTTAACTTTTTGCCGCCTATCTGTGAGATAGCTAGTCATCAGTTTCAAGACACTACCCCTTACACCATATCTTTCAAGTTTATTTAAAAGAACTCTATGATTTACAGTGTAGTCGACCACTACAATTTCTGTGTATTCAGATATTTCATCCTTTATATACATCATAACTCCATCTGCTTTGTTCACTTTACTCTCACTATAGTAACTTTTGTAATCTGATATGTTATACAATGGAGTATATTGCACATTCCACGATTCTGTACATATAATGACACTTGACCTTACGGCTAAACATTCAATAAAAGTTTCAAGTTTTTCAAAGTTTTGTTTTATACTTCTAATATTTACATGTAAATCAAATTCTTATTTTTATCGATACTCTTATTGAGTGTTTGTACATAATCAAAGGCTTGTTCTTTTTGTGAAAAAAACTTAAAAGTTCAGTTGTTGATCCATGTTCATAAATTAGTACTTGTTAAGTCCGTTGAGTAAAACATTCGAGATATGGTTCTGTTTAAATTTAGTGGTGAGGTTGCAACCGATAAATTATCGGTTCATGTTGCCGGACTGAATATGATTCTGCTTCGTCTACTTGGTGTGGTTGCGGCTGGTAAGTTACATGCAATTTACCCAATTGTGTTTGCTTGGGGTAGTACAATTGATCGTGTTGTTTTCCAGCACAATTTAGGCAGATTTTCGTATTCTTGCACTTTTTACCATTATGACAAAATCTACTATAGTTAAAACACGGGGTTAGATTCAGGTCATCGAATGCTCTGCAATTTTGGTAACCAATATGAACTCTGTATTTATTATTCACAATTTGATTGTATACTTCTGCTGTTGTTTCAATTAATATAGTGTTAATTTTTGTTTTAATATTTTTAAATACATGTAACACTTTACATTTGCTGTTTAGATGTTTAAAGTTCCCTTTGTTAATATCTTGCTCTATTTCTTTAATCTCCATGTCTTCAAAATTGTCAAAGCCTGTTATTTTTACCTTGGGATTTTTAAGATTCTCTTTCGATTTTGTAGTAGGCAGTATATTTTTGTTATAGTATACTCTCAGTATATGTCAAGCTCTCCTCATTTATAAAGCTTATTATGGCTTCGTCTTTATTCTTGATTTTTATACTTTTTGCTCATATAGCTGAATTTTTATTTATTTAGTGAGCTATATATGTTTTTATACCACTCTAACCTCAAAATCACAACTTTGGTATGATTTTTCGGGGCTTGTGGTATAAAATACCGTTAGAAACGAGTGCGGAAGTTGATTATTTACTTCATGTGATTTTTCGCACCCGCTTCGCTCGTGCGAAAAACGTTACATGAAGTAAATCATCACCTTCCGCACCAGTGTCGAAATGTACTATTATGTCTGGCACATCTGTTTCTTTATTATCACTCTTTCTTCTTTTTACTATTAGTTTGTATTTTCTTTTCTAGAGGTTTATCCTTTGCTAGCACTTTTGAAAATGTGTTTTTGTTTTTGGTATAGTTTTCTTTATCTAATATTTGATTTAGCATGAGATTGTTGTGTGCACTTCTGTACTTATCTATTTTAGTAGATTTTTTCTTTCTTCTTGGAAACTTATCAATTCTTAATTTTTCCTATATGTTCACTAGCTTTTATTAGTTTCAATTCATCTTCAGCTTGTTTTAATTGTTGTTCAATGTGTGTGTTGCTTTTCATTAATATTTCGTTTCTTTTCATTATCAGATCATTTTGGTTTCTCGAATTTTCTAGTTCCCTCCGTAGTAGGACTAATCCAACACGTGGATCATTAAAGGTTATGTCATCTAGATTGTGTTCTTCACATATTATTTCTAAGCTAGATAGTAGTTTTGAGTTCTTTTTCTGATGTAATCACTCTTGTGGTAGACACTGCCACACACTGCACATATCACGACTGACACGACCCGAGATGACATTTGTAATAAATATCTGACAGAGGGGTCTGCATAAGCAGCACACCCTCATCCGCCATATTGGAATATTCTTTTAAACAATTAATATTTCATACATTACTTCTTATCCAGGTTTTCAGCCTTCTTAGTTCTGTTTCTTTACTTATGTCTAGTTTTTTTAGATCATTTGGTAGATTGTTAAAAATCTTAATTGCTTCTAGATAACTACACTTGTCACTAACCCTTTTATTCTTCTTATGTAGTATATATAAATGCTTTATTGATATCAATTAATACATATAGTTATTTATAAAAAATTAAAATACATTAATTATTATAATCAAAATTTGTCACCTTCTCGTTAAGTGTTTGCAAATGTTTGTGTAAGATGTTGTGATGTGTTGTGTAACTCTCAGTGTGTTTAGTATATTAGTGTACGTGTTACGCCTTGTGTACAGTTCATTTACTTTCTTGAATTTTAGTTTTATTATCACATTCTTTTTTGTCTTCTAGCACTATTTCTCCTTCTCCTTTTCCCTTTCGCTCTCTTCCCGCTTGTCTTGTTCGTCCTCTGTTGTTTTATTCTGTTTCCTTTTCTTGCATCTTTTCTTTCTCCTGTATCTTTTCTTCTCTACGTTTCTCTCCTCCAACCTCATTTCCACCTTGCCTTGCTCTTTCCAGCCTTTCCTCCTGACTCTTTACCTTTCTGCACCATATCTCTCTTCCCTCCTGAAAATGATCGTGCAACTTTTAACGCTACTTATTATGCTATTTTCTGCGTCACTTTATTGAGCGAAAAATGATGCTACTTTCTGCGCAACTACTAGCGCAACTTATCAGAAAAAAATTATATAAAAGAAATATATTTTGAAATTCTATATTTCGTCGTGTGAAATCATTTCCGATAACTTGGTAGAATTAATTATTGAAGTGAGTGAGTGCATCAAAAATCTACGTTCAAATTGTTTCAAGAAATTGAAGAAAAAAACCATCTGCGTCTCGCGATGTTTGGCAGTACATAGATATTTCTTCTGAAGTAAGGAACTGTTTCAATACTTATATTTGTAGACCCTGTTGAAAATATATAGGTAAATTATTTACATAAATAATTTGTGTAAATAATTTATATAGATGTTGACGTGAAAAATTTGGACTTTTATTTGCGTACATTTTTTATGTAAATAATGAACCTAAACTATTTATTTGAATCATTTACATAAACTATTTACGTAAATCATATAAATAGTTTTTTGGTTATATTACATTTAATAAAAAAATACCCTTATTCTTTTAATTACATTACTTCTTATTCACATTTTTGTTTATAATAAATAGTAACAAATAATATCTATTTTAACTTTTATAAAATAAAGAATGTTTATTGAAATGATCTTTTATAATAAAAGTTCAAAAAATTTATAACTGATATTAGAAGATTATAAAGTCAGGATTTGAGACTTTTATAAAAGTTTTAAACTGTTATAAATAGTTATAAATTTAAGTTTTTTGGATCGTCGTAAAAATTTGAATCTTTGATCAGTAAAAAAAGTTAGTAACTGATAATAACTTTTACGAACGTTTACTAATTTGTACTAATTGAAATTTATAATTATTTATATTTTGGAATATCTATATTTATAAAATTTCCTTCTTACAAAAAGTGAATAATTAATAAACTTTTTGAAACTATTAATAACTATTATTATTAAATAAAAAAAGTTTATAACAAATAATAACTTTTTATAGATTGATTTTATGATATGGTTTGTAACGGGCTAAAAGCTGGCTCCTCGGTGCGCTATATCTCGAAGCGGATCTGCCGATGAACGGCGCAGCAATTGACAGGCGCGAGCACTTACTCGTGCCTACCCTCGACGATTAACGGCCCATCAGCTCCGTGCTGTTGCTCGCCGTCGGCTGCTTTCAGCAGCAGCCGCATCTTTTCGCTCCGTTACAACGCGCGACTTCGTTGTCGCGCTCTCTCTCTCGAGCGTGTTCCCCCAGCTACTCAGTATCACGCGAGTACTACGTACTCGCGACCGCCGAGGCCGGCGGTATTCTTCACCATGCCACCGAATACGGAATTGAAAGTAGGATGCGTGAAATAATACGCGAACAGGTAAAAGCAACGAATTATCTTTATTGCCCCTGGAGGCTGTTCACTATTTACACGCGCGGCGCGTACTCTAGGTACGCGCCGATTCGGGTGGTGCGCCTGCGCACGCGAAGTATGTGTATGCGCGGTCGCACACCCGTACGCGCAAAAGTGGCTCGCGCCGACGTAGGCCGCTCGTCGCGCGTGATCGACTCTCGCGTGCGCGTCGGCGCATAATAGCTAAATATTATGTGATGTAAATGAACAAATTGTTGTATGTAATTTGAATCAGGTTGAATAATGAAAATAATTAAATGACAAATTTTTAAGTCAATTATCTTGTGTACACTTCGAAAAAATATTTAATTTTATTTAAATTTTAATTGACATATAACAATTAAATATTTCATTAAGTCAATTAAATATTTTAATTTTGCAAACTAATATTTTATATTTTACTATACTGTATTAATTGACTTAATAAAATTATGTGATTGTGATATTCAATTAAAATTTAACTAATAAAATTAAATTTTTTCTGGGAGGGAACTGGAAATGATAAAGAAAACCATGACAGACGATGCATTAATAGAAAGAGACGCAGATATAAAAGTACAAAGAAGTAAAACCTTAGAAGGCGCTAAAAGTATGGGTCCAATCGAGAAAGGATGAGGATAGGGAAAAACGAAAAGCTGAAAGAGCGAAATTAAGAGAGATTAGGAAAAGAAAGAAGGAAGAGGAAACGGAGAAAAAATGAAAAAGGATAAAAGATAGTAGGGGCATGACGGAATTTTGGAACGCTATAAGGTCCTTTAGACCAAGAAAGAGTCGGAAGGAAGCGAACATTAAAAAGAACGAATGGAAACATTTCAAAAAATTACTTGGGGCATCGGAACAAAAAAGCTTAAATGCTGAGAGGGAAAAGGGAATGGAGGAAGAAAATGGGGAGGATAATGGGGATAGCGGGAACCTAAGCGGAGAGGTAATTTTCGTGGAAGTTAAGCAAACGCTGCAGAAAAATAAGGCGGCAGGGGAGGATGGAATAGTAGTAGAATTTCTAAAAGAACTGCCTATGGCATGAATCAAGGAACTCGTAGTAATATTAAACGGAATCTTAAATACCGGAAAATTAATAGAAGGGTGGGAGGTGGCAAGAATATACCCTATCCATAAAGCGAGAAGCGAAAATGAAGTCAAGAACTATAGGGGCGTATCACTGCTAGATGTAAGGATATAAACTACTTACAAATGTGATGGCAAAGCGCCTGAGAGAATGGCTAGAGGAGACAGGCGAACTTAAAGAGAGTCAGGCGGTTTTTAGGGAAGAAAGAGGCACGAGGGACCATATTTTTGTATTAAATAGTATTATTAATAACAAGACTAAGATGAAGGGGCGAAAGTTATACGTGGGATTCATAGACTATAGGATGGCATTCGATTCAATTGATAGAAAAATTTTATAGGAGAAATTAAAAAAGAAGGGAATAAAGGAAAATTTTTAGGATAAAAGGGATCTATAGAAACACGAAAAACGAGGTTATAACAGAGGAGGGGCTAACAGAAAGATTTAGAACAGGAAGAGGGGTAAGACAGGGGCTGCCCCATGAGCCCAACAATATTTAGCGTCTATATATGTTAAATAATGACACACTACTTAGATAGAATAAAAGAGTTTATTAAGAGACTTAAGCTAAGTTACAATAGAACCTTACTCGGCGCGGGTCATTCTCGGTCTAACAACAAGTTAGCAGGAGCATCGCGCTCGCCCGTCGACTCTCACACGTTATAGGGTGGGGAACGCACATGTTTACAAACGTGGGTCGCTCGCGCTATATTGCCTACATTGGCATCGCACAATATAATATGTATATTCTCAACACGCCTCCTTACATTTATATTGTACACTTTTACATATCTCATTTTACATTTAACAAATTTCTATATTTAATAAACTTATCTTTGCATAGCGCCTTTGTAAAAATATCCGCAATATTTTCATTTGAATCGACTTTTACAATTTCAATTTCTTTTTCTTTCACACTCTCATGCACAAAATGATAATGTATTTCAACATGCTTCGAATTCTTTGTAAAATTACCACATTTTGCTATATTAATCGCGCCTGTATTATCCTCATAAATTTTAATTGGATTATTTATTTTTACATCAAAAATATTTATCAACTCTCTTATAAACTTAAGTTCACTCACAGCTTCTGATAAAGCTACATACTCTGCATAAGTCGACGCTTTTGTCACACATTTTTGTTTTCGCGATTTCCATTCAATCATATTACCAAAAACTCTAATCACATAACCAGATGTGGACTTTCTATCAATATTATCGCCAGCCCAATCCGCGTCTACATAACAATCAATTAAGTCGCAATTTTCATTTCTTTTATATTTTAAACTTAATTTTTTTCGTTCCATACAAATACTTTAATATTCGCAGCGCATATTTCCAGTGTGTTTCTGTATAGCAGTTTTGAAACCTGCTTAAATAATTAACGCTATAACTAATATCTGGTCGAGTACCAGAACTTATATATAATAAAGCACCAATTATATTTCTATATTTTATATTTAGTTCACATTCATCAGATCTTTCAATTTTTAAATTAGTTTCCATTGGAATATTATGTAATTTACTGTCTTTTATTTGAAATTTAGTTGCTAAAGTTTCTATATATTTTTCTTGACTTAAATCCATTTTACCATTTTTATAATCATAATTAATGTTAATCCCAAGATATTCTTTTATTTCTCCTAAATCTTTCATCTTGAATCTCTTAGATAATAATCTTTTTACATTGCGTATTAATTCCTTGTTTTTACTACATATTAATAAATCATCAACATATATAAGAATATAAATAATGTCCTCTCCTTCTTTATTAACATACAAGCATAAATCTATATTGCTTCTCTCAAAGCCTAAATCAGTTAAGTATTCATCCAAACACTCATACCAGTCTCTTGGACTTTCTCTCAATCCATAAAGCGCTTTTAACAATTTATAAACTTTATTTGTGCCATTTTCATATCCTTTGGGTTGACTCACATATACTTCTGTAGTTACTTTCCCATTTAAGAATGCAGTTTCTACATCCATTTGTTCTATTCTGAGCCCATATTGACAACAAAATGAAAATAAGATTTTTAGTGTTTGATTTTTCGCTACAGGAGAATATATGTCATCAATTACATCAGTTTGCTGAAAACCTCTTACAACTAATCTAGCCTTATATCTATTATCTGACTTTTTCGTATAAACCCATTTGACATCTAGAACTTTTTTATTTTCTACTCTATCAACTAATTTCCACGTTTTATTTTTATTTATGCATTCGATTTCTTTATTCATGGCTTCTTGCCAATTTTTACTCTCTTTACTATTTATCGCCTCCTCAAATGTACAAGGCGTATCTACTCTACAGTATCTTACATATATATTATAACTTTCCTTTTCTGGGTATCTTACGGGACTTTTCCTATCACGCGTAGATTTTCGCGGAACTTTCAATGTTGTGTTTTCTGCATCGTTACATTTCCCCGAAGGTTGATGTAACAATAAATTATTCTTTTCTTTTACTTTACCTTGTTGCTCTTCGAATTCATTCGCGTTTTCAAAGACATTATCCGATAAATCATCGTTTGTACTTGCATCACTTTCTGTACTATCATCGTTATCAATATTATCTTTATAATCAATACCAATGCATTTAACATCTCTTTCTATGATATCCACATGCCTTGCAACAATTATTTTATTATTTATAAGTACTCTATAGCCTACATCACTATAACCTAATAGAATCCCCATTTCTGCTTTCGTATCCCACTTAGAGAATCGTTTTTGTTCTGGTTTTCTCACAAAAACTTTACTACCATATAATCTTAAATTTTCTACATTTGGTTTTCTCTTAAAAAATATTTCGTAAGGAGTCTTTCTTTCTATCGTATTTGCTAGCGTACGATTTTTCAAATACGTCGCGGCACATATTATTTCTGGCCAGTAACATTTGTGTACTTTTGCCTCTGCTAATAAACATCGCGCCATGTTCATTATCGATCTATTAAATCTTTCAGCAGTGCCGTTTAATTCGTGTACATACGCTGGACAATTATTCATAATAATACCCTTTTCTTTGGCCAATTTATAAAACCGATTGTTTAAATACTCTTTCCCGTTATCACACCTCAATATTTTGACTCTCCAGTTAAATTTTCAGTTTCATTTATAAATTGAACTAAGCAATCAAAAACTTCATCTTTAGCCTTTATGCAATAAACTTTAGCTATTTTACTATAATCGTCAATAAAGGAAGCAAAATATTTTTCTCCGTTAAACCCTGTTGTCTTAAAGGGACCGCATACATCCGTATGTATAATTTCTAATATATCTTTCGCCTTTGTTCTATTATTACTAAATGGCAAGTTATGCATCTTATTTTCAATACAAGTTTTACATTTCATAAATTCAGATTCCAGTTCGTTTGGAATACCCGTTAATAACTGTTGTTTACATATCGTATTCAAATATCTAAAATTTACGTGACCTAACACTCTGTGCCATCTTTCCTTTTGACTCATGTTATTATTTCGTTCGGAACTATTTACACATGCGACCTTGTATTTCAATTTACTTTTCATTTTGTAAAGTCCGTTTTCTCTTATAGCTATTGCTGTAAGTTTATTATTCCGATCAATAATTTTTGTAAAATTTCTTTTTGAAATAATAGTATTGTTATTCTCAGTTAATTTTCCATAACTAATCAAATTTGCTTTCATTTCTTTCGCGTAGAATACATTACTCATTTTTACTTCGTTATTTTTGCCAGATACGTTAAAGTAACTTACTACCGTACCAATACTCGTTGCCTTTATCGGCCTATTATCTCCTACATAAATATTTACCGGTTCTTTAAGTTCAATACAATTCTCAAAATAATTTTCGTTATTTATTATATGATCGGAACACCCGCTGTCGAGTATCCAATCAATTTCGCTAATACTTGACCTGTTTGTTTCGTTGGTGTACGCAGCGTGTGTCGTCGCTGTCCATGCGCTCGTACCTTCGCCGCTCTGTTCGCTCGTACTTGCTCCTTGTTGTCCATGGAATTTTCCGCGTCCTCTGCCGTAATGGCCCCTTCCGGCTGTGCCTCGGCTGCGACCACGTGATGATCCTCTCCATGAGCTGCCGTTGCTACCTGCTTGTCCTCCATCTTGGCAATCTCGTGCGAAATGACCAGGTTTTCCGCACTTATAGCAGTTTCCCTTTCTTGCAGTAAATGCATTCGTACTTCTCTCGTTATGCTCTTTTCGATTCTTCATTTCAGCTAGCTTAATTTTGTTCCTTATGTAATCAGCCGTTTGTTCTTCTTCTTTCAATGTATCAACCAAATCACCTATATAACTGTATGATTCTGGTAACGTGTTAAGCATATAATTCAATTTTTCTTTTTCGCTTATTTTAGCACCCGCGCCTCTTAACTCGTTTACTGCTTTTTCAAAATCACTGAAAAATGTCTCTGAATCACTATAATTTCTTAATCTTAATTTCTCCAGTCTATTCCTGCAGACTATTTGTAACGCCGTTGATTCTTTTAAATACATACTGTCTAGCTTCTTCATAATTTTGTATGCTGTTTCTTCTTCACAAATAAATTCTAATTGTTTATCTGATATCGCACTATAAATTATATTTATTGCTTTCAAATCATTCTGATTCCATTCTTCTACTTTGTCTGTTTCACTCTTTTCTCTTTCTATCACAATTTCACATTTTTTGAGCTTCATGTACATTTGGATCCTCCTTTTCCACATACTGTAGTTTCCTCCATCAAACACCGGTATCGAAACATCCTTTCTATCCATTTCGTCTTCTTTGTTCTCGAACGTTCCTTCGTGTTCGGAATCTTCTTCTTCTTGCTTGACCTTCGGTGTTGTGGCTTCTTCCTTCGACTTGAGCGTTCCTTCGTGCTCGGAGTCTTTTTCTTCCCTTTTGTCAGGCGTCTTGATATAAGCCCTCTATCTTTTCCCGAAGGTTAAGATAGAGAGCTAAGAAAGAACCACTGACCTGCTACCATGTTAAATAATGACATACTACTTAGATAGAATAAAAGAGTTTATTAAGAGACTTAAGCTAAGTTACAATAGAACCTTACTCGGCGCGGGTCATTCTCGGTCTAACAACAAGTTAGCAGGAGCATCGCGCTCGCCCGTCGACTCTCACACGTTATAGGGTGGGGAACGCACATGTTTACAAACGTGGGTCGCTCGCGCTATATTGCCTACATTGGCATCGCACAATATAATATGTATATTCTCAACAATATAGAAGACCTAAATGAAGTATGGGAAAAAAGAAATGAGGGGGAACGGTAATAGGTAACAAAAAAAATATTATGCCTTAAGTTTGCTGACGACATTGCGGCAATAGCAGACTCAAAGGAGGGGCTTCAAAGCATGTTGAAGACTTAGAAAAGTTTAGTGACAGAAATGGGATGAGCGTCAATACTGAAAAGACGAAAGTTACGATATTTCAAAAGGGGAGGAGAAGGAAGAAAAGCGATAGGTGGGTTTATAAGGGAGAAGAGCTAGAAGTAGTGAAGGAATATAAATGCTTAAGCTTCTGATTCTTGACCAAAAATGTCTACAGCTTACACATAAAGAGAATGGCGATAATGGTTAAAAAGGCGATAAATATGGTAAGGGGACTGTGGAAAAGAGCACGACTAAATAATTTAAGTAGGAGGTTGTATCTACTTGATACTACAGTCAAATCAGGATGCTTATACGGAGCGGAATTTGGGGCTGAGATCGATGAGAAGAGATAGAAAGGGTACAAGGAAGGTACACGAAAATGGCGATGGGGTTGAACGAAAACACTCCACCATATACATATATGGAGACTAGAGGCGGGGTGGAACAGCTTAAAAGTAGATCGAGGAGAAGGGCGGGAAATTACTTAGTATGGGTAGCGAAGATGGAAGAGGAGAGATGTCCCAAAATATGCCTGAAAGAAGAATTAAGAGGGATAAAGAATGAACTGTCAACGAAGAGGGGAAATAGTTTAAAGAAAGCATTTGAAGTGGTAGGGGATGGCGAGGAACTAGACTGAATAGTAAGAAAGGAAATGAAAAAGGAGGCTGAGACAAAGAGGGAGTAAGGGTTAAAAACTAAGATAGATCAGGAAACTCAATTAGATTGGCACAGAGTGGACAACTTGCACTTCTGTGAGGGTTATAAAGAGTGGAAAAAGGAATTAGGAAGGGAGCATTACTGGGAAAATAAGAAGTGAGACGGGAAAACAAAAGAACAGTGGGCAAGGTTAAGATGCGGCAGTGTAGGGAGATCCAAATCTAAGGGGTTCGTTAAAGATACATGTAGGTTTTGCGAAGTAGAAGTGGAGACACTAGAACACATGTGGATTTGTCACGAGGCAAAGAAAGAGATAAAAGTGGACTAGATAAGGGAAGTAGAAAACAGAGGGCTAATAGGAACCGAAGAAACTGTTGAGAGGAAACTAAGGGAAATTCTAGGAGATGATCCGATTGAAGAGCTATGCTCTTATAGCATAGAATTTGAAAAAAAAGCTAAATCGAGGACAGAAAGACAGGAAACGGAGAATAGGGACAGTAGCGAGGAATAAGACAAAAAGAAACAGAAATATGACGGAAAATTAGGTAGAGTAGAGTTTGACACGCGCGCTTCGCAAAAGACACAAAAGAAGCTGTGTAATTAAAGGATGAATTTAAAGGCTGTTTGAATTGAACGGTTTCTTTTTATTTACAAGAGAAATGTTATTATTCAATTCATTATTTAATACATTTATTTTGAATTTAAACATTATGACGTTTTTCATCAAGCTGTGTTACAGTTTTATTGACTAAAAAGTGTATGTATGAAGAAGTATTTGTTATTTTAATATATGATTTGTCTTTATCTTTTGAATTTAGTTCTAGTGATTCATTCCATTCCATAGTTTCCTGCATTAACAAATTTAAAGTTTCATTCAATTCTATAGTATCAGAATGTCACTACAATCTTAAAGATTAATCAAGTTCAATTTCATGTAAATAAGCTTTTTTCATGTTGTGATTTTGTTCGATAAGTAAAATTGCCGCTAAGATAGATAAACAATAACATAATTATGAAAATATCTGTTTTCTGTGTTTAATAATGTTAGACATGTAAAAAGGTAAAGTGAAAGTATAAAATTCAAGATGAATATTTTTATATTGAGAAAACTATGTTTCTAATTTTAACTAAATAAAAAGATCCATACACTAATCCCACCATCATCACTAATACCGCGCACACGGCAGCGGACTCCTAATTCACCGTTTTGGAGCAAAGCAGCCAGCGAGCGCGTCAAACCAACGCATCCGAGCTACATTTCCGAGCGGCACTAGACGTCCTACAGCGCGAATGAATCCTCCAATCTCCGAAGTGCCCCGAGGACGACGTAGACGAAGAACCGATGCGGCCACGAGACTCTCGAAGCCTGGTAATAGTCCAGGCGGTAGAGCATTCGAGGTGGACCTTCTTTGAAGTAGAGCATATTATAACGTAGAAAGTTCCGAAATAATATGTAGAAAAAGAATCCGAGTTTGCCTATTCAAAAAAATGTCTGCTAAATTCAGTATAGCAACAAATGTACCGAAATAACGTAAAAAGGCCTATTTTTCGGCATATTTTCTCTTATAACTTGAGAAGGAAGCGTTTGATCGAAAATAGTCATAGGACATTTTTTGTTTATCTGATGTTTTTCTAGAAAGTTAATGTATTTCCGAATCGAAAAATTTTATTTTGCGCTAACAATGAGTAAAAAACCGTTAAAAATGATATGTAAAATGTAACTAATTTTTAAGGGGCGTAAAAATCAATGAATGTTAATGAAAATTTGTGAAATGGTAGCTCATTATATGATAATACTACATAAAAAATTCAGGATGATCGACGGTGTAGTTTTCCAGTACGGCTGTTGTTAACTAAAAATTTATAACAATTTTGTCGCGTGCCATGGGTTTAAATAAAGACTCCACGCGGTCGCTGAATTTTTTACACATACTTTGGCTTATAGTTAATAATATGCAATATCAAAAATAGCCTTTTTTGCATTATACGGGTGCTTTAGAATTTTTTTAAATTTTTTCAATTTTTTTTTTTTATAAATAAATGCAATTACATGAAAACGGCTCGATGAAAATGCAATGTTAAAAAAGGCATGAGAAGCTGATTAAAAAACGCTTTAATCGAGCTAAAACCGACCCGATTCAAATGACTACAACCGGAGATATTAGAGCTTTAAGTCAACCTAAATTTACGGCTGACTTAAACGTGAAGTAAACAAATAAAAAATGTAGTGTTGTAGCTAATTGTCAGAGCTTTCAATATCCGTTGAGTGCATTTCCGGCAATTTTTTTTTTCATTAAAAATTTATTTATGACATGAAATTAATGTTTTTAAAGTAAATTAATAACTAACAGATTATTCTAAATTAATGATTTTGCAATTTATTTGTAAAAAATGTAATCTTTTCTGTTTATATATTGGTAAATATGAATCTATTAAACATGGAGAGAGGAACTGGAAAATAAAGTACGTATAAAAAATAACATTCTAATAAATTTATTAACTATTTATACAAATTTTCGTTTTTTTACAGGCTGTGTATCGTTTGCTTCGATTTCTGTTTGTGGTTCTTCGTCGCTCTCACTGTTCGAAAAAATAGGTGTAGGTCCTTCTTCATTTATTTCGACTTCCACGTTCTCTAACTCATCTACATTTTCGTCCAATGAAACCTGCAGCACATCGCTATTACTGCAGGTTTGCCCGTGACAATTTTTGCAGAAATCTATGCAAACGGGTGTGCTACCAGTGACAGATGAACGTGGCGTTACAATTTCAATACCTCCCATCGCATGAAATGTATTTTTGCCGTCCAAGGTGTTTATGTTGTGGTCTGCATTATCAAATACATATTGGATATAAGAATTATTATATAGCAGAGTTTGAGGGTGCAACAAAACAGACGATTCAAATAACTGGCATTCTTCATACGAGGCGCTGAAACCCAGAGTGTTCAATATTTGTATGAGTTCCTTCGATCCATATTTTTTTGAAAGCATTGCTGCTAGTCCAATTTGCACAGACGATAAAAATGATCTCGGCCTAGCAGCTGCTATAATAGCATGCGCAATACTATTAATTTTAGTAATATATTTATCAGCCGTACGCTTATCTTTCAAAATAATTTCTTTTAGTAACTCTTGTAAAGTTTCTGGAATAACAGTTGAAACATCTGAAAGAAAGTTATCTGGAGACGGATAAGAGTTACAATCGTACACTTTTCCACGAATATCTTCCAAAATAATTTTTCCAGCACTTTGGATAATTCGTTTGCGCTCTGCTGTTTCATCCTTACATTTATTTTTGTACCAATTGTCAGTTAAAATTTTATGTCCAATGTTGAGAAATGTGATTATCGGCCCGTATTTGGAAGTGTGAATAATAATGTCTGTTCCAAAAATATCAATTAAATAATTTTTTAAATATTTTGTGTTGGGCCATTCGACACTTCAAAATTCTGCAATATTTCTCGTACACTAAACTGGCATTCTTCTTTATTTTCCGTTATATAATTTGCAATAAATTTTGCGGCTTTATAGGTATTAGTGTCTTCATTTCTACTCTCTTTTCTAAATTTATTATATAATAATTTACACCAGCTTTGATGGTATCGAGCGCCTACAGCTACCAAATCCTCAACTTTTATTATTCGATTATACACTTCTAAGCATTCTCTGTCATCGACTTCTTGTAATTTGTTGAGTAAAGTAGTCCTGCTGCCAGTTTTAGATACAAAATAAACCACTTGTCGAATATTTGCAGCTAGTTTTTTTTTGTTTTTCTATAAAATCATCGCTAGCATCTTTTCCACAAATACAACAAAATTTTGCAAAGTTAAAATCGGCGCCTGTAGAAGCACGTGTAGAAATACCTGGCAATGATTTTAATTTATTCTCTGCTGCTTGTATATTCTTTTCCCATGTATAAGATTTCGCACAATTAGCATGAACATTAATGGAACTGAATTTCCGAAATTGCAAATGTTTTTTGTCTTGTCTCCTTATGATATTATTGATATAGGAATGTTCTCTAAAATTTTTAGTATTTCAATCATAGGAACAGAATACTTACATGAATATATATATATATATATATATATATATATATATATATATATATATATACACACACACACACACACACACACACACACACACACACACACACACACACACACACACACACACACACACACACACACACACACACACACACACACGGTGACCCATTTTAATCGCTACACCCGGATTTTTCGGATCCTAAGACAGATAGAAAAAAATGATTCAGACAAAAGTTGTAGGGGACGAACGGGGCCAAACGATGGTCCTAACAGCTTTGACCTTGAACTTGACCTTCAAGGTTATTTCAAGGTCAAGTGGTTTTTTTTTAATAGGAACACCTATTTTTGACCCCGGATTCGGAAAGAGCGGGAAATTTTACGTTCAAAATCATATTGAGACATTTTTTTTCAAGGTCATTTCAAGGTCATTTCAAGGCCAAATGAAGGTCGAACTCCGAAAAATCCATTTTAAGTCGTTTTTCCATGAGTCACAGGCTTAAGTGGTTCAAACTGATCGTAGGTTTAATAGGGAAACCCACACACCCAAAACTTTCACATCCTAGTAAACAAATATCAAACTTGCACATCCGAACCCCATGCTCTTCATAGCCTCACATGCTAAACTGTTACACTAGACATCCCCCAGTCCCACACATCTCTACCCCATGTCTGATGTTTGTTTAACGGAAACTTCAAGATCATTAAAGCTTCTGTTGTAAATGTGTCAACCTTACGTTTAGCGCTACCCAGAAACAACGACGTGGACGTAGTAAGGATTGTTTCCTTTGGGGTGCTTGATTAAAGTGAGTCCCCTTGCCTCTCACTGTTCAGGGTGCTTGATTTAAGTGAGTCCCTTCGCCTCTCACTGATCGGGGTGCTTAATTAAAGTGAGTCCCCTTGCCTCTCACTGTTCAGGGTGCTTGATTTAAGTGAGTCCCTTCGCCTCTCACTGATCGGGGTGCTTGATTAAAGTGAGTCCCCTTGCCTCTCACTGTTCAGGGTGCTTGATTTAAGTGAGTCCCTTCACCTCTCACTGATCGGGGTGCTTGATTAAAGTGAGTCCCCTTGCCTCTCACTGTTCAGGGTGTTTGATTTAAGTGAGTCCCTTCGCCTCTCACTTATGTGTTTATCTAACCTCGAAGAAAATGTTCGAAATTACGACCATTTGCTTCCAGGCACATAGTCAAACGCCTTTGGAAGTGGCGAACGGTGTTTAGCAAAGTTTGCCTTGGAATGGCAGCGCATGCTCGACGAATTCTGTCCATCATGTCTACTCTTGTGGTGGGCCTTTCCTCAAAAACGGCATTTTTTAAATACCCCCATAAGTAAAAATCTGGTGATGTAAGATCTGGTGAGCAAGGAGGCCATTCAATCGGACCACCTCGACCAATCCATCTGTTACCATACTGCTCATTCAAAAAAGTCCTGACAATTCGAGCGAAATGTGGTGTTGCGTCGTCCTGCTGGAGCCACATTCTTCGTCGCGTTTCTAAGTCAACATCTTCCATCAATACAGGTAGTTCATCTCTTATTAGCGTTAAGTACGTGTGTTGATTAACATTTTCTTCGAAAGAATAAGGGCCAATCACACATCCATTAATAATCCCACACCATACCTTAATACTCTATCGTCTTTGATGGTTTACAGTTCTGACCCAATGAGGATTAACATCAGACCAGTAATGACAATTATGTCTATTCAATTCCCCATCACTTGGAAATTTTGCCTCATCAGAAAAAAGAACAAAATTAAAAAAGTCTGGATCATTTTCTATCATTTGTAAAGCCCATTGGCAAAACACAATACGCTGTTGAAAATGAGCAAACTGTAGCTCTTGGACCAGAGTAATATGATACGCATGATATCTAAGCACCTTCATAATTCTTAAAAATGTACTTTTTGGAAGACCGATTTCCCTTTCGTTTCGACGAGCGCTTATCTGTGGGTCAAGATGAATTATTGCCAGAATAGTCACAACCCGATTATCATTTTCATCATATTGATGGCGCCTACGTTGACGAACCATGTGTCCACCACGAGCTCTTTGAGTTAAACGTCTGATAGCCATAGCGTCAGGGTGTCGTCTGTCTGGATAGCGTTCAGCATAAATTCTTTCCGCAGCACGATAATTACTTCGGCTTTCTCCTAAAGCCAACATCATGTCAACGATCTCGTTGGGCGGATAGTCAGCCATTTCAGAGCCAGCTATTAATTACTATTAAATTTGAATAGTGAAATGGTATAAAAAATATTAATAATTATAATATTTGCCTGTATACGGTCGCGACCAAAAAAGAAAAATGTTCCTAAATTATGGTAACTTTATCTGACTAAGTGTATTTGCCAAAAGTACTCCGATTGTCACACTTTTGTAATTGTAAGTTTTATAATAAAGTAATAATCATTAAATTATTTCTAATTTGAACTGCACATAATACTAAAACTTGCTTTTATTTTAAATATTGTGAATTATTGCCGTTCAAACTTGAGAAATACTAATATTGATAATGTAATCATTAAAGGCACATTTACAAATAATTTCTGTTCCGTCAAGATTTTTGTACAAAAAAGAAATGTTGTATCTTTATTCTTTTGAAAGTTATGACTTTTCTTTTTAAACAATGACATTTTTTTACAGCTCATATCTTTAATTTACTCATAACTTTCAAAAGAATAAAGATACAACATTTCTTTTTTGTACAAAAATCTTGACGGAACAGAAATTATTTGTAAATTTCAAAGTGATGGGGAATTGAATAGACATAATTGTCATTACTGGTCTGATGTTAATCCTCATTGGGTCAGAACTGTAAACCATCAAAGACGATGGAGTATTAAGGTATGGTGTGGGATTATTAATGGATGTGTGATTGGCCCTTATTTTTTCGAAGAAAATGTTAATCAACACACGTACTTAACGCTAATAAGAGATGAACTACCTGTATTGATGCACGGAAAAAAATTAATGACTGGAAAAGCACTTATGATACAAGACTGCTTCGTTAAATAAGAATTAGTGACACGACAGCTCTGAATTTTGAGCGCGTAAAGCTTGTTGTCAAAAGTGCCGAAAAAGATAGAAGACCATCGCTGTTTTAGCACTCGCTCCGAACAGAACAAGCTCGTTGTGTTTAATGCCGGATGGGATATTTCGAGAGAGCGCGTCCAGCTCGAAACAAGTACCGACAGAGTTTGTCACCGCGGCGAGGTATACGAGCTCAGCGTACTAGTCGAATAGACTCGCGGGGCTGGCCGGGAGAGCACAGGGCATTTCGAGCGACATGCCGTCGGGCGGCAGAGCGCGCTCAGCACGAGACGAGTAGGGGAGAGCGCTCCGCACTCCAACTAATCCAGGAGCCTACCGAAAAGTGGCCGCTCGCCACTTGCGACTATTTGGAAGACCTCGCAGCGCTCGGAGCCCCATACGATCGTCTAGCCGAGCGCGTTCAGTACGGTCAGAGTGGCGACAGCCCTCCGCACTACAGTTACCTTTGTCAGCTCGATCAACTTGTGCATTTGTCTACCGCGGCAGACATCGTTTATTAAATCGGTTACGCAGAGAAGAAATTCGTTTATTAAATCGGTTTAATTTATTATATTTATTGCTTTTACATTTATGAATATGTTAGGTAATAAAAAAAAACAAAATTTTCAGAAAATGCTTTTATTGGACAAATAAGTCAAAATTATAATTTTTGAAAAACCTTATTACAAATATATTGAAATGAAAGAAAAACAATTTATCTCGATTGATTTATATTTTCAATATTTTCAATAATAATGCATAACTACTATATTTCTTCAATTCATTTCAAAATGCAGCGCAATCATTACACTCACATTTTGTTATCTTTCCTATAAAATAAAATTAGGAAGTAGTTTTTCTATTACTGATCTAGGGAATATGCAAATAATGTTCGAAAAAGGGTTTCATCGTGCTATTAATTAGACAGTTTTACTATCTATTTTCTAACTTATTAGCCTTTTCATATAAATAAATTTCTACTTGGATAATGTGGCTTCAGCTATACCTGTATTAAATTGAATAAACAAGGTATCAATTCAGAAATCTTATTTCCGTGATTCTAGTAATCAATTATAATAGTTTATTGTTGATCGCTGCATAATATCCACTTACAAAATTGTATACGTTTCTATTACAATCTACGTAATTCCCACAAATACACAATTTTTTTGCGAAAGAGCGAAAATTTAAAATTGATTTCAAATCCTCGCTAAAGAGCACGCCCAGCGCGCTTGAACTGGCTAATCTTTTTAAACATATGAACTGCATCGCATTCTCTTATCCCCATCGACAGATTCAGATATTTCTTTAAAATAAGTGTTTTAAACTTATCAAGGAACGCGGGAGCGTTCCGAAGGCAAGTATCTGTCCAATGTAGAAAAGCCTGAGGGTAGACCGCGCTACATATACTTTGAAATGGATGCCCGAGAAATTGAAAGATTTTATACAATTTTCAAGACTTTTATATTAACTAAAAAAAATAACAACATGTGTATTATTGTTATACTATGTTGCACAAAAAGTTTCATGTAAAAATATATTCTCATATTAAAGATATTAAATAGTGAAAAATTTTATGTCTGTTCCGATCTTTCTAAAATTCTTCATGTTTTCCATAAGATTCCACTTACGTATACGTTTTCTTCCCACTTCCGGTTTTATATATATATATGATGGGTTATTAATACAAGTGGTCTAATCATATCTACTGAAATCTGTGTAAATCCACCCGGATCCAGCTGAATTTCCCATGTGACATAGATCCAACTGGGTTTCCTAGCTGGATATTTTTGACCGGGTTCTAGTGATAATTTCAACAAATCCAAGTGTTGAGAATAATATAATTAATTATTGGCTCATGGTGCCAATAATTAATTGTAAAGCTACAAAAATAATTAATGATATTATCATATAGCAGTCTTATAGTAGAACTAATTTAAGGCTTTAATAATCAATTTCTAGTACCAAAAAATGAAAATACTTATATGATCTGAAAAAAAATTATAAAAATATGAACTAAAAGCTTCGTTTTAAGATCTAATTTTTTCACAAAAATATCGATCCCTTTAGTATTTATGTAATTTGTCTTCTTAATAATAATCTTTGAAAGTATAAAATAAGGTATGTATATAAGTTTTTCCTGCAAACTGAAAACATAAAAAGAATGATATTTTCATATGACTTTACAATAATTAATAGTATTGTTAAATTATCATCATACCTAAGAATATATACGCGTTTGATTATATTATTTCAAAAAATTTTGATCTCTCTCTCGACGGGTAAGTGTCAACATCTTTGAATTTTGCTCCCGACTTTTTCGTGCATTTCTGAAATATTCTTTCACTCCTTGGAGTGCTTTGTTGACAGAAAAGTGGCTCCACCGGCTCTCAACCTCCTCGCCTAAGGGCCCATGTTTTACACGGTGTCCTATGAGCCAGGAGTTACTTTTCTATTGAAGACACTTGCCCTAACCTCCAAGGCTGGCAATCATAGCTACCATCAACGAGCAAATCCCGGCTTTCACCATCGGTGAGTGTTAACTCCATCACTAGCACCAACACCACGTATCAGCATTTGCTGGCCACCACTCCTCCACTGCACTGCACCACACTGCAAGTCGGCGCACGGTTCCTACTGCGGCAGCTTTCTAATCATCCCAACGGCGAATTTTGAATTCAGCGGGCCAACCGACAGCAGACGGAAAGCTGTCAACAATCACAGAGGCGATCGTGTGTTATTGTAGTGGAACATGGAGAAGAGGTGTGCTGTATGCGGTGAGTCATCGATGAGAGTGCTGGGATTATGCCCGATATGTGGCCAGCCGTGTCATGCCAAATGCTCCGGCAAGAAAAAGAGTGCCCCGTGTGACCTATGCCGCATTGCGGAGCAGAGACCGACGTCAGCAGAGGCGTCATCCTTCATCAAGCCGAAGAGTGCGCAGGTGAGCAAGCGTGCATCGTTGTCGCAACGACGCACGCCCAATACATCTAATATTGCCGCCTCCCACCATCATACGCCTCTCGGCTCATCGACGCCGGCTGCCAAGCTCTCCGCGCGTAATAGTAGCGCGCATGGGTCGTGCGCGCTACTCGCTACCAGTGTGGCTAAGTCTGCCGGGCAGGTAGCTGGAGCGCAGGGGCCAGGAGCGCCAGAGAGAGGTGCCGAGCGGGCCAACTGCCCACAGGCGCAGTCTGCTCTGAGTGAGAGTACCGGACGGGTCACCGACACTCAGGCGCCAAAAGACGCATCACAAATCTGCGAAGTTACGGGAGATATTTCATCGGCAGTGGCGAGCTCAAGTATTGCGCAATCTTCCGCCACCAACCAGATACTACCCCCGCCGCTGGGGGATGTAAACCTGGTTGGTGTGACAAATGTTTTAATTCCTGTAAGCACGCTGGAGCTCTTTTTTCAGCGTTTCGACATGCTCGAGAGGCAGTTGGACGAACTCAAGCTCCTTGGCAGCCGGAGCCCCGCGTCGTGCAGCGCCGGCACCACTCACTGCGATGAGGGTCAAATCAACAATGCGGAGCTGCCCACGCGGATCTCTGTTGTCGAGGAGCAGGTGAGCAACCAAAATTGCTTACTTGAGTCCCTTGATTCCAAGTGCCAGCTGCTTCTCGAGGCCAACTCTTCACTAAAAGATAAATTAGACAAAGCGTTTAGCAGCTTCGAAAAGCTCCAGCGTGCTCACATGGAGCCAGCGAATTTAAATAGCTTAATTTTTAATAGACGTGAAGTAGGTGACATTGGCAGCTCTACTTCCGCTGCCAGCACAAATTCAGTGCTATTATGCCCGTCCTCTCAGCCGGGCCCTGGGGCCTCTTCCGCGTGTTCTGGGATTGATGGATCTGAGTCCTGCGAGGTGGTACTTAATGGTATTTTAAAGAAGGATTTTGTATACACGGAGGTATTAACCAACCAAATCGCCTTCGCGGCACTCGGAACCATTTATCCCCCATTAAATAGCGATAATATTCTTGGGACGCGTGTCTTGGTGGTCCGGAACCCGTCTGAGAGAAATGAAGGTGAGGCGGCGGGAGGCTTGGGGTCGCGAGCAGGCGCATTGCCCTCCTGCATAGTAAGGCTCAGCAGCCCGAGCCTGGTCAGAGATGTGATGCGAGCTAAGCGCTCGCTCGCCAATTCTTACTTTACCACAAGTAACATCGATCCCGAAATGCTTGGCCCGGTTTTAGCTGCTTGTGTGCCACACCATAAAATATTCATAAATGAGATGTTGCCCCATGATAAGTTCCAGGAATTTAAGAGCCTGAGGTCCATCGCCCAGGGGCTGGGCTTTAAATATGTGTGGCACTCGGGTGGTAGATTCCTGGCTAGGCATAAGGGGGGCGAGCGTGCGCATATCTTCGCCACAGCATCCGACCTACAAGTCATTCAAACGACGTGCCAGTCTGCTAAAAAAAACATCTGCCCAAAAGCAATCCGTCAAATGCTGCAGCCACTAACAACGACATAGTTGTTGCGAGGCAGGGAGCAGAAGAGGTTGTTGGGTCGGCGCCTACATCATGACTGGGATCGACTGCTTGCAAGGGGACGGGGGGTGGATGTCCTCTCAAGGCTGGGTTTCTTAATATTAACTCAATCAGACCTCGTATAAATAAGCTCCGTCTGTACCTGGTTGAAGATCCCTCCTACCACCTCTTTGGCATAGCTGAATCTTGGCTTGGACCTGACGTTGATGACAGTCTCATTCAGATTGATGGCTACTCAGTGCTTAGGCAGGATCGTAATATAAATGGGGGCGGAGTTGCTCTGTATGCACGAAACGACTTCACCATCACGAAACTGGCGTCATCTATGACTCAGGGACTGGGAAAACCCTCAATCCCTGAGTACTTATTCTGTCGTGTGCAGCAGGGTTCCTTTCCTCCCATTTTGGTCGGTGTCATTTATAGACCTCCACACATTGCCATGCAAAAGGACACCGACCTTTTCGATGTTTGGCGCGACCTGAGTAGTGAGTATAGTCACAAGTTTATCATGGGGGATCTGAATGGTGACTTGTCATCGGCGTCCGATGCTGATGCATATTCCATCAGAAACCTTGCCACAGAGTTATCATTACATATTGTGCAGCATGGCCCAACACATCACACGCCCACGTCTCACAAATGGATTGACTTAATCCTCACGGACGAAAACGACGAGGTACTTGACTATGCGAATGAACACCTGCCCAGTTTCGGTAAGCATGCTATCATTGATGTTACCATCAACTATTTTGTGCCAGCGCGAGTAGGGAAGTCTTTCTCCTACAGAGATTATAAAAACGTATGCCCTTCATCTCTCAATGAATTGCTTGCGCGCTGCGATTGGGTAGGCATGAATTCGATTGAATCCGATTTGGAGGGAGCACTAGATTCCTTAAACGCAAACCTTAACTCTGTCATAAACGATTTAGCGCCTTTAAAAACTGTGAAACCCAGTCGAAATAATGCTCCTTGGATTGGTCCTGAGCTGAGGGAACTAATCAACAAACGTAATGCGGCCCATAGGCGTTACAAACGCACTGGGCGAGCGGCGCTGTTCGATGAGTTTCTTCGGCTCAGCAATGAGTCGACTCACGCTTTGCTCAAGAGCGTAACTCCTTCCTTCACAAACATCTCTCAGACGCTCTTGATGCTAACAAGGATATATGGAAGGAAATGCGTAAACTCGGCCTTATTCCAAAGCGAAAAGAGGAGGACCTTTGCGGCTTCACGCCGGGAGAGTTAAACGCTCACTTCGCTGGAATCTCCGTGTCCCCCTTGAAAACATAGAAGAAGCTATGGACACTATTTTACTAACAAGTGAGGAGGGCTTTTCCTTTAAACAGGTTACACTGAGTGATGTAATTCTTGCAATTTCTCACTTCTCCTCACAGGCAAAAGGGGTGGACGGAATTCCTCGGGAGGTGGTCGTGAAGGCTCTCCCTGTCATTGGTGACTACTTGGTCAGAATTTTCAACTCCTCCTTCGCTCAGGGAATTTTTCCGGGCTCCTGGAAGCATGCACAGGTAATTGCACTCAAGAAAATTGCATCGCCGTCTACAGTCTCGGACTTTCGTCCTATAGCACTACTCTGCTTTCTTTCTAAGGTGCTTGAAAAAATTGCCCACAACCAAATCACGGAGTATCTTAATAGCAATAACTTACTTGACCCCCTCCAGGCCGGATTTCGCAAGCACCACAGCACGCAGACGGCACTTCTCAAGCTAACCGACGATATACGTATAGGCATCGACAATAGACAACTGACGTTACTGCTACTGTTCGACTTCAGCAAAGCCTTCGACACCATCTCACCAACAGCGCTTCTGCGTAAGCTCTGTCGGCTGGGGTTCTCCAGGGCAGCTCTCCTGTGGATTCAATCATATCTGAAAGGACGTACCCAGATAGTCACCTCAAATAGCAAAGGTAACTCTGACTGGTTAGAAACCAATCTGGGAGTTCCACAGGGATCTGTCCTGGGTCCACTGCTTTTTTGTCTCTACGTTAACGACTTACTACGTACTTGACGGTAATACTATCAGACATATATTTTACGCAGATGACCTTCAAATCTACTTACACACGACAAAAGACGAAATTCTGGAGGGTATTGATCGGCTGTCCCATGCGGCGCAAATGGTGGCTGAATGGGCGGCGAACTCGGGCCTGCACCTCAATGCTGGTAAGACCAAAGCCATTGTATTCGGCTCCAGGGTAGGAGTTAATCATATAAACTCATTAGATCTGCCAGGTATTGGTGTGCGGCCTGGAGAACGCATCCCGTTCAGTAGCGAAGTTGCGAGTCTCGGTGTTACACTGGATAGTAAATTAACATGGAAACCGCACATTGACCAACTCACAAAGAAAGTCAATAAAGCCCTATACAGTTTGCGGTTTATTAGGGCGTGTACCACCGAGATTCTCCGCAAAAGATTAGTCGAGTCCCTAGTTCAACCCCACCTTGACTACTGTACGGTGGTCTACTTGGACGCGTCTGACGAACAGCGAGCGAGAGTGCAAAGATTGAGCAATTCATGTGTGAGGTACGTTACTGGGGCTAGGAGGGATGAGCATATCACCCCCTACTTGAGACGTCTGGGCTGGCTCCGTATGGACTCACGCAGATTCTACTTCGCAGCCCTGCTACTATATAAAATAATTCGGATGCGTGAGCCCAGTTACTTGGCTGCCTTTTTTACGGTGCACAAGCCTAGGCCAACAAGCAGGGGAGTGCAGCCGGAGCTTGCTTTCCTGCCTTGAACTATAAGACGGGTGATAGAGCGTTTCTGGCTCAGGGTGCCCGCTTTTGGAACTCCCTCCCCCTCCCTGCGCTACCTTCCATCACTTTCATCATTCAAGAGGGCTGTGCGCCAACACCTGCTTGATCTCGACGCCTAGCCTCTCTATAAGGATGCTTAGAGCTGCCAGTGCGGGGACCTTTATCTAGTTTAGTATTAGACTGCGGATTAACTTTGATCTGTGATTTTTTGACTAAGCGGCTGTGATACCTTACTGTGATATTTTATGAAATGGTTAATGTATAACTGTAATTATTTTCCTTTTAGCGTATAGTACCAGCTGTGATATTTTCTCTAGTTTTATTTATTTATTTTGTCTTAATGAAGGGTCCTCGTGATTTTTAATGATTTTTATGTATTTTATTTTTATTTTATCATATGGTTCTTTTTTATTATTTTTTTATCGTAATTGAAGGTCCTCGTAGACAAACATATTTTTATGTATAATTTATATATTTGTATCAGGTTGTATTACTTTTATTTTTATATATTTTTATTATATCTTATTTTACTGTATTTTATTTTAAGTTATACACTGTATAAATTCTGTATTAATTATTTTGCCGCGAAGGCAAATAAATCGTATCTATCTATCTATCTATCTAATTCCCACAAATACACAATTTTTTTGCGAAAGAGCGAAAATTTAAAATTGATTTCAAATCCTCGCTAAAGAGCACGCCCAGCGCGCTTGAACTGGCTAATCTTTTTAAACATATGAACTGCATCGCATTCTCTTATCCCCATCGACAGATTCAGATATTTCTTTAAAATAAGTGTTTTAAACTTATCAAGGAACGCGGGAGCGTTCCGAAGGCAAGTATCTGTCCAATGTAGAAAAGCCTGAGGGTAGACCGCGCTACATATACTTTGAAATGGATGCCCGAGAAATTGAAAGATTTTATACAATTTTCAAGACTTTTATATTAACTAAAAAAAAATAACAACATGTGTATTATTGTTATACTATGTTGCACAAAAAGTTTCATGTAAAAATATATTCTCATATTAAAGATATTAAATAGTGAAAAATTTTATGTCTGTTCCGATCTTTCTAAAATTCTTCATGTTTTCCATAAGATTCCACTTACGTATACGTTTTCTTCCCACTTCCGGTTTTATATATATATATGATGGGTTATTAATACAAGTGGTCTAATCATATCTACTGAAATCTGTGTAAATCCACCCGGATCCAGCTGAATTTCCCATGTGACATAGATCCAACTGGGTTTCCTAGCTGGATATTTTTGACCGGGTTCTAGTGATAATTTCTACAAATCCAAGTGTTGAGAATAATATAATTAATTATTGGCTCATGGTGCCAATAATTAATTGTAAAGCTACAAAAATAATTAATGATATTATCATATAGCAGTCTTATAGTAGAACTAATTTAAGGCTTTAATAATCAATTTCTAGTACCAAAAAATGAAAATACTTATATGATCTGAAAAAAAATTATAAAAATATGAACTAAAAGCTTCGTTTTAAGATCTAATTTTTTCACAAAAATATCGATCCCTTTAGTATTTATGTAATTTGTCTTCTTAATAATAATCTTTGAAAGTATAAAATAAGGTATGTATATAAGTTTTTCCTGCAAACTGAAAACATAAAAAGAATGATATTTTCATATGACTTTACAATAATTAATAGTATTGTTAAATTATCATCATACCTAAGAATATATACGCGTTTGATTATATTATTTCAAAAAATTTTACTAATGTAATCATTTTTCGAGCTCCTTGAAGAAACATTCAAATTTAAAACATTTGTGAATAACAATACTATCATTTACGAATGATATTAAAAATATACTATACTATAATAAACCCTCATAATGTTATCACACAGTGTAATTATTATTTTCTCTTAAAAAGTTGTGAAATATATCTAAAAAACATTTTACAAAAGTTTAAGGTGGCTCATGCGTTTGGTGCCGTATTAAGTCAGGGCCCCGCAAGGGGCTTCTTTATTATTGCCAAATTAAGTTAACGTATTTTACGTAAATTTATTGTAAATAACTTCTAAATGTTCAAACAAAAAAAAGATTTTATAAATAAGTAAAAACTTTGCTAATTTGTCGCTACATTTATATGACTGGTCGTAGTGCGCATGCGCAGTAGCACATTTGTAACGTTTATTGTTAATATCTTTTTTGTTTGGTCGTTAACCTATAATTCTGATGATATCATTAGATTCTTCACAAAAAAATCTTTAATTTCATATATTGTACATTAAAAACTGCTTTTTTACAAGTTACTACGAAGCAATAAACTGTTCATTCCCATAAGGTTATGTGTTAAACGTACCTATTTATAAACTCAATTTTTTCGATAATTTGGTCGTTGACCTACAATTTTCTTAGTACAGATCGAAAGTTTAATGTCTAAAGAACATATTTGTTAAGTTTAAGATGTATCTGCTTTTTTATAAGAAATCGCATGAGCCACCTTAAACTAAGACAAGTATTAGTCTCTCCCGCCCTCCCTCCCTTTATCTCACGCTCTCTCTCTCTCTCTCTCTCTCTCTCTTTCTCTCTCTCTCTTCCCCTCCCCCCTCTCTCCCTCTCTCGTAACTTCCGTGAAACTGAGTACCAAAAACTTTAATGAGAGCTTAAATATTTTTTTAAAACAATCAACACGTTTTTTAAAAGCTATTTTTTAAGTACGTTAAATTCTAACAACACAATTTGTCTAGTCCTTTTATTTCTTTTAGTCTCATCTATTCAATAAGGACTCTCTACAAATGGTAATAATTTTTTTCATGACTGTACAAATAATAATATTGCTAATATAAAACTTTCTACGAAAGTATAAAATAAGGCAAGTATAGACGTTTTTTCTGGATAATCTATAAAAAAAAAACACAATTTGTCTAGTCCTTTTATTTCTTCCAATCTCATCTATTCAATAAGCACTCTCTACAAATTGTAATAATTTTTTTCATGACTGTACAAATAATAATTTACTGATTCCTTTAATTAATTTTTAATTTCAATATTTAAAATTTAATACTTCAGAAAGACAGAAATAACAAAACTCCAACATAATTTATTCAAATTTTTATAGATTATACATTTCCACAAAATGTCGCATACATAAAATATATATCAGAATTGCCTATAAATTTGCAACTGATATTTAGAGCTCTATGTATTTGAATGTAATTTATAGCATTCGAAACATAATTAAATTACCTATATTTTCTAAAAAAATTAATTTTCTAGCTATCACGGTTCTTTTGTTATTAACAGAAATGTAAAAATTTAAAAATTAAAAAAAAAATCCTCAAGAAATAGATTTTAAAAATGTCTAGAAAAATTTTAACCTCAAATATCTGAAATTTATGAACCAATCACTTTGCCAAAAGAACTCATCCGAGAACTATCAATAATATACCTCTACAATGAATTTTGAAGCGAATAAGACAATTTTACTCTTGTAATAGTTAAACATATAAAACTCATTTTTTTTCATTTTTCAATTTTTACGTTTTTGTTAATAACAAAAGAACCGTGATAGCTAGAGAATTCATTTTTTTTTAGAAAATGTAGGTAATTTAATTCTCTTTCTAATACTACCCACCCCATTTAGATACATAGAGTCGTTCTCGAGAAATTACGATTTAAAAAAAAATTGAAAAAAATTTTAACCTCAAATATCTTCGAAATTTATGAATCAATCCTTTTGCCCAAAGAACTCACTCGATTGGTATACAAAATCTACCCCAACAAAGAATTTCAAAATGATTAAGCCAATTTTACTATAGTTATTGAACGACAAAAGAAATCACTTTTTTTTATAAATTATTTTTTTTCTCAAAAAATAATGAATAAAAAAACCTAAAAATTTAGTAAGTTATAGTACTTAATATCCTTTATAACCAAAAAAATATTCATGTTAATATCTTTTTTTAATTTCGAAATATAACCTATTTACAAAAAATTACGTTTTCATCAATAACTTATGACGAAATATAGCTACCGACTTTTCTTTTTTTTTAAATTGTAGATAATTTTATCCTACATACAGAGAATTCATGATATATAAACAATATTTGTTCTAAATATTAAAAAAATCGAAAAAAAAAATTTTGGAAATTAAAAAATGGCTATAAAAAACAAAATTAAATTTTACAAAAATAGAATATTGACCCCAATTGTGGAAGCAAAATCTAAAAAAATGATCACTCTCTCATTAAAATCGGTCGAGTAGATCATGAGATATCAGCGTATACGGACACACACACACACACACACACACTCACACACACACACACACACACACACACACACACACACACACACACACACACACACACACACACACACACACACACACACACACACACACACACACACACACACACACACACACACACACACACACACACACACACACACACACACACACACACACACACACACACACACACACACACACACATCCATACGGACATTTTCTAAAAATAGTGTATTTCGATTCCAAATTTGCTAAATAACATATCTAACACATTCTCTCATAAACTTTTTTTCTTTACTATCACAAAGCTTCCTCTATGAGGAAGCAAAAATTACATAGTTACCAACACATCACTATTTTTCATGATTCTTTCTCAATTTTGAACTTTCTATAATATTACGCACCTTGGGAGGAAAAGAGAAGTCTAGAGCTGCTCTAGCAGGGGTGGTCCTCCGATCTCCCATACATACTTGACGGGCCCGACGATTTGAAGTTTACCGGTGGGCTACTTAAATATAGAATACAAATTTTTGCATAAATTCATTAACAATATTTATACCTATAATTGGTACCGTTATGTACAACATCCCTATATGTGCAGAATCATGATTTACTTTTATTACCCACAATATTTTTCTTTGTGTCTGTCCTTTTTAAACGAGAATAAAATAAAAAATTCATATAAATTTATAGTCTACTTTCAAAGTGCTTTACATTTTTCTAACCGTTTTATAAGCGACTTATTGTGTATCCTTTTCCCGCGTGTAAATATCATAAAAATCTCATATGAGAATTTCAGGCATCGCATATCTCGTATCAGATCTCGATATGCGATGTCATCTGCAATTTTATATATTATGGGATTACATATGAGATCTCATATGATACTTTCAGACGGGTTTGCACTTTCTATTTAAAAAGAGAGCGATAGATTCACGGATCAGTAGTTAATATGTAGAAGCAACCCATTTATACATTTTATCTGATCTTTAAACATATGAATATTTATATGAAAATGACCATGTCTTACATCTTGAACTGCAAATCGTCGGGCCCGCCAAGTATGTATGGGAGATCGGAGGACCACCCCTGCTAGAGCAAGGTGCGTAATATTATGGAAAGTTCAAAATTGAGAAAGAATCATGAAAAATAGTGATGTGTTGGTAACTATGTAATTTTTTTATATAGAATTTGACTTTTCGTAAATATCTAAAAAAATTCTTATGAATTTTAGAAATAAAGACAAGGCATTATAGTTATATAATTAAAATAATTTTCTCCCACACGGGAGTAAAGTTCTTAGGTTCTATAAAGTTTTATAAGAGTATGTGAGCTATTGGGCCTCTTGGGCGCTAAGTAATATTTTATGCCTGCTGGCTGAATAATTTTGAAGTTACAACGTGGGCGTAAAATGTAATTTTACACGCTACATACGAAAAGTTCTATTATGTCAGTAAGTTAACTTATGGCCGGTACTTGACTACAATAAATTGATTTCAGTACTTTCTTGTGTTTAATTTGTATAGCTCAGAAAGATGAACAAATTTGAATACATTTCTGAGAACAGTCCTACAGTAGTTTCCGGGAGTTGTTTGCATTACTTGACTATCGATAATTCATTTCACAACTTTCGTTTGTTTGATTTGCAGTGAACAATTTGAATGTACTTACTTACATATAATTTGTTCAGCATACAATGACTCAAAGAATTAGAAGACTTTTTCATTCGTATTTATTTGATTTCTTTTACAAAATCATAAATATTATTATTTTATAGATTATTTGTACAGTCATGAAAAAAATTATTACCATTTGTAGAGAGTGCTTATTGAATAGATGAGATTGGAAGAAATAAAAGGACTAGACAAATTGTGTTTTTTTTTATAGATTATCCAGAAAAAAAATCTATACTTGCCTTATTTTATACTTTCGTAGAAAGTTTTATATTAGCAATATTATTTGTACAGTCATGAAAAAACTTATTACCATTTGTAAAGAGTGCTTATTGAATTTTTATTACATTATTATAAAGTATTTCCTTGATTACATTCATATTGTAAATATTATCTTCTATATTATCGAGAAGTATAATTTAAATGGAAGACTTTATTATATATAAGTATTTTTATACCACTCTAATCTTAACATCATAACTTTAATCATTATTCGGCTCTCGTGGTATAAAATACGGTCCGAAACTGCGGTGCTTAAGAGAATTTTTACTTCATGCGACTTTTCGCACGAAAAATTTGTCTTCATCTTGAGTGATTAAATGGATTGTATTTTTAACCCTTTTCTTACGTTACCTTTGATTGCTTATATTTTCCTGAAATATCAATATTTTTTTAACGAATCAGAGCTTAAATTTTAGCTCTTACTATCCACTTTTATAATTTTTTTTCTCGTTTTCGTATCTTAAATACTTGCAATGTGACAGTCAATACAAGAGATACCATTTTTTTAACGAAATAGAGGATATTTGAGATGAGATTGCCCATATCTCGAGAAAAAGAGCCTATGAGATGGAATTTGTCAGACTGGGCTTCATTTTTAGGTACCAGAAATCGACTCTCCAATGCTCGCGAAAATCTGTTTTCCGGAGGGTGTGCACTCTCCTTGTAAGATCCAAAACGTTTTCACAAAAGGCATTTTTTTAATAGTTTAAAGAAATAAAAAATTCACCCAAGTGCGCACAGAAATAATGAAAAATTGATGTTTGTTTTTAGTTTCATGAAAGTGCGTTCGTTCATAATTACCTTTATGATAGAAGGACATGTTCATACAACCATAATTTAGTAAAATTTCTTTTGGTCTGCAAATGTATGCAATCACTTCTTTAATTAGAAACTATGCAACGGTAACACGAATATTAAAAGTTTCATAGATTTGCCCAAGGGAATCACGTAATCAAGGAACGCGGGAGCGCTCCAAAGGAAAATTATAGAAGAAGCCTAAAACGAGCGACCCGTGCTACATATACATTGAAATGGGTGTAAGAAAAATTCAATGCGCTTTTACGTATATTGCGTTAGTTTTTACTATGTAACATATCCCTCTTAATCGAAAGCCATTTCATTGCTCTACTCAAATCAAAAGATTTTATTTAAAAAGATTATCTCGTTCAACAGATATAGATGGCTGAATTTTTGTATGTGCAGTTTCTTTTCCGAATTTTTCTTCTCCTTATTTCGATATCCGGTTTGCAGCTCTTACGACACTTCCGGTTGTCGTCTATCTTACGCTTATATATATATATATATATATATATATATAGTTATAGCATATCGTATAGTAAATAAATCTCACTCGACTCGAAAAGAAAGAGAGAGAGAGAGTATATAAGAACAACAAAATTTTGTGACTGCAAGTGACTACAATAACCTCAAAATATCGTATGGTATTTTTTTATTAAATAGTTGAGGACGATCTTTGGAGGCAAAATGAAATGATCTTATTTCTTTATGGCAACGTTTCGTTGGCTTAGTACGCCAACCTCATCAGGCCTTTATTCAAAACACAGAAATAAATTAACATATAAAACTTTTTTTTTAAAGACAATTAAACCACAAAGTGTAAATACAAAAATCAAAATTACCGAAATTATAAACGTATATATCATTCGTCGATCAGATGTTATTCTCGACTGAAAACAATAACACGTACACTGTATTTATATACGCTGGGCAATGTTTACATAAAGAGTTATACAGCATCAAGTTCGTTAATAATAGGAAAATACATCGTACTTCCCTATTAAAAGTATTCACGTGAGTACTCACGTGAATACTCACGTGAGTACTCACGTGAGAAGTAAAAAGAATGGTTTAAAAAAAATTAGTAATCAATGTTTTTTTTACTAAACTATTACATAAATATTTTAACTTTAATTTTTGCATATACCTTTCAATCCTTAAATAGTATAGGAAGATATCAAAAGCGAGGCAAGCCTCGTAATTATAACTCTTTTAAAAGAGTCGCGGTATTGACTAGTCTTATGTCTTTATGTATTCTCGCCGGTGTTCATTTGCTTATGAAAATCGAGAAAGGGGTTGTCGCCTGGCGGTTAAAAGAGTTACTAGACGTGGAGTTCAGACGGGTCCTATCAGTTCCGCCGGTGACCGCCAGGCGGCAACCCCTTTCTCGATTTCCATAGGCAAATGAACACCGGCGAGAATACATAAAGCCATAAGACTTAGTCAATATCGCGACTCTTTTAAAAGAGTTGTAATTACGAGGCTTGCCTCGCTTTTGATATCTCCCTATACTATTTAAGGATTGAAAGGTATACGCAAAAATTAAAGTTAAAATATTTATGTAATAGTTCAGTAAAAAAAGCATTGATTACTAATTTTTTTAAACTATTTTTTTCACTTCTCACGTGAGTACTCACGTGAGTACTCACGTGAGAATATGGTCTCACGTGAGCTCTCGCGTGAGAACTCACGTGAGCTCTCGCGTGAGTAGTCACGTGAGTACTCACGTGAGACTCACGTGATTATTTTTAATAGGGTTAGTCTTTGGATATCTTCCTTTTTATTAATACTATTTTGATTGCTTTTTATATAGATCATTTCGGAAATCAGTCTTTTTTTGTAATTGCTTTCAAAATCTAAAATGGATGTATTTTCCCAATCGAACTCATATTTGTTTTCTAATCGATGTGTACTGACAACAGACTCTTTATTTTTGTTTATTTTATGTTCATTAATGCGTGTGTGTAACGATCTTTTAGTTTCTCCTATGTATGTAGCAGAGCAATTTAGGCAATCAAATTTATACACCACATTAGTACGATCCCATTTTTTGGTTATGTCTTTGCCTAACCGAATCATCGAAGACAAACTTTTATTCAATAATGGAATTGTACAAATGTTATAAGATTTTAACATATTAGATAGACTATTAAAATCTTTGGTAAACGGTAAAGACAATTTTGGTAATTTTTCATAGCAATTTTGGTGCGTATTATATGTATAACCATACTTAAGTTTTTTAAATCTAATTTCGATATGTTTTTCTATAAACCACATAGGATAATCATTGTTACGTAAAATCTTCTTTATGAGTTTTATATTGTCTAAGTGAAAATTAGAATCTGAGAGTAAAAACGCCCTATCAACTGATTTCCGAAATGATCTATGGCCGAATCCATCTCAAATCAGACAGCCCGCGTATGCCTATTTCACCTATCATGTTGAAATAAAAATATTTATGTTCTACTCGAAAAAATATTTTACACGTGTTTTTTTATTTTTTTGTTTCATCAAAATTTCATGCGTTCAGCGATGCCGAAAAATTCCGAGAAAATTCTTTCATTGAGAAAAAAAATTTTCAATGTGATTTTCAAACTGCTATTGTTTCAGCAGTTTTTCGAGCTTTTAAACGTGTAACACACAATTTCACTCAGTTTTGATCCCTCTTTAACGGCCTTAATGTCATTTTAAAAAAAAATAAAAAATCCACGAGCTATGCACTTTTTACTGAAAAATTCATTTTTTAGGGAAGTGCCTTTTTCTCGAAAACCCCATGTTTTTTTTGCACAATTTTTGTTGTCGTGATAGAGGACGGTAATGCCTAGCTAGACGTATTTGTGAGATTCGGTACTTTTTCCCTGGGATAGCGATCACTAATGAGATAACACACAAACAAATTTTTCACGCCTAATGCTTATATATAGTCAATGATATTAGAGTCAATGTAAAGGTATTTGTCTTTGTGTGTATGTAATATACAGGTACACATAACTATGTATTTATTTGTTATTTGCGTCTTTTTGATTTTTTATTTTTATACCTTTTTTTCATTTGTATACCTATTTTACTACCTTTGTTTTTCTGCTTCATTGTTCTTAATTCAGTAAGCGGACGATCAGCGGTCTTTGCTGTCAAACAATGTATTTTATCGTCACATGTTTTTTTAACCCATATATGAGTTTTTTGAATTCCAGGATACTTTGGAGTTGTAAGCCAATCAATATTTTTTTCTTTTCTGAATTGTTCTATTTCAGCATCTTGTAAATGTATTATTTTAATAGCATCAGTATATTTTTGAACATGTATTGCAAAATTATTTGCGTTTTGAATAGCTTCTTCAAGGGGCTCTCGAAGATTATGCGAAGTAGCATAATGCTTTATAAGTCCACCCACACCATCTACAGCTCCTTTGCCGTGCCCAGTAGCAGAGAACAACCATTTTATATCACACGGTGCTCGTTTTAGTTCATCTAATTGAAAGCGATTTTTAAAGTGACTCGCAGCGCCGTCTGATACGATGGTAATTTTTTAATTGAATCACAACAATTTTCTTTCAAGAATTTTATAATTTTTTGTACTGCTAGCAAAGCATACGCTGAATCATGTTTTCGGTCATCACTTATAACTGCGAAACTTTGTGTCGAATCCCCTTGATAAGAGACTGCTGTGAAAATAGAAATTTGATCATTAACCCAATGATTTCCTTGAACAGCTTTATTATGAATCACAGCCCAGTTTTCAGCGAAGTCTATTTGAAGAACTAAATGATGTGAGTCTTTTTTAGTACTTTCTCTTTCTGTTTTTATAACTTTGCGTTGTATATTTTTTACATACATGTGAGTACTAACCCTCATGGTCCAAACCGAAAGTTCATCTTTAAAAGCAGAAATTGATAGTGTCTTTTTAATCAGGTTTCCATTATCCCACAAAGCATATTCATTATCCGTTATAAATTCATTGTCAGTACTACTCACCAATTCTAAAGCACGATTGTAACAATGTTGACACAGATATGTAGAAGGTGTCAAAGGTAAATGAGGATAGAGGTGCTTCAATGGATGAGCAAGATTCTCAAGTTGTTTTAAACGTACGGAACTAGATTTGTAAATAATTTGTTTGTGTTTGTCTAAAAAGTCTGCACATTTGATTCTCTCTGTTGAGTAATATTGAGACATCGTAGTTGAGTTGATAAGGTGTAAATATGTAATAATTTTCCAAAAGATGATGGTTTTAAATAAGACGAGATGTGTGATATATAGCAGAAACCGAACTTTTCTTTGTAAATGTTAAGTCAAACCATATCCATCTAGCGGACAAATGTACTAGTACATATACTCCTATAAGTAGGCGCACGTACATGTATATTACATACGCACAAAGATAAATACCTTTACATTGACTCTAATATCATTGACTATATATAAGCGTTAAGCGTGAAAAATTTGTTTGTGTGTTATCTCATTAGTGATCGCTATCCCAGGAAAAAAGTACCGAATCTCATAAATACGTCTAGCTAGGCATTACCGTCCTCTATCACAACAACAAAAATTGTGCAAAAAAAACGTGGGGTTTTCGAGAAAAAGGCACTTCTCTAAAAAATGAATTTTTCAGTAAAAAGTGCATAGCTCGTGGATTTTTTATTTTTTTTTGAAAATGACATTAAGGCCGTTAAAGAGGGCTCAAAACTGAGTGAAATTATGTGTTACACGTTTACAAGCTTGAAAAACTGCTGAAACAATAGCAGTCTGAAAATCACATTGAAAATTTTTTTTCTCAATGAAAGAATTTTCTCGGAATTTTTCGGTATCGCTGAACGCATGAAATTTTGATGAAACAAAAAAATAAAAAAACACGTGTAAAATATTTTTTCGAGTAGAACATAAATATTTTTATTTCAACATGATAGGTGAAATAGGCATACGCGGGCTGTCTGATTTGAGATGGATTCGGCCCTATATAAAAAGCAATCAAAATAGTATTAATAAAAAGGAAGATATCCAAAGACTAAGTACAATGTATTTTCCTATTATTAACGAACTTGATACTGTATAACTCTTTATGTAAACATTGTCCAGCGTATATAAATACAGTGTACGTGTTATTGTTTTCAGTCGAGAATAACATCTGATCGACGTATGATATATACGTTTATAATTTCGGTAATTTTGATTTTTGTATTTACACTTTGTGGTTTAATTGTCATTAAAAAAAAAGTTTTATATGTTAATTTATTTCTGTGTTTTGAATAAAGGCCTGATGAGGTTGGCGTACTAAGCCAATGAAACGTTGCCATAAAGAAATAAGATCATTTCATTTTGCCTCCAAAGAACGTCCTCAACTATTTAATATAAAAATGGATGGCGTTATACATTCAACATTGAACGTATGATATTTTTATTCTCTTATATAGAATCGAAAAGAGAGAGAGAGAGAGAGAGAGAGAGAGAGAGAGAGAGAGAGAGAGAGAGAGAGAGAGAGAGAGAGAGAGAGAGAGAGAAGATATAATAAAACGAACAACTGTAATTCTAAAATAACTTCGAAATATGGTATGATTATATATATTTTTATAATTCAAATCAGCTGATGGCATCATATACTTTTATATATAGATAAGTATTATTTTTATACTAGAAGATATATCATGTAAAATATAATACAATAAAAAATCGAAACTTTGTGTAAACTTTTTCATTTTCAGATTATACAATTCTCAGTCTTTGGTGAATTTTACATATCATGTTACATTATAACTAATGATATTGAAAATCCCTAAAATAACACTTTTTAAAAAAAGTAAAACTTTGACGAGTATAAGTGTATTTGTAATCTCTCTCTCCCTCTCTCTCTCTCCCTCCTCTCTCTTTCTCTCCCTCTTTCTCTTCATCTTTCTCTTTATCCCCCTCTCTCGCCCAAAAGAATATCATAGTTTAAAACAAACACATGAAAGAAGTGGAATCAATTATTATTTTATATAGACAAGTACATTTTTGTAACATAGAAATATGGAATTATTTTTATAACAAAAAATTGTAAGTACTACTAAAAATAAACTCATGAAACCAGTGGAATCAATTAAGTGCAGGCAAGTCAATTATTATAATAAAGAGAATTTTTAAAATAAAATTTATTTAATATATATTTACTATAAATATTTGTATAAAAAGTAATTACATCTAACAAAAAATATTACAAAAATACTAACATAATAACTGTAATTGAAACACAAAAAGTTAAAACATTTTTGCGTAAACATTTTCGAAGTATAGATCATAGAAGTCACCACCCTGTAAAATAGTTTAACCATGAGCTGTTATACATCATAAATTCATGTAAGTTTTTCTTACACAAGTCAATCTACCTATTATCTGCAAATATGAATTTTAATTAAACATCTTCTTAAACTGTTAATGTAATTTTCAAAATTTTCGGAAATTTTCTTTTAAAGACAGAAGATACTTGCCGGACGCATCGTTTTGTAGTATTTAGGTAATCTATCAAATATTTATTTTTATATCATTATTTTTTGGAATAAGATTTATATATTATATTTTATAAAAACTTTTCAATTATATTATATCTATCTATCTATTTATTATATCTACTAATTTTACAAAAATTTTATATCAGTCTTTATAATTTCTATAATTATAATTTCATTGTAATATCTTCATTATACAAATTCATTATACAAATTGAATTATTATTAATTCTATAGTAAGATAATAACATTTTTTTACATTGCGTATGTACATCTATATATTACATATGCTTGTTCCTAACATTATATAACGAACAAGTTTTGTGTAAGTTTTGCTCTATTCAAATATCGAAATATACTTATTTTCTTGAACTGTTATCACCATTTTATTATAATTATTTACATACTACGTGATCAATAACTAAATACATAGAAGGTTGCGATTCCCGTCCTACGCACCTTGAACTACAAAACGATGCGTCCGGCAAGTGTCTTCCGTCTTTAAAAGAAAATTTCCCAAAATTTTAAAAATTACATTAACTGTTTAAGAAGATGTTTAATTAAAATTCATATTTGCAGATAATAGGTAGATTGACTTGTGTAAGAAAAACTTACATGAATTTATGATGTATAACAGCTCATGGTTAATAGTACATTTCGACACGGGTGGGGAAGTCGATTATTTAGCTGGTGTGACTTTTTGCACGAGCGAAGCGAGTGCGAAAAAGTCACACCACCTAAATAATCGACTTACGCACTAGTTTCGAACGGTATTTTATACCACGAGCGCCGAAAAATCATATCAAAGTTGTGATTTTGAGGTTAGAGTGGTATAATACTATTTTATAGCACTGTGTGACCTAAGCCCGCACTTAGGTCACGCCTATCCGTGACCTAAGTAGTACTTTTTTGCACCGTGTTTATCGCACTCGCTACGCTCGTGCGCTAACCTCACGGTGCAAAAAAGGACTACTTGGGGCACGGATAGGCGTGACAGCGGGCTTAGGTAGGCAGTGCTATAAAATATTATACGATACTTGTGACCTAAGGAGCACTCTGCACGGCGTAATTAGGTCCCTCGCTGCGCTCGGGCCCTAACTTCACGCCGTGCAAAAAAGTGCTACTTAGGTCACATGTATCGTAATGTACTAGAAACAACTGTATCTCGAAAACGGTGAAACTAGGCTTTCCGAAATTAAATAGCATATTCAAAGTATTGTCATTAGTAATATATCTCATTTTCTTTTAAATCTTAGCAAGATTCTTGGCGTTATTGACGTAAATGTTTTTTTTTTTTTTACGTTTTATGATGACTCTACCATAAGACACCGTGTTAAATTTTGGAAGTTTAGGAGCTTATATCTCATCAACGGTAAAGCTAGGCTTTCTGAAATTTAGATATGTTGTGTATAATGGTAATAAGGGTCTTATCTGCAAATTTCAAGAAATTCTTGAGGGGGGTTATCATGATTTTAAAATGAGTTCACTATTTAATTTTTATGTCATAATAAATTATTAACATATAATAATGTAAGTACACACAGATATGAAAGGCAAATACTTTCTGAACCGAAAAAACTATTATGATAATAAATTGTTAATCGGACACGTAGATATTGTTCAATAAGTAAAAAAGTTACTTTCGTTATTTGCCAACTTCTTATTTTTCATTCGATTTTAATGTTTAACATCTCATTTTACTCCTTGAACATTTGTCTACGACTCATCCAGGTTTATATTATGTAATAATTAATAGGCTTATAACGCGCGAACAAGATTACAAGCTTGAGAAAAGCATGTACGATGCAAACAGCGAGCGATCGAAAGAGAAAGAAGACAGGGCCTGCAGCCGCGCGGTTGTGGCATTGTAGTCCAGTCAGATTAGTCTCAAAATGTACTGTTTAAAAAAAAAAACGTTAAGAGGCAATTTTTTTCTTGGAGGTGCTTTGGAAAGGTGTCAGGATATTAGGAAAAATGTTTGCGGTTAGTTGCTGGTGGTGGAACATTGTTTAAATAATGTATGAATGTGAAAAAAAACTTATATGAATATTTCAAGCTCAAATTTTCACCAGTTATAAAGCATACAAAGACCTTCAAAAAAACCTATGGTCTAGTTTTCTAGAAGCAAAAATTATTTATTTATATGAAATTCTAAAAATTGCTGAAAATAGCTGTTTTTCGCGTTTTGCAAAACAACTAATAATCACATTTTGGCGCGCCTTAGCTCATTTTGTAGGTATTTTTTATACCTAAAAAACGGTACTTTTAGTTTTTCAATAGCAGCAACGGTTCAAAAGCTATAAGCAAAAAACGGGTTTTCGCACATTCATAAATTATTTAAACAATGTTCCACCACCTGCAACTGACCGCAAACATTTTTCCTATTATCCTGACACCTTTCCAAAGCAGCTCCAAGAAAAAAATTGCCTTTTAACGATATTTTTTCTTTAAAGTCTAATCCGACTGAACTATTGGCAGTGGAGGGATTCCCGAGTCACTGCTGGCTGCTATGTTGTTATACATGGACTGAGTTTCTTTACCTAATCTCGCCAGTCGTTTTTCGGTTTCTATACTTACAGCGATTCAGGCTAGCCCAAACACCGGAAAAATGTTTGCTTATGTTCCGACGTATATCAAGGATTGAATTGCAGAAAAGTGCAAAAATTTTCATCTTAATTTTAATGCATTTCTTTAAACAAAACCCAATTTCACAAAATAATAGTGGTTTTTAAATATTCTATAAAACATGCACGAAAAATCAATATTCAAAGAGTTATACATTTTAAAAATATTATAACTTTTAATATTTGAAAGATTTCACAAGAAATAGTCACAAAATTAAACATCAAGCACAGTAGTATATCATACACCATCTAAAAAGAGATATGCGTAGTTAATATCACTTTATATTACTAAACATTTATATTAAAATTAGTGGCAGATCCAGCGGGAGGCGGAGAGAGTAATCGCCACCTCCCCCCAGCCTCAGAAATTTTTTGAAATTTTCAAAATTAATTAAATCTAAATAGACGGAGAACACGAGGTCCACGCATATAAGGAATAAGTCATGTAGACATGTAATAGTAAGCAATACGATTATTCAAATAATTTTTAAATTTTTAAAGTAGATGGGGGTTGCGAGGTACACGTATATAAGGGAATTACGTAGACGTGCAACATGATTTTTTTAATAATTTTTTCCCACGTCGCCAGGGTACGCGGGGTCTACGTATGTAAGGGAATTACATATAGATGTGCGGTAGTAAGTACGATTCATTAAATTATATTTAATTTATTTGTTTATCATTTATCTAAAATTAATTTGTAGAAATCAGAAAACTTTCTACGAAAGTATAAAATAAGGCAAGTATAAGTTTTACCAGGAATCTATAAGAATTAAAAGAATTATTTTCATATGACTTTACAACTTCCCTCCCTTTCTCCCACCCTCTCTCTCTCTCTTTCTCTCTCTGTCGCTCCCCTCTCTTTCCTTCCCTCTCCCTCTTTCTCTCCCTCAACATGTGTCAAACTCTGTACTAAGAACTTTAATGTGGGCCTATAGTACATTTCGACACGGGTGACGAAGTCGATTATTTAGGTGGTGTGACTTTTTGCACGAGCGAAGCGAGTGTGAAAAAGTCACACCACCTAAATAATCGACTTACGCACTAGTTTCGAACGGTATTTTATACCACGAGCGCCGAAAAATCATATCAAAGTTGTGATTTTGAGGTTAGAGTGGTATAAAATATTTTTATAGCACGGTGTGACCAAAGCCCGCACTTTAGTCACGTCTATCCGTGGCTAAAATAGTCCTTTTTTGCACCGTGTTTATCACACTCGCTACGCTCGTGCGCTAAATGCAAAAAAGGACGACTTTAGCCACGGATAGGCGTGACAGCGGACTTTGAGCAGGCAGTGCTATAAAATAGTATACGATACTCGTGACTTAGTGGCTCTTTATTGCACGGCGTTTAGCGCCCTCGCTGCGCTCGGGCACTAACCTCACGGCGTGCCAAAAAGAGCCACTTTAGTCACACGTATCGTAATATACTATTTTAAAACAATCAGTAAAACAAATAGTATTGTTAATAAAACTTTCTACAAAAGTATAAACTAATGCAAGTACGAGTTTTCTCTGTATAATTTATACTTTTACTCTTAAAAAGTTGTGAAATCTCTCTAAAAGAATTTTTTAACAAAAGTAAAAACTTAAAAAATTATACACAATGTAATTATCATCCCTCCCTCTCCCGCCCTCTCTCTCTCGATCGCTTGCTCCCTCCATCTCACTCTCCCTCAACATATGTCACACTCTGATCCAAGAACTTTAATGAGAACCTAAATATTTTTTAAAACAATCAGTAAAACAAATAGTATTATTAACCTCTCTCTCTCTCAACATCCGTGAAACTGAGTACCAACAAACTTTAATGAGAGCTTAAATATTTTTTTAAACAATCAACACGTTTTTAAAAACTAATTTTTTAAGTACGTTCTATAACAACATAATTTGTCTAATCCTTTTAATTCTTCTACTCTCTTCTATTCAATAAGTACTCTTTACAAATGGTAATAATTTTTTCAAGACTATAATAATATTGCTAGAATATAAAACTTTCTACGAAAGTATAAAATAAGGCAAGTATAGACGTTTTTCTGGATAATCTATAAAAAACAACACAATTTGTCTAGTCCTTTTATTTCTTCGAATCTTATCTATTCAATAAGCACTCTCTACAAATGGTAATAATTTTTTCGTGACTGTACAAATAATCTATAAAATAATAATATTTATGATTTTGTAAAAGAAATCAAATAAATACGAATGAAAAAGTCTTTTAATTCTTTGAGTCATTGTATGCTGAACAAATTATATGTAAGTAAGTACATTCAAATTGTTCACTGCAAATCAAACAAACGAAAGTTGTGAAATGAATTATCGATAGTCAAGTAATGCAAACAACTCCGGAAACTACTGTAGGACTGTTCTCAGAAATGTATTCAAATTTGTTCATCTTTCTGAGCTATACAAATTAAACACAAGAAAGTACTGAAATCAATTTATTGTAGTCAAGTACCGGCCATAACTTAAGGGCGTGTGGTACTCATGCACTCTGTTTTACCGGCAGAACTCGGCAAATTCTATATTATTAAAATAAATATATCGAATTACATCTTATAAAGAGATAGTTGCCCTGTGCAATGTAATAATCTACCAGCCTGCGCAGTTTTGAGCCCAAATATGAAGGACACCCTAAAAAATTTTGCGAACGAAATTTCGGTTATTTTTTTCGCAAAATTTTTTAGGGTGCCGTTGACATTTGAGCTCAAAACTGCGTAGGCTGGTAGATTATTACATTGCGCAGGGCAACTATCTCTTTATAAGACGTAATTCGATATATTTATTTTAATAATATAGAATTTAACGTGTTCTGCCGGTAAAATAGAGTACATGAGTACCACACCCTTTTAACTTGACTGACACAATAGAACTTTTCGTATCTAGCGTGTAAAATTACATTTTACGCCCACGTTGTAACTTCAAAATTATTCAGCCAGCGGGCATAAAATACTACTTACTGCCTAAGAGGCCCAATAGCTCACATACTCTTACAAAACTTTATAGAACCTATAGACCTGTGGGTTAACTTTATAGAACCTGTGGGTGAAAATTATTTTAATTATATAACTATAATGCCTTCTCTTTATTTCTAAAATTCATAAGAATTTGTTCAGATATTTACGAGAAGTCAAAGCCTATATAAAAAAATCGCATAGTTACCAACACATCACTATTTTTCATTATTCTTACTCAATTTTGAACTTTCTATAATATTATGCACCTTGGAAGGAAAAGAGAAGTCTAGAGCTGCTCTAGCAGGGGTGGTCCTCCGATCTCCCAAGATGAACAAATTTGAATACATTTCTGAGAACAGTCCTACAGTAGTTTCCGGGAGTTGTTTGCATTACTTGACTATCGATAATTCATTTCACAACTTTCGTTTGTTTGATTTGCAGTGAACAATTTGAATGTACTTACTTACATATAATTTGTTCAGCATATAATGACTCAAAGAATTAAAAGACTTTTTCATTCGTATTTATTTGATTTCTTTTACAAAATCATAAATATTATTATTTTATAGATTATTTGTACAGTCACGAAAAAAATTATTACCATTTGTAGAGAGTGCTTATTGAATAGATAAGATTCGAAGAAATAAAAGGACTAGACAAATTGTGTTGTTTGTTATAGATTATCCAGAAAAAACGTCTATACTTGCCTTATTTTATACTTTCGTAGAAAGTTTTATATTCTAGCAATATTATTATAGTCTTGAAAAAAATTATTACCATTTGTAAAGAGTACTTATTGAATAGAAGAGAGTAGAAGAATTAAAAGGATTAGACAAATTATGTTGTTATAGAACGTACTTAAAAATTAGTTTTTAAAAAACGTGTTGATTGTTTAAAAAAATATTTAATCTCTCATTAAAGTTTGTTGGTACTCAGTTTCACGGATGTTGAGAGAGAGAGAGAGAGAGAGAGAGAGAGAGAGAGAGAGAGAGAGAGAGAGAGAGAGAGAGAGAGAGAGAGAGAGAGAGAGAGAGGTTAATAATACTATTTGTTTTACTGATTGTTTTAAAAAAATATTTAGATTCTCATTAAAGGTCTTGGATCAGAGTGGGACATATGTTGAGCCCGAGTGAGATCGAGGGAGCAAGCGATCTAGAGGGAGACAGGGGGAGAGGGAGGGGTGATAATTACATTGTGTATAATTGTTTAAGTTTTTACTTTTGTTAAAAAATTCTTTTAGAGAGATTTCACAACTTTTTAAGAGTAAAAGTATTAATTATACAGAGAAAACTTGTACTTGCATTAGTTTATACTTTTCTAGAAAGTTTTATTAACAATACTATTTGTTTTACTGATTGTTTTAAAAAAATATTTAGGCCCACATTAAAGTTCTTAGTACAGAGTTTGACACATGTTGAGGGAGAGAAAGAGGGAGAGGGAGGGAAAGAGAGGGGAGCGAGAGAGAGAGTGAGAGAGAGAGAGAGAGGGTGGGAGAAAGGCAGGGAAGTTGTAAAGTCATATGAAAATAATTGTTTTAATTCTTATAGATTCCTGGTAAAACTTATACTTGCCTTATTCTATACTTTCGTAGAAAGTTTTCTGATTTCTACAAATTAATTTTAGATAAATGATAAACAAATAAATTAAATATATTTTAGAGAAAAAGATGTTAATGCTTTCTTTTTGAAGGAAACATTTTTCATAGATTCTGTAGATCTTTCATAATAATTATTGTTAAGAAATCATTTGTTTTCATACAAAATTTTTGAAAAAAATTTTATAGACCTAGTTGGCAAAAGTTAAGGTGTTTGTTAGTAAGGAATTAAGTACATATATGAAATACTAAACCAAACTTATTCTTGCTAAGTTTTTACTTTTGTAAAAAAATATTTTTTTATGTACTTTTAACTTTTGTAATTCAAAATATATAATATGAAATTTTATTAATAATAAATATAGAGATTATTTTCAATTACATTTGTATTTTTTATAAATAATTTTAATTTGATTAATGAAATATGACATATATTCAATTATATTTTATATGTTAAGAATATATAATTTGTGTGAGTAGTGATTCTATCAATATTTACAAGATAATGATCAGCCTCGATGTTACACAAGCCATGGATCTATTTTCAAGATTTATTTATAGTTATAAACAAAATATCATTCGACACTCTAGCTTTTACAAGGCTTGAATCTAAAAGTTGATGAAGAAGTTGAGTTCTCATGCCAACTACCATTTTCAAAGCAGCAGCTGATACAAATAGTTTTTTGTTCTTTAATTTTACCAAATCCAAAAAGCTCTTAACGCAGGCATTTGGTTAGAGTAAGTCCCAGCTGCAAATATTTTACGAGTAACCATTGCTGCTTGTTTTTCGATTATTGGAAAAGCATGGACAATAATACACAAGTTTTTGAGTATGTATTCTTTTCTGTTCTCTTGGTTTTTCCGTACTCGACCTAAGTTTTACTTTTAGTATTGTGTCCAAAAGAATAATATCTAAAAAGCCATGTTTACTAATATATACATAATGGCCTTTTTGGGAAATAATAACTTTTTTCATTCCATTTCCTAATTCACAACAATTTTCAATATTAGATGTAGCTAAAATTATTAATTTTTTTAATTTAATGTACAATCTGATGTTAAAACTGCCAGAATTGAGTTTGCTCTACCATCAAGTGGTAATGGAATCATTGATAACTGCCTGCCACCATTGAAATTTTCATGGAATTCCATGCTTTTTAGCAACTCCCATCTTGATGTATAAAATAAAAATAATTTATTTATTACACAAAACATTTTATTATATCTGGGAAGTCGCACTGACACTTCACTTTAATTATATTATATTTATGAACACAATAATATATTTGTATCGGGCAGGTCACTACACTATTTTTGTTATCAGTGAGTTTTCAAAATCCCCCAAGAAAAGTACAGGCTGAGTTTGTTCCATAAGTCTTCAAAAACTTCAACAGCTTTATATTTCCTTTTTTTATTTTGAAAACTTATAACTTTTCAAAACTTGTATTCTAATTCAAATTCTACCATTTTCATAATACTTTTTATTTCTTACTTTCTGTAAGTACTTTCTGTACTTGCTTTCTAATAGCTCTTCTCACATTTTGAGAATCTATTAGATCTTGTTACATATTGGAGAATCAAATCAGGATATTTCTAAGTTATTTTCTTGTACGTCGCTTGTAGATTTCCATTTCTTCCATATGGACAAACAGCATTAGCATGAAATCCAAATTTTTTCCATTTCCTCCATATGGGCAAACAGCATCAGCATGAAATCAAAATTAGCGTGATAAGATTAAATATTACTATTACTTTAAGTAAAAAACAAAGATGAACTCCACTATATTCCGTTGACAGAAAAGCTCACAGATGTACTTCACTTGACACAAAACTTTGCAATAAAGAAAGCTTAGCAAAAAAAAATGCATATTATCATCCCACATTATTTAATAATATTATAAGACACATGATCGATATTGCCCATTGATATTTATTCAAAGATTTTTTTATAGATTCTTTTTCCAATACACTAGTGAGATTTTAATGATTCAAAAAAAATCTTCTTGTAGGTATATATCTGTAAAAAATAATAAAAAATTCTCACAAAGTATCAACTCTTTTATGTTTTAAAATAATTTTAGCCTTTAACATTTAGCCATTTAATATACTTATCTAAAAAAATTGATTTTCCCCGTTGATGTTCATAGATAAAAATTATTTTAATCAGTCAACTTCCTGAGATCTTTGATTATTTAAATAATATATTTACACTGGTGTAGTTTCGTTAACTGGTTCTGGTGTGGCCAAAGTTGAAATTGTACACAAAGGGAGTATTCGATAAACCTTGTCTGAATCTGGTGGTTCTAACATTTTACTATGACGGTTGAGGTGACTATCTTCCATGCGTCTGGGAAGGGCTGTTGCGCCTAATGCCATAATATTTTTTTTTGTTTTTAATCCTATTATCTTCCTCTATGAAGACTGATGGAATTCGTCCAGTAGTAGTATATTCCAAAATTGCATCGAACATCCAGAAGCATGCTATACCACCAACAATAAAATTTATAAAAATTTGGATGGTGATAAAAAATTTCTGGAAATGACTATCATCAATACAATTTGAGTCTCCATATATAGTAATTCTCCCAGCTAAACTCAATTTTGACTCAGTTTCTTTTATTTCATTATCAAAGGGCGCGGCAGCGCCCTGCTTGGCAAGTATAAGGAATGAAGTGACAGACGAGCAAGCGGGGCGTCGGCGCACCCTTTATTCTTTGGTGTGATGTTCTAACCCTACTTTTTTTTGTCATATTTACCTTATCATTTTTTATATACGGAGATACCGCGCATGAGGTACTCAATTAGAAAGCATTTTTCATTTACATTCTACACGGAAAAAATAAACAGTAAATTCTACTTTTTACACAGTAAATTTTACTGTAAAATAGCAAGTTAATTTTACTTTCATAAGTATCAGTAGAAACAGCTTTATAGAAAAGTAGAATTTACTTTTCGGTAAAATAAGATCTGCTTTCTGGAGTAAAAAGTAGTTTCTACTTTTTCTGAAAAGTAGTTTCTACTTTTTCTGAAAAGTAGTTTCTACTTTTTCTAAAATGGAATTTCGGAATGAGCGATTTTTTCTAAGTCCGCGTAATTTTCCAAATTTTTGTCATTTTTCGCCATTTTCAATTTCACATAGTTTTGCACAGAATCGATCGATTTTAGCGATTCATAACTTAAATTAAAGCTCTATTGTTCAACTTGAATCGCTTCTGTGTGGAATTTGGTTTGGCTTACTGAATAGCTTGTTATTGGTTAATCATCAATGACCACTTTTCGTCAATTTTTCCCATGTTAAATTCCCAAACAAAAATTCATATGCATTTAAAACTTTGTCACAAACCCGCTTTCGCTTGTTCAACTATTTTTTCTTATAATATATGGTATAGAGATTGAGAAAAAACTTGTCCGAAAGATGTGCTCCAAAAAAAATTTTTTTCGAGTTCTATGACACAAAAACTGTGACGGTTTCAAAGATTTGCTCATGTACCAATAAAAACATTTCATATTCACGCAGTATGTGTTAGCATGTAATTTTTTATAATTTTTTTATTTATTTATAATTTTGTATAAAACCATTGCAAATTCATTAACAATGAGCATCTAGAACTTAATTCATCTAAACAGTAGATTCTCCTTTTTTAAAAAGTAGATTCTATTTTTTTAAAAAGTATATTCTACTTTTTTAAAAAGTAGATTCTACTTTTCAAATAAACTGTAGTTTCTACTGTATGAAATGTTGATTTTACTGATTTTATAAAGCAATTTTTACTTTTTCTTAAGAAAGTAGATTTTACTTGTGCGAAACAGTAAGAACTACTGTTTATTTTTTTTCCTGTACTTGTGAAGTTTCTTCGTGAAAGATGCTTTCGTATTGAAGCTATCAAGCTATAAAGTTTTTGTCGCCGCGAAATCAAAATATTTTTTTCCTTCAGCCTCTAGTGAAAATGGGAAAGACAGCCTGGCTGTAGTTGATGTCAAATCGTATCAGAATATAGTTATATTTCAGTACTAACGGCGTACGAAGCGCGGCGCTACTGCGCTTGATTCTTGATCATGGGGGGAGAGGAGAGAGAGAGAGAGAGAGAGAGAGAGAGAGAGAGAGAGAGAGAGAGAGAGAGAGAGAGAGAGAGAGAGAGAGAGAGAGAGAGAGAGAGAGAGAGAGCGTTATGTTGTCTGTCAACCAAAAATATTTTTATTTATGTTATTTTTGTTCAAGAACGTCGACAGAACCATTGATTTAATTGCATTCACAAATATAACCAAGATCACCAAACAAACTGGTAATCGTTGAAAATACTGGCAAGAGTCCAGTACGCAACTTTATCTTTGCATTTTGAATGTTGGGTAAAATGAGTGATCAAGATGTAGTTCTGTTTTTATTTTTTTAAGTACTGTCAGATCAGATCTTAGAAATTGAGTCTATCCCAACTATACGGCTACTACAATACAAGAGTTAAGATAAGTATAATTTTCAAGTAATTTGTCACATTTGACATTATCTCTGATAATGTAGGCTGAGCGAGAAGCCCCAAAACCTATTTCATTCATCGTAAAGGATTTTCAATGTTTTATGTTTGCAACATGACCAGTCGGGCGAAGGCTTTTCTTGAGACAAAGTTTATATTCTTTGTATAAATGGTTTATAGTTATGATTTAAAAAGTATCAAACATAAAAATTTTTTAATTTTAATTATTTTTAAAAACAAGTTATTTCACAATGCCATTTCACAATAAATTTTTATATTTTCTAACTTTTCAAATCATAATTATAAACCATTTATACAAAGAATATAAACTTTATCTCAAGAAAAGCCTTCACCCGACTGGTCATGTTGCATAAATAAAACATTGAAAATCCTTTACGATCAATGAAATAGGTTTTGGAGCTTCTCACTTAGCTTACATTATGAGAGATAATGTAAAATGTGACAAATTACTTGCAATTAATTCTAACTATATATTTTCTTCATTCTTGAAGGGGATATCTGATGTAAAATCCAAAGCTGTTAATATAACAGCTATAGATATTAATTCTTAAAACCATATAATGTATCCGTAAGGTATTTTCAATATATGGCTTTTGTTATATAACTAATTGGGTGAGGGATGTAAAATCCAAACTGTTAATAAGTATAACAGTTTGCATTACTGATTGAGGTAAATATATAATAATACACTATTTAAAAATGGAAACAAGTAGTCCTTTATTTTAATCATATAGTTCTTTATAGTTCTTCATTTTAATCATAGATTCGAAAAGTTGTACTGGAATGAATTATTTCCATAAGTCATTTGTTAAAAAGTAGTCATTACAACGGATATGAAAAAAAATTCAAATTATTTTATTTTACTTACAATTATGAAGATAGCAATGTTTATTTTTATAACAAAACTTTCTACGAAAGTATAATGTAAGGCAAGTATAAGGTGTTTCTGTAATATATAAAAATACGAATAAAAAAATCTATGAAAAGGAATTCTAATAATACATAATTATTTTCTTCTGGCAATTTTATCTTACCGGTTCTATACAATAAATTAATTTGTCTATAAAAAGAAGAGTATATATACTATTATTATATATAGCAAAAGGGATTTCTTGATACAATGAAAGTGTTATTCAATTTTTTTTTACAAATACAGCAGCCTCACACGATGCAATTATCATCATGTACCCACACGAAAATTAAATCTATGAAATATGGTATCATCATCCTTTACCGTTATAAAACTTTGTAATTATTATAGAAGCTCTTAGAAACTTGTGGAATCTCCCTAAAATAACACTTTTTAAAAAAAATAAAACTTTGGCGAGTATAAATGTATTTGTAATCTCTCTCTCTCTCCCTCCCTCTCTCTCTCCTCTCTCTTCTCCCCCTTTCTCGCCATCTCTCTCTTTCTCTCCCTCTCACCCCCAAAAGAATATCATAGTTTAAAACAAATACATGAAAGAAGTGGAATCAATTATTATTTTATATAGACAAGTACATTTTTGTAACATAGAAATATGGAATTATTTTTATAACAAAAAATCGTAAGTACTACTAAAAATAAACTCATGAAACCGGTGGAATCAATTAAGTGCAGGCAAGTCAATTATTATAATAAAGAGAATTTTTAAAATAAAATTTGTTTAATATATATTTACTATAAAAATTTGTATAAAAAGTAATTACGTCTAACAAAAAATATTACAAAAATACTAACATAATAACTGTAATTGAAACACAAAAAGTTAAAAAATTTTTGCGTAAACATTTTCGAAGTATAGATCATAGAAGTCACCACCCTGTAATAGTACATTTTTTGTTTTTGTTTTTGTTTTTCCGAGGTACTAGGTGAATCTTCCGAGGCCCCCGTTCTTGCTTACAGCATGGAGGGGGACCCACTAAGACCATCACGAAGCGCCGGGCTCCGCGGTGTGAGGGATTTCTACCCCCTAAACACCCAAAACCTTTCCCGCGGCGTTCACCGGAATCCGGTCCGGAACTGTTATACACATTACTTCGGACCGGTCGGCGTTTCTATGCCCTACGGCAATCTTATATATCTTGTCTCGTCTGTCTGTTTTTCGTCTTCTGTATCAGTTTTCAAGGCAACCGTCAGTCTTTTTGCCTTGTAGTACGTGAGTCACGTAGCGTGCTATGTCGTCCCAGTTTTGTTTGCTTGACAGCATCAGTGTCACGACGTTCTCCGGTGTGATGTCACCTGTCTTCGTCTGTAGTCTGTGTCTCGCGACTATCCAGCGGGGCACACGAAAAATGTGTGCTCCGCGTCGTCTCTATTATGTCCGCAGTACCTGCAGGACGGGGTCGTTACCTTCCCCATCCGATGCAGATACTGGCGGAAGTATCCGTGTCCGGATAGGAACTGGGTCAGGTAAAAATTCACCTCCCCAGCTCCTCTCTTATGCCAGAGTCGCACGTCCGTTATGAGGCGTCTCGTCCACTTGGCTTTGTCGCTGTCTGTCCATCGCGTTTGCCAGGATGTCAGCGTCGTCGTTCGTGCGTCTATGGAGGCCCTCGCTCTTCCCTTTTCTTCGCTGTACTCGTAGATCCTCTTCCGCTCGAGAGCGAGAAGGTCTACTGGGACAACCCCTGCGATCACTAGTACCGCCACCTCTGCGACGGTGCGGTACGCGCACGCGATTCGCAGCGCTCCCAGTCTTTGTACCGCCGCGATCTTTTTGCGGTACTTCTCTATTCGCGTCGCGTCCGCCCATATCTCGGCCCCATAAAGGAGCATCGAGTTGGTCACTGTCATAAGCAGTCGTCGTACGCTCGGTCTCGGTCCCTTCGTATTTGCCATGAGGCGGGCGAGGGCGGCGGTCTTTAATGCCGCTCTCTCAGCGACGCCATGTATGTGCGGCCAGAAGGTCATCCTCGTATCCAGGGTCACCCCCAGGTATTTGGCGGACCGTCCAGGATGCACAACAGACGTCCCCACCGTCATGGGTATCGTCGTGTATATCCGTTTCCTAGTTAGGTATAGTAACTCCGTCTTTTGCATGGCCAGCTGTAGTCCCCGGCTTTGCATCCATTCGTCCACCCGTCTCATGGCTTGGGTCAGCCTCATCTGAGCCAGTTGTGTATCCTTGGTCGTGATGACGATGACCAGATCGTCTGCGTAGCCGACCAGATAGACCCCTGGCGGCATCGGAAGATCGAACACCTCATCGTAACCTACGTTCCAAATATCGGGGCCAAGGATCGAGCCCTGCGCTACTCCCGCCGTCATTTTTCTTTTCTTAACCCCAGTCTGCGTCCCGTACGTAATGTAACGGTCTCGTAGATAGTCCTTGAGGATTCGGAGAAGGTATGGGGGCAGCGGGAAAGCGTCGGAGAATGCCCGCACGATGTCCGTCCACCTCACCGAATTGAAAGCGTTTCGTACGTCGAGTGTTGCCATGAGCACTATTGGCCTGTTCTTGTGGGGTCTAGTCTGTGCTCTATCAAAGGAGTCGATCACTTTTTGGATCGCTCCTATCGTCGACCGTCCTTGTCTGAACCCGTACTGTCTGTCGTTCAGGCCGCCAGCGTCCCGAACCGCCTGTTGGATTCGCGGTCTCAGGAGCATTTCGAAGAGCTTGCCAAGTGTATTCAGCAAGCTCAGCGGTCTGTAGGATGACGGCGAGTCCGGGTCCCCACCCTTTCCTTTGTCAATGAGGATCAGTCGCGCCGTCTTCCAATCTTTGCTGAACACGCCCTCCGCCAGGCATGTATTATATAGGTTCAGGAGTATCCCCGGGCGTCGTTTTGCAACAATCCCGAGGATTTCCGCTGGAATACCGTCCGGACCTGGTGCCTTCCCCGCCGGGAGCTGCGCAACAGCCAAGCTGAGCTCACCCCGGGTGAACTCATGCACCTCGTCGCCGCTAGTATCGTCGCCCCCCCACCCTTGTTCAAAGTGTGTAGGGAAGAGTCCGTCAATGATTCTGTCCATCGTTTCTTCGTCCCTGACTACCGGTGGATTGTTGCCTCTCAGGTTGCGGGTGACGATCTTGTAACCCGCTCCCCAAGGGTCTGAGTCCACCTCGTTAATCAGTTTGGTCCAACTTTCCTTTTTACTGTCATTGATAGCGCGCCTCAGTTCTTTGCGCGCTACCCGGTACTCCTCCGAGTGGGCCATCGCGTCCGCTTTGTTGCGGGCGTAATAGTACATTACGATACATGTGACTTAAGTGGCCCATTATGGCATGGCGTGAGGTTAGCGCCCGAGCGTAGCGAGGGCGATAATTCAAGTCGTGTGATGGGCCACTCAAGTCATAAGTATCGTATATTATTTTATAGCACGTTTACCCAAGTCCGCTGTCACGCCTATTCGTCCCTTAAGCAGTCCATTTTTGCACCGTGAGATTAGCGCGCGAGCGCAGCGAGCGCGATAAACACGGTGCAATAATCGACTACTTAAGTCACGGATAGGCGTGACCTATGTGCGGACTTAGGTCACACCGTGCTATAAAATAGTTTATACCACTCTAACCTCAAAATCACAACTTCGATATGATTTTTCGGCGCTCGTGGTATAAAACACCGTTCGAAACTAGTGCGTAAGTCGATTATTTAGGTGGTGTGACTTTTTCGCACTCGCTTCGCTCGTGCAAAAAGTCACACCAGCTAAATAATCGACTTCCCCACCCGTGTCGAAATGTACTATTAACTATGAGCTGTTATACATAATAAATTCATGTAAGTTTTTCTTACACAAGTCAATCTACCTATTATCTGCAAATATGAATTTTAATTAAACATCTTCTTGAACAGTTAATGTAATTTTTTAAATTTTGGGAAATTTTCTTTTAAAGACAGAAGACACTTGCCGGATGCATCGTTTTGTAGTTCAAGGTGCGTAGGACGGGAATCGCAACCTTCTATGTATTTAGTTATTGATCACGTAGTATGTAAATAATTATAATAAAATGGTGATAACAGTTCAAGAAAATAAGTATATTTCGATATTTGAATAGAGCAAAACTTACACAAAACTTGTTCGTTATATAATGTTAGGAACAAGCATACGTAATATATAGATGTACATACGCAATGTAAAAAAAATGTTATTATCTTACTATAGAATTAATAATAATTCAATTTGTATAATGAATTTGTATAATGAAGATATTACAATGAAATTATAATTATAGAAATTATAAAGACTGATATAAAATTTTTGTAAAATTAGTAGATATAATAAATAGATAGATAGATATAATATAATTGAAAAGTTTTTATAAAATATAATATATAAATCTTATTCCAAAAAATAATGATATAAAAATAAATATTTGATAGATTACCTAAATACTACAAAACGATGCGTCCGGCAAGTATCTTCTGTCTTTAAAAGAAAATTTCCGAAAATTTTGAAAATTACATTAACAGTTTAAGAAGATGTTTAATTAAAATTCATATTTGCAGATAATAGGTAGATTGACTTGTGTAAGAAAAACTTACATGAATTTATGATGTATAACAGCTCATGGTTAAACTATTTTACAGGGTGGTAACTTCTATGATCTATACTTCGAAAATGTTTACGCAAAAATTTTTTAACTTTTTGTGTTTCAATTACAGTTATTATGTTAGTATTTTTGTAATATTTTTTGTTAGACGTAATTACTTTTTATATAAATATTTATAGTAAATATATATTAAATAAATTTTATTTTAAAAATTCTCTTTATTATAATAATTGACTTGCCTGCACTTAATTGATTCCACTGGTTTCATGAGTTTATTTTTAGTAGTACTTACAATTTTTTGTTATAAAAATAATTCCATATTTCTATGTTACAAAAATGTACTTGTCTATATAAAATAATAATTGATTCCACTTCTTTCATGTGTTTGTTTTAAACTATGATATTCTTTTGGGGGAGAGAGGGGGAAAAAGAGAAAGATTTTTTAAAAAGTGTTATTTTAGGGATTTTCAATATCATTAGTTATAATATAACATGATATGTAAAATTCACCAAAGACTGAGAATTGTATAATCTGAAAATGAAAAAGTTTACACAAAGTTTCGATTTTTTATTGTATTATATTTTACATGATATATCTTCTAGTATAAAAATAATACTTATCTATATATAAAAGTATATGATGCCATACCATCAGCTGATTGTAATTATAAAAATATATATAATCATACCATATTTCGAAGTTATTTTAGAATTACAGTTGTTCGTTTTATTATATCTTCTCTCTCTCTTTCTCTCTCTCTCTCTCTCTCTCTCTCTCTCTCTCTCCCTCTCTGTCTCTCTCTCTCTCTCTCTCTCTCTCCCTCTCTCTGTCTCTCTCTCTCTCTCTCTCTCTCTCTCTCTCTCTCTCTCTCTCTCTCTCTCTCTCTCTTTCTTTTCGATTCTATATAAGAGAATAAAAATACCATACGATATTTTGAGGTTATTGTAGTCATTTGTAGTCACAAAATTTTGTTGTTGTTATATACTCTCTTTCTCTCTCTCTTTCTTTTCGAGTCGAGTGAGATTTATTTACTATACGATATGCTATAACTATATATATTATATATATAGATATATAAGCGTAAGATAGACGACAACCGGAAGTGTCGTAAGAGCTGCAAACCGGATATCGAAATAAGGAGAAGAAAAGTTCGGAAAAGAAACAGTACATAAAAAATTCAGCCGTCTATATCTGTTGAACGAGATAATCTTTTTAAATAAAATCTTTTGATTTGAGTAGAGCAATGAAATGGCTTTCGATTAAGAGGGATATGTTATATAGTAAAAACTAACGCAATATACGTAAAAGCGCATTGAATTTTTCTTACACCCATTTCAATGTATATGTAGCACGGGTCGCTCCTTTTAGGCTTCTTCTATAATTTTCCTTCGGATCGCTCCCGCGTTCGTTGATTACATGACTCCCTTGGGCAAATCTATGAAACTTTTAACATTCGTGTTACCGTTGCATAGTTTCTAATTAAAGAAGTGATTGCATACATTTGCAGACCAATAGTATATTACGACACAAGGCATTTTGACGCCCGAGGCGAAGCCGAGGGCGTCGATGCGCGCCGTCCAGGGCATCCAACATTCTGGCCAAGTGTCGTATACTATTTTTCTTCATCCCCCGCCGAAAGTACGCCCATATAATTTTGATATTAATTAATAAAATAGCGTTGTTGGTTGCTAACTACGGCTCGGCCATATGTATAAAAGGCCTGCTTCAGCGCCACTTTACATATCGCGGAGCGTAAGGCTCGACTTCTGCTTTTTTTGATGCCCGCCCGACTTTTGCAAAACCGAGGCGAAGCCGAGGTTTTGCTGGTCGGGGCGGGCATCAAAAGCACTAGCAAACGATACTTAAAAAAGATGATGGACCAACAATACGTACATACTTAATTGATACTCATTTCAACTACAGAACAACCTCTCAATGGTTCCTCTGTTTGTCTTTTTCTATCCCATAAGCCATACATTATAAAATGAGAGTCAAAAAACTTTCACATATAAGTATATAGCTACACCATGTCTTGAAACTCAAAATGTAAACATCATGTCTATATATGTATAGAAGCTTTCTGACAACGTGTATGCAATATAAGAACATAATTGATTATCAGAGTTATAAATATATTGTTCAATATATTAATAATAACAAAAAATTAATTAAATACCCCTATATCTTTTCAATTTTCCGATTTTACAAATGATTTTCTTGTCATCACATTTAGAAGGGTTACGACACGTGCGCTGTCGCGGACTTTGCCACGAACGATCAACAAAGAGCGGCAACAAAAGTCGCTCTTCCCGGCGCGAAATCGAGCCGGGAAGACCGTACTTTCGGCTAGGGGATGAAGAAAAAGAAATTTTACTAAATTATGGTTGTATGAACATGTCCTTCTATCATAAAGGTAATTATGAACGAACGCACTTTCATGAAACTAAAAACAAACATCAATTTTTCATTATTTCTGTGCGCACTTGGATGAATTTTTTATTTCTTTAAACTATTAAAAAAATGCCTTTTGTGAAAACGTTTTGAGATCTTACACGGAGAGTGCACACCCTCCGGGAAACAGATTTTCGCGAGCATTGGAGAGTCGATTTCTGGTATCTAAAAATGAAGCCCAGTCTGACAAATTCCATCTCATAGGCTCTTTTTCTTGAGATATGGGCAATCTCATCTCAAATATCCTCTATTTCGTTAAAAAAATGGTGTCTCTTGTATTGACTGTCACATTGCAAGTATTTAAGATACGAAAACGAGAAAAAAAAATTATAAAAGTAGATAGTAAGAGCTAAAATTTAAGCTCTGATTCGTTAAAAAATATTAATTTTTCAGGAAAATATAAGCAATCAAAGGTAACGTAAGAAAAGGGTTAAAAATACAATCCATTTAATCACTCAAGATGAAGACAAATTTTTCGTGCGAAAAGTCGCATGAAGTAAAAATTCTCTTAAGCACCGCAGTTTCGGACCATATTTTATACCACGAAACCGTGAATTTCAATATTTTTTAAATCAACATTTAAACGTTTATTTGGAAAAACACGAACGTCAAGCGCTCCGTACACGTAAACATTATATTCAGATTTTTTTTGGGGTGATTCTATTGGTATTTTCATGAGATATCCATGTTTGAAAAGTAGATTAATTGCAGATTCCTACTTACCGATAATACGGTTTTTATTTAATTAAATAAATTCTTATCATTTTTTTGGAAAAACACGAACGTCAGGCGCTCCGTATATGTTAATACTATACTCAGATTTTGTTTTTGACGATTCTATTGGTATTTTCATGAGATATCCATGTTTGGAAATTATGTCGGTATTTTACATCACCTTAAGATTAGAGTGGTATAAAAATACTTATATATAATAAAGTCTTCCATTTAAATTATACTTCTCGAAAATATAGAAGATAATATTTACAATATGAATGTAATCAAGGAAATACTTTATAATAATGTAATAAAAATAAGTTTAAAACACTTATTTTAAAGAAATATCTGAATCTGTCGATGGGGATAAGAGAATGCGATGCAGTTCATATGTTTAAAAAGATTAGCCAGTTCAAGCGCGCTGGGCGTGCTCTTTAGCGAGGATTTGAAATCAATTTTAAATTTTTGCTCTTTCGCAAAAAAATTGTGTATTTGTGGGAATTACGTAGATTGTAATAGAAACGTATACAATTTTGTAAGTGGATATTATGCAGCGATCAACAATAAACTATTATAATTGATTACTAGAATCACGGAAATAAGATTTCTGAATTGATACCTTGTTTATTCAATTTAATACAGGTATAGCTGAAGCCACATTATCCAAGTAGAAATTTATTTATATGAAAAGGCTAATAAGTTAGAAAATAGATAGTAAAACTGTCTAATTAATAGCACGATGAAACCCTTTTTCGAACATTATTTGCATATTCCCTAGATCAGTAATAGAAAAACTACTTCCTAATTTTATTTTATAGGAAAGATAACAAAATGTGAGTGTAATGATTGCGCTGCATTTTGAAATGAATTGAAGAAATATAGTAGTTATGCATTATTATTAAAAATGTTGAAAATATAAATCAATCGAGATAAATTGTTTTTCTTTCATTTCAATATATTTGTAATAAGCTTTTTCAAAAATTGTAATTTTGACTTATTTGTCCAATAAAAGCATTTTCTGAAAATTTTGTTTTTTTTTATTACCTAACATATTCATAAATGTAAAAGCAATAAATATAATAAATTAAACCGATTTAATAAACGAATTTCTTCTCTGCGTAACCGATTTAATAAACGATGTCTGCCGCGGTAGACAAATGCACAAGTTGATCGAGCTGACAAAGGTAGCTGTAGTGCGGAGGGCTGTCGCCACTCTGACCGTACTGAACGCGCTCGGCTAGACGATCGTATGGGGCTCCGAGCGCCGCGAGGTCTTCCAAATAGTCGCAAGTGGCGAGCGGCCACTTTTCGGTAGGCTCCTGGATTAGTTGGAGTGCGGAGCGCTCTCCCCTACTCGTCTCGTGCTGAGCGCGCTCTGCCGCCCGACGGCATGTCGCTCGAAATGCCCTGTGCTCTCCCGGCCAGCCCCGCGAGTCTATTCGACTAGTACGCTGAGCTCGTATACCTCGCCGCGGTGACAAACTCTGTCGGTACTTGTTTCGAGCTGGACGCGCTCTCTCGAAATATCCCATCCGGCATTAAACACAACGAGCTTGTTCTGTTCGGAGCGAGTGCTAAAACAGCGATGGTCTTCTATCTTTTTCGGCACTTTTGACAACAAGCTTTACGCGCTCAAAATTCAGAGCTGTCGTGTCACTAATTCTTATTTAACGAAGCAGTCTTGTATCATAAGTGCTTTTCCAGTCCTTAATTTTTTTCCGTGTGGAAGATGTTGACTTAGAAACGCGACGAAGAATGTGGCTCCAGCAGGACGGCGCAACACCACATTTCGCTCGAATTGTCAGGACTTTTTTGAATGAGCAGTATGGCAACAGATGGATTGGTCGAGGTGGTCCGGTTGAATGGCCTGCTTGCTCACCAGATCTTACATCACCAGATTTTTACTTATGGGGGTATTTAAAAAATGCCGTTTTTGAGGAAAGGCCCACCACAAGAGTAGACATGATGGACAGAATTCGTCGAGCATGCGCTGCCATTCCAAGGCAAACTTTGCTAAACACCGTTCGCCACTTCCAAAGGCGTTTGACTATGTGCCTGGAAGCAAATGGTCGTAATTTCGAACATTTTCTTCGAGGTTAGATAAACACATAAGTGAGAGGCGAAGGGACTCACTTAAATCAAGCACCCTGAACAGTGAGAGGCAAGGGGACTCACTTTAATCAAGCACCCCGATCAGTGAGAGGCGAAGGGACTCACTTAAATCAAGCACCCTGAACAGTGAGAGGCAAGGGGACTCACTTTAATCAAGCACCCCGATCAGTGAGAGGCGAAGGGACTCACTTAAATCAAGCACCCTGAACAGTGAGAGGCAAGGGGACTCACTTTAATCAAGCACCCCGATCAGTGAGAGGCGAAGGGACTCACTTAAATCAAGCACCCTGAACAGTGAGAGGCAAGGGGACTCACTTTAATCAAGCACCCCAAAGGAAACAATCCTTACTACGTCCACGTCGTTGTTTCTGGGTAGCGCTAAACGTAAGGTTGACACATTTACAACAGAAGCTTTAATGATCTTGAAGTTTCCGTTAAACAAACATCAGACATGGGGTAGAGATGTGTGGGACTGGGGGATGTCTGGTGTAACAGTTTAGCATGTGAGGCTATGAAGAGCATGGGGTTCGGATGTGCAAGTTTGATATTTGTTTACTAGGATGTGAAAGTTTTGGGTGTGTGGGTTTCCCTATTAAACCTACGATCAGTTTGAACCACTTAAGCCTGTGACTCATGGAAAAAACGACTTAAAATGGATTTTTCGGAGTTCGACCTTCATTTGGCCTGGAAATGACCTTGAAATGACCTTGAAAAAAAATGTCTCAATATGATTTTGAACGTAAAATTTCCCGCTCTTTCCGAATCCGGGGTCAAAAATAGGTGTTCCTATTAAAAAAAACCACTTGACCTTGAAATAACCTTGAAGGTCAAGTTCAAGGTCAAAGCTGTTAGGACCATCGTTTGGCCCCCTTCGTCCCCTACAACTTTTGTCTGAATCATTTTTTCGTATCTGTCTTAGGATCCGAAAAATCCGGGTGTAGCGATTAAAATGGGTCACCGTGTATATATTCTCTCCAATTTTATATATAAGTATGCGAAAATACACTCTGAAAACTAACTTTTAACTGGTAAACTATGACGCCAAGTGATTGCTACTAAGGACGCTTCCAGACTAACCGACTGAAAGACGTTACAGACTGCTCTACACAACCTATACTATTATAAAGGACGGTTTTCATAAGTGCTGCGGGATGCCGTTCATTGCAAGAACGGCAGCATCTCTGATTGGTTCGTCTCACCCGACTGGCCATGTAGCCGTGTAAGCGAAACATATACTAAGATTTCAAACAGGGGGGGGGGGGATTACAAAGTGCGTTGACCTTCGTACCTTTCGTGTCAATACAAACGGTTACCTACAGTACAATAGACCGCTTTTACCTGCCGATCCACTAATACAGTTCGTTTACCTGAACTGAAGTTATTCAGTTTGTATAGATGTTAACATAACAATATATTTACATACAATGAAAAAATATACTGTTTAATTTAAATTTTTATTATAAATATATTTATATTTATAATAAAAATACACATTTTTTACAAATAAATTGCAAAATCATTAATTTAGAATAATCTGTTAGTTATTAATTTACTTTAAAAACATTAATTTCATGCAAAATAAATTTTTAATGAAAAAAAAAAATTGCTTAATTCTTCATGTGTAAAATTCACTTAGAATTTATTTATTTACATAATTTTAAATGCGAAATTCCTATTCCTCTCGATTCGCAATATCAAATAAAAAAAAAAATGAAGTCTATAAGTTAATTCGTTCCCGAGAAAAGTTAAGTTTTATCGCGCATATCCGTTTTGAAGAGACAGTGCCGCGCGGCAGCACAGCTGCTCGCAGTCATCCCCACTCCGCCTCCCGCGCCGTTCCGCCGAGAAATTTCAATGATCAGGTTTCCTTTCATAATTTTTATTTAATGAAGCAAATAAGTGCCGGAAATGCACTCAACGGATATTGAAAGCTCTTACAATTAGCTACAACACTACATTTTTTATTTGTCTACTTCACGTTTAAGTCAGCCGTAAATTTAGGTTGACTTAAAGCTCTAATATCTCCGGTTGTAGTCATTTGAATCGGGTCGGTTTTAGCTCGATTAAAGCGTTTTTTAATCAGCTTCTCAAGCCTTTTTTAACATTGCATTTTCATCGAGCCGTTTTCATGTAATTGCATTTATTTATAAAAAAAAAAATTGAAAAAATTAAAAAAATTCTAAAGCACCCGTATAATGCAAAAAAGGCTATTTTTGATATTGCATATTATTAACTATAAGCCAAAGTATGTGTAAAAAATTCAGCGACCGCGTGGAGTCTTTATTTAAACCCATGGCACGCGACAAAATTGTTATAAATTTTTAGTTAACAACAGCCGTACTGGAAAACTACACCGTCGATCATCCTGAATTTTTTTATGTAGTATTATCATATAATGAGCTACCATTTCACAAATTTTCATTAACATTCATTGATTTTTACGCCCCTTAAAAATTAGTTACATTTTACATATCATTTTTCACGGTTTTTTACTCATTGTTAGCGCAAAATAAAATTTTTCGATTCGGAAATACATTAACTTTATAGAAAAACATCAGATAAACAAAAAATGTCCTATGACTATTTTCGATTAAACGCTTCCTTCTCAAGTTATAAGAGAAAATATGCCGAAAAATAGGCCTTTTTACGTTATTTCGGTACATTTGTTGCTATACTGAATTTAGCAGACATTTTTTTGAATAGGCAAAGTCGGATTCTTTTTCTACATATTATTTCGGAACTTTCTACGTTATAATATGCTCTACTTCAAAGAAGGTCCACCAAAGCTTGGTTTTACTGCTCTACCGCCTGGACTATAAGCAGACACCGTCTGAGAGAAAAGCCTGCACCGAGTGAGTCACGTATTTGTTAACGCCGGCGGAAGTCCAGTCGCCCGGAACATAAGGCGGCCCGCTTAAGGTGATGTGAAATACCGACATAATTTTTGGACGTGCACATCTTATGCAAATACTAATAGAATAACTCAACAAAATTTTAGAGATTTGCATATACCAACGCAACCGAGTTACATTTGGAGGAACGTCTGACAATCTTGATTAAAAAAAAAAATACTTACAAAGTATTTAATTAAATTGTGACGGAGATGCGACTCCATACACACACACACGCGTACTCACAGTACACGAAACATTCACACATACACGGCCAGCAGAATCGAGCAGCGAGGCAGCAGGAGCTGCGCGCGAGCGACACGCAAGCAAGAAGCAAAGCGAGAGGGGGAGGAAATAAATAAGGAATTAGAGAGAGATAGAGAGAGAGACAGACAGAGAGAAGAGGAGCAGGAGAAAAGATGGAACGGGCAGTTCGGCCTGAGGCGCGAAAGCGAGCGGTTTCGCAGCGCGAGGATCTACCGCGCCGAAGCCTACCGGAGAAGAGGAGGAGAGAGGGCTCTACCGCGACGACGATCGTTGCGACCGTCGCAGCGAGCCAGCGGAGAACGTGAGAGGAGGACAGCGGCCAGGGAGCCCACACTCCCCGCTCCTAGTCTGACGCCGAACGCGCCGGTCCTTGAAGTTGCGGGTCCAACAGCCGCGCCGCCGAGGGGGATCCACCGAGGCCGAGAGCCTCGTGCGCGGCGCCGCTGCGCCCGCGGCCCGCCTATTCTTAACGCGCTAGCGGCGATCGCGTCGAGCCTCCCGGACACCCCGCTTGCACCTGGCCTGCCGAAGAGAGACACCCGGAGCCTCGCAGCCTGTAAGTGCTCTTATTGTACACGCCGGCGGATCGAGCGTTAACCGATCGATCTCTTTCTCTCTGTCGCGGCCGCGGACACGAGGCGCTTTAAGTCTCGCACTGGGAACTCTTCCGAGCTCCGCGCTCCTCGCAAAACGCTGCGCCGTTCTCCGCGTACTCATAGCGAGTGCTAGAGCGTGATCTAGGGTGTATCGCGGCGATTACCGAAGAGCGAATGTACGCGCTGAGCGCGACAGCAAAACCTAGAATCATTTGAATAAACCTTCTTTATAATTGTATTTCGAGCTTGCACGTAATGATTTCGTAGGTGTAGTTACCCTACCCTTCTGCGAACTTTGCATGACTTTTCAGAGAATCTTCGCGAGGCAGAAAACCAGGTACTCCAGAAAGCTGTCGACGGGGACCCGCGACCCTAGTCGGGTAGAGGCGAACGCCCCGTCTCTTTGTGCGTTGGTAGTCTGACCGTGCGACCTCTCGTCCTGGAGAGAGAGAAAACTCCGGGGCGGAATATCCCGCCTATTATACGCGAACAGAGGTCAGATAGCAACGTCACAAAATAAAAACCGCAATGCCGGTAAGTAAGAATCTGCATTTGTATAATTTTGATCTAGTTTTTAAACGAGCATATCTGATGGAAATGCTAATAAAATCGCTTTAGGAAATTTCTGAGCATAGTATTTACATATAAGGAGCGCCTGACAAAATGGGTTTTCCAAATAAACGTTCGAATATTAATTTATTAAATAATGAAATTGGGTTGATTTTGGACTTCACATCGCCTTAATGCACGGCCCATTCTCTTTCTCTCCGACCAGCGCGACTGATGTACGCGCATTTATATCCTGTCCTCCTAAGCGCCTTGCTCACGACGACACGTTGCCGTCGTAAGCTCACATACACAATTATAAACACACGTGGCGTACGAACCTCATCGAATGAGCGAAGCTCGACTGCGATCGTGCCGAGTAGATAAAGTATTGAAGTTGCAAGAAACACATCATAGTTAAGTTGAACGAGTTGTTCATTTGCGAGATAATCCGACATCCTGCATACTCGACCTTTTGCACGCCCATTACAGCGAGGAAACGGCGTTGCTTGAGGGATCCACGACACCTGACCCGAGAGCTAGCCGAGGTACCCGAGAGGTCGTTAGTACAAAAAGGCGTGCTTCCAGATATCCAGTGTGTTTTATGCACGTTGCACCTCGACGCAGTTTCTCTCGACTTTGGGGAGAGATTTACTATTGCCACGCATTGCCCTTGAGGAATACGTGCAAGCCGTCGGGACGCAATATCACAAATGGCGCCCTAACGTAGATAAATTAGAAAAAAAAGGAAGTGAAATAATTGTAAAATTAAAATCATAAAGTTAGGATTTCAGAAACATTATGATAAAATTAAGCAGCAACTTAATACAAACTCGATAGATGGTACCGAAAATTAAACGAAAAGAAGTAGAAAATTAAATAAACTAAGTATTGAATCAAAGGCAACTAAAACAAATAGGATAATTGAAATTACGAAAGGAAAAGACAAGTAATTAAAGTAAAATTTAAGTAGGTACCATAAATCGTAATTGTGTAAGTCTAGATGCGGGGATAATAAAATAATTGAATTGGGAATTAAGCAATGCATGGTACCTAGCGCAAGTCAAGTACACATGAAATCTTTGTTGCAAGCTAAAAATAAAGCGAAAAATCTAAATTGAAATTGAATTATATTAAAGCAAAAGTTTAACGTAAATTAAGCAGAATTTCCAAAACGCAGATTTCAATAGTGTATCGGTCTATCGCACCGAAGCGTTAATTCGCGCAAGTTAAATCTTGCGCAGATACCTGGCGAACGAGCAATACAAAACAAAGCGATTTAGTAACGTTATAAGAAAACGTAAGTGATCCATACCAAATCGACACTGCTACGAATTATTATTTCGAATATTATCGCTCGAAAATTAAACCGCTAGAAAAAGGGAAAGGTATTTCAGAGCCCTTCTTAAATACATATCCCGAAAGGAACGTCAACGCGCAAGCCGAAAGGGATGTGTCAGATCCCTAATATCCGCGATAATGAACAATTGTTAAATAAATAAGAGAATAATAATTATTAACATTAAAAAAAAGGTAAAAAATTACAAATTATAAAAATTAACGAAACTACGGTATAAGAAAATTATCATATTAGTTAAAATGTTTGGAAAAATAGTTGAGGGGTCAAGCCTGGGTTAAACCCTATAGTCAGGTAATTATTTTTTTAAATCTATATAGGAAAAAAACTTTATACCTCAAAAACATACATAAAAAACAAGAGTTTAGCACCTCTCTGGCTCCTATATTTTGATTTATAAGTCTGTAATAACCACTTGATTAAAGCATCAATTTTTGTGTAACACCTCAGTGCACGTAGCGCTGGTCTGGAACACTTTGACCAAATGAATGAGAGATTGAGGAAAATCTTGTTTATATATATTTACACTGAATAAGTGGAGCAGATATTGAAAAAGTTGAATTCTTCCATTTAATATACATCTATGAATAATTTTTTAATAATTTTTCAATTTTTTTCAGATATTTGTATACGTACAAATTAATTGGAGATTTATTTCCATAATCCGCTGCACTTTTTCAGTATAAATATGTATAAAAACTAGCGTTAATTTGGTGCGCTACGCGCGCCCTCTCTTCGCTTTTTCTCGACTTCTTTCGAGTTTCGAGATCGATTCGAGATTTCGAGATACCTCGCAAAAACGCTCGAAAACCGAACGAATCTCGATCGCTCAATTTATATTAAGGCGATGTGAACCTCAAAATCAACCCAATTTCATTATTTAATTAATAAACATTCGAACGTTTATTTGGAAAAGCAATTCTTTCAGGCGCTCCGTGTATGTAAATACTATGCTCAGATTTTTTTTTGTGCGATTCTATCAGCATTTCCATGAGATAAACACTTTTTAAAACTGGCAAAATTCGAAGTATACAGATCCCTACTTATCGGCATTGCGGCTTTTATTTAATTAAATAAATTCTGAGTAAATTTTTGGAAAAACAGCTCTTTCAGGCGCTCCGTATATGTAAATACTATACTCAATTTTTTTTGTTAGTAATTCTATTATTATTTGCAAAAGAAATATACATTCTAAAATTTGTCGGTAAGTACACATTACCTTAAGGAAAAGACATTTCCCAAACTCTCATTCGTGTGGTCAAAGCATTTCAGAGCAGCGCTACGTGCCCTGTCTGAAAATTATTAAAAAGTTAATTCTGAGATAATTGACATTAAAGTTTGCAAAATAGTTTTGGTATACTTATCCCCTCTACTGTGTTTATTATTAGTTCCTAGCATTATCTGCACATTATAACAAGTAATTGAGAAGAATTTGACATATTATATAGAAAGATTTCAATTTCAGTAGTGTTGTGTTGCGTCAAATCATAAAAATGTTTAGAGAAGTTACAGCTGAAAAATGAAAGAAAAAATACCACTATTAATAAATTTAGTATGCAGTCCTTATCCAGTGTAAATATACATGAAATACTTATTGTTTTCATCAAATAGAAGTGAAAAAGTGAACCTCAGTGCAAGAACCTCAAAGTGTGTTTTGATTCGATCTCAAGTGAAACAATGATTTTATGAATATCTAAAGCAAATTACAGTGATTTAAATCTGATATATTGATAATGTTTGATCTAAATTAATTTCTTTCAAAAACTTACTGAAGTGACTGTGCATCACTTGCACGTAAGTCATCATCTGTCAACTGTAATCGTGTTTTTCTTCTTGAAGTCCTCGCCTCAATGGTCTTTACCATTGTTATACTCTGATACTGCATTGATAGCAGCCGTCTCTATCTTTCTGAACTTGCTGTTGAGCAACTCTAAGTAGGGTTGCGGAGCATATTTTCAAAGAAATTTTTAAATTTAAAATGCAATAAAAAAATTTCGATTTTTTCATCATTTTAACCCCTTAAATAAACTATAACATCTTTTTTTAACTTCGTGAATAACTGAGCTTTATTCTGATAAAATAAAGCTAATTAAGACGAGCGTAAGGGAATGAGATAATAAAATCACGTTAGAAAAATCAAACACGTTAAGAGTCGCTAAAATAAATTCGCAAGTACAAATCTGGCGGAAAGCCTAGATAGGCTGACGTACATAAAGATCGATTAGTTCATCAACGCGGTAAATGACGACGAATTAGATAAAACATTAGAAAGTTTGTTACTATTTGTTACTAGACAAATACGGGTCGAAGTCCGAACGATTAGCGCGACTTAGGCGATTGATAAATAACGCGAATACAGAGGAGGACTATAATAGCAAAGCGAGGATAGAAAATACCACGGAGGACTCGCTCGCGGAACGCATACAACGGGATCGGCAAATCGTGATGACAAACTGGATAGCCCAGCACGAACCAATGAGTCAGCAGATAGATAACGCATTAGGAGCCATATCTAAAAACAGCATGGCAAATATAACACTTAAAAAACAGAGGGTAAAACAAAATCAATCGGCGTTCGATGGAGATTAAGAGTGCACTCCAGTTGTTGATGTTGATGAATTGAGGTGAGGGATCGATCTGACGGAGGCCAAGTGCACTGTGCACTATGTGCACTGTGTGACACTTATTAGATAAGGTATTTATTGTTTCTTCTTTTTTGATTGTAATGCGAGTGGTAGTTTAAACAAATTTGTTAAATTCTTTCTTTTTGTTAAATAAATTATATAGCCTGAAGAGGTTGGCGGATCATGCCAACGAAACGTCGTAAAATAATTATAAGGAATCTTGCATTTTGATTTCTTCCCTTGGCCTCCGTCAGATCGATCCCTCACCTCAATTCAACAAAATCAATCGGCATTGAATTCAGACCAAACGGGAGGTGCGAGCTTAGCCGACGATTTACCACAGGCGAATAATAGGACTACGATTAATTCCACGAAACAAATAAATATGATCGAGGTAGCTATAGGAGGCCGACAAAAAATTAGAATACCGGAGGAGATTATTAATTATTATGCAACTATACCGCCCGAAGAAGAGGGCCAGGAGATAATAAATGAGGTACTGCACAGTCAAACAATCGGCCTAGTTGAACAGTCGCGACTGATAGCACGCGACAATATCAGGCCTAACGAGACACTCATGGACATTCCCCAACCATACCGACATAGTATACCCTATTACAGAACCCCTCACGAACGGGACTTGTCAAAGACAATATCCGCGTGGAAGCTCACCAGTAGCGGGAAGAAAAATGAAAACATAGAGGACTTCATGTGACGCGTAAAAAAATATAGTAACGTAGCTGCATTATCGGACGCGGATCTATTATGCGCGGTGTCTATGTTGGTAGAATTACCCGCGTTAAATTTCATGAGAAACGCGGAGAATAAATGGAAGTCGAGGGCGGAAATAGAACACGTGTTACGCAGCCGAGGGACGAATTGTACTCAGAGAGGTTGGAAGAATAAATAAAAGCCCGTAGATAACGCGAAGACGAGCCAGTGTTCGAGTTCATAGGAGAAATGGAAGCGGTGTTTAAAAAAATGCCAAACTCGCCCACGCAAGAAAAATAAATCGGGCAAATTCTTATAAATATGCGACCGAAATACCCACCGCTAATGCGCTCGAATTTAAATACGAATTTAGACACGTTTACGGAAAATGCGACCGAGTTACAACGAGCATTCGATGCAGGGAAATAGAAAGCGACAGGACACCGCGGCAGTTGAAGTACCGGCCATAGATGATCTAACAAAAATAAGGTAAAAGTATCCATTATGAAACATCGCTCAAATCGTGACCCCATTATGGAACAGTTTGAAATATAGTAAAATAATAGTACATTTCGACACGGGTGGGGAAGTCGATTATTTAGCTGGTGTGACTTTTTGCACGAGCGAAGCGAGTGCGAAAAAGCCACACCAGCTAAATAATCGACTTACGCACTAGTTTCGAACGGTATTTTATACCACGAGCGCCGAAAAATCATACCAAGTTGTGATTTTGAGGTTAGAGTGGTAAAAAGTCTATTAATGATACAGATAAACAATATCAAAATTTTATCTGAATAGTGAAGGTTTATTATGTAATATACAATGAGATTCACATTTCTACATAATAATTATAATTTAAAAAAAATATATGACTGCGTGTATTCTGAGATCGACTTAAATCTGTGGCTGTTGAAGTCACTGGTGTTGATTTCATACGTTTTATTTTATTAACTGTAACTATGCACTCCAATACTTTTCAAATATCAATTTTTTTATAATATGCAGTTTTTTACTCATAGATTAAAGTTTTTCAGTAGTTTTTCTGCAACAGTAAAGATTTTCAATAAATATTTTAGTGTTTCATAATTGCCGCATACAAACGAGCGTAGTCCGAGTTTATGGAACAGCCAAAGGTGGCGTTCCAAGTTCGGGGACCTCTGTCTCTAAGCATGTCCCCTTTATGGAGCGCGTTTTCACTCAACAGTTTTAAAGTTATTTATTATTTAACATTATCTTGAGACGTGCGTGAACAATCATTTGAGTTTCCTGCATCATTTTACTAATAAGGAATTATATATCTGTTTGTGAAATTCTGGCGGAAATACACAAAGCACGTATCCACCGCCAATCATGACAGAGGGGGATACAGGAGACGCCGCTACAGAGGTAACCACCGCGGATATAATCAATACCCGAATGGAAACAGCTCGAATGCTAATTCAGATACGGTAGCACAACCACCGAGTAATACGCAAATCGCGCTGCAAGGAAAAAAACGAGTGAAACTTTTCAGCGGCGGTATAAACGAAACCATCACACCGTCTTCGTCCCAAAGGGTCTCAACACATATAAACGAGATAAAAGATAAAAGCGATCAGGTCAAGCGGCATAAAACCAACGAAGGGAACTGTAGACCCGATACAGCTCTAGTCGATCGAGGCGCCGTACATACCATATTAGGCGCGAAAGGAGAAAAAATTGTGAGGCAGTTAAGCGCGAAAATCGGAAAAACCACGACAAATCACGCCGTAGTGGCCAACGGCGATATTGTCCCGGTGTTAGAATTTGCACCCCGCTCGAATAATCGTGATACCGAGTATCTCCACAGACTGTACCCTAGGCCTAGATCTAATACATAAATTGTATAATGTGTATCTTGACGTGACGCGTGAACTTCAAAAGAAGCTGCAAATATTGCAAAATTCATGTGTGAGTTATGTAAGTGGTGCTAAGAAAGATGAACACATCAGCCCATATAGAAATAAGCTAGAGTGGCTTGACTTAAGGGAAAGAAGGGCATATTTTGCAGCGGTTTTAATGTACGAAGTTATAAATTTGGGTCAGCCAGTGTACCTAGCTCCCTTATTTCAAAAGTGCCAAGATAGAACGTCGAGTAGAACTCACTGCAGAGAACTTATAGTTCCGTCACTACGAACTGACCTAGGGCTGGATTCTTTCTGGTCCCAGGGTACGCGACTATGGAATTCGATTGCTCGCGATATTAAGAATGTTTCCTCGGCGAGTAAATTCAAAGCGGCGTTTAGGAAGTACTTGATGCAAAGGTCATGCGATGTCGACTGTATATATGTGTAAATAGAATATAGACGTGTACTGCTATTTTTATAACAGTACTAAAATCGTTTTGTGATTAATCTTCTAACGTACATCGTATGAATAAAGCAATCTGATGAATTCAATCTGTAACTGCTAGATTGAAGAATAACTAAGTTCAATTATGTGATACTTCGTGACTTGGCGATTGCCATTGACTATGTTTGTGATGATTATACGATTGCGATATAATGTACACAAATGTTAATTATGTTCAATACTTTGAACCATCCTGAGGCGGGTTTTCCTAATAGGATTTATCCCACGTGGTTTGCCTATTGGGTTTTCCCTGTCTCACAGACATGAGCCTGGGCGAATGCGGGATGGTAGACTGTAACTTAATTATTTTGTAATTTACAAATAAAAACTATTCTATTCTATTCTATTCTATAAATTTGGCATGACAATTGACGCACATCGCGACATATCTACACTCGCAGACCGACATGATGAAAAACAGATAGCGTTGAGTTATGGTCAGTAGACACAGCGGACAACAAAGTCGACATTGCCAGTTGTGGCTTAAGCTAAATCACGGGCAATCAGCAAGCGGCAATAAATAATTTAGTAGACGAGTTATTACCGAGAGAGATTCCGACATGCAAATACCTGCCTACAACCGATTTGATAGAGCATGAAATAAAATTAATCAATAGCGCGAAACCGATAAAACAAAGGTATTATCCCGGGTTGGACAAAATTAGAGAAAATTATGCTGGTCGAGTTAGAGAAATTACGGAAAGCAGGAATCGTAGAAAAGTCTGGCAGCCCGTGGAACAATCCAGCAGTTATGATCGCGAAACAGAATGATACATATAGAATGTGCATAGATTTAAAAGCAGTTAACGAAATCTCGGGAAAAGACGCGTACCTTACACCCTGCTTGGATGTCATTCTAAATAAATTGAAACGCGCAAAATTCATAACCACTATAGATTTAAAAAGCGCATAACACCAAATAAAGCAAGAACTAAAGCTTGTACTGCACGAATTTTAATCGTTCGCGGCTAATTTTTTTTGTTTTTTTATTGCAGGTCAAAAATCCGTTTTCGTTTCCTAGATTCATTTTTAGTTTATGGTGAATTGTCGATTTTCAAACAATTGATTTTTGCATTTTTTTAATGATGGGATTGAGATATTAAAATCGAATAAAAAGCATTTTAAAAAGCATAAAAATACCTGTATTTTCCAAAAAAAATTTACATTAGCTATTACGGTTCTTTTTTATTAACAAAAACGAGTTTTTTTTTCAAATTTATAACTCTCAAACTAAACGGTCAATTTTTTTCAAAAAAATTATTCTGTCTAAATTGATTCTGTCGACTACTTTTTCAGTAAAAAATGAAACATTGAAATAAATGAGTTTTCCATGTTGTACGATTACGGGAGTAAAATTGTCTTAATCGCTTTGAATTTTAAATATTAATGAATTTTCAAATCATTGGAAAAACATGTAAAATGAATAAAAACCTATTTTATATTTGAACTATATGCTATACATATAGAAACGATAAATTAATTTGGAGAAAGCTATGTGCCAATGAATTGGTAGCGATTTTGATTTTGTTAAACATTTTCGATTTGACGCTATTTTCTAGATTGATAAGACTACTTTTTTAACCTTCTTTCTTTGCTAAAATCAATATGAAAAATTTACTAAAAATGGTTCTAAAACTATTCCAATTTTTCATGTCTTAAGTTTAATGAAAGCTTCTGTAAGTATTAATATTTTTTAAGGTTTCTATACCTTTCTATTTTAAAATGTAACTATCGTATATTATGTGTGTATTTGGATATCAAATGAAAATAAATGAAACCATGAGTATAAAATATTTTTTTTGCATAAAAAGATATACGTATTACAAATATTTCATGTTTGGTAACAGCGCCACCACCTCGGAGCCAAACTAACACAAAGAAGAAGATGATTTATGTTAAGATACTGTTTTTGTGTCCATATGCAGTAATTATATGCTTAATTTCATATGCTTAATTTACAGCTCCCAAAGGTGTGCGTGTGTGCGTGCGTGCGTGCGTGCGTGCGTGCGTGTGTGTGTTTTGCTGAAAGATGGCCGGAGTTAAAAATCCGAAATTTCTGCTCAAGTTGGCTACTCCAGCTCTTTCCGAGAAACGTGCGATCTGCCAGCTCAATTTTAAGCTAGCAGATCATGTTCCAGTATGTTTGCGGGTTTTTACACATATTTCATGTTTATATAATGTTTAATATAGCCTTAGGGAATTCAGAGAGAAGGTATATAGTTTGGTGTTAATTTGTTTGGTGCATGATGACCGTGTCAAATATCCGAAAATACTGCTGGAGTTTTCTACTCCACCCGTTTTCGAGAAACATGGGATCTGCCAGTTTCATATTAACCTAGCAGATCATATTCCGGTATTTGGACTAAAGTCGACTCGCTGCGTTACACCCGCTCGGGCAGTAAACTCACCCGCGGGATAATCTGCGACTTTAGTCCCTTGTTACATAATGTACTATTACACGATTCTAATCTAAAAATCGCAACTTTGACATGATTTTTAAGCTCTCGTCGTATAAAATACTGTATGAAACTCGTGTGTAAGGTGATTTTTACCGCATTCGACATTTCCAACTCGCTTCCACACGTGTCATAATGTACTATTATAAAAATGAATTTATCGATCGCTTACAAGCAAGGACTCTTATGATTTAGTTGTAGTGAGTAAGTATATCGGAAATTTGTTTATAACTCAGTACTTCTACATCAAACGTTTGATCCGAAAAAATAAATGAACGCTTTATTTTTTCGAGCAAATCTAAAAAATTTTGTTCCTGTATTATAAGATTTATGAGCGCTTCGAAAAAGTTTAGTTGTTTGTCTCATCGATCCAAGACTTCGGAAATATTCCATAAATTTTGATTAATAACTTCAGTGTTGCTATTCATGTTTATCTTAGCGCTCTTCGCTACTATGAGCAGGAGTATCATGATCAGTCCGCTCTTCATTTTCCTGTAAAAAGGAAGAAACTTTTCTTATCCTTTTTGCATCTCTTAGGTTATAACGACGCGGTTGCTGGTGTATAGCAATCTAAAGAGGGACCTTGTTGTTTTTCTACAAGGAGTTCCTGATATCGCGGCGCGGTCTTATCACGTTGCTGTTGGTGAGTTTTAATAAACATTTCTTTATCTTCTAATGTTTTATCCGAATCGACTGGAAAATTTTAATTTTCGCGTTGTTTTTGATAGAGTTCCTCGTAAAACGGTAAAATTTCATTTTTTCGAAGTTCGTTATATCTTTCGATCGTATCTGCATTTGGGTCAATGACATATTTATGAAGGTCTTCGTACGGCCCGTATAAAAGTGTGAATGATGCATAATTTGTTGTTGAGTGAATGCTTTGATTGTAGATCAATATTGCGATAGTTATATGGTTTTTCGTAGTCTTTCGTGGGTTTTGATCGATTAGTATGCCTAATTTTTCTTTTAGAGTTGAATGAAGTCTCTCGATGGGTCCATTGGAGGTGTGTCTGTTGATGGTGGTCTGATAATATTCGATTTTGTGTAATCAGCAAAATTCCTTGAATACTGTAGAGTTGAACTGGCTTCCACTGTCTGTAGTAATTTTATCTGGGAAGTTGTGATGTGAAACAAAATGTCTTAATTTATTTATTACCGTTATTGCATTGCCGTCAGGCAAATGGTAAGCTTGAGCGTATTTTGAGAATATGTCGATGATCGTGAGAAACTTTTCCTTGCTATAGTGGAATATATCTAGATGTAAGTGTTGGAGGGGCCTATTCGCGATTATAGGCCCATACGTCTCTGTGATATAAGGCCTTCTCTCGTATTTGTGCTCTAAGCAGGTTTTGCATTGGTTGATGTAATTTTGAATCATTCTCTCCATATTGGGCATGTATAATTTCCTTTTGAAATGCGCTACCATTTCTCTGATTCCATTGTGAGTCTTATTATGGTATCTTTCTAACTCCTTTAACAAAATTAGTTCGGTTGGTTACAGTAGTGTAGGTATTTGTTTTGACTAATTTTAATTTTTCATTAAAATGTTCTTTCAATATTCTATAAGCAATCATTTCTAGTTCTTCGGTTTCAAAATAAATTCCATACTGTTTATTCGGTTTTACATTTTCTTTGAAAAATTTAAGTAAGTGCGCTTCTGCATTGTTTTTGTTTATTTTTATCATAAATTGAATTTTTAATTTATCCTTTGTTGTTTTGACTTGGTAATCGTTTCCGTTTTTGACTATTATGCTATAGTTAAATGCGTGTATATTTTTATCTGACACAGGTAGTGAAAATACTGAGTTTTGTTCGGCTGTATGAATCGTTACGTCTTCTTCGTCCTCGGACGTTTGAGTCAGCTCTTGGTTGTTGAGGGGGGTGATATCGGACGCTTGTGGGACCATAGAAAGAGTCCTCTTCTTCTTCTTGATTGTTTACCTCGATTCTGCTTAACGCGTCAGCTACTTTATTCTCACATCCTTTCTTGTATCTAATTTCATAATTATACTCTTCTAATTTCAGTCTCCAACGAATTAATCTAATGTTAGGTGTTTTCAAGGACCAGAGCCAAGTAAGAGGCTTATGGACTGTTTCGATAATAAATTTTCGTCCATAAAATAGGGTCGAAAATATCGGCACGCTTCGACAATTCCTAATAGTTCTTTCTCTATGGTAGAGTAGTTCTGTTCTTCAAAGTTTAGAGTCCTCGAAAAGTTGGATATTGGATGTTGTTCTTGAGATAAAACTGCCCCAATAGCTGTGTTTGATGCATCAGAAGTTATGTGGAATATTTTGTCAAAATCTGGATATCTTAATACAGGTGCATTAGTAATGAGTTCCTTAAGTTTGTTAAAAGCTTCAATAAATTTTTCATTTTTATAATCTACCTTTGCTCTTTTCTTGAGTGTATCGGACAGTGGTTTGAAAATTTTTGCGTAATTTCTGATAAATTTCCTGTAAAAGCCAGTAAGTCCTAAATATGTTTTTACTTCTTTTTGCGTTTTCGGTATGGAATACTTTACTATTGCATTAATTTTATCCGGATTAGGCTTAATTCCTTCGGGGGTAATTACGTACCCTAAAAACGGTACTTCCTTCTTCAAGAACTCGTTCTTATTTAGCTGTATTTTTAATCTATGTTCTCTGAGTTCATTAAGAACAAGTTTTATGTGTTAAAGGTGTTCTTGAAGTAATTTTGAAAAGACTACGATGTCATCCATGTATACAAAACAGAACTTATGAAGGTATTTCATTAAAATTTTGTCCATCATGCGTTGAAATGTTGCTGGTGCATTTTTCAAACCAAATGGCATCCTGGTGTACTCATAGTGGCCATTTTCGACGGTAAAAGTAGTCTTTTTGATGGAATATTTCTCTACTGGGATTTGGTGGAAGCCTTGAGCTAGATCTAGTGTCGAAAAATACGAACATTTTCCTAGGTTTTCCAAAATTTCATCCATACGAGGAAGTGGATACTTGTCCTCGATAGTTTTGTCGTTCAACTTTCTGTAGTCATTCACTATCCATACGGGTGACGAATAAGGCGAATCGCTTGGGCGAATTATTCCATCTTTAAGTAATTTTTTTACTTGATTTTGAATTTCTTTTTTCAAAGCGTATGGATATCGAAATTTTTTTACATAGATGGGATCTTCGTCTTTTGTTTTAATAAGGTGACTAACTGCTGTCGTAGCTGATAGTTTTTCTTCTTCGTTATAAAAGCAATCACTGTACTTGTGGCATAGTGATGTAACCTTATCCTTCTCCTCGCTGTTCATGTGGCTCGTTCTTATCTGAGTAGTCGACTCCTGATGATGATTCATCTTTACGTCTTTGCTTTTGCTTGGAATATTCTTTAAGTAATTAATCTCGAACTTACTCGTACTAAATATTTGATTTTTATAATCGATATTTGCTTCTAAATTTTTAAGATCCTTGTGGCCAATCAAGCAATCATAAGTCGAATGTGTTAAGAATGTTCGGTCGATATCCTTGAAAAACTATGTTACCGATAAGGCAGGGCGATCGGAAATCAGGGAGAGCGCCTGCGACGCGGCGCGAGCGATTTTTAGTGAGCATGACGCTCTGGTCACGCGAGGTTGTGCTCCTTCCCGTGCGCGACGGCCGTTCTTTCCCAACCACAACGACTGTATTAATAAGACTTTCACACGTTTTTATAATAAACCTATTTTTATTAATAAGGTGTTTTTTGTTATTCTGATCACAACCCTGCAAAAATCCTTAAAAGAATGCCAGGGTGCGAGCAGAAACGTTATTGGCGTTTCGTCGCCTAATTCTTGTAGAATAGGAAAGGTTAATGCATGTGTTCCTTTAGTGATTTTGTGTAGAGATGAGATTTCGAAATTGTGTGAAAAAATGTATTTCGGAAACAGTTTATATGCTATACTCGGGTTCATAATTGAAGACGATGCTCAAGAATCTATTAAAATTTTCAACGGCAGATTAAGCGTGATTATATGCGGCAACTCTTGTGAATTATTATTGCCTCTTCCGATGTATTGGGATCCAACTGAAAATTTTCAGTATTATCAATTTCAGCTGTTTCATCTACTAGATTTTGAGGCTGTTCATCTTGGCATTCGTATTCTTGTTCTATGAAATTTTGTTGAACTTCTTGATGATGAAGTTCTTCTGGGATAAAGTTCGGAGGTCCTGTACTTCTGAAAACGTTGTTGGTTCTAGGCGCAGAGTTATTTTGCACATTATTTGGTCTATTAGTTTGGTTACCATCTGGTCGGTTGGCATTTCGTGTACTTATCGACATAGGCGTTGGTTGGTAATTTTGACGCGTTTCTCGATTATTATTGTTATTATTTTGCCTAAAACTGTTGCCAAAATTGTTGTTTCCAAAATTGTTGTTTCCAAGATTGTTGTTTCCAAGATTGTTGTTTCCAAAATTAGTCAATGCAGGCCTAAATGGGGTTCGCGCTATGGTCGGTCGCGGTTCAAATGAAATTGCATATTTTGAGGTACTCGGCACATTGAATAAATTCATTTTCGGTTTACTTTCACGTTGCCTCATATACGAAAGAAAATTAGCTTGCTGTTCATGACTATCGTCTCTCCTACATTTATTTAAACAATCTTCAATATCGTTTAATTCAAAGTGTATTAAAAATGAATGGTAGGGTTCTTTTGTTCCGTTAATAAAAGTGTTCTTAGCGACGTTTTTATAAAATGAAATTTTTATATTAACTAACTGTTATCTTCATTATTTAACTGAATATGTTCCTTTAATCTATTTAATCGTAATTTTATTTCGTCTGCGTAATTTTGAAACGATTGATTTGCTTTTTGGTAACAAACACTTACAAGGAAAGTGTTGGAATTTATGTGATCAATCTGCGTAGCATTAAAGTAGATATAGATATATTCATGTATGTAAGAGAGAGCAACGCCGGGCGGCGCGAGCGAGCGTCGCCGCAGTACGGGGAGGAAGAGCGGTAGCCGCGCTAGTCAGACGGTCACAACGCGTCGAACGAGACAGACGTATGGAGTTTTGTGAGTTTAGAGTGTGTTAAATAAAGCTTTTGTTTCATCTTGATTTGTTGCGTTTATCTTGTTGTCTTACCCTAAATTCCAACAGAAAGGGCGCCAGGTGTACCTCACCGATTTTCTTCAAATTTTGATATGTTGTAGTACATCCAAAAATATTTGACACGTGTTTTTTTTACGTGCCCATACGCTCATTTAAGGGGTGAAACCCACCCTTAAAGTTCACCCCAAAAAACAGTTTTTTTTTTTATATCTCCGGAACGAATTGGAATTTTTTGAGGAAACAAAGTGGATATGATTCGCAATTGAAAAACGAATATTTGTGCAATATTTCTACCTAGAAGGGTAGCATCTCTTATTTTTTATAAATTTTTTATAAAAGAAAACCCTAAAATTTTGACAATGTTTCCGCTCAAAAAATTACAAAATTGATTGAATCCTAAACAAAATAATTGTATTATAAACAAATTAAAAAAATAAAGTTGACGTGTCCCGGTGTTTTACGGAAAATGCTTTTTACACGGGGTAAACTATCCCTAAAACGGATATTATGTTATTTCAATATTAAATATGTATATATAAATAAATTTTTTCCTTTTTATACTGGGTACACAAAACTAATCAAAATTTAATAAATAAATCCGCTTAAAAAAATTTACCCCCTTCAGGAGGTAAACAACCCCTTATTACAATATTTGATTTTCGATCAACCAAAAAATAGTTTTTTCGTGCAACTGTGATTAATTAATTCTAAAACTTATTTTTTTGGCAAATTAAATATATAAATAGGTATATTGGTCCCTTCTACAAGAGTAAACTCCCCTTATTTAAAATTCAAGAATTTAGATCTGAAAAAAAACTAAAAGGGAATAAATATTTTACTCTACTACAATATTTAAATGTACTGATGTGTCCTGAATACAACTCGAAAAGTAAAATGTTTTGATAAGCATAAACAAATTTTTTATTTATTCCAGCTTTTTTTACAACTGAAAAACATTAAACGATAACAAAAATTCTGATATTCGTAAAGGTAGTGCACACTCCTATTCATGTACTATGAATAAAAAAAATCTTTTCAGTGTAATTTATTCCAATTTTACAATAAATGATCTGTAATAACATAAATAATTTGTAATAATACAAAAGAACACAAGTGCTTGTATATAGTTTCTAGATCGTGAATGATGCCTTAATATTACTGAAAATGTGATTTTTATAATTTATACTTATTTTCATCATTCACCGACCTTCGACTGAAGATAAATTTGTATTTTTAACTCGTTCGTTTTATTTTTATTCGTTTATTTCGCTTCTGTTTTATAATCAACAGTCAGTTATGTTTCATAGTTTTAAAACGTAAGATGTTCATTGTTTTAAAAGTTGTTTTTATTACTATTATATATACTGTACGGTTTTTTAAATAAGTTTACGAAGAAAAATATTAAAATGTTTTTAAGAGAGTAACTACTTGAGTTAAAGAGGTAAATATCTATTGCAAAATAACGTAATATTAGTTTTATTGTTTCTATTCTTCTAATTATAATAATATTCATACTCATAATACGCATACTCTCTGAAATCCGAGGTTGTTGTAAGGGTAAGAAAAAATACACGTAAGTAAACATAACTTTTAGAGGGGTGTCTATAAGCTGCTCAGAAGCCTTCTTCTCAATCTGGGCTATTCGAGTTTAGATTTTCTAATCTACCATACTAATTCTGTAGGTCGACCTAATTTATACTATTTTAGTATTGTAATATCAAAATGTGATGTTACAACGTATTGTTATAATTATAAAGTAATATATGAAAGTTCTATGAAGTAATTTTATGACATCACCATTGGTCAGCAATATTTATCTTTTCAATAAACTCCCTGTATTTTGATATTATATATCAAGTATAAATTTAATTATTTCTTTTAAATCATTTTAAAAAACAGTTTTTGAATATCATATAATATTTTACAAACATATATGTTATTATATTTTCGATGAATATTTAAGAATTATTTTCAAGTTCAGGAGTTATTTTTGTAAAAAAGAATACTCCGGAAGATAGATCTCACATGAATTAGAGCTTTGTGAAATTTCTTTAAAACTTTGGTATACATTAAGATTACAAAAATAATTTTTTAATAAGAAAATAATATATTTTAATACATATACTGTTTGTTGCATACTTTCTTTGCAAATGGTTTGTTAATGAACATATGCATCTATAACAAAAATGTTCTTATTTGACAATTTTTTGTATAAACAAATCACAAATATTTTCTGAAAATTCTTTTTTTTTCGTCTTTAACCTTTAGAGGGCCGGGATGACGCCTTGAGGCGTCATGGTCTGACTCGCCAATATCCGACCTTGGTTTGGTTCTAACTTGGGGACCTCAGATCACTTTTCAGTACAAATTATGAGCTTTTAAAATTTTTGAAATCCCGGCCCTCTAAGGGTTAATATCTTTTGAAACTATCATTGATGAATAGAATAAATCATATGTATTTAATATTTCTATCTGATATGTTTAGTAGAGGTTTAAGCATTTAATTTTTATTTGAATGAACGTGAAAAATACAAACAAATTAATAATAACATAAGTGAAATCCATATTGATTCCAGTGAAATATCATAATCTGCGTATCTACTCATAAAATCTTTAAGATTTAATAAAAATTAATTTTACCGTTTAAAAAAACCCTTTAAAATAAGTAACTGTAAATTATATAATATTAATATGAAATAATTATTTTTAGATAAGCAACTAACGAAATGACTATTATTCCGATCAACGTTATAAATTTACTTTTACTGTTCTTTTAAGTAATGAATATAAAAGAAAGTCCTACTACAACAGAAGAAATTGCATTGAAGGATAGTATAGAAAAATTTTTACTGGATTACAGTAATGACTTTAACGAACCAGAATTCATTCAGCAAGAAACATTGGATTTTCAAGAGCCATTCAAAGATGTTGAGATGCATATTGTTGAAGATAATGATAGAATATGGGCAGTAGGCGTTGATGAAAGTTCACAAACATGTACTATGGATGAAGAAGATCTAACATGGGATTATAAATCTAAAGCTGTGGAGTACTGGAGAAGTGGTGTTACAAAAAATCTCGCTCTGAAAACTGTACAACGTAAATTTCGAAAAGTTAAGTCAATTACACAATTGAAATGATGAGCGCATACCTTAAATAAAGAAGGCACCTACAAAGAAAAAATTGGAAGAATTGCTAAATTTGTGTTAGATAATTTTCGTTCTGCAATCGACGCTGGGCATATAGTTCATGACGTAGACTTACGAAAATGGCCTTTGCAGGCTCAAAAAATTACTGGAAACGAAGATATAAGGTTGAAAGCGTCAGATCATTGGTTAAAAAATTTTAAAAAAGCCCATAAAATAGTCAGCAGACAAATTAACAAATTCATAACGAAAAAAATTTAGAGGGATCAGAACACTTACAAAAGGCAGCTAATGCTTCTGTTTCTGAAGTAAAAGAGATAATTAATATTAAAGGTATAGAATCTATTTTTAATTCGGATCAAAGTGGGTTTCAAATTGAAATGCATTCAGGAAAAACATTATCTGTTGAAGGAGAAAGGCAAATCGAATGCCTTGTAGAATCTGTTAGTTCTACAACGCATAGTTACACTATTCAGCCCTTAATATCGGGTGACGGTAAGATACTTTCTCCCTTGTTTATTGTATTAAAGGAAACTAAAGGACAATTTGGACCAAGAGTAGAAAGTACGCTATTTGAACCTTCAAATGTTTATGTAATGGCTTCTAAATCTGGCAAATTAACTTCAGGTATATGAAATTTACTATTATTATAACTTTTTACTTTTATTATACAAACATAAAAATGTATGTAATTATTGCAGAGCATTTTAAAACGTGGTTAAAAGATGTGTATTTTCCCAAAGTTGGTCATTCAAGTGTTTTATTAATTGACTCTTGGAGTGGACATTGTCCTGATGCAGTGAAGGAAGCAACCCCTCCAAATAAAAATGTCGGTGTTAAAATAATTCCAAAAGGAACGACCAGTAAAATTCAGCCATTAGACGTGTTTGGTTTTATGATTTGGAAAAATTACGTAAGACACTTTTCCGACAGAATGAAGATTTAGAACTACATTTAAGAAATAGCATAATGAAACTTTAATCATTGGTTTATAATCAGTTATCATCCCCTCGATATGTGTACCTATTCAAATATTCGTGGCATAAAAGTAGCTACGTTGATGCAAAGCCGAGTAAATTTGATAATCCAGTAAAATTTGGCTTTGGAAACAACTGTAATGCTCGTTGCGAAGTTGCAGAATGTTCTAATCCAGCAATCGTAGATGCTCTTGGTGCAAAAAATCATTATTTTTGAAGCACTTTTTTGATGATTATCACCATTGTCATGGTTATAAAGAACAATAAATACCAAAAAATAGTCAACAATATTTAATGTTATTAATAACTACTGTTGTTAGTTTATATTTAAATAAGTATAACACACAAACTGTTTATTTTATTAATATTTTAGAAGTTTAATATGTAAAAGATTTTTTTTATTCAAAATACATGAATAGGATCTTCCACTATCATTACAAATATGAGAATTTTTGTTCGCGTTTAACTTTCTTTCAGCTGTAAAAACTAGAGTGAATAAAAAGTGTCGTTATACTGGTAAACGCAGGGATACTACTTATCAAATTGAATGAATTAAATCAATTGTATCCGGTACATTAGTACATTTCCATATTTATTCACTTTTAATTTTCTTTCGAGATCCAAGTTTTTGAATTTTGAATATGGGTAACTAATGAAGTATATAAGTGGTCAATATTTCTATTTGTATATTTAATTTGCCAAAAAAATAAGTTTTAGAATTAAGTAATCACAGTTGCACGAAAAAGCTATTTTTTAGTTGATCGAAAATCAAATATTGTAATAAGGGGTTGTTTACCCCCTGAAAGGGGTAAATTTTTTTTAAGCGAGTTAATTTATTAAATTATGATCAGTTTCGTGTACCTATTATAAATAAGAAAAAAATGTATTTATATATGGGAGCGTCCAGCAGAAACGGGCCACCGAGCGCGCGCGGTGCCTTTTTTCGCGTAAAAGGCGCTCTGTTTAACTCGCTCATAATCGTATGCTGCGTCTTTGCAAAAAAAAACCAAGGACCTATATCGATAGATTTTTTTCTGCTCTTTCCAATTGCGCCATTGTTTTTATTGCGAAACGCGTTCTTCCGGACGAAAACTCGAGTTGAATATTGAAAGCCATTTTTCTCAAAGAATATCATGTTTTTTTTTTTTCAAAATAAACTACACCATTGGAAAGTACAACTCTTAAGCTTCAAAACCCTATCTTGGAGAAGTTTGAGAAATAAAGGGTTTAAAAGTAACAACATGAAAAAGACAGCGCCGAGGGTCCGCGCAAGCCCCTCGCGCCCGTGCGTACGGCACGTTTAAGTGCATGCTCTATTCAATTCGGTAATAATCGTGTACCAAGTCTCTGAAAAAAGAACTAAGGACATATATCGATAGATTTTTTCCTGCTCTTTCCAATGGTGCTATTATTTTTATTCCGAAATGCTTCCTTCTAGTTGAAAATTCCGTTTGAATGTTTAAACTCTATTTTTTCAATAAAATATCAGTTTTTGCTTCAAAATGAATTATATTCTTCAAAAGTACAAGTCTTAAACTATAAAATATTATATTTTTAAGTTGAAACATGAAAAGTTCAAAAATAGTAAGATCAAAAAGACAGCGGCTAAAACACAATATTTAGGACGACATTCGGCAAATTTACTGAATCCTATTTTCGATCCAGGATACTATTGCTTATATTTTAAATATAGTTCTCGAAGATTGTATAAAACAAGCCGTTTCTGGATGTAACTTTTTGTGCCATCATCATTTTTTATACATTTGTTATCTTTATAGCCTGGCATAATTCTACTATTCGCATCACTTTCATAGAAGAGCTTTGCTTGATCTAAAGTATCACTTGATATTTTTTTATTTCCTCTGTTGTCATTTGATTGGGCTGGGTTATCAAATAATTTACATTTCGATGAAAGCCGACGAGACAAGTTCGAAAATCTAGCTACTTTGCGAGTGCTCCAGTTTTTAGGAAGTAATTTCAAAAGTAATATCTTTTCCATTTTTGTCAAATTTTGGTCATTCAACAATTTTTTCAAATTAAAAATAATTTCTTTAGAATCTTCTATTGAAATCTCACTCTCTTCTTCAATCTGAGCATTAGATTTTATTCGACAAGAATCGCATATTTTGTCTCTATCAGTTAAATGCGGATAACAAGCTCTAAGTTTATCGGAAACAAACCTAAGTTTCGGTGGATGCTTTACTTCATCAAATGGATTACAGCAACGATTTAAAATGTTAGACATTTTATTAAGCTTTTTTTTTATTAAGAAAATAATAAATATTGAGAAAGAAAAATTATTAAAAATATAATATTTTGTAGTTTAAGACTTGTACTTTTGAAGAATATAATTCATTTTCAAGAAAAAACTGATATTTTATTGAAAAAATAGAGTTTAAACATTCAAATGGAATTTTCAACTAGAAGGAAGCATTTCGGAAAAAAAATAATAGCACCATTGGAAAGAGCAGGAAAAAATCTATCGATATATGTCCTTAGTTATTTTTTCAGAGACTTGGTACACGAGGGGCTCGCGCGGACCTTCGGCGCTGTCTTTTTCATTTTGTTACTTTTAAACCCTTTATTTCTCCAACTTCTCCAAGATAGGGTTTTGAAGCTTAAGAGTTGTACTTTCCAATGGTGTAGTTTATTTTGAAAAAAAAACATGATATACTTTGAGAAAAATGGCTTTCAATATTCAACTCGAGTTTTCGTCCGGAAGAAAGCATTTCGCAATAAAAACAATGGCACCATTGGAAAGAGCAGGAAAAAATCTATCGATATAGGTCCTTGGTTTTTTTTTTTCAAAGACGCAGCATACGATTATGAACGAGTTAAACAGAGCGCCTTTTACGCGAAAAAAGGTACCGCGCGCGCTCGGTGGCCCATTTCTGCTGGACGCTCCCATATACATATTTAATGTTGAAATAGCATAATATCCGTTTTAGGGGTAGTTTACCCCTTGTAAAAAGTATTTTTCATAAAACACTGGGGCACGTCAACTTTATTTTTTTAATTTGTTTATAATACAATTATTTTTTTTAGGATTCAACCAATTTTGTAATTTTTTGAGCGAAAAAATTGTCAAAATTTTAGGGTTTTCTTTTATAAAAAATAAGGGATGCTACCCTTCTAGGTAGAAATATTGCACAAATATTCGTTTTTTAATTGCGAATCATATCCACTTTGTTTCATCAAAAAATTCCAATTCGTTCCGGAGATATAAAAAAAAAAACTGTTTTTGGGGTGAACTTTAAGGGTGGTTTTCACCCCTTAAATGAGCGTATGGGTACGTAAAAAAAAAACAGTGTCAAATATTTTTGATGTACTACAACATATCAAAATTTGAAGAAAATAGGTGAGGTACACCTGGGGCCCTTTCCTTGTTAGTTTATTAAATAATAGTTCTTCTGAACTCGCATCACTATATCGGTTGATTAAAATTCTCTTACATTCGGTCCAGTCTTCCGAGTTATTTACTACTACTAAATCTAACTCTTCACCGCGTAATTTCGATTTTATAAGTGCGTACATAGATTCATTGACAAGTGGTTCTGCTGTATATAACATTTGGACAAATTTGTCACATTGTTGAATAAAATGCGATAAAAATCTAGTACCGCCTTCGTACGCAGGAATAGCTTCGCGCCAAATAGATAATCGCAGCTTAAATTGCTCTACTGTGATCTGAGGAGCTTGATCTTGATTTGGATTTGCCATTATAATTTAATCTATTTATTCTTTCGCGAAACGTTTAACGTCAATCGTATGAAAGGTTGAAAGGTTGAAGGGATAAAGGAATTTCTAAAGACTTACAGATGAAATATCTTCGTTGATTTCTTGGTGAGTCAGTGCCAAGTCGGTGGGTCTCGACGTTGACGTGTAGATACTTCGACAGTGAGGAAAAATCACCGGCTGCCTTCTTTGTGATGATTTTCGTCCCGTAGTTGGAGAGGAATCTGAAGTTAGCAGACTCGCAGTATCCTGTCCGCAACGCCAGTTAAGTGTAAGGGTGAATGTAGGTAAATTTCAATTCACAGGGAATGAAATAACAAGACAAATTCACACACACAATTAGTAGAAAAGAGTGTTCTTTATTATAACACGTCGTTACAACTCGAGGGCCCGACAGAGACTGACGTGAATATATTATGTGACTGTTATCGACTTCTTTCCTCCCCTTATCTCTTGATAACTTGGAGCTGAATAGGCAGGACGTGCAACTGCACGTGGAAGGTCGGCGCGAAGGGTATCACATTACTCGCGCGAGACCTGATAATCCTAGTGAATTTTATATATGAAAAATTATGGTAATAAAATAAACATCGAAATTGTATCGCTTTATATTTTATTGTGATTCTAATAATTTATTAGCTTTGATTTATTAATCGAAATAACATTTTCATTTAAGTTAAAAGTGAGTTTATAATAGTATACTACGCAACTAGGGAGGTAAAGAGTGGGCCAGTCCAGAGCACGTGTAAATTGTCATCCGAGCCGAAGGCGAGGCCCTCGTTATCCCCGTGTTGCATATACGATTTTTCACTGTATCCGTGCCGAAAATTCCACATTCGCGTTTTTGAGCTGGGAGCGAAAGTGGTACTTTCGGCCAGGGCATGGTGAAAAATATTATTTTTGTATTATTTCACTTTGTTTTGATTGATATTGTGTGGATATATTTTGTTTATATTTTTAGTAATTAGATTTATTGATTTACTTTCAGAATCTTCCATTTGATATTTATAACAGATATAAATTTACATTACTCTTCACTACGTTTATCTCTACTGGAATGGCTATACCTTTTCTGGCAGTACGCCATCAACTGTTGAAATAAATGGTAAGTATATTCATAATTTTAATTTTTTCTTATTTTTTTTGCATGTGCAAAGAACCAAGTTTCTTAGACTAAAATAACATTGATAAGCAGAAATTTTGGTTATACAATTACCCTTAAGTTTTGTAGGAGATGTAAAATATTGGAGAATATTCCTACAATACCATTATTGTCCTTTTATTTATATTTAATAACTTCAGAACCTTCGAAAAAAAGAATTATTTATTCTGCCCCCCACATAATGTTTTTCTCTTCAATTTTTTGAAATGTTAGTTAAAGCGTGATGCATACAATATACATTAGATGATAACTTATCGAACGGAGGACAATCTACGTCATACTCCAAATTGATGATTTCGTTTGCTATAATTTTATGAAGCATGAACCACTTTTCACTGCCTCTAACGTAAATTTTTACGTTAATGTATAATTTTTTCAGATCTATTATAATTTATAGTACTCGAATATTTAAAAGAAAGTCATTTGCCACTAAACTCAACACTTGAACCTCCATTGTAAATCATAAATAGTTCATACTTATTCGCGGCGTCCTGGAGGTTGCTGAAGAAATTTTCATCTTCAACAAGAGCTTCCGAAACTCTTTTTGCCATGAATACATCATATTCACTCTCCAATTCAGCGACAACTTTCTGTCCGTATTTGGTAGTCACAGTCTTCGAATTTGTTATCATATAACGCTGACTCTTGATCAGATCGACCAACCTTTTCGTTGGGAGGAATCCTTCACGGGCGATCGCATTTAACTTCGAAAGATCCATCTGTAACATAAAGTTTGCAAATGATTAATATCAAACTAGCAAAAAAAGAACAGAAAAGAAAATAACTTTTAATAATAAGATGTTTACCTTAGAATTCTTTCAATTTTTTATTTTTGACTCGCTGATAGAGTAAGGATCGCAAGGTCTTTTCAAACTATTCCCGAGGAGCGGATAACCGGCGGGAAGTTGGCTGGCGGCTGCTGGAAGTACCCGCTTCAAATACTGTTTCTCGAAGCGAGTGTCGCTCAAACGGTCAATGTATTTCAGAAATTTTTTAACAAATACTGTTTTACCGCAACCGGTGGGTTCACTCAACGTACAAGTCCACGGATGTTTCCAGCGCGTGTCCATAATTCACACTGACTGGGCACTCTGAAACACTTCTTCCGAAGAGCTCGTAACCGCGTCCGGTGCCCCCCGCGCGCGACCGCTCGCGAGTCCGCGAGCCTTGTGGGGGGGCTAGAGCTCCGCGGCAAAACAGCTCTTTCGCCGGCGCAGCGGTGGCCAATGAGCTCTTAGCCGCTGCGCCTCCCACGGTCGCTAAATCAGCTTGTTGGGGTGCACCAGCAGCCAATGTGCTCTTTTCTGGTGCGCCGCCGCCGCTAATCACAACGATGGAGACACAGTGGTAGCCAATGAGCTGTTTTTACACTGTAGCGCCAGCGATCACGAGTGCGCTCTTTGCGCTGCTACACCAGCGCCACTAGGTTTCCAGGGTGTGGTTCTTTCATGCGTCAGTAGTAGATGGACCGCGAATGTAGCCGTATGGATAACTTTTACTTAACGCGACGAATCTTCTCTTTCCGTACACGGTTCTACACGTCTTTGTTTCATTTTGCGTTATTACCTCGTGGAATGCTGTTCGTCGAATAGCAAAATTAGATAGCAATATCTCACTACCCGGTGAAGTGATCATCTCGCGAAGAGTGTCAAAATTTATTTGTAGACTATTGGAGTAATTTAGTCTTATGCCTTTTATTTTACACACGTACTCTTCATTTCCGTCCGGTTTTTTAAATTGATATGCGTAACATTTTGGACCTCCGGATAAAAACAGTCATCCGTTCGATTGGTTTGCTTCAGATCCAACAAGAGGTAGCCAGAAGTTTGCGATGTTGCGTCCCGGTAGGCTTCTTCTAAAAATCGAGGATTTTCAGGATATACTTGTCTAGCAAGATGACGTATCTGGGCACGGTCTCGTAAATTCCTAAAGATTACAATGTACTGAGCGTTCAAAGATATGTCACGCTGGCCTTTGCCTTGATGAAAGATGTTTTGAGTGATGAAAATCACACTCAAGTTGTTGTGATGACTGCCTTTCGTAAAGAAATTCGCTATGGCTTCTCCAGAGGACGATTCGCGCATGAGGTCGTCGATGATGATCAACTTACGTTTCGGATCGTTAAGCCAATGCATGTTTTGCGGTAGACCTTCGCGAAATTCAACGTCTTTACCCAGATCTCTGTATCCCGATTGCCATTCACCGTAATAAAGAATAATACGCTCGAAGCAAGTGTTGCTCAAGCGGTCAATGTGATTAAAAAATTTTTTAACAAATACTGTTTTACCGCAGCCGGTTGACCCACTCAACGTACAAGTCCACGGATGTTTCCAGCGCGTGACCATAATTCACACTGACTGTGCACTTTGAAACACTTCTCCTGAAGAGCTCGTAATCGCGTGCGGTGTCCCCGCGCGCGGCCGCTCGCGAGTCCGCGAGCCTTGTGGTGGGCCTAGCTCCGCGGCAAAGCAGCTCTTTTGCCGGCGCAGCGGTGGCCAATGAGCTCTTAGCCGCTGCACCTCCCGCGGCCGCTAAATCAGCTTGTTGGGGCGCACCAGCAGCCAATGAGCTCTCTTCTGATGCGCCACTGCCGCTAATCACAACGATGGAGACACAGCGGTAGCCAATGAGATGTTTTTACACTGCGTAGTCATCGGTCACGAGTGCGTTCTTTGTATTGCTACACTAGCGCCACTAACTTTCCAGGGCGTGATCCTCTGATACGTCAGCAGTAGACGGGCCGCCGATGTAGCCGCATGGATAACTGAAACAGTATTTGAAACAGCTACTTCCTGCAGTCGACAGCCGATTTCCAGCAGCCAACGGCCGACTTCCAATAACCGACAGTCGACTTCCCGTTGGTCATCCGCTCCTCGAAAAAGGGTTGAAAAGACCTTGCATAATATATATATATATATATATATTATTTGGATTTTTACATCTCAAAAGAGCTACATATAATTGTTCATGTGTAAATAAAGATTTTTTAAAATATATTCCTACGTTATCAAAACTTTGACCTTGAGATTTATTAATTGTTATTGCAAAAGCTAAAATAATAGGAAATTGTTTTTCTGTATATAATGAATGGTAAAGATGATGATTCACAAGTATTTAATGTTATACGAGGTATAAATACTCTATTTCCTGTTTTCTCCTGTAATAATTTCTGCCTCTATATTGTATTTATATAATTTTGTTACTTTCAGACGTGTTTCGTTACATAAACCACCAACTATACTAACTATGATTACGAATTAACATAATAATAGCATTTACTTTTAATATTATCTTATGTGGAGGTAAACCTTCACGTATATTATTTAACATTTCTATTGGATAATTTAAATGTATATTTTCATCTGGTTGATCTACTCCTTTATGTGTTACATGATCTATACTATAATATGTTGTTGCTTCACCATTAATTAACTTTAATATTTTATTTTTTAGTATATTAACTTCTTCATGATGCGAACTTAAAATTACACTTTGTGAAAAATGATAATTTTTGTTAATGTTTTTATAAATTTCATGGCAAACGTCATTTGTAATCCATTTATCAGGAATCAAAAATGGATTAATTATATCTTCTCCAATATCCAATAAAAATGACGCAAAATCATCATTTGTGTACGAATATTTACTTTTAAATTAGAAATATTAAATAATGGCCAAAGGTACGAACTTTTGAAAGTTTCTTCTATAATAGTATTTCTAAATCCATTTTTAACTACTGGTAAAATTTGTCGAAAATCTCCACCTAAAACAATTAACTTTCCTCCAAAAGGTTCATCCTTGCAAGTGTGATCTCTTAAAGTGTTATCAACAATTTCTAACGTTTTTTTTTCGGAATCATTGAAGCTTCATCCCAAATTATATCTGCTTCTCTCAATTTTTTTTTTATCAGAATCTAATTTTACAAATGCATTTTCAATATTACTTAAATCTAAAGGTAATCTAAGTGTACGATGACTGGTCATACCCGTCGGTAATAAAATAGAAGCTATTCCTGTCCAAGCCATAGATAAAAAATTTTTTTTTAATGAAATAAAATAATATATTAATGTTTTATATAAAAATTTTTTGCCAGATCCACCAGGACCATCTATAAAATGTATTTTAATATTATCATTATGTATTATTTTGTTGAACATAAATTTTTGGACGTTGTTTAATTTAACATACATACTTTCATACTCTTGTTTACAAAAAGTTATAAATTTTAAGTCGTATTCATCTATATTTTTATATTGTTTTCATTTTATATTGTTTTTATTTTATATTGCTTGCATAAAACAGCAGTGCCTGGTGTATGTTTGTTGGAACGTCAAAATGTTGATGTGCGTGCGTCTGTGTATAAAACACAAAAGTTATAAAATCTCTCTCTCTCTCTCTCTCTCTCTCTCTCTCTCTCTCTCTCTCTCTCTCTCTCTCTCTCTCTCTCTCTCTCTCTCTCTCTCTTTCGCTTTCTCACACACACGTGTGCATCGCGCATATGCACAAACGTTAGCTAACGCAGCACTATGACGGGGCCCCGACAAGCATTGACCTCGGCTGGCGCCGATGAGTCATTGTTTGGGGTCTCGTCATAGTGTTGCAATAACTACTATTATAGTTCACTTGTTTCGGGGTTCAAAAAAAAAAAAAAAAACACGTGGACGGGGCGAATTAACCCTAATTTAATTAATTACCCTTTAGTGATTATAAAAAAATTAATCACAACATTCTTTTTGAATTTTAATTTCGAAATCCTTATTTTGACTAATATTTATGATTAAATGTGAAATAAATAAAGTGTTCTAGTTTTAGTAGGGGTGGCAACCCCTATCAACTTCATCATTACTAGTGAAATTTTTTTTCATTTTTATTAATTTGTATAATTTGATGGATGAATCTAACATTTTTGAATACATCAGTTGTTATGCTCGTCTAATTTGCAAACACTCTTTTGATTTATTTCCCACCTCTAAAAATTCTATTTTCGTGCAAATTTTACGAAATTTTACGAAAAAATTGAAAAAATGCGAGCACAAAGAAACATTTCAAAAAATCGATTTTTAAGCATAATATCTCGTAAAATTAATTTTAGGCTAATAGCTACGGGCCTATCTGCTAAAACTAATTAAAATACACCTTTTTCCTGTTTAAAATTGTTTGCTACGGGCAATATTTGCCAAGATAACGGCGAAAAACGGTAAAAAATGTAAAGAAATGGACGATTTTCGGCTATAACTTGACAGGATTTGATTTAACACAAAAATGTTAAATGTGAAAGTTGTAGATAATATTAATACAAAACTTTTTCTCATTTAACATTTTCATGTAAAATCAACTCCTGACGAGTTAAATCCAAAAAAACAATTTTTAACCCCTAAACATACATAAAATGGATGATTTTCGCTTATTGTTCAAGAATTTGACTTTACACTAAAATAATAAATGGAAAAGATATATAGATAACATCTAAACAAAACTTTTTCCCAATTAATATTTCCATGTACAAACAATCCTGATTATCTAAACCTATAAACACGATTTCTTAACGCTGTAACGGGCAAAAAGCTGTCCTCGGTGCGCTATATCTCAACGCGGACTTGCCGATGAACGGCGCAGCAATTGACAGGCGCGAGCACTTACTCATGCCAACCTTTGACGATTAGCGGCCCGTCAGCTCCGTGCTGTTGCTCGCCGTCGGCTGCTTTCAGCAGCAGCCGCGCCTTTTCGACCCGTCGCAACGCGCAACTTCGTCGTCGCGCTCTCTTGAACGTGCTGCCCCAGCTGCTCAGTTATCACGCGAGTACTACGTACTCGCGACCGCGGAGGCCGGCGGTATTCTTCACCGTGCCACCGAATAGGGAATTGAAAGTAGGATGCGTGAAATAATACGCGAACAAGTAAAAGCAACGAATTATCTTTATTGCCTCTGGAGGCTGTTCACTATTTACACGCGCGGCGCGTACTCTAGGTACGGGCCGATTCGGGTGGTGCGCCCGCGCAAAAGCTACTCGCGCCGACGTAGGCCGATCGCCGCGCGCGTATAGTCAGGGCATGAGCGGACCCTCTCGACGGTGTCGGCTGCCGTGCGCCGCGGCGTCTCTCTCTCTCTCTCTCTCTCTCTCTCTCTCTCCTCTTCTCTCGGCCGCGGGGCTCTCGCTCTCCCTCTCGCTCCCGCGAGTCGGCTCGGCCGTAGCTGGCTTCAGCCGCGATGCTCCCTTTTCACTCGCTTGCGCTCTCGGCCGCGGTTGAGCGTGGCTCTCTCTCCCTCTCTCTCAACCACGAGGGAACGCGGCTCTCGGCGCCGTGCTGCGTCTCTCTCGACTTCGCTGCACTATTGCACCGCTCGTGGCAGCGTCTCTCTCTCTCCCTCTCGTGCACTACACTCTGACTCTCCAAGTCTTCGCGCACGGTGGACGAGCAACTGCCTAAGCTACGGCAGAAACGATACTACCGGGCTCTCTCTCTCGCTCTCCTTCCCCCTCGCGCAAGGTTGTCGCGAGTTTTCATTTCGGGGCTCCTTGTGTGTCGTAGTTGCGCTCGGTACTTTACACGTGCGAGCAACTACACACACACACGCAAGCCCCCGGAGTCATACGAGGACAAGCCCGACTCTATTTGTGAATCCTCATGCCGCAATTATCGGCCTTGCCTTCTCCAAGGCCGCGGTATGTTTATGTTTTCGGTCAACTACCTGTGTGTATACCGTGCGTCGGAGATCGGCTCGATCCGAGCCCCGTGTTCGCGCACACACACACACAGACGCGCCTGCCGTTACACCCCCCGGCCAGACGCGGACTATACCCTGGATAGTCTGCTCTGCATCCTTGAATCCCTTACACGGGGGCACGTCGGCTACCTCCCCGGAGAGATATCGCAGGACTCGAACTTCCATCCGTTCCTGCCTCGAACCGATTTACCTCCCTCTCCTTTTTGTCGTTGCCCTCGGAACTTCCGCGTTCTATAGGGCTTTCGCGGGTTTCTCGGATTCCTCCTCCTGCCGTCCGTATCGTGACGCGAACCGATCCGCGCGGGCGTCCCCAGGGACGCTTTCACCCGATCGCATGACGCTCGCTGCTCGGCGGCGCTCCGCCGGCTCGGCGGTTGCGATCTCTCATCCTTGAACGGCTCCTTCGTCTCTTGGAGGGGATGTCTCGTTGTTGCAGAGGGAAATCCCCCCTTCTGCTGGTTCATACGATGGAAGGATTCGTCTCCCTCGCTCCGTACCCGACCCGTCAGAGTTCACAAGATCACTGCGTGTCGTCAGCAGACGAACTCGTTTACCGAGGGCCTCTCGTTCGATTCGGGCACTCACGGCGAATGTGACCAGGCACCCGGCAGTCCCAGCACTTCCACGGCCCGTACGCTGCCGCCCTCGTGCCGACTGTTCCGTCGGAGCCTGTGCCTGCTCGGTCGTCGGTGTTCGTCCCGCTACTTGAGCTGACCGGGCCGCTGCTATCCGAGCTCTCCTTCCGATATCGCCGAAATTTTCTGTTCTTCTTTTTCTGGCTCTCTGGCGATTCGGTCCGAGACGCAGACGTCTCTGATGAAGAGCTCACAGCGCGTATCCGGAGCTGATCTGCTTCATCCCTTCCAAAATCATTTGGGAGAAGCGCTCCAGCACCTCGTCCAGCGTTTCATTGCTCTGGGGAGACGGTACCGTCGGCGGCTCCTTGTCCTCAACCGCGGCTCTCTTCTCCCTTAACGGTGCCGCTTTGGATGCCCTCTGCGCTAACTCAGCGTAAACACGAGCATCTGGTGGAGGCGGGGGCTTATAACGCTTTTCGGCGTGTCCCGCTAACTCGGCTTCCACCGCTGTGTCGGATAGCGTATGGACATCGGCGAATTCCCCTCGTCTAACCCGCTGCTGCAACCGTGGCTTCGTATTTCGACGAAACGTTCCCAGCTGGGTTTCGAGGGGCGGTGGTTGCTCCATCTTACTCATCATTGCCTCGGGGCAGGTGATGAAGTCACGCACCGAATCGTCGGGTCCTTGCATGCGCATCGCCCCTTCGTGGGCTAGGCGCTGGTGGAACCGGTCTTTCACGCTGAACCATCGATGAATTTTCCGGCGGAATTCATTCCACGTGGACCAACTCTGTCTATGGGAACGGACCCACACCCCTGCCACACCGACGAAGAGTTCGGACAAAGCACTTAATTTCTCGTCTTTCGGGTGCTTCGCCAAAGCCCATTTCTCTTCGACTCTATCGGGGAATAAGTCGATATTTTCCTCGCGGTCTCCGGCGAACCTCATTTCCCACCTTCGATCTAATAGACCGACATCCCTTGGTGTTCCGCCGATCGTATCTTTGACGTTGGGTCTCGCCGTCAGCAAAGCCGGATCCCGCGAATCGCGCCGTTGCTCAGAATCGGAAGTGTTCCGCACTTGATTCTGAGCTCCCCCCCCCCTCTCCAGGCATCGCCGAGGCTCGTTCGGCGCGGGAGCGGGATGGGTGGCGACGGTAATATTCTATCACCGGGGGATGGTTGCTGTATCCTGACTCTTCTTATCGTTCTTCCATCTTGTCCGGAGTTCCTCGCTGCGGTTTCTTCTTCCTGTGGCAGACAAGTGGGCGTCGAGTTTGCAAAATCGTCGTGATTGGCCTCTCCACCTGTCCCGACGAGCTCTGTCGTGTCACTCGTCGGACGGTTTGTTGGCTTGCCAGTCAATGTCCGGAGGGTCTCTTCTATCCTCCGCAATCTGGCTTCCATTCCCTCGACATATGCTGCCCACTCGTTCGGGATTTGAACCGTCGTACCGTCCGCCATCGTAATCGTGTGCGTTGTGCCATTTTCCAATTGATGTCCAGTACTCTCCTCAGCCTCGGTCGAGTCGCCCTCAACTTGTGCACCTGGGGCATCCGCTGCCGGTACAGTGCTTCGCTCGAGGCACTGTGCTTCTGTCGCGTCCGACTTCAGTATCTCGAGTGGATGTGGCTTGTCACTGATGGAGATCACGTGATCCACGAACGCTTCACGTGCGTTCATGCGCTCCAACGGTGTCGAATTCTCATCATCGGCGACTAACCCCGCAAAATCCCTGGGATCGTAGTCGCCGGATAGCCACCGGCTGAGGCGGATCAATCTCGTGAACAGTCTGCCATCCATTCTTAAACCGAGAACTTGCATGTATTGCTGTAGCTCTTCATCGCTGAGGCACTTACACCAATCCTCGACGGCTTTTCTTACCGAACCCGCCATCGCTGATTTGACTACTCGCTGTCAAAATCTATTCAGCGCAACTCGTTTACGGGTTATTAGCCGCACGAAACTCGCTCTCGTTTCGGTTCCACTCCCAGTTGACGTCTTACAATTTTATACCTTCAGCTGGGCGACGCTAAACCGCTACTTTTATCTCGAAAAGTAAAGCAAAAATTTCCGCGAAACCGTTTCCCAAAATTTTAAATCGTAATTTTCCGGTCGAGAAAAAAATGTATTTCTCACTGCCGGTTTCCGTACCGACAGAATCCACACACACACGCTTACACACGCAAGTTACCGCGCGCTCACGAAATTTGGTACGCGATGCGTCGCGGTTATCAGCACCACCCGCTTTTCCTTCAATCCTTAGGAAAAAAAAGCAATTTCCCCGCACGCTCGTCGGTGGCAGGTATCCGTGTTTCCACATGTTATGGGCGCCAGTTGTAACGGGCTAAAAGCTGTCCTCGGTGCGCTATATCTCAACGCGGACTTGCCGATGAACGGCGCAGCAATTGACAGGCGCGAGCACTTACTCGTGCCAACCCTCGACGATTAGCGGCCCGTCAGGTCCATGCTGTTGCTCGCCGTCGGCTGCTTTCAGCAGGAGCCGCGGCTTTTCGACCCGTTGCAACGCGCGACTTCGTCGTCGCGCTCTCTCTCGAGCGTGCTGCCCCAGCTGCTCAGTTATCACGCGAGTACTATGTACTCGCGACCGCGGAGGCCGGCGGTATTCTTCACCGTGCCACCGAATAGGGAATTGAAAGTAGGATGCGTGAAATAATACGCGAACAAATAAAAGCAACGAATTATCTTTATTGCCTCTGGAGGCTGTTCACTATGTACACGCGCGGCGCGAACACTGCGTACGCGCCGCCTGTATGTTATTCTTTGCCCGAGGGGCAATAAACTCCTTTCATTTTTCATACGCGTTCGTGCATTATTTGGCGCGTATTCCCGGATCCCTTTTCCTAGTCGGTGGCGCGGCGGTATAGAATACCACCGGCCTTCGCGGGCGTGAGTGCACGGTGCTCGCGCATTTCTGAGCAGCCGAGTAAGCACGCACGAGAGAGAGAGAGAGAGCGCGACCGCGAAGTCGCGCGTTGTAACTCCGGCAGGTACGGCTGCCGAGGAAGGCAGCCGACGGCAAGCGACGGCGCGCAGGCGAGAAGGAGGAGATTTTACCGAGGGTTAGCACGAGCAAGTGCTCGCGCCCCACTGCATTGTTGCGCCGTCCAGCGGCAAATCCGCTTAGAAGAAGCGAATAATTGTGCGACGCCTGCCCCGTTACAACTGGCGCCCATAAAGTGTGGAAACACGGACACCTGCCACCGACGAGCGTGCGGGGAAATTGTTTTTTTTTCCTAAGGATTGAAGGAAAAGCGGGTGGTGCTGATAACCACGACGCGTCGCATACCAAATTTCGTGAGCGCGCGGTAACTTGCGTGTGTAAGCGTGTGTGTGTGGATTCTGTCGGTACGGAGACCGGCAGTGAGAAATACATTTTTTTTCTCGACCGGAAAATTACGATTTAAAATTTTGGGAAACGGTTTCGCGGAAATTTTTGCTTTACTTTTTGAGATAAAAGTAGCGGTTTAGCGTTGCCCAGCTGAAGGTACAAAATTGTAAGACCTCAACTAGGAGTCGAACCGAAACTCACACACACACACGCACTCAAAGGGAGTGTACCTGGTTAGGCGGGAAAATTAAATTGTATTTATTTTTTACTTTTTGTAGTTTTGGTGCGCCAACCAGATACGTGCGTGCGATCGATTAGCCGCGCACAGGTACACTCCGAGAGAGACTAGAACTTGTTGAGAGCGAGTTTCGTGCGGCTAATAACCCGTAAACGAGTTGCGCTGAATAGATTTTGACAGCAAGTAGTCAAATCGGCGATGGCGGGTTCGGTAAGAAAAGCCGTCGAGGATTGGTGTAAGTGCCTCAGCGATGAAGAGCTACAGCAATACATGCAAGTCCTCGGTTTAAGAATGGATGGCAGACTGTTCACGAGATTGATCCGCCTCAGCCGGTGGCTATCCAGCGACTACGATCCCAGGGATTTTGCGGGGTTAGTCGCCGATGATGAGAATTCGACACTGTTGGAGCGCATGAACACACGTGAAGCGTTCGTGGATCACGTGATCTCCACCAGTGACAAGCCACATCTACTCGAGATACTGAAGTCGGACGCGACAGAAGCACAGTGCCTCGAGCGAAGCACTGTACGGGCAGCAGAAGCCCCAGGTGCACAGGTTAATGGCGAGTCGACCGAGGCTGAGGATAGTACCGGACGTCAATTGGAAAATGGCACATCGCACACGATTACGATGGTGGACGGTACGTCGGTTCAAGTCCCGAACGAGTGGGCAGCATATGTCGAGGGAATGGAAGCCAGATTGCGGAGAATAGAAGAGACCCTCCGGACATTGACTGGCAAGTCAACACCCTGTCCGACGAGTGACACGACAGAGTTCGTCCGGACAGGTGGAGAGGCCAATCACGACGATTCGGCAGACCCGACGCCCACTTGTCCGCCACAGGAAGAAGAAATCGCAACGAGAAACTCCGAACAACATGGAAGAACGAGAAGAAGAGTTAGGATACAGCAACCATCCCCCGGTGATAGAATATCACCGTCGCCACCCATCCCGCTCCCGCGCCGAATGAGCCTCGGCGATGCCTGGAGAGGGGGGGAGTTCAGAATCGAGTGCGAAACACTTCCGATTCTGAGCAACGGCGCGATTCGCGGGATGCGATGTTGCTGACGGCGAAACACAACGTCAAAGATACGACCGGCGGAACACCAAGGGATGTCGGTCAAATAGTTCGACGTTGGGGAATGAGGTTCGCCGGAGATCGAGACGAAAATATCGACTTGTTCCTCGATAGAGTCGAAGAGAGATGGGCCTTGGCGAAGCTCCCAGAAGACGAGAAATTAAGTGCTTTGCCCGAACTCTTCATCGGGGTGGCCGGGGTGTGGGTCCGTTCCCATAGACAGGGTTGATCCACGTGGAATGAATTTCGCCGGAAAATTCATCGGTGGGTCGGCGTGAAAGACCGGTTCCACCAGCGCTTAGCCCACGAGGCGGCGATGCGCATCCAAGGACCCGACGATTCGGTGCGTGACTTCATCACCTGACCCGAGGCAATGATGAGTAAGATGGAGCCACCACGGCTGCAGCAGCGGGTTAGACGAGGGGAATTCGCCGATGTCGATACGCTATCCGTCACAGCGGGGGAGGCCAAGTTAGCGGGGCACGCGGAAAAGCGTTATAAGCCCCCGCCTCCACCAGATGCTCGTGTTTACGCTGAGTTAGCGCACAGGGCATCCACAGCGGCACCGTTAAGGGAGAAGAGAGCGGCTGTTGAGGACAAGGAGCCGCCGCCGGCACCGTCCCCCCAGAGCAATGAAACACTGGACGAGGTGCTGGAGCGCTTCTCCCAAATGATTTTGGAAGGGATGAAGCAGATCAGCTCCGGATGCGCGCTGTCAGCCTCTTCATCAGAGACGTCTGCGTCTCGGACCGAATCGCCAGAGAGCCAGAAAAAGAAGAAGAAGAACAGAAAATTTCGGCGATATCGGAAGGAGAGCTCGGATAGCAGCGGCCCGTTCAGCTCGAGTAGCGGGACGAACACCGGCGACCGAGCAGGCACAGGTTCCGACGGAACAGTCGGCACGAGGGCGGCAGCGTACGGGCCGTGGAAGTGCTGGGACTGCCGGGTGCCTGGTCACATTCGCCGTGAGTGCCCGAATCGAACGAGAGGCCCTCGGTAAACGAGTTCGTCTGCTGACGACACGCAGTGATCTTGTGAACTCTGACGGGTCGGGTACGGAGCGAGGGAGACGAATCGTTCCATCGTATGAACCAGCAGAAGGGGGGATTTCCCCCTGGAACAACGAGACATCCCCTCCAAGAGACGAAGGAGCCGTTCAAGGATGAGAGATCGCGACCGCCGAAGGATCGACCGGTGAAGAGCGACCTACCGAAAGCCGGCGGAGCGCCGCCGAGCAGCGAGCGTAATGCGATCGGGTGAAAGCGTCCCCGGGAACGCCCGCGCGGATCGGTTTGCGTTGCGATACGACGGCAGGGGGAGGAATCCGAGAAACCCCCGAATGCCCTATAGAACGCGGAAGTTCCGAGGGCAACGACGAAAAGGAGAGGGAGGTAAATCGGTTGGAGGCAGGAACGGATGGAAGTTCGAGTCCTGCGATATCTCTCCGGGGAGGTAGCCGACGCGCCCCCGTGTAAGGGATTCAAGGATGCAGAGCAGACTATCCAGGGTATAGTCCGCGTCTGGACGGGGGGTGTAATGGCAGGCGCGTCTGTGTGTGTGTATGTGTGCGAACACGGAGCTCGGATCGAACCGATCTCCGACGCACGGTATACACACAGGTAGTTGACCGAAAACACAAACATACCGCGGCCTTGGAGAAGGCAAGGCCGACAATTGCGGCATGAGGATTCGCAAGTAGTGTCGGGCTTGTCCTCGTATGACGCCGGGTGCTTGCATGTGTGTGTGCAGTTGCTCGCACGTGTAGTTGTGCGAAAAGTACCGAGCGCAACGACGACACAAATGAGCCCCGAAATGAAAACTCGCGACAACCTTGCGCGAGGGGGAAGGAGAGCGAGAGACAGAGCCCGCCAGTATCGCTTCTGCCGTACCTGAGGCAGCTGCTCGTCCCCCGTGCGCGACGACTTGGAGAGAGAGAGAGAGAGAGAGAGAGAGAGAGAGAGAGAGAGAGAGAGAGAGAGAGAGAGAGAGAGAGAGAGAGAGAGAGAGAGTCGAAGTGAAGTGCACGAGGATCGCGGAGTAAGTGCAGTGTAGTGCACGAGAGAGAGAGAGAGAGACGCAGCACGACTTCGAGAATCTCGTTCGCCGGTGGTTGCGGGAGAGGGAGAGAGAGCCACACTCGACCGAGGCAGCGAATGAGCGAGAGAGAGCAGCACGGCCGAGCTCACTCGCGGGAGCGAGTGAGAGAGAGCATCGCGGCATATACTCGCAGGAGCGGGAGAGAGAGAGAGCGAGAGAGAGAGAGAGAGAGAAAGGCGAGGCCCGTAGCAGCGAAGAAGGAGACAGAGAAGCACAGCGACGCGCTGCAACAGGCACCGCCGAGCGCGTTCAACCGCGCCTTCTCGCTGCAACTGAGGAGGTAAGTCCTGGCCAGGCGAGCGCGCGCTTCCCCCGCGGACGACGAGCGTCCAGGATGCGGAGACGGGCGAGCGAGCGAGGCCGCCGACGCGCGCGTGAGCGCCGATCGTGCGCGGCGATCGGCCGACGTCGGCGCGAGCCGCTTTTGCGCGTACGTGTGTGCGACCGTGCACACACGTACTTCGCGTGCGCGGGCGCACCACCCAAGTCGGCGCGTACCTAGAGTACGCGCCGCGCGTGTAAATAGTGAACAGCCTCCAGAGGCAATAAAGATAATTCGTTGCTTTTACTTGTTCGCGTATTACTTCACGCATCCTACTTTCAATTCCCTATTCGGCGGCACGGTGAAGAATACCGCGGGCCTCCGCGGTCGCGAGTACGTAGTACTCGCGTGATAACTGAGCAGCTGGGGCAGCACGCTCGAGAGAGAGAGAGCGCGACGACGAAGTCGCGCGTTGTAACGGAGCGAAAAGGCGCGGCTGCTGCTTAAAGCAGCCGACGGCGAGCAACAGCACGGAGCTGACGGGCCGCTAATCATCGAGGGTTGGCACGAGTAAGTGCTCGCGCCTGTCAATTGCTACGCCGTTCATCGGCAAGTCCACGTTGAGATATAGCGCATCGAGGACAGCTTTTAGCCCGTTACGACGCCCCACGTTGGGCGCCAGTTGTAACGGGCTAAAAGTTGTCCTCGGTGCGCTATATCTCAACGCGGACTTGCCGATGAACGGCGCACCTTCACTCCTTTCTCTTCCGGGGACAGCCTCAGCCTGGGTTCGGCCAAGTCACAAGCAGCAGATTAACTATATACACAGTCACTAGTGTGGATGGGAGCCAAGCTGGGAGAGTTGATCACCTAAAAACCACATTTGGATAATAAATAGATCATCCAAATAAGCAATATGAATTATATAATTAATAACGAAAAAACTGATAAAAGCTTAATTAAACTAAAATTTCAATTTTCATTACAAATTGAAAATCTTCTATATACTATAAAGTGTTTGTATATGTGTAATTTTCTTAAATCTTGTGATTTGCAAATATAATTCATTGTAGCCATTGAAAAACCGCTGCCAATTCATTGGCTCGTAGCTTCCTCAACCGTAATTTGTTGATTCCTTTAATTAATTTGTAATAACAAAATTTATATTTTTTAAAAAAATTTATTGCCTAATTATAATTAAATTCATTTATGAATATTAAAAATTGTTAATTTTTAAATTTATTTATTTCTTTATTATTTATTTATATCAAATTTATATAAATTTTGAGCTGATAAAAAATAAAGTTATCATTTGAAATAGAAGTAAAATATCTATATTTTATAATAAAACAAATAGCTATCACGGTTGTTTTGTTATTAACAAAAACGTGTTTTTTTTTTATATTTCATAATTCATATTTTTTAAGAAAGAAAAAAATTTATAGCTATCATTTTTCTTTTGCTATTAACGAAAACGTGTTTTTTTTAAAAAGTTCATAACTCACAAATAAATTATAATAATGCAGAATATAACGCATTCATAATGCATAATTCATAATTATAATAGATTATAATAGATATAATTTTTAAACATTTTAATTCATTTTGTTGGTTGGTTTTTTAAAAATTAAAAAAAAATCATCGAATGCCTACTCAATGACGTTTCCTCATTCCACACCACCTAGCGGTAGATATCGTATCGGTAGGTAGCGTAGCGGAGTTATGAGTTTAAAAAAAAAAAAAAAAAAAACACGTTTTTGTTTTTGATGATAACTAAAGAACCGTGATAGATAGAAAATTAATTTTTGTTAGAAAATATAGGTATTTTAATTCTCTTTCGAATTCCACCCACCCCATTCAGATACATATAGCCGTTCTCGAGAAATTACGATTTTAAAAAAATGTCAAAAAATTTTTAACCTCAAATATCTCCGAAATTTATGGACCAATCATTTTGCCCAAAGAACTCGACCGAGAACTATAAAAAATCTACCTCTAAAAGGAATTTTGAACCCATTAAGTCAATTTTACTCTTGTAATCGTTGGACATACAAAACTGATTTTTTTCATTTTTCAATTTTTTACTCGAAATCTAGCCTTCAGAATGTATTCAAATTTTAACAGATTATAGCTATTTATATTCTGTATTATCATGATTGTCCTAAAAAAAATTGACCGTTAAGTTTAGGAGTTATAGCTCCTAAAAAAAAAAACACGTTTTTGCTAATAACAAAAGAACTGTGATAGCTAGAAACTTTTTTTTTTTTTTTTTTAGAAAATATAGGTATTTTAATTCTCTTTCGAGCGCTACCCATCAAATCCGAATAACTCGATCCTATCATTAAAAAAAATGAAAAAACAGTTTTGAGAAAATCGAAAATTTGAAAAAAAAAACAATAACGCATTGCCCCAATCAAAAAACGGATTTTTGACCCGCCATCACGCAAAAAAAAACAAAAAAAATGAGACCTGTCCGGTCAAAATCGACCGAGTAGAAGCTGAGATCCAGGCGTACACACACACACACACACACACACACACATACACACACACACACACACACACACACACACACACACATACACACACACACACACACACACACACACACACACACACGCACGCACGCACGCACGCACGCACGCACGCACGCACGCACACACACACACACACACACACACACACGCACACGCACACATACACACACACACATCCATACAGACATTTTTCAAAAACCATGTATTTTGATTCCTAACACCTCGGAACACAATTATAACATGTTTTTACAACAACTCAAAAATTTACTATCACAAAGCTTCCTCTAGGAGTAAGCAAAACAACATTGTAAAATAAAGGCATATAATTATTTTGAGCATACTAATTAATTTGATGCAAATGCTATTTTGTAATATAACATTCATAATATAACATTAAAATGTAACCATAATAAAAGCCTGTAAAAGGCTTAGAATTTTTAATTAAATAAAAAAGAAATAGATCATGCAGACAATATTACCAATATTACCATACTCAAGAGACAGTCTGCAGCATTGCGCGTAGTTTGCTCCTGTCAGTCCTGTCGCTGCTACAGATACCTGCAACAAGATAAAAGTAGCCACCCATCGGAGAAGTTAGAAACGAGATAAAGAGCTTACCAAATCTGTTTGCGTTATTGATCCCACTGCCTTGCTGTCTCTGACTCACGTCTACCCAATGAACACGATGAGAGGGACGACATCCACCAGGATGCCGTCCTACAGCAGCCGCTGCAGTATTAGGGAGCTTCTACATCGATGCGGGTGCGTGTCCGCTTGCCGTGTATAAGGTATACCTATATGTAGCGCGCACTTATATATAGATATACCTTATACACGGCGTGCGCACACGCAGCCGCATCGATGTAGAAGCTCCCTCATACAGAACACGCTACGCAGTGCGCCCGCTGCGGCAATAGTATTCCGCGTGCGCTCATGCACACGGCGGCCGGCGCTAAAGTTAACCCATTAAGTCCTGAATGGACGAATTTTCACTAAAGTTTTCAACGCTTATATTTTATGTGAAAATGAATTGTGAAAAGTATATGAATAAGCGTATTCGATGTAAAATTTGATGAACTTTTAGAATCTTTCGTTAGATTTTTCAAAAAATTAAACTGTCGAACACTGTACATGATTTTTTTCAAAAAAAGATGGTTTTCAAAAAAAAAAAAATTTTTTCATTTCGATTTTTCAAATGGAATGCATTTAAGATTTAATGATCAAAATGCAGAAAACGTGGCCTCGAGACCTAAACTTGAAAATCTAACGATTTAGGTTTTGAAAAAAAATTTTTAAAACACAAAATGGCGGCTGAAACGTAGAAAAATCATAAAAATCTTCTGAAATTATTTACTCGAAAAAGATGGACTTTAGAGAAAAACTTTACTGAAGAAAAAGTTCTTAGAATTGATTAAAGAACACGCTGGAATTTTTTCAGAAACATAAGAAGCGTTTTTAAATTTTTCAAAATTTGAAAATTTTGAAAAATTCTGAAATTTGCCAAAAGGTTCTGGAAAAATTCCAGCATGTTCTCTGATCAATTCTAAGAACTTTTCTTCAGTAAAGTTTTTCTCTAATGTCCATCTTTTTCGAATAAATAATTCCAGAAGATTTTTATGATTTTTCTGCGTCTCAGCCGCCATTTTATGTTTTAAAATTTTTTTTCAAAACCTAAATCGTTAGATTTTCAAGTTTAGGTCTCGAGGCACGTTTTCTGCATTTTGATCATTAAATCTTAAATGCATTCCATTTGAAAAATCGAAATGAATAATTTTTTTTTTTTTTTTAAACCATGTTTTTTTGGAAAAAATCATGTACAGTGTTCGACAGTTTAATTTTTTGAAAAATCTAACAAAAGATTCTGAAAGTTCATCAAATTTTACATCGAATGCGCTTATCCATATACTTTTTACAATTCATTTTCACATAAAATATAAGCGTTGAAAACTTTAGTGAAAATTTGTCCATTCAGGACTTAATGGGTTAAGGCGAAGGTAGAAAAGAAGGGCCTGCAGATATCCAGATTGCCGTTGCCGAGTACACTATATAGTGTTGAGCCTTTTCTTCTCTCTCATTTTCGCCGTATTAGTATATGTGTGTGCGGCGTCAGTTTTGTTTTTTTTTTTTTTCGTAATTGAGTTTGTATATAATATATACATATTATGTAATTATAGGAATACCCGCTAACATTTTCCCCTGTAGTTAAAGTTAATTCATTCAACGTGCTCCGTGAACGGCTACTTAGCTAGAGTTCACCTTTCGTTAAAACTGTATAAAATGTACCTTACCTTCGTATTTTTTTTTTATTAATCAGAAGTGTTGAAGTTATCATTTCGCCCACCCCAGTTAATGACTAAATACATCTAAAACAGTAGTTTTCCGTAAACTATTCGAAAAATTTTCATGCTAAATCAATTCCTACAGAGCTAGGACTGTAAAAAAGGATTTTTTTTTTATTATGATAAAAATTATGAAAATAAGGTAGGTTTGGGAATTCAATAATTTGAATTCCCGCGGTTACACTCAGCTCGGCACGACTCACGGCGCTGCCACGGCGCGGCAGCACCTCGCGGCCTCCCGGCGGAACAGCCGGGACGCTCCACTGATTAACAAGGTATATTCGCGCTATTTCGGTCTCTCTCGCGCTCTCACATATAAATGTGAGAGGAATTAGTTTGATTCGCGAAGTGAATCGTCAAAACCAAGAAGAAGGAAGTGGATCAAGGCCTCGCTCTCTTTTTCATCAGCCGTGCCACGAGGAGCATTTCTCCGCTGCGCACCTGCAAAATCTCATCGGTTGTTCTCAAGTTTTTCACTGGCTCAACTCAACACTGGATCAACTCAAACAGGCTCTACTCAATCTCTCACTGAAAACTCACATCACTCCTCACTCACGCAATACTCAAGGTGCAACGACGATTAGTAAAATCGACTCTATTGCAAGGTAAAAACTCTCACCATACTAGAGGTTATGTTGCCAACCACGTGTTGGCACCGGCGGCAAGTGTAACAGTGAACATGTGTGAATTAGCAAATCTCAAGGCAGCAATTCAATTACAATTGTTTACCATTCCTCATTTTTGACAGCTTCATTGTGCGTGAGCCCAGGAGGGAATTTAAGGAAAAACTCAAGGAACTCTCAACGGACAATCTCATTACACTCGAAGACATACTCAAATATCACAGGTTAGTTGTCTCTAGTGAGAGACTACTACTCCATTATTGACAGCACTCATATTTTGGAATTGCTGACACACTACTCACCTACAACTTATTCAAATAAATGTAATTTAAACTCCCTTTGTAATTTATGTTAATTATTGAACAGATTTTGAATTTATTAGTCGACGTTGAAATGTATTTATGAACCAAATTTGTAATTTATTTAAGAAGTGACTTTTGTGAATGTAATTTCTACTTTCAATTTACTTCTGTGTGTACAAACAATTGTGTTCGAGCTTAGCAATTTGGAGGAAGACTGGAAGTCCAAGCATCGTGTCACTCAACCAAGCATCGGAGAAACTCAACACACTCATTTAAGCAAGCTGCCAGAAATAAAGCTGCCCACATTCAGCGGAGCATATACTGAGTGGCCCTCATATAAGGAAATGTTCTCTGGATTAATTCTGAATCGGCCTGGACTCAAAAATTATGAGAAGCTACACTACCTGCGCAGCTCTCTCAGCGGAACACCACTCACACTCATACAAGGATTTTCACTCAGCGATGAGTCTCTAACACCTGCATGGACTACATTAGTGACAAGGTTTGAAAATAAACGGGTGCTATTAAATGATCAGCTTGATCATTTATCTGAATTGACTGCTGTTACATCAAAAAACCCGGCCACACTCAACACATTAATCTCGGAGATCTCAAAAATTCGGAAATCACTCAACATGTTGGTACCGCAAGAGCAGCTAGGAGATTGTATATTAGCTCATCGCCTGTCAAAGCTAATTGACAGGTCAACTCGAGAAGCATGGGCGACTTCTCGCATTTCCAACACTGAGCTGCCAACTTTTGAGGAATTTGAGTCCTTCCTGATCGCGCGGGTGCGTGCATTGGAAATCGCAGCAGACTCACCAACATCCACTCAAAAGCCGGCTAACACTCAAACCTCAAAGACATCAAGGAGTCTTCACGTCACTAGTCCAACTCAACCACGGCAAGACTCACATAAGGTGACACACTCACCTCGGATTGCTCAACATCCATGCACGTATTGTGGTGACTCGCATTTTATTGTGGCTTGTCAAAAGTTCAAACTGCTGATGGAACAACAACGGAGAAAATTTGTAATGGAGAAGCCGCTGTGCTATAACTGCCTCGGTCTGCACTCAGCCAAGAACTGCAAGTCACAATATAAGTGCAGGCATTGCAATGGAAATCATCACACCATGATTTATGGGCCAAGAGACCCTGAAAGGAAAACTCAAACCAACTCAGCATCCGGATCAACTCAAAATTAGAACAACGGCGCAATCATCTTACATCACGGTCAAACTCAACATGATTACTCAATTCCTCAACTCACTTTACTTGCAACTGCATTGTCATGGTACGGCTCACCGGTGACATCTCATAAATTAAGAATACTCATTGACTCAGGCTCGGAACTCTCATTCATCTCCAAGGATTCTGTGGATTTACTCAACATTAAGCGGCAACACTCAACTATACCAATCCTTGGAGTTGGCGGCACGCAATCAACAAAAACTCTCGGAAAGGCTCAACTCACCTTACGCACCATCTACAAAAATCTCACGTTTCGGATCACAGCTCATATTATACGCCAAGTCTCAACACTATTACCATCAGAAGAATGTGAGCAACGTCAGTGGCAACATACAGAGAACCTCAACTTGGCTGATCCGACATTCTGGAAACCTCAACCAGCAGATGTACTTATCGGAGCGGACTATTACGGCCAAATCATCAAACCGAACCTCGTAAAGAGGAGTGCGATTGAACCTGTCGCATAATTGTCAATTTTCGGTTGGCTGCTAATAGGTCCATCAAACTCAGCTGTGCAATCCAAGGTAGTCCATCATACAACGGCCTCACTCAACACTGAAGATTTGCAGGAACTACTCACACGCTTTTGGGTTCAAGAAGAACCACCGCCAGCGTCTGCAGTCAAACTCAACAAGGAAGAAGCATTGTGTGAACAACACTTTGTTGACACTCACACGAGAGATACTCATGGACGTTACCAAATCAGATTACCTCTCACAAAATCTGCAGACGTACTTGGAAACTCATTTGGAAAAGCTCAAGCGTGCCTCAGGAGAATACTCACAAAATGCAATCAAGAAAGCATCTACAAGGAAAGGTACTACGCTTTCATAGATGAATACTGCAAATTGGGCCACATGGTGCAGATCCCTCAACAGGAAATCTCCGCCAAACCATCTTACTATCTTCCTCACCATGGAGTATTACGAGAAGATAGTTTAACGACAAAACTCAGAGTAGTATTCAACGGTTCAGCACTCACAACAAATGGAAACTCACTCAACGACATCATGCATACTGGACCTAATCTCTCACCCAACATTGTGGATGTTCTCATCTGGATTCGAACTCACCCATTTGTCTTCTCAACTGACATTACAAAAATGTATCGTCAGATCAAGGTTCACCCTCAAGATTGGAATCTGCAACGCATTTTGTGGGTAGATGAAACGGGTCAACTCACTCACTTCCATTTGACTACAGTCACCTATGGAACATGAGCAGCTCCTTATTTAGCAATTCGGACACTTCTTCAGCTGGTAAAGGATGAAGGAGACAACTATCCACTTGCCATTGAATCGCTCCTATTCGGAAGGTATGTGGATGACATCTTCGGTGGAGCTGCATCAAAGGAACTTCTCATTGACAAGGCCAAGCAGTTAACCGCACTATGCAAGGCGGGCGGCTGTCCATTAGCAAAATGGAACTCAAACTCATCCGGCTTCCTCAAGGAATTTCTCAAAGAGCCAACAGCTGAAGAAGCTGTGCTTTTAGATGATTGCGCGACAAATATACTCGGGATGAACTGGCTCCCAAACTCGGACAAACTCACATTCAGAACAACTCTGCTACCTCTTCAGGAAATGATAACAAAACGGATTATACTGTTAGAAGTATCTCAACTATACGATCCTATTGGAATAATCTCACCGGTCATAATCACATCGAAAATCCTCCTACAAGAACTGTGGCTACACAAGCTTTCTTGGGACGAAGCTTTACCAAACTCAATCGTGAAGAAATGGCTGCACATCCGAGAAGATCTCACTCACCTGAAGACAATCGCCCTACCCAGGTGGTTAGGAATTCAGGAAAACTCAATTGTAGAACTTCATGGCTTCTCGGATGCTTCACAACAAGCAATGGCTGCAGTTCTATACATTAAATCTACAACACCAAACTCTCACTCAACATCATCATTTCTAATCTCCAAAACAAAGGTGGCACCACTCAAACGACGGTCAATCCCACGATTGGAATTGGGAGCGGCAGTACTACTCACTAAGCTGGCAAAACATGTTTTGGACTACTCACGATTGCCAATCTCACACATACATTTATGGACAGACGCAAAGGTAGCACTCACATGGATACGCTCACACCCCTCAAAATGGAAGGACTTTGTTGGAAATAGAGTTGCCTTAATTCAAGAACTCATTCCAACAGCACAATGGAGACATGTGCCTGGAGCAGAAAATCCAGCGGATTGTGCCTCGCGCGGATTACTCACTTCACAACTCAGAGAGCATCACTTATGGTGGCATGGACCAAGTTGGCTCCGCCAGGAAGAATCAGCTTGGCCTTCTCAAGCAACCTTTATCCAAGAAACCAACCTTCCAGAAGTGAGGGCTAAGGTCACACTCACCGCAGCCAAGTCAAACTCAAGCAAAATGTGGGACATCCTCGATCATTACTCATCACTCACTCAACTCATAAGAATAACTGGATGGGTAATGCTCGCATGTGATCGATTTAAGGCTAAAGGAAAAACTCACCATGAATCGAAACTCACTACGGATTTACTCATCAAGGCAAAACTCTTTTGGGTCAAGAAAATTCAGCAGGTTCATTTACACTCAGAAATTGCTATGCTGGAAAATTCTCAAGTCCCAAGACACCATGTCTTCAACCGATTGACTGCCTACATAGACTCAACAGGAATTGTTCGAGTAGGAGGGCGGCTTCAAAAAACTCAACTCGATCATCTCAAAACACCCAGCAATTATACCACGGAGCAGTCAACTCACCACACTGATCATTCGGAACGCTCATCTCTCAACTCTGCACGGTGGCGCTCAACTTACTCTGGCACACACTCGGCAGGAATTTTGGATAATCGGAGGCAGAGCACCGGTCAAGTCACATATTTTAAAGTGTGTGACTTGTGCAAGGTATCGGGCTCAACGGGCTCAGCAACTCATGGGGCAATTACCCGTGGCCAGGGTCACCCCATCACCACCTTTCACTCACACTGGGATCGATTACGCTGGGCCAATCACCATTAACTCATGGAAAGGACGTGGATCCAAAACATACAAATGCTGGATTTGTATCTTTGTGTGCTTCTCAACGTCAGCTGTTCACCTAGAACTGGTCAGTGACTACTCAACGGACGGTTTCTTAGCGGCATATAGACGGTTCACCTCAAGGAGAGGGATACCCTCCAAACTATACTCAGACTGTGGAACGAACTTCATCGGAGCAGCAAGGGAACTGAAGACTCTATTCTCTCAACACCAACATGAAAACTCAATCTTGTACAACTCACTAGCCAACGAGGGAACCCAATGGATATTCAACCCACCTGCTGCACCTCACATGGGAGGCAAGTGGGAAGCAATAGTAAAATCAGTCAAATTTCACCTGCGACGGACCATTGGGGACACTCAACTCACCTTTGAAGCTTCAGCGACCTTGCTCACTCAAATAGAAGCATTACTCAACTCACGGCCGCTAGAACCACTCAGTGAAGACCCAGAAGACATAAATGCACTCACACCCGGACACTTTCTCATCGGCAAGGCATTGAACTCAGTGCCTGAACCAAGCTTACTCACCCTCATGGAATCAAGGCTTTCCAAATGGCAACTCATTCAACGGATTACTCAGCAATTTTGGGAGCATTGGTCAACTCAATACCTTCAACGGCTTCAATCAATTTCAAAATGGCATCATCCCTCTCATGAGATAAAAGTGGGTTCCATGGTACTACTCACGGATGAACACTCACCACCAAGCAAATGGCCACTCGCAAGAGTCACTCAACTTCATCCTGGAACTGACAATCTCACCAGAGTTGTAACAATAAAGACGGCCACCACTCAACTCACCCGCCCAATTGCAAAACTCGCCATCTTGCCAGTGCCAATCGGAAATTAAATCAACCTGACGGTTGATGGTGGGCGGAATGTTTGGTAATTCAATAATTTGAATTCCCGCGGTTACACTCAGCTCGGCACGACTCACGGCGCTGCCACGGCGCGGCAGCACCTCGTGGCCTCCCGGCGGAACAGCCGGGACGCTCCACTGATTAACAAGGTATATTCGCGCTATTTCGGTCTCTCTCGCGCTCTCACATGTAAATGTGAGAGGAATTAGTTTGATTCGCGAAGTGAATCGTCAAGACCAAGAAGAAGGAAGTGGATCAAGGCCTCGCTCTCTTTTTCATTAGCCGTGCCACGAGGAGCATTTCTCCGCTGCGCACCTGCAAAATCTCATCGGTTGTTCTCAAGTTTTTCACTGGCTCAACTCAACACTGGATCAACTCAAACAGGCTCTACTCAATCTCTCACTGAAAACTCACATCACTCCTCACTCACGCAATACTCAAGGTGCAACGACGATTAGTAAAATCGACTCTATTGCAAGGTAAAAACTCTCACCATACTAGAGGTTATGTTGCCAACCACGTGTTGGCACCGGCGGCAAGTGTAACAGTGAACATGTGTGAATTAGCAAAACTCAAGGCAGCAATTCAATTACAATTGTTTACCATTCCTCATTTTTGACAGCTTCATTGTGCGTGAGCCCAGGAGGGAATTTAAGGAAAAACTCAAGGAACTCTCAACGGACAATCTCATTACACTCGAAGACATACTCAAATATCACAGGTTAGTTGTCTCTAGTGAGAGACTACTACTCCATTATTGACAGCACTCATATTTTGGAATTGCTGACACACTACTCACCTACAACTTATTCAAATAAATGTAATTTAAACTCCCTTTGTAATTTATGTTAATTATTGAACAGATTTTGAATTTGTTAGTCGACGTTGAAATGTATTTATGAACCAAATTTGTAATTTATTTAAGAAGTGACTTTTGTGAATATAATTTCTACTTTCAATTTACTTCTGTGTGTGAATTAAATTTATTTTAATACCCACAGCATGTTTACTCACATATAATTATGGCTTACTCAAACAAGGTATTATAAATTTTACAATAGCAAAATTGTAAGATTCTGCTGAGTATTGCGGTCGTGCTTATTATGTAAAAACGAAGTTTTTACATAGGGAGGGGGTGGGCGACGAGTGAAGCGAGGAGCAGGTGTGTGTGGGGCGGGGGGGGGGGGGGGGGGGTTGGCGTGTCGAGCGCAGCGAGACACGCAGAGGCATGCCCCCTAATTTACGCTGATAAAAAAATTTTACAAAGATTTTGCTGATAAAAAAATTTTACAAAGATTTTGCTGATAAAAAAATTTTGCAATGTTCATAAAACTCAAAATTAATATTGCTGTACTTCCAGATTACGTAAGAAAATCACACTAACCTGGTTAGTTATCCTAAAAGTTTTGCAAAAAATCATATTACTCGTCGGTATTCGGAAAATATTTGGCAAAATTTAATGTTCAAGAACCTACTTAAAATAATAATATTAATAAAAATATAGATTACACCAAAAGCAATATTTATTAAAATTATTTTACTGTTGTCTATAAATATTTTTAAAATTTAACATGTTGAACTAAAATTTTTACTAATTTTTTTGTTGATAAAATTAATTACAAAATTTTTTATAAATAAAAAATTTATCTAGATTATTCTGTAAACAATCTCGTCTTTTTACATCATTAGAAGAATATTTTGTAGAATTTAATGTTGAAGGACCTAATCGAAAATTTCCCTTTTTAATAAAAATACATTTTTTTCTATAATACTTAAGCCGAATTCAAGTTAAAGTCACAATAATTTAATTTCGTTTCAAAACAAAGATTTTATTTCTAATGAAATATGCAATATAATTGATTTTATCAGCTTCACGCTATTATTTGCCAAACCATCGCGGCTCTAGAAATATTTTTCCTTCAACGATGTACATGAAAATATTGACGATTTAAAAAAAGATTTTGGATGCAAGCCAAATCCCGAGAAATCGTTAAAAGACTTTTTTATGCGAGTGTGGTCAGTTCATAGTTATTTTTTATACTGGTAACATACTAAATTACTAAATTAATAAATTCATGTGATTATACTTTTTACTATATTCTTCAAAAAATAAAAATATAAATGTATGTTAAATTATCTCTTTTGAAAAAACAATATTATTTCGTGTAGAATGATAATTAAATTTAATGTTTTCAGTTACCTATATTGTGTAGAATAATATACGTCTTAAATATAATAAAAATATGGCTATTAATCCATTGGTTGTAGTATCGTTATTATCTATAACTTTCAACCCTAATAATGTTAAAATCAAGCAATCAGAAGCTAACCAACAAGAAATAATATTATATCACGTTATAGAAAATATAATAAAAGATAATGTAAAATACAACTTACGTACAGAAGAAGAATATACTTTACTTATTAAGAAAGACTACCGTAACACACTTCCACAAGATATTGAAGAAGACGATGAAATAAATACAGATTATGCAGAGATTCCTGCTTGTTTACCGTACGAAGAAGATTTAGATTTTGAATATAAGAAACGAGCAGTGGATTATTGGCAAAGTGGAAAAAGAAAACCATTGACGTTGGAAAGTGTAAAGTCGAAGTATAAAAAAGTTACATCCGATCGTCAATTGCGATGGTGGAAATTGAAGTAGGGGGTGACAGAAAAGCTAAGCTATATGCAATAACGACTTATGTACTTCAAAAAATTATAGAAGCGATAGAGTCAAAGATGACTCTGCATGATATTGATTTAAAAAGGTGGGCTCTACAAAAGAAAGCAGAAGTAAATATTGCATGGTTTAAAGCTTCACATAGATGGATTCAAATATTTAAACAAAAATACTGCATTGTTTCACGTAAAATAACAAAATTCATTACTACATCGTCTACACAAAAAGCAACAGAATTAGAAGGATATAAAGAAAATTTTGTTAGCAATGTTAAAAATCTAATTAAGGTATATGGAGCTCAAAGCGTTTATAATTCTGATCAGAGTGGATTCAATTTAGAGTTACATAGTGGTCGCACGCTCTGTTATAAAGGGACTAAAAAGGTAGATAACATTGTTCAGTCGGTATTTTCTACAACACATAGTTATACTATTCAACCAACAATATCAACAGAGGAATGTATCCGTTATTTATAGTTTTAAGAGAGACCCATGGACAATTTGGACCTAGAGTAATGGAAACTTTATTCAGACCATCAAATGTATAACGACGAAGCATCCGTTTCCGGCAAATTATCCAAAGAACTGTTTCAAATTTGGATACAAAATGTATTTTTAATTCACAGTGGGAATTCACTTGTACTGTTATTAGATTCATGGAGTGGACAATGTGAAACATTTCTTATGAATTATGAATTATGATGTTAACTTACATGAGAGAAATAATATAGTAAAAATACAATCCCTAACGCATAATCAATTTTCTTCACCAAGATTCCAAGATGTTTTTAAATACACATGGTGTAAAGGTGGATACTTAACGAAAAAGCCTCAGACATTTCAAAATCCAGTAGATTTGTTTTCATACCCAAGAGGAACCAATATGTGACATATGTGGAGATATTGCAGTAATACGATGTGCATGGTGCAAAAAGCAACTATGTTTTAAACACTTTTTTACTGATTATCATTATTGTCAGACGTATATTAAATAAAATTTGAAAATTCATCAATTTATGCATTAAATGTGGGTGTGTGTGTGTGTGTGTATGTGTGTGTGTGCGTGTGTGTGTGTGTGTGTGTGTGTGTGTGTGTGTGTGTGTGCGCGTGTGTGTGTGTGTGTGTGTGTGTTATTACGCTTTTTTATATTCATATACCATTTTTGAAGTACTATCTTGTTAATAACTTTAATACATATCATTATATAGTAGTTCTAGTCCCCTATACTATTTAATTCTTATGTTTAGGACAATGACATTACTGTAAAATATCGAAATTTTTATTAACTAACTGAAGGCAGCCCTTTGGATCTGCGATTATACAATTTACGAATTTTGACTTTAGATTCATAATTGGCCACCCAAAAAAACATAGATAAACGATGAGTCTACTGCAAAATCCAAATTTTCACTAATTTACTAGCGATGGTGGCCATCTTAGGTTCATTATATTGAACTTCCAGATTCTAATATACTTGGTATGACCAACCAAAAAATATAGGTATACAAAGTTTTAGAAACAACTGCCACAAAAAACGTAATTCGCAGTGAAGTATTAAGGACGTTCTCCGGGTCGAAACAGCAATTTTAGTTTTTATATTTTTAAATAATGTTTTATTAATTTGATAATCCAAGAGTAAGTACATGTAACAAATATATACTTGAAAGAACATAAGACAATTTTTTTCAGACAAATTCAGGCAATAGTCACTATGCTATTGTTACAATTAAAGACAGCAACTTCAATAAGTTCTTTAAATTTTTTTATTTTTTATCCGATCTTAACGAAATAAGGCTTATTTTGTTCGTTAAGAAATTTCAGGGGGAGTATCGATGGGAAAATTTATGATACGAGTTACCAGTACGGCGCAATATCAATTTGTTTAAGAAAAGCAAGTCAAGTTTTTATCAATACTTTCTTAAACAAATTGATATTGCGCCGTACTGGTAACTCGTATCATAAATTTTCCCATCGATACTCCCCCTGAAATTTCTTAACGAACAAAATAAGCCTTATTTCGTTAAGATCGGATAAAAAATAAAAAAATTTAAAGAACTTATTGAAGTTTCTGTCTTTAATTGTAACAATAGCATAGTGACTATTGCCTGAATTTGTCTGAAAAAAATTGTCTTATGTTCTTTCAAGTATATATTTGTTATATGTACTTACTCTTGGATTATCAAATTAATAAAACATTATTTAAAAATATAAAAACTAAGATTGCTGTTTCGACTCGGAGAACGTCCTTAAGTGCACCTGATATGCATGTATTCACTTCGAGGGTGGTTTTCACCCTCTAGATTTCTTTTCCAGCGGAAAAAATACATGGGTAAAATGTATTTGTTTACTCTACCCACATGCAAAGTTTCATGAAAATCGTAGGTACGCATCAAGCGTTCTATCCCAAGGAAATATCGAAAAGTAATTAATTGAATTAGAGGTAACTCACCCCATCCACGTGTTTTTTTTAAACCCTGGAACAGGTCAACTATAACTTTTAATTTTCTTTATAACATGGCAATTTTCAATCAAATCTAGCTCATTAAGACATTTTTATATCAGAAATACAAGGGAAAAAATCATATTTACCCTTATAAAAAAATAGCAGATGCAACCCCGCAGTATTAAAACTATGCCCAAATACTCGTTTTTTTATAAGAAACAAATAGACGTTGGTTTCATTAAAAAATTCCGATTCCATTTCGAGCTATTAAAAAAAAAAACGGTTTTGTGGTTGAGCTTTAAGGACGGTTTTCACCCCTAGATGTCGTTCTTCGCCGATAAAAAAAATACGTGTCGATTATTTTTCGATACTCTTATCACCTGCAAAGTTTCATGAAAATCGGAGGAGGACACCAAGTGTCCTTCCCTTAATAGTACTTATTGAAGACAATATTGGGTTAAAATTTAAAGAGAGTATTTTTTTTTTTTTTTAAGAGAAAATCTATTTTTATAAAAAATAGCGTTTTCCTTGTCGTAATAAAAACTGAAAAATTATTAAGGGGAATAAATATATTAGTTTGAGAAAGCTAAGTGCCAATGTTTTAACAGCGGCTTTGTTATTGGGACATACACCGACACAACCAAACACATACATCAAAGTATATGGGCAATTGAGAAAAAAAGTGTATTTACATTTAAAAAATGAGTTTTAGACATTTATATATTAGTTTGATTGCAAATATTCATAGAGAAAATTTGATGTGATACAATTAATTAGTAATGTGTAAAAAAATGAACCTCAACGAACGAGATAGGGCAAAATTTACTTTTTATTGACGACGTTTCGAGAGTAAAAACTTACTCTCCTCTTGAAGGCTACAATCAATAATTAGTATAAAAACATATACAGAAAATAATCTAGTAATAGAAAGAAGAGATAAATACCAAACAGAGTTACATTCTACCAATTGGTGTCGTTAAAGAACAATTTTTGAGATAATTATGAATAATACATATAATTATGAATAATATATAAATACATATAGTCGGTTTGACCAAATTGCTGAAAAGATTACGAAAAATTAAAGTCGGAATGAGAAAAATAATGACAATTAAAAACCAAAAACTTACATCCTTCCTTACGTCTCACTCTCATTGTCGCCTCGAGTACATTTTAAGCAAATGGAGCTCGAAGAAAACTGAGAGAAAGAAGGCATTAATAGATTCAATAAGATATGTATTATATAGGAAAAAGGAGGGGAAGAGAAAGCGCCAAAGGTGGGAGACATAGTCGCGGATTTCGCACGAGAGTATCAGGAGAACACGACTAAAGGAGATGGGTAACCACATACTCATATCTCTAACGCTAATAGAGCCACGCGAAAAACATCACACGTAACACCTCCCCATCGTATGTCTCCCGGATTCCATCCAACGAAACCCAACCATGCCATTCGAAAAGGAGGAAGAATTTGAATAGAACATACATAACCAAAATGCAGTGCTTTTTTTTAAGTCTATCGTTTTTTTGTAAGAGTTTTTGAGAAATTGCGTATCTTCTATATAGTTAAGCATATTCATCTAAGAGTAAATATTAAGCATCTCAGAGAAAGAACGTTTGAAAAAATTAGTTTCATTATCTAAAATTTTAATATTGTTGAAATCAGTTATGTGACCAGTTTTTTTTGCGTGTACAGCTAATGCAGAGGGGTTTGAGCAATTTTTTACGGCCCTGATATGTTCACTGTCCCGCTTTTTTAATTTTCTTTTGCTCATGCCAATGTAAGTGGACGAGCAACTTTGGCAATCAATCTTGTAAACAATCACATTAGTATCTAGCTTATCGAGTCGGTCCTTACCTAAAGTTATTATGTTGCTAAACTTGTTAACGGTTTTATTTATCGGAATTAAATTGTGGTTATGTAGGATATGGTTAATTTTTGAAGTGAGATGTTTTATGTATGAGAGGACTATTTTGTCTTTGAGAAATGGTGCGTTTATTAATTTGGTTGTTCGATGGGAAATTGTTATCTATAGCCTTGAGTCTCTTAGTGATGTATTTATTAATAATGTGTTCGGGATAGGAATTACAGCGGAGATAATGTTTTACTATGTATAAATTTTCTTGGTGAAACTGTGGATGCGAAAGTTTAATGGATTTATTGACCAAATTATAGATGATAGCTATTTTTTGCGATTGGGGATGGTGTAAAAGATAATTGATATAGCGTCCAGATGCAGTATCCTTCCGGTACCAGTTTGTTATGATGCCATTGTTTTCTGTTCTTATGAGTTTAATGTCTAAGAAACTTATGCTATTGCTATTTTCCTGTTCTATAGTGAATTGTAGATGTTCGTTGTAACTATTGCAAGTAGAGAGAATTTCGTTTATTTTGTCTTTGTTAGTGATTAAAAAAGAATCGTCAACATATCTCTTAAATAATAATGTCTCATTTTTGTATTTATTTAAACAGGATTTTTGTAAAAGCTCTAAAGTGATATCCACAAACCATGGGCTAGTGCAAAAACCCATAGGGGTTCCCATGATTTGCTTATAAAACTTATTATTAAACGTCATATAGGTTGAATCAAGTAACATTCTGATACCTTCTAAGAATTCTGCCATAGATAAATTGATTTTATTATTCAGAAACTTACATTTCTTTGCAAGAGCTTGAAGGATTAGATCGGAAGGAATGTTTGAATAGAGCGAGACAACATCAAAGGAAGAGAACATCAAAAAAACATCAAATGTTTGATAAAAAATTGGAGGACGAAAGGTGTTTTGATACAGACGATTGTTTTTCTTACGTGTCACATGCTGAAATAGAGCAGACAAATATCGCTAGGGCGTATGTCTTAGTTAAGATTCACAAAACGGGCAATTCCATCCGCATTATTGTATCTGCTATTGGTAGTCCTACCTACACGCCTTTGACAAAAGCCTATCTTTACTATTTAATAGACATTTCCCCCGGCCTACTTGCACTATAAAAAATAGTTTAGAATTGCAAAAAATCACTGATGGTTTCGAGATCTCTTCCTTTGATTTACACAAATTTAACAATTAATTATTAATAAAGGTACCTGGCGGCGAATTGCGTGCGATTTGTCTTTTTCTTTATCTCTCTATTTTTCTTGCGTTTATCATAGAGTCTCTGTTGCTTCTATAATTTCCTTTCCTTTAGTTCAATAAAATTTTTGCTTGCCTAGGCTTTCGTCTCTGCATTGTGAGAGGTTTTGTGGCAAGTATCTTTTTCTCCCGTCATAATATTCTGTTTAATTTATTTGGTCACCCATCTCTTACTCATTTCTTCCTCCTTTAATTTTAATTCATTTACTTGTTTATTTAATTAGAATATCTTTTGGTGCAGTGTGACATTTTTAATTTAAAAACTGACGAACAGTTCGTTAACCGTTGGTTTTCTACCAGGATTATTAATATTGTAATTACGAAATGTACAAAATGTTAAATCATATGCACGGTGAAAACCTTTTCACACCTAGCATACGCGTTGCAATAATTCAACTAATTAATATATTGTAAGATTAGTATACAACTAATTAATAATTTTAAGATAGTAGATTCAACTAATTAATATATTGTAAGATTGTAAGATTAAATAAAAACAGAAATATTATTTTTACAATAACTACGCATTTATTAGTTAAAGTAATGGACCTCAACGAACGAGATATTAGGCAAAATACTTTATTTATGCCGACGTTTCGAGAGTGAATGTTACTCTCCTCTTCAGGGCTACAATCAATTATTTAATATAATAAAATATAAAAAAATATAAAAAGAATGTTAACTTAGTTGGAGGAAAAATTTTTTTTGTTACCATATAAAGTTAAATTCTACCGTTTGGTATCGTTAAGGTCGAAATTTTAATCGCACGAGGAACATTTTTGTATGATCTGTTGGACCAAAATGCTAGAATGAAATTTTTAGAAAAACACCCAATTTAAGCCATAACAAAAATAAAATTGTTGTTCAAAAATAAATAAAAAACTACAAAAGACTTACTTCCTTCTTTTCGTCTCACCTTCATTGCCGCCACAAGAACGTGGGTTACGTGAACTTGGAGCAACACTGAATGAGAGATAGCGAATTCATATAAGTAATTTTGTAAAGGATAGGAAAAGGGAGGGGGAAGGAGACAAAGTGGGAGACACAGTCAGGGCTCTCGCTAGAGTGTATCAGGAGAACACGATTGAAAGAGTGAGCGCAGCGACATACAGACATCGCGGCACGCTCTTCACCAACGCATGCTCCTTGGATACAATCGAACGAATCTACGCCGTGTGTGAGGAAAGAGGAAGGAGTGCAACCGAACATACGCAAATACACATTTGTTAAGACAAATTGCAAAACTTTTTTACCAAGTCCATTGTTTTTTTGTAAGAGTTTTTAGGAATCGTGTGTCTTCTATACGATTGAGAGTATTACTGTGGAAGTAGATATTTAGCATCTCCGAGAAAGAGCGTTTGTAAAAATTTGGTTCTTTGTCTAAAATGTTGATGTTTTTAAAGTCGATTGCATGTCCAATTTTCTCTACATGTACGGCTAATGCAGAGTTGTTAGAGCAATTTTTTACGGCTCTTATGTGTTCACAAGTCCGCTTTTTTAATTTTCTTTTGCTCATGCCGATATAAGTAGAAGAACAATCTTGGCAATTAATTTTATAGACAATCCCATTAGTATCTGACTTTTCAAGGCGATCCTTACCTAAGGTTATTATGTTGTTAAATTTGTTAATCGTTTTATTTATCGGAACTATGTTATATTTATGTAGGATATTATTGATTTTTGGAGTGAGGTGTTTAATATAAGGAAGTACCACTTTATCTTTAAGGAAAATGGACCGTTTGTTGGTGTGGTTGCTAGGTGGATGGTAATTGTCAATGGCCTTTAGTCTTCCCTTGATAATTGGAGGGCGAAAGGTGTTTTCGATACTGATGAAAGTTTTTCCTACGTGTTACGGGCCGAGATAGAGCATACCAATCTTGCTAGAGCCTATGCTTTAGTTAAGATACATAAAACTGGTAATCCCATTCGCATCATTGTATCGACTATCGGCAGTCCTACTTACGCTCTTGATAAAAGCCTATCTCTACTTTTTAATAGACATTTTCCCCGTCCCACATCTACCATAAAAAGTAGCCTAGATCTTAAAAAAATTACTGACGACTTAGTTGTTCCAGATGATTTTGAGCTCTCCTCTTTTTTAATGTTGTCTCTCTCTTTTCCAATATCCCTTCTGATCTCATCCTCCAAGCTCTCACAGAAAAATGGAAGTTTCTAAAAAACAAAATCAACTTATCTAGAGTAGAATTCTTAGATGGGATCAGACTGTTGCTCGATTCGACCATTTTACAGTTCAACAATAAGTTTTACAAGCAAATTATGGAAGCTCCCATGGGCTTTTGTACTAGCCTATGGTTTGCAGATATGACCCTGGAACTTTTAAAAACTTCCTGTTTAAATAAACATAAAAATGAGATACTCCTTTTTAAAAGATATGTTGACGATTGTTTTCTAATTACCAACACAAATAAAACAGAGGAAATTCTCACTTCTTTCAATAGTTATAATAAACATTTACAGTTCACCATAGAACGGGAAAATAACAAAAGCATAAGTTTCTTAGATATTAAACTCAACAAAATAGACAATAATAACATCATAACAAACTGGTACCGAAAGAACACTCCCTCTGGACGTTATATCAGTTACCTCTCACGCCATCCCCAATCACAGAAAATAGCCATCATTTATAATTTAGTTGACAAATCCATTAAACTTTCACACCCACAATTTCACCAGAGAAACCTATATACAGTTAAACATTACCTTCGTTGCAATTCCTATCCAGAACACATTATAAATAAATACATCGAGAGAAGACTAAAGGCCATTGACAATTACCATCCACCTAGCAACCACACCAACAAACGGTCCATTTTCCTTAAAGATAAAGTGGTACTTCCTTATATTAAACACCTCACTCCAAAAATCAATAATATCCTACATAAATATAACATAGTTCCGATAAATAAAACGATTAACAAATTTAACAACATAATAACCTTAGGTAAGGATCGCCTTGAAAAGTCATATACTAATGGGATTGTCTATAAAATTGATTGCCAAGATTGTTCTTCTACTTATATCGGCATGAGCAAAAGAAAATTAAAAAAGCGGACTTGTGAACACATAAGAGCCGTAAAAAATTGCTCTAACAACTCTGCATTAGCCGTACATGTAGAGAAAATTGGACATGCAATCGACTTTAAAAACATCAACATTTTAGACAAAGAACCAAATTTTTACAAACGCTCTTTCTCGGAGATGCTAAATATCTACTTCCACAGTAATACTCTCAATCGTATAGAAGACACACAATTCCTAAAAAACTCTTACAAAAAAACAATGGACTTGGTAAAAAAGTTTTGCAATTTGTCTTAACAAATGTGTATTTGCGTATGTTCGGTTGCACTCCTCCCTCTTTCCTCACACACGGCGTAGATTCGTTCGATTGTATCCGCGGAGCATGCGTTGGTGAAGAGCGTTACTTAAGGGACGAACGAGGTGAAAAAACGCAAAAAATTTCGAAAAATCTAATTCTTTTTTTACTAATTGATTTATTTATTTATTTAATTAATATTCAACGGACATGTAGCCCTTTACAAATTTATAACTATTAATTAATTGATGTAAAAGAAGTTTGTTCGCCAGTATGTTGCATGAGCACGCACAGTTTTAACGTGTAGAAATTAAAGTAAGATAATAAAGTGTATTTTAAGATAAATTCTCAATGCCATTTTTAAAAGCTACCAAAAGACCCGTGATGCAATTTTGAAACTAGATAGAAAGAATACAGAGTAATATTACAAATGTTACGAGTATTTATAAAGTTGGTTTCTAAAGGGCGCTTTAAAACGACCCATTGTCTTCTTCAACGCGGGATGGCGCTATAGAAGTACATATTTGACCTAGAAAGTTCCTCGGAGACCGCAGGAGGATTTCTGGTGTCGTAAGACGCAGGTCTTGCTTTAAACAGGTCGAATAATTGTGCACTATTCACATATGCGTTAACAATCTTAAAAACCAGTAGGCCGTCGTGATAATCGGGTAGGAACTTAACTGTAGGTAATCTATGAGCTCTAACGGCATAGCTAAACTCGGGATCCAGCCTGCTCATTAGTGCACCTGTTCTGTAGAGTAGGTATCTCTTGAACTTATGTTTGGGAGATTCGAGGTAAGTTATGCTTTGCTGTGTAAAAGAGATCCAGACAGGTGAATCATGGAGCAGCCCGGACAAGACCAAAGCTCTGTATAGATAAATTAGTGATTCTCACTTACAAGATTCTCTAAGTATTGCGCATCAAAAATCCAAGAGACCGGAAAGCTTTGGAGACTGCGAATTCCAGATGCTCTCGAAACGATAAGCGCTGGTCGAATATAACCCCTGAATCTGATAACACAAATACCCTCTGTAGGGGTTCACCGTTCAGTTCATAAGCGAACAGGCGCGGTTGAGCGGATTTAGAAAACGATATAAATTGGCATTTTAGTACATTCAAAAGCAAATCATTAGCTGTGGCCCAGTCCTGGATCGCAATTAGGTCACGTTGGATACCCGAGGAGTCCACAAGTGAGTTTACCGTCCTAAAGAGTTTGACATCATCGGCGTATATTAGGAGTTTACAATGCTTTATATTTTGTACAATATTATTGATGAAAATTATAAAAAGAAGAGGGCCCAAATGTGAGCCCTACAGAACTCCAGACGTTACAGTCACACTCTCAGAGTCATAGCCACATAAGCGTTTGATGTATTGAACAGTGTCGAAGCAGAGATGAATAGAGAGATTGCCCGCACCCCGGAAAAAGTGAGGCAGACTTCTGCGCGCGGCGCGCTGCTGCCTCTCGCGGCCGCGACGTGGTACTGTACACACGTCACCTGATTGGCGGTTGAAACGTGTGTACGGCGCGGAGCGGGGGAAGCGGGAGAAGACGGCTTGGCGGCTCGGACCACGTGCACTGAACGTAGGTGTGCTGGAGCGGCCCGGCGCGCCGCGCGCTTGCCGTCTCTGTTTACTTCTCCCGCAACAATCCGACAGCGACCGAGTGACCTGACAATCGCCGCTCGGTCGAACATTTTTATTATACACGCAAATTAAAAAAATTTTTAACACAAAACTACCAACTCCAAATTCTAAATCACAACTCGAAGGGGAGAAGATAAACATAAATGATTTTAGTGCCATGCATTGATACCGTAGCGGTAGCCGTGGCGGCTAAAACGCACAGCTACTTTTGCCCTAATCTTTTGAGTCCAAGTTCGATTCCCGTTCGCTTTTTTTTTCCTATAACATGTTAAATTTCTTCCATTATATTATTGCAACACACATTTTTTTTACCTCAATTTTTTTTTCTAAAAGAATTGAAATTTTATTGAAAAATTTTCGTTTTTCAAAATTATTTTATTAAATGCGCTAATTTTATAAGTACTACAATATTAAGAATATTAGTTAAGTTAGTTAAGAATATTTTGAATAAATTAATTCACCGAAAATTAATTAATTAATTAAATACATGGTTATATTTATTTTATATTCAAAATAATCTATATCTAATTGACTTTTTATTGACTTTTTTTAAGGTGATGCGATACCCACGCTAGTACTCAAAATTAGGTTCCCGTTTTTCTCATTCAATGTTTAATTTTAAGGAAGAAACTCTTTGATACGTTGCAGTTCTTTGTGAAACTTAAAACGTATCAAAAAGTTTTTTTAAAAGGTTTAAAATTGAAAGAGAAAAACGGGAACCCAGAATTGAGTAATAGCGTGGATATCACATCACTTTAAGGATAAGAAAGGATCAACAATAATTATCGTTGTGCGTGCATTAATTTGCTATTAATATTATTGATTAAATGGTAATCAATAAATATCACAACAGTAAGAGCAGAATTACCAAGCATCTTACGTTGCAATACAATATGAAAAACATATTTTTAATCAAAGAATAATTAGAATACCGTTTACCTGTATATGAGGCGTTTCACGTCAACTGTCCCAGCGCGCGCCGCTGGAGCCCCACATCGTGCTATTTCTAACTCACGTTTATGATACTAAAATATACTTAAAAAAATTGTTTGATAAGCATTTTCGACGTATTTTTTCTTCAGCTTTCCAATGGCGTAAGCAGTTTTTCCGAAATTTTCAATTTTCACTTTCAAAAAGTACAAAACATGTTATATCTCAAAAAGTGTATTTTTAATATTTTTTTTAACCCTCTAGATCGAAAGCTGAGCATTTTTTACGTAGGAAAGGATATTTTCCAAAGAGTGCCCGAGATGTTTTTTGCGAGAAATAGAATGCAAAAGAGTTTTTGAAGATGAAAATGGAAAATTTTGAAAAAACTACCAACATCATTGGAAAGCTGAGGAAAAAATACGTCGAAAACGCATATCAAACAATTTTTTAAGTACTTTTTAGTATCATAAACATGAGTTAGAAATAGCAGGTTTTGGGGCACGCGCGCCGCGCGCTGGGACAGTTGACGTGAAATGCCTCATATCCGAAAGCACGGTTTGCTATACGAATATACGATTCGGCGATGTCCAAAAAATGCACTTGTGCTTTAATTATTTTATTGAACCCTGAAAGAAACTAACATTAAAATCCCAAGTCAAAATTCAAACAGGTTGAAATGATGAGCCTAAAAGATTTTACACTTTGAATTTTTATTATACTCATTTATTACTCTAGTGAAGTAGGCTTGCAAATAATTAATTAAACTTTAAATTGTAATTATATAGTTTAATAAGAATAAGAATTTTAATCGTTAATTAAACCCACTTTTAATTAAAAATTAGTATTTCAATCGTTAATTAAACCCGCGTTTAATTAAGAATTAAAATTGCAATTGTTAGTTGAACACGCGTTTAATTCGGAATTAAAATTGCAATTGTCAATTAACATTTTTTAACATATTATAAACGAAAATCGCGCCGCAGAAGGCCGAGGAGTTTAACAAAAACTCGAGTATACTCTACGCGGCACGATCCTGCTTTTGCGGTGAATGCGCATTCGTGCCGTCGAGACTATATCTTACTTTTCTTTAATTTCCCGACTCCTGCGACACGTTTTTTATTTAGAATATATTATAGAATAGTATTGAAGAGCTCTAGAAAATATTCTTGAGGCTTTCTGCTAGAAAATGGAGCCTCGAAACGTGAATTTGGGTCTACATGGCACGATCCTGTAATTTAGAAAATTACAATAATCTCTGAAATAAGACAGTGCAAAAAGTACTTTTTGAAGCTACATTTGTCATTTTTAAAGCGATATTCTTAAGTAGTCCAGCTTGATAGAAAAGCTGAACTCCATCGTCTATTTCGATAAAAACTAACTCGACTTAATAACATTTTTGTTTTCCACCCCTTCTTTATAGTATTTATTAATAGTAATATCTTTAGTTGCATTATTATTCTTTATTTTTTTTCCTTGATAGCGAATCGACAAAATTTGGAATTTTACAGTGTAAAGAAAATTTTTAAAAATTAGATCTCATACTTCTTAATGTTTTCAATTCTGAGTTTTCCCTGTGAACAAATGATTTTTAAATTATAAAAGTTAAAAAAGAAACTCTTTAACAAAGTATCGTTTACTAAATTTATTACCTTACTTTTTACATGATATCTTCAATATCATATGACAGTATTATTACGGTCATAAAAATTTATTCAATGTTATTTTCTAGTATTTATCTATCATTAGTATTTTTACAGATCTTTTTTGGAACAGTCTAAAAAAATGACTTACTAAATCTTTTTCTTGACTTTAAATAGTCTGTGCATTCTTGGAAATGCGCGGCGCGCGCGGGCTACGGGGGCTCGGCGCTCGCTCGCTCGCGCGCGCGCGCGTGTGTTGTTGCGCGTTTGCCGGTTTAAAGAGCTTGCCATTGTTTTTATCCAGACTTTAAGTTGCGTGGCGCGTGCATTAATCGGTCTTGACAGTAATGCAGGGATAGCCACATTTCTAGTGCGTGTGAAAAAACTGAAGTATATGACAGTGACATTTGTGCAAATTGCAGATGCCTTTTCTTAAGAATGTGTTTTTAGCTACCGCCGAAAACAGTTAACTTTTTGTACGTTTAACCGAACTTTAACCGAACAACGCTAATGTCTGTACTTGTGTACAGTCATTTATTATAATGTAACGTTTAGTGTACTTTTTCTATAATGCGTGAAAGTGATAAGACGATGATGCCAAAGCCAGAGACGACGACCTACAGTCGATGGAAATACTTGCATTGCAACAATGGGAAGTACAATGGTTACCATTTGTATCATTTCCCTGCTAAACAAGAAAAGCAGCTTCAGTGGATAGAAAATTCAGGTTAGTATTGTACCATTTTCTATTAGGATAAATAACAGTTCAGCAATCAAAAAGAAAATTTCTACAGTAAAATGATTTTTTAAACATGTGCTATTAATTTATTTTAATTTATGAAACGAAATGAGAATAGAGAGAACAAATGAGACCATTGTTTTAACGTAATGATAACTTCTTACTTGTATCAATTTAATAATAAAAGTTGAAATTTATTATGTTCATATTTACCGGTGATTTCACATGTGTCATGGATGTAATACAAGAGTAATAAAATTAATTGCAAATTTTCGCGCGATAAATAAGGCAACAATTTTGTATTAGAAATAAAATAAATAGGATTCTATATTTCATCAAGTTCGTTTATTTCATGATTTTTTATTTATCTTTAATCGTGTGATTCATTTATTGGAATATTCATTTTTACAGCAATATAAAGAATATAATTGCGACTTTAACTTTAAAAGATAATTTTTCTTCTGGTCTTTTTTTTCTAATTTACTATTTTGAATGTAAGTGCCCTTCCTCTTCCCACTATAGTTTGACATTTTGAAATTAATAATCTGCTTTAATCTTAATACCGCGAAAGCTCACCTAACGTTTTTATTATTGTAATTTTCGAAAATCTATTACCTAACAAACAATAGTTCAGTTTTCCGTCTTGAAAGTATTTTATTTATATGTAGATCGTGAGTAAATTAAAAAAAAATATGTGCACTTAAGGGGACGCCTTAGTGGAAAAAAATGACTGATTGAGGTTAGGTCAATCTGTTTTACCGACCGATATATATATGATATAAAAAATAGAATTGATGTTTAGCGCCCCTTCCGTCATAAGTCATAACTATCAAAAAGTAGTATAAAATTTGACTGACAGATGGCGCAGAAGCTCATGAAAGTATCATGATACTTTTTTAACATAACTGATAATGTTATGAATTTTCCTTGAATAAATATTCAAATTTGAATAAATATATTGCGAATTCTTGTTACATATACAGCATGAGGTATAAAAATATATGCTAGCACTGTAACATCTCTGTAATACGTGATATGCTCAAAATTATCTCTATTACGTACAATAAACTTATAGTTTAGTAATATTTTATACTTGATAATTATATATTTTTTATAGACATAATTATATCACAAAATAAAGAGCAATTGGTGCGCCCATTAGATAGCACTTTGACTATTCTGGTTACGTATACTATATTACGTATACAAATATATATTAGCACTGCAATATGCGTGCAGTATACGATAGATTCAAAACTATCGCTATTACGTGCATTAAATATATAGTTTAATAATAATACTTTATAATTCGCTTATGCTATTTGTACGTCAGATTTGTACATACAAAGTATATACATATATAACAGATATGATTTCTCTATGTCAGATGTCAAAATAAAACAAACATCACAGCGAGATGTTTCTAAACTTATTCTCTGAATCAATATACGTTACATCTGACGTACGAATAGCAAGAGCCATATTTATAATTCAATATTTTCATAGACATATAACAAAACAAAGAGCAATAAATACGCTCACTAAATAGCACTTTGACTATTCTGATTACGTATACTATATTACGTATAAATTTTAAAAATTCAAAATGATATCGTTAAAAGATCATACTATCTTTAAAATAACGAAAACATTAATTTTCCTTTTTTTGGCCTTTTCTATAGGTTTCTTATATATACTAGCCAAATCCATGCGTGCTGTGCGCGCTCTATGTACGTTCAATTTATTCCTTATAACTTCCAAGCCGGAAATCTTTTTCTTTTAATTTTTATGCATCTTTAACAATTGGTATAATACTGTAGTACATTTACTCTTAACGAATATAAAATTTTATATATTATTGACATAATTTATTCTAATATTAACATAATTCATTCTTCTAAGATTAAACCATTGCTTATTGTTTTGAATTTTACCGTTCAATTCAATAAGTAATTGTATTGTGTTTTGAAATACTTTTCTACTTCTGGCCATCACTTTAACAAATAATTAAAACATGTTATTTATTTTAAGCAACCAACATTACTTTGATCATTATTTATTTAATACTTTTTACTTTGATCATTTGCATTCCAATAAATATTCTAATAAATAATACCTAATTATCAAATAAAAATGCATGTTTAATTCTAAATTCTCGCGCCTTTTATCCAAGAGCCAATCACAGATCAAATCTATAGAGGCTTCACTTCTTCCGGTCATCACTTTTTTAAGAAGTAATATATATATATATATATATACAGGGTGTATCAAAAGTTCCGGGACGGCCAGTTATCTCAGCGGGAATGCATTTTCGGAAAAAATGTTTCATACAAAAGATGTAGAATTTTTCCCTGGCTATCTGATGGTGACCTTGAATTTGACCTTGGGCTTGACCTTCAAGGTCATTTGAAGGTCAAGTCGAATTTTTTAAATGGGAACCCTCCTTTTTTATTGCGCAAACCGAAAGAGGGAAAAATTCTCTTTCCAACAATATAAGACACATACGCGGTCAAATGTGATCTAGAGGTCGTTTCAAGGTCAAGTCGGTAAAATGAGGTCAAATTGATCTTGGGCAGTCCAAAGCAAGGAAACTAAGGGCGTTGAGAAAAACCTTTCCATACGAAAGTTTCCGCAAATCGAATGGAGCATCTGATGGTGACCATGAATTTGACCTTGGGCTTGACTTTCAAGGTCATTTAAAGGTCAAGTCGAATTTTTTGAATGGGAACCCTCTTTTTGTTGCAGAAATGCGGGAAAACTTACCTTTCCAGGGGTGTAAGATACATACGGGGTTAAAAGTGAGCTGAAGGTCATTTGAAGGTCAACGTTCTTATACTCCGATCATCTGGACACCCCATCGAATTTCGTGTATCAGGGCGTTAAAAAACATTTTTTGTGCAAACGTTTCTGGATCAAAACCCAGACCTGGGACCTGGCTAATCACCGCTGACCTTGGAACGACCTTGGGTCGACCCAACGGGGCAAACCGACCCCAGATACAGGTTCAGCGACCCCGAAAACCCATGGGTCCGTGGTTTCAAGCATCTTCTGCAATTCCTTCTGGTTTGACCTTGGAACGACCTTGGGTCGACCCAACGGGGCAAACCGACCCCAGATACGGGTTCAGCGACCCCGAAAACCCATGGGTCCGTGGTTTTAAGCACCTTCTGCAATTCCTTCTAGTTTGACCCTGGAACGACCTTGGGTCGATCCAGCGGGGCAAACCGACCCCAGATACGGGTTCAGCGACCCCGAAAACCCATGGGTCCGTGGTTTCAAGCACCTTCTGCAATTCCTTCTGGTTTGACCTTGGAACGACCTTGGGTCGACCCAACGGGGCAAACCGACCCCAGATACGGGTTCAGCGACCCCGAAAACCCATGGGTCCGTGGCCCGCATTTCTGCAACAAAAAGAGGGTTCCCATTCAAAAAATTCGACTTGACATTCAAATGACCTTGAAGGTCAAGCCCAAGGTCAAATTCAAGGTAAAATTCAAGGTCACCATCAGATGCTCCATTCGATTTGCGGAAACTTTCGTATGGAAAGTTTTTTCCCAACGCCCTTAGTTTCCATGCTATGGACTGCCAAAGATCAATTTGACCTCATTTTACCGACTTGACCTTGAAACGACCTCTAGATCACATTTGACCCCGTATGTATCTTATATCGGTGGAAAGAGAATTTTTCCCTCTTTCGGTTTCCGCAATAAAAAAGGGGGCTTCCCATTTAAAAAATTCGACTTGACCTTCAAATGACCTTGAAGGTCAAGCCCAAGGTCAAATTCAAGGTCACCATCAGATAGCCAGGGAAAAATCCTACATCTTTTGTATGAAACATTTTTTCCGAAAATGCATTCCCGCTGAGATAACTGGCCGTCCCGGAACTTTTGCCACACCCTGTATATATATATATATATATATATATATATATATATAATGTTTCAGGCGAAGTGAGCATGTCAAAATTTTAAAATCGCTCAAAACACGTTTACTTTTAGTTTTTTATGAAAAAAAAACATGTTCCTCAAATTTTAGGTCGATATTTGCATAAATAAAGAAGTTATAGAACATTGAAAATTCAAAGTTTTTGCAATTTTTGGTTAAAATTTATTCATTTTTTAAAAGTTTATTCATTTTTTTACTCAAAATCTTGAAACTTTTTATATAGAACATTGATTGGGAAAAAGTTTGCATTTTATTTGTAGAATACACCAGTATTTTTTTTATGACCCTTTTTGAAAGTCTCTGATTTATTGGTTTTTGGTATACCTTCATCGAGCAAAAGTAAGGACTGCGCCAGTACCAAATTTCTCCACCAAAGTTTTTTTCAATTCATTGAACAAAATACTTTAATTTAAAAAAAAAAGTTTATGGCTGGAGCTAAGGAAAAAATTCTACAGCACGTTGAAAATTGATAAAAACCATAAAAATGTTAAATCATGCAACCGTAAACCATTCTGTGCTTGAGTATCATTTGAAGACTTCATGTCACTTATCTTGCTACAAAATTTTGTATTAGCTGTAAATTTACATTAAAAAACTAATTTGATTTGTCGAATACTTCATACAATATATTTAGCAATGTGCTCAAACCTCACTTACTTTGAATTTTCTGAATAGATATTATAACTGATTGACATCAGAGTTACCGGTACCTGGATCAAGAATTCATTCTTAACTTGAATCACTACTTTCTTAATATTATATAAGTATTTCTATAATATACTACAGTAATACTATATAAGTACTTTTTATAATGATTCAAATTATTTAATACTGAAAGTCAGACATGTTGCGGATAAAACTTATAGTAAGTTAATCTTTATCGGATATTCACTAAAAATCATGTTTTATACGACTTTAGATGAATTTAAAATTTAAACTTACTACTTACTGATAATGAATTAACTCGTATGGGAATTATGAAACTGGTGATTAGAATGCGATAGTACAGGTATTTAATTCAGTTGTAAGATATCAAAATGGATAATTTTTCATATGGTTCTTTTGTATGAAATATATGAAGTGTTTTTGTACAATTATTTTTTTTTTATTTCAAAAGTTCATATCAATCGTATAAATTACACAGCTATTTTAATGTAAGCTTTCAATGTTCTGTTTTGTTACATTATTTTGGCCGGCTGCAATTAACAATTATTTTTCAATAGTCTTCGTACAATTATTTTTATGGAATTTATGCAAAGGCTTATCCACAACATGTCTGACTTTCAGTATTAAATAATTTGAATCATTATAAAAAGTACTTATATAGTATATTATAGAAATATTTATATAATATTAAGAAAGTAGTGATTCAAGTTTAGAATGAATTCTTGATCCAGGTACCGGTAACTCTGATGTCAATCAGTTATAATATCTATTCAAAAAATTCAAAGTAAGTGAGGTTTGAGCACATTGCTAAATATATTGTATGAAGTATTCGACAAATAAAATTAGTTTTTTAATGTACATTTACTGCTAATACAAAATTTTGTAGTAAGATAAGTGACACGAAGTCTTCAAATGATACTCAAGCAGAGAATAAATAGATAACTAAATAAACTCATGTAATTGTAATTCTTTTCTGTTATAATTAAATATGTTCCCCCGTACACCTTTCCTTATAACTAATAATTGTGCGTATTTCGTCTATACGCATTTTTGCATTATAAACAACTGTGCGTATTTTGCTTATACAAATTTTTGATATTGTAAATAATTGTGCGTATTTCGCTTGTACGCATTTTTTATTATAAATAATTGTGCGTATTTCGCCTATACGCATTTTTGTATGATAAATAATTGTGCACATTTCGCATATACGCATTATTTATTATGAATAATTGTGCGTATTTCGCCTATACGCATTTTTTTATTTACTATTTTTTTTTATTACAAACACATGTCAATTTGAACGTAATTACGTTCGAGTATTTATTTACAATCACGATTTTTACTTCTAGTATAAAATTACGTGATTAGTAACACTTTAAGTTTTGATATGTCCAACACCTATTAGCCAAAAACTACGGAACGCACCACCTAAATATCGTCATCGGCTTCCCCGAAGACCTGGACCACGTATTAGATGCGCCCTGATATCCAAACGCAAAAGACTACGAAGCGCACCACCTAGACCTCGTCATCGGCTACCCTGAACACCTGCACTGCGTATTAGATGCGCCCTGATATTTTAATGCAAAAAACTACGGAGCGAACCACCTAGAATCCATCATTGACCACCCCAAAGACCTAGACGACGCATTCGATGCTTTCAATTATCGATAAGTAACACTTCCTTATAATAGTTGTGATTTCCGTATTAGCAGGTAGCAACCGTTACCGCTATAGTATTTCTCCCTTACAACTGAAGGTGGAAGCAATGTATACTAAAATCGTGTGACGCTGTTACGTCGGTATGCTGCTGATCCAACGATCGTATAATTGTGTAACTGTGTAGTATGAAAAGCAACATACTTTAAAAGTAAGCGACCCATACCATAAAAGTATGGGTCCCTTACCAAGATTCCTAAAACCACCTTACTTATATAGTAAAGGAACTCCTATACTCCACGAGTAAGCCGTTTTAACTGTAGCAGTAAGAGTTTTCTTTCCGTGTGCACCCGCAGAAAACTGTTATTTTTTGTGGAGGTATAATTCGTACCTAAAAATCAGGTATGCCCTAAATACTGACATTAGTCTAGGCGCCAGGGGGGTTTCCGTGGCCGATGGATGTCCACGCCTCCACCAAAGCTTTTCTTACGTATTTTTGTCTGCTGATTCTGAATTTCGAAGGTGGACAGTCAGTCACCAGACTGTTAGTTTTTTTGTTATTAACAATTTAATTGTTTAAATTTCTGCCAAATCAATATGATTAATTATAACTGAATGCTAACTGTCTAAAACTGTAGTAAGTTGATCTAGAATTATACACGATTGCGCTCGAATTCGCGAGTTATTGCACTAAATGTACAATAATTCGGGTTCTAATCAAAATTTTTCAATTCTGAAAAAATGAGCATATTTCTAGATCAATTTACTACAGTTTTAGGCAGTTAGGATTCAGTTATAATTAATCATATTGATTTGGCAGCAATTTAAACAATTAAATTGTTAATAACAAAAAACTAACAGACTGGCGACTGTCCACCTTCGAAATTCAGAATCAGCAGATAAAAATACGTAAGAAAAGCTTTGGTGGAAGTGCGGACATCTATCGGCCACGGAAACCCCCCTGGCGCCTAGACTACATCTCGAGTCTGTCGCGGGAGCGCAAACATTCAAGTATACCTTCGCCGTCCCTTCTCCATCGTGTCTGCCTAGGTGATGTCCTCGGGAAGTAATAGTTGCGTTGGCTGCCGTTGAGGAGAGTACAATTATATGAAGACGTGTTGTCTTCTGCAGGAGCTCTTCGCCTAGGGCAAAACAAAATATATTAATAAAGTGTTAAGCAGTATAGGAATGAGGATTGCAGTATCGACCTGCCAGGAACAGAGGAGTAGACAGATGGAAAGTTGGAGGCTAGGTTCGACTATACTACAGGATAAAGTCCAAACCCGAAGTGAAGTACTTACTCGAATCTGTCGCGGGAGCGTAAACTACATTCAACTATACACCTCCGCCCTTACTTCTCTGTTGTGTTCTCCTATGTGATGTCCTCGGGAAGTGGTAGTTGCGTTGGCTGCCCTCGAGGAGAGTAGAATGATATGAAGACGTGTTGTCTTCTGCAGGAGCTCTTCGCCTAGAGAAAAACAAAATATATTAATAATGTTTTAGGCAGTGGGCATGAGGAGAGCAGTATCAAACTGCCAGGAACAGAGGAGTAGACCGATGGAATGTTGGAGACTAGGTTCGGCTGTACTACAAGATAAAGTCCAAATCCGAAGTGAAGTACTTACTCGAGTCTGGTACAGATCAAACTATATTTATATACACCTTCGCTCTCACTTCTACGATATGTTTGTCTAGCTGATGTCTTCAGGACTTGGTAGTTGCGTTGGCTGCCCTGGAGGAGAGTAGAATTATATGAAGACGTGTTGTCTTCTGCGGGAACTCTTCGCCTAGGGCAAAACAAAATATATTAATAAAGTGTTAAGCAGCATAGGATTGAGGATAGCAGTATCGACCTGCCAGGAACAGAGGGAGTAGATAGATGTAAAGTTAAGATATTTGTATAGAATGGAAAGGGATCTTTGGAATCAAACGTCGAAAAAGCGCATGTGCATTTCCAACTAAGACCTCCCGACCCTCGCTTAAAGTTTACCAGAATGTCCACACACAACGCTGTACATACAGAGGGATTGTATATCCAATTTCAGATATACTCAATTAGCCAGTACGGAAAAAATAACTTTTTTCTTGAAAACTTTTTGAAAAACACACAGAAAATGCAGTATCTCCACTCTTGATGATTATTTAGAACTAAAACCTGGAATATAATTCCACAGCATGTACAACATAGTGTGTGTAAAGTTTAAGATATTAGTAGAGAATGGAAAGGGATCTTCGGAATGAAAAGTCGAAAAAGCGCATGTGCATTTCCAACTAAGTCCTCCTCACCCTCGCTTAAAGTTTACCAGAATTACATACACACTATGCAATACATGCTGAGGGATTGTATATCCAATATCAGATATACTCAATTAGCCAGTATGGAGAAAATAGCTTTTTTTCTTGAAAACTCCTTGAAAAACACACAAAAAATGCAGTATCTCCACTCTTGCTGATTATTTAGAACTAAAACCTGGTATATAATCCCTCAGTATGTACAACATAGTGTGTGTAAAGTTTAAGATATTTGTAGAGAATGGAAAGGGATCTTTGGAATGACAAGTCGAAAAAGCGCATGTGCATTTCCAACTAAGACCTCCTCCTATGAGTTTGAAGTTCTGAACGTTCACCGTGAACGAAATATCGAAAATTTCCAAATTCGGTTTTTTTGATATTATATCTTAAAGATATGCATAAAATATGCACAAATTACAAAATAAGTTATTTCCAAAGTGATTATCCCCCCCAAATCATACCTAAAACCACCGCGACTAGACAATAAATGATAAAAAAAAATTGGTACCATGAGAGTTTATTAATTTAAGACAAATTTTATGGCTGATATTTCCTCTAGATACTGCCCTAGCATTGAAAAAAAATTGTCGATATGAAATCCGAACAGGATCCTTTAGCTTGGGGGGTGCAAAGGGGCTAAAATATCGGAAAATACACGAAAAATACCGAGAAAAAATCATGTCTCGTGAGTTTATTAATTTAAGACAAATTTTATTGCTGGTATTTCTTCCAGATACTGCCCTAGCATTAAACAAAAATTGGCGATATGAAATTCGAACCGGATCCTTTCGCTTAGGGGATGGAAAGGGGCTAAAATAGCGGAAAATCTACGAAAAATAGCGAGAAAAAATCATGCCTCGTGAGTTTATTAATTTAAGACAAATTTTATAGCTGATATTTCTTCGAGATGCTGTCCTAGTATTGCAAAATAATTGGCGATATGAAATTCGAACCGGATCCTTTCACTTGGGGGGTGCAGAGGGGCTAAAATAGCGGAAAATACACGAAACGTACCGAGAAAAAATCATGTCTCGTGAGTTTATTAATTTAAGACAAATTTTATGACTGATATTTCTTTAAGATACTGCCCTAGCATTGTAGAAAAATTGGCGATATGAAATTCTAACCGGATCCTTTCGCTTAGGGGATGCAAATGGGCTAAAATAGCGTAAAATACACGAAAAATACCGAGAAAAAAATCATGTCCGTGAGTTTATTAATTATGACAAATTTTATAGCTGATATTTCTTCGAGATGCTGCCCTAGCATTGCAAAATAATTGGCGATATGAAATTCGAACCGGATCTTTTCACTTGGGGGGTGCAGAGGGGCTAAAATAGCGGAAAATACACGAAACGTACCGAGAAAAAATCATGTCTCGTGAGTTTATTAATTTAAGACAAATTTTATCGCTGATATTTCTTTAAGATACTACCCTAGCATAGTAGACAAATTGGCGATATGAAATTCTAACCGGATCCTTTCGCTTAGGGGGTGAAAATGGGCTAAAATAGCGTAAAATACACGAAAAATACCGAGAAAAAAATCATGTCCGTGAGTTTATTAATTATGACAAATTTTATAGCTGATATTTCTTCGAGATGCTGCCCTAGCATTGCAAAATAATTGGCGATATGAAATTCGAACCGGATCCTTTCACTTGGGGGGGTGCAGAGGGGCTAAAATAGCGGAAAATACACGAAACGTGCCGAGAAATAATCATGTCTCGTGAGTTTATTAATTATGACAAATTTTATAGCTGATATTTCTTTAAGATACTACCCTAGCATTGTAGAAAAATTGGCGATATGAAATTCTAACCGGATCCTTTCGCTTAGGGGATGCAAAGGAGCTAAAATATCGGAAAATACACGAAAAATACCGAGAAAAAATCATGTCTCGTGAGTTTATTAATTTAAGACAAATTTTATGGCTGATATTTCTTCGAGATGCTGTCCTAGTATTGCAAAGTCATTGGCGATATGAAATTCGAACCGGATCCTTTCACTTGGGGGGTGCAGAGGGGCTAAAATAGCGGAAAATACACGAAACGTACCGAGAAAAAATCATGTCTCGTGAGTTTATTAATTTAAGACAAATTTTATGACTGATATTTCTTTAAGATACTGCCCTAGCATTGTAGAAAAATTGGCGATATGAAATTCTAACCGGATCCTTTCGCTTAGGGGATGCAAATGGGCTAAAATAGCGTAAAATACACGAAAAATACCGAGAAAAAAATCATGTCCGTGAGTTTATTAATATGACAAATTTTATAGCTGATATTTCTTCGAGATACTGCTCTAGCATGGTAAAAAATTGGCGATATGAAATTGGATCCCGAACCTTTCGCTTGAGGGGTATAAATGGGCTAAAATAGAGAAAAATACACAAAAAATACCGAAAAAAATCAGTTCTAGAGGGTTTATTAACTCGACACAAATTTTGTGGATGAAAATAATTCATTATGTTGCTATAAAAATTGTACTATTATAAAGCTTGCTCTAGGAGGAAGCAATTGGTTGGTTAGAAATTTAACTGGAATCAGAACAGTATTCATAGTCCTTCATTGTTAACTACAGATAACTTTTAATATTTTTTTGTCATACAAAACCACATTTCAAATAATTAATACTATTTATACTTATATTTTTTATTTAAATATTTCATTATTCCAAACTTTGCATGTTTTATTCGGCCCAATCAGTCAAGACCGTAAGCGAAAAACTGAAGTTACCATCGACCAATCGGGCGCTCCTTTTAAACTGACTTGGCCAATCGGAATGGTTTTATTTCGGCTTCACATTTCCTCCATCATTCTTTTAAGAGAGGAATATATTCGTAATAATAGACTAATGTAAAATGTATGTGAGAAAAATGATTTTTTCTCTAGTATGCCAAAACTTATTCAATCGCCATAATACTTTATTTGTAAGAAATTAATTGAAAAACAAAAATTGTTTTGGTTTTTGTATTTTTTCATACCTCCATTACGTCCTCGAAAATGTTCTTCAGAAAACTCTAAGGAAAATTAGTTTTTGATATATGTGTCCATAATATACCTGATTTTGTACGTTTGGAAACGAGTCCATAAAATCGAATGACGGACAAGCACATCCAAATAGCATATTGTGCAACAAGGAGAGAAAATGAGTTGAAAACTTCTCACCTGAATCTGAAATAGCTCTACGTTCCGTGATGAGTACACCCCTTTTTTTTAACGAATCCATGAGAGGTCCTTTTTGTAGGCATAAAAGTTGTGTAGGCATAGGGGATCGCGCATTTCGAGTCATGTACTATACAGTTACAAATCATTGCATTTTCTGTTTTTGTTTGCATAGCTTATTACAAATATATGCGTCTTTCTTATATTATTTTAAATCGAAATGTAATTTTTTTCAATTGTTTGTATAAATGGTAAAACTCTTGTTATTTTACGATTGAAACTTTAAAAATTATCTTATATCATCTAAACAAGCCAAAAAAGTATATAATATATAAATTTGACACTAAGAGAACAATTTTACAAAATTACGTTGAAGTTAGCGGGGAAAGAATTTTTTTTCCCGCTAAACTTTGAAAAAACGCTCGGAATGCACTATTTCCTATGCGACTTTTAGTCGTGAAAAAATGCATGTTTCAAGCAACCGTCAAAAAAAAAACTATTTTGACGCGAACAAGTATAAGACCATGGTACCATGTAAAGTAACACCAATCCTTGTGTTAGGGGCGCCTAATGTAATTTTTTTTCTCATTTAATTAAAGTTTACAAAATATAGTTTCTTCTTATACTTAATAGTATATTTCGATACAAGTGGGAAAGTATTGATTCTAGCACACAAGTGTTGAACAATCCTTCGCACGTGTATCTAACGATATATCTATACAGGGGAAGTAAAAGCGATTTTAAAAGTTTATGTATATGTAAAATCGCATTTTAGGCATGCTGAATCGAAAAAATATGATTATGCATGTACTGATTACATCCATTAGATTTATGGCCTACGAGATGCATTTCGCATACGTTACGGAATTTAGCGTACGTTACTCAAGTAGAGAAAATCATTTACATCGGCGAAAAATTTTCCTGTTAGTTTTTCTAAAAAAGAAAAATGCTCGTGCATAAAGATCGGAATTTCGTGTCAGTGACTGGAGGTTTTTTGAAAAATACAATATTATAGAAACGAAAAATTACAATTGAAAATCAGATTTGACAATATAACGGTGTTATTCTTAATAATGTATGCAACAGCAGAAATAATAAGTTCTGTCTGATTTAAATTTCTTTGAAATCCTGAAATCTACTCATCACATACTAATGATTTTACAGTCGCTTTTATTTTAAATAATATGAAAACTCAATTGTTGCCGAATCTTAATGCGATTGTATACACGTATATCGTATAGATAATATCACCACGGAAAATTGTGATTTGAAAAAAAACAATGTAACAATTCACATCTGAAATATCTTTAGGATTTATGAACCAATCTTTGCAGCGAACAAACTATTGCGATAGATGTGTAAACTCTCCCACTTAACAAAATTGATATTACATTTGAATCTCATTTACTCCACCTATCCATACAAAAAGAAATTCGACTATTTTTACAAATGGATTTTCTCTCTGAGAAAAAATAAGATCACCAGTATTTAACAAATTATAAGTCTTTTCATAATATACATCAAAAATATTTCAATACCATATATCTCTTTCTATTTTCTAGATTAATCTATTACATAACTTCACGTTTTAGTCTATACTAGAATATAACTATTAACGCCGCTTTTCTCACACTATGAAGAATTTCACTTGGCTTTAAAGTACGTTAATTATTTAACGTATAACTAACATTAATTTTAATGTACAAAAAGATAAATAAACAAAATTTGAAAAATTACTTTTAAACGAAAAAACAAATTTTTACCATTAATTGTAATTTCTTTTATTGAAAAGTTGATTTTAGCGTTTTGTTTACTCATCTATTAAATGACGAGTTATAAGTGCGCCAAATTGGAGCGAAGTGGGAAAATCGGGAAGAGATGGCCTGTGCCCGGCTGGCGTTGGCTCGCGCGACTCCGCTACGCTCGAACACATAATATAGATATTCATTCATATACACACGATCAGTGCGACTTGAGTCAAGACGGAGTGGGGGAAGCGGTAGACGGTGATTCGGCTGACGCAGCTCACGAGAGTCGGCGGCGCTCGAACAAAACTAGGGTAGATGTCCGTATTAGTGTGGGTTTAAGAAACTCTTCAGTTTTGTCGCATAATAATAGACTATTTAAGCTGTATCAGAGATTCCGGGTGGTTTATATAGATAATAAAAGTAATAATCTACACGAAACAATTTTTTTTATAGAAAAATATTTATATTTACGAAAGTTACAAGCAATATAAAAAAAAAAATTTTGTACGCATTTGTGTGCCCTAGCAGACATCAAAGTACATTTTTGTGTGCCCCGTATTAATGTGTACATACACGTTTGTGTGCCCCACATTAGTGTGTCTTGATAATATTATCATTGCCAACAAAATTATTTTGTTAACTGTAGTGCATTTATAATCAATTTCTAACCCTTGTTTACATTGAATGTTAATTAATTCCAATACGGAAAAACTGCTGAAGGTCGTCAATGCGATATGAAACAACGTTTGTGCGCAGACAACCTAACCTAACTTTTCTGTTCAAGCGCCGATACGAGCATGCTCGTATTGTATTTGTGCACACACAAATCTGGACAAGTCGTTTTTCACTGGCCCTATTAGTAGACACCATTAATTAAATATTAAAATCAATTGAAAACCTTTATATTAAGGTTTATTATATAACCTAATATTATTTTATGATATAATCAATTGTATCCCACATTAAAATCCTTCCGAAACATTATTTAATGTTACTTTTAAAAATGTCATTTCTTAGCAGGTTTGGACAAGGAAACACCGTGACACACCGCAAACCGTGAAACATATTTTTGAAATTTCTTTTTTAATGTTATAGTAAATGAAAACAAATTAAGTAATTAATTCTATTTAAACTTAATTAACTATACTTTATGAAAAAAAATATTTTAGTGTTACGTTTTTACTCGTTCACTTCTAGGATATGTTTTAATAATAGGGCACACAAATATGGACAGGCACACTATACGGACCACTACTCTATGTATACAGCGCGCGATCAGTTCCTGGAATCGCTCCGGAGCGGGGGAAATCGGAGAGAGTCGATACGGCCGTACGGCCGCCGCTGGCTCGCGTGAGTCCGCTACGCTCGAACCTCGAACATGTGAGAACGTCCGTCGTAGAAGCGGGCCAGCAGGCGCACGCGGCGCACTTTTGGGCGTAAAATACGCTCTGTTGAACTCGCTTATAATCGCATGCGGAGTCTCTAAAAGAAAAAAAAAAGACATATATCAATAGACTTTTTCCTGCTCTTTCCAATGGTACTATGTTTGTTACTCCGAAACGCTTTCTTCTGGTCGGAAATTCAAGTTGAAAGTTCAAAGTCATTTTTCTCACAGTAAAATATGTTCTTTTTTCAAAATGCATTTTACCATTGGAAAGTACAACTTTTAACGGAGTTCTATGGTAACTACACTAGTCAAAACAAGTACACATTTTATCTCTTTTGTTATTAATAAACTTACACTAAATACCAATAATATTTTCATTTTAGATAATTATATCTATTTTAATAGTCTTAAATATCGATATAAAGTTCCATTGAGAAGTTGATTTGACTCATATTTTGAGGTTAAATGTATGTTTTTCGCTTTTAAACTTTTTTTTCCGTAAATTAGAGGCATCCAATGATACTTTTGCAAGAAAATAAATCTTCATAAGATATTTGTCTTTCTATTACATAAATTTTCAAAAATATCTTAGCGTTAGTTTCTTTCTTATACGCAAATGAACACAACGAAATCGTGATTTCCCATAAGAGCCCATGTTAAAAAGTGAAAAATTAAAACATTTATTTCTTGACTTCTAGGTAGCCTAGCCTTCTAAAAATTTATATGAGAGCTTTTCATGTAAAAGTTAACCAATGTGCGAAATTTCAGAATGGTCTTAGCGTTATTTCTGTTTACCATAGAACTCCCTTAAGCTTCAAGACCCTAATTTTTCGAGTTGAAGAAATGAAGGATTCAAAAGTAATAAGATTAAAAAAGAGGCGAGCGGCCGCGGGTGCTCTTCGCGCTGCGCCCCAGCGGGCTCTCAAACATCATTTTTTTAATATAGGTTATATATTTCACTTTTTTAGAATTTTTAATTTCTCTAGGTTTTTCAGAAAACTATGCTTTCATTGGATAATATGTGGCGCAATAAATTTACTATAATAATAATAATCAGTATAGTTTGACGACAATAGTCATTTACCATCAAAGATCGGATTCTAAAATTGAACACAAAAGAATGATAATTTTTTCAGACAATTTAATTCATGATGCCGTAGCACTTTACCTAATCCAAGAAATAATAATTAATTACATTAAAAAATCTTTTGATTTCGTTAAAGAAGTAAATGTTTAAAAAATATACACAACTTCTAGAATCTTCTTCATCACTATGAAGATTTTTCTGTTAAAGTGGTATTGTCATCGGACTGCTCACGGAGAAAATGAATGTGATAGAATTGGTGCTTTCGTAAAAAGTAATGCTAGGCGAGCAAGTTTGCGGGAAGTATCCGATAATTATATACCAACGCCACAAGATCTTTACGAGAGGGTAACAATATTTTGTAAATATTGTTTGCTTCTTTTCATCAAAAGATGAATATTTAAAAACTATACATGAACTAAAACAACGGTTAGATTCAGCAAAAACAGTGTCTGAAACTCCATCGTTTCACTATGTCAAATTATTAGCAGATACTGGAAAGTTAGATCTAAAACGATTTTTAGTATCGGGAACTTCCCAATTGTATCATACCTATTCGAATAAAAATAAAAAAAAATTAGAAATTAACAGGATTGAAAGTTAAATTTGTGACCTACTAATAAGAATGATGTTTGAGGCTTTATTGTTTAATGATATTTTTCAGTATGAAAAACCGAAATGGTTCACTACATTTATTATTATAGAGCTCGCTCGGGCGCAGCGTGAAGAGCGCGTGCGGCCGCTCGTCGCTGTCTTTGTTACTATTGAACCCTTCATTTCTCGAACTCAAAAAATGAGGCTTTGTAGCTTAAGAATTGTACTTTCGAATGGTAAAATGCATTTTCAAACAAAAACATGATATACTTTAAGAAAAATGACTCTGAACTGACAATTTACTTTGGAGTAAAAGCAATAGGAATATTGGAAAGAGCAGGAAAAAATCTATCGATAAATGTCTTTCGTTTTTTTTCTTAGAGACTTAGCATACGATTATATGCGAATTGAACAAAGTGTATTTTACGCTAAATATGCGCCTCCCATTATAGGTACTATATGATCGCGATCAGTATGACGTGTAACACTGCCTCTGGCTGGTGAAGGCTGGGGGAAACGTCACACAGTGGTGCTGATCGATGCAAAAGTGATGAAAATTCGTGCTTTAGCACAATAAGGCTCAAAAAATTTTTATAAAATACGTTTTGGATTCGTGAAGTAATTTCCTACGATAAATCGTTTCCCTCATGGCTGTAGCATTGCTCTTTTTTTTAGTAAGGAATACGTTAAATGCCGTTTTTTTGGAGTATATTTATTTATTTTTTTTTGTTTTTAAGTAGGATTAATTAATTTTTTTTGTTTTATAATAAGCGCCTATTTTTTATAAATATAATTTTTTTCAAACAACTGCATAAGTCCTAGAATTTTGAAAAAAATTATATTTATAAAAAATGGGCGCTTATTATAAAACAAAAAAAAAATTAATCCTACTTAAAAACAAAAAGAAAAAAAATTAACTCCAAAAAACGGTATTTAACGTATTCATTACTAAAAAAATGAGCAATGCTACAGCCATGAGGGAAACGATGTATCGTAGGAAATTACTTCAGGAGTCCGAAACGTAGTTTATAAAAATTTTTTGAGCCTTATTGTGCTAAAACACGAATTTTCATCACTTTCGAGTACATAGGCATCACTGTACGTCAGCTCGGCAAGTGTTCTGTTTGCATAGCATTTATATAGTTTCTATTTGCCGAGCGTCGCTAAGTACATGACGCGCGTGATTCCTATTTATTCATTTTCTTTAACAGACTGATTACATTATCGATATTTACGGATTTATTTACCTATTCCTTGATGTGAGAGTTTAATTTTCAAACAAGTTATTTACGTTTTGTCATTTTTTTTCATTTACGTAAACAATGAACATTCGTTGTACAATATTATAGTCAAATTATAAATTTGTATACCCTGTAACAGACCAAATTTTAAATTGAAAACATGTGTTGCTACTGCCAACAAAGAAAATATGGAAATATTATATTATAGACGCTTTAAAATATAATCATAATTTTAAATAGTTTTATTTAAACATCAATTTAAATCTTAAGGTAGTTCTGTAATGTATCAAAAAGTGGGTTTCGAAAGTAACAAAATTCTAGGGAGTTTTTTTTAAATTTTTTAAAATAGGGTGACTTGCCCAGTAGATGGACATTCAGGCATAACTGTGTATTTAATCACAAATTATTAAAATTATTATTTCTTAAATCTAATATCAAAAGCGATTTTGATAATTCCAAGCATGTGAAATACTTATAAATGTACGAAAAAGTTTAAAAATAATTTGATTTTATTAATAAAATACTAAATTATAGAATATCTCAAAATACCAGTAGATAAACAGTTCTTCTAATAGATGTACGACCCTCTGCCAGTAGATGAACGATTAAATTACAACAATTTCAATTGTAAATCAAATAAATATGAAAACTGGATAATATAATAGCAAACAAATTCATACAACAATCATCGTTACGAAGTTTTTTCTAGAAAAAAAAAACAAAAATATTGATGCATCAAGTTTACCGTGTAACATAACCAAAAATAGGGGTTATGAATGAAATGACTAAACTGTTTGTTTACACTTCAAAACATAAAGTTACTTATATAAAAGTGTTGCTATTTAATATGTTTCATGTAATTATGTTAATAATTCTTATATTTTACTTAAAAATAGCGATTCCAATGTACCTGTAATGTGTTCATCTATTGGCAAGACACTAAAATTTCTTCCAGTAGATGGACCTCAATTCTTCTTATTTTCCTTTAAAATATTTTAATTTTGGACACATTTACTTAAAATTAAATATCTTTTATATATGTATATGCATTAAATATCTGAAGAATGTATTTAGAAGTCTTTATTTCTGTACTTTTTGAGACCCATGTGCTTCGCTTTGATACAAGAACGCGCCTGAATCTCGAGCGTCGACACGCGGCGCAGTGAGACTGTCATTCAATAATTTTTTCAAAATAAATAACCTTTTCCTAAAGATTTTACAACGTGCAATATTGTATAAAGAACCGCTCTTCCCAATACAAAAACAAATTTTTGTTTTTACTGCTATAATAAATAATGACGACTAATTTTAGTTAACATCGTCCATCTACTGGTAGGTGTCCATCTACTTGGCGAGTCACCCTATATGTAGCCAACCAAGTATAAAAAGTAATAAATAACCTTTTCCTAAAGATTTTACAACGTGCAATATTGTATAAAGAACCGCTCTTCCCAATACAAAAACAAATTTTTGTTTTTACTGCTATAATAAATAATGACGACTAATTTTAGTTAACATCGTCCATCTACTGGTAGGTGTCCATCTACTTGGCGAGTCACCCTATATGTAGCCAACCTATTTTTTGAGATAAAAATTATTGAAATTATTCATTTTTATACTACAGTTAATATGAATCATATCAATTGTGATGAAAAGTAATAAAGTTTGTTACTTTAAAAGTTGGTTTTAAAAAATAAAAAAGTATGTTATTAAACAAGAAATTCTGCACTTTCTTATAAGTACAATAAAATGTATTACGACGACCTTTTTAAAACGGTATTTATTGTTGAGAATAAAAAATCGATGTTTTCCTAACCTATTTTGCATTAGTACGGGAATCACGTGTTTGTGCAATTAGAAATTATTTATTTTCTACTCTATGCTTAAATTATCCCTTAACTTAAAAAATCATATAAGTTCATAAATAATTTTTTCACACATGATTTAACTAATTAAAATGTTAAATAATACTCATTTTTTCATGATCGCTGCATTGACTCACGAGTCCTTACAGTACTACCTTACCTGTAAACTAGAAATGCCTCCATTTGATTAACATGCTAACCATGAGAGTTGTTCTATTCAAAATAGTTTAATTTTATTAAGATATCTCTTTATGTTTTTCAAACATGAACTATGGACAACAAATCACTTATTAATCAATAATCGCTATGGACAAATTATAGCTATCAAAATTGTTTTGTTTTTTTATTAAATAGTGAAAAACATAATACTACTAGCAAGTTCATTAATAATACATAAATAATATGAGCTTTAATAGTATATAAAATGGAAAAATAATGTATTAAAAATGGAAAAGTCGATGTTTGTGATACAAACTGTTTACGGAAAAAACGATTTCAGTAATAACTGAAAATTAACTAGGAAAGGAAGCAGTACTGGGACAAAGACAATTTTCGGACAGTAGTAGGACAGCAATAAAAAATCTACAATAAACACTTAAGACGATAATGTCATTAATTTATTAGCATTATTTATGGTGTTTACTATGTAATCACTTCGTTATTTTGTTGGTTTCGCAGATAAAAATAGTGCATAACATGGTACCAACTTTTCGAGGCTAATTTTCCGAATACATATAGCAAAATCCTTGTCCTACATAAGGTACCTCTTGATTTCCATGTCACAGCAGTGGGACAGTCCGAAACACGTTAAAAAGTATAGTCCCATTATTGCATCCGGACGGACGTCCTACTACAGCTCCCAAGTAAATTAGTGTGATCCACTCATTAGACAATAGTTAATTTCTTTGAATGGGATTATTTCAAAACACCAGCAACGAAAAAAACTTGTTTTTTTTAAATAAATCTCCAAACACGAGCTATCTACTGAGGTGATGACTTTTCATGTATTATGCTTCGATATGGTACTACAAAAGATTACAAAAAAATATGCTCGAAACTGTCCCACATCTGCATACTTTACCTTATATCAATAAGCCACATTTTCAAAATCTTATTTGGCTAATATAACATTAATAAAACCGAAGCAATATTGCCATTAAAAAAAAAAGATAAAAATATAATAACAAAAATCGAAAAATTAATGAGGTGCAATATACAATATCTCCTATGAATTATAAAGTTTCACATGAAACCGTTCTTGAGTAACTGCAGATTGAAAAAACTATGAAAAAATGTACATTTCAAATATCTTTGCACTCGTCTCCCCTCCAGAAAATATAATGAAAAAAAAAACAAAAATTTTCGAATTAATAAAGTCCCGAGAGCTGATTTTTTTTCAGTCGTAATGGATTATCCCCCCCCCCCCCAGCCACAAAGCGAAATGTTCCGGATCAATTATCGTAAAGGCAATTTTTTCAAAAAGCTATCGCAATATCTTGAAGTAATTTCAGCCATAAAATTTTTCTTAAATTAATAAACTAACGAGACATGATTTTTTCGACGTATTTCTCGTGTATTTTCCGCTATTTTAGCTCGTTTGTACCCCCCAAGCGAAAGGATCCGGTTCGAATTTCATATCGCCAATTTTTTTTCAATACGAGGGCAGTATCTACAAGAAATATCAGCCATAAAATTTGTCTTAAATGAATAAACTCACGAGACATGATTTTTTCTCCGTATTTTTCGTGTATTTTCTGATATTTTAGCCCCATTGCACCCCCCCCAAGCAAAAGGATCCAGTTCGAATTTCATATCGCCAATTTTTTTTCAATACGACGGCAGTATCTACAAGAAATATCAGCCATAAAATTTGACTTATATTCATAAACTCACGAGACATGATTATTTCTCGGTATTTTTCGTGTATTTTACGCTGTTTTAGCCCCTTTGCACCCCCCAAGCGAAAGGATCCGGTTCGAATTTAATATCGCCAATTTTTTTACAAAGCTCGGGCAGCATCTCGAAAAAATATCAGCAATAAAATTTGTCTTAAATTCATAAACTCACGAGACATGATTTTTTCTCTGTATTTTTCGTTTATTTTACGCTATTTTAGCCCCTTTGCACCACCAAGCAAAAGGATCCGGTTCGAATTTCATATCGCCAAATTTTTTTCAATGCTAGGGCAGTATCTGGAAGGAATATCAGCCATAATATTTGTCTTAAATTAATAAACTAACGAGACATGATTTTTTCGATCTATTTTTCGTATTTTTTCCGCTATTTTAGCCCCTTTACACTCCCTAAGCGAAAGGATCCGGTTCCAATTTCATATCGCCAATTTTTTTACAATGCTAGAGCAGCATCTCGAAGAAATATCAGCCATAAAATTTGTCTTAAATTAATAAACTCTCATGGTACCATTAGCTGAGATCAACAACTTAAAAAATTATTTTAATAAATTTTTTTCTTGAAAATTTCTTGACGAGAGCACAAAAATTGCTATATCTCCACACTTGCTGATTATATAGATCTAAAACTTGATAAACAGTCCCTCAGCATGTATTGCATGGTGTGTGTAAAGTTTGAAATATGTTTAGAGAATGGAAACGCATCTTTTGGACACAAAAATCGAAAAGGCGCATGGGCATTTCCAAGTAAAACCACCAGACCTTTGCTCAAAGTTTACCAAAATGTCCTCACACAATGCAGTACATGCTGAGGGATTCTATATCCATTTTCAGAGCTTTTCGATCAGCCAGTTTTGGGAAATAAGTTTTTCTTGAAAAATTCCTAAAAAACACACAAAAAAGGCATTAACTCAACACTTGCTGAATATTTAGATCTCAAATTCGATATACAATCCCTCAGCATGTATTGCATGGTGTGTTTAAAGTTAGAAATATGTTTAGAGAATGGCAATGTATCTTTTGGACTCAAAAGTTGAAAAGGCGCATGTGCATTTCCAACTAAAACCACCAGACCCTTGCTCAAAGTTTACCAAAATGTCCTCACACAATGCAGTACATGCTGAGGGATTGATATATTTAATTTCAGACCTTTTCGATCAGCCAGTTTTGGGAAATAATTTTTTTTCTTGAGAATTTCCTAAAAAACACACAAAAAAGGCAATAACTCAACACTTGATGATTATTTAGATCTCAAATTCGATATACAATCCCTGAGCTTGTATTCCATGGTGTGTGTAAAGTTAGAAATATGTTTAGAGAATGGCAATGTATCTTTTGGACTCAAAAGTCGAAAAGGCGCATGTGCATTTCCAACTAAAACCACCAGACCCTTACTTAAAGTTTACCAAAATGTCCTCACACAATGCAATACATGCTGAGGGATTCTATATCCATTTTCAGAGCTTTTCGATCAGCCAGTTTTGAGAAATAAGTTTTTTTCTTGAAAATTTCCTAAAAAACCCACAAAAAAGGCAATAACTCAACACTTGCTGAATATTTAGATCTCAAATTCGATATATAATCCCTCAGCATGTATTGCATGGTGTGTGTAAAGTTAGAAATATGTTGAGAGAATGGCAATGTATCTTTTGGACTCAAAAGTCGAAAAGGCGCATGTGCATTTCCAACTAAAACCACCAGACCCTTGCTCAAAGTTTACCAAAATGTACTCATACAATGCAGTACATGCTGAGGAATTGTATATCCATTTTCAGAGCTTTTCGATCAGCCAGTTTTGGGAAATAACTTTTTTTCTTGTAAATTTCCTAAAAAAACACACAAAAAAGGCATTAATTCAACATTTGCTGAATATTTAGATCTCAAATTCGATATATAATCCCTCAGCATGTATTGCATGGTGTGTGTAAAGTTAGAAATATGGTTAGAGAATGGCAATGTATCTTTTGGACTCAAAAGTCGAAAAGGCGCATGTGCATTTCGAACTAAAACCACCAGACCCTTACTAAAGTTTACCAAAACGTCCTCACACAATGCAATACATGCTGACGGATTGTATATCTATTTTCAAAGCTTTTCGAGTAGCCAGTTTTGGGAAATAACTTTTTTTCTTGAAAATTTCCTAAAAAACACACAAAAAAGGCATTAACTCAACACTTGCTGAATATTTAGATCTCAAATTCGATTTACAATTCCTCAGCATATATTGCATGGTGTGTGTAAAGTTAGTAATATGTTGAGAGAATGGTAATGTATTTTTTGGACTCAAAAGTCGAAAAGGCGCATGTGCATTTCCAACTGAAACCACCAGACCCTTGCTCAAAGTTTACCAAAATGTCCTCACACAATGCAATACTTGCTGAGGGATTGTATATCCATTTTCAGAGCTTTTCGATCAGCCAGTTTTGGGAAATAACTTTTTTTCTTGAAAATTTCCTAAAAAACACACAAAAAAGGCATTAACTGAACACAAGAAATAACTTTTTTTCTTGAAAATTTCCTAAAAAACACACAAAAAAGGCATTAACTCAACACTTGCTGAATATTTAGATCTCAAATTCGATTTACAATCCCTCAGCATATATTGCATGGTGTGTGTAAAGTTAGTAATATGTTGAGAGAATGGTAATGTATTTTTTGGACTCAAAAGTCGAAAAGGCGCATGTGCATTTCCAACTAAAACCACCAGACCCTTGCTCAAAGTTTACCAAAATGTCCTCACACAATGCAATACATGCTGAGGGATTGTATATCCATTTTCAGAGCTTTTCGATCAGCCAGTTTTGGGAAATAACTTTTTTTCTTGAAAATTTCCTAAAAAACACACAAAAAAGGCATTAACTGAACACTTGCTGAATATTTAGATCTCAAATTCGATATATAATCCCTCAGCATGTATTGCATGGTGTGTGTAAAGTTAGAAATATGGTTAGAGAATGGCAATGTATCTTTTGGACTCAAAAGTCGAAAAGGCGCATGTGCATTTCCAACTAAAACCACCAGACCCTTACTCAAAGTTTACCAAAACGTCCTCACACAATGCAATACATGCTGAGGGATTGTATATCTATTTTCAAAGCTTTTCGAGTAGCCAGTTTTGGGAAATAACTTTTTTTCTTGAAAATTTCCTAAAAAACACACAAAAAAGGCATTAACTCAACACTTGCTGAATATTTAGATCTCAAATTCGATTTACAATCCCTCAGCATATATTGCATGGTGTGTGTAAAGTTAGTAATATGTTGAGAGAATGGTAATGTATCTTTTGGACTCAAAAGTCGAAAAGGCGCATGTGCATTTCCAACTAAAACCACCAGACCCTTGCTCAAAGTTTACCAAAATGTTCTCATACAATGCAATACATGCTGAGGAATTGTATATCCAATTTCATACCTTTTATATCAGCCAGTTTTGGGAAATAACTTTTATTCTTGAAAATTTCCTAAAAAAACACACAAAAAAGGCAAAAGTCAACACTTGCTGATCGATATTGACTTTGAGGTCATGTTACCGTACTTAATTCATATGAGTATAAGAATGATAGAAATCCGCTCCAGTAATGCATCTCAGACATCTCATGTATGTCTGAGTTGACTTTATCTTTCTGTGATTACTAGTCTATGTTTTTATTAAACATAATTAAATAAAAAAATGAAAATATGTAACTTTTCAGTTTGACAGTTCTAAAAAATAAACAAGCAGTGCCTTATTACTAAATCTGAAAAATTGCTTAACTTCATTCTTTTTTTTATTAAATTATACCTACTTACAAAAAGATAAAATCAGCTTAAAAATGATGCCATTCAATGCATTAAGAATCAGATTCAAATTAGCTTGACAACGAGACAGTATTGTCAAGCACACTCTATGAATAGAAATATATTTATTTCAAGATTCAGTTTAATTTATAATCTTCAAATCTACAGTTACATCTACCTTTATAGGGTATAAGTTGGTTCAGACATATGAGGTATGTCTTGAACTTAACTATGTGCTCTGGTTTTAATAAATAAATAAATTAATTTTTGAATGACTTACTTTTCTGTCATCTCCTCAAAGGTCTTCTTTATACTAATATAATCCATCATCAAGATCCTGTGTCATTTTTACTTCTGAAGTCCAATCACCAATGTCGTTTAAACTTTTTCGTTCCTAGACTGTGCAGAGTCGGGACAGTCAAACTTTTTTTTTCTTCCACTATGAGGTATTCAGGCTCCAGGCCAGGTCCTCCAATGCGGCCAAGCTGTCCAAGCTGCACGGTATGGGGTTAGGATATACAGCGCAGTCCGCGACGCGGTGTAACTCGACGACACGTTGACGCAGCTGTGCCGCAGCCTACAGCGCATGCGCCCAAGGGCGTATACACGCACACGCGCAAGCAAGACTAGCCCGATCGGCAGGCACCCGGGGCGGCGGCGCCGCGGGCCACGGAGGAGTGCGGACTTACGACCGCCGATGGTACGCTTGTGGCGCCATCTTCCTATAAATACACAAAACATGCGCGATGCGCTTGGGCGTACATTCAAGTGTACACACACACGCACGACACATCTATTTTATTTTTAATGTTTACGACTCTGTAGCAATGCTGCACATTACCCGTATGGTACAATAATCTATTTTTTTTTGTTGCGAATTATGTAAAATGATGAGAACTCTCTTCTAAGTTTCAGCATATTATACATTTGTGCAAAATTTCGAATCAAAATATTCATTAGTTTTTGTGCAAACTTTGAACAAAATTCCGAGATGATGCCGAGCTCAAATCTCATATTTCGTTCAAAGTTTTTGCAAAAACTAAAGCATATTTTCACTTGAAACTTTGCCAGAATGAAAGAGAATAAAAAAATACGGAGAGTTCTCATTATTTTGCATAATTCGGACTATTTTTATTGTTCTTAAGTAAAAACCAACCATATTGTCTCGGTCGGTAACAATCGAGTAAGGCATCCCCTTAAGCCAGTTTATTTTTATTTATTTAAATAAGACAAAATTACTTCAACATAGTTTATTGTACTATATGATTTATTTTAATTTTGCGATGTTTTTCATGTATTGTAAAAAAATTGACGGGTTTAAAGGAAATGACTTATTCATGAACTCTAAAATTTTTGTAAATTAGTAATATTAGAAATATTTTTTCTTCTTGCATTTATGTTTTGAAACGTGCTTTGAATTACTTTTAACATATTGCTATAAATATTCATATGTATTTTTCGCCTTTAAGGGGGTTATCGTGATTTTAAAATGGGTTCACTATTTAATTGTAATGTCATAAGTTATTAAAATATAATAATGTAAGTACACGCGGATATGTAAGGCAAATACACACATTTCTGAACATACATTTCTGAAACATACATTTTTGGAACGAAAAAAAATATTTTCATAAAAAATTGTTAATTGAAGACGTAGGTATTGTCCAATAAATATAATACATTACGATACAAGTTGCGGGAAAGTAGATTTTCGTCTCGTGTAACGTTTATACCCGAGCGAAGCGAGGGTGGAAAGGCACACGAGATGAGAATCTCTTTCCCTAAAGTGTATTGTACAGAACTTTTTGATACGACGTGTGGAAAGTTAGATTTTGAGCACACGTTTTTTGTCGAGCATGTGGAAAAACGAACTTTCCGCACGGAGTGTTGAAAAAAAAGTTACTTTCGCAATTTGCCAACTTTTTATTTTTCATTCGATTTTAATGTTTATAATATGAAATAATTAATATATACGAAGGATCATGAAATTGTTTACAGTTCAATACAGTATAAACTTGAATTTATTGTGGTCAAACTGTAAACAATTAGATGTTACTTTGTATATATTAATTATTTCATAATATAAGCCTGGATGGGTCGTAGACGAATATTTAAGGAGTAAAATAAGACGTTAAACATTAAAATCGAATGAAAAATGAAAAGTTGGTAAATTGTGAAAGTAATTTTTTTACTTATTGAACAATATCTACGTTTTCGATTAACAATTTTTTATGACAATAGTTTTTTTCGGTTCAGAAAGTATTTGCCTTTCATATCAGTGTGTACTTACATTATTATATTTTAATAATTTATGATATTACAATTAAATAGTGGACTCATTTTAAAATCACGATAACCCCCTTAAGACATTTCTTTATAAATTACTAAAAAATATTCTGCTTCATATAACAAGTAAACTTTAGTAAAAAAAAAATTATATTTGTCTTATTCTTATTGAAATTATAAATCGAGCAAAATTGTTGAAAATACTTTTAGTTATCGTTTTATTTCCTAGATTATATGACGTGTTCTTGTTTATGCACATACTGATTGTGCACACTTTAACATTGGTATATATCTATATATATAGATCTGTACCAATGCTATCTGTGCACAATAAATATGTGCACAATCCTTATGTGCACAAACAAGAACATGCCGATTATATAATATTTTGTTAAACGTTTAATTAGTAGTATTAACGTTCTGGAAAGTTAATTTAATATTAAATTTAATTAATTACATCGCTCAAAGACATAAAATGTTAATCCAAAAACAAACTGAAAACCTTTAACTAAAACTTTTATAGTAACAGAATTGTATTAAATTTATGGGTTTTTGCTTTTTTATGATCTAAGTATTTTCTTTTTAAAGTAATAATTAAATATAAAAAATAACTTTTTGCTGTTGTCTATTTGTATCCGTATGTGGAGATACAACGTAAAGTTTCATTAATTTTTATAAAATTTTATATAAAGAATACGCTTTTGAGAAAATAAGGGGGTAAGTAAAAAAACAATTTGAGATAAAACAAAAATAATAACTTTTTACTGGCTTGACTAAACTTTATGAGACTCAAAATAATATTAAATTAATCGTAAGTTAAATAAGATTCATAAAAATGTTTTTGGTCTAACACATAAAAACTAATGAAGGTTTTAAATAATGAAGGTACCTCTTTTTTCCGAAAATCAATCAATTTAAATAAAATCACGTAAGAATGAACTGTCCAAAAATATAAATATAAATTTATTATACTCATATATTTTGAAGATATAAGAGAAAAAACTGCCCAAAAATATTAATATAACTTTATTAAACTCATATTTTTATGAAAAGAAACTATTAACAAAAGAATATATTTTTTTGTTATTTTTTTAATACCAGACCGGCTCATCAAGTTTTCCTCTCTTTTTTAGGAACATAATATATAATTACTATATGTATAACATTAAAAAATAATAATAGTAATCCTTATTATTCCAAACCTTTATAAACACCTTCGTAAAAAAATATTTAAAGATTTAACCTCAATAATCTCGCAATTTATGTTCAAATATGTGTAATTTACAAGATCATTGTGCATATAACGATATAAAAAATCGATATAAAACAATTTCGAAGTAAATAAATTCATTATTCTCGTTACTGGTGAGCACGGATAATAAATTTCCATAAAATATAGTTTTATCCGAAGGTAACCAACCTAAAAATAATAATTTGGAAAAATTACAAATTAATATATTATGCATGAACGTAATTTTTTTTTATCGCTATTATTTGTTGTTTTTGATTTTATTATTGAAAAAGTAATATTTTTCTTAAGAACTAAAGGGCATAGCTAACAAAAATTTTTGTTTTTCAATTGTCGAGAATTTAATTCGCCATCTCGTACATAATTAATATAAGCTCGACGTTAAATGTAAAGTCTGTAAAAAGTGAAAAATGGATTTATAATAAGATTATTTTCCGGATATCTTAAATGAAATTACATGCACGAGGCCGTGTGGACATTATTCAAATATAGCAAATTTCGATTCTAAATGAACCTTTTAAACATGTTTTGTAGGAAACTTTCCTTTTTAGCACAAAGTTCCCTTAAAATAACCAGAAATGCTTCTGATAGGAGAAAAAATAATTTACTTTAAGATAAATAATAGATCACTAATAATTTTAGTATAATTACTAAAAAAAATAATATGAAATCCTAAATCACTTTTAAATTTTCACAGGAAACGTTTTACTTTCCAATTGGTCCACAACTTCAATTAGATCTGCAGGACTCTGTCAACTACATTTCAGGGAAAATGACTTCAGATTCGACAAAGAAGGGAAGAGACTTTGAAGCCGAATAGTGTTCCTCTTCATTGCCAAAGAGCTGAAAATGGCGATGAAGAACTGCCTGCACAAGCGCAAGCTCAGCTTGAGGTGCATGCCCAAGAAGCCGAACAACGACAACCGGAACAAGAAAGACAACGAGAACAACATCAAAGACAACAACAAGGACAACAACAAGATCAACAACATCAAGGACAACAACAAGGACAACAAGAACAAGATCCTGAAGAATATGAACAGCAGCAGCAACAGGTAGCACAAGACGTTTGTGTAAATGAAACGGAAAAAGACAATGATTTTATAGGTATGATGAAAAGGACATTGCCATCTGTAACTTACCCCTCTGGTAAGGAAATTTTTCTTTTTCTGAAAAGGATGGTGACCTGTCATTTCTTCATTATGAGCCTCCTGTTAAAATTGTCAAAGTAAACGTTAGCTCAACAACTGAAGACTCTACTCCAATTGCTTCACCTTTGAGAAAACGCGTTGTTGATACAAGAGTTCGTAGTAAAGTTTATATTTGTAAATTAAAAAGTAAATTATTAGCTGCAGAAACAAAGGTTAAACAATTGCAGAGAGCCCTTAAGACTGAGAAGGCTAAGAACAGTCGTTTAACTAAACGTTTACAAAAAAAGTGAACAAAAAATTTTCCGATATCGACGATCTTTTGAAACAAAAAGATATCCCTGATATGGCTAAGACAATGTTAGAATTGCAATTGCACAAGCCCAACATGCTATATACAACCGATGAGAAAGACTCGGCAAAACAAATTTATTTTCATTCAGCAGCTTGCTATTCTCGATTAAGGGCTGGGAGGATTAGTTTTGCCAACTGAATCAACGGTTAGATCCTGGGTGGCAGAATGTGAAATTGTCCCAGGCATCAATGACGCAATTTTGAAGAAGTTAGGAGAATATTTGATGCTCCTTCCGCCACAAGAGCGATTGTCTGCGTTGAAATTTGATGAAATGTCCATCAGAGTGGCCGAAGAATATTCTAAAAAATACGATGTAATCGAAGGTCTTGTCGATATGGGAAAAGATCGCAGAGATTCTAAAGTCGCGAAACACGCGTTGCTATTTTGCATTAATAGTATTAAAGTCAACAATTCATGGTGTCAAATAGTAGTTTTCGGATTTAACGAAAATGGCGCTAGTGCAGAAGAGCTCTTTGAGATCGTTCCCCAAATTGTAACAGAACTTCGAAAAGTAGGAGCAGATATTCGTGCGATTGTTTGTGATCAAGGTAGCAACAATAAAAAATTATTTAAATTATTGGAAGTATGTCCAGATAATCCTTATTTTATTGTAGATTCTATAAAGATTTTTGCAATTTTTGATTGGCCATACCTTTTCAAAAGATTGATAGCACAGCTAAGAGCCTACGATTGCATTTATGTCGATGACGAAAAAATTATTTCTTTCACCGATTTAAAGCAAACCTGGAGTCTTGACAAATCTCATGGTACATCAAATTTATTAGGCTTTTTATTAGAAAATCACTTTAACACTAATAGTTTTGATACTATGAAAGTAAAGCTTGCTTTTCAACTGTTAAGTCGTCGAATGGCATGTGCAATTAAATTAGCCGGCGAAGACGCTTTATCAGGGTTAACTTCGGATACATGGAAAAAGTCAGCCGATTTTGTTGAGAGAATGGATGCTGTTATCAATGCATGTAATGTATATAGTTTGAAAAATCGACATGCACTGAAGCGACCATTGCCTGACAGAAATCCAGCAGCGACTTGAAAGTTTTATCGAGTGATCAGAGAAATGGTATGTAAAGAAAAAAGACTACAAGCCACCTTGTTTTTTGGGGTTACCTCTGACTGCTCGTGCTTTAGTTAGTTTTTGTTTGGAAATAAAATCTTCATTCCCCGACTTTGAATTAGCAACACGTCTGTGCAACCAAGATTCCGTGGAGCATGCTCATTCTAAGTTGCGCGGCAGAGGTGGATTTAATCCGAATCCTACCTGTAGAATGTATCGTTTGACTCTTAGACACATTATGCCAACCGATTTTATTTATACGAGCAAAAAAGGTAACACACATAGCGAAGAGAGTCATTCGTTACTTCCTCAAAATGACGTTGTTGAAAAGGAGACCACAGGGCTGGTTACATTACCTGAATATAATTCAAAGGAAATGCAAGAGCTCCAAGAAATTACAGATGCTGCAGATGATTTACTGGATTTTCATCTGGAATTAGAGTCTTCTAGCATGTCAGATAAATATTGTATAATCAGATAAAACAAATATAAAGAATATTCAAAATGTGTAAATTTTTTAGTAACATTATTTTTTGTAAATTGTTGGAAAAAAGTGCGAAAAATTATAACTTGTCTGCTTTAAAAAGTACTTTACGTGCATCTTTTAACTATTAAATCCAGAGCGTACTTTTTCCCAATGATAGTTTTAAGTTCCCGTTTTTGAATAATAATAATGACATTGTAATATACGTTCTGGTGTAAATATGTTGATACTATTCTAAATTGTTAATATGAGGCATCTCGATTTTCTGTATCGTTTTGTAATTATAATGTATAAAGTTTGTAAATAACATAATTATTATCCTTTTTAGGATACTTTTCAGGTATTTTATACAAGAAAAATTATTAGAAAATAATATTTTCAAGGTAAAATTTTTATACTGTTATAAAAATATTTAAAATTTTATAAAAATACAAAAAATAATTTAGGATTCCTATAGCTAATAAGGTATTATCGTTTTATTTTCAAATGGGGGTAGTATTTGTTGCCTTCTCGTTGGTGCGCCGCGAAAACAAATGAGCTTATTGTGATTGATAGATACAGTGCAATAAGTTCCTTTGGCCAAACAACCAATAAATTAGTTTTAAAAACATAATGCTTAATATAAAATGTTAATAAAATTTTTCATTTATTTTACGTAAAAAATCTTTTTATATTCAAAATCTGGTTCGTGAATAGATATGAAAAGATATTATTAGATAAAAAGCTTTCAATGAAGCTGGACTAATAACCTCTCTTGTGTTCATGAATCCGTCCCTCTCCAACTAGAATATCGCCTTAAAAATGATAAACGTAGCTTCAAAAAGTAATTTTTCGCATTAATCTTATTTAAGAGAATATTAGGACTTTCTAAATTGTTTGCAACAATTTTAAAAAGTACGAAATGTAAATATAAGAGATTTTTCAAAAGAATGTTAGAGACTTTGCCTTCTCTTATATGATTAACGCCATTTAATAAAAACTTAGCCCATGAAGTGTTTTATATTTACATACTTCTAAGAGTTGTCACAAGAGTCAGAAGTCTTGGCTATTTGATACATTTAAATAGAATAAAAAATTAAATAATGGGAAAGCTAGTAAAATGATTAACTCGCTGTAAAAGTATATATATAATTATATATTTTAGAAGAGTTAGTTGTTATTAATTAAAATATGGTTTTTGAAATTATTTAAATTTCAACTCTACTAGAGTAATAAATGTCTATAACATAATAATTTTTGCTTCTTCCTAGAGGAAGCTTTGTGATAGTAATTTTTTGAGTTGTTGCAAAAACATGTTATATTTATTTTCCGAGGTGTTAGGAATCAGAATACATGGTTTTTGAAAAATGTCTATGGATGTGCGTGCGTGCGTGCGTGCGTGTATTCCTGGATCTCAGCTTCTACTCGGTTGATTTCAACCGGACAGGTAACATAACTTTTTTTTGTGTGATTGCGGGTCAAAAATCCTTTTTTTGATTGGGCCGATGCGTTTTTGTTTTATTTCGAATTTTCGATTTTCTAAACATTTTTTTTTTGCTTTTTTTTTAATGATAAGATCGAGATATTTGAATCGGATGGGTAGTATTCGAAAGAGAATTAAAATAACTATATTTGCTGAAAAAAAAAGTTTCTAGCTATCACGGTTCTTTTGCTATTAACAGAAAGTGTTCTTTTTTTTAAAAGCTTATAACTCCTAAACTAAACGGTCAATTTTTTTGAGAAAAATTATGATAATGCAGAATATCAATAGCTACAATCTGTAAAAATTTGAATTCATCCTGTTGGTTAATTTTTTAGAAAAAAATGAACAAATGAAAAAAATGAGTTTTGTGTGTCCAACGATTACGGAAGTAAAATTGACTTAATCACTTCAAAAGTCCTTGTGAATGTAGAATTTGAATAGTTCCTCGGTCGAGTTCTTTGGGTAAAATGATTGTTTCATAAATTTCAGAGATATTTAAGGTTAGAATTTTTTTAACCTTTTTTTCAAATCGCAATTTCTCGAGAACGGCTCTATGTATCTGAATCGGATGGGTAGCATTCGAAAGAGAATTAAAATACCTATATTTTCTAAAAAAAATTTTCTAGCTATCACGGTTCTCTCGTTATTAACCAAAACGTAAACATTGAAAAATGAAAAAAGTGAGTTTTGTATGTCAACCGATTACGGGAGTAAAATTGACTTAATCGCTTCAAAATTCCTTGTAGAGGTAGATTTTGGATAGCTCTCAGTAGATTTCTGTGGGCCAAATGATTGGTTCATAAATTTCAGAAATATTTGAGGTTAAAATTTTTTTAACCTTTTCTCAGGTGCTCTATGCATCAGCTCCATATTTATAGACAGTATGATAAATTTTATATAGATAATACGTGTGCTAATTTTCATCAAAATCGAACGCTTACTTTTTGAGACATTTGATATTGAAAATTTTCGTATTTTATACAAAGCCAATTTTTTGTCGCATGATAACTAGCGAAAAAAAAATGATTTAATCATGTTGAAATTTTATGGTAATGTAGAGTTTTTATTTTTATCGTATAAGTCCTTTAGGTAAAAGAATCGTCTATTTAAGGTTAACATTTTTTACGCTTCTTTCAAAATCGTGATTTTGAAAAATCACACTTCATGCAACAGTTTGAAATTTATAAACTATTTTGTATGCGATATATCAACGGCGGAGCAAAATAAGGTCGAATTTTAAATATTAATGAATTTTTAAATCATTGTAAATTTTTAAATCATTTTAAAACACGTAGAATGAATAAACATATATTATATTTGAACTATATGCTGTACATATAGGAACGATAAATTAATTTGCAGGAAGATACGTGCCAATGACTTGACAGCGGGGTTTTTTTAATATTACGGACTATAATTGATTATATTTCGCAGAAATATGTTGTTTCGATTATTTGATAAAAGAGTTATTATTGACCAAAATATGGTTTTTTTAAAATTATTAAAATTTCAACTCCACTACAGGGTTGCGAAAATATTAATTATACCATCATCAATTAAGAATTGGAATTTTAATCGTTAATTAAACCCCCACATAATTAAGAATTAATATTTCAATCGTTAATTACATGGGTAAAATAGCATTCTTAAACATGTTGTAAACGAAAAACGCGTCGCCGAAGGCGGGGAAATTTAGGAAACCCCGAATATAGTCTACGGAGCATGATCCTGCTTTTGCAATGGATGCGCGTTCCTGCCGTGTAGACTATACCAGAATTTTCTTAAATTCCCTCGATTTCTGCGGTGGCTTCGTCGTTTATATTATATTACAGAATAGTATTTAAAAACTCTGGAAAATGACCTTGAAGCCTCCTGCTAGAAAATCGGGTCTGAACATGTGAATTTGGGTCTACGCGGCACGATGGCGTATTCGCTCCAAAAGCAGGATCGTGCCGCATAGAGTATACTCGAGTTTTTGTTAAACTCCTCCGCCTTCTGCGGCACGATTTTCGTTTATAATATGTTAAAGAATGTTAACTGACAATTGAAATTTTAATTCCGAATTAAACGCGTGTTCAACTAACAATTGCAATTTTAATTCGCGGGTTTAATTAACGATTGAAATACTAATTTTTAATTAAACGTGGGTTTAATTAATGATTAAAATTCTAATTCTTATTAAATTAAATAATTACAATTGAAAGTTTAATTAATTATTTGCAAGCCTGCTTCACTAGAGGAATAAATGTGTATAATAAAAATGCAAAGTGTAAAATCTTTTAGGCTCATCATTTTAACCCATTTGAATTTTGACTTGGGATTTTCATGTTAGTTTCTTTGAGGGTTCAATAAAATAATTAAAACACAAGTGCATTTTTTGCACATCGCCGAATCGTATATTCGTGTGGCAAACCGTGCTTTCGGATATACAGGTAAGCGGTATTCTAATTATTCTTTGATTAAAGATGTTTTTCAATTTGTATTGCAACGTAGGATGCTTGGTAATTCTGCTCTTACTGTTGTGATATTTATTGATTACCATTTAATCAATAATATTAATAGCAAATTAATGCACGCACAACGATAATTATTGTTGATCCTTCCTTATCCTAAAAAAAAGTCAATAAAAAGTCAATTGGATATAGATTATTTTGAATATAAAATAAATATAACCATGTATTTAATTAATTAATTCATTTTCGGTGAATTAATTTATTCAAAATATTCTTAACTGACAGTAGTTATTGTGGCACCATGGGGAAGACACAACAAACCCCCACCACCACACCCTGGTGGAGGGGGTATTATACATCCCCTCCCCCTTGTAACGTCTGATGGTCTTCTCGACCACCTTACGTTGAATCTTCTTAACATCTGTTAAAAAAAAAAAAAAAGGGAAAATATATCTTTCTTCCAAACAGTCCAAAATAATTCTCGTATTTTATGTCATGCAGATGCAAGACACTGCATTCCGATCCTTTCCCACGAAATAAGATAAAAAAAAAAACAGAACACCATGCAAGTGGAAACTTTCATCAAGAGCGAAAGCATTTCCTCCTATGTGAAAAAAAAGGGAAAGATTTTACGACCTTACCCCAAAAGGCAGGCCACCCGAGCTGTGCACGTGCGCGCCTACGCGTCGCCGAAAAGCCATAAAATTTCGACCGTTACAACTTCCTTCGACTTTACATATAGCTAATTTTATTTTTACATTTTAACTTGTAGTTATTAACTTATGTTAATTTAAATTTTTCTGATTACGCTGATCTAAATTTTACGAAAATAGGCCTGGTAGAAGTAAAGATAATTAAATAAAACACCTCACAACAACTTCATTTTAGTATTAAATAATAAACAAACTCATAAATAAAAATGAAAAATAAGAATATAATATTATTTGTGTACTTTAATTAAAATCTTTGTAAAACCATGTTACACACTCTTTTACATATACTATTTATAAAAGTTTACTAAAGTATAGGCATATATATATATTGTAATGCAAGATGTATTCGCGAATTTATTCTGACACATATGTATTAACTGCATCTCTTACATATATATAAACACATAGAGTATTGCAAAAATGAAGCAGGTTCTTTACTTTCTTTTACTATACAACGAGGATAACTGACAACAATAATAAATAATAGGTTCTGTAACTCGTAAAGTTTAATCATTTACAATAATATATTGCAACGATACATAAAAATTTAGTTATAAATAACAATTCTTATACAAGCGTCTCGCCAGAATAATTATTTTAACTTATAAAATCTTTTCCTATATAAAGGAATGAATAAAAATTGTCACTTCGTTATATTTTTGACACTATTATTAATTTTTAAGTTTTAAGCTTATAAATGTACAAATAATATGTATTTTCTACTCAATAGTTAATTAGATTTTAAACCACGTATTTTGGAAATATTAAAATATTAAGTGTGTGCAAATTTGTACAACAAAATTAGATTTAATTAGAAAATAAGTCATTTGTTAAGTTCTTATACAATAATTAACACTATATAATAAATAGTTAACCGAATTTTTATGTAAACGATGTATTTAACATTAATGAAAATAGGCGCAGAAACACCACATGTAACGTCATCTCTGTGAAACGGTCGAAACTACAGCCGAAAGCTGGGGGATGCTCCTTTCCCCCACGCAGCCAATTAGCCGCGTCAAAGGGCCTTAGGCCCACCCTTATTTTTCCACCCATACTTGTGCGACCAGTCAACTGTCCCCAAAAATCTTTGTAAACTCCCCCACGGAGAGTATCCCCAAACCGTACTTGGCGAGGGAGGGAAGAGGGAGAAAACCGAACTAAGCTTTTCCCTCGTCCCTCCGCCGCCAGTCAGTTCCTCGCCACCATCGGATTTGACCAGCCACCAGCACACCACTTGTAACCCAGGGAGGGAAACTCTGAATAAACCTAAGTGTAAGTCAAAATATTGTCTTCGAATTTCATTTCTTCTCTCCAATCTTTTCTCAACTTAGCCCTTCATATATACCCACTTCCGAGGAGCGTTCAGATCGTTCTGTGCCGAATGGGCAGAGCTGAAATCGCTTGTCTCCTCAAACATATTAAACTTTTTGTGCCTCCCTCCTTCAGTGATAAGTTCAAATAAAACATTTGTAAGGCTTGGCCATCCTTAGCTCTTGGTTTACTCCAGGCTAAAAAGGGCAAAGTGGTTAATAGTATTGACGGCCTTGACTGGACGTCACACCCTCCCACCAGGGTGTGGTGGTGGGGGTTTGTTGTGTCTGCCCCATGGTGCCACAATATTCAAAATTCAAAATTATGATTCAAACTTAACTCTATGATTTCAAAATTTAAAATAGAACTTGAACTTTTAAAATTTATATAATATTGAACTCTATGATTTAAAATTTAACTTTACAATTTAACTCTATAATATTAAACTTTATCTGCAAGAAAACTAGGTGGTATTTTAGGATAGGAGTATAAAAGGTAAGTAAAAACAAGTTTGATACATTTAAATCTTTTTATTCATTAAAAATATAATATTTTCTAAATGTAATGATACAAGCTCATATATTTAAGACATAACATCATAAATGGGTATTGATATCGGTATATCATTTTTTTTAATCATTATTTCATCATAAACTTTATCAGAATCAGGTATGCCGAATTTTTCCGCATAAGTTAATAAATCATCCTTAGAAAAATGTGTATATTGTGATGATTGCGATTCTTGCAATTTTTCTTTGAAATAATGACAAAGTGTATTAATAATATATTCTATGTTACATGTTACATCTAATAAAAATCTCACTCTCACACGTATACAGTGTTTTAATATTTTTAATCTATCAAAAGAAACTTTTTTAAATACTAAACTACGTCGGTACGGTTTCTTTGGTGTTTGATCACCTGACGTCTGTGAATCTTCTTCTTCTACAAGTTCAATTGCCTTGTCGCCATAACTCATAATAAGCCTTATGCTAAAACGGCTAAAGGGCATCTTTTTATCCAGCATATCACCATCTTCAGTTTCAAAGAACTTATCAATAACTGGAAAAATTTCTTCAAATAAACGCCAGTCAGACACAGTAAATGGTATACCAACAAAGTCGTCACCACTAAGACGGATGATAGGTAGAAATTCACCACCAATTTCCTTATTTTCTAGACCAATTGTAATTTTCTTAGTATAAGATTTGTTTAGTCCGTACACCATTGGCAACAGTTGATGACGACAATGATATTTGGAAACACTTTCTTGACCTGCCATTGCCTTGTATTTACGCTTACCTTGACCAGCCATTCTTGTGTATTATTTTCAGCAGGAGTGATCGTGTGAAGTAATGAATAGGTTTTGGTAGACCCTCTTTTTTATACTATTCATTCGGATGGTGGAGGGGTTTTCTATTGGAAGGGTAGGATAATAGTGGGATGTGTTAGTAGTGGAGGGGTTGGTAATGGTAGTGGGGAAATGTGCTCCTATACAATTTTGAAACATAATTTCTAACAATTTGATCATTTTTGTGTAAGTTACAAGAAAAGTTTTCGAGAAAATGTCCAATTCCAAGGCCCACAGACATGTAATGTAAAAACATAAGACAAAAATAGCCACATGTATCTGAAGTTTCACTTTGTAGTTGTCGTGAATTCTATCGAAATTTTCTAATATTTCTCCGAATACGGCTTATATGATCGGGTATGTAAGGAGGTACACCAAAACTATCAAAGTACCAGGCATCACCGTTTTTATTGACGTAAATTGCTACCCAATGCAAGCCAGGTTTACCGTGCCTTTGAGTGTTGAGAATAAAAGCTGTCGGTCTCGTCCAGACCAGAGGAATTTGATCTGTCGCAAAGACCCCCACAGCGTGAGTAGGAATTCGAGATAAAATCCGTTGAATTTGTATATTGTTCATTACAGAGGTTAATAGGTGGTTCAAAGATAAACTCTTCACCAACAGCTTCAGTTTTACCACGTGTTTTCAACCATGTTTTTAACTTAGAGACGTTATTCAAAGCACAACTAAACTTTGAAAAACCATATTTTAAAGAATGTTGCATGCAGTAATTACCAGATGCTGTAAGTTTGTGAAATGGTGGACAATCTTCCTCAAACTCTAAATTTATAATGTGCCGTGTAGTGATTTTTCGTAAAATCGCCACTTTCATGCCACCACGAACATAAATATTGTTTGCTCTCTTTCAAATTTCTTCTAGGTTTTTGAACAAGACTTTTTCGGAAACACCTTGATCAAGCCAGTCCAAGCCGTGATGGTTTCGTGATAACCAATTGTTTTCTTTTCTAGCCTCTTGACATAGTGCAGTTATTTGTCTATTCGGAGAAACAAGCCAATGTCCTGTGAAATTTTGATTTAATGAAAGAACTGCCACTTCTTTTGGTACCGGACGGTTTTTATAATCTTTGACACACTGTATATCTACGACGATATCCATCTTCATAGTTTTGAACAAATCAACGTCCAATCAACGACTGACATATCAGAAACATTTCCAAACCATTAACCTTTACCCCCCACTATTACTACTTTCCCCCACCATTTCACCCACTATAGTCCACGAGAACTTGACGTGACGAATCAATCTCAAGTATATTTTCATATTCAGCATAAATTATACAATTTACTGTACTGCTTAACGGATCATCAAAACGAACATCAATTCTCACACTACCATGTTTTACTAGATTCCAATGTGTGTCTTGATTTGCTGATAAATCAGGTGTTAAATCGAAAGCGAAAAGACAATATCCATTGGCATAAGCTTCGTGTGAAATGGAATTACCCTCATTTACATAATGTATACCTGTACCAGAAAATAAAGTATGATATGCATCAACATACATATTATTCGTTTTAAAATCAGGTTGTAATGGTTTAGACGGTACTTGTACACCATCAATGTAGAGACACAAATAATTTATATTGAAATTTTTAAAATTAAATGGATTTAGACTCTTATCACCGTTAAAAGCTTTATTTTCTACAAAGCCAACAATAATTCTTTTTGGTAATTGACCTAAAATGACATTATCCAATGTTTCTCCATGAATACCACTATGCATTGTAATAGCTCTTACTTCTACACGTGTGAGGGGATATTTAGCTGTTGTTTTTGAAAGTGCTTTTTCGTGAGCCAATATAATACTTGGACTAAGTCTGACACGACGTACAAAGAGAGCAGCTTCGATGATTCGAGCGGTGTAGAGTCCTGTCGGGTCCATAAGACAAAAACTATCTCGTGATCGTACGAGCCGCACACGTACTTCGACACCATTAATTAATAATTTGTCTTGATTGAAAACATCACAATGTAAATACCCAATCATATCTATGTTTTTCTCATCGCCCATAAGGATTCGGCGGTTTGTAAGACCCTCGTTTTCGTCATCTGTAGCATCCATTTTTCCAGGAGTGTCGGTGTACCATAGTGCACTGGTGAGATGAGATTTTTTAGCTGCAGACCCATAGTTTAATAAAGTTTCAATGTATGATCGATAAGCGTAGGCGTTATTGGGCGGGGAAACAGGTTTTTGATTAAAAAACACGTCAACTTGATTAAATATCGAGTGCATAAAATTATTTACAGGACCAACATTTTTCAAGGTATTTTTATCTATGGTTTCAGGAGGTGTTACTGTTTGTGCGATAGTTACACGAACACTAAGCAGAGTATGTGCAAGGTCGATATATTCACTAGTTCCCGGTATAGAAAACTCTATTGGCGACCCTTCAGTTAGCGAAGATATTGGCTTATATTGAACATAATTTGAATTTTCAATCGTTGTTTGAGTAGGGGGTACACTAAATAAATTCACTTCAGATTTAAGACATGCACACGAACCACTATGCAGAAAAGCCATTATTCTTCAAAAATATCTCGTGCAGTACGTTTTTCTTTCAAAGTTTTCCTTTTATTTTTACAGTGTTTTTTTTAATACCAAATTTTTTATTTGGTTTAACTTTGGAACGTTTTCTACTTTTGGTGTTAACGGCATCAGAGTTCTTAGTCAACTGTTGTTTCTGGGCCCGACGCTTAGTTTTATATCCTGAGCCACTTATCAGATTATCCAATTTTTCTTCGGCTTTTCTTTTGAGATTCTTTCCTGATTCTCGAATATTATTGCGAAAATATTCTTTAAAAGGTTTTTCATGTGTAATGTCATGTAAAATATTTACACCTGCTCGTAAAGCTTCTTTACCAACAGCTTTTCCTAGAGCCTTACCACCTTTTTTTACAAACGGTAAAACACTACGATAGACACCTTTTAAAAAGCTTCCAACACCTTTTCCTTTTTGCATAGATGTATCTATTGTAATATAATTATTGAATGGATCGTGGGCACTTTGGTTATCATAAATTGTTTCAAAATAACCCATCTTATGCTGTTCTCTTAAAATGAAGTGTTACTGTCAACGTACCGTAATCGAATGCTATCGGGTTTCCATCTTGGTCCTTTATATCTATTGTGATCGATTGAAATGACGTAGATAACAATGGAATATACATTGGCGTGATAATGTTTTTAATCTCAATGCTACCATATTTATACTCGTTCATATTAAGAGGAACTATGCGTAAAAGAGGTGTGTACATCACCTGTAATGTAAGGTTCACAAATATGACTATACACTCTTATTATTGATGGTAAACCGGTAATAAGATCGGCAGGTCTTTGACCGGTAACTGTATCTCTAATTTTTTCAAGATTATGATTTTCAAAGCCAATAATTCTCAAGAGCTTTTCAGACAAAATTAAACTATGAAAACTCGTGTCACAAGTATCCTGGCAAGTTCGTTCAATTTCTATAAACCCTCCACATTGTGCTTTGAATTGTAAGTGATTTTTTATGTTAGGTAAATTATTTATTTCTTGTAAAAGATTTTCCATATCTGCGTAAATTCCTGAAGATAAGTGTGCAATAACATCATTTTCTATTGATTCGTGTCTCAAATCATTTGGTGAAAACGACTCAGTTGCTTTTACACAGACCATACCCTCATAGTTATCGAACGAAATATGTTGAAATGTGTGGGGTATCTGAATCTCACATAGAGCTACAGACCACTCACCGTGTAAATAAATATTTTGAGGTAGCTGTGTGGTAAAATGTGTTGTTTTATTTTCAGGAAACACATACATGCTGTTGTTACTAGATAATACTATATAAAATTGTTCTCTCATTATATCTTTTTTAAATTGTTTGCTGTAACCCACGAATTAAATTTATCGGGATAAGCTTTCCAAGTTACAAAATATTTTTTGTTTTTCCCTTTACCTTTAGTTTTAAGAATCTTATCTATTTGAAATGATTCTGTATTCAAATCTTTTTGTACTCTAGAAAGTTCTTCTTCGTAGAAAAAACCTCCGATTGGTTCACCGTCAAGATCTTTCAAAGTATAAACAGGCGGTTGGCGTTTAGTAGATATACGTATAATTCGGAATAATTCCAAAGTCCATCCGCTTTCATATGCTTTCTTGAACACTAGTTTGGCGCGACTGACACGTACTAAGTCACCCAGCTTATATTTCGGGTATCGAATACGGGTCGTGTTGTATCGTTGGGCTAGGTTTTGGTATGCTTTTACGGCATTGTACAAATTAACTTTAGCAGGAGTCATTTTAGTACCAGAATGCCAAGAATTATTGTAAGCATCAACAATTTTTTGTAAAATATCAATATATCTGTACGTATTTGTATGAGTAAAATATCGCCATAATCGACCCTTCAATGTTCTGTTAAACCTTTCAACCACAGCTGCTTTAATATCAGGATTTCTAACTACACGATAGTTTATACTGTTCTTTTTCAAAACTTGTTGCATCTCTTTGCCGAGAAATTCTTTACCTTTATCAGTTTGAAAGAGCATGGGGTGTTGTCCTTTACAACGTGTTAAAATACGTTCAAATCCTGTAGCAACACTTTTCGATGTTTTGTTACGAATAGGTTCAACCCATGCAAATTTTGATAAAACGTCTATAACCACAAGTAGATATGTGTTGTCATTGTTATAGGTTTTTAATGATCGTAAATCAGCGAGATCTCCTTCCCACACATCAAAAGGGTTACGAACGTCATAAGACCTATGCGGAAAATGACGGCGTACAGATTTATGTAGAGTATAAACGTCCTGACTTTCAAGCCATTTGATAATTTTTTTGCGATCGTATTTTTTACCAATTGTTTTTAAAAGGTTGTACGCACCAGCATAGGCTGGTGATTTCGGTGGTCGATAAAAAAAATTATTTAACGTTTTTTCCATTTATCTTATTCTTAAACTTTTTTAGTTTCTTTTTTACGTTTCTTTTAATTATTTTTTTAATGTACAAAGAAAACTTGTTAAAAGTTATTTTACTTATCAGACAACAAGTTGTGACTAAAGCCACACCTCTCTCGTTAGTTGTAGCTGTTTCAGACAATAAACGTGAAAAGGCACATTTAGCCAGCAAACAATCAGCTTTGCTACGATCACTACTGTTTGCATATGCTATATCATGTTCACGACAATAATCGTCAGGTGGGTTGATACCTTTCTCACCTTTCTCTAACCTCTCGTTTAGACGTGTACCAGGTCCACAAAAATGGTATCCTGGAGCATGTATTTCAAAAGGTAAAGAATTGATTAAATTATCTACAAGACTTGTTTCTGGGTGTGTGATAAAATCTTCTTCAATGTTTACTCTAGGCGATCCCATGGAAGAATACGAACTTTTGTAACGTGTCTAGGTGTTTCTTGGGGGTGTAATCTTTTTTTCAACTTTCTTGGTGTTGCTCTATTGGCTGGTTTTTCATTTGTTTCTTCACTATTAGATTGTTGAGTTTCTTCGTCGTCGTCGTCACTATCAGGTTGTGGTGAAGAAACAAGTTCCCAAATTTTATTGTTACCAATAAATTCTCGTGGTATATTTGCTGTGCGAAGCGCTTCGGTAAACTGCCTATAACCACTTGACAACGGCTGTTTTCTATTTCTCAGAGCATCGTTAATCAAATCTACTATATTTCCACCTTTGACGACACTGCCATCTATGGTAATCTTACCAAGATCATCCCATGTGACATCACCAGAAGCAGACAATCGCAGTAATAACTGTTTTGCTTTAAATCGAAGGGTTGATGGTACACTGTTTATTATGTTATCATCTACTTTTCTGCTATCTTCATTGGTATCTTCGTTATTATTTACTCTGCTTACTTTATCGATATCTCCAGGGGTGGTTACGTCGCTCACGTGAAACTTTTTTGCACCATCATTTGATTTATAATACATAAAACGATCTAATGCTTGTTGGTACATCGCATATTTTTCACGATTATCTTGAATTGATGTCGAATTTATAATTTCGCTCATTTCTTTGTCTAGTCGTGACGAAGGTGTACCCGGTGTTTGCATAGTAACCAATTTTTCACCTGATAAACGATGGTGTAAATTGTTTATACTTTCTTCAGAGATCAAAATCATTTTTCTTGCATGCTCCATAGTTTTATCACAGGTACCAAGATGAGTGGTAAACAAGTCTGGTATTTGATAATCAACTTTTTTTTATTTTTCAAACTTTGCGAAGAATCAGTTAATTTTCTTAAGAATAAAACGTACTTTTTCAATTTATTTTTATAGTTTTGTTCAAAGGCACGTTACCACGTAAAATATTTAAGCCACATTCGCAAATGAGAATAACAAGTTTTTTATCTTCTTTGCGTAATAAAACACGTCATTGACTTTTATCGAAATGTAGCAGAGATTTTAAAATTTTTAAATTTTTTTGTCCAAGACGCTTGCGTCTACTCGAACCCATTACAATCATATGACTGGTATATTATTCCCAAGTTCGCTACCTTTTATAGATTTCTTGGGAATATAAACATAGTGATATTTATCAAACGGAAATATATTACTACGAAAACGACAATTATCAGGTGTATCTTGGCGTAAGTCAAGTAATAAATAGGAGTGTGCTTGTTTAGTTGCATCAAGATAAGTCTCTTGTAGAAATTGTGGATTTTCAGGACACACTTGGCGAGCTAGATACTGTATCTGAGATTTATCTCTAGGGTTTTTGAAAATAACTATATAATTAGAATTTAACGAGATTTCACGCTGGCCCTTATGGAAAAGGTTTTGTGTGAAGAATATTACGCTTAAATTATTATGATGACTACCCTTGGTAAAAAGATTGGCAATAACGCCATCACCACCACCACCACCCGAAGACTCCCTCATCAAGTCGTCTATAATTATCAATTTTGGTCTAGGATCGTCGACAAAGTCTGAATTTTTTGGTAAACCCTCGTGAAATTCGACATCATCACTCAGTTCTTTATACGTTGATTGCCATTCGGAATAGTAAACTATTATTCGGTCAAAGTGTACGTTACTCATACTATCTATATGTTTTAAAAAGTTTTTAACAAACACGGTTTTCCCACATGATGTGGGACCACAAACCATAGATGTCCAAGGATGTTTCCACCGTGGATCCATGACAAAAACAGTTCGTTAAAGGAGATAATATTTTTTATAAGTCTCGAGGTTTGTGGCGGCGGCGGCGGCGGCGGCGCGCGCGTGTCACAAGCTTTTTGAGAAATCAGATTGCTGATGAACCGACAAGCTAATTTGAAGTGACAAGCTAATTTGAAGTGACAAGCTAATTTGAAGTGGTAAGCTAATTTGAAGTGATAAGGTAATTGAAGTAACAAGCTAGTTTGTAGCTACAAAACTTGTGATAAATGTGCTCAACGAGTATCAAAAAGCTTAATGTGAATCAATAAGCCTAATGTGAATCGAAAAGCTTGATGTGTTATATCAAACTATTTAATGTACCTCTTGAGCCTTTCGCCACTGCCGCTACCACTTTCGACAGATTTATTTATGCTAACTTTATTACTTTAAAATAGAGATAATTAAGAAACAGATTTTTAATTGAAATATAATTAATTTATTACGGTCATATACCTAACGTGTCAAAGGTAAGGAAAAACAAGATTGATATTTTAATACATTTATTGATTAATATTTTTGTTCATAACATGATCAATATCCTTCAACTGTAAAGATGCAAGTTCATACATCAAAATATAGGCATCATCTATTAACATACTTAAATTATTTTTTTCAAGATTTTATGTAACTTATTAACATTATGGGTATAAAATGTGCTTGTTATAGAATGTATATCATAAAATGTAAACTGTGTATATTGTGATAATTGATTTTTTTCTTGTAATTTCTCTTTCGTATAGCTACAAATTTCATTAAATACATATTTTATATCTTTGCACGCATTTAACAGATATTTAATCCTATTGTCTACGTTTCTAGAGATGTGTTTGAGCTGATCATAGATTGTTTTATTATACACCAATCTTGATTGAAAGCATATCTTTGTTGGTGGATCACCGCTATGATTTTTCTCTTGTATTTCGTCTATCAGCTCAAAAGCTTTATCAGAAAAACTTATCATGAACCTTATGCTAAAGCTGGTACCACAAGATATTTTTTGATCAACCATTTCGTTTCTTTCAGATTCAAAGAATTCGTCAATCCTGGGAAAACTTTCTTCAAAGCAGATCCACTCGGTATGCGTAAGTGGTATACCCGCAATATTTTGACCACTTAGACGAACAACAGGTTTGAAATCACCACAGCCAATAACATGGCTTTCTAGACCAACTGTAAGTTTCTTACAGTACGATTTATTTAATCCATACAGTATGGATAGTATTTGGCGACATTGGAACTTAGAGTTTTGATTACTATTCTGAGCAAACATTTTTCAGTATTATCATGCTTTGGTAGGATCCAAGATTAAAATGACAGATAAGTAAAGTACCCCTTTATATATAAAGTATCCATAAACACTCACACTCTAACAACCCTTCCTAATCTTTGAGAATGTAATCATTTCTAGATTGAGTGTGTGTGTGTGTGTGTGTGTGTGTGTGTGTGTGTGTGTGTGTGTGTGTGTGTGTGTGTGTGTGTGTGCGCGCGTTCGTGCGTGTGTGTGTGTGCGTGTGAGTGTGTGTGTGTGTATGTGTGAGTGTGAGGGTATGGTGTTATGAGTGTTAATAAACCATTAAATTAATTATAGGTATAATGATTTATAAAGTTTAAGTATTTTTGCTTCCTCCTAGAGGAAGCTTTGTGATAGTAAAAAAAAAGTTTATGAGATAATGTGTTAGAAATGTTATTTAGCAAATTTGGAATAGAAATACACTATTTTTAGAAAATGTCCGTATGGATGTGTGCGTGTGTGTGTGTGTGTGTGTGTGTGTGTGTGTGCGTGTGTGTGTGTATGTCCGTATACGCTGATATCTCATGATCTACTCGACCGATTTTAACGGGAGAGTGATCATTTTTTTAGATTTTGCTTCCACAATTGGGGTCAATATTCTATTTTTGTAAAATTTAATTTTTTATAGCCATCTTTTAATTTTCAAAATTTTTATTTTCGATTTTTTTAATGTTTAGAACAAATATTGTTTATATATCATGAATTCTCTGTATGTAGGATAAAATTATCTACAATTTGAAAAAAAAGTCGGTAGCTATATTTCGTCATAAGTTATTGATGAAAACGTAATTTTTTGTAAATAGGTTATATTTCGAAATTAAAAAAAGATATTAACATGAAATTTTTTTGGTTATAAAGGATATTAAGTACTATAACTTACTAAATTTTTACGTTTTTTATTCATTATTTTTTGAGAAAAAAAATAATTTATAAAAAAAGTTATTTTTTTTGTCGTTCAATAACTATAGTAAAATTGGCTTAATCACTTTGAAATTTTTTGTAGGGGTAGATTTTGTGTACCAATCGAGTGAGTTCTTTGGGCAAAAGGATTGATCCATAAATTTCGGAGATATTTGAGGTTAAAATTTTTTTCAATTTTTTTTTAAATCGTAATTTCTCGAAAACGGCTCTATGTATCTAAATGGGGTGGGTGACATTCGAAAGAGAATTAAATTACCTATATTTTCTAAAAAATTAATTCTCTAGCTATCACGGTTCTTTTGTTATTAACAAAAACGTAAAAATTGGAAAATGAAAAAAAAAAATGAGTTTTATATGTTCAACTATTACAAGAGTAAAATTGTCTTATTTGCTTCAAAATTCATTGTAGAGGTATATTATTGATAGTTCTCGGATGAGTTCTTTTGGCACAATGATTGGTTCATAAATTTCAGAAATATTTGAGGTAAACACAATCAAAGAATAACTTTCGAATATTTTTTTTTAGTTTGAACCAATGTACGACGAGAAGCCGTTGATAGTGGACTTGAAGAAGAAAAATTTAATGAAGAATAGAACTTGAAGAAGATAGTTTTCCATTCATATAAGAATTAAAATCACAAACAAATAAATTGCAAATGGAATCTCAATGAATAGCCATGAAAAAATTACAAGTTAATATTTTCCATAAAATTTTTCCAATTTTTTCGTGAAATAGTATATTATACACCTAGGCAGTAAAAATAAGAAATGAACCTCGGCTTCGCCTCGGCCGACAATTACATGTGATCTGAAGCTTTCTTTTTTACTGGCTAAGGTCTGTATACTATTTTTCTGCTCGACGGCGCCGGAAAGCGGCAACTTCGTTTCGCGCAGCGGCTGGGAAGTTGGCGCTTTCCGGCCGGAGGACAGAAAAATTTATTTTTCGAATTTTAATTTAATAAAAGGAATCAAAAAATTAGTTTGAGGAAGCTACGTGCCAATGAATTGGCAGCGGTTTTTTACATTATGAACCATATAAAAATCATTCCTAAAATAAGAAACGACAAGTATTTTACAAAATTTTAAAAAGTATTTATTATCATAATGAGATATATTTAAAAATACTGATAAAGAGGTCATAGGTTTACAAGAAAATACGGTATTTATTTTGATGTGTTTTTATTCAGCTTCAATTTTTCAATTTCATTTTTTAATTCATTAATTTGATTCTGTTGCTGTTCAAACTTCCGTTCAAAATTTTGATTTAATAATAATAAATGTTTTGTAATTTTATTTAATTGTTTACATAGATTATCTTTTTTTCTAAGTAATTTTTCTGTATGGTGCACATTACAGTCAAGAATAAGTTTTATGTATTTGTTACTTTTTTCTAAGTCATCTAAATTTTTTAAATCTCTATTTATTGATTCAACAGTATTGAATAATGAATTTTCATTGGTCCAATGATCTTCGTCATATGCTTCGAGAGTTTCGACTCGTTCAATGACATTTAAAATTGCCATATGTGTACGAGTTTCATCGAAGACCATGTCGAAATCAGGTATCATCTAACAAGTTATTTTCCATTTTAAAATTCACCTTGTCACAATATTAACAACTGTAACGGGGTGGATTCGGGGAAAATACGAAAAAAATACGCGCCGGCATCGGGACTTGAACCCGAGCCGTCCGGACGACAGTCGAGCGTCTCTACCGCGAGACTACCAACGCACTACTCCCTGGCCCTCTATCTGGTGTGCTAACCGTAGGTGCCGGTAACACAGGGCCCTACTCTTGCGCCGGCTAGCGCTGTATCCACACCTCGTTATATCCCCCACCCAAATTGCGAGCGTTAACGTCCTCGAGCGAGCGTAATGCCCTAAGATGCATCTATGGCTAAGGTTGACATCAGCTCTGTAGCTATCAGCCGGGGTGCAGTACTACTCCTACCTGCACGCGGCAGCTACATCTGCAGGTACGATACTTCTCCATGCTCAACCGCCATTCAGGAGTAATCTCGACTGAATGCTTTGTGGGTGAGTCTCGTAGACTCTGTTCTACGTGGAGGCTGGATCAGTACAAGAGAAATCCTCTCATTTCCTTGACTGAAAACATGCGGCCCTCGCGCGATCAGACTTGAGTGAAAAAACCCCGCTCGGTTCTTGCGACTCAAGTCGCGCGTGTGGGTGGAAGGAAGAATTTCGATCGGACTTCTTTCGGATCGTGGAGTTTCAAAGGAAACGTGGATCATTTCGTTGGGCGCCATGTAACGGGGTGAATTTAGAAGAGGGTATTAATCCCTCTCTGGGATGCGCCAGGCGATAAACGGGCGTCTACTACGCCCAGAGCAGCGCGCCGTTGTAGACGGACCCGTCGGCCGGCCGGAGCGCGTTGGCGCAGGCTCAGAACAAGCGCGCCCGGCTTTCGCTGTAGAAAGCTTAGGCCGCCTTCTACTAGACCCGGCGCTGCGCTCTGCCGCTGCCGCTGACTTCGGCGCACAATTCACCGGCGGCTAGATATGCACTAGCCTGACCTACTCTCACCGGTGTTCCCGTACAACGTCGCTCAGGTTAACCTGAGCGACTTTCACTTACAATTTCCCCGTTGACGTTGCTCCTCTAGGAGGTGAAGCCTCCGACTAGCTGCAGCTGCTGAAAAGGTAGAGGGCGGTATTCGGGGGGATAGGGAACGGTTACTCGCGAAATGACAGACTCGACACGAATAATGAAAAGTAAAATAAATAAGGTTTATTCGTCAAAAGGAGTCGCGCTAAGGGGCGCGAAGCCCGAACATCTCCTACAAAAAAAAACGAACGCGCAGGCCGAGACTTACGCGGAGCCGGCCGGTCGCACGGCCGGCGTTACCGCGCCGCGAGACGCCACAAAATGGCCGCCGCGCTCTCGCACACGAGGCCGCTTGCCTCTACGCAGGCGGCGTCGGATAGCCGCGTAACACTTCTTACGCGTGGCCGCTCGCACGCAAAACCTACGCGGCAAAAGTACAAATGAAGTGCACACTTACTTTAGCGCTGGCCAGCGCGTCGCTCGAAGTCTGCCTCTCTCTCTCTCTCTCTCACGTTCCCGCGCTCTCGCCTTCTCGCTGCGAGGCGTCGGGCCTCGTGGCTCCTCGAGCCTCGGCTGCCGCCTCTTTCTCTCTCTCCTCCTCTCCCTTTCTGGGTGGCGGAGTGGCCCGGCCGGCGAGGCAGCCGGTGATGCGTCGCTGCGGGACTGGCGGCGGTTCGGAGGCGCAAGGGCTGTTCTGCAGGGCGGGATGCGGCACTGGCGGGGCACTTCGGAGCACAGCACTCGTGTATGGTGGGAGGACACGTGCGCACCTGTTGCGCTACAGGACTAGACTGCCCATCAATGGCCGCGGCGTCCCTTCGGAGCGCTACGGCGGCGTCTTCTTCTTCTTCTTGCTTCGCCTCCCGCGCGTCCCGCTTGGCGCGCAGCGAGCCGCTGTACGTGCAAGCGCGCGCGATTCAAACCTCGCGGCGCGGTACACGCGGCTCTTTCGCCTTTATTGCCTGCACCCGTTACACAACTTAAGAGAGAGTGGTAGTATTTAATACTTTAAGAAGAACTCACTTTAATGTGCGATAGAAGTATGTCTGGATGATGAAGTGTATTTCTACGATCACTCAAACCAAATTTATAAGTATGTAACAGCGTACTGGTTCAACTAATCTTTGATAGTTTCTGGGGCGCAGACAAACTGAACTGTGGTGTAAATATCGTTTAAGACGGCTTATATATACACCAAAGAGCATCAAACTACGGATTTTACGGTGGGGACAGAATAAAAGAATGCAGAGCAACGCAGCGAAATTTTGAGGTATAGGCACTTTTGAATTTAAAAAGTCTAAAAACATAATCGCAGCTTAATATATTATAATTAAAAATTCACCAAAAATCTTTTTAAATCACTCAGAATTATAAAAAATTCCATAAAATAATTTCTACGACTAAGTTATAAAATACGATAAATAGATGGATACAATGTGTAGTAAAACCATGTTACTCTGAACTGATATGAAAATTGATTGGGTTGATCAATACATCGATCGGCCTGTGAAGTTCCAAAATACCACCAATAAAAAGAGAATGTTGCACCTAACAATAAAGTACAATACCGCTAATTAATGTGAATGTAACTTTCCAAGATATCCGTACCAATACCTTACTAATACCGAATCAATAACAAAATTAATTGGTTAATGAAAGTTATAAATATGCGGTACTGTTAGAGGGTAAAGTGGGTAGTAAAAAAGTATAATACCGCGAGCTGATATAACCATCGATTAGACTGATCAATGTATCGATAACGAAATCGATCAAGCAATGAGGTTCCAAAGCATCTTCATTTAAAAGAAGATATGGTACCTTATACAAAAGTCTAATACCGCGGATCGATCTAACCATAATTTCCGGTAGTAAATCGTGCCAATACCGTACCAATACGTTGATCAGTGTACTAAACTCTCTCAATTTGCTCATCCTGCCTTGAAGTTTACGTAGAGGGGAGTTTGTGTACTTGGAAATCATAATAAATGAATTTTTATTACAGTTTTTTGCAGTATGTATCAGGAACATATAAGTTAAGAAAGTGGTACATGTGAATATAGTCATAAGTAAACCATTATACCGGTTGGTCAGTTCGCCATTATGACGGACTACTTGGCATAGAAGCGACGACACCTCATTCGTTGCACTTATGATAAGAGACAGCCAACGAAAAATCTTCAAGGCGATACACAAAAAGTAGGTGTAGCTTAACGTGTGCTAGTGGGGTGGCCCCTAATGCAGTTGTTATCATTCTATTTTTGTAGCTTTTTAATAAACCTACTCACTCAGATGTTTCTCTGCTAACTCGGGTCGATTTAATTTTATATTTTTTTATGTAAAATTAATAAATAGACATTTCCTAAACATAGTTTTGTAATAAATAAACTTAAATAAACAATAATTAAACATAAACTAATAATTTAAAATATTTCTTGGGTAAAACGCTGTACAAGTGCTGAATCAGTGCTTATATGAACTTTTCTCAAATAATTTATAAATTATTTGGATAATATAGTAGACAAATGTCTCTGATATCGGCTGAGATTGAATGTTTTCGTGAGAAAAGAATTTTAGAGTATTCGCCAGACGTAATAAGAGTAAACCGAGGGTTTTGTTCCATCTCTTATTATCGCATGATTTTAGAAGTTATTTGAAAAATAATTTCTACTTCCTCCGTCATGTGTAATATGAATCCAGAATCCGATTTTCTGCAAGTTTCTACAGACTCTAGACGTGATAAGACTGTAGCTTATGCTTCAGTTTTCACAAACTTTTACAAAAATGATGGTTAGAGCACCCTGCTGTCCTCCAGTCTACCGGAAGTTTTCGACACGACAAGATCTCTCTCTCTCTACCCTATTATGCAGAATATTGGGGAAGTACGCGTCGATATCGACGCTTACCCCGAGCTGGTTCACAACATCGCTTCGCCGCCACAAGAGCTGGCGAATTTCGTGAATAATTTGATCGATATGGGGGAGCCAAGAATTGCTGACAATATACGGCAAGAAGGCGTGCAACCTCTGATACTCCAGGAGGCTCTGTTAGAAGAACAGGCTCGTCAAATACAATTAGAGGAGGACGCTGCACTTGCAGATTTGTTGCAAGATGCTTTCGATGAGGCTGCCGCTGAGGAGGTGGACAGCGGCTTCGAGAGCGATAGTATTGAGGAGGAAGATCAGGAGAATGACCAGCCAATGGATGTGGTGGAGGCTGAGGAAATAGATTCCGACGCCGAAACCATCGATAATAATCACCCTGATCAAGTGGAAGATATCGAAAGTGAAATTGGAGTGAAAAGATTTTTTCGCGGGGTACAACATTTATTATGGTTACAACGCGACGAAGAGATGTCTCGTATGCGTCGGCGATTACGTGGTATTCAGCAGCGTATAAGTCGCCGTCGCCGAGACGTGGTGTATGATGCACCACGTCGCTGTCGCGACATTTGCTACGGCTGTGGTAAACGGTTTTGGTGCCAGCGTAGTCGTCGTTGGATTCGTTGTGCATCTTGCGGATTCTGGTTGTGCCCGGCCTGCAATGAAGACACAGTGCACTGCCAGAACGAGAGGCAATTTTTGCCATGATGGCGCACACACACACACACACATCAAGGAGTTGTAAATAGTTTATAGTGACAAAGTGAACCGTATACTTAAGTGACAAAGTGTTTGGAATATAATTTAACTCGAATGACAAAGTGCTTAGTTATTAGCATATTGTTTAGTTCTAAGTGACAGTGGTAAAAACTATAACAAAGTGACAAAGTGTGTAGTAATTAATAACAACCACCACAATAGCCGAAGGGCCGGAAAATGATGATGTAAGTATTCTTATAATTATTTAAATATTATTATGAAAAATGTGTGCGTGTGTATACTTATTTTTAAATATTGTGCGTGTGTGTGTGTATGTATGTGTTTGTGTGTGTATGTGTGCGTGCATGCGTGCGTGCGCGTGTGTGTGTGTATGACTGTGTGTGTGTGTGTGTGTGTGTGTGTGTGTGTGTGTGTGTGTGTGTGTGTGTGTGTTTGTGTGTGTGTGATTTTAAATCATATGTGATTTTAAATCATATATGAAACTATAGTTTCAAATTTGAATATTGTGGCACTATGGGGCAGCCATAATACATTGACCCTTTCTGGTGGTGGGGGTTTATTATACCTGCCCCATGGTGCCACAATATTCAAAATTTGAAACTATGATTTAAAATTTTTCTTTTACAATTCAACTTTATAATTTAAAATTTGATGAAACTATGATTTAAAATTTTTCTTTTACAATTCAACTTTTATAATTTAAAATTTGATGAAACTAACTTTTATATAATAAATATATATGAAAAATGTTGAACAATTGAAAACAATCTTGTGATAGTATTTTAAACACACATCAATTTTTCTTATAATACCACCAACAATTTTGTTTTTAATTGTATATTTATCTTATATAAATTGACTAAGTCAATAATAGTTAATATTATAGAGTTAAATTGTAAAGATAAATTTTAAATCATAGAGTTCAATATTATATAAATTTTAAAAGTTCAAGTTATATTTTAAATTTTGAAATCATAGAGTTAAGTTTAAATCATAATTTTAAATTTTGAAATCACAGAGTTAAGTTTAAATCATAATTTTGAATTTTGAATATTGTGGCACCATGGGGCAGACATAATAAACCCCCACCACCAGAAAGGGTCAATGACCTCAAAGTCAGTGGTGGGGGTTTGTTGTGTCTGCCCCATGGTGCCACAATAACTACTACTGACTTAACTAATATTCTTAATATTATAGTACTTATAAAATTAGCGCATTTAATGAAATAATTTTGAAAAACGAAAATTATTCAAGTAAAATTTCAATTCTTTTAGAAAAAAAAAATTGAGGTAAAAAAAATGTGTGTTATAATAATATAATGGAAAAAATTTAACATGTTATAGAAAATAAAAAAAAGAAAAAAAAAGCGAACGGGAATTGAACTTGGATCCAAAAGATTAGGACAAAAGTAGCTGCGCGCCTTAGCCGCCACGGCTACCGCTACGATATCAATGCATGACACTAAAATCGTTTATGTTTATCTTCTCCCCTTCGGGTTGTGATTTAGAATTTGGATTTGGTAGTTTTGTGTTAAAAATTTTTTTAATTTGCGTGTATAATAAAAATATGCGACCGAGCGGCGATTGTCAGGCCGCTCGGTTGCTGTCGGATTGTTGTGGGAGAAATAAAGAGAGACGGCAAGCGTGCGGCGCGCCGGGCCGCTCCAGTATACACACGTTCAGTGCACGTGCACCGAGCCGCCGAGCCGTCTTCTCCCGCTTCCCCGGCTCCGCGCCGTACACACGTTTCGACAGCCAATCAGGTGGCGTGTGTACAGTACCACGTCGGGGCCGCGAGAGGCAGCAGCGCGCCGCGCGCAGAAGTCTGCCTCACTTTTTCCGGGGCGCTGGCAATCTCTCTATTCATCTCTGGTCGAAGGCCTTCGAGAAGTCAAGGTAAATCGAGTCTACCTACCCGGAGTGCTCCAAGGCTTTAGAGATATAATCGGTATAAAGAAGTAAGTTGGAGATAGTACACCGCCCTCTGACGAAACCATGCTGCTCTTGGATAATGTAATTAATGAGAATATCAATAAGTTTTTTGGAGACAATAGTCAAAAATCTTTGCCAAGGTATTGATTTGTGAGATTGGCCTATAATTCGTAACATCATGTTTTTCTTATATATAGGCTGAATAAAGAAGGTCTTCCATTGTTCGGAAAAAACTCCATGGCTTGACGAGTAATTAAACAGATTGAGCATGGGTTTGTCGAGGGAGCCTACGCATCTTCGCACGAAGTAATTTGACACACGGCCAGGGCCAGCACTTGCACTATCACTAGACTGTAGGATTGCCCTACGCATATTACAGATGTCTACTTAAACTAGACATTAGATTAGGGATACGCATATCCAGATTGAGATGGGCCCTAGGGATAGGACAGATCCAAAGTAGTCCACCAGCCTTCCTACATCGATTAACGTGTACCCAGCAGTGCTTAATGTTCCTAGTTAGTGATCACTCTACGTTGACAATATAATCATATATATATATAGTATGGGGGGTACCCCCCTACTCGCTCTGCTCGTCAACCCCCATTTTAAGTAACAACCCATTTGTTCTATTTTTTCCACACAACGCAAGAGGTCAATAAATGAATGCGTTTTTTTAGTGGTATCCCGAGTAGGCCTAATCCACATTTAAATAGATATCATACATAATTTTTATTTTGATATTGAATAAGATATTTTATAACATCATTTAAATACTTCTATTATATATATTTTTTATTATGTAATTTTTTTTAATATATAAGAGTATTATTCATATACTTAAATAAATTTCATATACAATTTTCATTTAGTCGTTGATTAAGATCTTATAACATCATTTGAACAATTTCTACTTTATTTTATACTGCTATTGCGTATATTTTATATTGTGAAATTTATTTTTTGAATAAATAAGAGCATATTCACGTTAAAAATTTTTATTTAAAAATCGTTTCTTTGATTTTATTTGTATTTTATATGGATCAAATCGAAACTTAATTAAATTTTATATACAATTTTAATTTAATTAGATTGTTAGTTGCATCTAATGGTAGTTTTCTTTGTATTACTATATAGTGATCCTAATGGCTTATCTACCAGGTAATGCTTTTGTAAATAAAAAACAACATTTGTCGTGTTTCGACGTTTCGGACACTTTTCTTTGTGTCCCTCATCAGGATTCTATTCAAAAAAATGTTTTTACATAAATTATTACAGGTATGTTAAACGTAAATAACTAAATCACATTAAATATATGAACAAAAACTTACAATGAGACAGTGTCAATCTAGTTACGCAGAGAACAATCCGCTCGTCAATAACTAGATTTTACAAAATTCCCGCTTATATACTAACCTAATGTGTGTGTGTTCGAAAATATACTTTATCACAGATATAACTAATACATATAAATGGTGACGTGAAGTAGAAATGGTGGGAGAGGCGTCGCTGACAGAGCTCGTAGACGGAGAGAGGTAACAGGGCGACACACAGGAGGAGGTGGCGCTATCGATGTTTTAATAAACGGACTAAGCCAACTTCCACGCTGTGTAGTCATACCTCCTACATGTGTGCGTTCCTGATACCTTTACAAAGTCATAGAACGGCAAGTACATTATTTCGGAGATGAGAAGATTTTTATTTATTTCTGTATAGTATTTTTTATCTTTAAATAAATTTTCAGTTTTTTCTAAGTACACTGATTTTTGTATAATTACAGTAGCATTGCCCTTGTCAGCTCTTGTAATCAAAATACCAGGGTTCTTTTTTATAAAAGTTTTAGTTTTTTCAAGGTCTATTTTAAATTTTTTATCAATATGTGACGTACTAGATATTTTTGTATTATGAACTTTTTTTAAGAAAGTACCTCGTATTTTTGATTTCTTGTTGTCCGCAATATAGCAATTTATGTGAGCTTCAAAATTCTTTAAATATTGCAAAGTTAACTTTTTGTTGAATGTGTCGTTAAAATTGAATTTTTCTCCTAATTTAAAAATGTCAATAACATATGTGGGGAGTTGAATTCCCGGACAAGGGCAATGCTACTGTAATTATACAAAAATCAGAGTACTTAGAAAAAACTGAAAATTTATTTAAAGATAAAAAATACTATATAGAAATAAATAAAAATCCGTTACCAAGCTTAGAAAGGAAAACTAATGAATTAATCAAACGACTCAAAAGATGGATTTTACTGGAAACGGAAAAAAGTTACCCGCAATTTTACAGAAATTTAATATTTCAAAAGCATATGGTCTAATTAAAATTCACAAAACCGGTTTTCCAGTCGGGCCAATCATATCCACAGTAAATTCACCTACATATAACCTTTCAAAGTTATTCGCAAAATTCCTACAAAATAATTTAAAACCGGCTGTGTCACATGTTGAAAATAGTTTAACATTAAGAGAAAAAATTAATGACATTGTTATCCCGTGTGATTTTGATATAATTAGTCTGGATGTAGTCAGTCTCTTTACGAATGTACCCGATACTTTGGTTGTTCAATCTATTGAAAAAAGATGGACGCAGTTGTATAACAAAATCAATATGTCTTGCACGGAATTTATAGAAGTTATAAAGTTTATTTTGAACAATAATTTTTTTCAATTTAATAAAAAATTCTATAAACAAACATTTGGTTCGGCAATGGGTAATCCATTAAGCCCGATTTTATCTGATAGAGTTATGCAAGATCTCGAAACTGAGTGTATAAAAAAATTGAATGTTAAACCTATGTTTTATTTCCGTTACGTTCACGATATTTTGTTATGTGGACCTAACAATTCAATAGACCACACTCTTAATACCTTTAATACATACAAGAAAAACTTACAATTTACGGTTGAAATAGCACAGAATGAAAGCATTAGCTTCTGTTACGTGTGAGCCTATCTCGGTTCACGCACGTACGAAGGGTTCTGAGGTGTTCGTGTCGTTCCAAGCGGGGACTCGAAACGATGCAGTGAAATACAACTAGAGTTAAAGTATACTTGAGTTATTTATTAAAATACTTATAGGCGCGAGAGAGATAATCCTAACACGCGTTCGCGATGCAACCGATCGACGTCCTCTCGTGAATTCGTTATCCGCTCGTCCTCGTCCCTCGTACCTCGCTTCCGTCCTCTCTCTGACCCCGCTTTCGTTCTCTTTCTTTCTGTCTTCTGGATGCGCTTCCCTTGGTTTTTATATCTCTGTCTTGGGGATCGTAAGTGGGGGATCATTGCTCATCGGCTGTTCGTTTCTTCCCCCTAATTCGACGTCCAGATCTCGTGCCGGTGATTCAGTGCCTCGCGGATTCGCTGTTCTGCTGACTGGCATTGGTTGATGTCATGCACCTTCGACATTCGACGTTCTCTATCAACGCTCGGCATATTGCTGACCGGGAGTTTGTGTTGGGCTACGTGTCTTCGTTCTTCGAGAGTCTGTATGAGTTCATGGCCGCACGCGCTTTCTCTCTGGAAGCTACCACTCGTAACACGTCTGAGGGCCGCGACATCGACCTCCGGGGCGATGAAACAAGTGATGGGGCGGGAGAAAAATTTTCCTTTTTTTTTTCTTGATATTAGGGGGGTTAGATGCGGTAGGTTCGTAGAATTGCTGCTAGGATTCGTTGGAGTTAGTTCGATACTAAAATCTATATACTGCTAGGGTTGGCTAAGGTTGACGTCGAGCGGTCGGGAGTGTTAACAAAATTATTCATCTTTCTAGGGTGTGATGTGTGTATGTTACAGTCTTAATATTCGTGTGTAGTGTTGTGTCTGCGTGAGTGTACCTAACAATACAATGCTAAACCTAACGATTTTTCTCTCTCGCTTCTTATTATATTCTTCTTGTACATAGAGTCTGTTAATACTTGGATACATAATATACTGATAATGCAATAGATATGTATATATATACGAGGGTCATTTGACAAGTACCTAGCCTCACCGCCAGATGGTGCCACTATCGCACCAGAAATACACTACAGTGCAGTATCTTCCTGTAAACGGTTACAGACGAAATTTCAGCCGGATCGGAGTTGTAGTTTATTTTTGAGAGCGTGTGAAAGCAAATGCGTCCGTTGATTTTTCAAAAAATGGAGAAAGAACAATATCGGTTGGTGATTCGATTCTTGTTTTTGGAAGGGAAATCGCGCAGTGAAATTAAAGAACGCTTGGATGCAGTGTATGGGGATGTTTCTCCTTCGATGGCGACCGTTAAATTTTGGTATAACGAGTTTCAACGTGGTCGTACGTTGGTTTTTGATGATCCACGCCCAGGTGCTCCGAAAACAGCCACTACGGAGGAGAACGTGACAAAAATACACGATATCGTTTTGTCAGACCGCCGATTAAAGGTGCACGAGATAGCTGCGATAGTAGGCACCTCAGAAGAACGCGTGTGGCATATCCTACATGAGATTCTAGGCATGAGGAAGCTGTCAGCAAGGTGGGTGCCGCGTTTACTGACTGCAGACAACAAGCGCATCCGTGTGACCAGTTCAGAGCAGTGTTTGGAGCTGTTTAATCGCAATCCAAAAGAGTTTTTGCGTCGTTACGTGACCGTCGACGAAACATGGATTCACTACTACACTCCAGAGACCAAGGAGCAGTCAAAACCGTGGACCTTACCCGGTGAACCTGCTCCGAAGAAGGCGAAGACGGTCCCGTCGGCCGGAAAGGTGATGGCCACTGTTTTCTGGGATTCTCAAGGTGTGATTTTTATTGACTATCTGGAGAAGGGCAAAACGGTCACAGGACAGTACTACGCCGAACTATTGAGCCGATTTGACGCCGTGTTAGAAGAAAAACGGCCCCATTTGTCTAAAAAGAAAGTGCTTTTCCACCACGATAATGCACCGGCTCACACTTCTGCACTCGCCACGGCTAAATTGGTCGAATTACGCTACGAACTGCTGCCCCAGCCACCGTATTCTCCAGATTTGGCTCCGTGCGACTTTTTTCTGTTTCCGAACCTAAAAAATTCGCTCGCCGGGAAGAGATTCCACTCCAATAACGAAATAATCGCCGCCACGGAGGCCTATTTTGCAAACCAAGAGAAAAAATTTTTTTCAACAGGGTTAAAAAAATTGGAACACCGCTGGACCAAGTGTATTCAACTAAAAGGAGACTACATTGAAAAATAAATTTTATTTTTTGTAAAATTTTGGTGTTTTCATTTGTAGGCTAGGTACTTATCAAATGGCCCTCGTATATTTTTTCTTTATTTATGACATGTTATAGGATCGAGCTTGCGGCTCTGATTTTTCTCAACCCGTGCTTCGTGTTGACGGTGTGGCAGGGTGATGACTCTTCCTGTGGTAGTCGAATAATGTACCGCTGAAGGTAGTAGCGCTTGCGATAGTGTACCTGGTAAAAGTTCTTTATTGATTAGTAGCGGGGGCTCCCTTCTCCTAGGCCAGAATTTCCAACCCAACGCGAGGACGATTATGATCGCGACGATTGACCCGCCTGAATACGAGATTGCTTGTTTTAGGGCTATAAACTCGCCGTCCACGGCGTCGCGTTGTTCTAGTTCCTGCGCGCGGTTGATTATGTTCTTCAGTTCGTTTCCCAATTCTAGCGAAGCGGGCTGCGCGAGCTTTCTTTGTGGCATGCTATCAGATTCTCTCATTGTGTTGCAGCATCGATCCTCCGTCTGTAGTGACTATTAGAATAAATTATGTCAATAATATACAAAATTTTGTGTTTGTTAAGAGTAGATGTCCTACAGTATTACATCAATGCTTAAAGATGCCTCAAAATTGAAAGAAAAGGATTTCCGACTTATAAGTTATACGGAATGCCAATTGAAAGCACATATAACGCGCAGCGCGCATGAATTTGGCTAGTATTTTGAAAATGTAGATAAAAATAACGTAACACATGGCGCAGTCAGTAAGCTGTTCGCCTGTCCCCCTGAATTCCTATGGGAGTCTTAATATCGCATGCCGATGGTTTCATTGTTACTGTGGCGTCATTGGAGGGTGACATCTAAATGATGGTTGCCATTTAGTCGGTTTACTATATAGTTATTTGTGGTGCATGCAAATTTCATACAATGTCAAGTAGTCTAATTTCTACCTTCACAATTTCTTAGCAAGATGACTTAAAAGTTGTTTTATTATAGTGATTTATTGTGAAAAGGTTTATTAACTTTTATTGGATGTTTAAATAACTTTCTCCAGTGCAGTTATGCTATTTACTAGTAGTTTACGTTAAGGGGATGAGCTTGAGCCTTCACTCCCGTATTTTTGATTATTAGTTGATTTATTATAGGGCTTTATTGTTCAAATGTTTATTAGCCTGAATTGAATGTTTAAATAACTTTTTTCAGTTCAGTTATGTTATTTACCAGTAGTTAACGTCGAGGGGATTAGTTTAAGCCCTCACTCAAGTATTTCTGATTATTAGTTCATTAATTATAGTGATTTATTGTTAAAATGTTTATTAATCTTTATTAATTATTTAGCTAACTTCCGGGAGTGAAATACTATGTCCCCCTTATAGTTAAAATTGGGGGCAATCGTTTAAGCCGTTTCTGACATTTTTCCGATTGCAAGTTTATTAATTATAGTGATTTATTGTTAAAATGTTTATTAACGCTTATTAATCATTTAAATAACTTTTGGGCGTGATATGCCTTTTCCCTCTCATAGTTAAAATTAAAAGCGATCGTTTAAGCCGTCTCTGACATTTTTCCGATTGTAAGCATACAGCGTATGCTTTTATGAGTGGTTACGCAACTCTTCTTCCTATGTAGTTGTTGCAAGCTCGTGTATGTATATGCACGCTGAGCTATACTTCAATGCATTTGACTGCATTTGTAGTTGTTGCAATGCCGTGCTGCACGTTCCCGAATCGCATTTGGGCTCTCATGCGCTCCCTGTGCTTACTCGCCTGTCCAGAGCTAGTAGTGTATGGGGTCGGTTTTTTCCTTTAAATTAATATCTTACCTATTCTGTTTTCCCTTATTTCTGAACCCTTCTCTAAATGATTATGTGGCCCATAGGGTCCTGTTCAGATATTTAAATTATGAATTTATTGTTTATTTCTATGACTTACATTAAATTTTAATGAAGATTTTTATGTAGTTTCCAGAGTATTGTTTTTATTATTATTATTATTATTGCTATTATTATTATTACTATTTTTGCTATTATTTTTTTTTTCTTCTTCATTTAACTAGCAGTCCCAGTTACATACGCCTATACCTTCTCAATCTTAATGTAAGAATCTTTTTTGGGTTTAAATTTATTCTGTGCCTAATGGAAAGAACTACCATTATTCCCTTCGGACGGTTGAGGTCGGACATCCCGCATGTTCCCCTTTTCTTATTCCATTACGTAGCCATTCAAAAGCGTAGAATTCGCTCGACCAGTCGGGTTCTCTATTAGTATAACTTCTTATTTTATTCATTAGCCGTGCGGCGGTGAGTATGCGCTTTACATTTATGCTGACGTCCGTCTTAACTTGATTACAAGGCCATCTACAGTTCGGTTTATGTATATAATACGCGCGTCGCTTAGTTAGTCTGAAATGATGACTCGTTTGTCCCGAGTCCTCTATTCTTGTTTGTTCGTGCCGTAATCTATCGTGTGTGCCTGCTTACAATTTTCTAAGGGTTCTGGTGATAAATTTTAAGCAAATCATTCCAACGATTATTATTATATTATTGATAAATGGTTTTCCTTTTTTTTTCTTTTGACTATCCCCGTGCATATTATGAATGCCTAGCGTATACCCCCGGTGCGGGCCTATGATTTCCTTGTATAACAAGTCAGTTACTTTAAATTTATATATCTTAAAACTTTCTCATGGGTTTGTCGATCAATAAAAGCAATTCGCCATCCCTTGCCTATGCTGAACGCGGACTTTTTTTTTTTTTTTTTGATAAATGCAGTTTATCGTATATGCTTTAGTGTGTCCCACTATAGCCCTGACGCGTCGTGGGAGAGATTCCGCAAGCAAGCTAGCGTTTCCCGCTCCACTCACGCAACCGTTGGGCTCAAAGTTGCACAGCGTTGAGATACGACTTGCGCCATTGCATTTTTTTATTCATGCAGCCGATTGAGGGCTACTTCACACCTAGTTTTTGCCAAGGTCCGTGACTCACATATACGGCTCCCATTTGCCGCGACTCCACTCCATAAGCGTACTTTCTCCCTTTACGAGTACTCGAGTCGCTAGTTCGATACAATACAAGGGAGCTGACCTTCGAAAGGTCAGGGAGATGGCGCGTGCGGGAACCGACGATTGGGCCATCGCTCTGTGTCTGCGGTGAGGTAGGGTGCTTGCACCTGCTTCGTTATACGTTGTACATGTAGGTTTTAGCGAATTCAGCCCGATTACTCATTTTTAATGCATGACTCATACGTCTGTTTATATTTACGATTAAGAGGTAAATTGCTTTTCTCGCTTGCTACCATGGAATTTGATGAGTTTATTTCTATTTCTTTTCTTGTTTTCTAAAATCGGGAATCATATTTCCGCGCCGTAACCAAACTTTAGCCTCTTATCACCACGTTTGTATCTCGTTAGAATCATTTGCTTGTGAGTGTGAGTGGTGATGTTATTACTGTAATAACCAGATCGGTCATGACAAAAACGTATTCCAACTTTTTCAGCGTGCTTCTTTTTCCCAACTAATTTCGATGTTTACAATTACTATATGTTATGCTAGCGATACTCACTGCCGAACTAAAGATATTTATTATTACTTATTTAAAAAACTGTATGTTTGACGTATCTTTGCACGTGTGATGTGCTTTTTTTCTCGACTTGGGCGCACGAACTCCCCGCGATTGGGCCTGTTTTTTTTCTTTAGAAGAACATACGAGATATCAACCTTTACCTGCGCGGCGTCTGGGGGGCCGCGGAAAAAAGAAAAAATATATATTCCCACCGCCTTTTTTTTTTTTTTTTAACGTTTGCTATGCTCGCCTGTCGTGTGAGGGGCCGTGATGAATTTGCGCGAACGACTCTCCTCTTTCGAAACCTTATTTATTCGTTTATTGAAAGATTCGTAACTTTTTCGATATTCGTATGTACCACTCGCGTTTGATCCCCTTCTCTTATTTTAGCGTTATGTCTGCTATGATTAATTTCCACGATTTCGCACGACCTTGCATATTCCGGCTCTATTTGGCGGAGTCTCGCTTTCTTCGCGAGATATTCCATTTTTCCTCTCCCCGAGGAAATGGTGAGTGCTTTACCTTTGATGGTAGTAAAACTTAAATTCGTATATGACTTGGGTCAGTTTCATTGCAGTGAGAGTTCTTAATTGTGCTAGTGTATATGTACCGTCCACCCTGTAGCTATCCTACGTTAGCTCCTCCTTTTCTCGTTCTGGATTCCTTTTTCGTTTTTCTTTTCTTTGTCCCGTTGTAACTCAGAGGCCGTTGTGCGTGTTTGCCTCTCTGATACGACTCAGAGGCTTTAGGACATGCTTGACTTTTCTTATATTTTCTTTCGCAGCTCAGAGGCCGTTGCGCGTGTTCGCATTGTAAATACGACTCAGAGGCTTTGGGGCGTGTTTGACCTTTCCCTTGTTCCTGTTTTCTTTCGCAGCTCAGAGGCCGTTGCGCGTGTTCGCATCTCTGATACGACTCAGAGGCTTTGGGGCGTGTCCGACTTTTACAGGTAATCCAAATGTATGCGGCCGTTCGCTAGTTAATCATTTGATGGTTTAATTTCTTTATCATCGAGATCCATAAGTGTTTCTGGATCTATAGCCTTGAATATCCTCAGGGCTCTATCTTTATCTGTTTGTATCTTGGTTATGGCCCTTAGTATATTGGCTAGTTTAAGTTATGTTCTCATTAATATTCATTGTTAATATTCATTCAACTTTTCGTTTTTTTTTTCGTGCGATCTCGTATGGTTCCAACGTGATGGTGGACAAATCCTTGTTTTTTTTTCGGCTTTCGAAGTCTCACAAGCAGAGTTTACGTGACCTTCATTTTTGGATAGCAAGTCCTGTTCAAGGAATTAATCTGTTTTTACGGAGATTTCATCATGTGTTACGAATTCTTCGCATAGCAGGCAGCACAATTCTGTACGAATCGTTTCAGGCGTCCAGCATTTCTCTGGCAAGCATCTCTTCTTTTATGATTGGCTGGTGTATGGAAATCTAGCACTCTAGTTGGGATAATCTTATAGAATGTTTGGGTCTACTCGCGGTTACCTCTTCCTTATAGTCCTAAGTCATGCAGGACTCTAGTACCGGGCATCCTGAGAGTTTAAATGACCAATCACATTCTTATTATTTGTCTCGTTATTGTGGTTATATCTTGCGTTATCTCGGCGATCACCATTGCACCAATCACTCCTAAGATCCCTTCTATAATGATGCGGCTGGTATTTATCGTTATTGAAGCTATGTCCGCCCTCCGGATGAGTGCTATATCTTCGATCACCTTCACGACCTTGGTTATTGTTTTGCTGATAGTGATTAGGACGATCGTCCCAGACATTTCCATTGTAATAAGGTCGATTCGGTTTCCACTGATTCGGTAATCCAATCTCCGATAGCGGTTAGGTCGCCATTCGTAGTTTCTTGTATATTGCCTATTCGCGTCAGGCGGATCTTCCTGCGATTTCACGTTTATGGATTGCGCGGTATATACTACTGCGGGGTGCGATAACGCGATAACCTGTCTCATTGGGTATGTGGTATATAACACTTGCGGTGGCGGCGGTGGCGATGGTGCTCCTCCCAGTTTATCCAAATTCCCTAAGGTGACTTCCGTGTTCTTCAGGCTCCTTCGTAGGGCGTAACAATCACCATATTGATGTCCCTTCTTTTGGCAGAAGATGCAAAATTTTGTCTCCGCGTCCCTATACTGGCACCTACCCTCGGGGTGATTATCCATGCCACATACACTGCAGCGATCCCTGGCGGGGGCCCTCCTAATCGTGGCTTGCGGATTATCGTCTTTTAGTTTAGCGTATTTTTCTATAAGTTCGGTTAGAATACCTTCGGCGGAGGTGGGGCCTGCCTGCGCCCCCACGCGTCGTGCCTCAGTTCTCTGTTCAACTCTTACGGCTTCTGTTATCGCCTCTACCAGGGTTTTGGGATTCGCGGCCCTTACTTGGTGTTGCAGATCCCCTTCAAGATCGTACAGAAACTGATCGAGAGCTTCCGAGTCAACCCTTTTGTAAGTTAGTTTCTCGAAATCTTGTAGGAATCTATCGTCATTGTAGGTATTAAGTAGTCGATTCAGCAAGATTTCTACGCGCTGTCCATAACTTCCGACGCTTTCCCCTTTCTCTTGTTTGATAACCTTAAGTTCGGCGAGTAATCTGTCGGCGCCTCCAGCGTGCGTGTACCTCATTGTAATATCTTCGAGTATTTTTTCGACCGATGTAAAACGGTTCATACGGCACATATAACCATCCGCAGCTCGTCCGCGAAACTTGGAGGCTAACGCGCTCATCAACCAGCATTCGGCTGACGGGCCAAATTCGTTGAGTACATTGCGCCCAACGCGGCAAAAGAATGCCACCGAGTCGGGATTGCCGTCGAACGGAGGAATCGTGTTCATAGCCTGTTGCAGTGAAAATGTCCACGCAGCGTCTCTCGACCGGGAGACGCGCGGGTGTGGCGGTGGGAGGTCGATGGACTCGGGCAGTGGCTCGGCGAGGGGCTGACGCATCGGTATATAGCCTGCCCCGGAGCCTGGAAGCTCTGTTTTTAGTTGTGACTCTATATTTGTTAATCCGCTAGCCCTTTTGGCGTGCGCGAGGAAATGATTGTAACCCGACAGTCTTCTCGCCTTAAATTCTGGTATTTGGTCAGGCGTTACCCACTTCGGTATGTAGTCATTGGGTGCTTCTGTGGCTGTGTGCGGAGCACAGAGTAAGTCGCGATCCACGCTCGCGGCGTTGGGCGCTGCCGGGAGTCCCCCATTATTAAGTTCACTTTTCCCGGGCGACGCCCTCCCGGTGGAGTACGTCGCCTGCAATAGTTCTCTTGACGGGTTCGGGGATTTCGATTGCGTTTTTGGTAATTTTTGTAATCCGGTCGCGAGTTTTTCTCTATAGTTCGTAATAATTTGTACCTCGTCGATCCCCAGATCTTCGGCCCCCACAGATAAAACGTGATCGAGCTTCCGACTCGCGATTTCCAAAGCCTCGGGAGAGGATAGAGCTATTGCCATGTCGGCACAGGCGAGAGCACCATTAATGTCGGCCTCCAGCTGATCCGTCGTTCGAAACCCGGGGGTTCGAGGGCGTGCCCCTGAGCATCGCGTTACTTCTACGTCGGGATCGAATCCGGCGGCTTCATTTTGCCACGCGGAGTCAAGGTTATATTCTTCGTTATTCCTCATGTTTCGACGCGACAAGTGTTTCTTAAACATGATAGATTTAAAGTGTTCCGCGAACCAAAATCACTCAGTATTCACGGCCCGTAATTTTACCTTCTTTTAACTCGCTCCTTATTGGTCACGTGATTCCCTACGAGAGACAGGGTGCAATAATTGGGTATTAAAAGTTTCACTTACCCTTGTAGGCAGACTACAATAAGGATGATGGAGACGTGTAACATCCTTCCTTCCTGTCAAGCGTTGAGTGGCACGTATTCGGTTCGTACTTCGCGATTTTACTCAGATGTATTTCTAACGAACACCCCACACCTAGCACCAGAAAATTGTTACGTGTGAGCCTATCTCGGTTCACGCACGTACGAAGGGTTCTGAGGTGTTCGTGTCGTTCCAAGCGGGGACTCGAAACGATGTAGTGAAATACAACTAGAGTTAAAGTATACTTGAGTTATTTATTAAAATACTTATAGGCGCGAGAGAGATAATCCTAACACGCGTTCGCGATGCAACCGATCGACGTCCTCTCGTGAATTCGTTATCCGCTCGTCCTCGTCCCTCGTACCTCGCTTCCGTCCTCTCTCTGACCCCGCTTTCGTTCTCTTTCTTTCTGTCTTCTGGATGCGCTTCCCTTGGTTTTTATATCTCTGTCTTGGGGATCGTAAGTGGGGGATCATTGCTCATCGGCTGTTCGTTTCTTCCCCCTAATTCGACGTCCAGATCTCGTGCCGGTGATTCAGTGCCTCGCGGATTCGCTGTTCTGCTGACTGGCATTGGTTGATGTCATGCACCTTCGACATTCGACGTCCTCTATCAACGCTCGGCATATTGCTGACCGGGAGTTTGTGTTGGGCTACGTGTCTTCGTTCTTCGAGAGTCTGTATGAGTTCATGGCCGCACGCGCTTTCTCTCTGGAAGCTACCACTCGTAACACTTCTTAGATCTTAAAATTATAATAGACAAAAATAGACATATAATTACAAATTGGTACCGCAAACGAACTTTCTCAGGACGCTACTTAAATTATAATTCACACCACCTCCTCAGTAATAAAATAGCTATTATATATTGCTTAGTAGATAGAGCCATAAAATTATCGCATAACAGTTTCCACAACGAAAATATATCATTTATAAAAAAGGTGTTAAGATTGAATGATTATCCGTTAAAAGTTTTAGATTTTCACATAAAAAAACGTTTAAGGAAGATAAAATTTACAACAAATTTTAAACAAACAGAACCTGTTAATAATAAAGCCATCATTAGCTTGCCTTATGTTAAGGAACTGGAATTTTTCAATTATAACTTCTTTAAACAAGTTAGTACAAAGGTTGTCTATAGCACTACAAATAAGTTAAATAATATTATAAAGTTAGGTAAAGATAAAACAGAAAAAGTGAATCAAGCCAATATCGTATATAAGATCAATTGCCGCGATTGCAACGCTTCTTATGTCGGACAAACGAGTAGACTCCTACAAGTCAGAGCAAAAGAACACGCAAAAAAATATAAAGATGAAGATCGAAATTCCGGATTATTTATGCACACTAATGAAACAAATCACACAATAGATTTCGAAAATATAAAAATATTAGACAATGAAATAAATAATGGAAAAAGGCTTTTTTCAGAGGCGTTTTTTATACACACACAATCAAATTTTATGAATAAACAGTTCGAAATTACAAGGCTGCCTAACGAATATAATACGTTTATAAAAAATTTCGATCTCTCATCTCCGAAATAATGTACTTGCCGTTCTATGACTTTGTAAAGGTATCAGGAATGCACACATGTAGGAGGTATGACTACACAACGTGGAAGTTGGCTTAGTCCGTTTATTAAAACATCGATAGCGCCTCCTCCTCCTGTGTGTGTCGCCCTGTTACCTCTCTCCGTCTACGAGCTCTGTCAGCGACACCTCTCCCACCATTTCTACTTCACGTCACCATTTATATGTATTAGTTATATCTGTGATAAAGTATATTTTCGAACACACACACATTAGGTTAGTATATAAGCGGGAATTTTGTTCATATATTTAATGTGATTTAGTTATTTACGTTTAACATACCTGTAATAATTTATGTAAAAACATTTTTTTTAATAGAATCCTGATGAGGGACGCAAAGACTAGTGTCCGAAACGTCGAAACACGACAAATGTTGTTTTTTATTTACAAAAGCATTACCTGGTAGATAAGCCATTAGGATCACTATATAGTAATACAATTTTCATTTAGCTAATCATTAAAATCTCTTAACATCGTTGAAATAATTTCTCCTTTATTTTATACTGTTATTGCGTATATATTATATTGAGAAATTTAGTTTTTGAATATATATGAACATATTTAATAAATATATGCAATGTATACACATATTTACTTATATAACTAAATTTTTTTATAATTATCAAGGATTTCTTCCCAAACTATATTTTCAATTTCTAATGAATTCTCTAAATTATTTTGTATATATATGTCATCTGGATTTCTACACCTTGATAAAGCAACATATAATTGACCTTTGATGTATAACCCTATATAATCAAAACTTTGTCCCTGAGATTTATTAATAGTCATGCAAAATACTAATGTTAATAGAAACTGTTTTTTATAAAGAATAAAAGGTAATGAAGAAGATTCTCCTGTATTTAATGCAATTCTAGGAATAAAAACTCTATTACCAACTTTTTCTCCTTTTAATATTTCCGCTTCAATATTATATTTAAATAATTTGGTTATTTTATGTTTAGTACCGTTACACATGCCGTAGGCACTGCCAGCTTAATATTAAGATAGCAGGACACTATCATAAAATCAATGAATAAAAATAAATGTTTCGGGGGGAATTCGCCGCTAATTATCAGCGGTTGATCTGTAAAGGTCCGAAATTAATCGCACTTTATTTATAAAAAGTACCCGGAGGCACTGCCAGCTTAATATTAAGATAGCAGGACACTATCATAAAGTCAGTGAATAAAAAAAATGGTTCGGAGGGAAGTTCCCGCTAATTATCCGGAGTTGATCTGTAAAGGTCCGAAATTTGCCGCACTTTATTTATATAAAATATCCGGACGCGTTGCCAGGTTAATATTAAGATAGCAAGACACTATCAGAAAATCAATGAAAAAGAAAATGGTTCTAGGGATATTTGCCGCTAATCATTCGCAGTTAATCAGTAACGGTCCGAAATTATCCGCATATTAATTATAAAAAATACGCTGAGGCACTACCAGTTTAATATTAAGGTAGCAGGAGACTATCATAAAATCAATGAATAAAAATAAATGGTTCGGGGGGAATTAGCCGCTAATTATCCGCGGTTGATGTGTAAAGGTTCGAAATTGATCGCACTTTATTTATAAAAAGTACCAGGAGGCACTGCCAGCTTAATATTAAGATAGCAGGACACTATCATAAAGTCAGTGAATAAAAAAAATGGTTCGGAGGGAAATTCCCGCTAATTATCCGCAGTTGATCTGTAAAGGTCCGAAATTTGCCGCACTTGATTTATATAAAATATCCGGACGCGTTGCCAGGTTAATATTAAGATAGCAAGACACTATCAGAAAAAAGATAGGAAGACACTATCAGAAACTCAATGAAAAAGAAAATGGTTCTAGGGATATTTGCCGCTAATCATTCGCAGTTAATCAGTAAAGGTCCGAAATTATCCGCATATTAATTATAAAAAATACGCTGAGGCACTACCAGTTTAATATTAAGATAGCAGGACACTATTATAAAATCAATGAATAAAAAAAAATGGTTCGGAGGGAAGTTGCCGCTAATTATCCGCAGTTGATCTCTAAAGGTCCCAAACTAATCGCAATTTATTTATAAAAAATACCCGGGTATACAGCAAGCAGGATATCAAGATAGCACGACACTGTTATAAAATCAAAGAAAAAAAAATGCTTCTCGAGAATTTACCGCTAATTATCCAAAATCTATCAGTAAAGGTCCGAAATTATCAGCATATTAATTATAAAAAACACGCTGCCGCACTGCCACTTTAATATTAAGATAGCAGGAGACTATCATAAAATCAATGAATAAAAATAAATGGTTCAGAGGGAAGTTCCCGCTAATATTCCGCAATTGATCCGTAAAGGTCCGAAATTTGCCGTACTTTATTTATAAATAACACCCAGACGTACTGCAAGCAGGATATCAAGATAGCAGGACAATATCATAAAATCAATGAATAAAGAAAAATGGTGCGGAGGGAAGTTGCCGCTAATTATCCGTAGTTGATCTGTAAAGGTCCCAAATTAATCGCAATTTATTTATAAAAAATACCTGGGTACACAGCAAGCAGGGTACACAGCAAGCAAGGAGGATATCAAGATAGCACGACACTATTATAAAATCAATGGAAAAAAAATGCTTCGAGGGAATTTACCGCTAATTATTCAAAATTATTGAAAATCTATCAGTAAAGGTCCGAAATTAGCCGTACTTTATTTATAAAAAAATACCCGAGGGCACTGCCACCTTAATATTAAGATAGAATGACACTGTCATAAAATCAATGATTAAAAATAAATGGTTCGGGGGGGATTTGCTGCTAATTATTGGCGGTTGAGCTATAAAGGTCCGAAATTAACAGCACTTTATTTATAAAAAGTATCCGTAGGCACTGCGAGCTTAATATTAAGATAGCAAGACACGATCATAAAATCAATTGAAAAGAAAATGGTTCTAGGGATATTTGTCGCTAATCATCCACCGTTAATCTATAAAGATCCGAAGTTATCCGCATATTAATTATAAAATGTATCCCGTGGCACTGCCAGTTTAATATTAAGATAGCAGGACACTATCATAAAATCAATGAATAAAAAAAAAATGGTTTGGGCGGAAGGTGCCCCTAATTATCCGCAGTTGATCTGTAAACGTCCCAAACTAATTGTAATTTATTTAGAAAAAATACCCGGGTACACAGCAAGCAGGATATCAAGATAGCACGACACTATTATAAAATCAATGAACAGAAAAAAAAGCTTCGAGAGAATTTACCGCTAATTATCCAAAATCAATCAGCAAAGGTCCGAAATTAGCCGTACTTTATTTATAAAAAATACCCGGTGGCACTGCCAGCTTAATAATAAGATAGCGGGACACTATCATAAAATCAATGAATAAAAATAAATGGTTCGGGGGGAATTTGTCGCTAATTATCCGCGGTTGATCTGTAAAGGTACGAAATTTATCGCACTTTATTTATAAAAAGTACCTGGGGGCACTGCCAGCTTAATATTAAGACAGCAGGACACTATCATAAAGTCGGTGAATAAAAAAAATGGTTCGGATGGAAGTTCCCACTAATTATCCGCAGTTGATCTGTAAAGCTCCGAAATTGGCCGCACTTTATTTATATAAAATATCCGGACGCGTTGCCAGGTTAATATTAAGATAGCAAGACACTATCAGAAAATCAATGAAAAAGAAACTTGTTCTAAGGATACTTGCTGCTAATTATCCGCAGTTAATCAGTAAAGGTCCGAAATTATCCGCATATTAATTATGAAAAATACGCTGAGGCACTGCCAGCTTAATATTAAGATAGCAGGACACTATTGTCACGTCCTAAAACATAACACGACTGGGATTATTAACTCAATTAAGAATTAATGCTCTTTTTGGTCGTAGCTGCGCCAGCTAATAAACCATGGACGAGCTAAAGGAAAAGATGTGTAGTAACAAGTTCGTAATTAATCGTTGAAAATTTAGTAATTAATTTTTCTTTGGATTGAGGATTTGGATTTTAATAGGGACCAACAGAAGCAGCACATTTGTCTCTTAAAAACAATTTTTGTTGCACATGCCTCTTGTATGGATTGGAAAAAGGTCACGAGCCCTGGATTGATGTGTGTTGGATAATACTAAATTTCCCCCATCTCAGGTTGTTCTCAGATTCGCCCTTCCCTAAACCAACCTAATCAATTATTATCGATTTGTAATTTTTCCTTAGTTCGTTAAATTTTAATGATATTTATTTTCCAAATAATAATTCTCTTTAAGTTAATTCAGTCGTTGCCTTGTCAACTCAAATTGCACAAAGCCCTTAAGACTCGCACTAAATGAATTGTTATCGTGAATAGCTCCTGTCCAGTAATCCTTAAGATCAAGGCCAATCGTCTATTCACGATTCAAGACAATTACTTATTTACTTGTCTGGAATTTTAATTTATTCGGATCTCTTTTATTTTCATTAATGATCCAAAATTTCTTTATTTTTGAAATAATAATTCTCTTTAAGTTAATTCAGTCGTTGCCTTGTCAACTCAAATTGCACAAAGCCCTTAAGACTCGCACTAAATGAATTGTTATCGTGAATAGCTCCTGTCCAGTAATCCTTAAGATCAAGGCCAATCGTCTATTCACGATTCAAGACAATTACTTATTTACTTGTCTGGAATTTTAATTTATTCGGATCTCTTTTATTTTCATTAATGATCCAAAATTTCTTTATTTTTGAAATAATAATTCTCTTTAAGTTAATTCAGTCGTTGCCTTGTCAACTCAAATTGCACAAAGCCCTTAAGACTCGCACTAAATGAATTGTTATCGTGAATAGCTCCTGTCCAGTAATCCTTAAGATCAAGGCCAATCGTCTATTCACGATCCAAGACAATTACTTATTCACTTGTCTGGAATTTTAATTTATTTTTCTTTTTTTTCCTTTATTTACCTTTCTTATTTTTTGTAAATTTCCTTTTCTCTTATAATGTTTGAATATAGTAAATTTAGAAATTTGGTAAAAAGAAATTAAACTAGAAATTTGAAAAATCTGAATATTTATTTAAATTTTGAAATTTGTGTACAGAGTTTTTAAGCTTGTGAGGCTTGTGTCAATCTGCTGTACAGTCAGCAAAGCTTGTGAGGCTTGTGTTGATCTGACTTGGTCAGTTCAGCAAAGCTTGTGAGGCTTGTGGTGAACTGCACCCTGGACCAGTCAGCAAAGCTTGTGAGGCTTGTAAATCTGACTGACCGGCGAGCAGTGCGCGTTCAGCGTATTTAAATGCGTTGCTCCTCCTCTTTTTTTAGCCGGAAAACTGCGGTGTCGAATCGGGTGGTTGCGTCATCTTGAGGCATCGAATCGCTGGTTGACATTTGTAACGGCGGTTGATAGTCATGTATCCTGTAGTGTTAATTGTGGCTAGTGGTGTGAGAAAACGGTGTCCAATGGTGCGGGGGTGTCATCCCTTCCAAACGTCGATTTTTGTGATAGTGGGGAAAATCCTATGTTTTAACACAGAGAGCGGCAGAGAGCGGTCCCTTATCCCTTCTCTAGGGTATTTTCCGGCGGCTCGTATCTTCTTTAAGGAGCGAGAGAGAACGATATATGTGCGACAGAGAAAGAGAGATGAGAGAGACAAAAGATATATCCTTCTCTTTCTTTCGAGTCAAAAATGATCAATTTTCTGTTACTTGCTGAAAATTATACAATGTTGGCAGTTTATAAATTATAAAATATGTTATTCTATTACATTTTGTTCTAAAATGAAAATACAAATTTGAACGGAAGTTATCGGTCTATTACAACAGGAGTTAAACGCATTACAAATTTTATAAACTTAATTATACATTAAACAATGAAATTTCTTATGCAAACTTTATAAAAACATTAGACTATTCATTCTAGCTAATATATCAATCATATTATTAAGTTATTTTATTAAATTAATACATTTTCCTTAGATTTTCTATTATTTATTTAAAATATTTGAAATTTAATTAGTTTTCGTAAGTAACAATGTGTTAGAATACAACTATTGTCCAGTAAAATGTTTTATCTAATGTGTATATTTCATAAAACTTGCATTAACAATGAAAATTACTTATAAATAGTCATAATAGTTAATTATTATTAAGAAAACGTACGAATTACAAATGTATTATTCAAATTCTAAACAGTTTATCATCTAAACTTAAAGTCTAGTTAGTTAATCTAGTAGAAATAGACAAATGGATTATTATTACTATAAAAACATATTATAATAATGGATTTTCTCATCTCTTAATTTTTACTTAACATAATGCAACTGTTATCTTAAACAAAAATTATTTTTCTAATTATAATTAATGAGATATCTAGCGTTATTCTAAAATAATATTCTTATGCTACAATACATTGAGTCCCAAAAGATGCTGGAAAATGCGTCTCCGCGCAGGAAGACTGAGATAAAATCTATTTTTAGACGAGCCATGTGTTTTGGAGCTGATGTAGCTGACAAACATCTTCTTTGTCTCGGTTTTTCCTATAATTAACAATCTAGATATTCTACCATGAATTGAATTATTTATCTTACTAAATAATTATGTAGCAAGATATTACAACTTGAATGAAAATGCTACGACTATTTTAATGACAGTTATTTGGAATACAAAATTTTACTAACTTAATAATCTAATTTACAATGAAATCATATATAACAAATTTATAATAACAGTCAATTATCTAAAATAAACTAAAACCTAAATGCTTTGTTATCAAAACTTGTTGATTTGTATAATATAATAGCTATTATAGTAATTATTTATCGTTGGTTAATAAAGATTCTTTACATGGTTATAGGTTGCGTTTATAAAATGCATATGGTTACTCATAGAGCTATATTTTTGGGTTTTTGTTACTAGATCTTTGTATTATTAATACAAAAACAACAAAGCTGTTGATTGCTATTTAACAAAGAATATATATAATTAATATTATTTTTCCTAATTTCCTTACTGTTATATTTAATATCGGTTGTTGTTAAAATAATTTTATTGATAACGGTTTGAGAGATAATGTAAAATAATATTTCAATGTATAGTATAAGTCATGTTTTGAAAAACTCGGAAAAGCGCGTCCCTGCGTGGGAAAGCGTCGTATCTATATTTAGTATGGGCCATGTGTTTTACAGCCCCAAGATTACGCATCCGCTAGGCTATCGTCTTCTTAAGGCTAATTCCACATTTTGAAGGAATATTTCCAACTCACATGTAATTGTTCAAAATCCAAAAATGTTTGTTAAATTTGTGATATGTAATAAAACAGTTTATTTATTTATAGCAGAAGAAAAACAGAAGGTTGAATAAGTTTCATTATTTGAGTAGGAAAAATATTCTTTCATGAATGTGTCTTAAAGTAGTTATTGTAATTTTATATTTGTTTGTGATTGTGAATGGAAAACCTTATAAACTCTTATACCTCGCGTTTGGAACGGTTTGCTATTTAGGTCAAACGTATAAAGGAAGAATTACAATTGTGATTATTGCACAAGGGTTTGTTTAACAATTCGTACTTAAATTATTATTTAAAATATATCCTTGTAGAAAATTAACCCTAATTTATAACTAACTCATTAATACAACTGAAGTATTTCTAAATAAAATTGTATTGCAGAAATATTGTAATTCAACTAAAGGTTTTACTATTGAACATTTTTTTATTAGAGTGAGGTTACTTACTTTTGTACAAGAGAATATAATAATCTTCGATAAACAATTGCGTATTATAATTTTACAGTATCTGTGATCGTAGGTATAATCGGGTATAATTTTTATTTATTTAAAAGTAGTGTTTGTCTTTATCAAGAAGAAAGGAAAGTTTACAGTCCGTTTTTATATTAAGTCTAAATATAGCCTTTTAAGAAAAGGAAATTACAAGATTAAAAATTCAGAAATTTTAAAGCATGCGCCGCGTCGGTGTTTTATGACAGCTTGAGACTCCGAGAAGCGCAGGTCACATCTACAACCCTTGGTGCAATAGTGTCGGTAGGGTAGTAGGTGTTCAGGGTTATGACTATGGTTCATCGCATAAAAATATATACAAAAAAAAATTTTCCCATCGTAGACGGTTCCGTTACACTATCATAAAATCAATGAATAAAAAAAATGGTTTGGGCGGAAGGTGCCACTAATTATCCGCAGTTGATCTGTAAACGTCCCAAACTAATTGTAATTTATTTAGAAAAAATACCCGGGTACATAGCAAGCAGGATATCAAGATAGCACGACACTATTATAAAATCAATGAACAGAAAAAAAAGCTTCGAGAGAATTTACCGCTAATTATCCAAAATCAATCAGCAAAGGTCCGAAATTAGCCGTACTTTATTTATAAAAAATACCCGGTGGCACTGCCAGCTTAATAATAAGATAGCGGGACACTATCATAAAATCAATGAATAAAAATAAATGGTTCGGGGGGAATTTGTCGCTAATTATCCGCAGTTGATCTGTAAAGCTCCGAATTTGGCCGCACTTTATTTATATAAAATATCCGGACGCGTTGCCAGGTTAATATTAAGATAGCAAGACACTATCAGAAAATCAATGAAAAAGAAAATTGTTCTAGGGATACTTACTGCTAATTATCCGCAGTTAATCAGTAAAGGTCCGAAATTATCCGCATATTAATTATAAAAAATACGCTGAGGGACTGCCACTTTAATATTAAGATAGCAGGAGACTATCATAAAATCAATGAATAAAGATAAATGGTTCGGGGGGAATTAGCCGCTAATTATCCGCGGTTGATGTGTAAAGGTCCGAAATTGACCGCACTTTATTTATAAAAAGTACCCGGAGGCACTGCCAGCTTAATATTAAGATAGCAGGACACTATCATAAAATCAATGATTAAAAATAAATGGTTCGGGGGGAATTTGCCGCTAATTATTCGCGGTTGAACTGTAAAGGTTCGAAATTAACAGCACTTTATTTATAAAAAGTACCCGTAGGCCCTGTCAGCTTAATATTAAGAGAGCAAGACACTATCATAAAATCAATGAAAAAGAAAATGGTTCTAGCGATATTTGCCGCTAATCATCCACCGTTAATCTATAAAGGTCCGAAGTTATCCGTATATTAATTATAAAAAATACCCGGTGGCACTGCCAGCTTAATAATAAGATAGCGGGACACTATCATAAAATCAATGAATAAAAATAAATGGTTCGGGGGGAATTTGTCGCTAATTATCCGCGGTTGATCTGTAAAGGTACGAAATTAATCGCACTTTATTTATAAAAAGTACCTGGGGGCACTGCCAGCTTAATATTAAGACAGCAGGACACTATCATAAATTCGGTGAATAAAAAAAATGGTTCGGATGGAAGTTCCCACTAATTATCCGCAGTTGATCTGTAAAGCTCCGAATTTGGCCGCACTTTATTTATATAAAATATCCGGACGCGTTGCCAGGTTAATATTAAGATAGCAAGACACTATCAGAAAATCAATGAAAAAGAAAATTGTTCTAGGGATACTTACTGCTAATTATCCGCAGTTAATCAGTAAAGGTCCGAAATTATCCGCATATTAATTATGAAAAATACGCTGAGGCACTGCCAGCTTAATATTAGGATAGCAGGACACTATCATAAAATGAATGAATAAAAATAAATGGTTTGGGGGGAATGCTGCTAATTATCGGCGGTTGATCTGTAAAGGTCCGAAATTAACTGCAATTTATTTATAAATCATACCCGGGTACACAGCAAGCAGGATATCAAGATAGCACGACACTGTTATAAAATAAAAAAAAAAATGCTTTGAGAGCATTTACCGCTAATTATCCAAAATCAATCAGTAAAGGTCCGAAATTATCCGCATATTAATTATAAAAAATACGCTGACGGCCTGCCACTTTAATATTAAGATAGCAGGAGACTATCATAAAATCAATGAATAAAAATAAATGGTTTGGGGGGAATGCCGCTAATTATCGGCGGTTGATCTGTAAAGGTCCGAAATTAACCGCACTTTATTTATAAAAAGTACCCGGAGGCGCTGCGAGCTTAATATTAAGATAGCAAGACAGTATCATAAAATTAATGAATAACAATAAATGGTTCGGGGGGAAGCACCCGCTAATTATCCGCAGTTGATCTGTAAAGGTCCGAAATTTTCCGCATATTAATTGTAAAAAATACGCTGAGGCACTACCAGTTTAATATTAAGATAGCAGGACACTATCATAAAATCAATGAATAAAAAAAAATAGTTCGGAGGGACGGTGCCGCTAATTATCCGCAGTTGATCTGTAAAGGTCGCAAACTAATCGCAATTTATTTATAAATCATACCCGGGTACACAGCAAGCAGGATATCAAGATAGCACGACACTGTTATAAAATAAAAAAAAAAAATGCTTTGAGAGCATTTACCGCTAATTATCCAAAATCAATCAGTAAAGGTCCGAAATTATCCGCATATTAATTATAAAAAATACGCTGACGGACTGCCACTTTAATATTAAGATAGCAGGAGACTATCATAAAATCAATGAATAAAAATAAATGGTTCGGGGGGAATTAGCCGCTAATTATCCGCGGTTGATGTGTAAAGGTCCGAAATTGACCGCACTTTATTTATAAAAAGTACCCGGAGGCACTGCCAGCTTAATATTAAGATAGGAGGACACTATCATAAAATCAATGATTAAAAATAAATGGTTCGGGGGGAATTTGCCGCTAATTATTCGCGGTTGAACTGTAAAGGTTTGAAATTAACAGCACTTTATTTATAAAAAGTACTCGTATTCCCATCTTCATATTTAGATAGCATGACACCATCATAAAGTGAATGAAAAAGAAAAATGGTTCCAGGGATATTTGCTGCTAAATATTCACAATTAATCCGTAAAAGTCCCAAATTATCCGCATTTTAATTATAGAAAATACTCTGAGGCACTGCCAGTCAGTATTAAGATAGCAGGTGTTATGTCCCGAGTCAAAGAAAAATTTATAACATCGCATCTTCAGTCGCCCAAGGGGACGCAGGTGTCCGCTGTCTCTCGCTCCCACGGCAGGGGCGCTAACGTGACGGATTCCTCCCCGCGGAGCAAGGACTGTCGCTGTCGCGAAACAGCGGGCACCTGCGCTTAGGCCACGCAACACCCTAGGTCGGTACGGCGGCGCAGATGATAACTGCATAAAATTATTACGCGAGAGAATTGCGGCTCTGCCTTATTTTTTGAGAGGCAGTTGGGGAGTAGCTCTCGAATCTGAAACATCGACGGACCGACAATAAAGTGAAAGTACTGTACAAAAAGGGAAATACAAGTCATAATTTTCATTTCGAAGCCCGCCCCTTATTCGCAGGCTCAGAACATTAGCAGATCACTGGCACAGAGGTACATATCAACCAAGGAAGCGCGGATCCACGACCCTTCGGAAAATCGGATAACTCAGATTCTCGACCTACTTATAACAGATCATATGACCCACTCCCTCTCCCATCGCCTTGATAAGTTACTCGAACTAACGGCCGACATCTTCCATCTCCCACACGAACCGCTATCAGGAACCAATCTTGTAGAACACCGAATCGAATTATGCGATGAAGTACCAATCAATACCCGGCAATATCCAATTCCCCAGATACTCCAAGAAATCGTGACTAGTCAAATAAACCAACTTCTAGAAGACGGAATTATCGAACCCAGCGAGAATCCGTGGAATAGTCCTCTTTGGGTTGTGCCAAAAAAGGACGACTCACGTGGAAACAAACAATGGCACACGGTCATAGACTATCGCAAGCTGAACGAGAAAACTATCCCGTACACCTAGTCTATACCGAATATAAACCATATATTAGAGCAGTTAGGGGGTGCTAGTCAATTTTCAGTAGTGGATATGGTATCCGGATTTCACCAAATCCCCCTCCGGAAGAGCGATCGTGAAAAGACGGCCTTCTCAAAACCATTTGGCCATTTTCATTTCATCAGACTACACTTCGGACTGAAAAATGCCCCATCCACCTTTATGGATCTCGTGAATAGAGTCGTAAAACGGAGGAAAGGCAATTTCGCTTTTTTTGACGACTTCATCATCTCCGGTATTGACCTAGACTCGCACGATCGCGAGTTCGTGGAACTCGCGGAAAGATTGAGGAAAACCGGATTGAAATTAAACCCTGCGAAATGCCAAATTTATAGAACCCAAGTCACCTTCCTGGGACACGTTATAGATTCCGAAGGCATTCTCCCAGATCCCAAGAAGGTAAGCGCAGTGGTAAATTTTTCGATCCCCAAGGAGCCGAAAAATATCAAACTATTTCTCGGCCTTTGTGGATTCTACCGACGATTCATCTCGAGGTTCGCGGAAATCTCTAACCCCCTCAATAAGCTTCTAAAAAAGAACGTCGCTTTCGTCTGGATAGGCGTTCACAATCAAACCTCTCACAGCCTTATCAACCGCCTAATTTCAAGCCCTATATTGCAACACCCAGATTTCTCACACCCCTTTTTCGTGGCTACCGACGCCTGTAATTTCGCCCTTGGGGGAGTCCTCTCTCAAAGATACAAATGACCGAACCTTCCGGTGTCCTATGCCAGCAGAACACTAGTAGGACCTGAGCTGAATTATAGCACTATCGAGAAAGAACTCCTGGCTATGATCTTCTGTGCTGGCCAATTTAAATATTGCATCTATGGGCGTCACTTCACCTTTATCACCGACCACCAACCCTTAGTCTGGTTAGAAAACGTAAAAGACTCCACTTCACGCCTTAAGCGTTGACACTTCAAACTCAAAGAAGTCTACGACTTCGACATAGAGTACACCCCTGGCAAGAGCAATTACGTCGCCGACGCTCTCTCTCGAAACCCGCAGAAATGCGACGAACCACCTAAACCGGTCCTTATCACCCGCCAACGGGACGACATTTCCGACGACCTACCCGACACCAAACGACCCAAACATAACGATATATGGTTCGAATGCGGCCTCTTCCTGGCTGTACGTAACACGGAAGACTCATTTTTCATCTGCCAATCCCAAAGGGACATTTGCAAACACGATCCACACATACATGCGCAATGGCTGACACAAGACTTGACAGACGCGAACATTTATCATTATGACTATAATAACCACATACCTTTTAAATGCATACTGACTCGCGTTACCTTGACAAAAATTAACAAGAGTAAATTCGCTCTGAGTATGGAAGAGAAATCACGTGTGGAACATATACTGTCCGATTCTATTAAAATGACTGACGGACTGACCACACCACCAAACCCCCCTATCGAAACCAATGATGCGGATATGATAAGTGCTCCCTCATCCGAACCACCCCTAGATCCTCGCATCCTCGAGCAATCTCTCCCGTCCAGTACCAATAGTGATCAACTCCCATCTATGCCTGACGCCCTCGCTCCTACGAACCCTGGAGAACCTGTACTCAAAGACACCCAAAACCATTCCTATTCGACTATGAACACATCCGTAACACCACCAACAGTTGATAGTAAACTCGCAGAACAAAGCAATTCCGATACGGACTCAGCAGTGGTCGTGGACGTCACCAACCCCGACCCTCTCGCAACATTGTCGAATCTTCCGACACCTTTTTATTGCTGCGAGGTAACATTGTGTATTTCGTTACCGAAAAAATCAACCTCTGTGTACAGGGTCCGAAGCCTTTGTTGAAGAAAATCGCTTACCCGTGTTAGTCGATGTAACCCTAGGTCGCGCCAAAGTTAGAGAAAGCAACGGATTATACTTCATCGCGCTTCCGATCAAGGAAAATTTACATATTATTTTAGATCATGATATCCTAGTTGACGCTATTTGCTCTCTCTTAGATGTTTGTAATGAACTTCAAATTAAACTTTTCCGCATCTCCAAAACGAAACGCATTGACGACCATTCTTGGGATGGCATTATCGATGTTATTCGGGAAGTATTTTCCGATACTCTCACACGTATTTTAGTCTACTAATATAGTTACTGTACCCGAGCCAGAGTTGCGAAACACCATCATTAAGGACACTCACTAATCACCTATTAACGGTCACAAAGGGGTAGCAAAAAGTACAAACGCATTCGTCAAAATTATTTCTGGCCAAACCTTAAGAGGAATATCCAAGATATCATAGGGAAATGCGCCCTATGCCAACGAAACAAATTAGTTAGAAAGAAGGTCAAACAACCTATGGTGTTGACCGATACACCAGGTCTGAGTTTCGACAAGGTTGCGATGGATTTAGTAGGACCCCTACCCTGAACGGAACTCGGCCATACACATATCCTTAGGATACAAGACTTATTAACAAAATTTTGCATTTATATTCCCTTATCGAATACAACTTCCACAGACATTGCGAACGCTTTCTTAAAACGGCTCATTTACGTGCACGGTGCACCAAAAATAATGCTAACTGATCAAGGCACCAATCTCATAAGTAATCAAATCAAAGCAGTAGTAAATCTCTGCAGGATAAAAACCGCCACAACCACTGCTTCCCATCGTCAATCCAACGGATCGATCAAGAGAATGCATCACACTCTCAAGGAATATCTAAAGTACTACGTGTCCAGAATTCGCGAGTGGGACACGTGGTGCGAGTGTGCTGCCTTCTCGTATAATACTAGCACTCATGAAGGTACGAAACTTACCCCTTTTGAATGTATTTACGGGAGAATTGCTCGAGTCCCCTCCGCAAACGCGCCTACAGACCTCGGGTCATCCGAAACATACTTCGGTTATTTACGCAACCTAAAATCAAAAATTTCCGAACTTCAACAACTAGCCAAGGAAAACCTCATGAGTGCAAAGGTGAAGAGTAAAGCCTATTATGGTGAACGTATTAACCCCTGCCTTTTTAAAAATGGCGATTATTTCATGTTAATAAAAGAACTGCATAAGGGGAAACTTGCCCCTATGTATACAGGCCCGCATAAAATTTTGGAGTTAATTAATGATGGCAGAAATATCAAAATATCATATCGCGGTTCCACCGGCATCGTTCATCCTAATAAGTTACGACTCACTAAATTGCGAGATAATGTAAGCGAATAAAGCCGCGCTAACTTAAGTACTTCGATATTGTGAATACACATAATACCTACTACGTAATGATTTTTGTTGGTTATCAATTACTACGGAAAATAATTTGCAGGACAGGATGGAGGCCTCATGGAAAATCTTCATCTTTCTGGGGATCGCCATCTCCTTGAATGATTCATCGATAATAGGTTACCTGTGCGACAACGAAACATCGAACGTAACTACCGTGTCGACATCCAAAATCGGGACATGCGAATCGCACTGGGACGAACCGGATACGACAGAAATCTACATCCAGCTCTTTCAGCGCAAGGAGTATCGCTCAACGGACGTCGTCAGCTGTAAAATCCAAGTGGATCAAATCATCGGATACTGCGGCATGCACTCGCACTCGTCGCTGGTGCATAAGGGCGAGGCGCGCTTTAATAAGATTATCTCCCGCGATGCGTGTATCGATATGATCAAATATGGACACTACCGGTATGGCGACATCTTAATACGCGACATGATTGTCAATATTACTGATCACCGATCTCTAACTCTCGCGGGTACGTTGACCGACAATGGATCATGTAACGGCGCTATCTTCTTGTGCGAGGGACACGAATATAAGAATATTGTTGTTGTAGCAAAGCTAGAAATTTCTTATTTTGAATACAGAGCATCTCATAAAATCGCAACCAACCAATTGATAATGCCCAACACTGTGGTATGTTCGTACCGCGATTCGAAATGTGTCGATACGAGTGAAGCGTACTATTTCTGGTCCGTTATCCCTCTTACCCCATGTAATTTCGATCAATATAGCATCCTATACGAAGGCCTCAGCACCCGCGTGTCAGATAATTCTACGAACCCCACTATCTATTTCGCCAACACTACGGGTAGCATTCAATTCGGTCTCGCAAAAAGGGGATCCCTCGCTCTCTGCGGATACACCATCTTTACTGCCGAGCACCCAAAATTCTTCATTTTTGAAACACCATCTCATGCCGGTTTGACAACCGAAAGGGCTCTTGATGTGCTAAACATCTTATACTCTGCTTACTTCAATACTAAGTTATCATACTTTGCTCGTCACGTGAAGACTCAATTCCAGAGCCTATACAAGGATTCAGTCTTTCATCGATGCTTATTGGCACGTTAAATCATCCTAAATTCCATTTCTCAGCTAGACAACCAACCATATATTAAGGTAGTAAATAAACGGACTCTAACGAACTAATGTGTTTTCGACCTTTATTTCGCCGACGTTTCGGGAGTTTTATTTATTACTCCCCTCTTCAGGGCTACAAAGTAATTTAACAAATCATTAAATAATGGACAATTGTGAACACTTTTTACAAAAATTTATAAATAATAGAATACCATTAATTAAGGTTTCGTCTCATAGGAGTTCGTCAAAGTATTGAAAGAAATGAACAACGTGGAAGTGGAAAAAAGAAGGCCAATCTGTGAAAAAATGTACGGGTATTGAATTTAGTTAAAATCTATTGAAACTAGAAAAAGATTTTTTTAATATATGTGCAATTTGTACTTACGCCAGACTCTGTCTTTTCCGTTCCTCATTGTTCCGCTACTTATATCTGAATTAATCAGCGTGCAGAACAATACTGAAGGGAAATTGCAAAAGTCTGACGAGATAAAGGAATTATTGACAGAACGGAAGGTGGGGGGAGAGAAGAGAGTAGAGAGAGAAAGTAAGAAGGAAACTATGAAAGCGAATCTCATCGAATAAAATTTGAAATTGGATAAACGGAAAATTATAAGCAATTAGTTAGCCATTGCAAAATTGTTTTATAATATCTATTGTTTTTTTATATGAGTTTTTGAGGAAATTTAGATCTTGAATGCAGTTGAGAGTATTGTCGTGGTAGTAAATGTTAAGCATTTCTGAAAACGAGCGTTTATAAAAATTCTTTTCTGTATCTAAGATGTTCACTTTTTCAAAGTCGATTTTGTGACCTGTATTTTCCACATGTGTCGCTAAAGCAGATTTTTCCGAGCATTGTTTTACGGCTCTGATATGCTCATTTGTCCGAGTCTTTAGTTTACGTTTGCTCATACCTATGTATGAGGAAGTACAGTCCTGACATTTGATATGGTAAACAATGCCACTAGTGTGCATTTTATCTAAACGGTCTTTGCCTAAAGTTATTAGATTATTAAATTTGTTTACGGATTGGAGTATGGGGATTATGTTATGTTTGTGTAAGATGTGGTTAATTTTTGGAGTGAGGTGTTTAATGAAGGGAAGGACTATTTTGTTTTTTAGAAATACGGAACGTGGAGTTTTTTCTCTGGTATGCATGCTGTTAGTGATAGTTGCGGTACGTTTCGAAATATATCTATTGATAATGTTAGGTGGATAGTTATTGCAAAGTAAGTAGTAATGAGCATATCAGAGCCGTAAAACAATGATCGGAAAAATCTGCTTTAGCGACACATGTGGAAAATACAGGTCACAAAATCGACTTTGAAAAAGTGAACATCTTAGATACAGAAAAGAATTTTTATAAACGCTCGTTTTCAGAAATGCTTAACATTTACTACCACGACAATACTCTCAACTGCATTCAAGATCTAAATTTCCTCAAAAACTCATATAAAAAAACAATAGATATTATAAAACAATTTTGCAATGGCTAACTAATTGCTTATAATTTTCCGTTTATTCAATTTCAAATTTTATTCGATGAGATTCGCTTTCATAGTTTCCTTCTTACTTTCTCTCTCTACTCTCTTCTCTCCCCCCACCTTCCGTTCTGTCAATAATTCCTTTATCTCGTCAGACTTTTGCGATTTCCCTTCAGTATTGTTCTGCACGCTGATTAATTCAGATATAAGTAGCGGAACAATGATGAACGGAAAAGACAGAGTCTGGCGTAAGTACAAATTGCACATATATTAAAAAAATCTTTTTCTAGTTTCAATAGATTTTAACTAAATTCAATACCCGTACATTTTTTCACAGATTGGCCTTCTTTTTTCCACTTCCACGTTGTTCATTTCTTTCAATACTTTGACGAACTCCTATGAGACGAAACCTTAATTAATGATATTCTATTATTTATAAATTTTTGTAAAAAGTGTTCACAATTGTCCATTATTTAATGATTTGTTAAATTACTTTGTAGCCCTGAAGAGGGGAGTAATAAATAAAACTCCCGAAACGTCGGCGAAATAAAGGTCGAAAACACATTAGTTCGTTAGAGTCCGTTTATTTACTACCTTAATCAATCTTCACGAACGATTTTCTTATTCAAACCAACCATATATGTTCGCTCTCGCAGTAATGAAACTGGAGAGGCAGCGCATATCATCGAGTGCCGACCTATACAATGTAAAATCAGGCCCACGACATTCTGTTATCAAGAGTTACCGGTCACTTGTGGAAACCGAACTCTATTCTTAAAGAAGATTACTCATATTCTTGTCCCCCTAGGATTTCCGCGAGACTGCAATGGCCTTCTTCCCACTGTTTGAAACCGATAACACTTGGGTAAAGATAAATCCAAACGTGAGCACTATCACCCCTCCTGGAATTATCAACCCTATGGAAACCCCTTCCTGGAACTACCAAGAAATCCAAGATTTTATCACTAGTAGGGTATACTCGTACGATGACGTTCAAAACTTCGACGACCATCTCATATTCCCTTTAAAACGCCAAGCAATCCTAGAGTTCGTGGTCAGACGACTCAACGCCCTCTCGCATCCTACGGAAAATGGAGACTTTGATAACCTCCTCAATAAGGAAACCATAGAAAATATTTCAAAATCATACCTCAGTCGATTCTCATTAGGGTTCGAGAAATTTGGGAGTTACTTTGGAGAGATCATGTATATCCTGTTCGTCATACAATCTTTCAGATCTATCGTCAATATATCGATCCATATGTACGCGATATATATCCTTTTTGGGTTTAGCTTCAGACACGTGGGTACTTTCCTAACATCGATCACTCACCTTATGATCTACCAAACCAGACCGCCGTCACCCACTCCACCAGTGGACCAGAATGACAACGACCGACGCTCGGACGCTCACAATGGTAATCTCATCCCTGCTCCACGGCATAGGCAAATGAGGCGCTCATCAACATTGCCACTTAGTACCATTCGACGCGAGCGAAGCCTAGAAGAGATTGAGCGTAGCATCCTAAATACACAGGATTAGAGCGGTTAGCAAAATGGAAGGTCGTAGTCAAATTATGCCTTACTCTCATAAACACTTTTACAGTACCCATCTTATAAATTATTGTCTATTCTTCCTTATTATTACATCTCCCTTCAAATTACTTTTTTAACTTAATCGGTGACTCTTGCCAGATTAGTGGCATCCCTGACTCCGACCCTCCATTTTTGCGAGGAAGATTACGCCTGCGCGCATACTAATCTCCGAACATAGCGTCCTGCGAGAACGGCACGCTCTTATCCTGGACTAAGGGTGGGGGTGTTATGTCCCGAGTCAAAGAAAAATTTATAACATCGCATCTTCAGTCGCCGAAGTGGATGCAGGTGTCCGCTGTCTCTCGCTCCCACGGCAGGACCGCTGGCGCGACGGATTCCTCCCCACGGATCAAGGACTGTCACGGCCGCGAAACAGTGGGCACCTGCGCTTAGGCCACGAAACACCCTAGGACGGTACGGCGGCGCGGATGATAACAGCATAAAATTATTACGCGAGTGAATTGCGGCTCTGCCTTATTTTTTGAGAAGCAGTTGGGGAGCAGCTCTCAAATTTGTAACATCAACGGGCCGACAATAAAGTGAAAATACTATACAAAAAAAGGAATATAAGTCATAATTTTCATTTCGAAGCCCGTCCATTACTCGCAGGCTCAAAACATTAGCAGATCACCGGCATAGAGGTACATATCAACCAGGGAAGCACGGATCCCATTCAACCAAAAGGAGACCAGGACATCACACAGGACACTATCACAAAATAAATGAATAAAAAAAATGGTTCGAGGGAATTTGCCGCTAATTATCCGCTGTTGATCTGTACAGGTCCGATATTTGACGCACTTTATTTCTAAAAAATACCCGGAAGCACTGCCAGCCTAATATTAAAATAAGTAAGAAATAGCTTAAATTACAACCCATTAAATGTTTGAAAAACTAAGAAATTTGTAATTATTTTTTTATTCTATTTTTGATAGCCTATAACTTTTTAAAGAAATCGACATTTTTTAGTGAAACATAGCATAAATTAAAGCTTTTTCTGCCTTTTTTTATAAACTTTTTAGTCGATTTACATGATCGGAATATTGAAAAAGCTATAACCAAAGAAAGAGAACCAATTTTTATCAAAAATAGTTCATTTTAGACACAAAGTAGCTTGGGTCTCTGAACAAAAGGCTCATTCAGAAAAACCCCGAGATAGGTGTCTCATTATTTGCTATAAAGACGTACCTTCGGCAGCTTTAGCCAAATTTAGAACCTGCATCCCTGGTACTCCCCTTGTCAGTTGAGTAGTACATTGTGCGACTAATGCTCAACTGAACGCATACATTGCACATACTATTGTTTTTAACGTGTGTGCACTGAGAAAAATGATTTAATAAAAATTACTATAACACATAGTAACGTCGGGATATACTTGCAATATGAAATTAATTACTATGTTTTATAGTAAAAATTGCTATGTACATACACGTGTAACATAAAGAATCTTGCGAGAAAGCGAGTTCCATGCAGAAAAGTGGGGGCACGCAGAGGGGCTACCGATAAAGTTTTCAATGAGATATTTCTTAAACCCAAATAGGTGGGTGAAACGAGTTTATGGTAGAAAAACAGTTGCACGCTGACGGGTTACCGATAACATTATCAATAAAAGAATTTCTTAATCCAAATAGGCGGGCAAAACGAGTTCCAGACAGGAAATGGAGGCACGCTGAAGTCTACAAATAAAGTTTCAATCAAATCATTTTAAATTCAAATAGGCGGAGTAAGCAAGTTTCACACAGAAAAGTGATGACAGGCGGATAGGCTACCTATAAAATTATCAATTAAATAATTTCTAAACTTAAATAGGCAGGGAAAGCAAGTTCCAGGCAAAAAAGTAGAGGCATACAGATGCGCTGGCGATAGGATTTTCAATTAGACCCTTCGGAAACCCAAATGTGCACGGGAAGCTAATTTACCGCACACGATTGTTTACTCATGAATTTTTAATTAAAAATGTAGTTACCACTCTGTCTTTGTGCCGTCTCATTTCTATTTTGAATTCATTTCCCTCACGTGTGCGGGTTTTGGAATAGAATTGAAAATCTCTCGTACTTTAAAATCAAATCACCAACACGTCTCCGTACTCCCACGTCACCGTTGATCTCGTCCCCAAAACTTGTTTGGGTTTTGAATTATTTCATAAAGAATTTATACTTCGAGATCGCGTGCTTCCATGTTACTTCGTGTAACTTGCTTCCCTCGAGTATTTGCGTTTAGAAATTATTTAATTGATAATTTTAACTCTAGCCTCTCTGCGTGTCGCCGGTTTCCTACGTGAAACTAGCTTCCCCCGCCTATTCGGGTTTAGAAATTATTTTATTGAAAATGTGATCGGTAGCCCATCTGCGTGCCCCAACTTTCCTGTGTGATACTCGCTTATATCCGTCTATTTCAGTTTAAAAATTATTTATTTGTAACTTTATTTGTAGACTGCCAGTGCGTGCCTCCATTTTCTGCTTGGAACTCGCTTCGCCCGCCTATTTATGTTTAGAAATTATTTGATTTTATAGGCAGCAGGTCTGTATGGCTCTGTTTTTCTGCAGGGAACTCACTTCCCTGTTTGTTTGGATTTAGAAATTATTTCATTGATAACTTTATACGTAGTCCGTCCATGTGCTAGAGTTTTTTACTAGGAACTCGCATTCCCTGCCTACTTGGGTTGAGAAATTATTTGATTGATAATTTTATATGTTACCTGCCTGCGTGCCTCCACTTTTCTGTGTGGCATTGGCATCCCCCGTCTACTTGCGTTGAGAACTTATTTGATTGATAATTTTATAGGACAACGATTTTTATTACGGAGCACACAAAGCACAGAGCCCAAAGCTCAGTAGGTAGAGAGTCTCTTATGTATAGACGATGCTCAACGCGGTAAACAAGCGGACGCGCAGTGCTGCTACTACAAAATTTCAAGAAAAAAGAATAAGCGCGAAGATACGTTGATTTGGTTAAAATTGAACACATTTTCGTAATTGACTAAACGTGTGGACGTGATAGATAAAAATACTGAACAGATTCGAGTTCAGCAACCGCAAATATGTATAGAGGACGTGTGTTTGCTCACGACAATCGAAAACCAAAATTTATGGACCTGTGTAATACAGACTGCGCACTGAATGCGGACGTCCAGCCACTTTTTGCCTAAAGTTTTTGTCCAATTACATATCCTTGTGCGATTAATTGGTTTTTGTACGTTTTTTACGAATTTCTTAGGTACTTATTGGAAAAACCAGGCAATCAATTGTTACTAACAAATTCATTGATTATATCGCACTGCGAATAAAACTATTGCATCTACGACTACCAAATAAAAGTCAAAACACTTTTTAATAACAAACCATTTCCATTTTATCTCGTTTAATTAGCTTCATTTATTGCCGAGATATTTAATTTTTATGCCATAAAAATCGTATTTTTCAAGATGCACCATTCAATGCTTAATCGTCCGACTAATTACGGACTTTTACAGATTGTTACGTGTGCATAGTATGCACAACGTGACAAGGCTGATCGGGTTGCATACAGCAGCGACATGAGGACAACTCGTGGAAAGACGCGCGCCGGCATCGGTAGCTCAGTAGTCAAAGCAATGTGACTCAAGTTTGGATCGTTCATCGTGAACGAAAATTCCAAAATCTGGATTTTCGCTTAAATCGCAATTAGACGATCACAAATGGTATAAAAGTGATGAATATCAACAAAAAAGGTATTTAAAACACAACTACCCCCGAGAGCACCACTAAAACTACCCCTAAGAGATACATAACGAAAAATAAAAATCCGACAACTGAGCATATTAATTGGGAACCAATTTTATTGCAGATATTGGTTAGGGGGCATCTCGTGGTTATACAAAAAAAATTGCCGATGTCAAAATCGTTCCGGAACCCTTCCAAATAAGGGATGAACGGGGCGCGAGAACGAATAAAAAATTCTAACTATCGCTCATATTAATTGGGGACAAATTTTATTGCAGATATTAGATGGGGGGCATCTCGTGGTTCTACAAAAAAATTGTCGATGTCAAAATCGTTCCGGCACCCTTCCAAATAAGGGATGAAGGGGGCGCGAGAACGAATAAAAAATTCTAACTATCGCTCATATTAATTGGGGACAAATTTTATTGCAGATATTAGTTGGGGGGCATCTCGTGGTTCTACAAAAAAATTGCCGATGACAAAATCGTTCCGGAACCCTTCCAAATAAGGGATGAAGGGGGCGCGAGAACGGATAAAAAATTCTAACTATCGCTCATATTAATTGGGGACAAATTTTATTGCAGATATTAGTTGGGGGGCATCTCGTGGTTCTACAAAAAAATTGCCGATGACAAAATCGTTCCGGAACCCTTCCAAATAAGCGATGAAGGGGGCGCGAGAACGAATAAAAAATTCTAACTATCGCTCATATTAATTGGGGACAAATTTTATTGCAGATATTAGTTGGGGGGCATCTCGTGGTTATACAAAAAAATTGCCGATGTCAAAATCGTTCCGGAACCCTTCCAAATAAGGGATGAAGGGGGCGGGAGAACAAATAAATAATTCTAACTATCGCTCATATTAATTGGGGACAAATTTTATTGCAGATACTAGTTGGCGGGCATCTCGTGGTTATACAAAAAAATTCCCGATGTTAAAATCGTTCCGGAACCCTTCCAAATAAGGGATGAAGGGGGCGGGAGAACGAATAAATAATTCTAACTATCGCTCATATTAATTGGGGACAAATTTTATTGCAGATACTAGTTGGCGGGCATCTCGTGGTTATACAAAAAAATTGCCGATGTTAAAATCGTTCCGGAACCCTTCCAACTAAGGGATGAAGGGGGCGGGAGAACGAATAAATAATTCTAACTATCGCTCATATTAATTGGGGACAAATTTTATTGCAGATATTAGGTGGGGGGCATCTCGTGGTTATACAAAAAAATTGCCCATGTCAAAATCGTTCTGGAAACCTTCCAAATAAAGGATGAAGGGGGCTCGAGAACGAATAAATAATTCTAACTATCGCTCATATTAATTGGGGACAAATTTTATTGCAGATATTAGTTGGGGGGCATCTCGTGGTTATACAAAAAAATTGCCGATGTCAAAATCGTTCCGGAACCCTTCCAAATAAGGGATGAAGGGGGCGGGAGAACAAATAAATAATTCTAACTATCACTCATATTAATTGGGGACAAATTTTATTGCAGATACTAGTTGGCGGGCATCTCGTGGTTATACAAAAAAATTGCCGATGTTAAAATCGTTCCGGAACTCTTCCAACTAAGGGATGAAGGGGGCGGGAGAACGAATAAATAATTCTAACTATCGCTCATATTAATTGGGGACAAATTTTATTGCAGATATTAGGTGGGGGGCATCTCGTGGTTATACAAAAAAATTGCCCATGTCAAAATCGTTCTGGAAACCTTCCAAATAAAGGATGAAGGGGGCTCGAGAACGAATAAAAAATTCTAACTATCGCTCATATTAATTGGGGACAAATTTTATTGCAGATATGAGTTGGGGGGCATCTCGTGGTTATACAAAAAAATTTCCGATGACAAAATCGTTCCGGAACCCTTCCAAATAAGGGATGAAGGGGGCGCGAGAACGAATAAAAAATTCTAACTATCGCTCATATTAATTGGGGACAAATTCTATTGCAGATATTAGTTGGGGGGCATCTCGTGGTTCTACAAAAAAATTGCCGATGTCAAAATCGTTCCGGAACCCTTCCAAATAAGGGATGAAGGGGGCGGGAGAACAAATAAATAATTCTAACTATCGCTCATATTAATTGGGGACAAATTTTATTGCAGATACTAGTTGGCGGGCATCTCGTGGTTATACAAAAAACTTGCCGATGGTAAAATCGTTCCGGAACCCTTCCAAATAAGGGATGAAGGGGGCGGGAGAACGAATAAATAATTCTAACTTTCGCTCATAATAATTGGGGACAAATTTTATTGCAGATATTAGTTGGGAGGCATCTCGTGGTTATACAAAAAAATTGCCGATGTCAAAATCGTTCCGGAACCCTTCCAAATAAGGGATGAAGGGGGCGGGAGAACGAATAAATAATTCTAACTATCGCTCGTATTAATTGGGGACAAATTTTATTGCAGATATTAGTCGGGGGGCATCTCGTGGTTATACAAAAAAATTGCCGATGTCAAAATCGTTCCGGAACCCTTCCAAATAAGGGATGAAGGGGGCGGGAGATCGAATAAATAATTCTAACTATCGCTCATATTAATTGGGAACAAATTTTATTGCAGATACTAATTGGCAGGCATCTCGTGGTTATACAAAAAATTGCCGATGTTAAAATCGTTCCGGAACCCTTCCAAATAAGGGATGAAGGGGGCGGGAGAACGAATAAATAATTCTAACCATCGCTCATATTAATTGGGGACAAATTTTATTGCAGATATTAGGTGGGGGGCATCTCGTGGTTCTACAAAAAAATTGCCGATGTCAAAATCGTTCCGGAACCCTTCCAAATAAGGGATGAAGGGGGCGCGAGAACGAATAAAAAATTCTAACTATGGCTCATATTAATTGGGGACAAATTTTATTGCAGATATTAGTTGGGGGGCATTTCGTGGTTATACAAAAAAATTGCCGATGACAAAATCGTTCCGGAACCCTTCCATATAAGGGATGAAGGGGGCGCGAGAACGAATAAAAAATTCTAACTATCGCTCATATTAATTGGGGACAAATTTTATTGCAGATATTAGTTGGGGGGCATCTCGTGGTTATACAAAAAAATTGCCGATGTCAAAATCGTTCCGGAACCCTTCCAAATAAGGGATGAAGGGGGCGGGAGAACGAATAAATGATTCTAACTATCGCTCATATTAATTGGGGACAAATTTTATTGCAGATACTAGTTGGCGGGCATCACGTGGTTCTACAAAAAAAATGCCGATGTCAAAATCGTTCCGGAACCCTTCCAAATAAGGGATGAAGGGGGCGGGAGAACAAATAAATAATTCTAAGTATCGCTCATATTAATTGGGGACAAATTTTATTGCAGATACTAGTTGGCGGGCATCTCGTGGTTATACAAAAAACTTGCCGATGGTAAAATCGTTCCGGAACCCTTCCAAATAAGGGATGAACGGGGCGGGAGAACGAATAAATAATTCTAACTTTCGCTCATAATAATTGGGGACAAATTTTATTGCAGATATTAGTTGGGGGGCATCTCGTGGTTATACAAAAAAATTGCCGATGTCAAAATCGTTCCGGAACCCTCCCAAATATGGGATGAAGGGGGCTCGAGTCCGAATAAAAAATTCTAACTATCGCTCATATTAATTGGGGACAAATTTTATGGCAGATATTAGTTGGGGGGCATCTCGTGGTTATACAAAAAAATTGCTGATGTCAAAATCGTTCCGGAACGATTCCAAATAAGGGATGAAGGGAGCGGGAGAACGAATAAATAATTTTAACTATCGCTCGTATTAATTGGGGAGAAATTTTATTGCAGATATTAGTTGGGGGGCATCTCGTGGTTATACAAAAAAATTGCCGATGTCAAAATCGTTCCGGAACCCTTCCAAATAAGGGATGAAGGGGGCGGGAGATGGAATAAATAATTCTAACTATCGCTCATATTAATTGGGAACAAATTTTATTGCAGATATTAGTTGGGGGGCATCTCGTGGTTCTACAAAAAAATTGCCGATGTCAAAATCGTTCCGGAACCCTTCCAAATAAGGGATGAAGGGGACGGGAGAACAAATAAATAATTCTAACTATCGCTCATATTAATTGGGGACAAATTTTATTGCAGATACTAGTTGGCGGGCATCTCGTGGTTATACAAAAAAATTGCCGATGGTAAAATCGTTCCGGAACCCTTCCAAATAAGGGATGAAGGGGGCGGGAGAACGAATAAATAATTCTAACTATCGCTCATATTAATTGGGGACAAATTTTATTGCAGATATTAGTTGGGGGGCATCTCGTGGTTATACAAAAAAATTGCCGATGTCAAAATTGTTCCGGAACCCTTCCAAATAAGGGATGAAGGGGGCGGGAGATCGAATAAATAATTCTAACTATCGCTCATATTAATTGGGGACAAATTTTATTGCAGATACTATTTGGCGGGCATCTCGTGGTTATACAAAAAAATTGCCGATGGTAAAATCGTTCCGGAACCCTTCCAAATAAGGGATGAAGGGGGCGGGAGAACAAATAAATAATTCTAACTATCGCTCATATTAATTGGGGACAAATTTTATTGCAGATACTAGTTGGCGGGCATCTCGTGGTTATACAAAAAAATTGCCGATGGTAAAATCGTTCCGGAACCCTTCCAAATAAGGGATGAAGGGGGCGGGAGATCGAATAAATAATTCTAACTCTCGCTCATATTAGTTGGGGACAAATTTTATTGCAGATACTAATTGGCAGGCATCTCGTGGTTATACAAAAAAATTGCCGATGTTAAAATCGTTCCGGAACCCTTCCAAATAAGGGATGAAGGGGGCGGGAGATCGAATAAATAATTCTAACTATCGTTCATATTAATTGGGGACAAATTTTATTGCAGATATTAGTTGGGGGGCATCTCGTGGTTATACAAAAAAATTGCCGATGGTAAAATCGTTCCGGCACTCCCAAATAAGGGATGAAGGGGGCGGGAGAACGAATAAATAATTCTAACTATCGCTTATATTAATTGGGGACAAATTTTATTGCAGATACTATTTGGCGGGCATCTCGTGGTTATACAAAAAAATTGCCGATGGTAAAATCGTTCCGGAACCCTTCCAAATAAGGGATGAAGGGGGCGGGAGAACAAATAAATAATTCTAACTATCGCTCATATTAATTGGGGACAAATTTTATTGCAGATACTAGTTGGCGGGCATCTCGTGGTTATACAAAAAAATTGCCGATGGTAAAATCGTTCCGGAACCCTTCCAAATAAGGGATGAAGGGGGCGGGAGATCGAATAAATAATTCTAACTCTCGCTCATATTAATTGGGGACAAATTTTATTGCAGATACTAATTGGCAGGCATCTCGTGGTTATACAAAAAAATTGCCGATGTTAAAATCGTTCCGGAACCCTTCCAAATAAGGGATGAAGGGGGCGGGAGAACGAATAAATAATTCTAACTATCGCTCATATTAATTGGGGACAAATTTTATTGCAGATATTAGTTGGGGGGCATCTCGTGGTTATACAAAAAAATTGCCGATGACAAAATCGTTCCGGAACCCTTCCAAATAAGGAATGAAGGGGGCGGGAGAACGAATAAATAATTCTAACTATCGCTCATATTAATTGGGGACAAATTTTATTGCAGATATTAGGTGGGTGGCATCTCGTGGTTATACAAAAAAATTGCCCATGTCAAAATCGTTCTGGAAACCTTCCAAATAAAGGATGAAGGGGGCTCGAGAACGAATAAAAAATTCTAACTATCGCTCATATTAATTGGGGACAAATTTTTTTGCAGATATTAGTTGGGGGGCATCTTGTGGTTATACAACAAAATTTCGGATGACAAAATCGTTCGGAACGCTTCCAAATAAGGGATGAAGGGGGCGCGAGAACGAATAAAAAATTCTAACTATCGCTCATATTAATTGGGGACAAATTTTATTGCAGATATTAGTTGGGGGACATCTGGTTATACAAAAAAATTGCCGATGTTAAAATCGTTCCGCAACCCTTCCAAATAAGGGATGAAGGGGGCGGGAGAACGAATAAATAATTCTAACTATCGCTCATATTAATTGGGGACAAATTTTATAAGGGATGAAGGGGGCGGGAGAACGAATAAATAATTCTAACTATCGCTCATATTAATTGGGGACAAATTTTATTGCAGATATTAGTTGGGGGGCATCTCGTGGTTATACAAAAAAATTGCCGATGTCAAAATTGTTCCGGAACCCTTCCAAATAAGGGATGAAGGGGGCGGGAGATCGAATAAATAATTCTAACTATCGTTCATATTAATTGGGGACAAATTTTATTGCAGATATTAGTTGGGGGGCATCTCGTGGTTATACAAAAAAATTGCCGATGTCAAAATCGTTCCGGAACCCTTCCAAATAAGGGATGAAGGGGGCGGGAGATCGAATAAATAATTCTAACTATCGTTCATATTAATTGGGGACAAATTTTATTGCAGATATTAGTTGGGGGGCATCTCGTGGTTATACAAAAAAATTGCCGATGGTAAAATCGTTCCGGCACTCCCAAATAAGGGATGAAGGGGGCGGGAGAACGAATAAATAATTCTAACTATCGCTCATATTAATTGGGGACAAATTTTATTGCAGATACTATTTGGCGGGCATCTCGTGGTTATACAAAAAAATTGCCGATGGTAAAATCGTTCCGGAACCCTTCCAAATAAGGGATGAAGGGGGCGGGAGAACAAATAAATAATTCTAACTATCGCTCATATTAATTGGGGACAAATTTTATTGCAGATACTAGTTGGCGGGCATCTCGTGGTTATACAAAAAAATTGCCGATGGTAAAATCGTTCCGGAACCCTTCCAAATAAGGGATGAAGGGGGCGGGAGATCGAATAAATAATTCTAACTCTCGCTCATATTAGTTGGGGACAAATTTTATTGCAGATACTAATTGGCAGGCATCTCGTGGTTATACAAAAAAATTGCCGATGTTAAAATCGTTCCGGAACCCTTCCAAATAAGGGATGAAGGGGGCGGGAGATCGAATAAATAATTCTAACTATCGTTCATATTAATTGGGGACAAATTTTATTGCAGATATTAGTTGGGGGGCATCTCGTGGTTATACAAAAAAATTGCCGATGGTAAAATCGTTCCGGCACTCCCAAATAAGGTATGAAAGGGGCGGAAGAAAGAATAAATAATTCTAACTATCGCTTATATTAATTGGGGACAAATTTTATTGCAGATACTATTTGGCGGGCATCTCGTGGTTATACAAAAAAATTGCCGATGGTAAAATCGTTCCGGAACCCTTCCAAATAAGGGATGAAGGGGGCGGGAGAACAAATAAATAATTCTAACTATCGCTCATATTAATTGGGGACAAATTTTATTGCAGATACTAGTTGGCGGGCATCTCGTGGTTATACAAAAAAATTGCCGATGGTAAAATCGTTCCGGAACCCTTCCAAATAAGGGATGAAGGGGGCGGGAGATCGAATAAATAATTCTAACTCTCGCTCATATTAATTGGGGACAAATTTTATTGCAGATACTAATTGGCAGGCATCTCGTGGTTATACAAAAAAATTGCCGATGTTAAAATCGTTCCGGAACCCTTCCAAATAAGGGATGAAGGGGGCGGGAGAACGAATAAATAATTCTAACTATCGCTCATATTAATTGGGGACAAATTTTATTGCAGATATTAGTTGGGGGGCATCTCGTGGTTATACAAAAAAATTGCCGATGACAAAATCGTTCCGGAACCCTTCCAAATAAGGAATGAAGGGGGCGGGAGAACGAATAAATAATTCTAACTATCGCTCATATTAATTGGGGACAAATTTTATTGCAGATATTAGGTGGGTGGCATCTCGTGGTTATACAAAAAAATTGCCCATGTCAAAATCGTTCTGGAAACCTTCCAAATAAAGGATGAAGGGGGCTCGAGAACGAATAAAAAATTCTAACTATCGCTCATATTAATTGGGGACAAATTTTTTTGCAGATATTAGTTGGGGGGCATCTTGTGGTTATACAACAAAATTTCGGATGACAAAATCGTTCGGAACGCTTCCAAATAAGGGATGAAGGGGGCGCGAGAACGAATAAAAAATTCTAACTATCGCTCATATTAATTGGGGACAAATTTTATTGCAGATATTAGTTGGGGGACATCTGGTTATACAAAAAAATTGCCGATGTTAAAATCGTTCCGCAACCCTTCCAAATAAGGGATGAAGGGGGCGGGAGAACGAATAAATAATTCTAACTATCGCTCATATTAATTGGGGACAAATTTTATTGCAGATATTAGTTGGGGGGCATCTCGTGGTTATACAAAAAAATTGCCGATGACAAAATCGTTCCGGAACCCTTCCAAATAAGGGATGAAGGGGGCGCGAGAACGAATAAAAAATTCTAACTATCGCTCATATTAATTGGGGACAAATTTTATTGCTGATATTAGGTGGGGGGCATCTCGTGGTTATACAAAAAAATTGCCCATGTCAAAATCGTTCTGGAAACCTTCCAAATAAGGGATGAAGGGGGCGCGAGAACGAATAAAAAATTCTAACTATCGCTCATATTAATTGGGGACAAATTTTATTGCAGATATTAGTTGGGGGGCATCTCGTGGTTATACAAAAAAATTGTCTCCACATGCTTAGAAAGAAATCATGAACGAAATAGTTTTTCCGGATAAGCCCCACCAAGGCAATATACTGTGTCTTAAACACGAAAAAAAATTCCCAGAGTCGCAATTACGTCGTTCGGAAAAATGTTTCGATGGTTTCTTGTAGATCAAGTCCCAAAACGTTTAGAAAAAAATTATGAACAAAATAGCTTTTCCGGAAAAGCCCCCCCAGGGTGATGTACTGTGTCTTAAACCCACTTTTGAATCTCTGAATAACACGTATTTTATAAAGAACGTTGAGATGAACTGTTCCAATGAGATATCGCAAGAAAGAAAATGACTGCATATCGTTTTTTAACCTCAAAGTCTTGTAACGGAACCGTCTACGATGGGAAAAATTTTTTTTTTTGTATATGTTTTTATGCGATGAACCATAGTCATAACCCTGAACACCTACTACCCTACCGACACTATTGCACCAAGGGTTGTAGATGTGACCTGCGCTTCTCGGAGTCTCAAGCTGTCATAAAACACCGACGCGGCGCATGCTTTAAAATTTCTGAATTTTTAATCTTGCAATTTCCTTTTCCTTAAAAGGCTATATTTAGACTTAATATATAAACGGACTGTAAACTTTCCTTTCTTCTTGATAAAGACAAACACTACTTTTAAATAAATAAAAATTATATCCGATTATACCTACGATCACAGATACTGTAAAATTATAATACGCAATCGTTTATCGAAGATTATTATATTCTCTTGTACAAAAGTAAGTAACCTCACTAATAAAAAAATGTTCAATAGGGTAGTGGTCCGTATTAGTGTGCCTGTCCATATTTGTGTGCCCTATTATTAAAACATATCCTAGAAATGAACGAGTAAAAACGTAACACTAAAATATTTTTTTTCATAAAGTATAGTTAATTAAGTTTAAATAGAATTAATTACTTAATTTGTTTTCATTTACTATAACATTATAAAAGAACTTTCAAAAATATGTTTCATGGTTTGCGGTGTGTCACGGTGTTTCCTTGCCCAAACTTGCTAAGAAATGACATTTTTAAAAGTAACATTAAATAATGTTTCGGAAAGATTTTAATGTGTGATACAATTGATTATATCATAAAATAATATTATGTTATATAATAAACCTTAATATAAAGGTTTTCAATTGATTTTAATATTTAATTAATGGTGTCTACTAATAGGGCAGTGAAAAACGACTTGTCCAGATTTGTGTGTGCACAAATACAATACGAGCATGCTCGTATCGGCGCTTGAACAGAAAAGTTAGGTTGGGTTGTCTGCGTACAAACGTTGTTTCATATTGCATTGATGACCTTCAGCAGTTTTTACCGTATTGGAATTAATTAACATTCAATGTAAATAAGGATTAGAAATTGATTATAAATGCACTACAGTTAACAAAATAATTTTGTTGGCAATGATAATATTATCAAAACACACTAATGTGGGGCACACAAACGTGTACACCCACATTAATACGGGGCACACAAAAATGTACTTTGTAGTCTGCTAGGGCACACAAATGCGTACAAAATTTTTTTTTTTTTATATTGCTTGTAACTTTCGTAAATATTAATATTTTGCTATAAAAAAAATTGTTTCGCGTAGATTATTACTTTTATTATCTATATAAACCTGCCCGGAATCTCTGATACAGCTTAAATAGTCTATTATTATGCGACAAAACTGAAGAGTTTCTTAAACCCACACTAATACGGACATCTACCCTAGTAAAACCTTTAGTTGAATTACAATATTTCTGCAATACAATTTTATTTAGAAATACTTCAGTTGTATTAATGAGTTAGTTATAAATTAGGGTTAATTTTCTACAAGGATATATTTTAAATAATAATTTAAGTACGAATTGTTAAACAAACCCTTGTGCAATAATCACAATTGTAATTCTTCCTTTATACGTTTGACCTAACTAACAAACCGTTCCAAACGCGAGGTATAAGAGTTTATAAGGTTTTCCATTCACAATCACAAACAAATATAAAATTACAATAACTACTTTAAGACACATTCATGAAAGAATATTTTTCCTACTCAAATAATGAAACTTATTCAACCTTCTGTTTTTCTTCTGCTATAAATAAATAAACTGTTTTATTACATATCACAAATTTAACAAACATTTTTGGATTTTGAACAATTACATGTGAGTTGGAAATATTCCTTCAAAATGTGGAATTAGCCTTAAGAAGACGATAGCCCTAGCGGATGCGTAATCTTGGGGCTGTAAAACACATGGCCCATACTAAATATAGATACAACGCTTTCCCACGCAGAGACGCGCTTTTCTGAATTTTTGAATACACGACTTATACTATATACTGAAAAGATTATTTACATTATTAGACAAAATCTCTCAAACCGTTAAAGATAAAATTATTTTAACAACTTTAAATATTAAATATAGCAGTAAGGAAATTAGGAAAAATAATACTAATTCCATATTCTTTTGTTAAATTGCAATCAACAGCTTTTGCTTGTTTCCGTATTAATAATATTAAGATCTATCAACAAAAACCAAAAAACATAACTCTATAACTAACCAAACGCAGCCAATAAACATGAAAAGAATCTTTATTAACAAACGATAAATAATTACTATAATACTTATTATATTACATAAAGCAACAAGTTATGTTAACCACTAGTTTATTTTATATAACCGGCTATTTTTATAAACTTATCAAATCCAATATCATTATAAATTAGATTTTTTTTGTATTAATAACTTTCATATTGCGAATAACTATCGTTAAAATAATCATAGCGTTTTCGTTCAGATTTGTAATAGTTTGCTATGCATTTATCTAATTAAAGAGGTAATTTCACATTTTGTAAAACATTCGGAATTGTTAATTATAAGAAAAACCGAGACAAAGAGAGTGTTTATCTGTACTCTCCATCGCATGCATAAAAATAGATTTCCTCAAGTCCCTCCACGTGGTGACGTATTTCCCAGCATCTTTTGGGATTCAATGTACTATAGCATAAGAATATTATTTAGAATAACGCTAAATATTCCAATAACTATAAGTAGGGAAAATAATTTTGTTCAAGATAAAAGTTGTATTATGTTAAGTAAAAACTAGAAGATAATAAAACCGTTATTATAATATGTTTTAGTAGTAACAATAATCCATTTGTTTACTTCTATTAGATTAATTAACTTAACTTTAAGTTCAAAATAATAAACTGTTTTGAATTTGAATAATACATTGTAAATCGTACATTCTCTAATAATAATTAACTATTACGCCTATTTATAAGAGATTCTCATTTGTTAATGCAAATTTTATGAACTGTACACATTAGATAAAACATTTTGCTATATAACAGTTGTATCTTAACACATTGATATTAAAAGCAATTAATTAAATTTCAAATATTTAAAATAAACAATAGAAACTCTAAGAAAAGTGTATTAAATTAATAAGATAACTTAATAATATAATTGAATTATTAGCTAGAAAGAATAATCTAATGTTTTCATAAAGTTGCATAAGAAAATTTCACCAATTACATAAAATAATATATGAAAACCGTTACTGAGGACCTATACAGGAAATGTCCTGCACATCTGGAAACTCTTATCTCTCCCTAAGTTGTTGCATAGCATATACAAGCATCGAAAATACGATCTTTTAAGGAAATCTTTTCATTTCTTTACCCTGCGACGAAATATTATTTTCCAATTTTAAAACTTATAAGGTTTATATCTATTTAACTATTTTACATTTTTACATTTTAACAACGCAATTCATCTGCAATAATTTTTCTTTACATTTTCATATAAATTTAATCCCTAATCACAATCTTTAAAAATAATTGTTTGTTTATAAATTTTTTGATTTATTAATATTTTTCTTGTGAAATCTTAAAAAACTAATTCCTATAATAATTTCATTATCTACAAATTACAAATATTCACATCCAAACCCTAGAGAGATGATTATTTAATTAGACAACGAATAAATATAAAATTAATAAATTTTATGATTGGAAATAATCTGGAACCACATTTGTAACAATAACGAAATGAAATCTTTCCTGCATTTGCGTTAACATTAAGTAAAACATTGTAACTAAATAAATAATAGCGATATTTACCACAATTTTGCGAACACCTTTATAATATTATACTTGACTGATTAGTTTTACCATTTTTTACGAGACTTATAATTATTGTAATATTATATTAATTATTTTTCTGTTAAACTATCTATTATATTTTGCGACCTTTGTATTTCGTCATAACTTTACTTCTAATCAACTTATAACCACCGTTCAAATTTGTAATATCTTGTCTTAGAAATACCTATTGAAATAAAACTATAAATAATTTGTAAATTTGCGATCTGTAATGAATCTAAACAATCTGTAGAAAATTGTCAAAAATACAGTGAAGAAATTGAAGAGTGAGGGAGATAGGAATATCTTCTGTCTCTTTCATCTCTCTTTCTCTGTCACTCATACAACGATCTCTCTCGCTCCTTAAAGAAGATACGAGCCGCCGGAAAATACCCTGGAGAAGGGATAAGGGACCGCTCTCTACCGCTCTCTGTGTTAAAACATAGGATTTTCCCCCGCTTGGCTGAAAATTGACGTTTGGAAGGGATGCCACCCCCGCACCATTGGACACCGTTCTCCCGCACCACTAGCCTCATTTAACATTGCAGCATATATGATTATCAACCGCCGTTACAAATGTCAACCAGCGATTCGTTAACACAAGATGACGCAACTACCCGATTCGACACCGCAGTTTTTCCAGCCAAAAAGGAGGAGGAGCAATGTATTTAAATACGCCGAGCGCGCACTGTTCGATAGTCAGATCAACACAAGCCTCACAAGCTTTGCTGACTGCTCTAGTCAGATCAACACAAGCCTCACAAGCTTTGCTGACTGCTCTAGTCAGATCAACACAAGCCTCACAAGCTTTGCTGACTGCTCTAACAGATCTACACAAGCCTCACAAGCTTTAGACTCTGTTCAAACTTCAAATTTTAATAAATATTCAAGCATTACCAAATTCAATCTCTCTAAAAAATTTATTATTACGAAAATTTAAATTCCCAAATTTTTTTTTTCTTTTCACACTAAATTCAAAGGAAAATACATAATTTCTCAATTATTATAGTTCAAAGCTTTACGAGCCCAGACTACTGGTATTTTGAGAAATAACATACTTATTCATTACTCACTTCGTTCAGTGTGACTTTACGAGTCACCGTACACTTGAGTTTGATTAGTATTATTGTATATTTCCACTTTTAAAGAAAAACACATTACCTCTTGAGGAAAAAATAAAGAATTCAAAGGTAATTTAACAATTTGTTTTTCTAAATTGCATCTTCTCAAATACCCATAGCTTCAGCTTTACGAGTTGAGTCTAATGAAGTTTTTGAGAAGTTAAAAATATTACTTCGTAACCCATTTCGTTCAGTGTGATTTTACGAGTCACCGTACACTTGAGTTCGAAGAATATTGCAAGTTTACTACTTTTCAATTAAAATTAAAAACAAATTCCAAACAAAAAAATTCAAATTTATTGTTCAAATTTTACTACATTTCAAATTTATTGAATTTAAGGAAAATACATAATTTCTCAATTATCATAGTTCAAAGCTTTACGAGCCCAGACTACTGGTATTTTGAGAAATAACATACTTATTCATTACTCACTTCGTTCAGTGTGACTTTACGAGTCACCGTACACTTGAGTTTGATTAGTATTATTGTATATTTCCACTTTTAAAGAAAAACACATTACCTCTTGAGGAAAAAAATAAAGAATTCAAAGGTAATTTAACAATTTGTTTTTCTAAATTGCATCTTCTCAAATACCCATAGCTTCAGCTTTACGAGTTGAGTCTAATGAAGTTTTTGAGAAGTTAAAAATATTACTTCGTAACCCATTTCGTTCAGTGTGATTTTACGAGTCACCGTATACTTGAGTTCGAAGAATATTGCAAGTTTACTACTTTTCAATTAAAATTAAAAACAAATTTCAAACAAAAAAAAAATATTCAAATTTATTGTTCAAATTTTACTACATTTCAAATTTATTGAATTTAAGGAAAATACATAATTTCTCAATTATCATAGTTCAAAGCTTTACGAGCCCAAACTACTGGTATTTTGAGAAATAACATACTTATTCATTACTCACTTCGTTCAGTGTGACTTTACAAGTCACCGTACACTTGAGTTTGATTAGTATTATTGTATATTTCCAGTTTTAAGGAAAAACACATTACCTCTAGAGGAAAAATAAAGAATTCAAAAGTAATTTAACAATTTGTTTTTCTAAATTGCATTTCTCAAATACCCATAGCTTCAGCTTTACGAGTTGAGTCTAATGGAGTTTTTGAAAGGTTAAAAATATTATTTCGTAACCCACTTCGCTCAGTGTGACTTTACGAGTCACCGTACACTTGAGTACGAATAATATTGCAATATTTACTATTTCAAAAGCACAGAATTCTAATTAAATAAAATAAAATTCAGAATAACGAAGAATATCAATTAGACAAATTTTAGCCAGTAAATCCAATTGCGAGCTATGCTCTTTATAGGGAAGGGCGAACCTGAGGAATAACCTGAGTAGGGCAAAATTTAGTGTTCCTATATATTGTACATTAATTCCTGGGCTCGTGACCTTATTCCTAGTCCATATGGGGATACGTGCGGCCAAACGATCTTTACGAGACGTTCGAGCTATCCACTGTTGGTCCTTATAGAAATCCAATCCTAATTCAAGAAAAATTAGTCAAACCTGAATCTCAACGTTAACAGTGAATTCGATATTACACTCCTTTCCTCAGCTCGTCCATGGTTCATTAGCTGGCGCAGCTACGACCAAAAAGAGCATTCATTCTTAATTGAGTTAATAATCCCAGTCGTGTTATGTTTTAGGACGTGACAGTCTCTACCAGCTGGAGTAGGTACAAAGCGACTCGGCCAGCACAGCTTGCGAGATTCGGCTGGGCCCCAATATACGAGTTCCGCTAGAAACCAGCCAGCGAGCCCCGATTTGTGTACCTGTCCTTATTTGTGTGATCTGTTATTTAAACGCGTCCGAGAACGCGTCATACAAATAAGCTGATACGAAGACAGCATTGAAATAATTTTCTTTCAAAAATTAATCTATTTAGCTTTTATAAGATTTAAGTGTCAATTTTTTTTAGTCAGTAGTAAGATTGCAATAATGCTTTAAAAAGTACAACATGTGATTTGGAAAGATTCATTACGTTTTCTTATTTGAAGGTGCTAAGAAACAACAATATTTTTATAAGATAATGTATAATAGTAATTTGAAGTATAAAAAGTAAAAAGTGGTTACATGTTATAAAACTACTTTCACACTTACACAATAACCATTATAACAAATTTCAAGATATTCCCCGTATTTTAAATGACTTTGTCCAGTAATACCGCACGCAATCAGCATTTGTGCGTGCCGATAGAGCGTAAACATAACGTTTGTTAGGTTATACGTGGCTCAAAAGTGATTGTACAAACTACGTTTTTTCGTGTAGAAATATTTCATCACGTTATAGAAAAGAGTGTTATAACCTCCTTTTTATTATATTATACTTTTACTGGCAATAGATTTTGGAAATGAATTCAAAATTAACTTCAAAAAGAAGAAAATTGCATAAGACGCCGTTGCAAAATATATCAATGAACTTCCAAATCGTAGCACCGGTAAATTAATATATTTTTGTAATAAATATGTGAAACGCTAATATATTATCATAATTTGTATATTTATAGGTTTGGTTATATTGAAAATGATATTTCTTATGATGATAAAGTACACTAATCGGGAGCACACAAACGTGTACAAGCACATTAATTGGGGGCATACAATTGCGTTCATCGCCGTCTCTTGGGGCACACAAATGTAAGCAAAAATGATTTTTTTTACTTTTATTATAACTTTCGATAGAGTTGATATTTTGTAGAAAAAAATATTTCCTTATTTAGATTAAAATTAAACTATTAATATGTATTAATTTCACATTCGTGCATTGTTAAATGAGTTCAACAAATCGCGACAAACCGGGAAGCGTCCTTAAACGCTAATCGGAACAACTACCCTTTGCGCTTTTTTCAACTCTCTCATAATCATATGCTGAGTCTTTTGGAAAAAAAACAAAGAACATATATCGATAGATTTTCCCCCTCTTTCCAGTGGTGCTATTGTTTATTCTCTGAAATGCTTTTATGCGGTCAGAAACTTGAGTTGAAAGATCTGGCCGATTTTTCTAAAAGAATACTATTTTTTTTTAAATAAATTTTTTCATTCGAAAGTACAAGTTTTCATCTTCGAAACCCAAAAATTTCAAGTTGGAGAAATGAAGGGTTCATAAGTAATAACATTTAAAAGACGGCGGCGAGTCGCCGCGCGTGCTTTGTGCGCTACGCCGGAGCGCTGTTGCCGACGTATTTCACTATTTCGTTGTTTCGTACTTAATAAATATCATATAATAAATTTTTTAATCTTTTTTTAATATAAGTCAATACTTTGTGTTCCATCTTTTGCAATTTTTTGTTAATTTACTAATATCTTGTATCTGAATTTAATTGAATAGGTCTTGTCTCAAATTTAGATTTCTTTACTTTTTGGATAGGTGAGTATACTTCTAAAGTTTCCGACCCTGAGAAATGTTTTAGTTCAAGGCTCTTAACGTGTGCTAACAGTTTAATAGCATTAAATAATAGAGTTACAGGAACTCTTTTTGCTGATTTTAACCTTTGTTTTAATTTTAATTCATCGTTTCTAATTCATCATTTCAAGACATCTTTTTTCTCTTTTATATAAACTTAAAACTCATACTTTTATTTTCAAACAGTGAAGTTCATATTTATAAACCTTGAGGGTGTACTCATCCAGAGAAGAATTTTTAAATTCTCTTTTAGGTTTCTTGGAAAAGTACGTCTTTTTTACCAAGAAGCGGCAAAATCATTTCACTGCAACACTAATCAGTGTAGTTTGGCAGCATTGGTCCTTTATTATAGAGAATTAAATTTTAAAACTTAAAAAAGCATGATACTTTTTTGAGACAATTTATCTCGTGCTGCCGTAGCAGTTTATCTAAAAAATTATAATCAATTACCCCAATAAACAACTCTCTTGATTTCGTCAAAAAAGGTATTTGGTTCACTGATGGAACTGGGCAATACTAGAAAAACAAATACGACTTCCATAATCTTTTTCATCATTTTGAAGATTTTTCTGTTGAAGCAGAGCAGCGCTTTCACGCAGCCGCGTACGGAAAAATGCATGGGAATTGATTGTGCCGCTTCTTGATCAATAGGGACGAACTTTTCCAAGAAACCCAGAGAAGTTAAAAATTTTCTTTTGGATAAAAGCTCCCTCAAGCTTTGTGAATACGAAGATCACTGTTTGAAAATAAAAGAATTAGTTTTAAGTTTATATAAAAGAGAAAAATGATGTATATGATCAAAACTGAAACGAAGGTTAAAATCAGCAAAAAAAGTTCCTGGAACTCTATCATTTCATTTTATTAACCTTTAGACTGCCGACCTGACTCATATATGAGCCAGCTGTGACCTTGAAAACTCGTTTCGACATATTAGATATTTATATAAATAAATCTTACCTTTTAAAAATATTCATTTTTAACGTAAAAATGCCGGCAGTCTAAAGGTTAAACTGTTGCAACGCGCCGCCGTCTTTTTAATTTAATTATTTATGAACCCTTCATTTCTCCACTTGAAATTTTGGGGTTTTGAAACTGAAGACTTGTACTTTCGAATGAAAAAAGTTAAAAAAAAAAAAAAAACATGTTATTCTTTTAGAAAAATCGGTCCGAGCTTTCAACTCAAGTTTTTGACCTAAAAAAAGCATTGCGGAGAATAAACAATAGCATAACTGGAAAGAGGAGGAAAAATGTATCAATATATGTTCACTGTTTTTTTCCGAGAGACTTATCATATTATTGCGAGCGAGTTGAACAGAGCGCATTTTACGCGAAAAAGGCTCGGCTCGCGCCCGCTGGCTCGTTTCTGTCGGACGCTTCGATGTGCACTATAAGTGTACCGATCAGCACGAAGTGCCTCGCAGCTCGCGAGTCGTCTGCGTCCGAATACGCGCTATGAGTGTACTGGTCGGCGCGGAGTTGGGGAATTGGGAGAAAGACGGGCTCGGCCTGCGCAGCACGCGAAAGCTAGCTGCGCTCGAATATATATATACAAACAGCAAGCTGCCAGAGGGATCAGGGGAGCGGAGCCTAGGGCCGTGTGCTGCGGCCTCGGCGACAATGTTGTCATATGAGCGTGCGCGTGCTGACTGTCGCTTTGACACTCGGGAGCCGTTTTTCAGTTTCGAGCGATTCTACCTGGCCCAGGAGTTGGAAATTTTTTCGCTTCTGTCTCCTCATTTATGCTATTCGATAAAATAACCATCGCTTTTTATAGAGTTTGATTCGTAGACCCTAAATTTCGAGGTTACAATTTAACAAAATTGCTTTTTAAAAACCTTGATTTTAAAGCATTTTTTTAAACCAAAACATAATTTAAACAAATATAAATAATCTATTGCGATCACAATAATTGTTTCTTCAAAATTCAGCCAATTATAAGATTTAAATGTTGCATTCGACATCTACGAAGAACCAGTATTCAAAGAGTTACAAATTTTTCAAATATTAAGTTTCAGTATTTAAGAGATTTTTATTATAGTCAAAAAATTAAAGATCGAGTAGAAATAATTTTTTACAGTTGCTTACCGTTTACCATCTAAAAAGAGATGTGCGTAGTGAATATTACTTTGTATTATAAATAATTCACGTTAATATGCGAGTAAATCTCAGGAACTCTTAACTTATTGGGAATTCCAAAGTTTAAGCAGTCAAATGAACTAAAGCCAAAATATTTACCCTTCAATAAAAAATAAAAAAACAATTATAAATAATGGTACAGAATCAGCTGCGTACACAAAATTAAAAAAAGGTCGAAAAATCATTCATTTTTTATGTTATTAATGTGCTTTGCCAATCGATAATTATGTATATAGGAACAGGAACACACTTACGATCGTCGCACAATTTGTTTAGCTTTTCTGTGTGCCAAAATCTTTAATTTGAGCCCTGATACGTCGATGTACTACGAAAATTAGCCCATATAAAAGATTTATTCACCATACCCTGTCCGAAAGTCCATTTTCGCTCCCAACTCAAAAACGCGTGTATGATATTTTGGCCGGGGTATGGTATGGTAATAGTATATCTACTATTCTCAAAATTATTTTTCTCTTATGTCTCGAAATAAATGAAAAAAAATTCAGAGGAATGCTCATGGGTCAAGTTTTAACTGTTCTTTTTGCTTTTCTGAATATAAAAAGAAATATGTACAAGCTCAATTTAACGGTATTATTTTTTGGCAATACTTTCAAGTCAATTTTGGATTGAAAAAAATTCAGGAAGAAAATGTCACCTTTTTTTCTAAACGACGAAACTTGAAAAAGTGATTTAATTTTGAAGACACATCTACAGGACAAAGTTTTTCTTGTTCTTTAAGCCTTTCTGAATGTGAAAAAAATTATTTACAAGCCCGGTGATTGAATGGTATATTTTTTTGGCACTACTTTTAAATCTAAAAATTAAGGAAAATTTGGTTTTTATTCTAAACTACAACTCTTATAAATACTGTCATCTGCGTATTTGATCTTTGAATAGATAAGAATCTACACTGAAATTATTACTTTAAAAGTTTCTGTTTTCTAAGAAATAATCGTTATTACAATTATATGTGAAAATATAAAATATCAATCTTCTTTCAAACATCACATCAGTTTTACGTATTTCTTATGGTTGCTAAATAAAAAATTAAATGGAATGACTAATGTTCTTTATTGACTTAGTTATTTCAATTATAATATGCATTGAATTTGTGGTTTAATTATAAATAAATCGATTGGCAAAGCACATTAATAACATAAAAAATGACTGATTTTTCGACCTTTTTTTAATTTTGTGTACGCAGCTGATTCTTTACCATTATTTATAATTATTTTTTTATTTTTTATTTTTTATAAAAAGGCAAAAATTTTGAGCTTAAACTTTGGAGTTCCCAATAAGTTAAGAGTTCCTGAGATTTACTTGCATATTAATGTGAATTATTTATAATACAAAGTAATATTAACTATGCACATCTCTTTTTAGATGGTAAACGGTAAGCAACTGTAATAATTTCTATTCGATGTTTAATTTTTTGACTATAATAAAAAATCTCTTAAATACTGAAAATTAATATTTGAAAAATTTATAAATCTTTGAATATTGGTTCTTCGCAGATGTCGAATGTAACATTTTAATCTTAAAATTGCTTGAATTTTCAAGAAACAATTATTCTGATCGCAATAGATTGTTTCTATTTGAAGTGTTGGTTTAAAGAAATGCATTAAAATCAAGGTTTTTAAAAAGCAATTTTGTTAAATTGTAATCTCGAAGTTTATGATCTATGAATCAAACTCTATAAAAAGCGATGGTTATTTTATCCAATTGCATAAATGGGGAGACAGAAGCGAAAAAATTTCCGACTCCTGGGCCAGGTAGAATCGCTAGAAACTGAAAAAGGGCTCCCGAGTGTCAAAGCGACAGTCAGCACGCGCACGCTCATATGACAATATTGCCGCTGAGGCCGCAGTACGCGGCCCCAGGCTCCGCTCCCCTTCCACTCCGGCAGCTTGCTGTTTGTATATATATATTCGAGCGCAGCTAGCTCTCTCGTGCTGCGCTGGCCGAGCCCGTCTTTCTCCAAATTCCCCCACTCCGCACCGACCAGTGCACTCATAGCGCGTATGCGGGCGCAGATGACTCGCGAGCTGCGAGGCACTTCGTGCTGATCGGTACACATATAGTGCATATCGAAGCGTCCGCCAGAAACCAGCCAGCGGGCGCGAGCTGAGCCTTTTTCGCGTAAAATGCGCTCTGTTCAACTCGCTCGTAATCATATTATGAGTCTCTCGGAAAAAACAATGAACATATATCGATACCTTTTTTACTACTTTTTCCAGTAATGCTATTTTTTATTCTCCGAAATGCTTTTGTCAAAAACTTGACTTGAAAGTTCGGACTGGTTTTTCTAAAAGAATAACATGTTTATTTTTGTAATTAAATATTTCATTCGAAAGTACAAGTCTTCAGTTTCAAAACCCCAAAATTTCAAGTTTGAGAACTGAAGGGTTCATAAGTAATAAAATTTAAAAGACAGCGGCGCATCGCAACCGTTTATTAAACTGAAATGATAGAGTTACAGAAATTTTTTTGCTGATTTTAACCTTTGGTTTAGTTTTAATTCATCGTTTCTAATTTATCATTTGAAGACATTTTTTTTCTCTTTTATATAAACTTTAAAACTTATTCTTTTATTTTCAAACAGTGATCTTCTTATTTACAAACCTTGAGGAATTTCTTATCCAAAGGAAAATTTTTAACTTCTCTAGGTTTCTTGGAAAAGTTCGTCTCTATTGACCAAGAAACGGCACAGTCAATTCTCATGCATTTTTGCGTACGCGGTTGCGTGAAAGCGCTGCTCTGCTTCAAAAGAAAAATCTTCGTAATGATGAAAAAGATTATGGAAGTCGTATTTGTTTTTATAGTATTACCCAGTTCCATCGGTGAAACAAATACCTTTTTTGGCGAAATCAAAAGAATTTTTTATTAGGGTAATTGATTATAATTTTTTAGATAAACTGCTACGGCAGCACGAGATTAATTGTCTGAAAAAGTATGGTGCTTTTTTAAGTTTTAAAATTTAATTCTCTATAATAAAGGACCAATGCTGCCAAACTACACTGGTTAGTGTTGCAGTGAAATGATTGTGCCGCTTCTTGGTAAAAAAGACATACTTTTCCAAGAAACCTAAAAGAGAATTTAAAAATTCTTCTCTGGATGAGGACTCCCTTAAGGTTTGTAAATATGAAGTTCACTGTTTAAAAATAAAAGAATGAGTTTTAAGTTTATATAAAAGAGAAAAAAGATGTCTTCAAATGATGAATTAGAAACGATGAATTAAAACTAAAACAAAGGTTAAAATCAGCAAAACGAGTTCCTGTAACTCATTTCATTCCTGTAACTCATCATTTATCCTGTAACTCGTCATTTATCCTATAACTCATCATTTCATTCTATTAAACTGTTAGCACACGTTGAGAGGGTTGAACTATAACATTCTCAGTATCAGAAATTTTAGAATTTAAGAAAATTGCTTTTTAAAAACCTTGATTTTAATGCATTTCTTTAAACCAAAACTTCAAATAGAAACAATCTATTGTGATCAGAATAATTGTTTCTTGAAAATTCAGGCAATTTTAAGATTAAAATGTTACATTCGACATCTACGAAGAACCAATATTCAAAGATTTATAAATTTTTCAAATATTAATTTTCAATATTTAAGAGATTTTTTATTATAAGTCAAAAAATTAAACATCGAGTTGAAATTATTACAGTTGCTTACCGTTTACCATCTAAAAAGAAATGTGCATAGTTAATATTACTTTGTATTATAAATAATTCACATTAATATGCGAGTAAATCTCAGGAACTCTTAACTTATTGGGAACTCCAAAGTTTAAGCTCAAAATTTTTGCCTTTCAATAAAAAATAAAAAATAAAAAAATAATTATAAATAATGGTAAAGAATCATCTGCGTACAGAAAATTAAAAATGGTCGAAAAATCAATCATTTTTTATGTTATTAATGTGCCTTGCCAATCGATTTATTTATAATTATACAACAAATTCAATGCATATTATAATTGAAATAACTAAGTCAATAAAGAACATTAGTCATTCCATTTAATTTTTTATTTAACAATCATAAGAAATACGTAAATCTGATGTGATGGTTGAAAGAATATTGATATTTTATATTTCCACATATAATTGTAATAACGATTACTTCTTAGAAAACAGAAACTTTTAAAGTAATAAATTCAGTGTAGATTCTTATCTATTCAAAGATCAAATACGCAGAATGCCAGTATTTATAAGAGTTGTAGTTTAGAATAAAGACCACATTTTCCTTAATTTTTAGATTTAAAAGTATTTTAGAGTCGTCGTTTAGAAAAAAAGGTGACGTTTTCTTCCTGAATTGTTTTTCAATCCAAAATTGACTTGAAAGTATCGCCAAAAAATAATACCGTTAAATTGAGCTTGTACATATTTCTTTTTATGTTCAGAAAAGCTAAAAGAACAGTTAAATCTTGACCCATGAGCTTTCCTCTAAACTTTTTTTCATTTATTTCGAGACATAAGAGAAAAATAATTTTGAGAATAGTAGATATACTATTACCATACCATACCCTGGCCAAAATATCATACACGCGTTTTTGAGTTGGGAGCGAAAATGGACTTTCGGACAGGGTATGGTGAATAAATCTTTTATATGGGCTAATTTTCGTAGTACATCGACGTATCAGGGCTCAAATTAAAGATTTTGGCACACAGAAAAGCTAAACAAATTGTGCGACGATCGTAAGTGTGTTCCTGTTCCTATATACATAATATATCGATTGCCAAAGCACATTAATAACATAAAAAATGAATGATTTTTCTACCTTTTTTTAATTTTGTGTACGCAGCTGATTCTGTACCATTATTTATAATTGTTTTTTTATTTTTTATTGAAGGGTAAATATTTTAGCTTTAGTTCATTTGACTGCTTAAACTTTGGAATTCCCAATAAGTTAAGAGTTCCTGAGATTTACTGGCATATTAACGTGAATTATTTATAATACAAAGTAATATTCACTATGCACATCTCTTTTTAGATGGTAAACGGTAAGCAACTGTAAAAAATTATTTCTACTCGATCTTTAATTTTTTGACTATAATAAAAATCTCTTAAATACTGAAACTTAATATTTGAAAAATTTATAACTCTTTGAATACTGGTTGTTCGTAGATGTCGAATGCAACATTTAAATCTTATAATTGGCTGAATTTTGAAGAAACAATTATTCTGATCGCAATAGATTGTTTATATTTGTTTAAATTAAGTTTTGGTTTAAAAAAATGCTTTAAAATCAAGGTTTTTAAAAAGCAATTTTGTTAAATTGTAACCTCGAAATTTAGGGTCTACGAATCAAACTCTATAAAAAGCGATGGTTATTTTATCGAATTGCATAAATGAGGAGACAGAAGCAAAAAAATTTCTAACTCCTCGGCCAGGTAGAATCGCTAGAAACTGAATAACGGCTCCCGAGTGTCAAAGCGACAGTCAGCACGCGCACGCTCATATGACAACATTGTCGCCGAGGCCGCAGCACACGGCCCTAGGCTCCGCTCCCCTGATCCCTCTGGCAGCTTGCTGTTTGTATATATATATATATTCGAGCGCAGCTAGCTCTCGCGTGCTGCGCAGGCCGAGCCCGTCTTTCTCCCAATTCCCCCACTCCGCGCCGACCAGTACACTCATAGCGCGTATTCGGGCGCAGACGACTCGCGAGCTGCAAGGCACTTCGTGCTGATCGGTACACTTATAGTGCACATCGAAGCGTCCGACAGAAACGAGCGAGCGGGCGTGAGCCGAGCCTTTTTCGCGTAAAATGCGCTCTGTTCAACTCGCTCGCAATAATATGATGTCTCTCGAAAAAAAACAGTGAACATATATTGATACATTTTTCCTCCTCTTTCCAGTTATGCTATTGTTTATTCTCCGCAATGCTTTTCTTAGGTCAAAAACTTGAGTTGAAAGCTCGGACCGATTTTTCTAAAAGAATAACATGTTTTTTTTTTTTTTTTTTAACTTTTTTCATTCGAAAGTACAAGTCTTCAGTTTCAAAACCCCAAAATTTCAAGTGGAGAAATGAAGGGTTCATAAATAATTAAATTAAAAAGACGGCGGCGCGTTGCAACAGTTTAACCTTTAGACTGCCGGCATTTTTACGTTAAAAATGAATATTTTTAAAAGGTAAGATATTTATTTATATAAATATCTAATATGTCGAAACGAGTTTTCAAGGTCACAGCTGGCTCATATATGAGTCAGGTGGGCAGTCTAAAGGTTAATAAAATGTAATGATACAGGAACTTTTTTTGCTGATTTTAACCTTCGTTTCAGTTTTGATCATATACATCATTTTTCTCTTTTATATAAACTTAAAACTAATTTTTTTATTTTCAAACAGTGATCTTCGTATTCACAAAGCTTGAGGGAGCTTTTATCCAAAAGAAAATTTTTAACTTCTCTGGGTTTCTTGGAAAAGTTCGTCCCTATTGATCAAGAAGCGGCACAATCAATTCCCATGCAAAATCTTCAAAATGATGAAAAAGATTATGGAAGTCGTATTTGTTTTTCTAGTATTGCCCAGTTCCATCAGTGAAACAAATACCTTTTTTGGCGAAATCAAGAGAGTTGTTTATTGGGGTAATTGATTATAATTTTTTAGATAAACTGCTACGGCAGCACGAGATAAATTGTCTCAAAAAAGTATCATGCTTTTTTAAGTTTTAAAATTTAATTCTCTATAATAAAGGACCAATGCTGCCAAACTACACTGATTAGTGTTGCAGTGAAATGATTTTGCCGCTTCTTGGTAAAAAAAACGTACTTTTCCAAGAAACCTAAAAGAGAATTTAAAAATTCTTCTCTGGATGAGTACACCCTCAAGGTTTATAAATATGAACTTCACTGTTTGAAAATAAAAGTATGAGTTTTAAGTTTATATAAAAGAGAAAAAAGATGTCTTGAAATGATGAATTAGAAACGATGAATTAAAATTAAAACAAAGGTTAAAATCAGCAAAAAGAGTTCCTGTAACTCTATTATTTAATGCTATTAAACTGTTAGCACACGTTAAGAGCCTTGAACTAAAACATTTCTCAGGGTCGGAAACTTTAGAAGTATACTCACCTATCCAAAAAGTAAAGAAATCTAAATTTGAGACAAGACCTATTCAATTAAATTCAGATACAAGATATTAGTAAATTAACAAAAAATTGCAAAAGATGGAACACAAAGTATTGATTTATATTAAAAAAAGATTAAAAAATTTATTATATGATATTTATTAAGTACGAAACAACGAAATAGTGAAATACGTCGGCAACAGCGCGCTCCGGCGTAGCGCACAAAGCACGCGCGGCGACTCGCCGCCGTCTTTTAAATGTTATTACTTATGAACCCTTCATTTCTCCAACTTGAAATTTTTGGGTTTCGAAGATGAAAACTTGTACTTTCGAATGAAAAAATTTATTTAAAAAAAAATAGTATTCTTTTAGAAAAATCGGCCAGATCTTTCAACTCAAGTTTCTGACCGCATAAAAGCATTTCAGAGAATAAACAATAGCACCACTGGAAAGAGGGGGAAAATCTATCGATATATGTTCTTTGTTTTTTTTCCAAAAGACTCAGCATATGATTATGAGAGAGTTGAAAAAAGCGCAAAGGGTAGTTGTTCCGATTAGCGTTTAAGGACGCTTCCCGGTTTGTCGCGATTTGTTGAACTCATTTAACAATGCACGAATGTGAAATTAATACATATTAATAGTTTAATTTTAATCTAAATAAGGAAATATTTTTTTCTACAAAATATCAACTCTATCGAAAGTTATAATAAAAGTAAAAAAAATAATTTTTGCTTACATTTGTGTGCCCCAAGAGACGGCGATGAACGCAATTGTATGCCCCCAATTAATGTGCTTGTACACGTTTGTGTGCTCCCGATTAGTGTACTTTATCATCATAAGAAATATCATTTTCAATATAACCAAACCTATAAATATACAAATTATGATAATATATTAGCGTTTCACATATTTATTACAAAAATATATTAATTTACCGGTGCTACGATTTGGAAGTTCATTGATATATTTTGCAACGGCGTCTTATGCAATTTTCTTCTTCTTGAAGTTAATTTTGAATTCACTTCCAAAATCTATTGCCAGTAAAAGTATAATATAATAAAAAGAAGGTTATAACACTATTTTCTATAACGTGATGAAATATTTCTACACGAGAAAACGTAGTTTGTACAATCACTTTTGAGCAACGTATAACCTAACAAACGTTATGTTTACGCTCTATCGGCACGCACAAATGCTGATTGCGTGCGGTATTACTGGACAAAGTCATTTAAAATACGAGGAATATCTTGAAATTTGTTATAAATGGTTATTGTGTAAGTGTGAAAGTAGTTTTATAACATGTAACCACTTTTTACTTTTTATACTTCAAATTACTATTATAAATTATCTTATAAAAATATTGTTGTTTCTTAGCACCTTCAAATAAGAAAAAGTAATGAATCTTTCCAAATCACATGTTGTACTTTTTAAAGCATTATTGCAATCTTACTACTGACTAAAAAAAATTGACACTTAAATCTTATAAAAGCTAAATAGATTAATTTTTGAAAGAAAATTATTTCAATGCTGTCTTCGTATCAGCTTATTTGTATGACGCGTTCTCGGACGCGTTTAAATAACAGAGCACACAAATAGGGACAGGTACACAAATCGGGGCTCGCTGGCTGGTTTCTAGCGGAACTCGTATATTGGGGCCCAGCCGAATCTCGCAAGCTATGCTGGCTGAGTCGCTTTGTACCTACTCCAGCTGGTAGAGACTTTGAGGTTAAAAAACGATATGCAGTCATTTTCTTTCTTGCGATATCTCATTGGAACAGTTCATCTCAACGTTCTTTATAAAATACATGTTATTCAGAGATTCAAAAGTGGGTTTAAGACACAGTACATCACCCTGGGGGGGCTTTTCCGGAAAAGCTATTTTGTTCATAATTTTTTTCTAAACGTTTTGAGACTTGATCTACAAGAAACCATCGAAACATTTTTCCGAACGACGTAATTGCGACTCTGGGAATTTTTTTTCGTGTTTAAGACACAGTATATCGCCTTGGTGGGGCTTTTTTGGAAAAACTATTTCGTTCATGATTTTTTTCTAAGCATGTGGAGACTTGGTCTACAAGAAACCGTCAAAACATTTTTCCGAACGACGTAATTGCGGCTCTGGGAATTTTTTCCGTGTTTAAGACACAGTATATTGCCTTGGGAGGGCTTTTCCGGAAAAGCTATTTCGTTCATGATTTTTTTCTAAGCATTTGGGAACGTTATCTACAAGAAACCGTCGAAACATTTTTGCGAACGACTTAATTGCGGCTCTGGGAATTTTTTTTTCATGTTTAAGCCACAGTATATCGCGCTGGGGGGGCTTTTCTGGAAAAGCTATTTCGTTCATAATTTTTTTCTAAGCATTTGGAAACGTTATCTACAAGAAACCGTCTTAACATTTTTCCAAACGACTTAATTGCGGCTCTGGGAATTTTTTTTTCATGTTTAAGACACAGTATATCGCCCTGGGGGGGGGGGGGGCTTTTCCGGAAAAGCTATTTCGTTCATAATTTTTTTCTAAGCATTTGAGGACTTGCTCTACAAGAAACTATCGAAACATTTTTCTGAACGACGTAATTGCGGCTTTGGGATTTTTTTCCCGTTTTCGACACTGTACATCGCCCTGGGGGGACTTTTCCGGAAAAGCTATTTTGTTCATAATTTTTTTCTAAGCATTTTGGGACTTGATCTACAAGAAACTATCGTAACATTTTTCCGAACGACGTAATTGCGGCTCTGGGAATTTTTTTTCGTGTTTAAGACACAGTATATCGCCTTGGGGGGGCTTTTTTGAAAAGCTATTTCGTTCATGATTTTTTTCTAAGCATGTGGGGACTTGGTCTACAAGAAACCGTCAAAACGTCAACAAAGTGATTTCCTTCATATTTTTTTTTTAGGTCGTGTGGGACCTTTCCTTCAAGTACCAGTCGCAAAATTTTCCCTAGCGTAGTTATTGCGACTCTGGGAATTTTAGTTTTCGTGTGTGTCGCTATGGGAAAATTGACTTGTCTGTAAGGGTGGTTTTGGGGGTGGTTTATGGGGGTGGCGAAGTGCTAAATTAGTTTTTACACGGTTTTTGGTCCATTCCTAGCCTGTTTTATGGTTTTAGACCGGTTATAATGCAAATCGCAAATTTTAATTTTTTCGTTCACTGTGAACGTTCGGAATTTCGGACACATTGTATAACCACGGGATGCCCCCCAACTAATATCTGCAATAAAATTTGTCCCCAATTAATATGAGCGATAGTTAGAATTTTTTATTCGTTCTCGAGCCCTCTTCATCCCTTATTTGGAAGGGTTCCGGAACGATTTTGACATCGGCAATTTTTTTGTATAACCACGGGATGCCCCCCAACTAATATCTGCAATAAAATTTGTCCCCAATTAATATGAGCGATAGTTAGAATTTTTTATTCGTTCTCGCGCCCCCTTCATCCCTTATTTAGAAGGGTTCCGGAACGATTTTGTCATCGGGAATTTTTTTGTATAACTACGAGATGCCCCCCAACTAATATCTGCAATAAAATTTGTCCCCAATTAATATGTGCGATAGTTAGAATTTTTTATTCGTTCTCGCGCCCCCTTCATCCCTTATTTGGAAGGGTTCCGGAACGATTCTGACATCGGCAATTTTTTTGTAGAACCACGAGATGCCCCCCAACTAATATCTGCAATAAAATTTGTCCCCAATTAATATGAGCGATAGTTAGAATTTTTTATTCGTTCTCGCGCCCCCTTCATCCCTTATTTGGAAGGGTTCCGGAACGATTTTGTCATCGGCAATTTTTTTGTATAACCACGAGATGCCCCCCAACTAATATCTGCAATAAAATTTGTTCCCAATTAATATGAGCGGTAGTTAGAATTTTTTATTCGTTCTCGCGCCCCCTTCATCCCTTATTTGGAAGGGTTCCGGAACGATTTTGACATCGGCAATTTTTTTTGTATAACCACGAGATGCCCCCTAACCAATATCTGCAATAAAATTGGTCCCCAATTAATATGCTCAGTTGTCGGATTTTTATTTTTCGTTATGTATCTCTTAGGGGTAGTTTTAGTGGTGGTCTCGGGGGTAGTTGTGTTTTAAATACCTTTTTTGTTGATATTCATCTCTTTTATACCATTTGTGGTCGTCTAATTCCGATTTAAGCGAAAATCCAGATTTTGGAATTTTCGTTCACGATGAACGATCCAAACTTCAGTCACATTCAAAGCACTCGTCGCGAAAACAAATGGTCCGGGGTTCGATTCGCTGCCGAGTCACGTCATGCCGTTTTTTTATCGAGTTGTCTTCCATTTATTTATTTATCTGCGAGTTCTCACTCGTAACACAGATCAACTAGGCCCGAACGGGAAATGGATAGGGTTTGCCTTAGATGTTTGTAAGGGCCCATTGAGGTTCTCCATAAGGGCCCCTAGCAAGGCGCGTAACGGCGCTCCCGTCCGGCCCTGATAGTAATGATAGGGCCTGGACACGGCCCGTGACACGGGACAGACGCTGTATAAGGGCTATTGCGTGTCGCCCTGACTATGATCTGACGTTCATTCCCGGATCCCCGCTCTACGAAAGCCTTAAAATCGCATTGACGTGGTTTCATTTATGGGGTTACAATAAATTTTCACGCTATTGTTACTTATTGTGCCGTTATTACGCGGGTAAATTGTCTAAAACAGCTTAATGATGATTTCTTAATCATTTCGGGCGACTTTAGAGCTTTGCACGAGATGAGTTATTTAATGCAGGAAATTAAGAAGAAATAACAAGTACGATTAAACTACCAGTACCTCGTAGGCCCCCCGTTACTCGCCTGACTTGGTGCCATACAAGGTGCCGTGCCAGGTCATTGTAACTTTTCTAGGCCATCGGACAAGGCCCTTGTGTCGGCCAAATCCCACCTAACCATTTTTTTTATTCATTGATTTTATGATAGTGTCCTGCCTAATTAATATTAAGGCAGTGCGCCTGGGTATTTCTTATAAATAATGTACTGCTAATTTCAGACCTTTACAGATCAACTGCCGATAATTAGCGGCGAATTCCCCCGATTCAATTTTTTTGTTTATTCTGTAACATGGCAAATTGTCTGTTACTGAACCCGAGGGGGCGAGAGCACGGCGGTTGCGAAAGACGACAGTCCGAAGCGCGAGAACGTGCACACGCATGCACACACACTCCTACGCGCACACGGTCTTTCCCCGCACCCGTGTCCCGGCGCGCACCTTCCCCAAACGTTCTCCCTCTCTACCGCTCGGCCAGGGAAAAGAAGGCCAGCAGCAGTTACAGCAGGAACAAGCTGCAGGAGGACAACAGCGAGCCCCGCTCTCTCATGCGGCTGACAGCAGCAGCCGACGCCAGCCGGGAGAGAGAGAGAGAAGGAGCGAGAGAGAGAGACCCAGTGGCTCAGCGCTGTATTGGCCATCCGCCGGACGGCGCGTGCGAGCATCGGCCGTATACGGACTAGTGATCCTCTAGAGAGTGATCGGTACAATCGCCGCCATATTGTTTCTAAACCGGAAGACGATTTAGCGCGCGAGACATTTGAAAGTGTTTCATAATATAGAGTATTTTATGTCATTTTTATTATTTTGTTACTATATGTCATGATATGTAATGATAAATTAATATAAAATATTAATATTTATAAAAACCACGCAAATGAATAAAATATGTAGTTGTGACACTTTTGAATTATTATAAATAAAATATATCAAATACAAGTCATACAATAAATGCATTTATAATGTATAAATAAAAAATTAAAACCACATTGAGGACGTCTAAATAAATAATTATAAAAAAATAAAACATATGGGGAGATTATATGATATGAAAAATATAATAATTGATTAGAATTTGTTTATAAACAAATGGAGTATTAAAATTTTTCTTTAAAATAGATAAAAATCTATTTGAAAAAGTTTATTCAGTTTATAATTATAAAAATATTTTCATTATAAAACTGTATACAAATATAAATCTATGATTATGAATAAAAGTATGATGATGACTATTCATTAGCATCTCTACCAATTATTAAAAATAAATCACTTTTTATGTATAATAGAATTAATCACTGTTTATGTATAATAGAATAAATCACTTGATTATAATTATAAAAAGGCCCGTCACAGTAATCTCTCAACATGATTATCCATAGGTATGTCCATCCATGATAAAAAGTCTTATTTTAACAAATTAATATTTTTTAATGCTGGATGTACATTTGCAGCGGAAGCTTCTTTCTGAAAAAGAATAGTTATTGATTATTTTAATTATCTTATTAAGATTCTTTTAAATTCTATTGAAGAATTAGTTATTCATAAATTATAAGTATATAATTAGTCAATAATTGATTACACATGCACATGCATAAAAATTAAGAAACAACAAGTTACACAAATTTTTTATTTAACTCTTTCGTGCATCGCTACACTTTTACTTGCATAAACTCTTTTTTTAACAATTTTCTTAGAACAATTTTTTAATCTGAAAGCACAGTAACGTAAAATAATTTTACTTTTTAGATTATGACAATCAGGTATAGACAACGATATCTCGTGAAACTTTGTAACAAAAACATTCTTTAAATTAATTTTTTTTAAGCACACTTGCTTATAATACATACGGAAAATTCTTTCCATTCTCAGAAAAAATATAAACGTTTCATGACTAACAAAACAGTAGTACTTTCTTTGTTTAGCTTTAATTCTACATAATAAACTATATGAATAACAAACTATAGACTCAGACTTTGTAGCGTTAATACAATTACCACAGACTTTTTGATTTTTCTCAATATTTGATATAATCTAACCAGCTATATAATATAAAACGTTTAATTCAGTTTTATTAATATTAATTTGAGCTTCACAACCTATTACATCGTAATGACTAGTATTTCTTTCTAAGAAATGAGACTCATTAGTACGATTCTTGAGTAGAATATTTAAAAATTCTGATAAGAATTCACGATCATCTTTTTCATAACTACTGCCACGAACTTCTTTCATATACTGAGAAATCGTAATTAACTTAAGATTATTTTTAAATTGTAGCGCATTAGGTATAACGTTTTTTAACCTAACGATTGAAAATAGATTTTCTAAGCAGTCTTGCGAAAGCCTTGAAGGAAAAAAAAAATCAAAATTATGATTCAATAAATAATGTGCAAGCTCTAAGACTGTTTTAGACGATAATATCAAAGCCGTTTGAAACGGCTTCCATTTACCATCTTTACCAACTTTCATGGTAGTGAATAATTCAATGGCTTCCTCAAGGAATGTTACAGTTTCTAAGTACTTGTTACTATGCTTATAACTCAAAGCTTTAACAATATTTCTACTGCACATAACATCAAACCACCGCGATAGAAAATCAACGAACCAAGCAGTACTTAATCGTTCATCTTCTTCATTTTTTGATAAATATTGTAAAGCTGAGGTTACTTCTTCACTAAAAACACCCTTTGCGTTACTGACTCTCATTTTTTGAAAATGATTTGTGGAATCTAGATACTCCTCACGCAGTTTTGGTGCTAATTTTAAATCAATGTTTTTATCTTCATTAATGACATCTCTTAAATGTGCACTTTGTACAATATTACTTGGCAAACAATATTTTTTAACAAATGCTTCAGGAATTTTAATAATTTGATTATTTAATAATCCTGCTTTGGCATTTTTAAAAGCATGAGGAGCATCAGCGTAAAAAATAATAGTTTATTTTCGTCACATGGATGTGGAGTACTGTTCATTATTTTAGAATATCGAGATGCATTGATTCCGTAGGCTTTCCACATAGCCTGATTGGCTGCACCCATGTCCGAGGTAATAGCATGGACGTGTAGCCCAATTTCTTCCGCTTTAATTATGATTTCATCAAGAATAGTCTTGAAAACTGAGCCATCAACTGAATCCCCAGTAAAATCATAACGTACGACTTGCTTCCACCTCGCACAGAGTCCAGCCAACATAAAAACTAGCGCATGCGTCGCTACCTCATTTTGATTGTGCCCAGGAAGGGTAACATTGCCCATAAATGTACTCGTTGATGTATCATAAAATGAGCCTGGTGTGATGCTCATTTCATCTAATACAATGACACAATCTTTATATATATCCTTTTCAAAGTAAGATACTTTTATATTTAAAAATTGAAAAACTTCTTCAATTGCATTACTACTTGTCATTTTAAAATTTTCTAATTTTTTCGTCAAAGTTCTAACAGCTGGATATGGGAAATTTTGACGCAAAATTTCTTCATATCCTGCAGTACCACATGAAAATCTGAGCTTAAATGCATTTACAAGAGTTTTACTAGACCAGCGAGGAATTTTAGTGTATCCCTTTCGGAGTTTTTCTATTTGATCTTCATTAAGCATGTTACTTAAAGACTCATTTAATTGGTTTGAACGTACTTCCTTTTCTAGTCTGCGAATTTTCTCTCTTGAAGCATTTAATTTTTTCTTGAATGCCACTCTTGACTTGTCAGTTATATGGAGTAATTTTTTTAATTTGCGATTGCGTTCTTCTAGTTTACAACACGATCTACAATTCCCATTTCCAATTTTATCGGTGAATCTTTTTGATTTCTGTATGTTGGTATCTGTGAATTGCAAAACATAATTTAAAATATTGTTAAAACATTTTTCGTTAATTGTATATTTTAAATATGGAAAACAAATTTTAAGTAAACGTTAAATATTTTATTTTTAAGCACTTTTATTAATTTTTAAATAATTAAAAGTAATACTTCAACAATTTAGTTCAATAAAAATTTACTTTTGCAAAAAATGTACTTATTTAAAAGATAAGTATTACCCAAATATATAATAGTAATACTTGACATAATTATAACAATAATAATAATAAACATAATAATAATATGCCTTGTACAGTAATCCTCTTACTCGATACGTATAGTAGTTGATTCGACATACCTTCAACATGATCAGAAGTAATAGTTTTATTGTGCTGCAAATCACATCCAGAAGTCTCCATTACATATGACTCTTGATCTAAAAAATGGTTTTCATCGATTGAATGTGATGCAACAGCAATGGGCGTAACTGCATATAAACAAATTAAGATAAATATTAGTAACTGAAATTTAATATAATGCAAGGTTATTACAGTAACAAAAAATAACAGATTTAAATTTCTAATTATTTACAAAAAATCATTGAAAATATAAAAGCAAGATTATAAACTAATTAGTCAGAATTTAGATAAGTATATGATTCTAATGCTTTTGCCATAAGAATATACCGCATACCTTTTTTAGCAATTCCACTAGTTAAAACAGATGTTGGTTCTATATTTCGCATTTCTTGGTCATCAGAAATACTATTCGTATCCGATTGTAGTTCTTCACAACCAGTTGCCTCCAAAATTTGTAAAGTCAGCTGATCAGGAACACCATTGGAATCTACTGTAAATGAACAAATTTAAACAGTTATTGGTCACTAAAACTTGACAAAATTTTAATTCGTTTTTTTTTTTAATTTTTTAATATACTCTTGTTTCAATTTACTCAAACAATACATCCACTTCTAATCTTTTGTAAACATATTTGCAATATTAAACTGATGTTACCTTTCTTTGCAACAGTATTTTCTACAGTTGATTCACTCGTACTAGCATTTAAACTGCCATTGGACTCTTCCTCGAATGTACATGTGTGTTTTGGGAATATTGTTGGAATGGCTGTTGATTTTAAACGCCGTTTACCATCAGCAGTTTTTTCCCACATTTCATTTGAGAAGTGCACCTAAATATATAACCATAAGTATTATTACTATTAAGGAATAAGTATTTGTATAACTTAATTATTCTATTCACAAACATCTGCAAAAGTAGTAGTAAAAAGTTAATTAAATTAACTTACATCGCATAACATAGCGTTATGACTCGGAATCCAAGACGTTCGGTTGACATTTTTTATCCAAATATTTCTTCTTTTTTCTTCTCGAGGGAATCTGCACATTTGATATCCTTTTTTTGATGAATTCGTACAATAATCTGCACAACATCCTGTCATTTTTTGTATACAAACCAAATTTTACGTTGTTTGTAAGATGCACTAATAGGTTATGTATTCAACTACATGATTTATCTTTCTGTCTGCAGAACTTTCTTTTTCTTATTATTATTCACATATTTACACTGATTATTATTATTACGTCTATAATAAAATAATTCCACTTTTCACTTTGTTATTAATTTTTCACGAAAAATTGCTAGAAATACCTTGGATGCTTATGCTCCATTTCACTCGCCCAGAAGCTTGTTGTTGTCTCTCTTGCACACACTATATATATTCCTCTCTGTCTAATTCCGGTTTAGAAACAATATGGCGGCAACCAATCAGAAGCGACCACAGCTTATGCTGATCACTCTCTAGAGGATCACTAATACGGACCGCTCGCGCGCGCCGCAGTGAAGAAGGCGGCCGATGGACGAACTAGGACAGCGGAGTAGAGCAGCGTGAGTACACCGGCCGGCATAACCTGTCTGTCGCCTACCGCCGTGCCGCGTGCTCGTGAGAGTTGTCGCTGCGAATCGTGTGCCTGCCAGTGCGCCCTGCCGATCCTCGCCGCCGCACAGTGGGGAAAAATGGACAAAATTCTTGTGACAGCTCAGTTTTTGACGAATCTTGATAATTTTTATTTTTAAATACTCTTAATTTTCTAGAGAATAATGTGTCACTGCGAAAATTACGATAATATTGCCCAAAAATAAATAGCGGCGATAATATATTTTTAACGGAAAAATTCTAACTCTATCATCTATTTTATGTACTTTAGATACGTAAAAGTTTGTGGGTTCTGGGTTCATAGGTTTAGGGTTTATGGGTTTAGGGTTTATGGGTTTAGGGTTTATGGGTTTATGGGTTTAGGGTTTATGGGTTTAGGGTTTATGGGTTTAGGGTTTATGGGTTTAGGGTTTATGGGTTTAGGGTTTATGGGTTTAGGGTTTATGGGTTTAGGGTTTATGGGTTTAGGGTTTATGGGTTTAGGGTTTATGGGTTTAGGGTTTATGGGTTTAGGGTTTATGGGTTTAGGGTTTATGGGTTTAGGGTTTATGGGTTTATGGGTTTAGGGTTTATGGGTTTTGTGGGCTTGGCTTTGTTGGGTTTAAGATTTATGTATTTATGTTTATCATTTATCAAGTAATTTATGTCTTTAGTCTACATTGCCTGTATAAATATCGTTATAAGGTCCGTACCTAACCTCAAAATTTTTATGAATACAAAAACATGAGTTTCGCAGTGAGAGGTTGTTCTGTAGTATCCTCTGAATACGTATACAAATTTCGGTGAAGTTTCGTTGAGAATTGAGTTGTCACAAGAATTTTGTCCGTTTTTTCCCACTGTGCGCCGTCTGGAGGCAGCGTCCAAGGGAGAGCGAGGGAGAGAACGAGAGAGCGAGAGGAAGCATCAGCAGCAGCGTCCTGGCCGAGGTTTGCCCCTTTATTTCCCGTCCCCGTTGTTCCTCGCGTAGAGTGTGTGCGTGTCCGAGTCGGGAGTCGCGAGAGACTACTAACTCGCGCCAGCTGCAGCTCGAGCTGTAGCTGTAGTAGATTAGGATTTTCTGCTTTCGGCTGAAGCTAGCCGGCGAATAAAGTTACCGGTGCAATTGACGCGTGCACCTGGCGCCCATACCATTGTACTGTACACTAAATAGATTGATATTAATAAACTACGTAGAGATTACCCTGTTGTTCTGTTGTATTTGAGAATTACCCGCGAACCACTGCCTTGATCCCCAACAGAGCGTTACAATTCATTGATTTTATGATAGTGTCCTGCTATCTTCATATTAAGCTGGCAGTGCCTCCGGGTATTCTTTAAAATTAAGGTGAGGCTAATTCCGGACCTTTACAGATTAACTGCGGATAATTAATGGCAAATATCGTTTTTTTTTTTTTTTTTTTTTTTTTTTTTTTTTTTTTTTTTTCATTGATTTTATAGTAGTGTCGTGCTACCTTGACATCCTGCTTATAGTGTACCCAGGTATTTTTTATAAATAAAGTGCATTTAATTTGGGACCTTTACAGATCAATTGCGGATAATTAGCGGCAAATTCCCCCGAACCATTTTTACTTGTTTTATTCATTTATTTTATGATAGTGTCCTTCTATCTTAATATTAAGCTGGCAGTGCGTGCGGGTATTTTTTAAAAATAAAGTGCGATTAATTTGGGACCTTTACAGATCAACAGCGGATAATTAGAGGCGAATTCCCCCGACCCATTTTTTTTTTTTTTCATTTATTTTACGATAGTGTCCTACTATCTTAAAATTAAGCTGGCAGTGCCTCCGGGTATTTTTTATAATTAAAATGCGGATAATTACGAACTTTTACACATTGACTGCGAATAATTAGCGGCAAATATCCCTCGTATATATATATATATACGTGTGTGTGTGTGTGTGTGTGTGTGTGTGTCGTTTATCGGTTTTGAAGAGTTTCTCCGATTTTGAAGAGCCTTTTCACACCGGCAAAGACATATGAGGCGTTTCACGTCAGCTCTCCAGGCGCGGCGCGCGAGCGCGAAATCATGCTGTTTTCAGCTTGTGTTTGAAGGGCTAAGATGTATCCAAAAAAAATACTCCCCAAGTGATTTCTCAAAATTTTTCAATTCTAACCTCAAAAAAACATAAAACGTGTTATATCTCAAAAACTATATTAATATTTTTTTTTACCTGGTAGATCGAAAGAGGAGGAAATTTTACATGGATATAGCCTTTTTCTACATAGGGGTTTTTTGATTTTTTCGAGATATTATTCAAGAATACTTAGAATTGAAAAATTTTGAGAAACTAATAGCACCATCGGAAAGCTGAGGAAAAAATACATCGAAATCACTTGGGGATTATTTTTTTTAGATACATCTTAGCCCTTCAAACACAAGTTGAAAACAGCATGATTTCGCGCTCGCGCGCCGCGCCTGGAGAGCTGATGTGATACGCCTCATATATGACCGGTTTTGGAGAGTTTTCGGCCATTTTCTAGAGTCTATAACCCCAGGTTCCATATTTCTTTAGTCACGTTAACATAGGCAACTCTGAGAAAAAGAACTATACCTCTCCAAAATCGGTTCATCCCCTTACGTATATATATATTGTAGCGGGGTGCAGTTAGGGAGAGGGTATTCATCCCTCTCAGGGGTTTGCGGGGTAATATACGGGTGTATTCTACGCCCGGGCGACTCACCGTTGTAAAATTACCTGTAGTCCGGCAGAAGCGCCTCGGCACAGGTTTCGAAGATGCGAGCCCGGCTTCTATTGTAGAAAGCCTAGGCCGCTTTCTACTAGAACCGGCGCTGCGCTCTGCCGCTGCTGTCAACTGCTGCCCGCGAACTACCTGCTGCTCGCTATGACCTAGCGTTACCAGCGCAGCAGGTCTTTCCCGCACAAAGTCGTTCCGTATAACCTCCAAGTGGCTTATTAAATACTTACTCCCGCTACCGATGCTCCTCTAGGAGACAATGCCTGCGACTAGCGGCAGCTGCTGAAAAGGGTAGAGGGCGGTATTCGGGAAACATCATAGGTTAGGCGCGCTGAATAAATACTCTGACTCAACTGTTAAGATAAAAATGAAAGGGGTTTATTCAACCAAGTTGATCGCACTAACGGGCGCAAACCCGAATCATAATCCATAATGGAGTACGCGCAGGCCGAGACTGAACAACGCACGCACGGTCGCGGCCGCCGATTCGCGGCGGCAACAACAGTACAAGATCTAAAGCCGACTTACGCTCGCGGGCTGGCCAGCCATAGCCGCTATCTCTCTCGCTCTTCTCTGAAACGTGTGCCCCCTGTTGCAAGGAGGGGCGGGGATGGAGCAGGCCTCACTGTTCCCGTCCTTCTCGGATAGGTCGTCTCTCTCACTCTCCCGCTCTCTTGTGGTGGATGGCAGCGCTGTGGCGGTCACAGTTGCAGCGGTGGAGGCACAAAACACTCACCCGACCTATTTTTTACGCGTAACGGTGACGGCGATTACTTTCGCGTGTCACGGCGAGAATCAACATGACTGTGGCGTCCCTTTCGCCGCAGCACCGCGGCTTCTTCTGCGTTGGTCTCGATCGCGCGCCGCGTGGCGCGCTACGAGGCATTCGACGTTCCAGCGCGCGAGATTCGAATCTCGTGACGCCGCACAGTGTTCTATTTTTTTAAAAAATGGACAAAAAATGGATGAAATATCTCGCGAACGGATATCGATAGCCGGATGAATCCAACTGCATTTTAAAGTTGAAGTAATGTACAATAAAGGAAAAATAGTCCAGTTCTGATCATTTGATCCTGTGACCTTGGAAATGAAAATGAAAGTCGAATAAATAACGTATTTTCAGCTTTTTCATTGTAGACTTTCTGGCTATCAATTTTTTCGATCAAAAAAATATGTACTCCTGTTGTAGTGTTTGATGCAAGGAATCCGAATTTGATGTCAGAATTGTCCTATCGCACACCAAATTGTTTTTAAATCTGAAAACTCCATAAAAAATACGAAAAATTCACCCTGAAAAAATGGAGCATTATTGAGTAATTTCGACTTCAAATTCGGATTCAGCGAATCACAATACATGGATACATAAATACAAGAACGCAAATTTGTAGGTGCATATATGAATTATTAAAATTTAAGGGTTATTAAAAAATGGCATTTTTTTACAATATTTTCATGCTCTTTAATAAAATTGTATTAAATACAAGCGTTTGTGTACCCATGTATTATGATAAGCTGAATCCAAATCCGAAGTCGAAATTACTCAATAATATTCCATTTCTTCCAGGGTGAATTTTTCGTACTTTTTTTGGAGTTTTCAGCTTTAAAAACAAATTGGTGTCCGATAGGACAATTCTGACATCAAATTCGGATTCCTTGCATCAAACACTACAGGAGTACATATTTTTTTGATCGAAAAAATTGATAACCACAAAGTCCACAATGAAAAAGCCGAAAATTCGTTATTTATTCGACTTTCATTTTTCATTTCTAAGGTCACAGGGTCAAATGATCAGTACTGGACTATTTTTCCTTTATTGTACATTACTTCAACTTTAAAATGCAGTTAGATTCATCCGGCTATCGATATCCGTTCGCGAGATATTTCATTTTGTCCATTTTTTTTCAAAATAGAACACTGTGCGCCGTATGCTCGGTTGACGCGACTCATATCGGCGCCCGTCACAATATATATATATATATATATATATATATATATATATATATATATATATATATATATATATATATATATATATATATATATATATATATATACATCTTACTATCCTATATAGTTGTAAGCTGCATTGAGTCGTTAACCCTCTGCGTCCCTCCGCGTCCCTCCACGTCCCTCCGCAAAAAGGGTCTTGTCCCTCCGCATCCCTCCGCGTCCCTCCGCATTGTCCCTCCGCATTGTCCCTCTAATGACAACTATCTGTGATGCAGAAGACAGTTCCGTCGACAACTTTTGCATCGCTCCGTTGACAGTTCTTCACCTCCATACATAAATAACAGGCTGCTTTCTGAAAACAAACTATGCCACCCTCCTGCCATCATCGCAAGAAGCGCGTTCGCGCATTTATTATAATGCGCGCCTTTTCTCCGCAATTAACGAGACCAATTAATTACAGAGCAACTTTTTGAAAGGAAACTTCTTAATTATTCAAATCAAGGATAACGCCAAACTCACGCGAGCGCAGCGCGGCGTATGCGCATTCATTTGTCAGTTCAATTACAAGTCGAACGCTGTCCGTATTTTTGCTTCCCAAAGAAAAGTGCAGCAACTGCAAACAGAGCATGAGAAAACGGCGAGAGTTTCTTTCTCTCCCCCTCTCTCGATCTCTCTTTTCTTCTCTCTCTTTCTCTTATATACATATAGTGTAAGAGAGGCGTTGCCGAGCTCATCCTCGAACATCTCGCGTCATCATCCTTTTCTAAGTTAAAAGTAAATACACAAAAATGTAGTAAAAATAAAAATTTAGAGTATGAATCTTATTTTGGTAATATGAGTTATGTTTGTAAATTTTGTTCAGTAGTATATTGGAAAGAAGAAAATAATAAATCAATTTGTTGTAGTAAGGGTAAAATAATTTTGTCTCCGCTAAGTATATATAATAAAACACTAAAGAATCTATTATTATATGATAATAATTTTCGAACTTTAATCAGATATTATAATAACTTATTTTAATAAATTTACTCTTAAACGTTACATCTGTATATACTACCTTATTAATAAAACATATGAAAAATACGTGAAAAAAATAAACTTTTAAGTGAACATTTAAATGAGGGGGGTCTGAGAGGGGTCTGAGGAGAGTCTGAGGGGGGTCACGAGGGGGGTCTGAGGGTGGTGCGAGGGGGCTGAGGGGGAGCGAGGGGCAGCGTGGGAGTGGCGGGGTGGCGAGGGGGCTCTACCATACTCAAAATAACGTAGAAAAAATCACAATTTTACGTTATTTTGAGGAGGGGCTGAGGGGGGCGAGGGGGGTCTGCGTGGCACTAATAACGCTTACGACTATATAATATAGAGAGATATATGTTTGTTACGGGGGGTTTATGGCGTCCAACACTCTATATTAGTACCTACAGCCCAGAGTTCCGCACTATAAGTGGGTAAGGGCGCGCGCTGCGGGCGCGCCATTGTCTACAATGCCACATCCCTCTCAGTATTGACTAACACCACGACGCCTGCGGCGCCCCATTCAGTTTCCGCAGAATTTTTCCGGAAATTTTGTTTGAATTCTCAAAGTCGGAACTATAGGTCAGGCGGCATAAACCCCTATATTACAGAAGTTTATGTCACCCGGTGACCATAAACCTATCCGGTCGTCATAAACCCCGGTATATATAAAAACGGTTACCATAAACCCCTCAAGAGAAATTATATATATATATATATATATATATATATATATATATATATATATATATATGTGTGTGTGTGTGTGTGTGTCTGTGTTTGTAAATTGGTACTTTTGAGGAGATGTCACTCAGAGTTCGGGCAATGTGACTAAAGAAATAATGACCCTCAGGTTACCGACTCTGGGAAAAGGGGGTATAGATTTCTCCTCAAAAGTCGCGATTCTTGCGTTGAGAAATTTGAGGAGTCTCTTCAAAATGCCGACATCTCTTCAAAAGTACCGATCTATACGTTGATATCTCTTCAAATATACCAATTCCCATAGTTATAATATATATATATATATATATATGGGGCATTCTCTGTCAACACGACACCCCCTCTGCCCAGAACAATTTTGATCCAAATGAGGTCTACCTAGGCTCAAATGAAAGCTCTTGACTTCTACTTTCGAACGCCGTCTGGCGATTCCGAAAATTCAAAATGGCAGATCCAACATGGCGGCTGAAAGTCTCGGAATGATGTAAAAACAAGTTTTTCTTCACTCTAATAGCGAATGTGATACGAAAATTGTTATTTCTTGCCACTAATATGAAGTTAGCGACATATTTTCTTACTACTACCGTTCAAACCGAGCGGTTACAATTATATTTCAAGGTCATTTTGAAGGTCAAAAGTTCTTTTCTGGATTTTCGGACTAGTATTCCACGAAACTAGTAGAAAACTTGATTACGATCATAATTAGACTTGACCTTGGATCATTTTTCAAGGTCATGATTTCTGTCTCTGCATAATTAATGTTTTATTGAACGTAACCTCCTATGAGACATTTGTTCCTTTGTGCATATCGTGGGACCGGCGATCTAAAAATTTCATGTATAAAATCCTTAGAGAAGATAAAGTTCCACAATAGAACTATCAAGTAGTTTTAGCATAACCCATTCTGAACCACGTGGAGGTACTACTTCTCTCAGAACATAAAGAAAATTAAAAAAAAGGAGGATAAAAAATAGAAAAACTTGAATATTATAAAAAAAATTCAGTATATTTTCCCATTGAAAATTAAAGTAGAACAGATACAGACTTAGCAGCATTCGAGTACCTTTTCATGATAACTTTCCCGTCACTTGATAATTGAAAAGAATGATGTTTAAGAATCTGTGGGACAGGTAATGCATCTTGAAACCTACGATTGAGTTTCCTTTTGAATTTATCATGTTCAGTCTGCGTAAAATAAAAAATCCTTATATTTTCAAAATGATTTTTAGCCCACTTCACAAGAGATGTGTGCGTCAGAATAGTATCTTTCGGTTTCGCCTTCAAGCTAGCTCTATAAGCTTCTCTTTTAAATATTGCACCAAGACCATCATAACAGCTTTTACCATGAACATGGCGCAAAAATGCCACTCTGCCTCAATGCCAAAATCCTTCTCATGATGAAGAAGATTTGCTATCTGAAAGCGGTTCTTGAAATGCTGTTTTGCTCCATCTGTCACGTAAATAATCTTTTTAAGTTTTTTTACTTTTCTCTTGATTTCTGGAATCAATAAATTCTGAATAGTATAGACAGAAGAAGTGTCATGCTTCTAACTATTCGACAAGAATACACAACTTTCATGCTTCAGCTCTGAATCTTCTTTATAATAGTAAATAGCTGGAAAAACAGTGCACTGGTCATTATTAAAATGGAAGGCTTGAGATGCATCTTGAACTGCAAAAGAGTAATTCTCAGAATAGTCGAACATTACCAGAACTTCTCCATTGCCTAGATTACTTTTTGTTTGAGCAATGAAATTACCTTGTTCTTTGGCAATATATGAGTGGGGTTTGAGTATCGCCAATTTGGCATATAATTCATCAACAAATTCTTCAACTGGTAGAGTTAAATTCTGCAAAGTTGATCTATCCGTTCCTGACCACGCACAGTACTTAATTTGTGAGATATTTGCCCCATCCAATATTTCAAGTAAACGAGACGTAAGATTTTCAGAATCAGGGCACTTCGAACATTCATCCAAGTGACAGTCAGGTGTAGGATTCTTACACATAATTTGCTGTAAACAATCTTTATAACTGCAAATGGGTTCTTCTTGATTTTTCGTGAGCTTCTGAATATCGATTGCATCCAACATCAATTTACAATTTTGATGAATGGTGCAAACGCAGACGCTATGCGTTCCTCTAGCACCAGCAAGAACACAATGTTTTGGTCGTAATTTCGCGAAAGTACTGAATCCTACTTGCACTGTTGGTTCTGCTATCTTGAATAATTCGTAAAGTTCTCGTAAATCGAAATATAAAAGACGTTTCTGCACCTGAGTCCGCTTTCCATCAATAATAACAGAGACAGTATCTTTTCGACCCGGCATCATCCGACTGTGCAGATCGTTATTATAACATTCAACAATGACTTCTATTACTGCCTTTGACAAAGTTTTACCATGTTTAGTCGTTGTTGTAGCTAAAATACCTCCATCGGCTTTGAGTTTTTTCGACTTTCTTACTAAATGTCTTGATGTATTGAATTCACGGGAAATTCGACTAATATTCCAAGTTGATGGGGCGATTGTAAGTATAGTTAGTTTCAAAGGATCATTAACTGCTAATCTAGAAAACTTTTCTTTTAATTCTGAAAACATGTCTTCCAATTCGATTTCTCTAGCTGATCGTGTAGCTTCTTGAACAGATTTATCAATACCAGTGTTTTCTGATGTCGTCTCTATATCCATGTTTTCATATTCGTTGTTGCCTTCGTTATCTCTTGTACCAATAGATGAAATGGGAGATCCACATAACTTTCTTCACTTACTACAAATTTTTGAATTATCTGGCAAATCTGGAAATCTTCGTTTTAAGTTGTTCGACAACAAGCATAAATCATTACCTATGTGACCCTTACCATTGAGAGGGTTGATACAACGATCGGACCGTGCTACAGTAGACATATTCAATCCATCTAAGTAAGTGATAATACTCGAATATAATAACGTAGGACTGTTAGAACAGGTGCTGTGAAAAATGTCTTCGAATTAATTTAATCCTCTCGAAAATCGATGGGAACTATATGTACGAAACGATTAGGAAAGATAATGCACGAAATATAGAACCACAGATACACCAAAGAGTTAGAGTAACAGCCGCACTAAACTTTTAGAGAAGCATCGGTACTTAAAGAGTTTCGAAAGAGGAATAAAAAAAGTTAGAGAGATTTTAGAAATGTTCTATTGTAAAGTTTAATTACAGGGTTATCAAAAAGTATGGGACCCCCGTATTTTCCCAGAAACGATATTTTTTGAAAAAGCTAAGGTCATACCGTAAGTAATTTTCAACGAGGATTTGTCTGGTCTGATGACCTTGAATCTGACCTCGTCGTTGACCTTCAAAGTCCATTCAAAAACTGCAAAATTAAAAAATTTTGCAATTTTTGATCGCATTGTATACGTGTATAGTCACACGGTCTTACACCAACTATAGCATCCACGGCGCCACGTCGGTTTTTTTCTCTCAGTGCGTATACTGCACGATTTTTGTGCAGGAGGAGCACCAAATCAAAAAAGCAGTAGCAGCACAAATGTGTTGTACCATTGCCACACTTTTTAGTGCTTCTTCTGCCCTAAACTTTTGTACTCCTGAAGAACGATGAAATAGATTAAATGCGGAACAATTTTAGTGCAACATTTGCTCTAAAATGGGAGAGTAAAGGACTTAATGTTTAGTTACGAAACAATTCTTGCATTTGATACTGATACTCTACGCTAACGTGTTCCTTCTCCACCAAACTTTTTTCAGTGATTCTGAAATGTTCAAAGTGTGGATATAACCACAGTTTTTCTGTTACTGTTCCGAATTAGAACCGATTGATAGCATGAATTGAAGAAGTATAACTGCGAAAGAATCGGTTTATTAAAATTAGAACTCACCATGAAAATGACCTTGAAAAATGATCCAAGGTCAAGTCTAGTTATGATCTTAATCAAGTTTTCTACTAGTTTCGTGGAATACTAGTTCGAAAATCCAGAAAATAACTTTTGACCTTCAAAATGACCTTGAAATATAATTTTAACCGCTCGCTTTGAACGGTAGTAGTAAGAAAATATGTCGCAAACTTCATATTAGTAGCAAGAAATAACAATTTTCGTACCAGATTCGCTATTAGAGTGAAGAAAAACTTGTTTTTCCATCATTCCGAGACTTTCAGCCGCCATATTGTATCCGCCATTTTGAATTTTCGGAATCGCCAGACGGCGTTCGAAAGTAGAAGTCAAGAGCTTTCATTTGAGCCCAGGTAGACCCCATTTGGATCAAAATTGTTCTGGGCAGAGGGGGTGTCGCGTTGACAGAGAATGCCCCATATATATAAACTTGTATAACGTTAGTTCCCAGGACCCCATGTTACTGTATACCTATACGTGACTAAAGAAATAATGTCTCTTATGGGGGCCGATGTCCTCAAAACTGACGTTAAACATATGTAGATTCAGGGACTGTCCCCAAAACTAACAAATGTCCCCAAAACCAACGTTAAACATCTGGAATGTCCTGGAAACTAACATAAAACATATATATATAAATATATATATATATATATATATATATATATATATATATATATATATATATATATATATATATATATATATATATATATATATATATATATATATATATATATATATATATATATATATATATATATATATATATATATATATATATATATATATATATATATATATATATATATATATATATATATACGAGAGGGATATTTGCCGCTAATTATCCGCAGTTAATCTGTAAAAGTCCGAAATTATCCGCATTTTAATTATAAAAAATACTCGGAGGCACTGCCAGCTTAATTTTAAGATAGCAGGACACTATCATAAAATAAATGAATAAAAAAAGATGGGTCGGGGGAATTCGCCTCTAATTATCCTCAGTTGATCTGTAAAGGTCCCAAATTAATTGTACTTTATTTTAAAAAAATACCCGCACGTACTGCCAGCTTATTATTAAGAGAGAAGAGCACTATCATAAAATCAATAAATAAAAAAAATGGTTCGGGGGGAATTTGCCGCTAATCATCCGCAGTTGATCTGTAAGGTCCCAAATTTACCGCAGTTCATTTATAAAAATAAATTAATCGCACTTTATTTATAAAAAATACCCGGACGCACTGCCAGCTTCATATTAAGATATCAGGACACTATCATCAAATCAATGAATAAAGAAGAATGGTTCGAGGGGAACTTGCCGCTAATTATCCACAGTTGGTCTGTAAAGGTCCGAAATTAGCTGCACTATATTTATAAAAAATTCCCGGAGACACTGCAAGCAGGATATTACGATAGCTCAACACTATTGTAAAATCAATGAACAAAAAAAATGGTTCGATGGATATTTGTAAAAGGCAGTTGATCTGTAAAGGTCCCAAATTAATCGCACAACCGATCCGGAAACGAATTGCACCACCATGTTCGTAACGGTGCTTAGAGTTCTATATAGTTTCCAACTCCAAATTCGGGTCCGTAAATTATTAGAAACAATTTATTGCAAATAACCGTCTTTTTTATTTTTTCGCGTATAAAATGAAAAGTATTGATCCGATCTTAAAAGTATAAACAGACATATTGTAAAAGAGAAAAAGACGAACAAAATGAGAGGTTGGTCGACGCAATCGGATTATTAGCATTCGAGAAAAACGGAAAAATTTGCAAAAATGAGTTTTTTTTTCAAAAATTCATATCTTCGTTGTTTTTCAAGATGTAGCGAAGGGCTTTCGCGAAATTATAGCTATCGATATGTATTTTATGTGTGTAAAAACCAGGCGCTGTCGGATTATTAGTTTTCTTACAATTACGGTTCAAAGTTTTTTGACTCTTATCTTTCGGCGGGTCTGGATACTCTACGGATTGTCCGATTTTAATTTTTAAAAACGTTTTCGGAAGTTCAAGATACTTACTATAAAACGTATATTCTAGCTTTGCGTTGAAATTGTGTGAAATATGTTTAAATCACCCGCAAACGTGACAAATGGCCGCGCGCGAGAAAGCGGCCGAGTGGTGGGGGGCGCGCAGCGGGCGAGAGGAAGCGTATATATAGTAATAGTAACGCGCTATGCGCAACGGTCAATCTCGTTTTTTAATTATTTTAGCATCTACATGGTCTGTAATGTACCAATCTTTGTGTAAATTGCCATGACACTTGCTTCAATATAGAAACAAATAAGTCGATTGTATCCGAGGATGATAATTTATCAGAAAGTGAATGCGAAAATGAAAACGATATTTTAGAAAATTGTTTACCTGCGAAAAAAATGAGGCTTGTTTAGTAAGTTTTGTAAATATTTTAAATAAATATATTTTATAAAAATAATCTATTGTATTTCTTAAAGTTAATATTATAATAATAATCCTAATAAAGTCTGTGTGTATAAAAACTCCATATATGTCAAAAAACCATTAATACTTGCCTTTCCAATAATTCCTTGTAAAATCCGAGTGAAAAATCAGTTTTCCGAGGATTTTTTACCCCAGAATGAAAAAAAAAAACATCTAGTTCTTGTAGATCCTAAATTAATTAAAAAACGAGATTGACCGTTGCGTATAGCGCGTTACTATTACTATATATACGCTTCCTCTCGCCCGCTGCGCTCCCCCCACCACTCGGCCACTTACACGCGCGCGGCCGTTCGTAGTTACGTTTGCGGGAGTTTTAAATATATTTCACACTATTTCAACGCAAAACTAGAATATACGTTTTGTAGTATGTATGTTGAACTTTCGAAAATGTTTTTGAAAATTAAAATCGGGCAATCCGTAGAGCATCCAGACCTGCCGAAAGATAAGAATCAAAAAACTTTGAATCGTAATTGTAAGAAAACTAATAATCCGACAGTGCCTGGTTTTTGCACACATAAAATACATATCGATAGCTATAATTTCGCGAAAGCCCTACGCTACATCTTGAAAAATAACGAAGATATGAATTTGTGAAAAAAACCTCATTTTTGCACATTTTCCCGTTTTTCTCGAATACTAATAATCCGATTGAGTCCATCAACCTCTTATTTTGTTCGTCTTTTTCTCCTTTACAATTTGTCTGTTTATACTTTTAAGATCGGATCAATACTTTTCATTTTATTAGCGAAAAACTAAAAAAAACGGTTTTTTGCAATAAATTGTTTATAAATAATTTACGAACCCGAATTTGGTGTTGGAAACTATATAGAATAATACTATGCATTGTTACGAACATGGTGGTGCACTTCGTTTCCCAATCGGTTGTGTGTCATAAAACCAGTACTTTTCAATCTCTATTAACTGGCCTATAATATTAAGCTGGTAGTGCACCCTGTATGTTTTTTAATGGGGTGCAGCAAATTTTTGGCTTTTAGCGGCAAATTATCCAATAATAATTACGATTCTCCGAAACTGACCTGCCAACTTAAAGGACGTGATTGGATATTCTTCTCCAAACACAGCACACTAGTAAAGAAATTGAAAATGCTATACCTTTGAGTAAAATTGGCCTAAATATTAAGTCTTGGGTTATTTTATCAGAAATAGTCTATACTGATAACGTATAGATTGTATATTGCCTAAACTATATTTTTTTGTTTTTTCTGGCTGATTTTGGCCTCAGAGGCCACTAGGTGTAAGATCGCCTTAACCCTTTCGTATCGTATGGGTCCTGTAGGACTTTGTTTAACATGCTGTAGAAATCTGAAATTGAATATTTTTTAAATCTACTTATTTAGTCATGTTCTCTTATTCAAAGGGAAGCCCCTCTGGCCATTAATACATTAAAAAAGAGTTCGGCGATGAAAATTGGGATTTGATGAAAAATCGGATCTTCACTGATTTATTTTAGAATAAAAAAATGGTTAATGGTTATTTTTTTTTTTTGTGGTGCATCTTGTTAGTGAGACAACGTACTAAGAATTTATCACTATCCGAGTTCAATAAAATAATTCTATTGGCGGGTATGGGTCCTCCAGGACCCACTTGGAAAATAGTACTTATCGACACTTTTGGAGAAAAAAAGCTGTCGATTAATCTTAGCTAAAGCCTCCACAATTTGGTCCAACTGACTATGTGTATTTATATGTATTTTTCATAATTATCTCAAAATTTGTTCTTTAACGACACCAATTGGTAGAATGTAACTCTGTTTGCCTTGAAGAGGAGAGTAAGTTTTCACTCTCAAAACGTCGGCAATAAAAAGTTAATTTTGCCCTAACTCGTTCGTTGAGGTCTTTTCTTTTTACATCTCCACAATTATAGTATACAAAAAAAAGTCACTTTTTTTCTGGGAAAGGGGTCTCGGTACGAAAAGGTTAAACAATAACCGCCGAAATATATGTAATCAGTATGTTTATTACGACTTATTACGAAAGGGTGTCCCCCATCAAGCATGGCAAAATGTCCTCACTCTGCGATTCGAAAAAATGCAATGAAACTAGGTTTGAATATAAGCATTTAAACCCCTGGCCTCAAAAAAACTGTAAATTTAAGCCTTTTTTTCAAAGAGGATTAATGCGAAAAATCTGTAAAAAATCAAGGTAACAGTAGTTTCAGTAAATAACAAATTACCTCAATTTTTAAAAAATTTTTCAGTTATTTTCAAAGCTGAAAAAATTCCTGAAAATTTCAAATTGCTATAACTCAAAACTAATAAAGGTACATCACCGATGTTTTCATTCTTTATGTATTTTTGTATGTTTTATATGCTCCAATTGGTGATTGTCGATTATAAATTGGGGCAAGACCTTCGCAATATCGAAAAACTGCATTTTTAAGGTTATTTTCACGCATAACTCGATACGAATACTCGGAAAAAATGAAAAAATTCCTGTATATACAAACCATTGACTTAATGATGTGCTGAATTTTTTCAGATTTTTTCAAGGTCATTTTTAACGTGAAAAAAAATGGTAGAAATAAATAAAAAATCTCATGAGTTGTATAAGTCTCAGGTTACATAAAATCTGTTAATATTATATGTCCCTATGTACTTTGTAATTTATTACCATACCTAGTTTCGTACTTTTAAGAGAAGAAATAAGATCAAGAAAGATAAAAAGAACCGAAAACTGCTTTGTTTATCTGAACTTATAACTAACTTCTTATTAATAATTTAGTTAGTCCTAAAAGGAAAGATGAATAAATATTTTCGGCTATTTTGTGATTATTTCACAAATCACAAATGCCTTATGTATATCGGAAAATTCAATTTTTTCTGCAAACTTTCAGTTACTAGCGATAAATTAAAAATGCCTATAGATGGAGCTCCCCGTAGTTAATATCTCCCTTAACTTCAGATATTCAGATACTGCCCTTCCAACCACCACTGCCAACGCCGCCGTTCTTGTTCTCATGTTCACATGTCATTCTAACGTTTCGTTATCTGGTGAATCTTATCGAATCAGCATCAGAAAAATAAATCCATATCAGAATATCTTATGTTAGAATGTTGAATCGAGACGAAATGCAAAAACCAGAACTCGTCGTAGATGCCCTTGGAAATATGCAGAAATTAAGGAATACTAATACGAACTTTTCGAATGCACCTAAATATTCTCGAAAGATTTTAGTTCTTACGTAACTGAGATAAGTGAATGAAATAACTGACAAAATACGTTTAAGCAATCTTTTCACCTTTGAGATGATCTCAAAAAAGTTAATTTAAATACGTTTTATTGTATTCTATTTACCAAAATTTTTGGAAAAAATTATCAGTCAGTCATTATCGAGTTGCTAATTAAAACAACAAAAAAGATTAATAATTTTTTTATTTTGTAAACGTTTTCTCATTTGGAGCTTGAACATGTCAGTGGATACATGTCACTGAAAATTATATGTTTAAGTTTGCTTGTTTTCATAAAGTTCAATGTAAGTCTGTTTTCTTTTTAAACACTCTAGGAGATTCTCGAATATTTTCTTAAAACTCATTTTGAAAATTCTGAAAAAATTCAGGGATACTGATTTAAACCTATTTAATGCACCCATTTTTTTTTAAGTTCTAAACCATTTTTAATGCAATCAAGCTAACCAAATCACTTTTTTTTTTTCACGTTCAAAATGATCTTGAAAAAATCTGAAAAAATTCAGCACAACGTACTTCAATGGTTTGTATGCACAGGAATTTTTAAAAAAAAATTTCTATCATTCGTATCGAGTTATACGTAAATAACCTTAAAAATGCAGTTTTTCGCTATTTTGAAGGTCTCGCCTTACAATCAACAACCAACAATTGGAGAAAGTAAAATATACAAAAATAAGTAAAGAATGAAAAAATCGGTGATGTAGCTGTTTTAATTTCGGAGTTATAGACATTTAAAATTTTTAGTAATTTTTTTAGTCTTAAAAATGACCTTGAAAATTCAAAAAAAAATTGAGGTAATTTATCATTTACTGAAACTACTATTACCTTGATTTTTTCAGATTTTTCGCATTACTTCTCAGGTTAGGGTGGCATGAAGGGGGTTTAAATGGCTAAATCGTATTTTTTTTTCAATTGCATACCTATTTTTACTGCATGTTTTTAATCGCATAGTGAGGGCATTTCGCCATGCTTAATGGGGGACACCCTTTGTACTCTACTCGAATATGAGTTATAAACTTGCAACTGACTCCCCTATATTTACGTTGAATTCAAGAAACGTTACCCTCTTCCCAACATCATATTTCAGTTTTACATTCTACTCAACTTACTCTGTTATATGTTATAAAACAATCGACCGTTATCTCATCGTTTTATAAAAAGATCGACCTGGCAATGATCGTATCAATTCGTTGCGATGATAATCAATAGAGAGTTTTAAAACAAGGGGGTGTTGAGTGAGTCTATTATGATGCATAGTAGTATGATACATATGTTTTGAATATGTATTTATTTTACAATTAACTTCCATATGTATCTAGATAAAGATATGTCACTTATTATATGAAATAAATGGAATATTGAGAAAAGCAGTATTTTTAGGCAACAAGCAGATGGGTGCTCTACTTGGGAGAATGGCAGAAGGAATACGTGCTCTATTTATGGCTCTTATTCTTATAAAATATTGTTAATACAATTTAAAAAAATATGACTTGGTTCAAAAGTCATTGTGAATTATGTTGTGGACGAAAATAATGTTGGTATTTGAATTTCAGTGGCAGAAAAGTCCGGTTTCATTTGTCAAAATTTATATAATCAGGCTAAAATACGTGTAGAACATCACTTTAGTTAGAATCGGTTCATATGCCCTACTCGTATACTTTAAAGGCATTTAACTACCTTATACATATCCATATATATATATATATAATAATTATTTTCAAAATCAAATATCATTAAATTTAACATATCCTTTTTTAATTGCAGATGGTCATAAAATAAATTAGGACTGATGGAAAAATATAGATAATCTAACTACAGTCGTTCTTCATGTTCTTATGGATGTATACCGTAATTTTCCTACAATCTAATATATTCCTGAATATCAAGATTTCATTTGAATTTAAACTATATTACAATGTATACGTCCTTAACAATTTTAATGATTAATAAAAATTTGCTTAATTATTTCACTTAATACATGTTTTATTTTCCCAAGTTAAACATTTTATCATTTTAAGGAGGTTTTATTGGTTTTAAAGTATTCTAAAGGGTTACTAAAACTTTCCATAAATATCAAATAATACTTCAAGAAATTGTATCCGAAAGTTCGAGTCAGCTCGCCAAAGAAAAAATTGAGAAAAAATATTTTAAAAACGGTAACTGCAAGATTCTCTCTTATGGCCTGAATAACAAATTACGATGCTAGCACGGTAGGCATATATAAACGCCCTCTTTTCATATCTCCTATTTATTTCCGACGAAAAAAGTTATTGTTATTTATTAATGATATTTTTAAATTCACTTTGTTAAGGTAGTTATATGAGAAATTCTCAGGAACTTTTACTTTTATGTCACTCTTTTTTTTAAGCAATTTATTGCTGCTATTAGCCGTGCGTGAGAAGCACATGAACCAGACAGGGTGTAAAAGCTTCAATTTTTACGTAGAAAACCAGTCCTGTAAACCATATTAGTGTGCCACGCTTGCCCAATTCGGAGCATATAAAAAACTGTCGAAAAAGGTCTACTTTTGAAAAGTTGAGCAGTCCTCCCGACGTAAGAAACGAGGCTCTCACGTTACTATGGAGCCCTTTAACTCCAGCGGGAGGACCGGGTGAGGTCCAGATGCAACTAAAGTGCAGCACTTTTGAGCAGTCCTCCCGACGTAAGAAACGAGGCTCTCACGTTACTATGGAGCCCTTTAACTCCAGCGGGAGGATCGGGTGAGGTCCAGATGCAACTAAAGTGCAGCACAGCCTGGGAGAGGGGAGATTCCCCAATCTCCTCCCACTCCGAAGGATCCAAGAACGCGAGTCGCTCGGGGAATGCAGACCGCTCATGGATTTTGGACAGCTGTGCCGCAACTTTACCATCGCCAGCAATTTCAGCGTCCATCCACAAAATCGACGTCGGAGTAAGCACAGCCTGGGGGAGGGGAGATCCTCCAAGCTTCTCCCTGTTCGCGAAGTCTGATACTTCACGTCGCTTGGCGTATAAAGACTGCCTAAAGGCACCGAACGGCTGTGCTGAATACTCACAAGCTCAAAACGACGGAGTAAATACAGCCTGGAGGAGGGAAGATTCTCCAAGCTTCCCCCTGTCCGGAACGTCCGATATAAGCCGTGGAGAATATATCGGAGGCGGACGACTGTATTACCGTCTCTCAGACTCCTGAAGACGAAGAACAGCCAAGCCTTCCAAGGAACAGCGAGAGAAAGATCGACAATCTGGTGACGGCACGACTGGCGGACAGCACGCCGATTATCTCGCAACTCTTTGACGCATCAACGTAAACAGAAATTGAGCGTCGTTGCGAGTGTAAGTGTAATTGGACGCGCAAATTGGAGGAGGAGAAATTTAGACGCTTAAGCGAAGAAGTGAGACGGCTGCACGACGAGCTGCACCAGCTGCGAGTGCAAATGTCGTCGCTTCATGATTCAGCTGCGTCTAACAAGATCCGAGTTGCAGGCGCAACCAAGCACTCTGCCAAGTCGCGACCTCGATCGGGCCAAGGGACTAGAGACAACCTCAAGTCGTTCCAAAGCCCGCAAAAGTCCAGCTCGACAGGGAAAAAGAAGGCGTATGCATCGGACACGCAACGACCTTCAAGGTCACCCAAAGGAGACCAACACAAGAAACCCTCGAGCGGACCCGGTTCGAACCAAGAGGTGGGTTCGAATCCGTGGACGACGGTAATTTCTAGACACCGCAAACGGCGGTCAACTAAGCAAAACTTGGCCACTCGAGAATACCGCTCATCAAGGTCGAGGAACACGCTCGGATCATGTAAGTTCTCACCACCGAGTCCAACCAGAAAATTGTGTTGGACGTGCCAGTCATCGACGCATCTTCACTGGGCCTGTCCGGAGTGGCAACAGCGCCCGAAGAGGACACGAAGACGAGACGACCTCCAAAACGCCCTTCCGAAGAGGAGCGAAGGCGGTCGTCGACCGGAGCCTCAGCGCCATGAAAGGCGACAGCCTCCGGTCCGTCAAGCGTCATATGACGAGTCCCGACCACCGTTGGAGTTCAGCGGACTCACGGTGAAGAGCGACCCACCGTGCGCATGCGTACGATCCCTCGACGTGGATCAAGTGGTTTCCGCTTTGATGCAAGCGGTAACCAGCGCGTTTCCGGACCTGTCGCTCAGCTCGTCAACGGCGCCGTTGACGTAAAGTCGTGTTGAACGAGAGCCTCGGTATCGAGTTGCTTCTCTCCCGCTACGCAACGTCTGGGAGAGGGGTATAACGGAGTTCCAGGATAAAATGCGGAGAAAATAAGAATCTCGGTTTTCCGTATTCTATCGAACTCGTTTGACTCTCGTTCCCGCGAATTCACGCATCTCGAGCGTTTGTTGACATCGCTCGAACGATGTATTCGCGATCTGCGCGTGGGGCTGCGCGACTTTGGCGGTTGCAAAGTCGCGCTCGATTCATTTTTGAATCAGATTCTCTCGGGCTGTCAAACCGCGCGTACGCGAGTTAATTTGATCGTCCGCGAAGGAAACGGTATCGTGCGTCCTCACCGGTGCAGAGCAGCGCCCGTACACGTACCGACCACGAAGACCAGCGCACGTGAGCAATCCGAGCCACTCCTGGGGTCCGAAGCGTCTGTAGGTGAATGCTGGACGTTAGGACTCGGCCTGAATACTCCGAAGTCGACCGGAAGATAAGGCCTGATGCAGGAGCGGATTCGTGAGCGAGCGACGAGAGGAGTGCACTCCTCTCCCGGTAAGCCTCTTTGTACTTCCCACGCAGCGATTTATTTGTGTATTTTCGACTCTCAGCGGCGATTGGCCGGTGGTGCGTTCACCGGCCCAGCGAAAATAGATACCTTGATCCGCCCGCGCCGAGCAGCGGATTCCGTCTTCTTGTCGGCGCGCAACGCGACGCGTTTTTGATGTAAAGGATTATTTTGAATAGACCTTGTTATTGTGCTGTGAAATAATTGAGGCTATTCTTCATTTATCGACCTTAACCTAACCTTCACCCGGATACTGCCGCCTCCGCGGGAAAACGACTTCGCTGGTCGTTTTCATATCTGAGCATAGCGGCCGCGCGCTTTACTCTTTGAGCGCGTGCTTTTAACTCAGCGATCCAATTAGTTGGAAAGCGAAGTTCGCGTGCGATCTTCGCGTTATTTTCGGGATTCCAGGGGCAGATCCCCGGGCAAGTCATTTTAGTCTGACACTCGCGGCACCGTGTTCTAGGGCATCGCTGGCCTGTGGCTTTTTGGGATCTTACCCAAGAAGCCATCCCGTTACATGATAACTAATAAAATCTAATTGTTTATAGATTTCATAACATTTTTTAAAATAATAATGAATTTTTTCACACGTGCTTGTAAAATATCATATTGCCTGAAGGTTTTACGTGCACTAAATGACCAATATTATACAATGCATGCGGTACTTTCTATAATCGTTACGTAATGAACAATAACGTAACGCAAACGGGTTGCGATATGAAAAATAACGTCACGCTCCAGCATATCCGCAGCACTCTCTTCGTATCTATCCTCTAAAAGGTCAAAAGAAACATCCTCACCTGCATTTTCCACGCACTTATGATAACAAATATTGTGTGAAACTCGTGCGGCATAGTTACCACTATTGACAACTATGCCGCAATAGTTACCCAATGTACTATAACACTGAAGAATTGTAAAAGATGACAGCGATAACGATCGATATATCTCTTATGTGAGAGGTTAGGAGTGCCTCCGCGTGACAGTAATAAAAATTGGTCATCGCCAGAGGACATCTATCATTCCTTGCCTTAAATCTCGCTCTGCTTTTTCTAGACTCCTTTAAGACTGCGATGGGAACACAGTTCCGAATGACTAAAAATTATATATTTCAGGAATAAAGGCGAAAATCCCTATCAAAAAGAATTAGTATTTATGAAACTACAAAATAATTGAATTAGAATAAAGCGTTTATTTTTCCTTCTTAGCAGAAGTGTATTGTTACGTCGTGGCCTTCAGTGTGAATAATAAAAAAACTCAACTGAAATAACCTTGACGTGTTATTTGGATACTGCGCTGATTCTTGACCGAATAGCGAGCAGAGAGGAAAAAAAATGATCTTATCCAAAAATTTGAGAAAAATCCTTCTACCTCCTGGTTTGTACTTGGCGTGCGCGTGTGTCGAGCGAGGCGCAGAGGGTCCTATGCCTATTATTCCGATAGTTGCAACTCCATGTGATTGATCGCCTGGCGGGTTGGAGGTCCACCTTTAATGGAAGCGAAGGTGCGTAGATCTCCTCCATCAAGTCTCATTGGATGATGTACTCGGGGTGGCTGTAGGCAATACGCGTGCGTGTACTTTGAGCCGTTGCGATGATTCGGAATGCAAAGTCCTGAAGCGCGGCGGTCGAAAATATCGACGCTCACGCACAAAACTGATCTCACTGTAGTTTTATAATGCAATGCACGGTAGCGAAATTAGCAAAATTCTTTTATCAAAAATTCATCAAAACTCGAAATTCGTAGTTCGAAAAATAATTAATTATGGTAAACTAATTATTTATTCAAAATTCGAAGAAAACTAAATGTTTCAAACTGACAAAATTCAGATATTCCCTTAGATACTTGTTTAAGAAAAAAGAAGAAAACTGAAATTATTTAGGGTTTGTAGATGAAATAATCGTAATGACACGTGTAATTCAAAGAAAATGAACACTGTTTATTTATTAAAAATTCGAAAATACACAATTTTAATAAGCAAATCTTTGACAGAGCCTCGGTTTATTACAGTATAAAAATCGATTATTTAAAATAACAGAACGACGGCGCAAAGTGATTAAAAATTACGGGAAACAGATTGAAGTAAAAAAAAACGATCTACTGCTCTCGGAGCTCGGGCGAGGTCTGCCTGCACAGCGCACTACGCTGCTCGTCGGGGACCTCTCCCCCAAAGAGACGCTTCTTCTGGTTGGTTGCTGGTGGCGTGCTGTAGTTCACTCATTGGTTGAAAAGGATCGTGGGAGAGCGCGTTTGGTCACGTAGACCGCTGTCCAGACGCTGAACTTGCAGCCACCGGAGATCTTATCGCCCTTGATAGCGCGCTCGACTGCAAGTACCTTCACGCTCGGTCTCTATGTTATCCTAACGTGCGCTTCCATACTCAATTTGCTCGACGCTGTTATTATTACAGAATATAATGTTTATGCAAAGATATTTGCAGTTTGGTTAGATGCAGGTTTCTGCACATGCGGTAAGCTATACGGTGCCAGTCTAATGAATGATTCTGTGCAGAAGGTAACATCTGCTGAAAAGATAGAATACTATATTGTCGGCAACTTATAGTTTACCTCATGTATGACAAATTTTAATACAAGTATCCCCTAGTCTACATAGCTATTTTACAAACAAACGATTATTGATGAGGCCCATGACATAACAGTATCTAGTTATTTTGTCATTTAAATCTCATTAAACTCATTAAATCTCATTAAATCATAAAAAAACGTTCATAATCTCAAAGGACCAAATAGGACGCACGAAACGCGTTTGACTTTTGTTAGCGCATTAAAACAAAACAATGGCCGGGCGCCGCGAAGCATTTATAGATTTTTATCGGTCCGTAAGGAATAAGTACGGAAATTCACACTACTTCTGCTAACATTTGAATTTAAAGATTCAATTTTTCTTCGAAACTGTTTAAACTAAATAATTAAATACATTTAGAATAAAGGGATTAATCGATTTATGTTTTGGAGAATTACCTGATTCCAATAACATTTAATTTAGACTACATTAATAGTATCATAATGATAATATATATATATATATTAATATATATAGACATATATTGATTTTGACCTTATATAAGCATATATGGTCATATATATAAATAAAAGTCAGTATATAGTCTTATATAGTCATATATGATCAGACCTGAGAATACATGGAAATTTGTCGGGTTCCAATTGTACATTTATATATGATTTTATCTGATTATATATGATCATATATACTCACATATCACTATGCATAGTCATATATGGACATATATAACAATTTGTAGGAAAAACTTTTCGTTGCTGGTTGTGGTAATATATAGTCATATATAATAGTAAATATCTATAAATGGATGTGTATGATTGTATATTGCCATATTGATGTTTATCGTCGTTATTAATAATGATGATAAAATATGTTGAAGGTATAACGCCATCCATTTTTATATTAAATAGTTGAGAACGATCTCTGGAAGCAAAAAATTGAAAAGATCTTATGAATTTATGGCAACGTTTCGTTGGCTTAGTACGCCAACCTCATCAGACCTTTATTCAAACACAGAAATAAATTAGCATATAAAACTTTATTTAAAGACAATTAAACAACAAACTATAAATAAAAAAATTTAAATTACCGAAATTATAAACGTATATATCATACGTCGATCAGATGTTATTCTCGACTGAAAACAATAACACGTACACTGTATTTATATACGCTAGACGATGTTTATATAAAGAGTTATACAGCATCAAGTTCGTTAATAATAGGAAAATACATTGTACTTAGTCTTCGAATATCTTCCTTTTTATTAATACTATTTTGATTGCTTTTTATATAGAGCATTTCGGAAATCAGTCTTTTTCTGTAACTGCTTTCAAAATCTAAGATAGACGTATTTTCCCAATTGAACTCATGTTTGTTTTCCAATCGATGTGTACTGACAACAGACTTTATTTTTGTTTGTTTTATTCTCATTAACGCGTATGTGTAACGATCTTTTAGTTTCTCCTATGTATGTAGCAGAGCAATTTATACACCACAATCAAATTTAACTTCAACCGAAGTTGGTAGTGCACCTGTCTAAAACTAATTAAAAACACCAGGTATCGCTATGGCATCTATATATGAATGTGCCGCTTTTTACCGTAACAAAACTGTGCGGTACAAAATATTAAAAAAAATTTTTTTAATTATAATAATAATAGTCCTCTTGCTTAATTTCATACGAACCTAGCAAGTCACCCTACTGAAACCCAGGGAAGAAGGATATTATCGACACGCTAGTGATGCGGGAATTTTTCCGCTTTTTGACCGCAAGATAGCAGTGTTTTTCCCGTAAAATGAAAAAAAATATTTTGATTGTTATAAGCAATAATTTATTACCCCTTATACAGCATCGTCGCGACCTGCTTCAACTGATGAGAGTGGTCATTTACAATGGCAGCCATGTAGAATTTAGCCGACTTTTCGCTGTAACAAGACGATAAAGTGTAGAAAAGCGGATAGCACTTTTTCAATTTTTCATATAACGGTTATTTTGTCAACTTCATAGGAAGTTAGCAGGGGGGTTTCTCTACATCGATAAAACTGCGTTATATTTACTGTGTATCACAAAATGTTATGGCGATAAACGAAATCGCATTACTGTGGATCATAATCCCCAGGTCACCTCATTGAATCCCTTGAAAAACAAGCGCTATCGACTCGATAGTGGCATGGGAATTGGCCTCTTTTAAGCCGTAAATAGCAGTGTGTTAGCTGCCTTTACACGGCGTACCGTGTGCCGTAACTTACTATGGTTTTTTTTTATATGATTTCGTATATCTGCCTTTATCTAGGACACGAGGCTCGCGGCCTTCTGGCCCCGCTCTCATGTTTTCGTGTCTCCGCCGACCTTTTGTATTGACTTTGCATGTGTAAGAGAGAGGGGGCGTGACCTCGTGCGATAGAGTTAGAGTGAGCCCGGGGGACTAGTGACTTATGGACCAGTATAGTTATAACGTATAAAAAAACGATTAAACAATAACAAAATAAAATATGAATACATAAAATTAAAATTATAAAATAAAATAAGTAAAATAGAATAAAAACAATAAAAATACATAACAAAAAAGAGATCGTCATAGAACTTAGGCATTTGAAAAATAATGAGCAACAAGGAATAATTATGATTGAATTATAAGAGCTGAGCGCAACACGTAGTCTCTAAGCGTAGCCGTAAAGCTCGGTCGCATAAACGAGGCACGAATCTGTACCGTAATGCTGTTCCACATATGGGCAGTGCCTATTGCGAACGAATATCTATAACAATTAATTAGTGTCCCAGTGACGAGCAAATCTAAGTGAGATCAGCGTCTGGACACCGTTTTATTTTGGTGGACAGAATAAACATTTTTCAAATAAATAAGTCATGCTATATGCGGGAGTAATATGCTCAAATCTTGAAGGTGAATCCAAGAAATTTCACTGAGTCCTAGTACGCCACGCGTTGACCGTCCAGGACGGGCTCTGGCAGGTTTAAAGAATGAAGGCGACTACTGAAGCCTCTAGAGTCGAACCAGATAGCCTGGGTCTTCTTTGCACTGATGGAGAAACCGTTATCGGGGGTCCATAGTGCCAGTATCGCGAGACTATCATTCAGCTGCTGTATAGTATTGTGCAGATCATTGAACGAAGAACGAAGATATTGTCGCTTCCGAATAAAAAGGCCCTATCTCGGAGTACGGTTGAAAAAGCCCGTATCTCACTCGCAAATTGCGTGTGAATGTTTATAGTTATTTCAAAAGAAGGTGGAATCGATCTATGGGAACGTATAGGGCTTGCGGTCAGGTGAAAACTAATAGTCACGTCAGAAGAAGGTGAGATCGGTCTATGGGCACGCATAGGACTTACGGTCCCGTAAAAACTAATAGTCACGGCTAAAGGAGGTGGGAACGACCTATAGGTACGCATAGGGCTTATAGTCACGTAAAAACGTAGTCACAGCAAAAGAAGGTGGGAACGGCATATGGGCACGCATAGGTCCGGGCTTATCGTCACGTGCACTTGCTACGTCCGCACGCTAACCTCACCGTGTAATAAAGGGCTGCATAGAGCACGGATAAGCGTGAGGGTGTGCTAACGGCAGGTAGTGCTATAATAGTACATTTCGACACGGGTGGGGAAGTCGATTATTTAGCTCATGTGTCTTTTTGCACGAGCGAAGCGAGAATTTTAGACGTATGAGATCTCATATGAGATCTCTCATATACCTGAAATTCGTATTGAGATCGGCAAAAAAAAAACGATTTGGAAATATTCCTATTTTGGGATCAATAAATATCTAAAGGAGTAGGAGCAAGAATATCTTATTGATAAGAGTAATAGTTTCCCAAAATTGAGAGCGAATTATTCCCATTTAGCCACTTGTAAATCATTTCTATGTTTCGAAGATAATAGTTCCTATTTTTGGGATACATTATGTCTTTGAATTGTAAGATGAAATCTCTTCCACTTTTAGAAGTGTTTCTTTACGAAGCGTAGTGAGTTGTCGCTCTCAAGGTGCACAGAGCTGATGGTTCCCGTAATTGGGAGAGATCCCCTTCCAAGTTTAGGACACCACCATTTCCAGAACGGAGGAGCGCGAGATTCGACTTCTTGCCTTTTAGGAGACAAAGTCAAAAACAGATGGAGATTTTTTACTAGCTTGATTGGGAAGATTTTATTCCAACATCTTTCAAGTAGAAAGTCTCCTTCAATGGGAGTAAATTACGTCTATCTTTGGAGTCTTTAACTTTCCGATTTCAGATAGAACGACTCCAATAACTCGTGGGAACATTTCGAATCTATCGCTTTCTCCTAGAGGAAACTTTGTGATAGTAAAAAAGTTTTTAAGAAAATGCGTTAGGAATGTTGTTTAGTAAATTTGAAATCAAAATACACTATTTTTAGAAAATGTCCGTATGGATGTATATGCGTTCTCCGGGTCGAAATAGCAGTTTTAGTTTTTATATTTTTAAATAATGTTTTATTAATTAGATAATCCAAGAGTAAGTACTGTAACGCGGCAGAACGCACGTTACAGGGGATATCGAAGAAAGTGCACGGCGGCCGCGGCGAGCTACGCCTGGACACATGAATACACACATGCGCGCGCCCGTCCCTCCCCGCTGCCTTGTCCGCGCACTAGTCCCTTCCCTCCCGTATCCAGCAGGCCGGGAGACGGAGGAACCAGCAGCAGCTACAGCGAGGACAAGCTGTAGCTGGAGCATGAATGAGCTCGCTCTCCCATGCGGCTGACAGGAGCAGACGACAGCCGAGAGGAGAGAAAGAGAGACGCAGGGGCTCAGCGCTGTATCGGCCATCCGCCGGACGGCGCGTGCGAGCATCGGCAGTATACGGACTGCTCGCGCGCGCCGCGGTGAAGAAAGCGGCCGATGGACGAACGAGGGCCCAGCGGAGGAGAGCAGCGTGAGCGCACCGGCCGGCATGAGCATTCTGTCGCCTACCGCCGTGCCGCGTGCTCGCGATAGTGTTCCCGCTGACGAAATCGTGTGCGTGCCTGTGCGCCCTGCCGACCCCTCGCCACCGTCTGGAGAGGCAGCGCCCTAGGAAGAGCGAGAGAGAGAACGAGAGAGAGCGAGAGGAAGCAGCAGCAGCAGCGTCCTGGCCAAGGTTTGCCCTCTTGATATTCCTGTCCCCGGTTTCCATGTGCGTGTGTGTGCGCGTCCGCGTCGGGAGTTGCGGAGTTCTGAATTCGCGCCAGCTGCAGTTCGTGCTGTAGCTGTAGCTTAGAATAGGTTTATTACTCCCGGCTGAAGCTAGCCGGCGAAGGCTTAGATCGGTGCAAGTGGCGCGTGCACCTGGCGCCCATATTAGTGTGTAAAAGCCGATTAGTGATTAATAAATTATTAGAGTTTTACCCGGTTGTTTCTGTGTTTAATAATTACCCGTTAACCTCTGCCTTGATCCCCGGCAGAGCGTTACAAGTGGTGCAGCCAACGTGGGGCCACGGTAAAGGCCGTGGCAAAGTTAAGGGATCCGCGGCGTGATTCCGCCATTGCGGCGCGCACACACAACGGGGAACCGAGCGGGAGAATCGTTCTGGCGGCCATTTCGGCTTTAATGATTACCGCGTGCAAGCGTTTATAGACGCCGTAATTTTGTCGAATTTAGCCAGACGTTTGCGAATAATTGGTTGGATAATTTTGTTCAAATAAATAATTTAATTAATTTGAGAAATTTTATTGCGATTTGTGCGTGATGTTGCGATTAAGAGTTAATGAGATACTCGCAAAATCACATCTTACTACAGCTTTAGCCACGCGGCACAGAGAATTGTTGCAACGTGTTCAGAGAGGGTGAAGATTAAGAGTAACTTCCTGAACACGCGTGCACGACAGAATCATTTTCCTGTTTTACGTTTTTTTGTTTTGACATTTTTTGTCATTTCATTTATATTTCGTTCCCGTTTGGAAAAATTTCTCGGTTACGTCCTTTTCTGAAACCCTTGGAATTCCCACGCCTCCGTTAATAGATTTTTAGAAACGGGGAAGGGGGGAATTTTTTCGGGTTTACCTAATCGGGGTGATTGCGAGGAATAAGTGCGTAATTGTCGCGCTTACTTTCTCACGTGGACTCGGTTGACTGGGCTTGATTTTCTTTTCTTTCTTTTTGCTTTTGCTTACTTGCTTGAAAACAGTTTTTTGGTCTCATTAGCATTAAAGTAAATTTTGAATCGGTAAAGTTAGGATTGAAGAGAAAATCAACGGAGGTATTCGACCGAAGCTAACTGAGAAGGTAATTCAGATGGAGAATCATGACTGGAGCTGGGCCTCGCTCGATGTCGACGAGAATGATTGAATGTGCGTCGATCCGATAGCTGCAGCTGAAGCGCTGAAGCGATCGATTAATAAATTAACCGACGGGGAAGTCGCGATGACTGCTCAGCGGTTCGGGCCGAATATTCGCTCGGACGCGATCATCTTGCGTAATAGGTTGGAGAGGCACGAGATGCGACGCCATTTTGGTGCAGACGCCGCGCCATGGGACCCGGCCAGAGACGAGCCGGCGAACGAGTCCACTTCTGCGCATAGTCCTTCGTCGTCGAGTAGGCATTCTGTTGCACGTTTTTCGCCATCTAGGGTTCCAGTGCAGTTGGTGATAGCTCCAGAGTATTCAGAATTAGCGCCGCTCTCCACAGGCCAATCGATAGGTAGATTTCGCGATCCGATCTCGATGGAGGAGCCGTCGCAGACTTTTACGTCGAGACTGCACATCGAAGTGAGTGAGCCGCGGCGTGCGGCCGAGCAGCCTACAGCTGGCAGCCATGTTGCTCCAGCGATAGAGAGCTCTGACGCGCAGAGACGTGTTAGCATAGCCGCGCCGGAAGTGTTTAATGACACGAGGGAGTCAGCTCCTAATCCGCGTGCACAATCCACACGTTATCCTCTCGGTCCACTTCGTGCTCACGAGCATAGCACGTTCCTGGAAAATAGCATGGATTTAACGAGTGTGGGGAGTGCGTGGAACGAGATTCCATTTTCTGCGAGTAAAGGAGGGGCGGTGAGGCAGCCGAACGGATTGTTCGATGGTACGTCGTTCTTGCCGCTTCCAGCGTTGCCGTCGCAGCAGATGAGATACCCGGCTGCTCCATCCACGATGTATCCGGGGAGAGAATTCGGCAGCGTTGCTTCCGTGGTTGGTTCTCTGCCTTTGACTTGTATTCCTCAGCTTTTAGCTAACGTAGCTCGAGAGAATTTAGACGGCGTAGCAGGGCCGGCTGTCTACTCACAATGTCCAATGCCGCGAGTAACACCAGCTTATCATGAGCCGCCTCTCATGTCCTCAACGTCGCTCGCTCAAAATTTTGTTTCAGCTGGAGCTTCACAAGCGAGTGGATTTGGAGCACGAGCCGAGCCGGCGCGCATGTATTACAATCAGCCAGCGCCGCCACCGTCGGTTCAGTATCTGCCTGGGTATTTTCCGCAACCTTTTGTGTCCTCGCAGCCGATGATGTCCAGGGTATCCATGGTATCATGGTAACATTTCGCATTCTGGGTTGTATTTTCCGCCTGCAGTCCCACTGCCAGCTGCCACAGGATTTTCATCAGCTCCGATGCATCCTGCTGCAAGCTTCCAGTCTCACCCGGGGAGATTTGATGTCTCTGCTCCTGGGATGAGTCAAGATGCGTTGTTTTTCGAGCCTTCATCGCTTTATAAAGAGAAACGCACGACGGAGCTACTCACTAAGTGGCATATTTCGTTTAAAGGGGATAGGAAAAGAGACCCCGAAAGTTTCGTTGCAGACTTAACCAAGTGCAAAGAAACTTACAAACTGACTCTCGAGGAAATAGTGAAAGCCTTGCCCTCAGCTCTCGATGACGAGTCCTAGCAATGGTCGTCGAGAGTATCAGTTTTGAAAGTCATATCGAGACTTCGTCGACGCATTTCGCCTACAGTACAGTTTTGAAGATGTGCAGGAGAGACTACGGAAGGAGCTGGAGGTGCGAATGCAAGGCCCAAGTGAGATCTCCACCTATTTACTGAAGGTGCGTGACCTACTGGATCAGCTAAAGCCGCCGCTTACATTAGGAGAGCAGCTAGACCGAGTGTACCAGAAGCTTCATCCTTCGTATCGGCTGCGCATTGAAAGGAAAGATTTTGAAAATTTTCCAGAGTTGCAAAAGCTAGGCAAGCGAGAGGAGCTGCGGAGAGCTCAGGAGAAGGAGTACAAGCTGCCACCTCCAATTGCGGATTCAGCTTTCCCTGCTGAAGCTGTCCAGCTCAAGCAATCTAGCTCCTGTAGCAGCCACACAGACGGAAGGAGGAGAGAAGCAGCGATCGTCGAGAGAACGGAAGTTCAAATCGACGGATGGACAGCGGGAAGAGAAGAAAGATCGGAAACGAGATGCTCGCAGCAAGAGTAAGACTCGCCGCAGCGACCAAAAGGGAAATGCTCGAGCGAAGCCGGCGGAGAGCGAGTCTAAACCGGAAGAGCTGAAGATCGAGACGGTCCCTCCGAAGGCGAAGTACGAGGACATGCAGCGACGGAAAATGCGAGAGCCATGTTTCCGCTGCGGCCAAGCCGGACATTGGAGGCGTGAGTGTATGAACGCTGCAGTCTGCCTAATGTGCGGACAGCCTAATACCACGGTTCGTAGGTGCACCAAGTGCAATTCGACTACGGCGGCGGGAAACGAGTAAGAGGGGAAGTTAGCGGAGTTAACTCACCCCTCCTACTTCAGACTCGACTACTTCCACTTCTGATTCGATCGCTGTTACTCCAGAAAACAGTTCAGCTGGAGCTACGAGCGAGGGAGACAACCCTCAAGTTCTAGCTCCAGAATCACTGATAATGAGAAGTGCTATCAGCAACGTCGAGCCAAGGTTATTCTTCAACATAGAATTGAATGGAAGGAAACTTTTAGGCATGCTCGACGATGGCTCCGTTCACTCGTATCTCGGCAAAGGCGTCAGCAAGGTATTTACCCAGAAATTGGAACAGGAAGCCGCTTCAGTACGTGTAGCTGATGGAGGTACAGCGAAGCTACAAGGAGTACTGAATATGACGGTGAGCATCGATAATACAAAATTATCTATGCCTTTCCGTGTAGCTGATGAGCTTCAGTACAACTGCATTCTCGGAATCAACTTCAAACGGTTGTTTAAGATGAAGATCGACTACGAGAACGATACATGGTGGACACCGAAGGGAGTAGTGCATCAGTTTTACCCTTACGGCCAAGATCCAACCTGTTTCCCAGCTCTAGCCAGCATAGGAGGACTGAGTCGTGCTACAGCTGATCAGCAGTTGCTTATTGAAGAAATCAAACAGAGATTGATTCCACCTACACCGGAAAAGCTAGGGCTAGCTAATGTCGCCCGCATTACATTGACATTCAAGGAAATGAACCCATTCGCCAAGCTCCTCGGAAGTATACTCCGAAGATAGGATGCTGGAGGAGGGAATTATCGAGCTATCTGATAGCCCCTGGCGAAGCTGCCCTGTGTTAGTTCCGAAATTCTATGATCTGTTCCGATTTTGCATAGACTATAGGCAATTTAATAAGCATACTAAGTCTATCGCGTATCCATTGCGAAACATGGATGATATACTTGATAAGTTAAGTTCAGCCAAGTATATTTCTAAGTTAGATTTAAGCCAGGCATACCACCAGATTCCGTTGGATCCGAAGTGCAGAGAGGTCACCGCATTTTCAGTACCAGGGCGAGGACTTTTCCACTTCATCCGGTTACCATATGGGCTGACAAATGCTCCAGCTGTGTTCCAGCGCATCATGGATAACCTAATCAAGGCTGCCTGGGAACCGTATGTGTTCGCCTATTTAGACGATGTCATTATCGTCTCGCCGACATTTGAAGAGCACACAAAGTGGTTAGAGATCGTGCTCACGGCGTTAAAAGACGCAAACCTACAGATTAACCTCAAAAAGTCTGAGTTTTGTTGCGCGGAGGTTAAGTACTTAGATTATATCGTTAATGAGGACGGACTGAAGACTGATGAAGATAAAGTAAAGCCCATCCTCGAGTATCCAGCGCCCCTCAACATCAGGCAGCTGAGAAGATTTCTCGGCATGATTGGCTGGTACTCCAGATTTATAGCTCACCTAGCAGGGTATAAAGCACCGCTAACCAAGCTGCTGAGGAAGGATGTTCGGTGGCAGTGGCACGAAGAGCAACAGCAATCGTTTGAGAAGCTGAAGCGTGCACTGACGCAAGCCCCTGTGCTTGCAAGGCCAGATCTGTCGCTACCCTTCACTCTGCAAACAGATGCGAGTGATTATGCTATAGCTGGAGTACTGACGCAGGTATTTGATGGCGAGGAGCACCCTATCTATTTTGTGAGTAGGACTCTGTCGAAGGCAGAGAGAAATTATACAGTCACTGAGAAGGAGTGCCTCGCCGTCCTATGGTCCGTCGAGAGGCTGCGAGGTTATTTGCTAGGTGAGAAATTTACGGTCATCACCGACCACCACAGCCTGTTGTGGTTAAATAACCTCAAAGACCCAGCTTGTCGATTAGCCAGATGGAATACGGCTCTGCAAATGTACAACATTGAATTTGTACACCGTAAGGGTGCGCTGCACAAAGTTCCTGACGCTCTGTCGCATGCATGGGAAGGAACTTACGAGCTTGCAGCTATAGCCACTGCTACAGCTGAAGATCTGTGGTATCAAGGGAGAATTGGTAATATTGAGAAGAACCCGAGGAAATACCCGGATTGGATGGTAGTAAATGGCTTACTGTACGCGCATCGTCCGAATAAGACCGTAGATCCGTTACTGCCGGACATGGATGCGTGGAAGCTTGTGGAAGCTCGTGGAACTTGCCCGACCTGCTCGCAGTCCTGGGGACAGCGGCAGCTTCGCCGACTGGGAAAACAGTAGCTACAGCTGGAGCTGTAGCGGAAGAGGGCAGACCCCGCAGAATTTGTGTTGTAAATGTAGTAAAGGGAGCCAAGATTCTTATTAAAGCAGCCTCTTTACCCTACGGCTGAGTTCTCATTTATCTTACCTGTTCCCTTCCATTTGATTCTTAAGTAAGAGAGAGCGTTCTCTCATAAGCAAGCCTTAAGCAAGTCGCAATAAAATAAAATAACTCAGAGAGAAAATTCATGAATCGTTGGCTGAATTTGATTATTCGCGATAAAGTCAGCATGTTATTTTAGGTTGCCAGAACGTGGCTCAAAAAGAGCATTAGTCCAAGGGATCGGCCAGGTAAGATGCTGCTACAGCAGTTTTCCATTTTTTTATTATTGTTCAAAGCCGTGAGTGAGTGGAAATGTTAGAGGGTTGTGTGAAAGTCGCGATGTTGTTCGGTATTCGAGTAAATGGAGGAATGTTCCGAATTACCGGTGCCAGGTCGCTATAGTAGATCACACACTCACCGGTTACACTTTAGACAGATTTACACGTAAGCCTAGCTGCAGAAGAAGAAGCTAAGGGGACACGAACAGTTACACTCACACCGCTGTAGCTAAGACCGATTAGCTTAAGTAAGTCAGCTAGAGCAAAGAAGCTGCAATCAGATGTAATAGTAGAGCAGTGAGAAACGTGCGAAGGTAGTCCACGGACTACTTCGAGTTTAGGAGGGGGGAGTTGTAACGCGGCAGAACGCACGTTACAGGGGATATCGAAGAAAGTGCACGGCGGCCGCGGCGAGCTACGCCTCGACACACGAATATACACATGCGCGCGTCCGTCCCTCCCCGCTGCCTTCTCCGCGCACTAGTCCCTTCCCTCCCGTATCCAGCAGGCCAGGAGACGGAGGAACCAACCGCAGCTACAGCGAGGGCAAGCTGTAGCTGGAGCATGAGTGAGCTCGCTCTCCCTTGCGGCTGATAGGAGCAGACGACAGCCGAGAGAAGGAGAGAAAGAGAGACGCAGGGGCTCAGCGCTGTATCCGCCGGGCGGCGCATGCGAGCATCGGCAGTATACGGACTGCTCGCGCGCGCCGCGTTGAAGAAGGCGGCCGATGGACGAACGAGGGCCTCGCCATAGTGTTCTCGCTGACGAAATCGTGTGCGTGCCTGTGCGCCCTGCCGACCCCTCGCCACCGTCTGGAGAGGCAACGCCCTAGGGAGAGCGAGAGAGAGAACGAGAGAGAGAGAGAGCGAGAGGAAGCAGCAGCAACAGCGTCCTGGCCAAGGTTTGTCCTCTTGATATTCCCGTCCCGGGTTTCCAAGTGCGTATGTGTGCGCGTCCACGTCGGGAGTTACGGAGTTCTGAATTCGCGCCAGCTGCAGCTCGGGCTGCAGCTGTAGCTTAGAGTAGGTTTATTGCTCCCGGCTGAAGCTAGCCGGCGAAGGCTTAGATCGGTGCAAGTGACGCGTGCACCTGGCGCCCATATTAGTGTGTAAAATCCGATTAGTGATTAATAAATTACTTAGAGTTTTACCCGGTTGTTTCTGTGTTTAATAATTACCCGCGAACCTCTGCCTTGATCCCCGGCAGAGCGTTACAGTACATGTAACAAATATATACTAGAAGGAACATAAGACAAATTTTTTCAGACAAATTCAGGCAATAGTCACTATGCTATTGTAGTTGCGCTCCAGGTAGATAAGTTATTTCGTATTATTAATATCTTAACATAGTACTTTTGTGTTGGCACATTCTCAGTGGCAGCTAATAAGGGATTTAAAGAATAAGAAATAATGTGTAAATTTGTAAATACTAATAAATTTCTCAAATTATTGAAAAAACATGTAGAATGAATAAACATATTTTATATTTGAACTATATACTATACATATAGGAATGATAGATTCATTTGGAGGAAGCTACGTGCCAATATATTGGCAGCGGTTTTTTTCCGTGTAGGTTGTAAATGAATTCTTCGATTACTATGTTTGTACATATTCTCCACCCGGACTAGCTCAGACGATAGAACATGTATACAAGTCTCATTACGATAGACATAGAGGTAAGAGTGAACGAACAAACGAACAAACGAACAAGTTGTCGGCTGAAAATTTTGTTACCATATTCGAATAATGTGGTCCAAGGGAAATTTTGGGTCAATTTAATTTTCTATATTAATAATTTTGTTTTATTCATTTAACATTGCAGAATACTATTCTTCTACAAATCATCATCATCATCATCATCATCATCGGATGAAAATGAGAACTGCACGATCTCGGGAGGGTTTTTCCTGGGACCAATGTAGCCCTGATGGGAACCTCCACGTATTCAGGTACTATCACTCGTAAAGCCTCTGTCCTTGCAAACGAGATAGCGAAAAAGAGAGAGGGGGGAAAGAGCATCTGGCGATGCATACATTAATGGTTCACTCATCTCTTATATACTAATTGAAGATAACTCCTGCCACTTGCGAGTTTCCCAGATACTCTAAATTTGTCGATACGCCACCTACCAGAGAACATTGACAGCATATGTGTTCATGATCCAACGCCTCGAACGCTCGAGACACTGGCGTCATCGAGCCTTATAAGACCATATTCGGCCTGCGCAAGTGCGCATCCAGTCAGCGCTCGCCACACGGCCCTCTCTGCACCCCTCCAACTCCCAAGACGCCGACGGCTCCTGGCCGCGCAGTCAGTTCAGCACGCGACGGCCGAGAGAGAACAGCAACCTACTGTACGCTAAGAGGCACAACGGACTACTACAATAAATCCACTCTCTACACGAAAGCCGTTTTGTTTATTGAACCTCCAGTCCACGATCCACACCATCATTCAATTCAACAAAAAACAATATGATATATATAAAAATATAAAAGGTAAAAGATCCAGAAGTTGGACATTAAAAAAAGGGGTAGGAATACCTGGACACTAAAACTTTTCAAGAATAATAGTGGAAGAACGTAATAAATGATAAAATAAAAAATTTACACACACTCTCTAGGATTTTAATTATTCAATTAAATCGAAATAATTTAAAATAAAATAAATATTTATGATTAATTACGCATTGACGAGTGCCACCTTAAGAATGGTTCATTTTTCCCATTTTTGACTTCGATACAGGTACAAAGTTGAAGACTAACATTTCCAATGAATTCCATTTAATTCAGTTTCTCTTATTAATTGAAGTAAACATAAATTGAAGTTCATGTTGAAACAAAATTGAATTCAAAATTTTATGATCGCGCGTTTAAAATAGGTATCATAACGTTATGTCTCCATAAGTGTCCAACTTCTGGGTATTTTACCTTATATATTCTCTCTCTCTCTCTCTCTCTCTCTCTCTCTCTCTCTCTCTCTCTCTCTCTCTCTCTCTCTCTCTCTCTCTCTCTCTCTCTCTCTCTCTCTCTCTCTCTCTCTCTCTCTCTCTCTCTCTCTCTCTCTCTCTCTCTCTCTCTCTCTCTCTCTCTCTCTCTCTCTCTCTCTCTCTCTCTCTCTCTCTCTCTCTCTCTCTCTCTCTCTCTCTCTCTCTCTCTCTCTCTCTCTCTCTCTCTCTCTCTCTCTCTCTCTCTCTCTCTCTCTCTCTCTCTCTCTCTCTCTCTCTCTCTCTCTCTCTCTCTCTCTCTCTCTCTCTCTCTCTCTCTCTCTCTCTCTCTCTCTCTCTCTCTCTCTCTCTCTCTCTCTCTCTCTCTCTCTCTCTCTCTCTCTCTCTCTCTCTCTCTCTCTCTCTCTCTCTCTCTCTCTCTCTCTCTCCCTCTCTCTCTCTCTCTCTCTTTCTCTCTCTCTTTCTCTCTCGCTACCTCTGTTGCTTGCATGTATGCGTATGCATAAATAGCTGTTACTCGTGAAATTTATATCCCTTTTTTTCTGTTATATACAGGTTACAATTCCATTTTGGCAGAAGAAGCTATTGCGGCAGTTGCCTTTGCGAATTTGGCTATCCTATTTGCGAGGCTGTACGAGTGATAGTACCTGAATACGTGGAGGTTCCCATCAGGGCTACACTGGTCCCAGGAAAAACCCTCCCGAGATCGTGCAGTTCTCATTTTCATCCGATGACGATAACGAATTGTAGAAGAATAGTATTCTGCAAAGTTAAATCAATAAAAAAAAATTATTAATATAGAAAATTAAATTGACCTATAATTTCACTTGGACCACACTATTCGAATATGGTAACAAAATTTTCAGCCGACCAGGTGAAAAATATGTACAAACATAATAATCGAAGAATTCATTTACAACCTACACGAAAAAAAATAGATTCGAAATGTTCCAACGAAGTTTTACTCCCATTGAAGGAGACTTTCTACTTGAAAGATGTTGGAATAAAATCTTCCCAATCAAGCTAGTAAAAAACCTCCATCTGTTTTTTACTTTTTCTCCTAAGAGGCAAGAAGTCGAATCTCGCGCTCCTCCGTTCTGGAAATGGTGGTGTCCTAAACTTGGGAGGGGATCTCTCCCAATTACGGGAACCATCAGCTCTGTCCACCTTGAGAGCGACAACTCACTGCGCTTCGTAAAGAAACACTTCTAAAAGTGGAAGAGATTTCATCTTACAATTCAAAGACATAATGTATCCCAAAAATAGGAACTATTATCTTCCAAACATAGAAATGATTTACAACTGGCTAAATGGGAATAATTCGCTCTCAATTTTGGGAAACTATTACTCTTATCAATAAGATATTCTTGCTCCTACTCCTTTAGATATTTATTGATCCCAAAATAGGAATATTTCCAAATCGTTTTTTTTTTTGCCGATCTCAATATGAATTTCAGGTATATGAGAGATCTCATATGAGATCTCATATGTCTAAAATTCTCGCTTCGCTCGTGCAAAAAGACACATGAGCTAAATAATCGACTTCCCCACCCGTGTCGAAATGTACTATTATAGCACTACCTGCCGTAAGCACACCCTCACACTTATCCGTGCTCTATGCAGCCCTTTATTACACGGTGAGGTTAGCGCGCGGACGTAGCAAGTGCACGTGACGATAAGCCCGGACCTATGCGTGCTCATATGCCGTTCCCACCTTCTTTTGCTGTGACTACGTTTTTACGTGACTATAAGCCCTATGCGTACCTGAGGCGTTTCGCCTCAACACTCCCAGCGCGGCGCGCTAGCGCCAAATCATGCTACTTTCAAGTCGTGTTTACGATATCAATATGCATTTCAAAAAATTATGTGATAAGCGTTTCCGACGTATTTTTTCCTCAGCTTTCCAATGGCGTAGGTGGTTTTTCCGAAATTTTCCATTTTCCCCCCCAACAAGTATAAAACATACTATATCTCGAAAAGTATATTTTTAATATTTTTTTTTATCATCTAGATCGAAAGCTGAGCATTTTTTACGTCGGAAAGGATTTTTTGCAAAATTTGCTCGAATGTTTTTCTTAGAGAAACAGAACGCGAAAGAGCAGACGCAGCGTCTCCTTCGTGCGCGGTATGCGGCGCGCTGTACAGCGCGTGGACTAGATGTATTTCGCTCTCTAGTAACCTTATTATTTTTATTTATCATTTTTAATTCTTTATGGAATATCTTTTTGCACTTCGAATTTCACTTATATGCACGATTGACATTTTCATAGGTTATTTCGCAAAAAAAAACCGCTGCCAATTCTTTGGCACTTAGCTTCCTCAAACTAATTCATCGTTTCCTAATTAAAAATTGAAATTCTGAAAATACATTTTTCATAAAAAGGAATGCTAAAGAATTTCAATAATACTTTGAACCGATGCGTCTTATACCAGTTTCTTGCAAAATAGTATATTACGTACCTATTTTAAAAAACCTTTGACAGACCACCAAGTTTAAAAAAAATTGAGATTAAAAAGAGATAAAAGAAGGGGCTAAAAATGGCACTATTAATACGTTTTGATATTTTAATTTACTACATTATATAAAAATATTAAAATAATAGTTCTCGAAAATAAATGTATAATATATATTCATATAGATAATCACTTAAAATTGCAACACAATATTGCCACCAACAAGTGTAATAAGTAACAGTTAAAATTTCAAGTCGATAAATAAATTATTTTTTGAGATATTAATTTTTTAAATATAAAAAAGTTTTCATTAATAACAAATGACAGAGTGAAGATATTTTAAATTTTAAATTTTAAAAAAAGAAAATGTGGGTAATTTGAATACCTTTTAAGAGAAGTATATTATTTTATGTAATAATTACTATAAGATACGAAAAAATCAAAAAAACTAAAAATTCAAAATCGTTTTTTGGTTATAAAACAAAAGAAAATCAATAAAATCCCAAATCCATCAGGGTACTTTCCTTTTGCCGCAAGACGAAGCGAATAAGCTTTACCCGACGAAAATCGGTTGATTAGTTTCGGAGATATTAAGAGTTGAAATATACACACACACACGCACACACACACATACATACATCCACGAAATCAAAAATCATCAAAATCAAATAATATACACATATACCACCATAAAACATCTTTTTGAAGACTTTCTTTTCGAAAATTTTTTTCACCGTTACAAAGCTTCCTCTTTGAGGAAGCAAAAACATTACAATCAATTTGAAATAGCAGACGCAACGCTTCTCACTTACATTTTACCCGATAGGTGGCTTGCGTATAGAAAATTTTTGCCCGAGAGTAATTTGTTGTATCCAATTATATAAGTCTGATGAATTTTCGATCTTTGTTATCCTTGAAATTGTTTAAGAATTTTAACGCTGTTTCCGTTATATTTGTGTTCTTCGTGTGTTTGCTGATTAAATCATAATTTATTTTTGGTTTATTTATTGCATTTATTTTCTCGCTACTGAAATGGATCCAGCTTTGAAGCTGAAATGCATAAATCCTTTTAATAAAATTAATCACTCTGTGCGTAAAAATTTGTCGAATTTTCCTTCAATATTTAGGAGTGCGTATCCCCTCGTACCAGAAAACGCGAAAATTTGTTCCAACTGTCAACGTCAACTTTATAAACATAAGTTAGATTTACCTTCATGCGATGCCAAAAAAGCTAAAATTGAATGTACTGATGAATATCATAAAGCAGGCGTGGCAGTTCTCAACCAATTAAAAAAAAAATTTTTAGAATCACCGGGTAAGGAAGATAAAATTCAGCTACTCACGCTTGCTCCTGATTTTTGGTCTCGCAGAGACTTAATCAGAGAGTTCAGTTGTACTGAGTGGGAAGCTCGAGAAGCGAAAAAGTTAGTAACTGAAAGTGGAATTTTTTCAAAACCTGAAAAGAAAAGGGGCAAAATATTTCCAGTTGAAAGTGTAGATTCAGTTAAACGTTTTTATGAGAGGGACGATATTAGTCGTGTAATGCCCGGATTAAAAGATTGTATATCTGTTAAGCAGGATAATGTTAAAAGAGAACATGTACAGAAATGGTTACTACTTGGTAATTTACGTGAAATTTATTGTTTATTTAAAAAAGAGCATGAATCTGTTAATATTGGCTTCACTAAATTTACTCAATTGAGGCCGCCGCATTGTGTTCTAGCGGGAAGCAGTGGTACGCATAATGTATGCGTATGTATACACCACGAAAATATCAAGCTGATGTTAAATGCTATTAATTTACAGAGTTTAACTGAAGGTACTCGACTATTTCTTAAAAACTACCACGATTGCATCCAAGCAATCGTATGTAGTAATGCTAGTTCGAAATGTTACTTGGGAGACTGTTTAGATTGCCCCAATATGCCTGTATTACGGAAACATTTGCTTGAATGTTTTGAGAGAAATGATATTTTTCAAATACAGTATGAGTCATGGCTTCAGACAGATCGTTGCACAATCGTATCTACAACTGTAAATGTTTATGAATTCATGAACATACTGGGAGAAAAATTAATAAAATTTAAAACTCATGACTTCTTTGCGAGAGAACAATATCTTTTCTTAAGCGATTTGAAAAAAAACCTTCAAAAAGGAGAATTCCTTGTTTGTTGTGATTTTGCAGAAAACTATACGTTTATAGTGCAAAATTCAACACAATCGTTCCACTGGAACAATAATCAAGCAACAGTTTTTACAACAGTGGTATATTATAACGAAAATCAAGATCTTAAACATATAAGCATTGCTATAATTTCTGATAATCTAAATCACGATACTGTTGCTGTTTATGAATATCAAAAAATTACAATATCGTATTTAAAAAGTAATTTCATAGTCAAGAAAATTTATTACTTAACTGATGGAGCAGGTCAGCATTTTAAGAACAAGTCTACCTTCCAAAATCTTCTGTTTCATCAAAAAGATTTTGGAGTTCCTGCTGAATGGCATTTTCATGCAACAGCGCACGGTAAAGGTGCGTGCGATGGTATAGGCGCAAATTTGAAAAGAGGGGCGAAAAGAGCAAGTCTTCAACTCTCTTCGAGTAATCATATTTTAACACCAGAAGACCTTTACAACTGGGCTTTACGTAATTGCAAAGAAACTAAAGTTTTTTACAGCACTAAAGAGACCTATGAAAAAGCCGTTTTGAAACTAAAATCAAGGTTAAGTAAAATTAAATCTATACCGGGAACTTTACAGTACCATGCCGTTATTCCAAAGAATAAAACAACATTAATACTAAAAAAACCGTCAATGAGTTCAGAATATCAAATCTTCCCTAAAAAACCCGTAAAACAAAACAAAATAAAATTATTTATTTTAAAAAAAAAGAATTATTAATATAAATACTAGTTTATTGTTGCTATTATTAAGGAAATCAAAATTTTAAGTGGTTGTTAGAGAGCGAAATGCATCTAGTCCACGCGGTGTACAGCGCGCCGAAAACCGCGCGCGAAGGAGACGCTGCGTCTGCTCTTTCGCGTTCTGTTTCTCTAAGAAAACATTCGAGCAAATTCTGAAAAAAATCCTTTCCGACGTAAAAAATGCTCAGCTTTCGATCTAGGGGGTAAAAAAAATATTAAAAATATACTTTTCGAGATATAGTATGTTTTATACTTGTTGGGGGGGAAAATGGAAAATTTCGGAAAAACCACCTACGCCATTGGAAAGCTGAGGAAAAAATACGTCGGAAACGCTTATCACATAATTTTTTGAAATTCATATTGATATCGTAAACACGACTTGAAAATAGCATGATTTGACGCTCGCGCGCCGCGCTGGGAGAGTTGAGGCGAAACGCCTCACCTATAGGTCGTTCCCACCTCCTTTAACCGTGACTATTAGTTTTTACGGGACCGTAAGTCCTATGCGTGCCCATAGACCGATCTCACCTTCTTCTGACGTGACTATTAGTTTTCACCTGACCGCAAGCCCTATGCGTTCCCATAGATCGATTCCACCTTCTTTTGAAATAACTATAAACATTCACACGCAATTTGCGAGTGAGATACGGTCTTTTTCAACCGTACTCCGAGATAGGGCCTTTTTATTCGGAAGCGACAATATCTTCGTTCTTCGTTCAATGATCTGCACAATACTATACAGCAGCTGAATGATAGTCTCGCGATACTGGCACTATGGACCCCCGATAACGGTTTCTCCATCAGTGCAAAGAAGACCCAGGCTATCTGGTTCGACTCTAGAGGCTTCAGTAGTCGCCTTCATTCTTTAAACCTGCCAGAGCCCGTCCTGGACGGTCAACGAGTGGCGTACTAGGACTCAGTGAAATTTCTTGGATTCACCTTAAAGATTTGAGCATATTACTCCTGCATATAGCATGACTTATTTATTTGAAAAATGTTTATTCTGTCCACCAAAATAAAACGGTGTTCAGACGCTGTTCTCACTTAGATTTAGTCGTCACTGGGACACTCATTAATTGTTATAGATATTCTTTCGCAATAGGCGCTGGCCATATGTGGAACAGCATTACGGTACAGATTCGTGCCTCGTTTATGCGACCGAGCTATAATTCAATCATAATTATTCCTTGTTGCACATTATTTTTCAAATACCTAAGTTCTATGACGATCTCTGTTTTGTTACGTATTTTTATTGTTTTTATTCTATTTTACTTATTTTATTTTATAATTTTAATTTTATGTATTCATATTTTATTTTGTTATTGTTTAATCGTTTTTTTTATACGTTATAACTATACTGGTCCATAAGTCACTAGTCCCCCGGGCTCACTCTCTCTAGCTCTATCGCACGAGGTAACGCCCCCTCTCTCTTACACGTGCAAAGTCAATACAAAACGTCGGCGGAGACACGAAAACATGAGAGAGGGGCCAGAAGGCCGCGAGCCTCGTGTCCTAGATAAAGGCAGGTATACGAAATCATATAAACAAACCATAGTAAGTTACGGTACGCGGTACGTCGTGTAAAGGCAGCTAACACACTGCTATTTATGGCTTAAAAGAGGCCAATTCCCATGCCACTATCGAGTCGATAGCGCTTGTTTTTTAAGGGATTCAATGAGGTGGCCTGGGGATTATGATCCACAGTGATACGATTTCGTTTATCGCCATAACATTTTGTGATACACAGTAAATATAAGGCAGTTTTATCAATGTAGAGAAACCCCCCTGCTAACTTCCTATGAAGTCGACAAAATAACCGTTATATGAAAAATTGAAAAAGTGCTATCCGCTTTTCTACACTTTATCGTCTTGTTACAGCGAAAAGTCGGCTAAATTCTACATAGCTGCCATTGTAAATGACCACTCTCATCAGTTGAAGCGGGTGGCGACGATGCTGTATAAGGGGTAATAAATTATTGCTTATAACAATCAAAATATTTTTTTTCATTTTACGGGAAAAACACTGCTATCTTGCAGTCAAAAAGCGGAAAAATTCCCGCACCACTAGCGTGTCGATAACATCCTTCTTCCCTGAGTTTCAGTAGGGTGACTTGCTAGGTTCGTATGAAATTAAGCTAGAGGACTATTATTATAATTAAAAATTTTTTTTTTAATATTTTGTACCACACAGTTTTGTTACGGTAAAAAGCGGCACATTCATATATAGATGCCATAGCGATACCTGGTGTTTTTAATTAGTTTTAGACAGGTGCACTACCAACTTCGGTTGAAGTTAATAGAACATGGGTACGCTCCTTTTTTTTTAGGTCACGGTAAAATTATCAATTCCACGGATAATTTACGGATAGTTTACGGGGGAAATTATCCAATAGTTTATTTTAGGGACTGTCCAAATACTGGGTTTTAGACTTTGAGATTTGGGATTTGGACAAAGTGTAACAAAATCGTTGTCGGTCATTTTGTAAATTTACAACCCTTGGTTGAAGACCAACAGACCTTCTATACAACTGAGTACTAACTAACACTAAAATTGACCACGGATTGTGAATTTCGAAAATGACCGGCAACTTTCATTTTACACATTATCTAAAGTCCAAAGCTCAAAGCCCATAACCCAGTATGTGGACAGTTTCTTACGTTAGGTCAAAAGAGCTGCCAAATTCAGAGTCGTCGAATTTTCATGGCAGGACCTTACGCGAAAACGCAGCAGCAATATACCTATCCTATAACCATCCCATAATAAAAGGGAGATAGCGATATACTATCAAATTGAAGCTTATAGAGCCAACTTCAGAGCGTTATTAAAAAATTTCATTGGCTAATCCAGTAGGTAGATAGGATAGTGTCTACAGGCGCGCGTAGCGCGCATTTCTTTACAATCTAGTACTATTTTATTTGCTACTAGTATTTGACCGAGGCGATCTACGCGCGCCAGATAGCCCTGCTTTCGCTGATCAGCGAAATCCCTAAAGTTGCCTCTATATGTTTCAAACAATAATATTTTTTGCTCAGCAATATGACTACCCTATAAAAGCATAATATGACTGCCTCCTAATAACCATCGCACGGAAGACACGAAAAAACACGGACACACATTTTCACCTACTTGATAGTCTGTTACGGAACCCCACAGGAGCCACGGAATGCCACGAATTCGAGATTTTACCTTCTCTTAAATCCAGACGAAATCGCACGGAAGACACGGAAAAACTACAGCCACTAATTTTCACGTACATCATAATCATATACGGTCCGACAGGAGCCACAGAAACCCACAGCCTCGAGGTATAACCTTTTCTGAAAACCGCACGGAATCGCACGGAAGACACGGAAACGCACGGACACTCATTATCACCTACTAGATATTCTGTTACGGAACCCCACAGGAGCCACCGAAAGCCACGGCCTCGAGCGGTTACCTTATTCTACATCCGCACGGAATCGCACGGAAAACACGGAAAAGCACGGACACTCATTATCACCTACTCGATAGTCTGTTACGGAATCCCACAGGAACCACGGAAAGCCACGGCCTCAAGCGGTTACCTTTTTTTATATCCGCACGGAATCGCACGGAAGACACGGAAAAGCACGGACACTTATTATCACCTAACCGATAGTCTGTTACGGAACCCTACAGGAGCCACGGAAAGCCACGGCCTCGGGCGGTTACCTTATTTTAAATCCGCATGCAATCGCACGGAAGACACGGAAAAGTACGGCCACTAATTTTCACGTACTTCTTATTCCTTTACAGAACCCCACACGAGCCACAGAAAGCCACGGCCTCGAGTGGTTACCTTATTTTAAATCCGCACGGAATCGCACAGAAGACACGGAAAAGCATGGACACTCATTATCACCTACTCGATAGTCTGTTACGGAACCCCACAGGAGCCACGGAAAGCCACGGCCTCGAGCGGTTACCTTTTTTTATATCCGCACGGAATCGCACGGAAGACACGGAAAAACACGGACACTTATTATCACCTAACCGATAGTCTGTTACGGAACCCTACAGGATCCACGGAAAGCCACGGCCTCGCGTGGTTACCTTATTTTAAATCTGCACGGAATCGCACGGAAGACACGGAAAAGCACGGACACTCATTATCACCTACTCGATAGTCTGTTACGGAACCCCACAGGAGCCACGGGAAGCCACGGCCTCGAGCGGTTACCTTTTTTGATATCCGCACGGAATTGCACGGAAGACACGGAAAAGCACGGACAATTATTATCACTTAACCGATAGTCTGTTACGGAACCACACAGGAGCTACGGAAAGCTACGGCCTCGAGCGTTTACCTTATTTTATATCCGCACGGAATCTCACGGAAGGCACGGAAAAGCACGGAATTTGTAGACGGAGCTTCACGGCACAGTAGTGTTGGTCACGGAACAACAGGGCACGTTCCTATGAAAGATAGAGAGACCATATTCCTTCTTACGGCTCGAGACGGAATATTGCAAACGGAACTTAACTGCAAAATAGCTCATACTCTGTCAGCGACGGTATTTTACCGAAAATACGACACGTATTCATACGGAATTTTTTAGATAACCGATTCGCACGGAAGATTACAGAAAATCATCTTAAGCCGTCATCTGAATATTTTTTTACACGGAATTCTACACGGGAGGGGTCCGTATAGCCACTGCCGTAATGAAGCGCTAGAGGTGCGAAATTCAAATTTATAAGAGTTTTGGTCAGGTGCCGAAATGTGTGCAAAGCGTGGTCTAGGTTTTCGGGATGGGCGATGATGGAGTCTAGGTAGTGCGCTCCGTAGGTTTTTGTGTCTAGGTGCTGGAACGCATCGAATGCGTGCTCTAGGTGTTTGGGGTAGTCGATGATGGAGTCTAGGTAGTGCGCTCTGTAGATTTTTGTGTTTGGGTGCCGGAACGCATCGAGTGCGTGGTCTCGGTGTTCGGGGTAGGTGATGATGAAGTCTAGGTAGTGCGCTCTGTAGGTTTTAGTGTCTAGGTGCCGGAACGCACCGAATGCGTGCTCTAGGTGTTTAGGGTAGTCGATGGTGGTATGCTGTGTAGTTTTCAACGTCTTCCACTTTTGGAATTTGTTCCGACACCTAGACGCAAAAAGCTACAGACAGCACTACCTAGACTCCATATCGACTACCCCAAACACCTAGACCACGCATTCGATGCGTTCCGGCACCTAGACACTAAAACCTACGGTGCGCACTACCTAGACGACATCATCGCCCACCCCGAACACCTAGACCACGCTTTGCACTCATTTCGATACCTGACCAAAACTCTTATGAATTTGAATTTCGCGCTTCTAGCGCTTCATTACGCGTCAATTCGTGACAACAATGAATGTCAGAGGAACACTCAAATCGCCATTTTTTTTCTATATTATTGTCGACTTCTCTATTGACTTTCGAGATATCGTTTGATTCAATCAGGCCCCTGGCGCTAGCACTGTCAGTGGCGTCTCCCCCACCAGCCTCACCATTTTAATATTTTATTAGTTGTATATGTAATTTTACTTACACAAACTCAAACGTTAGTATAAAAACCCGAATTTTGCAACGCGTTAATCATTGACAAGCTGAGTGTCTCCCCGCGTAATTAACTCGACCATTACGTTCTCATGTAAGTTTTTTGTTCTAGTCATATCATTTTTCTGATTCTCTTTATTGTGTTGCGTTAATATACATGTAATAATTTTTTGTATTTAGTTTCCTGATGAGGGACATCAATAAAATGTCTGGAACATCGACATAGAAAAATAAAAATGGGGTCTTTTTTATTGCAACCCCTGCTACAAATACAATAAACACATTATTTTGTAGATTGGCCATTAGCATCAATTAATATAATCACAAGAATTCTACCATTAACTGCAAATGACAAACTTGTAAATTGATATGATTGATATTAATGGCCCACCTACCAAGTTAATGTTTATTTTAAAATAAAAAAACACCATTTGTCATGTTCTTAGACATTTCGGACACTTTCATTTGTGTCCCTCATCAGGATTCTAATAAAAATTGCAATAAATTTTACATATATGGAAAAATCCACCAAACTTTTAATATTCGTGTTACCGTTGCATAGTTCCTAAAGAAGTGATTGCACACCTTTGACCAAAAGAAATTTTACTAAATTATGGTTGTATGAACATGTTCTGCTATCGTAAAGGTAATTATAAACGAATGCACTTTGATAAAACTAAAAACAAACATCAATTTTTCATTACTTCTGTGCGTACTTGGGTGAATTTTTTATTTCTTTAAGCTATTAAAAAAGTGCCTATCGTCAAAACATTTTAAGATCCTAGCAAAATCTTCGTTTTTACTCATATTTTCGATAAATCAACCTCCGGAAAGTGTGCCTATAGACAATAATTAGATATAAGAGCAAACGTGAGCGTAGTCGCATTTTTCTCAGTTTTAATTTTTTATCGAAAAAACCGTTTATCGAAAGAGCATTTTTGACATTTTAAATTATTCATGGCTGCACGTATATCTTTTCACACAACTAATTAACTCATACCTGAGTTATAAGTGTGAACACCATAGGAATAATATTATAACGAGACAAAGACAAATCGCTAAATCGTTAATTGTTAAACAAAATCATATTTACCTCTAGAGTTTCTCTCGGATAACTTGAATATTATGATTGACTAGCGTAATCACAAGTAGTGATTAAAAGCTATAAAATGCCTTTTTGAAAATTTTTCTAAGATAAAAATTCGCGAAGATATGAGCATTCTAATTTATCACGTATTAGTCAATTCAAATCGCTTGTTTTTCAAATTTCAATGGAAACTTCCAAAGCACTTGGCATTGCAAAAAACAATTTTAAAAATTTTCTACAACACTGTTTCAAAGGTTTACTGCCTACGTTTGATTGTTTTATTTTCACAATTACTTTTATATATGTATTTTGAGAATTAAAAGTGATTAATGAATACGCGAGATCATATTTTTTCATATAACGATATAAATATACGAAAAATAAAGTTACACTGACAAAAAAGTTGTTGGTACTGTTAACTATATTACATAGTAAAACTCAATATTATTGCTTTAACTATGTTTTTTGTAAAGTGGACTATAATATGTTAATAATAAATATGTTCATATAATTCAAAGGACTAAACAGTTATAGTAATTTATTTATTGTACATGTAACTAAATTGTCGTAAAGCTTACTATATTTATTTAGTAGAATAATATAGTACCCAATAACATATTTCTAGCTATCTTGACCATAATCTTAAATGTAAACAGTACTATAAAATAAGGTCATAGTCAAATAATACTATATTGTATAATACTTTTATGTGAAAATATACTATATTTTTTCTCAGCGTAGAATAATATCGTAAAAGAAATAAGTACGTACACTCAAAAAATGTACGATAAATAAACTTCTAAATTCATTCGCAATAAAGTCACTATCTGTCTCTCTTACTCTAATGATTTATAAGAGACAAAGGACACATAGCCGTCTTATTGCAAAGGAATGCCGTATTAAGTTTTGTGTTTTGAAAAATGTCCAATATGATCCCATTCCGTCCAAGTTCCCTATTCATACTATTCGTGAATTCAATTTATTGTCAATTTTTATTTTTTTTTAATTATTTAAAGGGCTTTTTCGATAAAACAAGTAACGCTATTTTTTTACCATTTCGAAACATTTGAATAGGGATAGGCTGTGTCTTATAAGTGTGCTTTACAAAAAAATTTATTGTATTTCTTCAATATCGAATATTAAAAGTTTAGTAGATTTACCCATATATTAAACGCACAAATTAGATTAATCACATTAAAAGTACAACTATAAATAAACTTACAATGAGAAGTTGGTCAAGTTGGTCATGCAAAAAAATATACTAGCAAAGACCACAATTCTGGATTATTTATGCATACTATAGATAATAATCACACGATTTACAAAACATCAAAATATTAGACACTGAAATAAATAATGGAAAAAGGCTTTTTTCTGAAGTACCTTTTATACAGTTGCAAACAAATTTCATGAATAAGCAGTTTGAAATTACCAGATTACCTAACAAATATAACACGTTTATAAAGAATTGCGAATTCTTGGATTTGAATTAGTATTATTTCGGTTTTATTACTTGTAAAGGTATTATATTAGGAGCACACATTCATTGGAGGTGTAACTGCGCCGTTTATAGGCTGGCATCTACCGCTAACGAAAACATCAATGCTTCACCTCTACCTATGCGTATCCGCGTAATACCTCTCCGTCTTTTCGCAAGGTTTCTGATTGGTGTCTGTCCATTTTTGATCTCGTATTAGTTTGTATCTGAATTATTATAGTCTTACGTACACATACATAATCGACAGTATAAAAACCGAAATTTTGTAGCAAGCTGGTCATTGACGAGCGGAGTGTTTTCCGCGTAACCATCTTGACAAATTTCTCATTGTAAGTTTATTTATAGTCGTATTTTTAATGTGATTAATCTAATTTGTGCGTTTAATATATATGTAAAATTTATTGTAATTTTTATTAGAATCCTGATGAGGGACACAAATAAAAGTATCCGAAACGTCGAATCAACACGACAAATGGTGTTTTTTATTTTAAAAACAACATTAACCTAGTAGATGGGCCATAAATATCAATCATATCAATATACATCGATACGTTTATAAAAATCCAAATTGAGATATTTTGAGAAAGGAATGATGTAAAAAAGTGAGGATGATGACCATTGCGGCGCGAGTTCAAAGCTCACGCCAAGACGCCCGCTTCTCCGCAGACTCGATTCGGAGAATTAACTCCGCAGGGCTCCGCTGGGATGTCGCGAGGGCGCAAGGGCGTGTGGGGTATGAGCCCCACGTTCTCCTGATTCCAGGAAAGGAAGGGATAGGAGAGAAGTACGAGCCGGATTTAATAGCAACGAGGTTTTATTGGAAGGAGGTATACAGCAGACACACGTCTGCACGCTCAGAGACTCGAGCAACGACTGCCGCTCGCAAGTGGCTTCATGCAGAGCGCGACATGGCTGCTTCCCCCACTCTCGCAGTTAGAGTAAGAGGGAAGATCGCAGTCCCTACACACTTTCCCCCAAGTGCAAACGAAGTACATGAATTGAAAATACAATATAAATATGAATATAAACCTAACGTGCTCGATAGCACTTACAAACTAAGAATATCACTGCAGATCACAGTCGCGTTACACTTTGGTCGCGAGAGCAAAAGATACCTTTTTTCTTGCGTAGGTAATTAATACTGGTCGATCAACGGTGGTGGGCTGATTGCCATTTGAATCACCACTGCGAGGCACATCGGGAAGATTGTCGGATATTACTTACGCGGGCTTTAAAAGTTCCACAGATACACTGCGCGCCGCGCCATTAATCTCTATATCAAAAACGCGATCGGACGGACATTTTAATACTTTGTAGGGGCCCGTATAAGGCTTTTCTAATGATTTTTTGGCCATATTGCACATAAATACATGTTTACAGGTATATAAGTCCTTAAAACAAAATGCAAGTTTTTTATAATTGTGTGCGACAGGGACTGGACGAATCTAGCGCATAAATTCGCGAAATTCTTCAATAAAGAAGTTCGGATCCGGCGTAAAGTCTTCAGGGAGGAAAAACTCGCCTGGAAGACGCAAAGTGGTACCGAATAAAAATTCCGCGGAAGAGGCATTAGTATCTTGCCGAAGATGGCAACGTAAACCTAATAATACTGTACTCAGCGTACGAGTCCAGTCCTTGTCCACATGACACATAATCGCCGCTTTAAAGGTACGGTGCCAGCGCTCGATGAGGCCATTCGCTGCAGGGTGATACGTAGTTGTGCGAATATGCTCGCAACCTATTAGGGATAAAGGAGCCGTAAATAAGCGCGATTCGAATTGCGAACCCTGATCGGAAGTGATGACCTTTGGCGCACCATAACGAGATACCCAGGTGTCATAAAATGCCCTGGTAACCGTTTATGCTGACATTTTACGTAATGGAACTGCCTCAATCCAACGCGAAAAATGATCAGTCATGGTGAGTACATACTCAAAACCATTGCGATTGGGGAGGGGACCGATTAGATCAATGTGAACATGGTCGAAACGACCATCGGGTGCGACGAATTTATCAGGTACAAGTTTTACATAGCGGGAGATTTTTTACTGTTGGCAGTCTAAATAATTTTTACACATGCGCGGAATATTACGGTGCATATTGGACCACACATAGCGCTGCCGTATGAGTCCCTCGGTGACCTTGGGGCCTGGGTGAGCAGGCTTATGAAACATGTTAAACACCGTTTCGCGAAGGGACTCAGGGATATACGGACGAATGGCTTCACCAGTGATCTCGCAATATATAGTATTATGTGCAGAGCCCCATTGAATACGCTTCAAGGAGAGCGGGTAGTCAGAAGACTCGCGAAGGGCCTTAAGCTGCTCATCAGCTTCCTGTTTTTCAGCAAGCTCGTTGAGGTTAATTTCTACGGGGAGTCGCATGGACTCTACTCGAGAGAGTGAGTCGGCAACTATATTTTCAGTGCCTTTGATGTACTCAATTTGAGTAGTATACTGTGCAATAAGGGACAACTGACGCGTTTGACGCGGTGACGCCTTATCAAATTTTTGCATAAATGCATAAATAAGTGGTTTGTGGTCTGTCAAGATCTTGAAGTCTCTGCCTTCAACGAGAAACGAGAAGTATTTTACAGCTTCAAATATGGCCGTGCGCTTGCGATCATAAGCGCTGTACTTCCGCTGTGAAGGGGAGAATTTCTTTGAGAAGAACGCTAAAGGTTCCCAGATTCCGACGAGGGAAAACTGTTCAAGGGCAGCACCCATTCCAGAATCGGAAGCATCAGAAACAATGCGTATTTCCGCATCAACGCGGGGGTGGACAAGCAGAGCTGCTGCTGACAACTTCTCTTTGACACGGATGAAGGCCTCCTCAGCTTCAGGCGTCCACAGAACGGGGCGCTTATCATTTTTGCGGAAATCGCTAAAAAGAGCATTAAGAGGGGCTTGAGAAGTCGCAGCACGAGGCATGTTACGGCGGTAAAAATTTACGGTACCGACAAACCTGCGAAGTTCTGCTATAGCTTGAGGTTTAGAATAATTCAAAATAGCTTCAACTCTACTTGGAATGGGGCGGATGCCTTCACCATTCACAAGATAACCTAAAAATTCTAACTCTTCAGCAGCAAAGGTAGATTTTTCGACATTGAGTCGAAGATGAAACTTCTTAAGTCGTTCAAAGACCGTGCGAAGATGAGAGAAGTGTTCTTCAAGAGAGGATGAAGCAATAAGAATATCATCAATATAGAGGTATACGAAATCGAGATCACCTAGCGCGCTATTAATGTAGCGCTGAATGGTTTGACTCGCGTTGCGAAGCCCGAAGATCATATACATAAACTCGAAAAGCCCGAAAGGGGGGGTTTATAATGGCCGTTTTCGATATATCTTCGGGAGCAACCGGAATCTGATTGAACGCTTTATGAAGATCAAGGGCCGAAAAGATTTTCTTACCATACAGCTTATTCGTGCAATCATGAATATGAGCAGTTGGATACTTATCCGGGACCGTGGCGGCATTTAAGCGCCTATAGTCACCACAGGGTCTCCAAGAGTTATCGTTTTTTAACTCCATATGGAGAGGGCTTGCCCAAGGGCTGCTGGAGGGGTGGCTAATGCCTGCCTCAGTTCAAGCATCGAATTCGGCTTTTGCCGCTTTCAACTTGTCTGGAGCAAGTCTACGAGGACGCTCCGAGACAGGGGAACCAGAGGTTATAATATTATGAAAGACATCGCTATTTCTAGGAACTGTGGGCTTTGAAACGCCCATGATCTCCGGAAAATCAGCGAGGATCTTTGCACATTCTGAGCCGGGAACAACTGCAAAGACAGAGTCAACCGAAACATCTTTTACTACTGCAAGGGAGTAGATATTGGTAGAAGAGTCAACAAGACGACTTCTTTTAAGGTCAACCAGAAGGCCATAATGGGATAAGAGATCGGCACCTATAATGGGGTGAGGAACATCCGCGATGCAAAAGCTCCAGCGAATGGGGCGTTGAATGCCAAGATTAAGCGTGAGCATCGATTCGCCATATGTGCTAATTAACGAATTATTCGCTGCAAAAAGCTTGAAGGAGCTGGGCTTGCCGCATGCCTTAGGATTGGCTAGAACGAGCAAAATGTCCGCACCAGTGTCGATAACGAACGACTTGCCCGAAATACGATCACGCACATGAAGATGTTTGGAAACGCGAGAGCTTTCTGAAGACTTCTCCTCAACAGAAGGTTGAGTTAGTTTTTTTGCTGAGGGTTTTTCGCTTGCCACTCAGCATATTTTGAGCACCACTCACGACACGACAAGGGATTATTCGGATATTTCCTATGGGCGAGGCATAACCCAGAAGGGTCGCGGCTGGAAGAGCGAGCGCGCCTAGATCTGCCTCTGGATTGAGAATTGGCGGAGTTATTAGAAGAACCTTGGCTAGCCTCAATCTTCTTAGCTAATGCATCGACCTTCCTCTCCAGGCGCTTCAAAGAACTGGGTTGATTTGAAGAAAGAGAACTGGCACTGACCTGATGGTCAGAACTGCCAGAAGTCTCAGCGAGTCTATCGGCCGCTTCAGCTAATTTATTGAGGTCGGTAGCACCAGTAGCGATAAGAATCGAACGGTGTTGTGGCGGAAGTTGATCGAGAAAAACAGTCTGGATAATTTTATCATCGCAGGAGCCCTGGTTGAGAGCGCGAAGTCTCTGAAGGACTCTCGTGGACTCACCATCAGTCAACACTTCCCCTTTTAGAAGCTTTCGCAGGTTGTGCTCTGCAGAACTGGCGAAGGTCGCAATTAAACGTTCTTTCACTACTTTGTAAATGTCTGCAGGAGCAGGGTCCTGTCTAATTATGTCTCAAATAGCCGACATGGTTTCAGAACCTAACGATAAGCAGAGGTAATCTACGTTGGTAGAGTCTACCGTGATCTGCGAATGGCGGAATGCCGCTTCTGCTTGAAAGAACCACAACTCGGGATCGGTCTGAATGAAGGGCGGAATTTTAGGCATGCGGGCACCTTCAATACGGTTACCCGTGGCCGTTTCTAGCCGTTGCAGCTGCAGTGCCTCCACAGAGATCTCTGTTGTCCGGCATCTTGATGAAAAAGAATGTACGCGAGCCTAAAGCCCAATGCGCGAGTAACTATCCCTACGGAACTCCAGAGTACACGTAGAGGATAGAAGTACCCCTAATCCTCAAATGAGGCTGCCTTACACCGCTACGTATTACAAAGTTCTAGTTAGTACTCGCAGGTACAAACAATGGTTTCAAAAGCTAAGCCTATGCTAAAACTTAAAATTAAGTATTAAGATTATCAGTAAACCGCGTAAAAAGCTAAGAGACCACTTTCCTGCTTAATAAAAAAAAAATTTATTAAAGCATGTGATTCAAAAATACTGAAAGGTTTTTCGTGTCACCTTGCGCGAGAGCGAGGTTGAAAACACAATAGCACGCAAAAGTCAAAATGGCCGTCAAGATGGCTGACAAGTTCCTAGAACGCGTGGCCGTTGCGCGCGAATTCCACGACTTCAAAATCTCACGAGCAAACACGCACCGCGCGACGACAGTTCCCGGAAGGCCGATAGAACGTAAACACTTCTCGGAAATCAGAAAAAGCACGCACACCAACCACCCGCACGCATACCTTGACGCAATAATTGAAGTCTGAAGATTAGACGCCTCGGAGAAGACTCGATGAGGTGCTACGGCTGCAGCGGTTCACCTCCCGGAGCTCGACGGGTGCGGAAGAAAAGGCGCCGGTGACGGTGGCTTCACGCAAGGCCGCACCCGGAGATCTGCTTCACGTTGCTCAACAGATGCGTTTGAAGGCGCCGATGACGGTGGCTTCACGCAAGTACGCACCTGGAGATCTGCCGTTGATAGCTGCGATGCCTTGGAGAGAACTCGACGAGACGTAGTGATTGCAGAGCTGTCCTTGTAGTCGAGCAGGTTCCAAATTTTACGCGTGTGCGCCGGCGTGCCAGCACGCACACGACGTAATTCGACGAAGGTCGAAAATTCCAGTATGCGCCGGCGTGCCAGCGCGCATACGGATAGTTGCCAAAGGTCGAGCGGTTTTGAAAATCATGCGTGAGCGCCGGCGTGCCAGCGCGCACACGACGTGAGTCGACCGAAAAGAAACTTTGAGATTACGCGTGTGCGCCGGCGTGCCAGCACGCACACGACGTAATTCGACAGCCAGAGGCGAATGCTTGCACGGCTAACTGCCGAAGATGACTACCCTGATGACTACCCTTACGGATTCGAGAGTCGCGTAAGAGGTAGTAGAGAGGAGGATGCACGGGCCTGACAGATACCAGCGCGTGGAGGTAAATGCGGAAGGCGGCGATGTGCCGCAGCGTCGCCGAAGCTGGATTGCGACACCGAACACGTACCGCGGACAAAGGCAGTAGCGGTGAAACACGCCGCTGCAGACTCCAGCCCGCTGTCCACTTTCCTCCGCTGCTTCGAAGTCGGGGTCACCAATGTGGGGTGTGAGCCCCACGTTCTCCTGATTCCAGGAAAAGAGGGGATAGGAGAGAGAAGTACGAGTCGGGTTTAACAGCAACGAGGTTTTATTGGAAGGAGATATACAGCAGACACACGTCTGCACGCTCGGAGACTCGAGCAACGACTGCCGCTCGCAGGCGGCTTCACGCAGAGCGCAACATGGCTGCTTCCACCACTCTCGCAGTTAGAGTGAGAGGGAAGATCGCAGTTCCTACAGCCGCCCCGGACAACTAAACTCTATTTCCGCTCTGCACGCGGCGCCGGTCTGGAGCAGCTACAAGACTACACGCTAGTTCTACATTTGTTAACACGTGTTTTTTCTTCTCTTCACACACTCAACAATTTTATATCAAACTCATTCACTCAGTTAATTATTTAAATATTATATTTTGGAACTTTAATAAATCACCAAGCATTTTTTTTAATTTAATCGGAAGTGTTTTTTATTCGCCAGCCTTATCATCTAAGCCGATTCCGTTCGGCAATACGCCGCGAGTAAGCCGCGCTCAATTTAATTATTCATCTTTTTTAACGTTAACAGAGCAGCTCTCACGCGCGCACAATGACTAAAATAAAGTACTTTAATGTAATATATACGGAAACAGATTGTTTTATTCATTATTATTTATTATTCTACATCGATACCCATGCCGAAATCAAAATTGAGATTGTAACATACCGGATGGTAATGACTAGCTGTTCTTTGGCTTTTACCTTCATTTTATATCAGTTGTCTTTACTACTATATTCAATTTTTAAGAGTTCATATGCTGGACTCGAGCAGTTTTATCGGAACGGGAGGGTACCTCCGATCTCAGGGTAAGATGCCGACGCGGAATATGCCGGAGTCCGTGCCGTCGATACGAAGAGCGGTAAGGAGGATAATACGGGTAAGCAGTCAGTACAGAAGGCTGACTACCGCGCCGTGCGATAGAGAGGAATGCCGGGTAAACAGTTAGCGCAGAGGGCCAACTATCGTGCCGTAGGAAGTTGGTAAGGTAGGGTTTGTTTCTAGGTTCGCTATCTGGTGAGTTTGACGTTAGGCAATGATTATAGATTCAAATATTAAATTAGGAGTATCTTTATTAATATCAAAAAAAGGTTATAAACAATCTAGTACAATTTTACTGTTTTACGAGCGCAAGGGAATAGCCAGCCTCACTTGCCTAAGCACAATACTTATCGGTAAGTGTACAAGGCAATAGCTCGGACACAAGTGCGTGCCGATTATTGTGTACTCCTCTCTCTTGCGCATGCCAATACAGGTGCTTACGTTGTGACGTCAGAGGCGCCGCACAGTGGGCAAAACCGACTTTTTCTTTTTCAAAATCGTATAACTTGCGATAGGAATATCCATACTCAATGAATCTTGCTGGAGCTTCAAGATTAAGAATTACCGAATATAGGAAAACTATAGGTAAAATAATATTATAACACTATAACCTCGAAAACACGGTGTTAAAGGGTCAATTTTCTAAAAAAGCTTCTTTAGTTGATTGGAGTATACGACTTAACACTATATATCAAATGTTTAAAGTCATTTTTCATAGATTACGGATCGCCGAATTAGATAACACAATTAATATTAATTAAAAACCTAACCTAAAATAATAGTGATGAGCTAATGATTAATATTACATTTTTTTCATACTTAATTGTCTGTAATCTATCAGTGTACAAAATGAATGCTAATAAATGATATTTGAAATTCAAAATTAACCATACAACCTTGTAACCTCAATTTAGATATGTTATGATTACATGAATTATAATTATTTCAGTCCATAGTCCTAATAAAAGGAGATTTAAGAAGATTTACTTTACTTTTCTATTCTCTTTTACACATTATGTATTACAGAATTTAAATGCGCAAGTTTTGTTGGTTAAGAACATAACCTGAAAAACAGATCCCGATTTACATTCAGTCAGCTAAACAAGAATCACTGATTTCTCTTTATAAAATAAATGATTTAAGTAATTTTTCATAGATTATGCACAACTGAATCAGATAACACAATTTATATTCATTAAAAACATAACCTAAAGTATCAGTGATGCGCTAATGATGAATGAGTACAGTTATCTTCACATATTTCATGGTTTATAATGATCAAGTATGCTAAAAGGTATTGGCATACTGATAAATAATGTTTAAAAAATGAAATGAACCAGAAAAACCTTCTAACCTCAATGTAGGTAGATTATGATAATATGAATTATAATTGCTTACCCCATACTCTTAATTGGAGTAAATTCACTTTACTTTTCCATTCTCTTTTACACATTATGTATTACTGAATTTAGATGCGCAAGTTTTGTTGGTTTACATTCAATCAGCTAACCAAGAAAATTGATTTCTCCTTATAAAGTACATGATTTAAGTAATTTTTCATAGATTATGCACAACTGAATCAGATAACACAATTTATATTCATTAAAAATATAACCTAAAGTATCAGTGATGCGCTAATGATAAATGAGTACATTTTTCTTTACATATTTCATGGTTTATAATGCTCAAGTGTGCTAAAAGTTATAAGCATACTAATATATAATGTTTAGAAAATGAAATAAACAAGAAAAAACTTCTAACCTCAATGTATGTAGGTTATGATAATATGAATTATAATTGCTTACCCCATACTCTTAATTATAGTTAAGTTACTTTACTTTTCTATTCTCTTTTACACATTATGTATTACTGAATTTAGATACGCAAGTTTTGTTAGTTAAGAACATAACCTGAATAACAGATCCCGATTTACGTTCAGTCAGCAAACCAAGAATCATTGGTTTCTCGTTATAAAGTAAATAATTTAAGTAATTTTTCATAAATTATAGACAACCAAATCAGATAACACAATTTCTATTGATTAAACACATAACCTAAAATATTAGTGATGCGCTAATGATAAAGGAGTACAGTTTTGTTTACCAATTTCATGGTTTATAATGCTCAAGTGTGCTAAAAGGTATTGGCATACCAATAAATAATGTTTAAAAAATTAAATGAAAAAAATGTGAAAATAATACAGCTGCCCATAAATATGGAAATGGACTTTAAACATTTACTATACAACAATAAGTCTATGAATTTCGGTTAGCCTACGAAATATGAATAGGGATGTATTATTCAGGTTATGGCCTTAACCATAAAAACTTGCGGTTGACAGTATTAATTGTAATTCATATTATCATATTACCTACCTACATTGAGGTTAGAAGTTTTTTTTGGTCAGTTCATATTTTAAACATTATTTATTGGTATGCCAATACCTCTTAGCACACTTGAGCATTATAAACCATGAAATATGTGAAGATAACTGTACTCATTCATCTTTAGCGCATCACTGATACTTTAGGTTATGTTTTTAATCAATATAAATTGTGTTTTATGATTCAATTGTCCATAATCTATGAAAAATTACTTAAATCATTTACTTTATAAGGAGAAATCAGTGATTCTTTGTTAACTGACTGAATGTAAATCGGGATCTGTTTTTCAGGTTATGTTCTTAACCAACAAAACTTGCGCATCTAAATTCAGTAATACATAATGTGTAAAAGAGAATGGAAAAGTAAAGTGAATTTACTCTAATTAAGAGTATGGGGTAAGCAATTATAATTCATATTATCATAACCTACCTACATTGAGGTTAGAATTTTTTTCTAGTTCATTTCATTTTTTAAACATTATTTATTGGTATGCCAATACCTTTTAGCACACTTGAGCGTTATAAACCATGAAATATGTAAAGAAAAATGTACTCATTTATCATTAGCGCATCACTAATATTTTAGATTACGTTTTTAATCAATATAAATTGTGTTATCTGATTCAGTTTTCCATAATCTATGAAAAATTACCTAAATCATTTACTTTATAAGGAGAAATTAGTAATTCTTGGTTAGCTGACTAAATGGAAATCTGGATCTGTTTTTTAGGTTATCTTCTTAACCAAGAAATCTTGTGCATCTAAATTCTGTAATACATAATGTATAAAAGAGAATAGAAAAGTAAAGTAAATCTTCTTAAATCTCCTGTTATTAGGAATATGGACGGAAATAATTATAATTCATGTAATCATAACATATCTAGATTGAGGTTAGAAGGTTATATGGTTGATTTTCAATTTTAAATATTATTTATTAGCATTTATTTTGTACACTTATAGATTACAAACAATTAAGTAGGAAAAAATGTAATTATTAATCATTAGCTCATCACTATTATTTTAGGTTAGGTTTTTAAATAATATTAATTGTGTTATCTAATTCAGCGTTCCGTAATCTATGAAAAATGACTTTAAACATTTGATATATAGTGTGAAGTCGTATACTCCAGTCAAGTAAAGAAGTTTTTTTAGAAAATTGACACTTTAACACCGTGTTTTCGAGGTTATAATGTTATAATATCATTTTCTCTATAGTTTTCCTATATTCGGCAATTCTTAATCTTGAAGCTCCAGTAAGATTTATTGATTAAGGATATTCCTATCGCAAGTTATACGATTTTGAAAAAGAAAAAGTCGGTTTTGCCCACTGTGCGCCACTTGAGAGTGAGTATCGCTAATTTTCGCCGGGCGCGCGCAATCACCTGTTCATATGTTTGTTTACGTCTCGCTGTCGCATTTATGAATAGGCTATTTATGTATAGATGCGTACTGACCAGCTGGTTGTATACGTCACAAGATATTTAGAGTGAAGGAATAATGTCAATAGGTGAGGCACACGACTGAAATGAAGCACTTTAGGTATGGAAAAAGATAATTATTATGCATTATTATTTATTAGTCTGCATCGATACCGCTACCGAAATCAAAATTGAGATATTTGGAGTAGGGGAATGATGTCAATGAGTGAGGCTAATGACTAAAATGAAGCACATTAATATAATAGAGAATATGTTGATACTGTTGAAAAACTACAAAATTTATGTTATCTTAGTTTTAAGTCTGGTATTGAGAGTACTTTAATGTTTTTTGCTTGTACCAGAGTTGTGCATAGGACTATTTAGTATATCTCTTGTAACGAGGTGAAGCTAGGAGAGGCTAGCAATCCCTCTCTGTGTATCGGGTGGTAATATACACGGTTGAGCCATCGCGTCATCTGCGCGCGCGCGTGGCGGCTCTCGGTGGAGCACGTGCGCCGCTGCTCTCGCTGCGCTGGGGACGGCACCTTGCCGTTACCTAACCTTACTTGGACGGTATCCCTTACAACGCCGCACAGGTTATACCTGGGCGGCTTTTAACTTACTTATTCCCGTTGCCGATGATCCCTGTAGACGATGCTCTGCGACTAGCTGCAGCTATGAAAACGGAGAGGGCGGTATTCAGGAATAGGGGAAATGGATACTCGCAAATAAAACGCGTGACTCCAATTTACATAAAAGAACAAAAGGGCTTTATTAACAGAAATCAACTGTTGACGCGCAGGGGGCGCATACCCTGACAAAATTCTATAAAATAAAAACGCGCAGGTCGAGATTTTACGCACGACGCCGGCTGGTTACGCAGCCGGGATAAGGCCGAGATCACATGTGCGGAATACGTGATGCGGGCTCGAGCGTTATCGAAGCAGCCAATCAGAGCGATCCCGCATGCGGTAACGTATGTTCCCCGCCGTTAGTGTTCATTTCAAATTTTCCGTTGAGGTTATAAATACTTGCTTTGAGATTTTTCAAGTGAATAGTTTTTCATATTAAGACAAACTATCATAAGTGTATTTATAAACGGAAAAAGTGGATGAAGTACAAAGAGGGTCAAATATTTTAGTAACGCCTGCTGTATCTGATGTATGTATTTATGTAATTAAGAAATCTATTAAAAAGCTACAGATAAAATTTGACGCCCATTGTTTTTATTTTTGCAGTATGTCAACTATCATAAATTAATAAATATTGCTAAAGATGTGGATTGGAACAGAATGTTAACAATATAAGAAACTAATTGTGCAACAGATGAAATTATAACGACAATAAAGCAATGCGCTGAGAAAGCGAATATAGTTATTAAGCATAAAAGAAGTGATAGAAATTGTACACCAGGAAAAAAATGGATCACTAAGGCAATAATTGTATCGTGTAAAAAAAAAGAATTACTGTATAACTTGTGGAAAAAGAATAAAGAATCTACAACGTTAAAAAAGGAATACATGGACTACGTTAAGATGCTAACTAGAATAATTAAAGATGCGAAGGTTAAGTACGAAAAAAATAGGATTAACGATATTTCAAATGATTAAAAAAAACTATGAAAAATAATAAACGAAAAAATTGGAAAAAACGAAAAATTAGATAACAAAATAAAAAATATACAATATAATGAAAGTAAAGTAAAAGACAAAACCGAAATTTCAAATATCATGAATAACTTCTACTGTAATATTGGAAAAAAATTAAATAAACAAATAACTAAACCAAACGAAAAACCTAAAGAAATTGAAAATATGTTACGTGCCAATATTTTAATTATTAATTTATTAATTTTTAATTTTATCAATTTATTGTTAAAGCCGCAACGAATGTTAAATTCATTATACCTTGCCATTGCGCAAAGACAATTAGGAAATAAGAATTGCGCGATGACCAGGAATCGCAGCGCTAGCAGGGCAATGGCACTGATCCGGCGCGACGACCGCGAGGAAACGCATACGAGCGCAAGGAGAAGAGGCGCTGCGCTGGAACAGTGGCAGCACCTCCCGGCCACCTCTCGCGCTCCCTGCCTTACCTGCGTTCGTATATGAAATGAGAGTGAGAGAGAGACAGCGAACGGTTGTAGTGGGAGAGAATTTTCGCGGGTCCGAGGTGTCCTGCCCGCGAAAATCTCTCTGCCCCGGCAGTCGAAAATTATTAGCGAAAAGAATAAATTGACTCGCTCCTGATTGCGATGACCAGGATAGTTTTAAATCAATAGGTTAATTGAATAAAGAATTATAATACTTTTTAAATTCAAAGACAGAATATTGTGAAAATTTGAAGAAATATTATTAATATAAAATCAGAAAGAGTAAAATACATTGCTATAGAGTAAATAATAAATACTTAGTTTCTCAATTAATATAAAAAGAGACCTACCTATCAATCGAAATACAAGGAGAAATATTAGCGGAGCAAAATATAGGCACATATGAGTATTTGGATATTATTGGACGAATAATATTGTAAAAGGGAATTTGGATACTCTTTGTAAACACAAGGCCTCAATAAAAAGGATAAAACGCATTCTTTATAATCGAAGCAACTCAAAGGAATTATTTTAATTATTCCCGATCAAGCAGGACCAGAAAAGGTAAGAGGGTTTGACGTATATTTTGTGACTGTGAATTTCGCGTTACAATCATACTTCGTCTCGGGACTATAATAGTTGCACCGCGTGGCGATAACTTATTATGAGTTAACCATCTTACCGAGGTGGTCGTAATGGTTTCTTTAAATGAGCATTAAAAGTTCGGATACAATACATAATGAACTGATATTATCTATCTGATGAGTAAATCGGTCTTGGTTAGTCGCTAATTTAGTATAATAATAATCCATTAATTCAAATGCGGTTTCCTGATAAACATTAATTAATATTATATTAAATAATTAATTATATATTGAATTTTCGTGCAATTATTGGAGACGTTCTTTTCCTATTGGATTAATATCTTAAGGTTAGCCCGAATTGGGATAAATTTATTTACGCTTATTTTAAATTTTCATTTGTTTATTTATTAACAAACTTAATTAACAATTTTTCCCTCGGAATATAATTACCCGTCATTATATCGGTATTATAGATATGTTCTTATAAGCAAGTTAATGTACGTACGCATCTATTATTATTAATTTATTTGATCAGTAACTAACTCTATATATATATATATATATATATATATATATATATATATATATATATATATATATATGTATACTGATATTTATTTGATCACTAACTAACTCTATATATATATATATATATATATATATATATATATATTATATATGTATACTGTATTTATAATTACTAACCATAGCCCGGGTTTCACTTCGTGCAGTAGGTAGTTGGGAGGATGCATTGTAGCATGCATTGTCAAAACCACTGAAAATCGAAGCGTACGACCCGTCGAGAATTAGGTTTTACTAATCCATTAACATTCCTAAAGAATTTAAGGAAACGGTAAGGAGTCCCCGCAGACTTTTCACTGACACGGCACTGACTATCGGCGCGGGTACCGACGACTACTGTATACGTTCCTGACTCCCGAGAACGGGCGAAATTCAAAGGTGAAAGCGCGCGAAATTCAAACGGTGATAGTAATACACGACTCAGAATAGGCGTAAGGCCCCAAAAATTTTACGGAAGGGTCTCGATACGTTCCAAACGCGCCCTTCCTAGTTAATAGATAATATTTCCTAGCCCTATTTAAATATTTAACAGTACATAATATATGAAGTTCTCTAAATAACGTTTATTAATCGCCTCGTCGGTTTATCAGGTCAGATATTCCAAATATTTATGAACCTTACGCCCTCGTACCGACCCTTCACGGTAGATAGAGATGCTCCGCGCGATTCCAGAGTTAAAGGCAATTTATCGATCCTAGGTAGGGAATGATAGACGTCCCAGAGCGACGACCAAAATTTTTATGTTTGCCGTTACGTAGAGGCTAACCTAACGTCTCACGTAACAGAAAATTTTTGGTGGCAGAGCGTGGTTGTTCGCTCTAACCTAGAAGTCGTGATTTGCCTTTTTCGTGGGATTCGAACTCATCCCTTTCAAAAATAGCATTATTTTATTTCGGAAGTATATCCTAAATCGAAATATATTATTAGAAATTGTATTATACAAATTTATATTGTAGTTCAAAGTCATCCGAGTGTTTTAATAATTATTAGAACCTCTTGACATCGTTTAATCGAAATCATATACTGGAAAAATATTTTATTATAGATGTTTTATTACAGACTACTTCAACTTGCACAGTGGAGGCGTGCTGGGCCCATCACCTAGGGGTCCGCGGTTCGATCGTCTAACTTATAACCAGTAACCCGCCTTTTGATTTGAATTTAGGGGTTGCCTTTTTCTCCCTCTACCCTTATAGTTCGGAGTCTCTTCCACCTTTTTCGGACACTTCAGTTTTCGATCTATTAAGAATTTTTCTAAGATTCAAACCTCTTGAGTTCATGAATTAAATGTTGCAATATTTCCTTTAATCTTGTAAATTTATTCATATTTTCAACTCCGCAACGGGTATTTTATTTTTTTTATTATTTTGCATTCTATCGACACCTCTTCTATTTATCATTTTGTTAATTCCTCAAATATTGAAAGTTTTCAAACAGCGTTGCTTATTTTTATTACCCTTCGTATCTTTCGCCTGTTCCTGCCCTTGCTTGTCGGACTGTCCTCGGACACTAATGGAAATATATCTATTACCTCAGAGAATTTTACGTCCTTCTCATTATCATTTAAAAGCGTAGGTAGAGATGTCTTAGACTTCAACCTTAAATCGAATAAGACTTATTGGGTCAGACTCACGTGGAATCTTACTGAAGGGATGTTTAATCTTGCGTATCACTACTATTTCTTTTCACCATGGAATTTCCTATTTTCGACGGATATAATATTCTCGCTGATGAGTCTATAGAAATCATCGAGCATCAGGCTCTCCGATATTCCTATAAACATTACTTAGACGTCGAGGATCTCCTCTACGATCATTTTGGCCAACAAGCTGGTTGCGAAGAGATATTTCGGGATGATCTTAGGGACTGGTTGCCCTTATATGACGGCTATAACCTTTCCTTCCAGAACTTTGCTTATGAAGTGACGAAAACCACATCTCGCCTACTACATCGACTTCTTCTAGAAAAATTAGTTGTTAAGGCAAGAGAATTCATAGAATATATTAACGGGTTCCAAAATCATCTGGACCTTCTAGACGAGTTGGGCTGGTTTTTCAATGGCAATCACGCCAGGAATTTATCTAGAAATTATCAGTATGATGACTACTATGAAGATGAAAATATTGTTGCTGATATTGGACCTCCATGCCAATGCTCGATCGCTGAAATCAATGGAATCTCTAATGATCGCAGTGTTCGGAATACCCTCTCACCGCTAAGTTATTCAGAAGAACAAAATATTACAGAATTGAAAGAGATATGTGAACCGCTGACACTAACAGCACTCAATCCAGTCACGATCAGGGCCATCGAAACAAGTTCTGATTTTAACACCCCCGTCATCGTCGAACACGGTGTCACAGAGTGCCCAGTTATTGTGACTAATGCATTAAGATTAGGATTAGAATGTTTCGCCAAACCATTTCAAGTTCAAAACCATCGTAGCATCAATTTGGAACATAGTATTCTCCAGTTTAACACCCGCGATACTATGGAACCCCCGATATCCTACGAAGCAACCATCTTAACCAAGCCAGAAATACGCCTAGAGACTAGTCTTGCCAACCATTCAATTAATCTTCCCAAGGTACGGACACACATCGTCCCTATACCCTTTAATAATGACAGCCGAGGACGGGTTTTCACCAACACCACCACAGATATATTGACAACTATATCTCTAGAATGACCACTAACCAGAAAAGATAACATGGACAGTAAGTGAGGCCCCCGTAATGCAAAATTCCAGCACTAGAAATAGACCCGACATCCAAACGCCTGAGGGTCACCATCATTCTTACATAATTCCCCTTCGTGCGTATGCGGACGAACTACTGCCTAGGCACTCAAAGAACTTTATACATTCTCCTAAAAGGACTCCATTAACGCGCCAAATGATACTCGACTTCAACACCCGAACTTCAAGTATAGAAAGAAAAGGCACTATGTTCAATTTCGTAATGATTGAAACCAACAAAACCAACCTTGCATGAGAACTCGCCCAGTTGTCCAGCAACCGGAGGCGAAAATAGATCATCTGAGGCGGTATAACAAAAGAGCTTTCGACTAGCTTCATCAACATAACCAAAAGCACTGAGAGAGCAGTGAGATTGTATTAATTGGTATATATTGTAACTGTTAATATAAGTATTTTTTTTTTATGGTGGCAAATTATATGTATGTCAACAAATAATGTACGAACTTTTACGCACTATCGTTCACATATATGCTCATATCTAAATGTCATATTGTTATAGTGCAGTAATAATCGTAGCCCATAAACATATAATATTTGGATAAGATTATGTTTTAAGCTCATTATTTTACTCATGTACATTTATAGAAGGGTCATCATCGTCACTAAAATCTATGACGATGACGGTTAAATCGCGTGGTCCGTAGATTCCTCCTCTACGGATCGAAACATATCGGATACGGGATTCAAGTCTTCATGGTCGCCGATAGATAGATTTCTTTACTCGGATACATTAGCAGCTCATGACTTTATGGTATTTTTGAGTCCTTCAGCAAATTTCTTTTGTAGACTTTTGTTATATCCGTGGACGGTTGGTGAGAAGAGAACGAAAGAATTACATGAACGATTTTGTTTAGAAGTTTCAATCGACACAGCAGCCGCATCAACCACTGGTGTTAAGTTCAATAGTCTTCTCAATGAACCTAAATATTTTCATTGTACGTCAAACAATAATTTTGATATTGTGCATGACATTTTAGAAGGCCAAGGTCATTATGTACTCAAATTAGTAATTCTAATATCGTTTCTTCAAAACTTATAATTTAAAGGTTGATATGTTAATTGATTCATTTCAACATGGTCAAGCATAACCGGAAAAAAAATAACTCATCAGCTACTTTAACATCGTCTAACATAAATAATGTACTTACAGATCATAAGCTACAAGAAAGAGATGTACAAGTGTGGTGCTTCTTAAGAATTGTTCCTTTCCTTGTATCCGATAAAGTGAATGAGGATGTACAATATTTACAATATTTAATTAAAAGGTCCCAATCTCTCTCTGTATAGTATTGATATACGAGGGTCATTTGATAAGTACCTAGCCTACAAATGAAAACACCAAAATTTTACAAAAAATAAAATTTATTTTTCAATGTAGTCTCCTTTTAGTTGAATACACTTGGTCCAGCGGTGTTCCAATTTTTTTAACCCCGTTGAAAAAAATGTTTTCTCTTGGTTTGCAAAATAGGCCTCCGTGGCGGCGATTATTTCGTTATTGGAGTGGAATCTCTTCCCGGCGAGCGAATTTTTTAGGTTCGGAAACAAAAAAAAGTCGCACGGAGCCAAATCTGGAGAATACGGTGAATGGGGCAGCAGTTCGTAGCGTAATTCGACCAATTTAGCCGTGGCGAGTGCAGAAGTGTGAGCCGGCGCATTATCGTGGTGGAAAAGCACTTTCTTTTTAGATAAATGGGGCCGTTTTTCTTCTAACACGGCGTCAAATCGGCTCAATAGTTCGGCGTAGTACTGTCCTGTGACCGTTTTGCCCTTCTCCAGATAGTCAATAAAAATCACACCTTGAGAATCCCAGAAAACAGTGGCCATCACCTTTCCGGCCGACGGGACCGTCTTCGCCTTCTTCGGAGCAGGTTCACCGGGTAAGGTCCACTGTTTTGACTGCTCCTTGGTCTCTGGAGTGTAGTAGTGAATCCATGTTTCGTCGACGGTCACGTAACGACGCAAAAACTCTTTTGGATTGCGATTAAACAGCTCCAAACACTGCTCTGAACTGGTCATACGGATGCGGTTGTTGTCTGCAGTCAGCAAACGCGGCACCCACCTTGCTGACAGCTTCCTCATGCCTAAAATCTCATGTAGGATATGCCACACGCGTTCTTCTGAGATGCCTACTATCGCAGCTATCTCGTGCACCTTTAATCGGCGGTCTGACAAAACGATATCGTGTATTTTTGTCACGTTCTCCTCCGTAGTGGCTGTTTTCGGAGCACCTGGGCGTGGATCATCAAAAACCGAGGTACGACCACGTTGAAACTCGTTATACCAAAATTTAACGGTCGCCATCGAAGGAGAAGCATCCCCATACACTGCATCCAAGCGTTCTTTAATTTCACTGCGCGATTTCCCTTCCAAAAACAAGAATCGAATTACCGACCCATATTGTTCTTTCTCCATTTTTTCAAAAATCAACGGACACATTTGCTTTCACACGCTCTCAAAAATAAACTACAACTCCGATCCGGCTGAAATTTCGTCTGTAACCGTTTACAGGAAGCTACTGCACTGTAGTGTATTTCTGGTGCGATAGTGGCACCATCTGGCGGTGAGGCTAGGTACTTGTCAAATGACCCTCGTATATCTTTCCCAATTCCATAATTTTATTAAGTTAATGCACTTACACATCCAATAAGTTGAATGTTTGGCATATGCCGTGATCGTACCTACAGATATCTCACGAATTTCGTACAACAATCATGGAAAATGACACGCATTGTCCTGCACAGATCCCTGCAAATATGTGAATTTTAACTGTTGCAATCTAGATTATTGAATGAATAAGCCTTTGTAACGATCCTATTGTGCCTATACCTTAACTACACTCATTTTACTTCCTCAGTATAAGTCCCACACTTTGAGAAATTTGAGAATCCCTAAGTCAGATCCATATGGCTTCCCCTATGGTACATAAACATAAAGAAGAACCTACAGACATATTTAAGGCTAACCGAGTCGCACTTACCAGAATGTATCTTGACTCATCATGGGGGCATATTAGTTTAAAGGCCCTTAAAGAACCGTTAGAAGGCGCCCTAACTCACATTCCGATACACCGAGAAAAGGGACACCGCGACCATAGAAACCCCTTTGATCTACTTAACTATTTAAGCCCGACTAAAACCACGATATTCCCATTCAGTACAAAAAGAATAGACTCGGCAGCAAACCATTTCAGTGTCGTGACTGTGATTTATCGAATGGAACTAGGACTCGGACCTATGGACCCTCTTTGTTACAGGCAATATGATCCCCGCCAGCCATCCAGTCTTCGCTAAAACTCGCCTTGTCTACAGAATAATAAATCCGGACCTAGGAGTTGATCCTGTTATTCGTTTGCTTGAGCATAGGCGACATATCGCCCTGCGAAAACTCGTAAAACTCTGGACTATGCGTACGGCGGACCTTTCGACCGAGGACTGAGGACCCATTCACCCAGGACAATCATTAATCTATCCCTATTTCCAACGACCACACCTATTTGAACTCTGGTCACAATGTTCACCGACTACTAATCTAACTAATCGACACAACCTCGTTGCAGGACCCCATTCATGCGTTCGTTGTTCTTTTTTTAGAAACCCTAAGAGGTGGCTATAATCAGGAATGAAGCCACGCCTATTAAAAAATTATATATACAACTTTGTCAGGGTTAACGAATATGTATTAAATAATGTAATGCAGTGTAGTTATAAATAGAATTTATATTATTGCGGTGCATTGTTAGAATTATTAGTGTTATTACTACCATTCCGTATATAAGTTCAAACTGCGAAATTAAACTTTCTCTTGCGAAAATAAACGTATACATTTAAGTTGCGAAATCGAATAAACTTTATGTAAATTTTTTTTGCACTAGGCTAATACTTCAATGCTTAAACACGTATCGAAAAAAAAAACAGAGAAATAATTTGGAAAATTTAAATAATTACAAGTTTTATTTCCGAACATTCATTTAAAAATTTTATATGCAATTATATAGAAGTCTTTCATAGAGAGATTTCTCCTATTGTATTGAAATACTAAGGCTATAGTTTTCAATATTATTATTGTCTCTACAGAATCAATGGTCATTTACATCATTTCACTCGAGGAAAATTTATTCCTTAGCGGCAGTAATCGCTATATTCATAATTTACCAATGTTATCTATCATATTACTTCGTTATACTTTGGTAGTATTTTTACACTGTTTAATACTCCTTAGACTATGTTTAAATCCTTCAAATAATTTTACCCCATTTATACATATTATTCCTATATTTAATATAGGAATAATTATGATTACTGAATTCATGGTATACTACATTGAAGGTTTAACACCACTAATGTTCAATAAAGATTGAATACATTTTTTTCCGAAACTTCCTTCTGGAATTACTAGTGGTTTTAAACGAAACCTGCATTTATTCGGAATATAGAAAATCATATAATTCCCACGATCTGCCCTCTAAATCTACCTAAGTAAGAGAGTAAGTTCTGTTATTCCAATATTAAGTTACGTCAAATTCAATGGAATGAGTAACTACCTAGACACCATTTTTGTTCATCTTGCACAATAGTGTACTGATACTAGATCATTACGATTAATTGAAGCAATAAATTTAAATGTTCTAACTATGGTTTTGATTTCTCAATACAAAAGCAATTAAATTGACTTTTATAAATAATTATGTGACATTCTATTTATTTCATTTTTACTTTTCCGTTAATAAATATCATATATCATTAAATTATTTAATTTCCAAATTACATCTTCCTAACTCTAAAATTAAGTTTACCGAGAAAACAGTTGCTATGCTTATATGTAATTTTATCTTCCCGGAAATTTTTCCGAAGATAGTATACAGCGTAACTTTGTGAGAACTAGCCGTTATCTGAAATTACAGAAATTTTATTTTATTTTTCCGTTTAGAACATAAGCGTTAAATAAAAAAAAAAAAAAAAAGAAAAAAAGGATAATTATTAATTGTTACCGAATTACATAATATGTTGCAAAAACAATATTTACCATTACATTTTTTATTTTTTAAATTAAGCTTTTATAAACATTATATTATGCATCCCTTAACTACAATTCTTCTATTTTTTATAATCTATTAAAGAAAGTATTCATAAAAAAATAATAATCATTTATTAATTTTCAAAATCCAAGATGGAGGATAGTGGGCTGCCACCGGAGGCAGTCCCTCCCGATATATACTATCGATGTCACATCACGCAAGTGATTAAAACGGTAGTCTGTATATGGTATTGTAATGTTTTTCATAAAAGTGACTTTAACCCATTAAGGACCAGAGGGACACTTTTTTCATACTTTTTTCAACGGCATTATTTTATATGAAAATGGCTGCAAAAAAAATTAAGATAGGTCGTAATCGATGTAAAATCATCGGATCTTTTGATTGGTGTGGTCAGAATTTAAAAAAAATGCATATTAAAAAAGTTGTTATTGTTTATTTAACAAAAAACACAAAATTTCAATTAAAAAAAACTTTTTGTTCAATATTTTCACATCGAAGCTGCAGGCGGATTTTCTCAAACTGTATATTTTTTGCGTCCATGGACCCTAACCTTCAAAATCCCCCACGGGGTTTTTCGAATTTGAACATGGCAGTATCCAATATGGCGGCTTCAAGCCAAAATTTTTTTGCTATTCTATTATTTTTGAATAAAACAACTGGTTTATGATAAATGTTCGAGAAAATTAGTCTATGGGGGTTTTTTGGGACGCTGATCATGAATCTACTATTGGATTTCAGAAATTCAAAATGGCGGATCCAATATGGCGGTCAAAAATTTTCAAAATTATTCAAATTTCATAAAAATTGGGATATAGGGTTTTTTGGGTCGCTGATTATGAATCTGCTATTCGTTTTTCCAAATTCAAGATGGCGGATCCAATATGGCGGCCAAAAATTTTCAAAATTGCTTAAATTTCATGAAAATTGGGATATAACGGTTTTTTGGGTCGCTGATTATGGATCTGCTATTAGTTTTTCCAAATTCAAGATGGCGGATCCAATATGGCGGCCAAAAATTTTCAAAATTACTCAAATTTCATGAAAATTGGGATATAAGGGTTTTTTGGATCGCTGATTATGGATCTCCTATTAGTTTCTCCATATTCAAGATGGTGAATCTAATATGGTGACGGTTTATGTTTAAAACCATACTAATTTTATAAAAATTAGAATGTAGGAGTTTTTAAGATCGCCAATTGTATGAAAACGTAGAATTTATTAATTTGAATTAGGTATTTATTATAAAATCGTTTTTTAGCCGTGAATTTACGTTGCCCAGCTCTTACCACGTGGAGGTAAACGATAATACTAAGAGCCTCTTTTTTCTATTTTTTTGTTTTTTATATTTTTGTTTTTTTTTAGTTTTTTATATTATTTGTTTTTTTTAGTTTTTTATTTTTTTTGTTTTTTTTTAAGTTTTTTATATATTTTGTTTTTTTTTTAGTTTTTTATATTTTTTTACGTTATTATGTTATAATTTATTGGTGTAAAAGTGGAAAACATACGGAACATGAATAGACATTGCAGTCTTTACACATTTTTTTTGTTCTTGAAGCACACTGTTTGAAATTTTGACAATTTTTTTTTGAACTAACAGTTACAGATGTGTGTGATTTGCTTACTTTTGCTTTTGCAAGGTAATATTTTGCAATATCCATAGCGAGTTGTTTTGAACCTATTTTTCTTTCATGTATGTAATTCCAAAGAACGGTTGCATTAGCCATCGAAGATTGAATGAATCTCATAAAGATGGGCCAAGTCCATTTTTTGGCTCTTATGCATGACATCAAATTACTACAATGCGAATCGTGTAAATCAACACCATCCATAAACATATTGTAAATTTTGAAGGCATGTGGAAATAATATGGCAATTTTTTTCTTCTCAGCAAAAGAAAATCGATTTACTTCAAATGAAGGAGAAACTCCTGCAGCTGTTGAAAGCACTGATACACATTTTGAATCCATAACTGTAATAAAGTTGAGTCCACAATTTTTTCATGCTTTACACAATAAGTACCTCTTTCTGCTTTTTTATCGACATAGTTTTTCACTTTCACTCTATTTATCCGTACCGTGCCCGTAGCTTTCAATCCCATTTTTTTCAAATGAACCAATAAGTCAGGATTAGTGAAATAATTATCGAAATATAAATGATATTGAATCAACTTTCTAGGTAAAACCGACGATAGTAAATTTTGAGTCATCAAAAGTACTACACGACTTCCTAAAGCACATTTTGTAAGTTTAGCTGCTTCACCAGAATTATAAATATTTGAACCTTTTCCACAATATATGTCGCAGTCGAACAAATATCCTTCAGGACTAGCAATTCCCCATTCTTTGATCCCCCAACGGTCAGGTTTGTTTTGCATGAACTGTTGTAAATTTGTACGACCATGAAATTTTACCATCATCTCATCAACGGATAGTGCGGTTGAAAAAAAACCAAATTGCTGTAGATTTTTTCTGAAAATTTGAAGGACTTTGCGAACTTTCCACGCTTTATCGTTATCATTTTTATCTTCTGATTTATTCATCTTCAATTTTGTTTTTATTTTCATAAATGTAGTGCGACTCATTGCTAAAGAAACGGCTGGACATGCAAGAAGTGGATCTGTGGACCAATAGTCTTTTTGTGTTTTTCTTTGATTAAAAGTTGATAACACTAATATTCCTATAAAAATGTCCAATTCATCTTCAGTAAGGTTGTAACCATTCAAAACTGTACATTCAATAATATAACTCTTTATTTCCTTGGAAAAAAAAGTTCAAACAATTCTACTGCAGATAAATTATGTATCATTTTTTTCGTACGATCAGAAAGTAGAATCTCATTTTTAAACGATTCATTATACTTTTTTTCTCCATCAAGCCATTGATAAGTATGCTCTGGTTCTAATTGTGTTTGATTTTCTGTGTAGCTATCTAATACTTGACGATATGAGACATTAGATATTCCTTCAAAGGTATTTGGATATGAAAGTTCTTCATCAGATTGAGCATCCAACTCTGAATCCGAACTAGAATCTCCAGAATCATTCATATCCGGAATATAAATTGCATTATACTCCCCATTTTCGCTTTCTTCGATCTCAACATTGTCATTGTGAGATCGCTTTTGACGTTTTGATTTTTGATGTGACATTTGAAAAATTTATTTCATACCCTCTAAGAAACAAGTTTGTAAATAAACTATTTGGACTATTATATAAAGAGTAAAAGTATTGTTTAATCCGTTATCATTTACGAAAATTTTTTAGAAAGTTCATAAAACTATCACAAACAAGATTTCAATAAAAAAAATGTTTATTTATTTATTTTATTTTCACAAAATTGCTTGGTATAACAGTATAATAAGATAAATTTGATATTAAACAAAACATTTGATTTATTTTTGATATAAAAATAATTACATAATACTTAGAGGCTATAGAGTAACTATTTTAGATAATATAACAATCCAAGTGTATGGGTTTTAGTAAGAATATTATGGCTCGTGGCTCTTAGTATATCAACATAATAATTTCTATAAGAATGTGACACGCTAACAATCGTTTCCAGCTGCGTTGTATCCAACTTTTCAAAAATAAAGAATCTAATAACATATTTACGAAGAAAAAGTCAAAAATTTTCTACTACATACTAATATTTTTGAATTTTTTAAAAAACTCCTATATACCAATTTTCATGATATTTAAATAATTTAAAAATTTTTTGACAGCCATATTGGATCCGCCATCTTGAATTTGGAAAAACTAATAGCAGATCCATAATCAGCGACCCAAAAAACCGTTATATCCCAATTTTCATGAAATTTAAGCAATTTTGAAAATTTTTGGCCGCCATATTGGATCCGCCATCTTGAATTTGGAAAAACGAATAGCAGATTCATAATCAGCGACCCAAAAAACCCTATATCCCAATTTTTATGAAATTTGAATAATTTTGAAAATTTTTGACCGCCATATTGGATCCGCCATTTTGAATTTCTGAAATCCAATAGTAGATTCATGATCAGCGTCCCAAAAAACCCCCATAGACTAATTTTCTCGAACATTTATCATAAACCAGTTGTTTTATTCAAAAATAATAGAATAGCAAAAAAATTTTGGCTTGAAGCCGCCATATTGGATACTGCCATGTTCAAATTCGAAAAACCCCGTCGGGGATTTTGAAGGTTAGGGTCCATGGACGCAAAAAATATACAGTTTGAGAAAATCCGCCTGCAGCTTCGATGTGAAAATATTGAACAAAAAGTTTTTTTTAATTGAAATTTTGTGTTTTTTGTTAAATAAACAATAACAACTTTTTTAATATGCATTTTTTTTAAATTCTGACCACACCAATCAAAAGATCCGATGATTTTACATCGATAACGACCCATCTTAATTTTTTTTGCAGCCATTTTCATATAAAATAATGCCGTCGAAAAAAGTATGAAAAAAGTGTCCCTCTGGTCCTTAATGGGTTAATAGGAAAAAAAATGTAAGATACATAAACAATGTGTTAGTTGTGTGTGATGAACATGATTTGAGCATAACCTCAAATCAAGATCCCACACGTGCTGTGTTACTAAAATTACAAGAAGATCTGCAAACCAAAACTAAAGCGATTGAGAATCTTAGTAAAAACTATAGGAAAATAGAATCAGAGTACAGTAAACTTAATGTCAACTATGAAGGCCTCCTTCAAGAAAACAGAATGCAAGTTGATAAGCTGGATCAGACTACATGCGAAGACAAGGACAGTGATAAAGTAAGTGCACTAATAACAGAAAACCAGCTGCTTAGAGAACTAAATACTGAATTAAAACATAAAAATCTGCTTTTAAACGAAATTCTAATGAAAGAAAAGGAACGACCGAGTAAAGTACAAGGGAACATATGCTGATATAATGTCAAAAAAGATACACATACCACAATCCAAAAAAGTGCCGAAAATTGTAGTGACAAGAAAAGACAAAGAAGAGAAATCTGTGATAAAGGAAAAAGTATTCCACTATCTAATTAAAGAAAAATCAATCCAAACGAAAAAAATTGATATGAAAAGTAAAGATGTAATTTCAATAACATGCATGAACGAGGAAATTGGCAAGATAGCTAAAAGAATATTAGACGCCAAGCTCAACCACCTCTACAAGGTCGAAGAAGAACAGCTTAGTAAGCCCGTCATAAGAATAACTGGCATTGAAAATGTATTCAAGGCTGATCTAAAAGCAATTGAAAATGACGTAAACCAAAGAAATTTTTCAAATTTAGATAAAAAGGGTAAAATATTACACGTAGCTGGCAATGACAAAAGCAGTAAAGTAACGGCCACCATGGAAATAACGGCTGAAATGCACAAACATATTAAAGAAAATAAAGGCAGATTATTCGTTTGTTATCAGAATTGCAAAGTTTACGATATAATAAATGTGAAACCATGTTATAAGTGTGGTAGATTGGGTCATAATGGCCAAAGGTGTAAGAACAGCCCAACCTGTTTAAAATGTGCGGGAACGCATCTAACAGAAAATTGCACATCAGAGAAACAGTGCTGCGTCAACTGTAGCTTCTCAAATAAGACATTTGGCAACGACTATAATACTGATCATGTTACCACTGACAGACAAGAATGCAAAATTTTGAATACTAAGGTAAACAAGGCTATGAACACTACTGAATATATAATAAAACCTGACTTACCGAGATACCTCGGTAAAGTAGATAACTTCAAGAAACGGACGCAAGAGTTAACTAATTCACCAACTACGTTACAACTCAGGTGGGCGGAACAGAATTAATACTGGCAAAACCCAGGCTTGGAAGTTCGTCCTCACTTACATCGGTAACAACAAGATCTAGATTCTACTCACAACAAGACCTCACCCTCAGTTCGCCTACCAATAATACGCAAGATGGATCAACACACTTTAAAGTGATACAAACTTTGACAGTGACATTGAAAATTTTATACAATCGGAAAAAGAATGTAGTGACGTAAGAATTTTGAATTCTTTCCTAAAAAAGAAGTTTAAGCAAAAATCAAGAAAAGCTTGAATTGCTAATAAGTAGAACTAATACTAAACCGAATATAATAATATGCACGAAAACGTGGACGCTCGAAAATACTGGTCTTTTCAATATTCCAGGTTTCAAACTGCATTATAACGAAGGTAATATAAACAGAGCAGATGGCGTTTCCTTGTATATTAGAGAAGATATCATAGAAAATACCGAAACTATAGTTATTGATAATTTAAATATTATTTGTACGGATATCCTTATAAACAATAATGAAACCTTTAGAATTTCGGCATCTTATAGATCTCAAGAAACTAGAATACATTCAATCAATTAAAAAATATATTGATAACAACAAAAATACTAAAAATCATATGATCGTTGGCGATTTTAACATAGACATTATGAAAGACGATAATGCTACCACGGAATTTTTAAATAATTTCACTGAAAAAGAATATATCCCATGCTTTTTAGGTATAACTAGACCGGCAGAAGGCAGCTACGGTGGTACGTGTATTGACAATTTTTTCTTCAAATCAAATTCTATTGCTCCGAAAGCATATAAACTCTGCACCAACGAAATTAGTGATCACTACCCTTTAATTGTTGCCTTAGATCTTATACTAAAACAAGAGAATAATAAACAAACTAGGATTGTGAACTACAATAAATTAAAAAATAAAGCTACTTTGACAGACTGGAGTCCTATTTTGTTAATACAGGATCCAAATGAAGCAGTCAATTTACTAATAAGTAAGATCCAAAATTGTATAAATTGTGCTTCTTTCAATAAAACAACAAAAAAGAGAGATAGGGGCAGTGTCCCAAGGAAAGATTGGATCTCACCAGCATTAATTACATCGTGTAAAAAAAAGAAATGCTTTATAAGTTATATAAAATGAATCCAAATTGTACAGTTCTAAAACGAGACTACAAAAAATATGCGAAAGTATTGGATAGAGTGATAAAAGAAACTAAATTAAAGTACGTAAGAGATAAGATACAAAAAAGTAGAAATGACCCAAAACAACTATGGGAAATCATTAATAACAAGCTAGGAAAAACAAAGAAAGACAATAAGACAATTCAGCATATTTGTATAAATAAACAAAAAATCTCTGACAAAGAAACCATTGCAAACCACATGAACTCATATTTTTGTGAAGTTGGTGCTACCTTAAGTAAAAACATCATACAACCTGTGAATGATGGTACAAAAGTAATTGCAAGAAATCCAAAAACGATCTTTATTTGCCCTACCAATACTGTCGAAAAAGGTAAAATTATACAAAACCTTAAAAAAAAAACCAGGGGTGTTGATGGTGTCAATTCCAAAACATTAAATATAATTGCGCCATGTATCTTAGAATCATTACAGCACATTTTTAATACCTCGATTGAACACGCGACATGGCCAGATGCACTAAAAAGTGCTGAAGTTGTACCAATACACAAGGCGGGAGAAAAATCTGATATATCTAATTATAGGCCTATCTCGCTAATCTCAAACGTAACAAAAATTTTTGAAAAGATAATTTACAATAGATTATACAGTTTTCTTAAAGGCAGTAACATTTTATCAGAATCACAATTTGGTTTCGTTAAAGGTAAAGGTACGACCGATGCACTTAATATAATCACAGATATTATATATAAATACTTAGATAAGAGTAAACCGTTAATAATCACCATAAAACTGTAGACTTAATGTATAGCTATCTTTCTAAAAGAAGTCAAATAGTGAAAATAGACAATAAAAGAAGTACTGAACAAATAATAGAAACAGGAGTTCCGCAAGGACAATACTTGGCCCACTGTTATTTATACTATACATTAATGATCTATTGGTAAATATGCCGAGTAATACTGTTCTTTCCTATGCGGATGACACTGCTGTCATATCGGGTGACAACACGTGGTCACGTGCACAGGATAAAATGAACAGTTTTTTAGACAAAATAGTGATTCGGCTGGCGGTGAACAGACTGTCTTTAAATACGAGCAAAACTGTCTTTATGACGTTAGGAAATTATTGTGACAGTGTGCCAATAGAATTAAAATTGAAATACATAAGCAGGAAATTAAAAGAGTCTCAACGTACAAGTATCTTGGAATAGTTTTTGATTATAACATGAAATGGGACCAACATATTAAATATATCATAAATAAAACTAAATATCTAATTTTTATCTTTGCCAAAGTAAAAAAACCGCTGCCAATTCATTGGCACGTAGCTTCCTCAAACTAATTTATCAATTCCTTTTTTTATAACCTTCCTTTTTTTGTTTACAACCCTGTAACCGTGACTAGATAATATAGATTTTAGTTTAAAGCTTAAATCTTTAATAAATGGTAAAACTATAATTTTGTTGTTGTTAGCAACTGTATTCTTTGTCAGTGAACGATTATTTTTTGAATTATCATGATTGTTGTTTAACTGGAAAATCCTATGTCTCATATTTTCAGAGATAAATTTCATAGGAAATCCATTATTTTTAAGAAACTGAGTTGCAATATCTAGATTTTGTCTATGAAATTTTTTATGTGAAAGATTAATAGCACGATCTACAAGATTGTAAACAATTGCTCTTTTATTTTGAATAGGATGATGCGAATCGAAATGAATAAATCGTCCGGAATAAATACTTTTACGATACCAATTCGTAATTATGTTGTTTTCATCAGTGCGAAATAATGTCATGTCTAAAAAGTTAATTGATTTTTTCTCCTGGTCTTCATTTTCTATCGTAAATTGTAAATAATGGTTAAACTTATTAAAAGTACTTAGGCATCTGTCTATTGCATCATCCTTTACAATCAATAAACAATCATCGACATATCTCTTATATAAAACAATATCCGATTTCATAACAGTGCAAATATGACGTGCGTTAGAAAGAAAATGTCGAGAGAGCTACGTGTTTAATCTTTTTATATTGACGAGCAACTACATTGGTATGAAATTGGGCGTATGTGTTAGTTAATTTAATTAATTAGGTAAGACTTGTGCTGTGTATTGTTTGTTATTATAGTGGCGAAATTAGATCATACGAATTAAGTTACATCGTTGTTTTCTAGTCTCTGGAAAAGGGAATCCTACAATGATTCCGAAACGTCGACTGATAGTAAATTAATAAAATACTTAATTGCTCAAAAGGATCCACGTGTTTCATTACACATACAAACAACCTATCAAAATTTTGAAGAACAACATGTTATACTTTAAGAAAAATGGTTTTGAACTTTCCACTCGAATTTCCGACCAGAGAAAAGTGTTTGGGAGTAAAAAGAATAGCACCATTGGAAAGAGCAGGAAAAAATCTATCGATATAGGTCTTTTGTTTTTTTCTGAGAGACTCAAAATACGATTACGAGCGAGTTGAACAGAGCGTGTTTTGCATGAAAAATGCGTCCCGCGCGTCCGCTGGCTGGTTTCTGGCGGACGCTCCCATACATAAAGCCGTTTTCGAAAAATTTCGATATGAAAAGATGGCTAAAACAGTTTTAGCCTAAAATATCTCTCAAATTCATAAACGAATTCTTTTATTACCATAAGAACTAATATAATAAATAATATACAAACTCAACATCTCTACAAAATTTCAAAGAAATTAAAACAATTTTACTCTAGTTATTGTACAACCGAGAAAGTCATTTTCAGAAATACGATAATGTTAAATGTCAAATATTTTAAAAAGTAGCCATATAATCTTGATCAAATTTTACACAGATTTTGCCTATCTGGCAAACAAAATAGCCTATAAATTATGAGCTTATACATGGAGTCGTCATTTAGCTCCGATTATGTTGACTTTTATCTGCGTCACATTTCCGCATCATCTGCAGATTTTCGAGAAAACTATTAACAGATTTTTCTTTTTATGGAATACTTTCAAGTAAGTGTAATATATTAATCTAATAATAATATTTTCAAACTCAAAAATAAGTTCATGCTAATTACGAAACTCTATTACAATTATGTATCTCATATTTTTATAAAAAATTCAGTAATTATAAACAAATGATATCAAAAATGTATATTCTGGAACAATGGTAAAAGAATTGTTGATTTACTGATATATTATAAACTTCTGAAAAGGTTATTCTGACACAGTAGGCTCAAGTGATAGGGCATATTTGTAAATACATTACTTTTGTATATCTATATGTTAGAGTTTATCGTGCCAATATAAATATGGCCTATCATCATAATAACCCATAGAAGTTTCAACTTTAAAATTTTTATCTCGAAATTGCGTAGAAGAAAATACTCACTTTTTAGATAGCAATTATTCAAAAAAATCAGTTTAAACACAAAAATAATTCAATTTCGTTATTTCTTACGTTGCCAGAAACTAGATCGTACGCTCGTGTCCTTTGAAAACGATATTTAAAGAACATCACCATTGCAACATCTACGAGCAAACGAATGTGACAAACAACTGACGGTATACGAATGAAGAGCAGAACGGCATAGAGCACCTGTAGTTAATGATATCTGCAAGCAGCTGTAGTTGATATGTAGTTAGTTATTGATACAAAAAGTAAAAACGGAAAACCGATTAGATAAAATGTACACTCTCAAATGTATATGTCACGCCTATTACAGGCTTTGTTTAAATAAAACAATCTTTAACCTTTAGAGGACGGGATGGCCCCTATACGGGCCATGCCCATGATCGACCCTTTACATGTGTTAGTTTTGAGATGTGAGACATCACAAAAACTCGATTTCTATAGAAAAGTGAGAGAAAACAGTAAACCCAAATCCCCGTCCTCTAAAGGTTAACAGAATGTATATAGTTACAATTTGTCTTCTGCGTCTGAAACAATTTACAATTACACAGGTTTTACCGCCAATTTTTTCCATTAGAAATAAAGTATTTCAAAATTGAAAACAAAAATATACACGTCTGATTAATTTGTATAACGCAGACCATTGTTAAATTTTAAACATCATTCTACCATCGGAACACGAAAATAGCAGAAGGTTTCGCGCTTGACAGCGATAATAAATTGTTTTATAGGTGGAAAAATGAAATTTATAAAAAAAATTTGTGTGTGGAAAAACAATATATTTGTGAAATTTTATTAAGAAATTTTATCTATTAATTATACAAAATATCACAGTAAAATAATTTGGAGGTAATATTAATTATGAAAAGGGTTTTTATATATCGTGAATTCAATGTGTATTAGTTGCGTTCCAAGTAGGTAGGTTATTTTGTATTATTTATATCTTAACATAAATACTTTTGTGTTGACACATTATTAATTGCATCTCATAAATGATTTAAAGAAGCGATTAAGTCAATTTTACTTCCGAAATCGGTAGATATACAAAGCTCAATTTTTTTCATTTATTAATTTTACTAAAAATATTTTAACCTCAAATATCTGAAATTTATGGACCAATCATTTTGCCCCAAGAAATCGACATAAAAATCTAAAAAATACACCTCTACAAGAAATTTTGAAGCGAATAAGTCAGTTTTATTCCAGTAATCGTTGCACATACACAACTCATTTTTTTATTTTTTCATTTTTCAATGCTTACGTTTTTTTTTTATAATAACAGAACACCCTATAAAAGAAAATTTTTTTTTAGAAAATATAGCTATTTTAATTCTATTTCGAATGCTACCCATTCCCTTCGAATACATAGATCTATTCTCGAGAAATTACGATTTGGAAAAAGGTTAAAAATATTTTAACGTCAAATATCTCTTAAATCTATGGACCAATCATTTTGCCCAAATAACTTGACCGAAAACTATACAAAATCCACCTCTACGAGGAATTTTGAAACGATTAAGTCAATTTTTACTACCGCAATGGTTAGACATACCAAACTCATTTTTTTTTCATTTTTGTATGTTTACATTTTTATTAATAACAAAAGAACCGTGATAGCTAGAAAAATAATTTTTGTTTAGAAAATATAGGTATTTAAATTCGCTTTCGAATGCCACCCATCCGATTCAGATACATAGAGCCGTTTTCGAGAAATTTCGATTTGAAAGAAAGGTTAAAATTTTTAACCTCAAATATCTCAGAAATTTTTGGACCGAACATGTAGCCCAAAGAACTTAGCCGAGATCTATCCAAAATCTACCTCTATAAGAAATTACAAAGCGATTAATCCAGGTTTACTCCATAAAACTTGCGATATAGAGAACACATTTTTTCCATTTTTTAATTTTTTTCTCAAAAACTAACCAACAGAATTGATTAAAATTTTCACAGATTATAGCAATTTATATTCTGTATTATCATGAATTTTCTCCAAAAAATTGACCGTTTAGTTATTAGCTTTTTAAAAAAAAACACGTTTTTGTTCATAACAAGAGAACCGTGACAGCTAGATAATTTTTTTTTTTAAATTATGGGTTTTTTTATGCTCTTTCGAATGCCACCCATCCGATTCAAAAATTTAAATCCGATCATTAAAAAAAATCAAAAATAAATTTTTCGAAAATCAAAAATTTTAAATAAAACAAAAACGAATCAGTAAATCATTAAAAATTATTTTCTTCCCGAATTAGGAATAAAAAAACAAAAACGAATGAGAACCTGATGGTTAAAATCGACCAAGTAGATCCGGAGATAAAGCGGTATACATACATACACACACACACACACACATCCATACAGACATTTTCTAAAATCATGTGAAACAAACTTCTAACACCTCTAATGATGTTTATAGAGAGTTTTAACGAAGTTGAAAATTTTACTATTACAAAGCTTCCTCTAGGAGGAAGCAAAATTATATGGATATAAAATCATTAATGATTATGTATTATGCATTCTTTCATAGTCATATAAATTATGGTATTATTGCATGGGGAGGGGTCTACAAAAATAACATGAACCTATTGCAAAATATACAATCAAGAATACTAAAAATTATACAGAAGAACTCCTACGTGAGTAATATACCGTTAAATATAAGACAGATCTTTACTTTGGAGTCTTTAGTTTATCATTACTCAGACCTCAAAGAAATTTATGAAAAAAGCACATCTGTAACCCGATCTAAAATTATTCAATTGCCAAAAGTACAAAAGGCTGTTAGTGATAAAAACAGTTTTAGGGTAGCAATTAAAACCTTTAATTGCTTATCTAATGATCTAAAAAATTTCTATTGCAAAAGTGTTAATAGGAAACATGTACTAAAAAATAAACTAAAAAAATATATATAATAAACAAATGTATACATATTGTTTTTCTTGCGTTAAGTTTTGACAATTCTATTGACAATATTAAATGTTTAAAATTTAAATATTTAATACCTAGTATATAAGCTGTAGTGTATAAGTATAGTCTTAAGTATTCATGTACCAGCCCTTGTACAGGTAGTTTATATGTACCTCTGAGGACTTTACTCTATGTAATTTTGTTCTGGTTTAATAAAAAAAAAAAATTAAAAAAAAAAAGTAATTAATTTTTAGACTACAAAATTTATATGCGAACTTTTGATTAATTGTAAAAATTGTCATTCAATGCACCGAAATAATCCAAACAAACCTATTTTCCAAATTCAACCGAAAAATATATTTCAGTAAAAATTTCAATGTCTAGAGTATATCAGGTAGTCAGATACGATACTTCGGTAAATAGTTGCTTTCCAAACCAAAGGTTTTCCCCCGGTCGAACAATCAATGCTTTCTAAAAATTTTTCGTTTGGGAAATACTATATTTTAAAGAAATTATATATTTTGAAAAAAATATAGTCTTATAATACTTGCAATTTAATTTATCAGAAATTGAATTATCTCTCACTACATTGCATTACTTTTTCATACCGCAATTATAAAACCCTTGATTATGGCAGCTCGAAATCGGCCGACACCGTCAACGAGAACCCAACTCAGTCAGAGCGCCTTCAAGTTCAATGGCCACCATTCGACCGATATCTGCTTGCCAGGGCGACAAGAAAATCAAGAGGGAGGTGATGTTACGTGCCAATATTTTAATTATTAATTTATTAATTTTTAATTTTATCAATTTATTGTTAAGGCTACAACGAATGTTAAATTCATTGTAGCTTGTCATTGCGCAAAGACAATTAGGAAATAATAATTGCGCGATGACCAGGAATCGCTGCACTAGCAGGGCAATGGCACTGATCCGGCCCGACGACCCCGAGGAAACGCATACGAGCGCAAGGAGAACAGGCGCTGCGCTGGAACAGTGGCAACACCTCCCGGCCATCTCTCGCGCTCCCTGCCTTACCTGCGTTCGTATATGAAATGAGAGTGAGAGAGAGACAGCGAACGGTTGTAGTGGGAGAGAATTTTCGCGAGTCCGACGTGTCCTGCCCGCCAAAATCTCTCTGCCCCGGCAGTCGAAAATTATTAGCGAAAAGAATAAATTGACTCGCTCCTGATTGCGATCACCAGGATAGTTTTAAATCAATAGGTTAGTTGAATAAAGAATTATAATACTTTTTAAATTCAAAGACAGAATATTGTGAAAATTTGAAGAAATATTATTAATATAAAATCAGAAAGAGTAAAATACATTGCTATAGAGTAAATAATAAATACTTAGTTTCTCAATTAATATAAAAAGAGACCTACCTATCAATCGAAATACAAAGAGAAATATTAACGGAGCAAAATATAGACACATATGCGTATTTGGATATTATTGGACGAATAATATTGTAAAAGGGAATTTGGATCCTCTTTGTAAATGCAAGACCTCAATAAAAAGGATAAAACGCATTCTTTATAACCGAAGCAACTCAAAGGAATTATTTTAATTATACCCCTAACTATTCCCGATCAAGCAGAACCAGAAAAGGTAAGAGGGTTTGACGTATATTTTATGTCTGTGAATTTCGCGTTACAATCATACTTCGTCTCAGGACTATAATAGTTGCACCGCGTGGCGATAACTTATTATGAGTTAACCATCTTACCGGGAAGGTGGTCGTAATGTTTTGTTTAAATGAGCATTAAAAGTTCGGATAAAATACATAATGAACTGATGTTAACTATCTGCTTAGTAAATCGGTCTTGGTTAGTCGCTAATTTAGTATAATAATAATCCATTAATTCAAATGCGGTTTCCTGATAAACATTAATTAATATTATATTAAATAATTAATTATATATTGAATTTTCGTGCAATTACTGGAGAGGTTCTTTTTCTATTGGATTAATATCTTAAGGTTAGCCCGAATTGGGATAAATTTATTTACGCTTATATTAAATTTTCATTTGTTTATTTATTAACAATCTTAATTAACAATTTTTTCCTCGGAATATAATTACCCGTCATTATATCGATATTATAGATATGTTCTTATAAGCAAGTTAATGTACGTACGCATCTATTATTATTAATATAATGGATCACTAACTAATATATATATATATATATACTGTATTTATAATTACTAACCGTAGCCTGGGTTTCACTTTGTGCAGTAGGTAGTTGGGAGGATGCATTGTAGAATGCATTGTCAAAACCACTGAAAATCGAAGCGTACGACCCGTCGAAAATTAGGTTTTACTAATCCATTAACATTCCTAAAGAATTTAAGTAAACGGTATAAGGAGTCCCCGCAGATTTTTCACTGGCACGGCACTGACTATCGGCGCGGGTACCGGCGACTACTGTATACGTTTCTGACTTCCGAGAACGGGCGAAATTCAAACGTGAAAGCGCGCGAAATACAAACGGTGGTAGTACACGACTCAGAATAGGCGTAAGGCCCCAACAATATTACGGAAGGGTCTCGATACGTTCCAAACGCGCCCTTCCTAGTTAATAGATAATATTTGCTGGCCCTATTTATATATTTTACAGTACATAATATATGAAGTTCTCTAAATACCGTTTATTAATCGCCTCGTCGGTTTATCAGGTCAGATATTCCAAATATTTATGAACCTTACGCCCTCGTACCAACCCTTCACGGTAGATAGAGATGCTCCGCGCGATTCCAGAGTTAAAGGCAATTTATCGATCCTAGGTAGGGAATGATAGATATCCCAGAGCGACGACCAAAATTTTTATGTTTGCCATTACGTGGAGGCTAACCTAACCTCTCACGTAACAAAATAATTCAAAATCAATATTCTTAAATACAACGAATGCAGATGAAGTAATGAAAATTATAAAAGAACTTAAGAATAAAGCAGATGGAACAGATAAAATAAATGCCATGACATTAAAAACAATTGCGCCATATATTGCACTACCATTAGCATATTTATTCAATCTCTCGATAGAGAAAGATGTGTGCCCAGAGATGCTTAAGAGTGCAGAAGTAATTCCTATATATAAAGCAGGAAATAAAGCAGATATAACGAATTACAGGCCGATCTCACTTATTTCGAACATTGCAAAAATTTTTGAAAAAATTATTTATAATCGAATATATAATTTCCTAAAGGAATGTAACATTCTTTCGAAACACCAATTTGGATTTATAAAAAATATAGGAACTACGGATGCACTGGGCAAAATAACCGACACAATTTATAAAAATCTAGATAAAAGCAAGCCAATAATAACTACATTTATAGACTTTGCAAAGGCCTTCGATACAGTAAACCATGCTACTATTAGAAAAATTGGATAAATATGGCATACGAGGCATATAAATATGGCATATACTACAATTGATAAAAAGCTATCTAGCGGTTAGAAAGCAAAAAGTAAGAATTGACGATAAAATTAGTACTGAAAAAACACTAGACACAGGGGTGCCCCAAGGAACAATTCTGGGACCCCTTTTTTCATTATATATATATATATGAATGATCTACTGTGAGATATGCCTAAGGACTACAGATTATGTCTTATGCAAATGACACTGTTATCATCTCGGATGATAACACGTGGTCACAAGCACAGGACAAGATGAATGCTTTATTAGATAAAGTAGCGATGTGGTTAGCATTTAATAAACTGTCTCTAAATATATCCAAGACTAAATTTATAACTTTTGGAAATTACTGCGACAGCGTTCCTTTAGATATAAATGTTGAAATACATAAACAAAAAATTACAAGAACTGAAAGTTATAAATATTTCAGTATATATTTCGATTATAATATGAAGTGACACAAACATATTGAATATATAATAAATAGACCTAAATATTTGATCTTCATTTTTGCGAAAATAAGATAATGTATGGATACCAATACACTCATGTACATATATTATGCTTTTTTTCATAGTATAATAAGTTATGGAGTTATAGCTTGGGGCCATGCATACAAAAGCCCCATAAATCTACTGCAAAATATTCAAACAAAGTTACTAAAAATTATCAACAAAAACCATTTTTCTGCAGATAAACCACTATTATCAGATAAACCACCATATTAAACAAATATTCACACTAGAGTCAGTTATGTATCATTATGATAAACTTAAAAATACGTACTTATTAAGTGAGTCTAAGACTAGAAATAAGAGTATAATACTACCAAAAATGGAAAAAGCTATAAGTGATAAAAGTAGCTATATAGAGGCTGTAAAAACTTTTAACACTTTACCAAAGAAATTAAAGTGTTTAAATATAAGTAAAATAACTATTAAGAAAAACATTAAGAAATTTATGAAGTCTATGTAAATGTTTATCACAAATGTTGAGCAACTATTTGTTGTAATTAATCTTGTAAATTTTATAGATATGTAGTTAAATTGAGATACTAGTTCTAAGTTAGTTTTTAAGGATTTATCAAATGCAAACATCCTACAATGGGAGTCCATGAGGATGTTATAACGTTTGATAAAATTTTATGTACATGCCTATGTACAGGTAACTGCGTTTACCTCTATAGGGGGTTTACTTTATGTAATCAATCTGGTTAAATAAATAAATAAATATTACAAATTTCCACTATTGCATGATTTTATTGCCTCCGCAAAATTATAATTATTTGGAGTATTCTTGCTTCGCGCGTTGTTCCAATCTGTAAATTGATCGAACCCAGATACTTCGTTTCTGTTTTCTTTCTTAATAAACTATTATTATAGTAAATTGCAAATAATTTTATAACAGCAGTTCCTATTTTCTGACGTCGAAAAGACGTCGTTAACCATAGGTTTTTACTAATGCTGTCAAAGTAAGTTTTGTTGCTTCCAAGTTATCCATTTTTCATAAGACTTCGAAGCACTGTATGTGTATAAACAGAAGTAATGATGGATGACGTATCCCGCATAACGCGTCCGCCCTGTTCACATGTGCGGGAAACATAGGTTATGACGCATGTGATTGAAGAATACGATTTGGAAAATAATTTTTTGGGCGTAATATTTTCTGTATTTCTGAATAATACAGTATTGTTTAGTTGTGTATAAACAATTAACTTTATGGAATTAAAAAATGTATACAGAAAATAATCAAATTGAAAAAGTTGGTAATTGAATTTAACGACGTAAAACAGGACATTTTCCGCACATGTGAACAGGGCGGATGCGTCATACGGGATGTTGGAATGCGTAATCGCTCTGATTGGCTGTTTCGATGACTCAACTTCGATTCCGCATCACGCATTCCGCACATGTGATCTCGGCCTAACCTCTCCGTGAGGTACAGTACGTCGCACGCGCGCGGCCTCTTGCCGCTATGCAAGCGACGGCGACAATTACAACATGGATTATATATGCAGCCTCACGCTCGCATTACTTACGCGGCCAATATAATGAAACGCTATATACTTTTGGTTGGCCACCCGACGCAAGCAGTCTGTTTCTCTTTCCCTCCTTGGCGAGATCGGCGGGCTCCCCGTCGGTGATAGCATCTCCTTTTTCTCTCTTCTCCACTTTTTCCGACTATTCTTTCCCTTATTACATGCGCCCAATACACTTTGAAAGAAGTATTTTTGTATCTAATATATTATGTATATATAGATTACAATTACTTGTATTTGTACTTTGGTTGAATAAGTAAAAATAAATATTTTATCATATTTTTTCAGGTGATTTTCTCCTCAAAGGCCTATAGATCTATGGCCCCTTTAAACAAATTATTTGAATGGTAATTTGAACTGTTTATTATATTGCTAATAAATAAACTCAATCTTAGGGAATTATTAGAAGTTATTCATATCTGCAAGAATATATAAATAAAATTAAATAATTATAAATATTACAAATAAAGTATTATTCTCGGATTCCAAGACCTAACAGCACAATTTACATTTATATACAATGGATTTATATACTTTGATGTATGAAGTTTTCAAAGCCCTTCACTTTTTAATATAGAATTAATAGCATGACAAACATTTTTTTCAACAATAATAGGTCTATATAACTCTTCTTCGTCGAGTGCGAAATCTCTAGGAGAATGATGTGAGAAAATTGAAGAATTTGAATGATGAACTCCAGTTTCTACTAAAACGCTTAGGCACTTTTTTATCTGTAAGTATTTCAGTTGTTGTTCTTGCAAAATTGTCCACATATTGTCAGAAATAGCATATTTTTTATAGTCAAGATTTGTGCCGTCTTTTATAAACTTATTGTACAAATTTGCTCCGTAAATATCCGTATTGATATTATCCCTGCAAAAATAAATCTTTATATACATGACTCTAGAATAAATTTATTAGATAAAATATATTAAGTATTTAGACGATTATTGTCACTCTAATTATGTAAAAAGTTACATAATTATTATTACTGTAATTATCGTTTTTTATCCTTTTTTGGAGAAAGGTCACAATGGCAAATATATAAATGACAAACAAGGATTGATAGTAATTTTCGTTAAAATTATTCTCTATTATATTGAAGAGATTAATTTCACACTTTGTTTTTTTTGACGACCGTCAACTCTGGGCTTACGTTCTCTTTGCAATCAATAGCTGAATACTCAGATAAAAATATTTCTTAAGAATTTACGTAAGTCCTCACGCAAGTTCTTACGTAAGCCCTACTAAAAACATCGCGCGACAGATCGCGAGATGATCGCGTCAGCTTATCGACTGTTTTCTGGGGCGATTATTGCGCGATCTAATCAAAATTGAAGATTAAAAAATATTTTTTGTGTGATATCTATATTTTCCTCTCTTAAAAAAGTGATGGAGGAAATCTGTCATCACAATAAGACTGTTTTGATTGGTTGTTGCTGGCTCATTTGATTGGTCTACATAGAATAAGCGCCAAAATCGAGTATGTTTGAATTTTGAAGATTGGATTCTTGACTTTGAATATTTAAAACTGAATAGTATAAGAAAAATTTCATGATTTTATTTATGAGACTTACGTTATTATCGTATAATTTAAACTATTTAAAACAAACTTTTAAAATGAAACTTGATCATGTTCATAACCTCAAAAACAAAAAAACAAAGAGATAAATGATACGCGCGAAGCGCGCTAAAAGTAGCTTATAGTTGTATTAAAAACGCCATTTTCAAAGCTTAAAAATACGCTTATAGCAAATTTCAGTTCCATATGCAATTGTGCAACACGAATTTATACATAAGATAAAAGTACTTTAAACTGAATCTTGTTATTATAAATAACTAATTAAATATTCTAAATTAAATAATAATTAAATACTGTGAAATCTTGATGGTGTGAGAATAAATAAGGATTAAGGCACATTAAAAAAATGAATAGTAAAACAACAATTATGAACATATTCATTTTTATTGAGAGCAGGCACCAAGCAGGCTACGGCGAAGACGGCCAAACAGGGGGGGGGGGGGGGGGGGCACTTACCGAATCGAAACACTAGTATGATCGGAGTGACGAGGCGACATCCTAAGGATGATGTATCTCTCGTGAAAAAAATTCAGCCGAGGCGAGAACTTGAGATCCCACACCAAAATCTCATGTAATTCTAAAGCCTATTACAAAATTTCTAATACCCGAAAAAAAATTACTTCCGATAGTTACTTTTTTTTACTGTTTCAATATTTTAGTTAATTTATTGCTACTCGAGAAAATACGAGATTTTGGGAACTGATTTAGCAAATTCTACCGTGAAAAAACTCTGAGACGAGAAAATATCTCAAAAAAGCTTAATTTTTTTACTATTGAATATTTCTAAGCGTCGACAGTTCCCTTTAAATAACGTGGGGATTTTACGTACTTTCGTATTTTATGTTTATCTTCGTTAAAGTCCAATGTATCAATACATTTGCACTTGAAAAGCTCTTCTTTTGTAACATATTTACATGCTCAAAATTTATTTTGGGCCAAAAAAGAAATTTGAAGATCTAGAAGCATCTAAAATAACGTGTGTCAAACTAGCAATTAACTAAAAGTAAAATTTCGTATAAATATTGCCACAAGACATGCTTAGAATTTTTTAAATGGTGTAATTTATAATTATATTAATAAAACAATTTAACAAAAGAAGATAATTAAAAAGAAAAAAGCTATTGAAAAAGTCTAAGATATTTTGTGTGACGTCAAACTAGTTTTCTGCCGTTGTTTTTCACTTTTTGGTCATATCTTTTTGATTCCGAGAATTCTTCTAGAAACATTTACGCTTAATTAAATGTTGTTCGCAATTGAGACATCATCCGATCATCGAATGATGGCTCAATTAATTGATTCTAGCCGATATGAGTACATCCACAGTAGCGCGTGCGCGAGTGAAATGCTCGCGTGAACCTCGGCCCATAGGAATCACCAGTATATACTAGAGGTAACCTGTATGCATCCCAGGCTTGGTAAAGAAGCATGTTTAGTCTGTAAGCCCACACGAGACGACCGCGCGCGGAGGAAGCCTGCGTATAGCGCTTACGCGTGAGGAGACGCTACGCACGAAACGCAGAAAACGCTCGAATGCGACGTTAGTACGGGCGAAACACTCACGCACAAGCTTAATCCGAAACTCTGTTCGAAACGCTCGCGCGCGACGAGATTCTGCGCGAATCGCTTGGACGCGAGATAAGTTCGTGAGTCCGCACGAAACACTTGCGACTTCGTGACTGAGCACAAAACAAAAGCGCGAGAAATGACTCCGTGCGACTGAGTGAAACGCTCACGTGCTAAGTTAGTCCACGAATTTGCAGAAATCGCTCGCGCGCGAAGTTGGACTGTGAGTCTGCTTGAAACGCTCGCGCACCAAGTGTGAGTCCGCACAAAACGTTCGCACGTGAGGAGAATCCGTGGGTTCCGCAGGAAACGGTCGCACTCGTGCGCAAGCATTGCCCGAGAGTAGTGCTCATGCGCGAGGGCAGTACGAGTGCAGCGCTCGCGCGCGAGAGTACACCGAGGATATCGCGGCACACTTTCCTATATACCCGGACGGTTCCTCTTTACCTGCGTGTTACGCTACCATGGTACCGCTTCGTGGCGGCGCTAAGATATTTGTCTGATTTGTATGCGCTAAGATATGTATCTGATTTACCTGATCTCTTGATGTTTATTTTTATTTATTTATATTTATACACGATTTATTCACGAATATTTTTTATATACCGTTTGTAAATGCAATTTATTTACAATAAATTGCAAAAGGGAAAAGGATATAACTCCATTTTTTCCATATGTTCCCGGGATAATTATCTATCTCCATTATTTTAAGAATAATTACCGAAAAAATTATGCAACTCCACTTTTTTCATCCAATATTTCCGAAATCTAGTTCTACTACTGAATTATTTATTTCATTTAGTTCAAATATCATGTTTTTATAATCTGTAATAGTAATGAATGTAACTTTCTACTTATATCTCTACTATAAAAGAATATCGAGAAAGCTTTTTTCTCACATTTTACAAGTTGTGTTGTAGCAATGATGGGTTATTAATTCAAGTGGTTTCTAGTGATAATTTTAACAAATCCAAGTGTTGTTGAGAATAATATAATCTTTTCTTTCTCAACAAATGTTTAAGCACTAAACGAAAAACTTTAGTAAGAGAAAGTTTTATTATTTCTACTTTGAATTAGTTGAGACAAATGTATATAAATAAAATATTTTCGAGAAAAGAATTTTAATGCTTTCTTTTTGGAGAAAACGTTTTTCAAATATTCTGTAGATCTTTCAAAATAAAGTTTGTTAGTATATTATTCTTCTACACGTTCTTGTTGGCTGTTTCAAAAAAATATTTAAGCTCTTCTCAAAGTTTTTCGTGGAGTCCTTATATAGTTATTGAGTTAGAAATGACGAGAGTGAGAGATAGATAGATAGATAGATAGATAGATACCTCTTTATTTGTCTCTGGGACAAAAATGATTATACAATGGTTTACAATAGTTTAGAATAAAGATATCAATATCATGGTCAGTTAATATAAATGTCTAAAATACAATATACTATAAAACTGTAAAAGAAAATATAAAGTATAAAATATGTTGAGATATAATTATGCATAATCACAAAAAAAAAGAAAATACAACAATATAAAAATATGTAATAATATAACAGTCAGTCTTAAAAATATACCGCAGTTTATCACAGGTTGGGGCCGCAAGAGAGAGAGGGGGAGTTGAATTTTTTTATAAAAAGCGACTTAACAGTTGCTTAGAGAGGTAATAAAAATAATTTATTTTTGTTTGCATATAAGTTTTGCATGAACTTTTGATTTTTAAAAATATATTATTTTTATACAGAATGTCTTGTTCGTTATTTAAACAAAATATAGTCTCTTACTAAAGTTTTTCATTGAGTGCTTAAACATTTGTTGAGAAAGAAAAGGTTATATTATTCTTAACAACACTTGGATTTGTTGCAATTATCACTAGAAGCCACTTTGAATTAGTAACCCATCATTGCTACAACACAACTTGGAAAATGTGAGAAAAAAGCTTTCTCGATATTCTTTTATAGTAGAGATATATGTAGAAAGTTACATTTATTACTATTATAGATTATGAAAAAATAACATTTGAACTAAATGAAATAAATAATTCAGTAGTAGAACTAGATTTGGGAATATTTTATGCAAATTGTAAAGAAACATATGTATGATATAATGCATTTTTATTCAATATAATTTCATAAAAATTTTATAGAAATGCATCTAAATGAAGTTATATAGTTGATTCAGGAAATATTCAATTGGAAAAGTGGTTGTATAGTATTCCAGGAATATTGGATGAAAAAAGTGGAGTTGTATAATTTTTCCGGTAATTATTCTTAAAATCTCCTGAAAGATGGCCATGATGCACAATTTGCCCGCAACTTGTCAGCTGAGCTATCATTACTGGTCGTACAGCATGGTGCCACGGATCACCACACACTCAACTCTCATACATGGATTGACATTATTTTTGTCGATGAAAACGATACAGTACTGGACACACGTAAGATCCCGGCGAATTTTCACAGCACACCCAACATAATTAACGTACCTCTCACATGGGTAAAACAGCCACTAGACAACATACGACCCTTTCAGTATAGAAGTTATAAAGATATTAATCCATTTGACTTGCCTGAGTCTTTGTGTGCTTGTGATTAGTCGTCATTCACTGACAGTACAAATATTGATACCGACGCGGCACTAAACTACCTCTGTGACAACCTAACGAGAGCGATAGAATAACTTGCTCCACTAAAAACTTTAAAACCTAAAAACAACAAACTGGCTGTAGCAGAGCTAAACCGACTGCAACAAAAAAGTGACGCTGCTTACAGACGTTACAAAAGGACAAGAGACAAATTTTTCTTAGAACAGTTTTTATCACTTCGACAAACTGCCGATGACCTTGCTACATAAGCTAGGACATCATACTACCACAATAGACTGACAGAGGCTCTTGCAAATGGTAATGTTTGGAAGGAGCTCAAAGACTTGTGGCTGCTATCCGAACCGGATAAGGATTTGAATTGCCTGGCGCTGGATGAACTGAATCAGCACTTTGCTGGAGAATCAGTCTCGCCGCAGGATAGAGATAAGAGGTGTAGGGATGTCTTGAATACTGCAAGTTTGGAAGATTTCAAGTTAAAAGAGGTTGGCTTGCCTGCCAGATTCGTCTTTGCAGTCTTCCATTTCTCGTCTCAGGCTCATGGAGAGGATGGCATTCCTCAAAGTATTGTTGCTAAAGCTTCTTCCTTTGCACGAGGTGTTTTCCCGGAGCTCTAGAAGAAAGCTCGCGTAAGATCTATGAAAAAATAAGCTGCGCCAAAGAATCCATCTAATTTTAGACCAATTTCGATCATATGCTTTCTTTCAAAGGTCCTAGAAAAGATAGCACTAGACCAAATGCAAGAGTTTTTGAAAAAAGAGAAAATCCTCGATCCTCTGCAGATGGGTTTTAAAAAATATCACTCTACTGAGATAGCGCTCCTTAAAGAGAATATACATCACGGCCTCAACAAGAAATACTTCACGTTACTGCTACTGTTTGACTTCAGTAAGGCATTGAACACAATTTCTCCTTCTCGTCTTCTTGAAAGGCTGAGAATGTTGGGTTTCCCCAGAATTGCTCTTCAGTGGACAGGCTCCTACATTTCTGGTAGACAACAATGTGTTTGCGCACAGTCCCAAGGTTCATCTTCGTGGTTAAACACGAATCTTGGAGTACCACAAGGATCAGTTCTGGAACCCTTGTTGTTTTGTCTATACATCAACGACATACGTGACGTACTTGACTCGAGATATATCAATCATATACTGTATGCTGATGACTTACAGGTTTATGTACAAGTGCCCAAAGACAGTCTAGATGTGGGCATCCAAGCACTGCAGTAGGCAGCAAGGGCAGTGTCGGTGTGGATTGTGAGCGCCTCTCTCAAACTCAACAAGCTAAAAACAAAGGCGATTGTCTTCGGCGGAAATCGTTTTATTAACGATTTTTATCCAAGTGTTGCGTTGAGGACGATCGGCCTCGGGGATGGTGCCTGCATACCATTCTCTGACACCGTCACAAGTTTTGGTGTTGTGCTTGATGCCAAGCTTTCATGGCAAGCGCATATTGACCATGTTACCAAGAAATTCAATCGTGTGATGTTTGCACTACGATTCTTTCGGCGGTACACCACTGAGACCTTGCGTAAAAATCTCGCAACCGCTCTGCTGCTTCCTCATCTGGACTATTGCTCGATAGTTTTTCTTGATGCATCTCAAGAGTTGAAATACAGACTGCAAAGACTGCAAAATTCATGTGTGAAATATGTGTTTGGTTTGGGTCGGAGTGATCATATTTCGACTCATAGAGCAACTCTGGGCTGGCTATGCATTAAATCGAGGAGACACTATTTCATGGGAATATTGATGTATAAAATCATGTGTATGCACAACCCGGACTACCTTGAGAGTCTCTTCTCTAGATATGTTCCGAGGTCTGCCACTAGGGGCAAAATTAAAGAATTAATAGTACCCCTGATGCACACTAAAACGGGAATAAATTTTTTCAGTATATGAGGTACGCACCTTTGAAGCTCTCTGCCTGCTGACGTTAGAAATATTCCATCGCTCAGTAGGTTTAAAACTGCTCTGAGAGGGCACTTTCTTACGCTAGACCAGCCACTAACGAAATGGGCGACTTCCGTACGTTAAATTATTATGTGTCATCTCATTTACACTGTATTTATTTATTTGAATGAATGTATTTATTAGCGTAAGTAGTGAGTCTGAATGTACAATTATAGTCTTAAGTTTACTTTTGACTCCCTAACTGTCAGTGGTTTTTTAATGTATTGAAAACTAGTCATTCTTTCGTGTATTTCTAGTCAATTAAGCTTCTGTCTGTGATATCACTAATTTCTGGTATTTGACTTACTTTGTAGTATTATTAGTTTTTAAGAATAATGACTGTGATATCTTAAGTTATCGCTACTAAAGAGAAATAGACTGAGAAGCGTAAATTGGCTGTGTTAAGGCCATGTGATACTCAAGTGAAAATCCCTACGTTACCGATATGTCGGTAACATTCTATATATTAAATAATAATTAAATCAAAAACAATTTTTATGACAAAAAAAACGTCAGGCGCTCGAAAATTCTTTAAAGATTATTATGCAAAAGGTTAAAAACTGAAATGATAACTGTCATCGAGTTATTCATGTTCTAGTCACATTTTTTATCTAAAACATGGATATAAGCTCGAATGTACATCGGATCTTCATGAAATTTGGCACATATTCTCGCCATCGAGTTTGTGAGCGCCTGACGTTCTTGTTCCTGTGAAATTCTTCAAAAAGTATAATTTTTTTTTTTTTTTCACAAATTAACTTTTCATGATACCTTGGAAGGTTGGCAAGACTGCTCACAACTAACGTAAAATGGCTGTGCACGGTGGAAAGTAAGTCGTACCAACCTCTTTTGCCGCCTCATATTTATCTACGTTGTATAGTTCTCGTAAATTACTCTAGATGGCGCTATGACAACATTTTTGTAGAATAAAATTATAAATTATATTATAAAATAATAATTGAAGTGAAATAGAATTAATAAAAGTGAGTTTAGCAAATAATTTAAATAACATTATGTATTGAAGTAATTAAAACTAAATAATAGTGCTGAATAGCGTTCATAACCTCAAAAGACAAAATTAGTACGCCTGTTTCATGTGTGACGCTACGAGTGTGGGACCGAAGATCGTAGGGCGCTCACGCGTGCTCCGCTTCCACACAGAAGTGCACGCTCACTCAAACGCTAATTTCACATCAAATCGAAAATGTTATCGATTTCCAATTAAATGATATGCAACATAAGTAATAGGAACTATGCAAATTAAAATTTATGAAAACCAAATTTCAAAACCTAAACCCCGAAGGGAGAAAAATTATGATAAACAATCTTGGATTAGTATCGGAGTATCCTAGCCGCAGCAGCTCAGGCTAAGGTTTGATGATCGGATCTATCGATCCGATTTTTTCTTGAATGAATAAACTTACTGATTGTAAAAATTGTTTTAATTTGTTATTTTTTAATTGTTTTCTTTTTTAATGCTTGATTATTGTAATAAATGACCACAATAAACTAAAAATAAAGTAGAAATCTTTAAAAATTTATTCCGAAAATTGTCATATCTTAAATATAGAAAAATTATAAAATTTGTATTCGATGGAAAAAATAGAATAATTAGAATGTTATTGTTATATGTCGGGTATTAAATAAATAATTTTTCGTAAAACGTACGAATGATGTTCATTCCATGTTCATCATATTGTTAGAATGAAGGATTGCACATGCCAATTGGCACAAGAAAATTTTTCAACGACCGTAGAAATGTTATACCGCGTTTCGCTGTATCGTTCAAGATTAGAATCGCGCGCTTGACTCTACGGGAACGGAACGCGCGCGAGGACAGAACGAACTCCGTTTCCGTAGGCTAGTGGCAAGAAATAGGTCCAGAATTGTTTGATATTTCGGAATATATGAGTAAAACATCGCTAACAATAGTCAGCTTCTATAGCAGCTTATTTAAAATAATTGTAAATAATTTATTTACCCATATAGTTATTATAAAAAATGAACTACAATTAAAAATATCCTTTTTTTCAGCTCAGCAAAGTCGTAATATTGGAAACTCAAAAAATCGCGAGATTTATATTTGTCGTGTACCTTACAGAAGCTATTCGGAAAAAGATATTATTTTACTGGAAATTTTGGATATTATCTACAAATTATAAGATTCAAAACTTAATTAAGGTTATGTTGCGCCAAATCCAAATTCGCTATTTTTAAGAATGAAGCGTTGCATATGTCAATTAGCACAAGAAAATTTTTCAACGACCGCAGAAATATTATACCGCATTTCACTGTGTCGTTTAAGCTTAGAATCGCGCACTTGACTCTACGGGAACGCAGCGCGCGTGAGGACAGAACGAACTCCGTTCCCATAGGCTAGTAGCAACAAATAGGTCCAGAATCGTTTGATATTTCGGAATATATCTAGAGTAAAACATCGCTAGCAATAGTCAGCTTCTATAGCAGCTTAATTAAAATGGTGTCAATAATTTATTTACCCATATAGTTATTGTAAAAACCGAACTACAATTAAAAATATCCTTTTTTTCAGCAAAGCAAAATCGTAATATTGGAAATTCAAAAATCGTGAGATTTATATTTGTCGTGTACCTTACAGAAGCTATTCGGAAAAAGATATTATTTTACTGGAAATTTTGGATATTATCTTCAAATTATAAGATTCAAAACTTAATTAAGGTTATGTTGCGCCAAATCAAAATTCACTATTTTTAAGAATGAAGCGTTGCATATGTCAATTGGCACAAGAAAATTTTTCAACGACCGCAGAAATATTATACCGCATTTCACTGTGTCGTTCAAGCTTATAATCGCGCGCTTGACTCTACGGGACGGAGCGCGCGCGAGGACAGAACGAAATCCGTTCTCGTAGACTAGTAGCAACGAATAGGTCCAGAATCGGTGATATTTCGGAATATATCTAGAGTAAAACATCGCTAGCAATAGTCAGCTTCTATAGCAGCTTATTTAAAATTATTGTAAATAATTTATTTACCAATATAGTTATTGTAAAAAACGAACTATAATTAAAAATATCCTTTCTTCAGCAAAGCAAAGTTGTAATATTGGAAATTCAAAAAATCGCGAGATTTATATTTGTCGTGTCCTTTACAGAAGCTATTCGGCAAAAGATATTATTTTACTGGAAATTTTGGATATTATCTTCAAATTATAAGATTCAAAAGTTAATTAAGGTTATGTTGCGCCAAATCCAAATTCGCTATTGTTAAGAATGAAGCGTTGCACATGTCAATTGGAATAAGAAAATTTTTCAACGACCGCAGAAATATTACACCGCATTTCACTGTGTCGTTTAAGCTTAGAATCGCGCGCTTGACTCTACGGGAACGCAGCGCGCGCGAGGACAGAACGAACTCCGTTCCCGTAGGCTAGTAGTAACAAATAGGTCCAGAATTGTTTGATATTTCGGAATATATCTAGAGTAAAACATCGCTAGCAATAGTCAGCTTCTATAGCAGCTTAATTAAAATAGTGTCAATAATTTATTTACCCATATAGTTATTGTAAAAACCGAACTACAATTAAAAATATCCTTTTTTGCAGCAAAGCAAAATCGTAATATTGGAAATTCAAAAATCGCGAGATTTATATTTGTCGTGAACCTTACAGAAACTATTCGGAAAAAGACATTAATTTACTGGAAATTTTGGATATTATCTTCAAATTATAAGATTCAAAACTTAATTAAGGTTATGTTGCGCCAAATCAAAATTCACTATTGTTAAGAATGAAGAATTGCACATGCCAATTCGCACAAGAAAATATCATTCCAATGACCGCAGAAATGTTATTCCGCGTTTCGCTGTGTCGTTCAAGCTTAGAATCGCGCGCTTGACTCTACGGGATGGAGCGCGCGCGAGGACAGAACGAACTCCCTTCCCGTAGACTAGTAGCAACGAATAGGTCCAGAATCGTTTGATATTTCGGAATATATCTAGAGTAAAACATCGCTAGCAATAGTCAGCTTCTATAGCAGCTTATTTAAAATTATTGTAAATAATTTATTTACCAATATAGTTGTTGTAAAAAACGAACTATAATTGAAAATATCCTTTTTTCAGCAAAGGAAAGTCGTAATATTCGAAATTCAAAAGATTGCGAGATTTACATTTGACGTGTACCTTATAGAAGCTATTCGGAAAAAGACATTATTTTTCTGGAAATTTTGGATATTATCTTCAAATTCTAACATTCAAAAATTAATTAAGGTTATGTTGCGCCAAATCCAAATTCGCTATTTTTAAGAATGAAGCGTTGCATATGTCAATTAGCACAAGAAAATTTTTCAACGACCGCAGAAATATTATACCGCATTTCACTGTGTCGTTTAAGCTTAGAATCGCGCACTTGACTCTACGGGAACGCAGCGCGCGTGAGGACAGAACGAACTCCGTTCCCATAGGCTAGTAGCAACAAATAGGTCCAGAATCGTTTGATATTTCGGAATATATCTAGAGTAAAACATCGCTAGCAATAGTCAGCTTCTATAGCAGCTTAATTAAAATGGTGTCAATAATTTATTTACCCATATAGTTATTGTAAAAACCGAACTACAATTAAAAATATCCTTTTTTTCAGCAAAGCAAAATCGTAATATTGGAAATTCAAAAATCGTGAGATTTATATTTGTCGTGTACCTTACAGAAGCTATTCGGAAAAAGATATTATTTTACTGGAAATTTTGGATATTATCTTCAAATTATAAGATTCAAAACTTAATTAAGGTTATGTTGCGCCAAATCAAAATTCACTATTTTTAAGAATGAAGCGTTGCATATGTCAATTGGCACAAGAAAATTTTTCAACGACCGCAGAAATATTATACCGCATTTCACTGTGTCGTTCAAGCTTATAATCGCGCGCTTGACTCTACGGGACGGAGCGCGCGCGAGGACAGAACGAAATCCGTTCTCGTAGACTAGTAGCAACGAATAGGTCCAGAATCGGTGATATTTCGGAATATATCTAGAGTAAAACATCGCTAGCAATAGTCAGCTTCTATAGCAGCTTATTTAAAATTATTGTAAATAATTTATTTACCAATATAGTTATTGTAAAAAACGAACTATAATTAAAAATATCCTTTCTTCAGCAAAGCAAAGTTGTAATATTGGAAATTCAAAAAATCGCGAGATTTATATTTGTCGTGTCCTTTACAGAAGCTATTCGGAAAAAGATATTATTTTACTGGAAATTTTGGATATTATCTTCAAATTATAAGATTCAAAAGTTAATTAAGGTTATGTTGCGCCAAATCCAAATTCGCTATTGTTAAGAATGAAGCGTTGCACATGTCAATTGGAACAAGAAAATTTTTCAACGACCGCAGAAATATTACACCGCATTTCACTGTGTCGTTTAAGCTTAGAATCGCGCGCTTGACTCTACGGGAACGCAGCGCGCGCGAGGACAGAACGAACTCCGTTCCCGTAGGCTAGTAGTAACAAATAGGTCCAGAATTGTTTGATATTTCGGAATATATCTAGAGTAAAACATCGCTAGCAATAGTCAGCTTCTATAGCAGCTTAATTAAAATAGTGTCAATAATTTATTTACCCATATAGTTATTGTAAAAACCGAACTACAATTAAAAATATCCTTTTTTGCAGCAAAGCAAAATCGTAATATTGGAAATTCAAAAATCGCGAGATTTATATTTGTCGTGAACCTTACAGAAACTATTCGGAAAAAGACATTAATTTACTGGAAATTTTGGATATTATCTTCAAATTATAAGATTCAAAACTTAATTAAGGTTATGTTGCGCCAAATCAAAATTCACTATTGTTAAGAATGAAGAATTGCACATGCCAATTCGCACAAGAAAATATCATTCCAATGACCGCAGAAATGTTATTCCGCGTTTCGCTGTGTCGTTCAAGCTTAGAATCGCGCGCTTGACTCTACGGGATGGAGCGCGCGCGAGGACAGAACGAACTCCCTTCCCGTAGACTAGTAGCAACGAATAGGTCCAGAATCGTTTGATATTTCGGAATATATCTAGAGTAAAACATCGCTAGCAATAGTCAGCTTCTATAGCAGCTTATTTAAAATTATTGTAAATAATTTATTTACCAATATAGTTGTTGTAAAAAACGAACTATAATTGAAAATATCCTTTTTTCAGCAAAGGAAAGTCGTAATATTCGAAATTCAAAAGATTGCGAGATTTACATTTGACGTGTACCTTATAGAAGCTATTCGGAAAAAGACATTATTTTTCTGGAAATTTTGGATATTATCTTCAAATTCTAACATTCAAAAATTAATTAAGGTTATGTTGCGCCAAATCAAAATTCGCTATTGTTAAGAATGAAGGGTTGCACATGTCAATTGAAACAAGAAAATATCTTTTCAACGACCGCAGAAATGTTATACCACGTTTCGCTGTGTCGTTCAAGCTTAGAATCGCGCGCTTGACTCTACGGGACGGAGCGCGCGCGAGGACAGAACGAACTCCGTTCCCGTAGACTAGTAGCAACGAATAGGTCCAGAATCGTTTGATATTTCGGAATATATCTAGAGTAAAACATCGCTAGCAATAGTTAGCTTCTATAGCAGCTGATTTAAAATTATTGTAAATAATTTATTTATCAATATAGTTATTGTAAAAAACGAGCTATAATTGAAAATATCCTTTTTTCAGCAAAGGAAAGTCGTAATATTCGAAATTCAAAAGATCGCGAGATTTATATTTGTGGTGTACCTTATAGAAGCTATTCGGAAAAAGACATTATTTTTCTGAAAATTTTGGATATTATCTTCAAATTATAATATTCAAAAATTAATTGACGTTATGTTGCGCCAAATCAAAATTCGCTATTGTTAAGAATGAAGGGTTGCACATGTCAATTGAAACAAGAAAATATCTTTTCAACGACCGTAGAAATGTTATACCACGTTTCGCTGTGTCGTTCAAGCTTAGAATCGCGCGCTTGACTCTACGGGACGGAGCGCGCGCGAGGACAGAACGAACTCCATTCCTGTAGACTAGTAGCAACGAATAGGTCCAGAATCGTTTGATATTTCGGAATATATCTAGAGTAAAACATCGCTAGCAATAGTTAGCTTCTATAGCAGCTGATTTAAAATTATTGTAAATAATTTATTTACCAATATAGTTATTGTAAAAAACGAGCTATAATTGAAAATATCCTTTTTTCAGCAAAGGAAAGTCGTAATATTCGAAATTCAAAAGATCGCGAGATTTATATTTGTGGTGTACCTTATAGAAGCTATTCGGAAAAAGACATTATTTTTCTGAAAATTTTGGATATTATCTTCAAATTATAATATTCAAAAATTAATTGAGGTTATGTTGCGCCACTTCAAAATTCGCTATTGTTAAGAATGAAGGGTTGCACATGTCAATTGAAACAAGAAAATATCTTTTCAACGACCGTAGAAATGTTATACCACGTTTCGCTGTGTTGTTCAAGCTTAGAATCGCGCGATTGACTCTACGGGAACGGAGCGTGCGCGAGGACAGAACGAACTCCGTTCCCGTAGGCTAGTAGCAACAAGTAGGTCCAGAATTGTTTGATATTTCGGAATATATCTAGGGCAAAACATCGCTAGCAATAGTCGCTTCTATAGAAGCTTATTTAAAATGATTGTAAATAATTTATTTACCCATATAGTTATTGTAAAAACCGAACTACAATTAAAAATATCCTTTTTTTGAGCAAAGCAAAGTCGTAATATTGGAAATTCAAAAATCGCGAGATTAATATTTGTCGTGAACCTTACAGAAACTATTCGGAAAAAGACATTATTTTACTGGAAATTTTGGATATTATCTTCAAATTATAATATTCAAAAATTATTTAAGATTATGTTGCCCCAAATCAAAATTCGCTATTGTTAAGAATGAAGGGTTGCACATGTCAATTGAAACAAGAAAATATCTTTTCAACGACCGTAGAAATGCTATACTACGTTTCGCTGTGTTGTTCAAGCTTAGAATCACGCGCTTGACTCTACGGGAACGGAGCGGCCCGCGAGAACAGAACGAACTCCGTTCCCGTAGTCTAGTAGCAATAAATAGGTCCAGAATTCTTTGATATTTCGGAATATATCTAGAGTAAAACATCGCTAGCAATACTCAGCTTCTATAGCAGCTTATTTAAAATGATTGTAAATAATTTATTTAGCCATATAGTTATTGTAAAAAACGAACTAACATATGCTTAAGATGGTTAGTGCAGTATCATATAAGCCCTCTCTCGAGTTTTCCTACTCTATAAATTTCACGCGATACTGTCCACGCATACATGGTGCCGCTTTAGCTAACTACTCTGTGACTGGACACCGCCTTTGATTGTTTACACGCACCAAGAGTACGCGCCGAGTCGTCTAAACCGAGGCTATGTTTATGTTTCACCGCAGTACTCGGAATTGGCGTTGTCTATACAGTTTTCAGATTTCGTATTAACATTCTTCTGTATATTCCCTATATTGCCAGTAGTTATCGGTTCATTGTAACCTTTTTTAACCGCTTGTGGCATGTTGGCTAATCTATTAGCCGCCTAAATGTGCTTTAAATTTAAAGTTTATCAAAAATATTATATATTTTAATTTAATTTGACGAGGAGTTATAAAGAATTCGGCATAACATGTACAAAATACATATTTGATAGAAAATATCTTTTCAACTTCCTTAGGAATGTTATATCGAGTCTCGCTGTGTCACTCAAACTTAGGATCGCGCGGGAGGACAGAACTAACTCCGTTCTCGTAGACTATAGTGGCAACAAATAAGATCCGGAAGTGTTTGATACTTTAGAAAATATCTTGAGTAAAACATCGCTAGCAATAATCAACTTCTATAGCAGCTTATTTAAAACAGTTATAAATAATTTATTTACTCATGTAGTTGTTGTAAAAAACTAACAACAATTAAAAAAATATCGTTCTTTTATGCAAGCAGAGTCTTAAGATAAGCCATTCAAAATCTCGAGATTTATATTTGTCGTGTATGTTACATAAAAAAAAATTTTAATGGAAATTTTGGATATTCTCCTCAAATAAAAATATTTAAAAGTTAATTGAGCTTATGTTGCGCCTAATTTAAACATGTTTCGCTATTGTTAAGAATTGAGAGTCGCACATGTCAAACGAAAAAAGAATATATCTCTTCAACTTTCCAAGAAACCGAGGCTATGTTTGTATTTTGTCGTAGTACTCGGTATTGGCATTGTCTATACAGCGTTCAGATTTCGTATCAACATTTTTCTGTATATTTGCTATATTGACAGGAGTTTTTTAGTTCGTTGTAACCTTTTTGAAAATTTCATCATAAGTGCTTTGTGTTTTACCAAGGTACTTCCCGTATAAGAACCTGTGTATAATAGTTGAACTTTGAAGTTGAATAATTTCATAACCAAGTTGTCAAACGATCGAAAATTTCACACATTTAAAATATTTAATTTAACAACAACATATTAAATTTTTGGAATGATGTAACCTTTTGCACCTCCCATAAGACACCATATTAAATTTTCTACTTTTTGGAGCGTATATCTCAGTTATGGTGAAGCTAGGCTTTCTGAAGTTTATATATATGTTGTGTATAATAGTAATAACAGTCTACCTTGCAAGTTTAAACAAATTTTTAAGTTATAGTAATAAAATTCAAAAAGCGTCAAATTCAAAACATAATTATATTGTGACGTGGCATCCTGACTAATTTGCATGAGTGCCGTTTCGGCGGTCATCTAGTATTATGCAGGCCCTCCCCCAGTAGGCCAGTCAATATAGAAAAAAGAATCAGTGATTTCGTGACATCAGCAAACGGTAAGCGCTATCCTACGCAAAATAATTCACAGTATAATTGGGATATAAACTCGACAACCAAAGCTGTTTCATCTATTTGTTATTAACAATTTAATGCAAAAAAAAGCGCTTTTTTTGTTTTTTTTTTTCTTATAAAACCGAAAGTAATGAACCAATCTTGATGGTCCAACAAGATAAATTGTAGTAAATAAAATTAGGAACAAAATAAGATGTCGATCAAATCGATCAGATGATTAATAACGGAGAAAAACGTGAAAAACCGAAAATATCAGAGTTTTTTCAAAACTTCATATCTCCGCCATTTTTAAAGATGTAGCGCATATTTCCGGCAAATCGATAGTAATTCACAGGTAATGTATGTGTGCAAAAACCAGGGGCTATGCGATTATTAGTTTTTGCGCAATCGCGATTTGAATTTTTTAGTAGGATATTTTTGAGGGAGGCTGTATGCTCCACAGGTGATCTGATTTTAATTATCAAAAAAGATTCTGAAAGTTCAATTGTTGTACTACAAAACGTCTATTTTTGATTTTTGATTAAGTACTGTTTTATACCTGAAAAACGTATACAAAACGTCTATTTTTGATTTTTGATTAAGTACTGTTTTATACCTGAAAACAGTTGTCAAAGTTGACCAAAAACGTCCGAGCGCACGAAAGTGGCGGAATGGTGGGGGCCGCGCGGCGGCTGAGGGGAACCGATATATATATATATATATATAGTAATAGAACGCGCTGCGCGCAACGTATAGATCTTTGCTTTTGATTTTTTCAGCAATTAGAGGAGTTATTTTAATCATTTTTTTTATTTCGAGGTAACTCAACCCCACAAAACTGATTCTGTACTTGGATTTCGTGAAAAATTAATAGAAAGGCAGTTTTTGGATTTCTGTTTATTTTTCATCAAATCAAAGTACAGAATCGGTTTTGTGGGGTTGAGTTACCCCGAAATAAAAAAAAGATAATTAAAATAGCTCCTCTAGTTGCTGAGGAAATCAAAAGCAAAGATCTATACGTTGCGCGCAGCGCGTTCTATTACTATATATATCGGTCCCCTCAGCTGCCGCGCACAACCTCTACTCTGCCACTTTCGTGCGCTCGGACGTTTTTGGTTAACTTTGGCAACTGTTTTCAGGTATAAAACAATACTTAATAAAAAATCCAAAATAGACGTTTCGTAGTATAACATTTGAACTTTCAGAATCTTTTTTGATAATTGAAATCGGATCACCCGTGGAGCATACAGCCTCGCTCAAAAATAGCCTACTAAAAAATTCAAATCGCGATTGCGCAAAAACTAATAATCGCACAGCCCCTAGTTTTCGCACACATAAAGTACATGTAAATTACTATTGATTCGCTAGAGAATTTTTGAAAAAACGCTGATTTTTTCGGTTTTTCACGTTTTTCTCTGTTATTAATCATCCGATCGATTCGATCAACATCTCATTTTATTTGTAACTTTATTTACTACAATTTATCTAATTAGACCATCAAGATTGGTATTTATACAGTTGTTGTCTTCTTGCAGCATAGTGAAAAAGTTACAATTGAAGAATTATGCAAAGATTTGTGGAGTATCTGTATCTGTAACCTCAAATACCACGAGGTAAAGTTTAAAAGTGCAAGACCAACACGCATCTAACCATGATGGAATCCCCCCAAGAACCATTAGAATATCAATCACAAGGTGATAAATTATGCTCATGGTTACACAGTCTGTTTCTTTAAAAATTACAAAACAAGAAGGACATGATCGGATTGGTGATTGGACTACAGAAGTAAAAATGACACAGGATCTTGATGATGGATTATATTACTATAAAGAAGACCTTTGAGGAGATGACAGAAAAGTAAGTCATTAAAAAATTAATTTATTTATTTATTTCAACCAGAGTACAGTACATAGTTAAGTTCAAGACGTACCGCATATGTCTGAACCAACTTATACCCTATAAAGGTAGATATAACTGTAGATTTGATGATTATAAATTAAACTGAATCTTGAAATAAATATATTTCTATTCATAGAGTGTGTTTGATAATACTGTCTCGTTGTCAAACTAATTTGAAACTTCAACAAAACACTCATTAGACACTACTTCTTTTAAACACTTTCACAAACTTATTAAATGAATGTACTTTATTAAATATGATGTACTAAATCTTTACTTTCAAATCTACTTTAGAGTGCAAAAAGTAAAAAATCAATTGAGAAATGCCGTATAAAGAAATTACAAATCATAGTATTTAGTACTGTGATGACAGCTGTGTTTCCATTGATGCTAGCAGCTCTGCTAGCAGTCAGTTATGTGTAGAGGTATTACCCTGTTGAAAATATCCATGTGGATTTTACACTGATTTCCACATGGAATCCATATGGAATCAATATGGAATCTATACGGATTCCATATGGATTCCATGTCGATTCCATGTGGAAATCAGTCCCAAATCGTCCTGTGGATTTCCACATGGAATTCCATATAGATTTCTATATGAATTTTTCTACAAACATTTGTAAAACAAAATCCGTATGGATTTCCATGTAGATTTCCATGCGGAAATCCAGGTAAAAACGACGTGATCCACATAGATTTCCACATTTCCATATGGATTTCCATATGATAATTTCAATGTTTATAAAAATGTTTATTTATAAAATTGTTATATTTTTTTACTAGGATACATATTTTTGACAACAAGTACTGTAGAATCTTTTCGAAGAATTACATAAGAGGAAATTATATTTTATAATTTTTTATGCTTTACTGATATGGTAAAAAATGTATCCCTAGTAAAAAAAATTTAAAAATTTTATAAATAAACATTTTTATAAACATTTAAATTACCACATGGAAATCCATATGGAAATCTATATGGATCATGTCGTTTTTACCTGGATTTCTCCATGAAAATCTACATGGAAATATGAATTCCATGTGGAAATCAGTGTAAAATCGACATGGATATTTTCAACAGGGTATAGTTTATGGTTATGGTATCAACCCATAGGTGACCGTGTAATAATTTATTCTAAGCAGAATGTTTTGAAACATATTATTATTAATCTAATTCTTTAGTTTTTTCTGATTTAAGATAATTTAATTAATTTTCATATTGAATCCAAAAAATTTCTATTATTGTTTTCCTTCCCCGGCAAAAGAGACCGTGTTCATAGAAAATTTTTGATTTTCCTTTTTCTTTTCTACACGAGTCAGGGTATTCAAATCTAAAATAACAACCATTATTTACTAAACCAAATTTATTTAAACCCAGTACGGTTCTTCAGCATCAATTGGAAGTTATGAGACTATCAATATGACCATTAACATGTCCATCATAAGGCAGGAGACTTATGAGAAAATAGCACCAAATTGGGAACTGCAACTTTGACAAACTCAACAACGGCATCACAGTGGGTAACCTTGAGTGAAGGGCTTCCTGGTACGCACATCTTGACAGCTTCATCTTCTTCCAGATTGTCCATGGAACCTGATCTATTCTGTATTTATTGTAATACACTATGACCACTTTGTGGTCTCTTCTTTGAATAATTATTATTTCAGTAATCTACTGCTTTCGACCATTGCTATAGCTTTATTTTTTGTTTCAGGGTTTTCATTTTCCTTCCAGAAAAAGCAGCAACTATAAGAGGCCACCTGTCAGATTTAACAGGTGTACTGATCATTAAGTGTTGTTGATATTTAGTTTCAGGATATGTGTTTTCGAACTTCATTTAAAAGAGTATCAGAATGATAGAAATCTGCTTCTATAATGCATTTCATGCATTGCATGTATTTTTAAGCTGATTATGTATATTTTTAAGCCGATATATTTTTAAGCCAATATCTTTTTGTAAGTAGGTATAATTTCATAAAAAAAATTAAATTATGCAATTTTTCAGATTTCGTTGAGGCCCTACTTATGTATCTTTTATAGAACTGTCAAAGTGAAAAAATACATATTTTCATTCTTTTACTAAATTATATCTTATACAGAAAGATAAAGTCAACTCAAACATACATGACATGTCTGAGATGCATTACTGAAGCGGATATCTATCATTCTTATATTCTTTGGATTAAGTACGGACACATCACCTGACAGTAAATATCGATAACACTGAATGGCCAATACACCTGCTAAATCTGACAGGTGGTTTTTATATTGTAGCAGCAGGATTCATTATCTTTTCAAGTTTTAAGTTTTGCCCTATTTAGTGTAGTGTAGTGTGAGTGTGAGTGTATCTGAAAGTTGTGTACATCTATAGTTTGCCCTGCTGTAACAGCTATGTTCACAAAATGAAAGGAATCCAATATTCAATTTAAGATTGCATGGTTGAGCAATAAATCTAAGTGCATGTAAAGATTGTGAAAAAGTGATAATGTTTTTAGTCAATTCTGACTGGATCTGTTGGGAGCGAGGAAGAAAATAAATCTCCCACGATGTTTAAAGTTTTCGACGTTTCGTCGACGGATTTGTCGACCTCTTCAGGCTTTATTTAAAATATAGCAGAAAAATAAAAAATTACACTGGATAGTCAAAATACATCAAAATTACAATAAATGTTAACAACAATTATTACCTTGTTTATCTCGCAGAGATTCGTCAAAAGATGTGAATATGTATATATTAACGCAGAGCTTATATAGTGGTGTGGTTGCACCGATGGTAAACAAAAACAAAAACAATAATAGAGAGAGAAAAGCTGTCATAGATATACGTTATTATTTACGTAACGAGTAAAACATAAATTTATATTCTCTACTAAAATTCAATGTATCTTCGGTTTTGTTAATTGTATTAGGTGTGCTATTAATGAATAGCATTTCGGAGATAAGACTTTTTTGATAATCGCTTTCTATGTCTTTTATCTTCACTGATTCAAAGTCGAATTCATGTTTATATGTATTTTTGTGTGAATATACAACTGCCTTTTCATTCTTATTCATACGATGTTCGGAAATACGTTTATTTAAAGCAAGTTGTGTGTATGTCTGTGTGACACAGACAGACACACAACTTGCAAAATGCTATGGCTTACCTAAAATCCAGAAACCAACATTATCATTCAGACCGATAATTTCAACTGTCAACAGCCCAACCCATCCCCTAGCAAAAGTGATTTATGAAAATCTTAAGAGTTGTTTTCCTCCTCCCAAATCACACATAGACAATAGTTTTGATTTAATCCAAAAATTAAAAAACATTAAAATTCCAGATGGATACACCCTTGTTTCATTAGACGTAGTTTCTCTTTTCACAAATGTCTCGTTGAACCTTGTAATTCAGAGTTTAGAGAAACGTGCCTCAAATATTTTAAATAACTGTAAAATACCGTTCAGTGATATTATTGATAGTACAAAATTTTTGTTGAACAAACGAATGCAGTTTATGAATTGTCATGTAAAGACTGTGATGCTCGGTATATAGGTGAGACAAAACGTGCTTTAAATAAACGTATTTCCGAACATCGTATGAATAAGAATGAAAAGGCAGTTGTATATTCACACAAAAATACATATAAACAGGAATTCGACTTTGAATCAGTTAAGATAAAAGACATAGAAAGCGATTATCAAAAAAGACTTATCTCCGAAATGTTATTCATTAATAGCACACCTAATACAATTAACAAAACCGAAGATACATTGAATCTTAGTAGAGAATATAAATTTATGTTTTACTCGTTACGTAAATCATAACGTATATCTATGACAGTTTTTCTCTCTCTATTATTGTTTTTGTTTTTGTTTACCATCGGTGCAACCACACTACTATATAAGCTCTGCGTTAATATATACATATTCACATCTTTTGACGAATCTCTGCGAGATAAACAAGGTAACAATTGTTGTTAACATTTATTGTAATTTTGATGTATTTTGACTTTCCAGTGTAATTCTTTATAATTTTCTGATATATTTTAAATAAAGCCTGAAGAGGTCGACAAATCCGTTGACGAAACGTCGCAAACTTTAAACATCGTGGGAGATTTATTTTCTTCCTCGCTCCCAACGGATCCAGTCAGAATTGACTAAAAACATTATCATCATTTCTGCAATGGGGAATAAAATCGTGAATACGATTAACAACTTAGATCATTGTGAAAAAGTTATTTTAACCTGTAAAATTCAGTTAAATTGTAGTAGTTAATGATTAATTAATGAACATTAATTGACTTTTACAGGTTATAGTCAACCTTTCATAATTCTGACAGGTTCCTAGATTTATTATTCAATCATACTCTCTTCAAGAAAAAATTAAATACCATATTACAAGCAGGCCTATAAATCTATAGATCTTTCGGAGAGACTCACACTACACGGAACCTCAGATGTCATAAGAGAAAACATATTTAATTAAAAAGGCAGAAATTTACAACTTGAAAAGATGAATTAATCCCGCTCCTGTAATATAAAAGCCACCAGTCAGATTTAGCAGGTATATACTCATCATTAAGTTGGTCGATGTTTATTTGAGGTGCTGTGTTTTAGTCCTTAATCCAAAAGAATATAAGAATGATAGAAATCTGCTTCTATAATGTATTTCAGGTATCGCTTGTATTTCTTAGCTCATTTTATCTTTCTGTAAGTAGATATAATTTAATAAAAAAAAAATGAAATTATGCAATTTTCCAGATTTAGCTAAGACACTGCTTGTATATTTTTTAGAACTGTTAAAAATGAAAAATTACATATTTTCATTTTTTTATTAAATTATATGTAATTTCAGAAAGATAAAGTCAACTCCAAAAAAACATGAGATGTCTGAGATGCATTACTGAAGCGGATATCTATCACTCTTATATTCTTTGGATTATGTACAAACACATCACCTGAAAATAAATATCGATAACATTGAATGGCCAATCCAACTACTAAATCTGACAGATGGCTTTCATATTGTAGGAACCGGATGAATTTTCTTGTCAAGTTTTGAATTTTGGCCCTTTTCGTGTAGTGTAGTGTGAGTCTGTCTGTAAGATCTATAGATCTATAGGTCTGCTGTAACAGCTATGTTTACAAAATGCAAGGCATCAAATAGATAATTTGAGGGCATGGTGGAGCATTAAATCTGAGTGCATGTAAAGAATATGAAAAAGTTATTTTAATCTGTAAAATTCAGTTTAATTGTAGTATTTAATGAATAATTAATGAACATTAATTGACTTTACAAGTTATAGTCAACTTTTCATAATTCTGACAGGTACCTAGATTTATTATTCAATCATACTCTCTTAAAGAAAAAATTCATTATCATAGTACAAGCAGGCCTATAAACCTATAGATCTTTCGGACAGATTCACACTACACGGAACCTCAGATTTCATAAGAGAAAACATATTTAAATAAACAGACTGAAATTTACAACTTGAAAAGACGAATTAATCCTGCTCCTGTAATATAAAAGCCACCAGTCAGATTTAGCAGGTATACTCATCGTTAAGTTTGTCGATGTTTACTTTGAGGTGATGTGTTTTAGTACTTATTCCAAAAGAATATAAGGCCGAATCCATTTCAAATCAGGTGGACCGCGTATGCCTATGTCACCGATCATTTTGGAATTAAAGTATTCATGTTCTTCTCCAAAAATTATTTGACCCGTATATTTTTATTTTTTTGTTGCATCAAAATTTCATGCGTTCAGCAATGGCAAAAAATTCCGAGAAAAACCTTACTTAGAAAAAAATTTTTTCAATGTAATTTTCAAACCGCTACTGCTTCACCAGTTTTTTAAGCTTTTTAGCGTGTAACACATAATTTCACTAAGGTTTGAGCCCTCTTTCACGTTCTTTATGTTATTTAAAAAAAAAAATAAAAAATGCACGAGTTATGTACTTTTTACTGAAAAATGCACTTTTTAGAAAAGTGCATTTTTCTCAAAAACGCCAGTTTTTTTTTGCTCAATTTTGTTGTCCTAATAGAGGACCTAAATACCTATCTAGACGTATTTGTGAAATTCCCGACCCGTGCTCAGGAATAGCGATCATTAATGAGATAATACACAAACAAATTTTTCACGCTTAACCCTTACATATAGTCAATGGTATAACAGTCAATATAAAGGTTTTTATCTTTGTGCGTAAGCAATATACAAGTACACATAGTATCTGTTGTATTTTTTATTATTGTCTTTTAGATTTTTTTTTTTATAACTACCTTTGTTTTTAGTAGTTAAGTAATACATATATGTACATGAGCGTAAGTAATACATATATGTACACGTATGAGTTTATGTACTTATACATTGGTCCGCTAGATGGCTATCGTTAGATCTTTTATGTACCAAGAAAAGTTCGATTTCTGCTATAAGTACACCTCCAGTATTTTTTAAAACTATCATATTTTTGAAAATTATTATATATTTCATCTGATTAACTTAACTACGATGTCTCAAAATTATTCAGCGAAGAGAACCAAATGTGCAGATTTTTTAAATAAGCACAAAAAAATTTTTTACGAACCTAATTCCGTGCGTTTTAAACAACTTGAGAATCTTGCTCATCCATTGAAGCTACTCTATCCTGATTTATCTTTGACCCCCTCTATATATCTGTGTAGACGTTGTTACGAGCATGCTTTAGAATTGGTGACTAACACTGACAATGAATTTTCAACGGATGATAATTTTATCGACAACGGAATCGATAGAGATGAAGATTTTTTGCCAAGTACTCCAGAACGCGTGGAAGAATTTAATAATAAAATAAGTACATTTTTCTCTGGATGTGTATCGCCTCTTAAGAGGAAAAATCTTATACGTGAAAAATCAATTGAAAATTACGTAAAAAAGAAAACGAAAAATATACTTTCAACATTGTCTGATGCCCTCGATGTGAAGTTGAATAATGTTTATGACGTTTCTATAAAAGCAAACGAATCAACTGCATGCCGTTGTACAGAATGGGTACAAAATGTTGGTTTAGCCTTGCAAAAGTGTTCTACGGTATCAGAAAAAGTAAAAATTCTGACTTTGCTACCCTCATCCTTAACGAAAAATGAAATTTTATCTTTATTTCCAGACATAAGAAACTTCCTTGCACAAGAAAAGGGAGTTTATTCAGAACCAGAAGCGTACACAGGCCATCCAATTGACGAAAGGACCGAACAAATTTTTATGGAATATTATATAAATGACGATTTTAATTGTTCAAGACAGAGTCCTAATAAGAGTGACGTTATTACCGTTAAAATAAATGATAAAAAAGAGAAGAAAGTTAAACGTTTTCTTACTCAAAGTCTGAAAGCAACGTATAAAGCATTCAAAAATGATTATCCGGAATTAAAAATTGGTAAATCGAAGTTTTATAGTTTGCGACCAAAATATGTTTTACTTAGCCCCATCAAAGAAGTTTGTCTCTGTATCTATTGCGCAAATTATGATTTATTTCTTACGAGCTTGATTAATTTCAGAGGGAGTAACATTACAGAGTTGGATGAACTTCGGTCAGAAATAATAAACGCAACAAAGTGTTCTGAGCCATCTGATTTATGTTATTTGCAGGAATGTAAAATTTGTCCAGGCAGTAACGGAATTACGTTTCATGTTCTAAAACTGCAAGATGTAGAAAGCACAGAAGAAATTACGTATGCTTTGTGGGAAAATGGTAACTTGATTAGAAAAACAGTGCCAATTTCTGCTTTTAAAGAGGAACTTTCGGTTTGGACCAGGAAGATTAGTACTCACATGTATGTAAAAAATATACAACGCAAAGCTATAAAAGCAGAAAGAGAAAATGCTAAAAAAGACCCACATCATTTAGTTCTTCAAATAGACTTCGCTGAAAACTGGGCTGTAATTCATAATAAAGCTGTTCAAGGAAATCATTGGGTTATTGATCAAATTTCTATTTTCACAGCAGTATCTTATCAAGGGGATTCGACACAAAGTTTCGCACTCATAAGTGATGACCGAAAACATGATTCAGCGTATGCTTTGCTAGCAATAGAAAACATTATAATCTACTTGAAAGACAATTGTCGTGATTCAATAAAAAAAATTATCATTGTATCAGATGGCGCCGCTAGCCACTTTAAAAATCGCTTTCAATTATATGAATTAAAACGAGCACCATTTGATATAAAATGGTTGTTCTCTGCTACTGGGCACGGCAAAGGAGCTGTAGATGGTGTGGGTGGACTTATAAAGCATTACGCTACTTCGCATAATCTTCGAGGTCCCCGTGAAAAATCCATTCAAAATGCTAATGATTTTGTAGAGCACGTTCAAAAATATACAGATGCAATTAAAATAATACATTTACAAGACGTTGACGTAGAAGAGTTTAGAAAAGTAAAAAATGTTGATTGGCTTGCTACTCCTAAATATCCTGGAATTCAAAAAACTCATTTATGGATTAAAGAAACGTGCAATGATAAAGTACATTATTTAACAGCAAAGACCGCTGATTGTCCCCTTACTGAAGTAAGAACAATGAAGCAGAAAAAGAAAGGTAGTTATAAAAATAAAAAATCTAAAAGACAAAAATAAAAAATACAACAGATACTATGTGTACTTGTATATTGCTTACGCACAAAGATAAAAACCTTTATATTGACTGTTATACCATTGACTATATGTAAGGGTTAAGCGTGAAAAATTTGTTTGTGTATTATCTCATTAATGATCGCTATTCCTGGGCATGGGTCGGGAATTTCACAAATACGTCTAGATAGGTATTTAGGTCCTCTATCAGGACAAACAAAATTGAGCAAAAAAAAACTGGCGTTTTTGAGAAAAATGCACTTTTCTAAAAAGTGCATTTTTCAGTAAAAAGTACATAACTCGTGCATTTTTTATTTTTTTAAAAATAACATAAAGAACGTGAAAGAGGGCTCAAACCTTATTGAAATTATGTGTTACATGCTAAAAAGCTTAAAAAACTGGTGAAGCAGTAGTTTGAAAATTACATTGAAAAAATTTTTTTTCTAAGTAAGGTTTTTCTCTGAATTTTTTGCCATTGCTGAACGCATGAAATTTTGATGCAACAAAAAAATAAAAATATACGGGTCAAATAATTTTTGGAGAAGAACATGAATACTTTAATTCCAAAATGATCGGTGACATAGGCATACGCGGTCCACCTGATTTGAAATGGATTCGGCCATAAGAATGATAGAAATCTGCTTCTATAATGTATTTCAGGTATCGCTTGTATTTCTTAGCTCATTTTATCTTTCTGTAGGTAGGTATAATTTAATAAAAAAAAAAATGAAATTATGCAATTTCCCAGGTTTAGCTAAGACACTGCTTGTATATTTTTTAGAATTGTGAAAAATGAAAAATTACATATTTTCATTTTTTTATTAAATTATATGTACTTTCAGAAAGATAAAGTCAACTCCAAAGTACATGAGATGTTTGAGATGCATTACTGAAGCGGATATCTATCATTCTTATATTCTTTGGATTAAGTACGGACATATCACCTGAAAGTAAATATCGATAACATTGAATGGCCAATCCAACTGCTAAATCTGACAGGTGGCTTTCATATTTTAGGAGCCGGATGAATTTTCTTGTCAAGTTTTGATCCTTTTCATGTAGTGTAGTGTGAGTCTGTCCGAAAGATCTATAGATCTATAGGTCTGCTGTAACAGCTATGTTGACAAGAGGGAGCAAGGCATAGAATATTTAATTTAAGGGGATATGGTTGAGCATTAAATCTGAGTGCACGTAAAGATTGTGAAAAAGTTATTTTAACCTGTAAAGTTGAGTTTAATTGTAGTAGTTAATGAATAATTAATGAACATTAATTGACTTTAACAAGTTATAGTCAACTTTTCATAATTCTGACAGGTACGTGGATTTATTATTCAATCATACTCTCTTAAAGAAAAAATGAATTATCATATTACAAGCAGGCCTATAAATCTATAGATCTTTCGGACAGATTCACACTACACGGAACCTCAGATTTCATAAGAGAAAACATTTAATTAAATAGGCTGAAATTTACAACTTGAAAAGACGAATTAATCCCGCTCCTGTAATATAAAAGCCATCTGTCAGATTTAGCAGGTATATTATCAGTTGTGGTCCACTCAATAACGATGAAGAATCTATCCCTTACTTTCAAGCGATGCCAGAGAAATTACGAGTAATTGTAAGTAATTTAAAAGATTGTACCACGATTGGCCCTGACAGCATTCCTGCGTACTTTATAAAGCGTTGTTGGTCTGCCATGGAGAAACCCATTTTGCACATATTTAATTCCATTCTATCTACTGGTTACTTTCCAAGTACCTGGAAACTATCTTACATCCTCCCGGTTCACAAAAGTGGTGATAAGTATAATATTCAAAGTTACCGTCCGATTTCTATTATTAGCTGCCTTCCTAAAATTTTAGACGCCCTCATCACCAATGAACTCTCAGATCATCTGATTTGTAAATTAGTTGATCAGCAACATGGATTTATTAAAGGCCGTTCCACGCTCACTAATCTTCTGTTGTTTAATGATTTTTTATCTGAAGCACTGGTCAACCACTGTCAAGTTGATGCTATATATGCCGATATTTCTAAAGCCTTTGACACTGTGAATCATAAGCGCCTTTTATCTAAACTATGGAACTTTGGTGTGCGTGGTACTTCTTATTCATTAGTCTCATCCTACCTAAGTGGTCGTACGCAAGCTCTTCGTATCAACAATCATATTTCTCAAACTATCCCTGTTCTATCCGGCGTACCGCAAGGTTCCCCCACTTAGGACCTTTACTTTTTTGTTTATATGTTAATGATTTAGTCACCTGTGTCTCATTTTCTCGTGTTTTATTATTTGCTGATGACGTTAAATTATTTTCTATAGTTCGTTCTCACGAAGATGCATTGCGATTGCAATCGGACTTCTCATCACTAAACAATTGGTCTATAGAGAATGGTTTTACTTTAAATTTTCATAAGTATAATATTATATCGTTTTACACTTCAGTATCTAGTTTCTCGTTTAATTATCTTATTGATAATCGGAGTCTTGAACGTATAAGTGTCATTATAGATCTTGGTGTCTATTTTGATTCTTTACTTTCATTTGTCAATCATATAGATTACGTCATCTCCAAATCTTCTAGACTCATTGGCCTTATAAAACGCTCTACTTCTGATTTTTCGAACATAGCATCTATCATTCAACTCTATAAGTCGTTAGTTTTACCTAACCTAATTTACTGTTCTAATATTTGGTCTCCATTCACTCAATTATCTATATATAAATTGGAATCGTGTCAACACAAATTTCTCCGTTATTTAGCGTTTAAAAATAACAGGCCTATGAGTCGTTTTGATCACGATTATACACCTTTGAGATCAAATTTTAGCATCCCCATAATCAATAGTTTACACCATTATTACGACTGCCTTGTTACTTATAAAATCACTCATAACCTGTTCCCCTCCGTAGATTTATCTAACCTATTTGTATCTCGTCACATCTCTTACTCTCTCCATACTTTTAGACCCCTTAAGGAAAACACCTCTTCATCCACATTTGGTTTTCACTCTACTATAAATCGGCTTAAGAGGTCTTGGAACCTATTACCGAACCGTATTACTCACTTAAATGTTTTATCATCATTTAAATCTGCGGTGCGTTCTTTCGTTCTCAACTTTTAACTTATTTAAATGTGTTTTAACTTTTCTGCGAACTTTGTTTAATGCGCCGTGCTATGTACACCATTATGTATTTTTTAAATATTTTTGTATAAAGGGCTTAGCCCGTCTAAATTTTAATAAATAAATGAATAAATAAATACTCATCATTAAGTGTTGTCGATGTTTACTTTGAGATGATGTGTTTTAGTACTTAATCTAAAAGAATATAAGAATGATAGAAATCTGCTTCTATAATGTATTTCAGGTATCGCTTGTATTTCTTAGCCCATTTTATCTTTCTGTAAGTAGGTATAATTTAATAAAAAAAAAAAATGAAGTTATGCAATTTTCCAGATTTAGCTAAGACACTGCTTGTATATTTTTTAGAACTGTTAAAAATGAAAAATTACATATTTTCATTTTTTTATTAAATTATATGTACTTTCAGAAAGATAAAGTCAACTCCAAAGTACATGAGATGTTTGAGATGCATTACTGAAGCGGATATCTATCATTCTTATATTCTTTGGATTAAGGGAATGTCATAGCCAGAAAGAAGTAAAAAAGGCGTTTGCAGCGCCACCATTCAGTTGTACATATATATTTTCGAAATAGACTCTAGCGCCACCTATCTAGTTTTAAAATCAGAGTCAAAAAATAGGTGGCGCTAAGATATCCAAATTTCTGTTACAAGCCAAAGGAAAGAAACAGAGTTACATAAAAAAAAATAAAATTACACGTATTGCATGCAAAGTTCACGTAAAGCATGTTTTTTATTTCAATCTTAAACTGTAACTGTTCCCTTTGGCGAGTATCAGATTAAAAATTATGAACAAAAAAAAATATTTAAGTTTTCGGTGTAGTCATAGGATCTTACCTATGTTTAGAAATTTTTTTTCCAGAAAAACAACAGTTTTTTAAAATAATAACAACAAAAAATACGGGAAAAGCTGTTGATGTTTTTGCCCTGTTATAGGTATCAGACCTATTTATGGAGAATTAATTTATGAAAATAAATGCAGCGTTCTCTTATATAAATATTGCAATGGTATTCAATAAACAACAATAAAGCCAATCACTTCTTTTTATCTCATTGTAGGTGCTAAACCTATTTTGAGGCGGAAATTTTGTATAAATTTTCATTTTGTAAAAGTGAAGCAGATTTTTTCTATTAGTATTAGCAATAATAATAATCAGGCTCTTCCGACTAGCCTTCGTGTCTAAAAAGCGTAAAGCCGTTGTACTTTTTTGACCTCATTATAGGTGCCAGACCTATCTTGAGAGCAGTACTTTCTACTTAAAAAATCACAATTAACTTCATATGGTACTAAGAACAATAATAAGTACATTATTCTTTGAAATTTCTTAGCACCGATTGAAACTGATAGCGAAAATTGTCAACACCCTTGCGCACGTTGTAGGTGAGGCGTTTCGCCTCAACTCTCCCAGCGCGGCGCGCGAGCGTCAAATCATGCTATTTTCAAGTCGTGTTTACGATATCAATATGAATTTCAAAAAATTATGTGATAAGCGTTTCCGACGTATTTTTTCCTCAGCTTTCCAATGGTGTAAGTGGTTTTTCCGAAATTTTCCATGTTCACCCTCAAAAAGTATAAAACATACTATATCTCGGAAAGTATATTTTTAATATTTTTTTTTATCATCTAGATCGAAAGCTGAGCATTTTTTACGTCGGAAAGGATTTTTTGCAAAATTTGCTCGAATGTTTTTCTTAGGGAAACAGAACGCGAAAGAGCAGACGCAGCGTCTCCTTCGTGCGTGGTATGCGGCGCGCTGTACAGCGCGTGGACTAGACGTATTTCGCTCTCTAGTAACCTTATTATTTTTATTTATCATTTTTAATTCTTTATGGAATATCTTTTTGCACTTCGAATTTCACTTATATGCACGATTGACATTTTCATAGGTTATTTCGCAAAAAAAAAACCGCTGCCAATTCTTTGGGACTTAGCTTCCTCAAACTAATTCATCGTTTCCTAATTAAAAATTGAAATTCTGAAAATACATTTTTCATAAAAAGGAATGCTAAAGAATTTCAATAATACTTTGAACTGATGCGTCTTATACCAGTTTCTTGCAAAATAGTATATTACGTACCTATTTTAAAAAAAGCTTTGACAGACCACCAAGTTTAAAAAAAATTGAGATTAAAAAGAGATAAAAGAAGGGGCTAAAAATGGCACTATTAATACGTTTTGATATTTTAATTTACTACATTATATAAAAATATTAAAATGATAGTTCTCGAAAATAAATGTATAATATATATTCATATAGATAATCACTTAAAATTGCAACACAATATTGCCACCAACAAGTGTAATAAGTAACAGTTAAAATTTCAAGTCGATAAATAAATTATTTTTTGAGATATTAATTTTTTAAATATAAAAAAGTTTTCATTAATAACAAATGACAGAGTGAAGATATTTTAAATTTTAAATTTTAAAAAAAGAAAATGTAGGTAATTTGAATACCTTTTAAGAGAAGTATATTATTTTATGTAATAATTACTATAAGATACGAAAAAATCAAAAAAACTAAAAATTCAAAATCGTTTTTTGGTTATAAAACAAAAGAAAATCAATAAAATCCCAAATCCATCAGGGTACTTTTCTTTTGCCGCAAGACGAAGCGAATAAGCTTTACCCGACGAAAATCGGTTGATTAGTTTCGGAGATATTAAGAGTTGAAATATACACACACACACACACGCACACACACATACATACATACATCCACGAAATCAAAAATCATCAAAATCAAATAATATACACATATACCACCATAAAACATCTTTTTGAAGACTTTTTTTTCGAAATTTTTTTCACCGATACAAAGCTTCCTCTTTGAGGAAGCAAAAACATTACAATCAATTTGAAATAGCAGACGCAACGCTTCTCACTTACTTTTTACCCGATAGGTGGCTTGCGTATAGAAAATTTTTGCCCGAGAGTAATTTGTTGTATCCGATTATATAAGTCTGATGAATTTTCGATCTTTGTTATCCTTGAAATTGTTTAAGAATTTTAACGCTGTTTCCGTTATATTTGTGTTCTTCGTGTGTTTGCTGATTAAATCATAATTTATTTTTGGTTTATTTATTGCATTTATTTTCTCGCTAGTGAAATGGATTCAGCTTTGAAGCTGAAATGCATAAATCCTTTTAATAAAATTAATCACTCTGTGCGTAAAAATTTGTCGAATTTTCCTTCAATATTTAGGAGTGCGTATCCCCTCGTACCAGAAAACGCGAAAATTTGTTCCAACTGTCAACGTCAACTTTATAAACATAAGTTAGATTTACCTTCATGCGATGCCAAAAAAAGCTAAAATTGAATGTACTGATGAATATCATAAAGCAGGCGTGGCAGTTCTCAACCAATTAAAAAAAAAAGTTTTAGAATCACCGGGTAAGGAAGATAAAATTCAGCTACTCACGCTTGCTCCTGATTTTTGGTCTCGCAGAGACTTAATCAGAGAGTTCGGTTGTACTGAGTGGGAAGCTCGAGAAGCGAAAAAGTTAGTAACTGAAAGTGGAATTTTTTCAAAACCTGAAAAGAAAAAGGGCAAAATATTTCCAGTTGAAAGTGTAGATTCAGTTAAACGTTTTTATGAGAGGGACGATATTAGTCGTGTAATGCCCGGATTAAAAGATTGTATATCTGTTAAGCAGGATAATGGTAAAAGAGAACATGTACAGAAAAGGTTACTACTTGGTAATTTACGTGAAATTTATTGTTTATTTAAAAAAGAGCATGAATCTGTTAATATTGGCTTCACTAAATTTACTCAATTGAGGCCGCCGCATTGTGTTCTAGCGGGAAGCAGTGGTACGCATAATGTATGAGTATGTGTACACCACGAAAATATCAAGCTGATGTTAAATGCTATTAATTTACAGAGTTTAACTGAAGGTACTCGACTATTTCTTAAAAACTACCACGATTGCATCCAAGCAATCGTATGTAGTAATGCTAGTTCGAAATGTTACTTGGGAGACTGTTTAGATTGCCCCAATATGCCTGTATTACGGAAACATTTGCTTGAATGTTTTGAGAGAAATGATATTTTTCAAATACAGTATGAGTCATGGCTTCAGACAGATCGTTGCACAATAGTATCTACAACTGTAAATGTTTATGAATTCATGAACATACTGGGAGAAAAATTAATAAAATTTAAAACTCATGACTTCTTTGCGAGAGAACAATATCTTTTCTTAAGCGATTTGAAAAAAACCTTCAAAAAGGAGAATTCCTTGTTTGTTGTGATTTTGCAGAAAACTATGCGTTTATAGTGCAAAATTCAACACAATCGTTCCACTGGAACAATAATCAAGCAACAGTTTTTACAACAGTGGTATATTATAACGAAAATCAAGATCTTAACACATATAAGCATTGCTATAATTTCTGATAATCTAAATCACGATACTGTTGCTGTTTATGAATATCAAAAAATTATAATATCGTATTTAAAAAGTAATTTCATAGTCAAGAAAATTTATTACTTAACTGATGGAGCAGGTCAGCATTTTAAGAACAAGTCTACCTTCCAAAATCTTCTGTTTCATCAAAAAGATTTTGGAGTTCCTGCTGAATGGCATTTTCATGCAACAGCGCACGGTAAAGGTGCGTGCGATGGTATAGGCGCAAATTTGAAAAGAGGGGCGAAAAGAGCAAGTCTTCAACTCTCTTCGAGTAATCATATTTTAACACCAGAAGACCTTTACAACTGGGCTTTACGTAATTGCAAAGAAACTAAAGTTTTTTACAGCACTAAAGAGACCTATGAAAAAGCCGTTTTGAAACTAAAATCAAGGTTAAGTAAAATTAAATCTATACCGGGAACTTTACAATACCATGCCGTTATTCCAATGAATAAAACAACATTAATACTAAAAAAAACGTCAATGAGTTCAGAATATCAAATCTTCCCTAAAAAACCCGTAAAACAAAACAAAATAAAATTATCTACTTTAAAAAAAAAAGAATTATTAATATAAATACTAGTTTATTGTTGCTATTATTAAGGAAATCAAAATTTTAAGTGGTTGTTAGAGAGCGAAATGCATCTAGTCCACGCGGTGTACAGCGCGCCGAAAACCGCGCGCGAAGGAGACGCTGCGTCTGCTCTTTCGCGTTCTGTTTCTCTAAGAAAACATTCGAGCAAATTCTGAAAAAATCCTTTCCGACGTAAAAAATGCTCAGCTTTCGATCTAGGGGGTAAAAAAAAATATTAAAAATATACTTTTCGAGATATAGTATGTTTTATACTTGTTGGGGGGGGGGGGGGGGTGGAAAATTTCGGAAAAACCACCTACGCCATTGGAAAGCTGAGGAAAAAATACGTCGGAAACGCTTATCACATAATTTTTTGAAATGCATATTGATATCGTAAACACGACTTGAAAATAGCATGATTTGACGCTAGCGCGCCGCGCTGGGAGAGTTGAGGCGAAACGCCTCAGGTACAAGACCTATTTTGAGAGGACCATTTTATAAAAAAATCAGGCTCTTTCGATTAGAGGCCGTGTCTACAAAGCGTTACTCTTTTGACCTCATTATAGGTACCAGACCTATCTGCAAAGGAGTATTTTCAACAAATAATAGCAGTATTTTTTCGATGGTATTAGGAACAATAATTACAGTATTTTTCCATAGTATTAGAAAAAATAAAATGTCTAACAAAAAATATCAAACTGCCTGTATGACGTGATAGGTTCCAGACCTATTTTGGAGAGTATTTAAAAAAAAAATTACGTAGTGTTCTATTAGAATTAGCAATAATACTAAAGAATAAAGCTCTTCCGAGTAGCGGTCGTGTCTAACAAGCGCAAAGCCGTGGAACTTTTTTCACTTCATTATCCCAGTTTTCTGGAGTAGTTTAGGAATAACTATGGACATTATACAATTACATCACTTTTTTAAGAGAGGATGGATAAATTGTGACGTACACGACCAGCTCGTAGTATACGCATCGATTCATAATTTCCCATTCATAAACACGAGAGCGAAAAATCAACAAACACGATGCATCACTGTGTACAAACATACGATCGCGTGCACCAGAGAAAATCTTACTCACTCATTCACACAGCGCCTCTGACGTCAGAGTATAAACAAAAATATTGTCATGCGCAAGAGAGAAGACAAGACGATCGACTGGTATATAAAGGGCTCCGATTCTCGGAATCGGCACGCACTTGTGTCCGAGCTCTCGCCTATTCAGGATACCGATAAGCATTGCGCTTAGGTAACTGAAGCTGGCCACTCCTTTGCGCTCGTAAAAACTTATGTAAAATAATTCATTTTTTTTAGTATATTAATAAACATACCTATAATTTTAGATTTTGATTCATGATTTTTTTTCTTTAAATAAACTCTCTCGATAACAACCGAGTCCTAACTTACCTACCTCCCACGGCACGATAGTCGGCCCTCTGCGCCGATTATTTACCCGGCTCCTCTCTTCTCACACGGCACGGTAGTTGGCTCTCTGCGCCGACTACTTACCCGTATCATCTAGGCAGCACGGTCGCAGCCACTTAGCGCTAACGACTTACCTGCACCTACCACCTCTCTCTATCGACGGCACGGACTCCGGAACATTGCGCGCCGGTATCTAACCCTGAGATCGGGGCTACTCCCCTCCCGATTGTATGCTCGAGTCCAGTACACGAACTCTTAAAAAATTATTAATAACTACCAAGTAACGACATCTAGTTTCATACAAGTTAACTCAATTATTAAGGTATAGACTCAAATCTGAGAGCTGTCATTACTTCGGTACGTTACAAAATATTTGTTATTATTATCATTTATGTGCTAGTCAATACGTTTATAGACTTTGGAGTCTACGTATTCAGTGACTAATACACAAACGCGCTAGTCAATACGTTTATCGACTGTTAAAGTCTACGTGTTTACTGACTGATACATATGTATTTTCCCTATGCGAGAGTGTATACGTTTATTGATTTAAAGTCTACGTATTTACTGGCTGATGCACATACATGCATTTTATATATATTTTTTCAGTCTTTTCTCTGCAATCGTTTATCATAGAAAGTAATTCTTATACTTCTTATATATTATTTTTATATGCTAGTCAATACGTTTATAGACTTTTATAGTCTACGTATTTATTGACAAATGCACATACGGACTAGTCAATACGTTTATCGACTGTTAGAGTCTACGTATTGACTGACCGATACCATGTTTCTCATGTGTTTGTCTATCCGTTTATCGACTTAGAGTCTATGTATCTGACTGATGGACACATACATGGTTTTTCCTCAAAACAATAATACATACATAATATATAAAATAAATGTACGATTTTCTTAATTAGTCATTTTTCCCTGTATCGAGTTATCTCGGTAGGGCCCCAAGTTCTTCCACCTCTCAGGTCTTGCCTAGCAGTATCAGTGATAGCAAAATCTCACCTCCTTACCCACTTTTAGGCACCCGTCTTTCTAAAATGCTTTTTCTTTTACCTCTTATCACTTGATTCCTTCTTTTTCTAGTTCTTTACATTATAGTTTCATTTGGGATATCTTCACTTGAATTACTTCACCTGAAAACAAATATATTATATAATATATGCTTATCAGAAATATACAAAATTTTATTTAACTGGCTAAAAGAATCTAAATAATCTTTGGCCAAAGTTATTTTATGTATTTAGATTAATTTTTATTTTAAGAGCCTCTAAAATAATTGCTGCTGGTAAACATTACAGTAAGAGAAACTTGATATGGAAATAATTAACAAAAAGCAATCTATATTATTAGTAACAAAGATATTTGTTTTCTGTATTATAAAAAAGGCCTGTTAAGCAATTTTCTTTAAAAAAGAAAAATCAACGCCATACTTATTTTCCAAAAAAGGAAAAAAGTTTGGCAATATTCAATGCATTTTATCCAGTTTGCACTACATTGTTAAAATAACATAAATTGTGTAAAATATCAAAAATCAAATTAAAGATATATTAAAGACCTGAATCTATTAAGATTTTGTGATATTTGCATTATACTACATTTCACCATCAATCTTAAGTTTAGTGCCAGAGCTTCTTTCTTCTTTTCATAAAGGCATTTGTTTCTGTTATATAAAAATGTAATTACATTGAAAATAAAATATTGTTAAAGTTATTCAAGAAAAATGTTGATTAAATACCACCACATCTAAACAATTCATTTTTGTCGACAAACTTCTCATTCCTCATCAACATTATTCTTGCTTTAGAAGTTTCTCGACAAGAATGCTTTGTTTGGATTTTATGATTATACAATCACCAATTTTTTCAGTTTTCTTTAATATTTTATTTTAATTTCAATATAAAATATGATTATGAAGTCATCTGCAGGAGCTCTTCGCCCTAGGCAAAAAAAAATATATTAATAAAAGATGATAATCATTAAGAATGAGTAGAGCAATATTAAACTGCCAGGAAAAAGGGAGCAGACAGTCGAGGATTTATAGGTTATGTTCGGCTACACTATAATCTACAGTCCCAGTCCCAAGCAAACTACTTACTCCAATGGATCGCTGCAGCGTGGACGTTATCTTCTTTCACTATCTCTATTATCAGCTCCTCTCCGCTGTCGTCTCCATCGTGAAACAGTAGCAGAGCAGCCTATTCCGTGCCGCGATACCACTGCGCACGTGGTTCCAATCCATGTGTATATGGACTGTATGGCTCCGTAGTCCGTGCATTCCCAGTTTTAAAATCGGTAGCTATAGCTATACCTAAACCTATAAGTTAGTTCGGACTGTTCGGAGCAGACTCCTCTGACACACAGACTTTATTTTCCTGCAAGGATATAACATCATACTATAAAATGCTATTCATATCATAAATTAATAAAAATTAAGTCAGTTTAATAATAAATAAAAGAGCAGAAAAGTGAGTTTCTTTAGTTTTTATTTTTTAGTAACGAGACAAGCACATGATAGAGGTTGGTAAGGAGTGATCCTAGTTACTACTGCTAATCTGTCATGATTTCTTTTCAGAAAAAGCAGTAGGAGTAATAACAGTACCAACTTGAGCTCAGATGGGCTGATCAAGTGAATGATGATTGCAGACGTTTGTATTACAAACAGTTTTCCTGCGTATGTGTCCTCGATATTAGTACACTTGTTGTCTGTTAGTTGATTGTTTACACATTTATTTTTTGTTGAAAATGCTGACTACAATGATATGTCTAGTAATTTTTGTAATTCAACTATTAATTTAATTTAGATTTTAATTTTAGTAAATTTTTTCAATTGTAATAGTTTAGCCAGGTAAGACATCTTTGAGAAAGAGCATTTTAAATTAAAAATTAAATTAAAAAATTTATGAAATTATTAATAGACATAGCATTGTACATCACTCTCAACAAACAATAAATGTATTAATCAACCGACAGAAAGCAAGTATACTCATATCATACATACATATTCTCAAAGAAAGTTGTATTGTATCTGCAATGATTGTACACTTGATCAGCCAACTTGAGCTCAAGTTGGTGCTGTTACTGATCCTACTGCTTTTTGTGAAAAGAAATCATGACAGATTAGCATTAGTAACTTGGGTCACTCCTTACCAATCTCTATCGTATACTTACCACTTCAATAGAAAATTCATCGAAACTTCCAGAAAAATAAAGCCAGCTACCTGAATCAGCAGAGATATTCACCATGCGTATTTTACATATGACTTACTTGCAGGGGCAGGCTTAGCGAGCAGATGTACATAGGAACGGATTGCAGCTCGCTCAGCTTCCATTCAGGCATTAGCTTTGTGAATGTATCACTTGGTAGTTTGGCACAGTACCTAGAATCGTATTTTGTTTAGCAAAAATGACAAAGTATTTAGGGATTGATATAGTAAGTAGAGAATCTGATGTCATACCTATTCATTAAAGAGATGGCTGCTTTCAAGGTCACTTTTGGAGCCTGGCCTTTCTCTTGTAATGATCTGTACTATGGTCATACAAGTCTGCTTGTGCTTCTTAAAGTTCCGCCACCTCTTTGCCAGAGAAGCATTTTCATAACAATATTTTTTCCATGCAATGATAATGAGCCAAATTTTGAATGTATTTGGGAGATTTACTTTCTGGCACCAGAAAAACACGTAGCACATCGGTTGCTCTGGCTGTGCTCTTGTTTTACAAATAAGATTGGTAATTTTTTGGAAAGTCAAATCTCATGTCGAAATTATATTTTGGAATGTCTATGCCTTGAATTGAACATTTTTTAGTACCTCTTGTTGCTTTATATACTCTTACTCAAAGTCTGCCACAAAAAATATTGTCGTTATTTTTTTTTCTTTTATAACGTGGAGATAACAAATTGGAATTATCCTCACACTTACTTAATTCATTCAACAGATAAAATAATACTTTTGCACTCGAAGAAGTATCCACCAAAATCACACCAAAAGCAAATCTGGGCCGATCAAACCACCAGAATTACGAAAAATCTTTAACTTTTTTAAAACATTGTTTTTCTTATGTGAACTTTTTAATGGCCTCTGATGATTGCTTTACTCTTTATTACGTATATGCTCACTTTTTCTATTATTGTTATCGTTATTGTTACTGTTACAACTAACTTTATCGAAGAAACTTTCTTCTTTATGTGCGGCACTGTTAACGTTCTAAGCACCTCAATAAATCTGTGTACTTTTGAAGTAGAAAAATTTTAATTTTTTCTATTTCAGACAAACCAGCAAAGGCCTCATCACAATGTACTCTTACTTTTAGAAACATTGTAACAACCGACCCTAATGCCTTGCCTATAATGTCTTTCACAGGGTGTTTTAATTTCAACTTTTTCTATTAACATTAACAATGTTAGTGCCACTTGATTCGTATCTCATAGGCCTAGAATTTCAAGAATGTATACAAATTCTTGAATCGTTTCACGAGGCTTGTCCACTGAGTTGGGTATTTTCTTAATATTTTCGAAGAATTCTTCACTATAAATCTCTGTTGGATTATAACAATGATCATTTAAAAATTCTCTTGTACGATTTATGCACTTCATTATAAAATTTTCTATTTCTTGCCTCTCTCCATCTTAGATTCCAACTTGTATTCCTTTGGTTTTGGGCTATATTTCAAGATGATAACAAATCACTGGCTGCTCTATCTGACATTAGAGCAGTGCTTCAATTTCAAACCTCAACTGTCCAGGCTCCTTTGTTAGACTGTACTTATAAGGGCACAGCAAAGCCAACTATCTGCAAAACCTTACTGCTGTGCTTACCTTAAGTACTACACTTGCGGACGTTCAAATCTGTGAGCAAATCAGCAACCCATCGCCGCCACTACTTCTCAGTACAGACGATTAGGTTAGGTGTGTTACCACGCGGGACTCTCTTCACAGACCACAGTTTTTTTTTTAAATTCAAATAAATTTTATAATTCTTCAGGATACAAATTATCGATAAAACAATTTCGTAAGTACTTAAGAGCTTGATTTTGTGTAAAATTCTTTTAATTTATGACATTCTTCAAGACTTGCTCCAATATTCTTCATAAAACCCTCTTCTGTGACAATAAGCTGTACAACTTATTGATCACAAATACCCATAGCTTTAAAAATTATGATAACTAGTATATACTACAAATTTTTTTATATATAATTTAACATTTTTTGTTAGAAATACATAAAAATATTAAATAGTACCAACTCACGTCTTCAAAAATATTGTGTCGTAAATAGTATTTGCCTGCACTTCCAATAACATTATTTTTGATTTTTCTCTCTTGAGTAGCACTATTACATGAAACGACACAATTGTTACTACCTTCTTCTAATATAATTCTATTTCTAAGCATCTGTTCTTATACTAAAATAACTTTTTCTTCTCCGTTAATAATAGAATAACCACCATGAGGGTCATGAGGACACCTGTTCTTTTTTGCTGATTCAAAATTAGATTTTTTAATTAGATTTTTCACAATTTGAACTCTCAACATCCTTGGTATTCTGCAGGATTATAATGTTATAGCTACAATTAACAATTAACTCACTATATTGAAATTTATAATATACCTGCCAATATTAATAAATTATTTCTAATTATTGGTTGATGTCCTCTCATGTATTCAATATAAATTGTGATGGGAGCTGAATAATTTATATCTCTTAAGCAACATTTATGAGGAGTTCTTTAACATTGGGAGTACTTGACATAGAAAAGAGAATTAGCATCACTAACTACTACTAGATTGCTTAGAGGCTCAATCGACAGCAGGACCGCAGCAGCTAAGACCTGGAGACACAATCAGCAAACAACTTGGTAGAAAATAGGCACAGCCTTCCCAAACCAACTCCAACAACACAACTAAGAAGAGAAGAGAATGAAAAAATTTCAGAAAGAAAGACTGTATAGCTGCACTGACCTGATCTAGAACAACAAAGCAACATAACCTCGAAGCAGTATGTGGATATACTAAATTATACATGAAAGTATCAATTCGATTTCGTTGATTATAAGCAATAGTTCCCATGGCTTGTTTATCCATAGCGCATTGGTAAGTATTTCTAGGACTTTGATTGTGATGAGTTTGATACTAATGTAAAAGGTTATATTTCTAAATCTATTATACCTCTTTTATGTGTGATTCATTAAAAGCAATGAAACTGTCCTTTTCCTCATTGACATCCAAGTACTCTATCAGTCATGTAAAATGCAAAGAAAATTTTTTTTTTACATTTTTCTAAAACTAATTTTCATATGAAGAATTTTCATAAAATTATCATAAATTTATACCATCATGTTAAAATCTTCAAAACTCCTAACTCCTTGTTCTAATATTTTAAAATTTATCTCGATCCACACAAACATACCCTACGGGCACTTTTTCCAGGAGAGCTGTCTGCCATATACACTGTGCTAACTCCAGTGACGATAAACAGTAGATTGGTCTGCGTAAGCTAATGATGCTGTTACCACTGTTACTGCCACTGAAAAGAAATCATAAATAAATCAAATACAGTTTGATTAAGAAATGAGATGAGATTATGCAAATGCTGAGACTAACAGTTATACTATAAATAACACAAGCTGTCTCTTCTACAATAACCTGAAAAACAATTTTTTTATGCAAAACCAATCTATAATTTTCTGTTGTTATAGTATAACAATAAGCTTCCTTATCATACTAGCTTTCAAAAAAAATTTTAACTTTATTTTAAAAATAACTAGAAATAAAAAGCAAAAATTTGTCTTTAAAATCATGGATCATACATAAAAAATGGCACAAACTATGTTTATACCACTTTAACCTCAAAATCACAACTTTGTTATGATTTTTTGGCACTTATGGTATAAAATATGACAACTAACTCAAGTTTCGAACTACTTAACATTTAATTTGCATTTAAACTTTTAACCCGTTGCATTTCAAGCAGTTGAGGAATCGTAAAAGTATATGGTTAGGTTACCTTATGCATACGAAGCTCCCAGCCATGCATATCAGGAAGCCTCTTATAGCTATCGGAAGACCCACCTTGATGCCATACTTGACTTTGTCAATGCAGCAAATTCCTAGCAAATCCTATCCAATTTGTATGTATAACAGTAGCAGCAGCAGTATCACACCTGTAGCATCAGATCTCTGAAAGATGTGCTATAAGGATTAAAGGCTACAATGCTAAGGCAACTGTGCTGACTTTGTCATCTTGCAACGATTCAGTTTTCATGAGAACACCAAATTGACCAGGTTAAGCGATATCAGCAGCACACTATAGAAAAGTGTGCATCTAAAAAGAACTGTTTGATTAATCTGATTTAGTATTAACTTTACCTTGATAAGAGAGAAAATGAAGAAAACTGTTGAAGCTGAAAAAGATGTACACCAAATGGGCTTGGTGCGTTTACCTATAATGTGCCAGACAACTAATATTACTTCTTTGATACTATAGTGAAGAAGCCTGTACCGCATGTGAACGTCGCACCACCGAAGAGGGAAGCCTACACAAATGTCATCGACGGAGAGGATTGTTGATGGAGCTCAAAGTTCATGGTGTATATTTGGGACATCTCGTCTTCAAGGCCTATCGCGTCAACTGCAGGCACGCTAGGAACAGTGTCAGCAGTGTGTTAGTATCCCAACGAAGAAATGAAAGTACAAGCACCAGCAGTAGCAATAATAATAATCGACACCTACTCCGGTGGCCCATCATAGAGAAGTGTGCACCTGAAAAGAATCATTTAATTAATGGTCTTGTTTGGGAAATATCAAGTTTTGAATTTCCCGCGGTTGCGCGACTGAGGGATAACTCAGCAGGCGGCCGCGCGACGGCAGCACTCAGCAGCTGTTCTCTGCGGAACAGCTGAATCACTATACTGATTAGCCGAGTATGGCGAAACTCATGCTGTCTCTCTCATGCTTACACATGTAAATGAGAGAGACGATGATTTGACTCACTCCTCGGTAACAACGAGACGAGGAAGAAGACGGAAGTGCTCTCTTAATTCTCACACTCAGTTAGTGTCCATGTAATGGTTCGCCTCGTGGAAAAACTCACGGTACTTTGGCTCTCAGTAGATACACTCAAACCTCTCACTAAAAGTCTCTCTCAGTAATGGTCTACCACGAGGGAAATCTACTGTGCCGGCGATTCTCATGTGATGGAGCTCTTTCTCTCTCGGTCAACTCACTCTGTGTAGCGGTTCGTCTCGTAGAGAAACTCACTGTGCACATTCGGCGATTCTCAAGTGAAAAATTCAAGTGTAGTGTTTCTCACTCTCTCAACATGGGCTGCTGCTCCGCAACATCACATATGGCGTCGTCTATCGCGGCATGTTTTCACGCAGCAGTATCTCTCACACGGAAACTTCTCACACGGCGGTGATACTCAAGCGGCATCTTCTCACCGGCGCTCGATGCTTCGAGCGCGCCACGAGGCAATATCTCACACGGCATATTCATAGTGCAGTGCGTCTCACAAGGTAGCTTCTCACGCGGCTTCTCCTCACATGGCATATCCTCACTCAGCAACTTTGCACGGATTCTCGCTCACACCTGCACTTTCACCAATGCAACCCCGGCAGTAAACTCATGATCACCGTGATCAATAATATCAACGGGATTTGGGCATGGTTTTTTCATGCAGGAAAATTACACTGGCAGTTCTCAATCGGCTTTGCTCAACTGGCTTCTCTCATCGGCTGCTTAGCATCCTCACACTCATCTCACCGGCTTATCTCATCTTTCGTTATCATGCTCAACATACGGTTCTTCTCCACTGCTCAGCTTCGTTGCGGAATCACCATCACGGGACCAACTCGTCGGCGTAAAGATTAATATAACCTCTAGGTATGATAAGGTAACAACTCAAATACATGCGGCCATTTTATACGAAGGTGCGCTGCTACACGGAAAGCATAACCAAGCTGTACAGCGGGAAATACTCAGGCACGATTAGGTCAGTAATACCTAACCGTGTCATCTCATTGAAAACTCAACCACAATTAATTCAATAATAATTGATTGTGTTGCTTATTGTATGGTTAGAACACTCATCAGTGATTCACAACGTCACACAGAAAACTCATACACTCAAACAGCAAACTCACCAATACTCACAGAATTTTGTAATACTCATACACTCAGAATTATGTAACAGTCATACACTCAACTATTTACTTGTAACATCTCACACATTTTATACTTATTCTTGAAACAACTTTTATATCGGTAAATTTGTAATAGTAATTTATAATTTTATAGTTATTGTGAATATATTATAGTTTAATTTACCAAAGTGTTTGGCTCAATTTATTTTGTAAACACCCACAGCATGTCCTCATTATAATTTATGGAATTCTCAAACAGGTCTGTCAATTTTAGCTCGAAAAGAGAGAAAACAAAACGAAATTTTCGAGCTGCCGATAACGAGTGCCACAGTCCAGCATCCTGCAAAAGATATACACTCAATGAGTTTGTCGTCATAGAGGTTAGAAAACGTCAGTGTGCTTACCTATAACATGTGCTAGATACCTGATATTGCTTCTTCCACGTTACGGCATAAAATCTGCCGATAGCTAGGAGGCCGAATCCAACATGAAGATCATCGACAGAGAGGATGTTCATAACAACCATTATCATCGTTACAAACGCTTCTACAGTGCTAATCGGTATAAGTGTGTGCGCACTGCGCAGTCGCAGCCGCTCGCAACCGCCACCGGTCTTCTTCTTCTTCTGGTTAGGGTGGCGCTGCTTGGCTATAAGAGCGGTTGCATACGGGCCATCAACTCTAGCTCTGTGTGCGCATAAGCGTGCGTATGCACCGCCATCAGTCGCACGGGATTACGCGAAAGACGCGCAGGACGAGGATCGATTTATACTCGATACAACGACATTACGATGAATTTCTCGAAATTTCTGGTGAAATTCCATACTAGATCTTACACAGGTTCAAACTAAAAAAAATTTACTTTGAAATTTCCGAATAAAGTACCTGCGGCTTTGAAAAATAACATACATAAACAATATTTTAAACAAAAGCGATGATATTTATACTGGATAGAATGATGTTATGATAAATTACTTGAAATTTCGCGAAAAATTGCATTTCAAACTCTACACAGGTACAAACAAAAAGAAGTTTACTTGGAAATTTCAGAATAAGGTAGCGTCGGCTTGATAAATAACCTATATAAACAATATTTTAAATAAAAGCTACGATATTTATACACGATGGGACGATATTCCGATAAACTACTCGAAATTTCGTGAGTAATTGCATGCTAGACCCTACACAGGTTCAAACGAAAAAAAGTTTATTTAGAAATTTCTGAATGAATTGGCGACGGCTTTGATAAATGAACTTATACAAATAATATTATAAACAAAAGCCACTATGCATATACTGGATAGGATGATATTGCGATAAATTTCTTGAAATTTCGCGGACGATTGCGCTTCAGACCCTACACAGGTTCAAACTAAAAAATGTTGACTTGGAAAATTCTTACTGAATTGGCGGCGAATTTGATGAATAAACTTATATAAACAATGTTATAAACAAAATCCACAGTATCTATACTCCATAGGGCAATATTATGATAAATTTCTCGAAATTTCGCGGACGATTGCGTTTGAGACCCTACACAGGTTCAAACTAAAAAAAGTTTACTTCGAAATTTCCGAATAAAGTACCTGCGGCTTTGAAAAATAACATACATAAACAATATTTTAAACAAAAGCGATGATATTTATACTAGATAGAATGATGTTATGATAAATTACTTGAAATTTCCCGAAAAATTGCATTTCAAACTCTACATAGGTACAAACAAAAAAAAGTTTACTTGGAAATTTCAGAATAAGTAGCGTCGGCTTGATAAATAACCTATATAAACAATATTTTAAATAAAAGCTACGATATTTATATACGATGGGACGATATTCCGATAAACTACTCGAAATTTCGTGAGCAATTGCATGCTAGACCCTACACAGGTTCAAACGAAAAAAGTTTATTTAGAAATTTTTGAATGAGTTGGCGACGGCTTTGATAAATGAACTTATACAAATAATATTATAAACAAAAGCCACTATGCATATACTCGATAGGGTGATATTGCGATAAATTTCTTGAAATTTTGCGGACGATTGCGCTTCAGACCCTACACAGGTTCAAACTAAAAAATGTTCACTTGGAAAATTCTTACTGAATTGGCAGCGGCTTTGATGAGTAAACTTATATAAACAATGTTATAAACAAAATCCACAGTATCTATACTCCATAGGGCAATATTATGATAAATTTTTCGAAATTTCGCGGACGATTGCGTTTGAGACCCTACACAGGTTCAAACTAAAAAAAGTTTACTTCAAAATTTCCGAATAAAGTAGCTGCGGCTTTGAAAAATAACGTATATAAACAACATTTTAAACAAAAGCCTCGATATTTATACTCGATACAACGACATTACGATGAATTTCTCGAAATTTCTGGTGCAATTCCATACTAGACCTTACACAGGTTCAAACTAAAAAAAGTTTACTTCGAAATTTCCAAATAAAGTACCTGCGGCTTTGAAAAATAACATATATAAACAATAATTTAAACAAAAACGATAATTATTGCAATAATAATGAACTACTTGTGTCGGATAGGCGTGACATAAGTGCGGATTTAGGTTACACAGTACTATAAAGAATACACGTGTACCCGTAATTTTTGTAGGGTACAAATATTGTGAAATGTTGGGTTGGCTTTTTTTTTTGCAATAGAAAAATCGATTTTTCTACATTTTTATTCTTTTATATCTTTCTAGGCCAGGTACTATTTATTTTGAATTAGCACGCGCTGTAGCCACACTGACTGCGCATGCGCAGTATAAGTATGAGGTGATGCGCTAGAGAATATACTACCAGCGCCGCCTAGCTGTTGCTATTGTAATCACTCAGTATAATGGCGTCCTCTTAGCCTGTCCACGTCGCGTCGTATTTCCCATCGTTTATCGAAATAATTTACTTCATAAGTTCGTGCGTGGTATATACATATTCTAAATAGTATCACTGACGCGGGATAACAAAAATTCGTGGCGTGCAGTGCTAATTTTTACAAATATCCAGGAAGATAAAATCCAGACGGTCAGCTCAGGCTTCGCTCCACCTCACGCCGTATTTTCTATTGTTTGCAAGAAATAGATTATCAATTACTCTTCTTGAAGGTGATAATTGTTCCTTGTGATAACAGGTACGCGGGATCACAAAGATTTTGTATGGTATGTTCTTAATTACCTAATTATAGTGTAAAATTAGTATGCGGTACGTCAGGGTTCTACCTTATCTGCTTTCTGGCTACGACATCCCCTTGACACATCACCTGAAAGTAAATATCGATAACAGTGAAGTTTTGAATTTTGACCCTTTTCATGTAGTGTAGTGTGAGTCTGTCCGAAAGATCTATAGATCTGTATATATAAAAATTATGAAAAATTTATATTATTCTGTAAAAGTCAGTTTGATTTATTGACTTTTAGGGGGGTGCCATGCTCAATTTTTACATCGATAAAAATAGGATCTGGTTTTACTCCAAAAATTTTAGATTTAAATTCTTAATTTTTATCCACATATTTGTAACAAGCAATTTTATTTCTGAAATACTGTTTTAATACTTTTATAATGATTGTAAGATTCTGTTTTTATTAATTTGTGAATTTGAACAAAGATGTTATATTTAATTAAATGTTATCAGTTTTTAATTTGTAATAACAAATAATTTCTTCTTTTTCAGTTAAAATCTAGAATATTGTCTAACAACATCAGTAAACTTCTGCAATAAACATGGTAAAATACTCAAGAGATTTGAAAAGACTAAACACACATAGGAAATTATAGATTTTTGTTTCCAGTGAGGAAACCAAGTTACTGTCTACCAACACAATAAGATACCTACGCACAGTTTCCAATTGAAATAATGAATGCTGCGATAATAGTTTGCAAGTTAATCTTTTTTCGCCATTCTGTGTGATTAATATTTACTTTGAGGTGATGTGTTTTAGTATTTAATTCAAAAGAGTAAGTATAAGAATGATTGAACTGCAGTAACGGGTAACCTGAGCTGCTGGTCGGGTTTTTGCTATTGCAGTGTTGTGTTTACGCTGATGTTAGCAGACTTTAAATGGGAAAAAGTTTGTAAACTGTGCGTATTACATAGAATTTTTACAAATTGATTAAACAAATTTTTGTCTTTGATAGTTGAATAAGAATAGCTCACTGTATGTAGAAGACAAGCTCAAGGGAATCTATTTTTTGTAATAAAGTCCAAAAAGTATTTTTAATCGATTATCTTTAAAAAAAATGTTATTCATGAAATTATAAATATTTTTCAGTAGTTAGATTTAAGTAAATAATATGCACCATGTGTTAAAGGTATTTGTATAGCTGAAACAATCAATTATAAGTAAGACGCTTGAAAGCATTTTATGTAGCATTATGAGTAATAAGCTATGAATAATTAAATATTTTATATTCAGTTTTTTAAAGCTTTTTTATAAAACAGAAATATGTAATTATATAATGATATAATGTATGCCATATATAGAAAGAGAGTAAAACAAAAACTAAATTATAGAAGATCCGTTATTCATTATTAGAATATTACATAATATATAATATTAAATATTAAACATATTTATTACTTTTATAGAGTAAAACTATTTTAAGAAGTTATTTGCTGTAAAAAATGTTGAATGAATGATCATGCACGTACATGAGCAAAAATTATTTGACAGCTAGGTGTATTAATATAATAGTCTTTAACATTGAATGTGATATATGTCTTGAACAAAAAATGTGTTTTCTTGACTTTTTTCACTTTTCTTTATCAAATTACAATTAAAAATAGTTTCAATAACTTTGTATGATAAGGTAAAATAAAAAAAAAGTATGCATGATGTATATAGTGGTGGTGAATATGTGGGATTATATGTCTATAGTAGTGGTATACGTAATTACGTAGTTAGAACTTGTGTTGTCCTCAATATCATTTAGTACTTCTAAGTACTAGGAAAGCATTGAGAAAAAAGAAAAAAGAAACAAAAAAAAACGAAAATTAAAAAGGAAAAGAAAATGAAAACGAAAAAAGAAAGGAAAAAGAAAATGAAAATTAAAAAGGAAAGAAAATGGAAACGGAAAAGAAAAAGATAATAACATTATACTCGAGTGTTGATTATTGAAAATCACCTCAGCGAGCAAATATAAACAGCAATTTTACAAGAAAATAACATTGTAAATACATCTAAATATTCCGACGAATATCATTATGTTATATGATTAACAAGTACAGTACTCGACTAGTACTTGCAATCTGAGTATTGCTTAACAAATTTGCATGTTCTATTTTTATGATGGATAATACTACTACTACTACTACTTATAATAACATGTATAAGTAATAACATGTGATTATATAGTTAGTGTCTGCACTGTTGTTGTTTACTTAATTTAGTGCAAACATTTATTGGAATATCTTACGAGTATGTAAAGTACATTACTCTATCTACAGGATACTTATATTTTTATTGTGCATTATGAGATTTCCTTTGTGATCGAGTGTCGAATCACAAAAATAAATGCCTGACTATGTAAATGTTAATTATTCTCTGAAAAAAATATAGTAGCAATTTACAAAATCTACAATTAAATGTAGTTTCGTTATACTGCAACATAAATAAATATGTATACAGTATAGTAATGATACTGTATAGAAGTATGTATATAATTATGTAGTTAGTGCATGTATTGTACTTTATTTAACTTAGTATTTTTATATACAAAAAATAATAACATGCTGAATGCATTTTTCAAAATTAGGCTTTTGTTATGCGTAATATAATTTAGTACCTATTCTAAAACTAGCAAGTTGAGTACAAAAAAGACCATATCTCTAGAACAATAAATATCATACAAATTCTGAAAAGGATAGCATATGATTGGCATCTAAAAGTGCAGCTTTATAGCTGGGCATGTTGGATGCGTGATAAATGAGTGGTGAGTTTAGTACGTGCACTTTTTAATTTTACTTAGTACTTTTACGCACTAATAGAAAAATTTGATAATATCCTGAATGTATTTCTTAAAATTATGCTTATACTTTTGTAATGCATAATGTTGTTAAATGTAATCATAAATTGTATAAGGAAGAAATATAATATCGTAAATGGGTAACAAATTTTGAAAATTAGACAAATAATATTACAGTTATATACTGATAATCAGGTATTGTAATAATATTTATAATAACTTCTAAGCTGTTCATATACCTATGATTTAGTATTACAATTATGTAACTAAACAAGAAAATAATAAATTACAAAATTGTAAACAATTCTTAGAACGACAATAATAAGACAAAAGACCAAATATTTCTTATGTAACAAATAAAAAAAGTAACACTAGTAACAAAATAGTACGTGAATAATAAAATTGACATGGATATTTTATGTTTCATTCTTGATATATCGACTCTACGCCATATTTTCGGCAGTACATGATACATAATTTTAAAGCATGATCTATTATAAATATATTTTCATGCTATATAATACAAACTGTATTTTCGTCAGAAATGCGTTTTATAAAAAGAATATAGTTTAAAATCTTAATAAGGATGTAATTATAATATCAAGATTATTTTCATCAATTTCATTTAATTACATAACCTTAAAACCTACAGTAAAAAAGGTTAAATTTGTGAAGTAGTTATCAATTCGAACCTCCAAGTAAAGATCTGGTGGATGTACCTATTTGCAAGTGTTCAAAATTATACGAAACCAATTAACCGGATTAGTCCTAACCTCAAAAAAAAAACAAAAAAAATCAAAAGTCTATACTTTCGATTATTGATTCATAATAGAAACTAAGTAATAATAAAATGATAAGAAATGTATAGCCAAAGAGAAAATAAGTATTTAATCTGCTATGAATAAATAATGAATATAAAAAAAATATTGTTCATAGTGTAACTATGCACGCCATCTGTGAGCATTCGTCTGAACCGGATGTTATACTCGTAGATAAATCACATTTGTAGCGCCATCTACTTACTATTATACAAAAAACTTGGCTCCATCTTTATCGACTGAGTCCTATAGCGAGTTTTGTTGAGTATCACATGGCCTTAAATTGTATTTTTAAAAAAAGGATTATTGTATTTATATTTAAATTGTTTTTTATATTGGCTGTTTTTTTTTATATTCTATACGCGAGTATTACACAACGTTTGTAAATTGACCATATATTTGCAATAAAATGACTATTACTATTACTATTTATTGTAAATAAATTGCATTTACAAACGGTATATAAAAAATATTCGTGAATAAATCGTGTATAAATATAAATAAATAAAAATAAATGGTTAATCTAATAAATGATCACGATGAGCCATAAATTTGTGTAAACTTCTTTATTAGTGGTCGACGTTTCGGCTCTCGATGAGAAGTCCTTCTTAAGACTAAATAACACAATAAAAACAATCATATTTTAGACCAACGCATAAAATGCAATTACATAGTGATAACAGAAAACATATACATAACTTACAATATAAAGAAATATAAAAACTTCGATTACAAGTACGTCAAGAATTCTGTCTTATAAACTATTAAAATAATACAAAATATCGTAATATTGTAAGTCAAGATATTATCATTGTCAAAGGATGGACGAGTCACTAAGTAAAAATGAAAACAAGGCGGTGTATTTATAAACAGAGTATGAACGAGTGTGTATAGATATAGTTGGTACATCATATGTCAAGATTTCAAAATAAATAACAGGTATATTAAATATGAATTTGAAAACTTTTTAGAGAGTGTTCATACATATAATATCTTTAAGATAACAAATGACTAATTTTCTATTGACATTATTAGTATACAGAAAAATGTGGATCATCTCAGAAAACTCTCGTCTAAACTTATTTTTTTCATTTAATTATATAACCTTAAAACCTACAGTAAAAAAGGTTAAATTTGTGAAGTAGTTATCAATTCGAACCTCCAAGTAAAGATCTGGTGGATATACCTATTTGCAAGTGTTCAAAATTATACGAAACCAATTAACCGGATTAGTCCTAACCTCAAAAAAAAAAAAAACAACAAAAATCAAAAGTCTATACTTTTGATTATTGATTCATAATAGAAACTAAGTAATAATAAAATGATAAGAAATGTATAGCCAAAGAGAAAGTAAGTATTTAATCTGCTATGAATAAATAATGAATGTAAAAAAAATATTGTTCATAGTGTAACTATGCACGCCATCTGTGAGCATTCGTCTGAACCGGATGTTATACTCGCAGATGAATCACATTTGTAGCGCCATCTACTTACTATTATACAAAAAACTTGGCTCGAAAAAAAAGGTCGACCGACGGAACAGTGGTCCGCGATACGTGACTTGCACTTAGTTCGTAACCCATAAGCTATTAGTATAAGCTATTCCGCGATACATGACTCAACTCGGCCTGAGACCGCTCGTAAAAGGCTTGCCGTCGGAACAGTGGTCCACGATACGCGACTCCCGCTCGGTAATAAACATCATAAATCTTCTATAATAAAAGATGCTCGCTACGAACAGCCTAAACGCGACGCATCTAGTCAACTCAAGTGTAATTCCGTTTTCCGTTTGCATCAATTGTAAAGGTGCTAGCTGCACCTCGTGACAATTTCATATTTTGTATCTGTCTCCCTCACGTCAAGGGATTGTCATTCAGTTATCCGCTCTGCTCGAGTACAGTACCTTCAGTAACCTCCAACTTAAAATCTCACGTATATATTAAGTTTAAGTGCATCAATAAACAAATTATTGGCTATCACATATAGTAGTTATTCACTCAAACCTTGTGTTTCAACATCCTATTTTGCCAAACCATAAACATATATACATATAAAACCAAACAGAAGGAAGGAAGTAACAGGAAATACTTTCCAGCGAATTTCATCAACCAACTAAAGGTAAGCTTTTATTTATTCTAACATTTTCGTTAAAACCACTCTTTTTCACCTACTCGCCACGCTCAACAAATCTCGTCAGTGCAAACCGCTCGGCGCTGAACGAGACTATCGCATCATTATTATTTTTTTCATAACTAAAGTAAATTCTGAATTAGCGACACGTGAACGTGACATTTGTGCAAATAATGCTACTCTAAAAACGAATAAGCTCCAAGATTTGAAATTGAAATATGTTTTTATATTTTATAGTTACTAGTAAGATCATGCGCGCTTCGCGTGCTTTATTTCTTCTTGCTAGAAGATTAAAATTAGAATTTATAATTATAAACTGTATAACTTTAATTTAATAATAATAATCCTATGATATAACTTTAATTTATAATTAAAATTTGTAATTATAAATTGATATTATCAATCATATCATAGCGGCGACGGCAAAGAAGCCTACCGATCGCCCGGAGGGAAAAGTTTATAAATGCCACAGTGATACAAAGTTTGAATCAGTGATCTGTATAGTTTGCAAAGATGTCTATCATACAAAAGACTTTAAGAAAAGAAATGGAGGATTAATGATAGGTGAGACACTAGCGATATGCAAAAGTCAAATAGTGCTGCTGAAGCTGCTGAACATAACCTTAACTAGTGGAGACAACCTCAAAAAATATAACCTCAATTGGACAAGACCACGTGTGGACAAGTGATATGGTAGAATTATTAGCACAGGTTAAGAAACATGCAAGATATGAAATAGCAATAAATGAATAGAGATGTGAAGATAAAATTAAGGAAATAAATAATTTGTGTAAAAATAAAATATTGAAACTGAATGAAACGATAAAAGAGCAAGAAAAATTAATACAACAATTGGAGCAAGAAGGAATATTACAGCTACAATTACAAAGAATAAACGAACATCAACCAGAATTAGACCAAACCAGACACGACGAAGAAAGTTTTAATATAGCTGATACGGAATGCTTAAAAAGAGAAAATCAATACTTGAAAGACGTGAACTTTCAACTAAAAGACAATAACACCGAATTAAAAGAAAAAAATTAAATGCTGAAACAAATGCTAAAAGATAAAGAGAGTCTAAGAAACATTAATAAAGCAACCTATGTGGACGTAGCAACAGGAAAAATACAAAAAGCTAAAAGACCTCCAAGGATTGTGATAAAGAAAACTAACGAAAATGAAACGCTGCAAAAACTTACACAGACAGTAAGTTATCATTTAATACAGAATAAAACTATACAAACGAACATGATTACGGAAAGGAAAAACGCAGAAGAAATAATCATAACGTGCAGTGATGAACAAAGTGTAGTTAAAGCAGTAGAATTATTAAAAAACAAAGAGCAAGGAAAGGTAACTATTGAAGAGAAAAATAAACCGAAAATGAAGATCGTAGGCATCAATAATTTTGAAAATATGGACGATCTGCAACTACAAGAGGATATAAATGAATGAAACTTCTCCAATTATCAAAATCAAGAATGCAAGATTCTGCACACATATATTAATAAAGATAAAAGAACACAAACTGTTTTAATAGAAACAACTGCAGATATATATAAACACATTAGAGAAAACAATAATAAAATATATGTGGGACATCAAAAATGTATAGCATATGATGTTATAGATATTAAGCCGTGTTATATATGTGGCAGACACGGAGACTAAGGGAAAACATGTAGGAATTCCACATGTCTCGCGTGCATTAAATGTGCACACAAAGCAAGTGAATGTGATGCAAACGTCATTAAATGTACAAACTGTATATACAGCAATAACAAATACAAGACAATATACAACATCGACCATGAAGCAACAGATTATGAGAGATGCGAAGTATTCAAAACCATGGTAAGGAAGTTTATAGATTCAACGGACTACAGCGTCAGACCTGTAATACCCAGAGACATAGGTAAAGTAGGTAACTACCTTAGCAAGCCAATGTCAGCGCGACATTCGGGTGTATCTGTAGAATCATTGAATTCATTAAATGAAACAATAACAAGTCGAAGAGGGAATTCATTGAAGGGAAAAATAATAAGTCAAACAAAGACATAATAGACAACGATACGATAAATTTTGATGAAATAATACAAAAAGAAAGTGAATTCAATGATACTACAGAATTAAACAAAAAATTAGGAAGTAAAAATTTTATAATGTTACATGTCAACGTCAGAAGTCTGAATGAAAATCTAAATAAATTAGAAGTTTTTGTAAAAAGTTTAAATAATAAACCACCAGTAATTGTATGTTCCGGAACGTGGAAAATTCACCACATTGAACTTTTCCAACTACCGGGATACAAAATTTTTTATAATAATAGCAAAATCAATAAATCAAATGGCGTTGTATTATTTATAAGAAATGATATAAATCAGGATACCAAAATAATTGAAATTGACAGAACAAAGTTTTTAGTTACAGATTTAAATATTAATAACAATGAAAATTTCAGAATATCAGCAATATATAGATCTCATGGTATACCTAAGACTGAATTTGTACTGTCAACCAAAAAATTCATGATAGAAATTAGGAATGTTAAAAACCACTGTATAATTGGAGATTTTTAACATAGACATAATGTGCACACAGATCTATGATAACAACATTAATCAAGAATTTCTAAACAATTTCTTAGCATATGAATATATTCCATGTTTTCATGGTGTAACTAGACTTTCATCTATTGGACAAGGAGGTACATGTATTGATAATTTCTTTATAAAATTAAACACAATAACTGTAAAGTCATACAAAATTACAAACCCTTTTAATGATCACTTTCCACTATTCGTACAATTTAATAATGTAAGAATGTCGTTTAACGAGAAAGAAATAAGAAAAAAAGTCAACTATGATAAATTAATAAATATTGCTGAAGATGTGGATTGGAACAAAATGTTAACAATACAAGAACCTAATTGTGTAACAGATGAAATTATAACGACAATAAAGCAATGCGTTGAGAAAGCGAATATAGTTATTAAGTAAAAAAGAAGTGATAGAAATTGTACATCAAGAAAAAATGGATCACTAAGGCAATAATTGTTTCGTATAAAAAGAAAGAATTATTGTATAACTTGTGGAAAAAGAAAAAAGAATCTACAACGTTAAAAAAAGAATACGTGGGCTACTTTAAGATGCTAAATAGAGTAATTAAAGATGCGAAGGTTGTGACGGAGCATCCCCGTCACTGTTCGAATTACGCGCCGCCAGGGTGCAGTACCGCGAGCAACCACGCGCAGCAGTGGCGCTGCATGCTTCACTCACGACAATCGAGCCGCCGTCGCCGCTATCAATGCTAGCGCCGACGCCGCTCAGCGGGAATAAAGGCAGCGGCCGGCGCCGTCGGAGGCCAGTCCGCTCGGGGCAGCGGAGAGGTAGACCTCCCGCTTCCACCAGCTCCGAGCCCACTCTTGCCTGCGGGTACACTCGACACTCGAGGCAAGATTGGGCAGTAGAGCCGGAGAGCGCACTCCCTGCACCGCGGGTACACTCGGGTGCAGAGAGCCGACGGTGATTATGGGTACACCCGGATCACTCACCAGGAGGTTGCAGGTACACCTGGACCTCTTTTTCCCTCCGACAAGCTGCGGGTACACTCGGGTTTGTATCCCATCCTGACCAGACCTGCGGGTACACTCGGGGTCTGTCCTCCTGGAGCAGCTGCGGGTACACTCGGGCTGTCTCCTCCCCGCTTCCGTGCGAACCGTATTTTAACCCGCGTTAGTTTATTAACATGTACGATTATTATTAGATTAAGACTATGTAAAATATTGTAACTGCGTGCTACCGGCTAATTAGTTGCTATCATACCGTTGTGTTCTTTTCTGTTTCAGAGTCAAGCACCACCATAGAGTCTCTTTCTTGTACATAAATATATATATAGCTATGACTTAATAAATATTCACATTTACATTACTTGCTCTGCTTAATTGAACCTTCATTTCCCAATCAACCCTGGTAAACTCGAGATAATCCGGCGGGAAATAACCCCATTACATTGCGACCGAACAGTCGGATACTGAAAGCAACTGATTAGTCGAAAGCAAAACGTTTAAGCGTACAACAGTATAACAAATAAAACTTAACCGCCCTACCTTACCGACCGCCGAGCGTACAGCTTAAACGCCGCGTATACACTGACACATAAACACTTGTAACCGCTACTATGACGAAGGTGTCATGGGTTTATCGTTTGTCAAAAGCACAACTCATTTCCGAGAGCACGAAGTACGGACTAAGCGTAGAAGGTACAGTCGACGCTCTGAGGCAGAGGCTAGTACGCTATGCAAGGGAAAACCCTCAAAAATTCGCAGAAAGGCCAGAAGACGATCCCGAATACGATGAGGAGGAAGACAAAATCCGGGACCGCTAATTGATGGACGCAATAGAAAACAACGCACAACCCCAACACACGCCAGTAGTGCAGGAGGCGTACTTAAGCGCCCCTACCGATAGAACAAGAGTCATCGAACAGATGAGAAAGTGGGGTCTGCACTTCGACGGCAAGGACGCGTTCGGCTTCCTTGAGCGTCTCGACGAGCTGCAGATGGCATACGGGTTCACCGATCAGCAGGTGTATCAAGGGTTTCCGGAGCTCTTCCGCAACGACGCCCAGCTATGGTTCCGAAACGTCACTAGCGGAACGCACACTCTGGCGGATCTAAAACGAAGCCTTAAGTCGTACTATCTATGGCCAAATCAACTACGCGACCTCTACCGGCAAATCCACGAACGCCAACAAACCCCGAATGAACACATCAGAGCGTTCGTGACGGATTTAACTACGCTAATGTGCCGCCACGGGGGATTTGACATCGAGCGTCAACTAGGTACCCTGTACTACAACGTCAAGGCCGAATACCGACTGTACCTGAAACGTAAGGAAATTACGTCCAGCGACGAATTAATACACATGGCTCAAGGCCTGGATGAGACCCAACGGCAGGTAACGAACACCACCACCAGCACCAATAACAGACCAGCACCAGTAACAGACCAGCACCACCTGCCGGAGGAATTATGTCGGTTAGGAAGTGCTGCTCCTACTGCGGTGAAGACGACACCTTATCCAAAGACTTCAACTGCCACAAACCGAGAAACGGGGGCAGGGACGGCCCACAATCCAACAGGACCTGGCCCCAGAAACAACCGATAACCGATACTTCGTCACAGTCCAGCTAAATGAGTTTGTAACGGAAGCTTTAGTAGATCCAGGAGCAGCGACGTCATTCGTAAACCCCGAGATGGCGCAACAAGGCATCGATATAGGATGGCAAAAATCAAATGAGGAATGGTCGGCAGGATTAGCAGACGGCAGCGAAACAAACATAACAACGTGCGTTACCGGCAGGGTAGAAGTCGACGACAACGAAATCACGCATAAGTTCCTGGTAATGGACACCTTAGGGCACCACATGCTCCTAGGAATGGACATATTAAAGCGACTGAACCTGCAACTTCACCTTAATGGCAAACTGCTGACCTCCAGGCCCACGATAAGCCAACGGAATGTATGTTCCGTAGCACCACCTATCGGCCTCCAAGAGCTGAACAGAGAAGAAAAAGAAAAGCTGACTGAATTTATCGACTAAGAAAAGAAGAGGTTCGACCTGCTAAAAGGGGTAACATCGCTGACCAAACATGAGATCCGTCTAAAAAATTACACGCCCATCAAACAAAGGTACCGACCAAGGAACCCGGCAATGCAAGCGATCATCGACGCAGAAGTGGAGAAGATGCTAGAGGAGGGAGTGATTCAACCTTCCAACAGTCCCTGGAGCGCGCCGATCGTCATCACAAAACGCAAAAACGGCAAACACCGCTTCTGTATTGATTTCAGACGGTAAATAAATTATCGGAGAAGGACGCGTACCCTCTCCCCCAAGTCAACGCCACCCTAGATAAGCTCAAGGGAGCCAAGTACATATCTATCATAGACCTGAAGAACGGGTACTGGCAGGTGGCGCTGACTGAAGAAAGTCGCACACTTACAGCGTTCACTGTACCGGGAAAAGGGCCGTTTGAATTCAATGTTATGCCGTTTGGTCTCCATGCCGCACCATTCCAAAGGCTGTTAGATCACGCCATCACCACAGAGATGTCACCACACGTTTTCGCCTACCTCGACGACATCGTCTTCGTGACAACTTCGTACGAACAACACTTAGAGATCCTAACCAACGTCCTCGAGCGCCTTCGCCAGGCCAAGCTGCGCCCGAATTGGGAGAAATGCCACTTCGCGTGCAAGCGACTACAATACCTCGGACACGTCGTCGATGAAAACGGACTGCAAACCGATACAGAAAAGGTCAGCGCCGTCACGGAACTCAGCGCACCGCAGAACGCCAAACTGCGTCGATTTTTGGGGTTTATATCGTGGTATAGACGTTTTATCAAAAACGCAGCCAGACTGGCCTCACCACTCGATAAACTACTTAAGAAGAAAAGCAAGTGGGAGTGGGGAGAGGCTCAACAGAGAGCGTTTGACGACCTTAAGGAAAAGCTAACACAAGCGCCCGTATTGGCATGCCCGGATTGGACAAAACCGTTTATGCTGCAAACCGATGCAAGCCACGAAGGCCTCGGAGCAGTACTTACTCAAGGAGAGGGGGTAGACGTACGAGTAATCGCATACGCCAGCCGCTCGCTGAATAAAGCAGAGCGAAACTACTTCGCCCCAGAACTTTAATGTCTGGCAGTAAGGTGGGGAGTATGGAAAATGCGCGATTATTTGGAAGGCTATCACTTCGTCATCCTGACCGACCACCAGTCTCTCAAGTGGCTGAACAGTATAGAAAACCCATCTGGTCGACTAGCAAGATGGGCCATGGAGCTGAGTCAATGGAACTACGAGATCCACTACCGCCGAGGACCTGAGAACACCGTAGCCGACATTCTCTCGCGGCAACCACTACCGCTATGCGAAATAAAAACAACGAAGTGCGAATGGTATCAACGTACCATGCGAGAAGTAAACCGAAACCCTTCCAGCTATCCAGAGTTCAGTGTTAAGGACGGAAGATTATACCGACACGTCCTACACTCGCTCGATTTCAATGACAATGCCCCGTCAGAAGAATGGAAGCGGTGCGTACCGACCGAGCAACGCCAGAAAGTTCTAGCCGAAACACACAACGCACCTACGGCCGGTCACTTAGGAATCGCCAAGACCCTCGCACGTCTATCAAGAACCTACTACTGGTCGAAGATGCTACGCGACGCCACAAAGCACGTACGAAACTGCAACAACTGCCAGCGGTTTAAATCGCAACAAAAATAGCCTGCCGGAACTATGCACGCCACCAACGTCACACAGCCATGGGAAATGATATCAACCGATTTAGTCGGACCGTTTCCAAGGTCAAAAGCGGGCAACACCCATCTCCTCGTTACCCAGGACCGTTTTTCCAAGTGGGTGGAACTGCGCGCGCTACGAAAGGCAACAGCGCAAGCCATCGTGCAAGCGCTGAAAGAGATATGCCTTCGCCACGGCTGCCCACGGAGCATAGTCAGCGATAACGTCAGGCAGTTTGTAAGCAAGGAGTTCGAGCAACTTCTGAAAGAACTCGGCGTCGAGCACCGCAACACCTCTCCATACACTCCACAGTGCAACCCGGTAGAACACACTAATCGAGTGATAAAAACGATGGTAAAACAGTACATCGATCGATCGCAGAAAACGTAGGATCAGTACATACCGGAAATAACGTTCGCCTATAACACAGCAGCAAGTGACTCCACCGGATTCTCACCGGCGTATCTCAACTACGGGAGAGAGCTTACCCCGCCCGGCAGCCTGAGCCAGGAAGCGGGGATGCGCTCCAACGTTGGATTGGACGCGCGATTAAAACGCTTACGAGAAGCACAAGAGCTCACATGCACCAATCTAGCTAAAAACTTCCACAAGCAGCAGCGCCACTACAATCTGCGTAGACGAGCGTGGCAACCGACGGTCGGCATGGAAATACTAAGAAAGCAGCACACGCCGTCTAATAAGGCGAAGGACTACAATGCAAAGCTGAGCAACACATACGACGGCCCGTATGTCGTACACCGCAGAGTATCACCCGTTATTTTTTACCTGAAAAATAAAGACGGGAAAATTACCAGACACATACACGTGCGTGACTTGAAGGAATACAAACATGAGGACGAGGCCGAACCGTATACATAAACAAACCGCCGAGGAGAAATTCCAGGAATAACGCTCTTGTTCATCACATACCAGGATCCTAGGAAGTGTTTGGTTCCCAAGATTTGGAAGTTTCGCGGAAGTGTTTGTCGAACGAGCATTAGAGAAGAGCGAGCAAGCGGAGCAGTGAGCTCAGTATGCAAGATGAGTTCAATCGAGGAGGTAATAGATCTCGAGACCTACGACTGTCTGGAGGACGCTCCAACAGAAGCAGATCCACCCGCGCAATTAGCTGCACCATCGACCGCTCCAACAACTGATGTCGCAACGACTATCGTTCCACCGGCCGAGCCATTGACGGCGCGTCAACCAGCCCCCGCAGCCACGAGCTCTCTCAAATCCCAACTCCAGCCAGCACCGTTCCGGGCTAAGAAAAAACCGCCACCATTACTCTCCACGACCAAGGGTCCGGTTAAGGAGAGGAAGAAGGTGATGGTAATCGCCGCGCGCCCGGCCAAGCTGGAAAAAGGAAAGAGAGCAGCGCCGGAGAAAAAGCAGCAGACACCAGAACACCACTCACCAGCAAAGAGGCAGAGAGCAGAGGGAAAGAAGGATCGACGACAGCCGCAGCCTAAGATCACGCCAGGCGATCGGCGAGCCGTAGGCACGACACCAGACACTCTCACACTAGAGACTATCCAGAAGGCAGCAGCTACCATCGCAGCTGCCCTAGCAACAACCCCGCCGCTCATGCCTACTTCGGCAGCTACATCATCGAGCAGATCACCAGCTGACACAGCACCCCCAGCAGCAGCCGCAACATCATCGGCAGTAGTCTCGGCCACAAAACGTGAAGCACGTCCAACCGCCCCCCAGCCGGACTACGTAAAAGACGTTAGGCGTAACGCAAATCATGTGCTCAAAGTGAAGTGCCAGCTGCCCAATGGACCTGAAATCTTCGTCCCGGTAGGAGTGGGGCGCTACAGGGTGCGAATGAACGGACGGCGGTGGTCACTTCGCCTCAATCCAAAAACAGGAGAGCTCTGGCACTGCACCGAAACCACCGTAAGTCACCCCTTCGTTTTTGTACCGCGTCATAGTTTTGCGCACAGAGTAAGCCGAGGTCTTACTCTCCGAAGTAGGAGGGGGATGCAGTACCGCGAGCAACCACGCGCAGCAGTGGCGCTGCATGCATGCGCAGCCCCACTCACGACAATCGAGCCGCCGTCGCACAGTGGGCGGAAACGTCAAAAAAATGGGCAAAATATCGGCTTCACGCGAATTTTGCATGAAAACTATTAATGACAGCAGATTTGAACTGCTTTTATAGCACTTATTCAGAGGCCGTTTCCGCCAAATATCTGTATAATGATTATTAACATGAAATCGTTGCAGTTTTAGAGCATTATCATGAAAATTAGATTTACCTAGTTGACGTATATTAGAAAATCACCCATGAGATTTTCATACATATACATATGGATTTACAAGTTTTGCTAACTACTCATCTAAAAAAATGGTATTACTTTTGTAAATTTAAGGGGACAAGCCATGGTTAGGGGGTCGAAAAATCGATTTTTTTTTATTTAATATTTTGATAGCAAATTTTCCGCTGAATACGATGCTTCCAACCGCATTTCGAAATTCGATTTCGTTCAGAAAATACAGCTAAAACCGTGAAGTTACTTTTTTGCATATTTAGTGATTTTACTCAAAATATCACTTTTAGATATTAATACTATTGTTAATCTTATATTATTTTATACTTCACGGCATACACGATACAATACTAAATGTATAACGTAATGTACATTAACATTGTAGAAAAACTTAACTTGAGGTATAAATCTCGTGTATTTTACTCTTAGGGCTCTTGCACGAATAAAGGAATAACGAGTAATAACGGCTGACAAACAATCACAAGTGAGCTTTAAAAAGACTTGTTTCTTTTTGAAGGAATAAGAAGGAACACGTCTTTTTAAAACTTGCTTGTGATTGGCTGCCAGGCGTTATTCCTCGCTATTCCTCCATTCGTGCAAGAACCCCTACTCTCCTTATAGAAAGGTATTATACGTAAAATACTCATAGGTGGTTCAAAATCCCAGCTGCATATTTATGTTGTTTCAGCGCCACGGTCGCTGGAATTTAAACTGAATTATTTTGAATGTAATTGAATCTGCATTTTTCAATGCAATTTATTTAGTAAACAAACATTTTTTCCTGATTATAAGCTATTATACGCTCTAGAGCAGTGTGTGGAAAATTTTTTAAAATTTGGCCTGTAGGTTAGCTACATTGTGCAATTAAAACTTGCTATATTTTTAAGTGTTTTTTTTGGAGTGACTTTTGTGTATCAATTTAATTTTGATACGTAAAGTAGTAATTTGTGAAAAATCATGAATACAGACAAGAGAGGTCGAACACCAGGACCATCTACAAAGAAGAGAACATTTGGAAGAAAAAAGAAACATAAAGGATTTAGAAGAAAAGTAGAAAATGCCCCATCACTAAAGAGAAAAAGAAGCACATCTGCAAGCAAAATTTCAGAATCAGATATATCTAGAAGTCCAGCAACAACAAGAAACAGAATAATAGATATTGATATTTTGTTTCATGAACTTGAAAAGTTAATTGTTTGTGCTAAGTGTCATGGAAAAATCTGAATGACGGAAGGAGACATTAGAGGATTGGGTGCAAAAATTAATATTGTATGCAAAAACTGCAATGGCATGAATCTCATCAATACAAGTAAACAAGTTGGAAGTAGTGGGAATGCTTATGAAGTAAATAGACGTAGTGTACTTGCTATGCGTGCACTTGGACAAGGACATGCAGGATTGGAGACTTTCTGTGGTATCATGGACCTACCATCGCCAGTGGCACACAGTTTTTATGACCATATCAATGAGGAGTTAAGTAAGGCATGTGAAAAAGTGGCAGTTATCTCCATGCAAAAAGCAGTGGAAAAAGAAAAACAATTGACACCAGTGAAGTGTAGGGCTCGATGTGTCTGGTAACAGGTCCTGGAGAAAGAGAGGATTCTCTTTTTTACAAGGAATCACAAGCTTGATTGGTTTGCGTTCCCAACAAATTCTTGACATCTCTATCAAGAATAGTTTCTGCAAATCTTGCATGAAATGGGAAAATAAAGAGGGCACAGAAGAATATGAAGACTGGTACACGGACCATCAAGCCAATTGCTCAGCAAACCATGAAGGAAGTGCCGGAAAGATGGAAGTGGATGGAATTATTGAAATTTTCAAAAATTCCATGGAAAAATATGGTGTAAAGTATCATCGCTACATTGGAGATGGTGATTCAAAAGTTTTCTGTGATTTGTGTAAAGTTAAACCATATGGAGATGAACTGATAGTAGAAAAAAAGGAGTGTGTTGGACATGTTCAAAAGCGAATGGGTACAAGGCTGAGAAATCTAAAGAAGAATTCTGGCAAGAAGAAGTTAGCTGATGGAAAATCCATTGGAGGACAGGGACGCTTGACTGGTAAAGTTATTGATCAGCTCACCACCTACTATGGTAATGCCATCAGGAGCAATGCGGACTCAGTGAAAGATATGAGCAATGCGATATGGACCACTTATTACCACAAAATCTCCGCAGATAAATCACCTCAACATCATTTGTGTCCGAAAGGAGAAAATAGTTGGTGCACGTGGCAAAAAGCGAAAGCCCAGAAAAAACTGAAAGGCTTCCATCATACAGGCAGTATTCCAACAGTAGTGATGGAGCAGTTAAAACCAATTTATGAAGATCTCTCTCGACAGGAACTGATTGAAAGGTGTCTTGGTGGTTTTACACAGAACAGCAATGAAAGCTTCAATCAGATAGTTTGGAAGCTCGTTACCAAGACATCTTTTAGTGGTGTGCATGTACTCAATACAGGTGTATACATTGCTATCACTTGTTTCAATGATGGAAGAATTGGTTTCTTGGAAATAATGGATGCCTTCGACATCAAACCTGGAGTAGCTGCAATTGAGTGGGTGAAGAAGAGCAATGATAAAAGATTATTCTATGCTGAAAGGAATGCTGAGGAAAATATCTTAGAAAGTAGAAGGAAAAGAAGGAGAGTACGACTTCAGTTACCAGAAGAGTCACATGAACCAGGTTCTTACTAGAGTAAGTAATTAAAAGATTTTTTTGTTACTTATACGTATAAAAATAGTTAATATTTATTGTTTTTCTTTTTAGTTAATTTGTGATTGGATCTGTCACCCGGAATAGATGATTTTTGTAGGTTATAGACTGCAGCATCAAGGAATAAAAATATTTTAGTCTAATACGAAAAAAAAGATAAGAGCTACAATAATGTATTATTCTAAATAATATAAAGATGTCATTAAGCTAATTAAACCTTTTTTTACAGATATTTAATGAGACTAGACATGAGATGATTAGAGTGTCCGTGCCAAAATAACTGTCATATGGATATTCCATTTTTCATGTTTAATCAAAGTATATTATACAGAATTGTGAAAAAGATTTTTGTAAGTAGTTTTGAAAAGCTTACCATAAGTTATAAGAAACTCAAGTTTCAAACATGATTTCTGAAAAACTTGTTTTTTGTGTTTACAGGGTCATTGCCGTAAGTTTATTTTTCACCAAGTGAACGAAATGACTTGAAATTTTAGGTGAGCATTCCTTTTTACATTAGCCACAAGGAATGTGCGCTACTTTTTTGAAAAAAGCTTCAGAAAAAAATTAAAAAAATAAAATTATAGAACTTTTGATAAAATATACAAAAAATTGAGATTTTTCATAAAAAATAAATATTAAAAAAATTTTTTTAGGAAAAGTAGCACAGAAAACTGGTAACTGATGTAAAAACAAAGATCAAGCTATGAATTTCAAGTCATTTTATTTAGTTGTTGAAAAGTAAACCTACGACAATCAATAAATCAGAGTTAAATCATTAATAAAATGTACGCAAGAGCCAGATGTATATTATCAGCTAACTACAGGCGGAAATTGTAGGTAATAACACTACTTATTAGTGGGAAAAATATTAAGTTCAAACATTACACCAGGAACTTATTATTAATCAAATTATTTATTCTTATTTTTTTCAGTTTTAACCATGGCTTGTCCCCTTAAGTGAGCATCCTAAGTGACCACTAGTCAATATGAAATTATAAATACGATTTCGTCGTATTTATACTAGACTATGCCACAGTGTGAATTATGCAAGGGAGGGGGTAAGAGAGATATGCTATTGTACAACGATGACACAACGCGTATATGTAAATGTGAACAGTATTATTATTCGAAACATAGAATGGATTTTATAGCTATAGGTTATAATTATTAATAAACGTTTTATATTCTGACTTTAGGAAATTAATATCAAACTGTCTGTTTAAGCTATTATGTTGTGAGTGGATGTGGAGCATTTCTGATAATAATCTTTTCTTTAAATTTTGTGCCCGATCTAGAATTTTAATATTATTGAAATCAATTTTATGATTTGTAATCGCTATGTGTTCATATCAAACTGATCTGTCTCTCTTAAACTTACAATCACTTGCATGTTCTTTACTTCTTACAATTAATTTTCGGGATGTTTGTTCCACGTAAGAAGCATCACAATCGCCGCAGTTAATTTTGTAAACAACATGAGCTTTTTCATTTTTTTGGTATTTGTCGTTTCCTAATCTAATTATCTGATTAAATTTATTGGAAATTGAGTTGATCATGATTAAGTTATTCTTATTGCAGATATTTTTTAATTCAGAGTTAAGATATTTAATATATGGAAAAACCAAAATACTATTGTAATTGATATTATTAGAATTACAGGTATTTTTGTTATTATTTTTAAATTGTAGCAAACGTTTATTTATGTGTTTATTTATAAAGTAAATAGGATAATCATTTTCCAATAATAAATCTCTAATTAGATTAAGATTATTCTCATGAAACTGTATATCAGCTAAGTTAATACATTTATCAACTAATGAACAAATTATACCAATTTTATTACTAACAGGATGGTGAGAATTAAAGTTTAGAAATCTGCCTGAAAAAGTTGGTTTCCTGTACCAGTCCATGGAAATTTTTTGTTTATTTTGAATAATCAGAATATCAAGAAAACTTATTTTATTGTTGTTAGACCTCTCCATTGTGAATTGTAAATTATTATCAAAGCTATTAAATAAGTTAACGATTACAAATCATAAAATGGATTTCAATAACATTAAAATTATAGATCAGGAACAAAATTTAAAGAAAAGATTATTATCAGAAATGCTCCACATTCACTCACAACATAATAGCTTAAACAGACAGTTTGATACTAATTTCCTAAAGTCAGAATATAAAACGTTTATTAATAATTATAAGCTATAGCTATAAAATCCATTCTATGTTTCGAATGTTTCGAAACTGTTCACATTTACATATACGCGTCGTGTCATCGTTGTACAATAGCATATCTCTCTTACCCCCTCCCTTGCATGATTCATAATGTGGCATAGTCTAGTATAAATACGACGAAATCGTATTTATAATTTCATATTGACTAGTGGTCACTTAGGATGTTTACATAAACATAGTTTTTTACGATATGTTTTGGTAAGCGTTGTAAATTATTCGTCTTAAGTATGTGATTCTTACGTAAACTTGTGTTTTTTATTTGTATATTGTTTATAGACCTTGAAGAGGGACGAAAATAAATCGTCCGAAACGTTGGATAAATAATTGGTATTTGTTTTTCTTTACTACATGGGCAGTAGAACCATTAACGTCCTATCCTACACTATATTCTAATCTGACTGCCATTTGCTGCTAAAAAAACTATATATATTCGTCGTTGGGTTCTCAAAACGACTCCGAGTCTTCGATAGATGACCACCACTCATCGAGGAAAAGGAATTTAACATTGGTGATTCTTCTGAGAGATGTCACCATAATTACCAAATAATACGCAAGTTTTATATTTTTTAATTTTTGATACTTCCTATTGTTAGCTACTCCTTAAGATGGATTTAGAAGAAGCGCTTACGAAAAGATTGGACTTCAAACTTAGTTATATTTTACATTTAATTTTCAAAAAATTTGGTATGTGTATAAAGAAACTCTTCTGGAAATTTAGTAGTCTATTATATGATTATAAAAAATCGTGTTGTCAATGTAGGTTCTTGATTAAGTGCAGATTTTACGATTTAATTCCTATACATATTAGCAATAGTACTAAGAATTTATCTTATCTTTCGATGCACTCCAAAAATGAACATCGTAGTCTTCAAAAAATTATTAAAACAACAGAAAAAAGAATTTTGTATATAGAGATTTCTGATATCAATTTCCATAAGAAATTTCTTATGGAAAAAATTGCCAAATTTAAGAACGTATTAAACAAACACACGAATTCCTATTTGATTGATTTGTTTACGAACTTTTATAATACCAAATTAAGGTTTATAATGAAAAAGGTTGAAGAGAAACTTGACACAAAATTAGAAAACTTATATTATCTAAAATATAAGTCAATTTTAATCAAAAACACATATAAAGGTGATGCTTCATGTAACGCTAGTGCTATTGCCCCGAACCAAAACAATACACAGGTGAATGAACTTCGTTGTCTTATGTCTAATGACAAATGGTTAGTGAACTTGTCAAATGTCCAACTACCTGTGTACGTTATAAATATATTACGTCTTGGGGACAAATTTAATTTTACTGTCGATTTAAACAAAAAGAATACTCTAGAAATTATTAAAAATCTAGAATATTTTTTGAACGAGAAAACAGTAGATTCGAAATATTCCAAAAACATAAGAAATAAGATAATCAATATATTAAACAAACATAATAATAAAAAATTTAGTTTAGATTTTTTCGATAAAAAACTTAAGATTGACTTAAAAAGCACAAAAGAATTTTTAATCAAAGAAAATAATCTCTTAGTAACTCGAGCAGATAAAGGCAATAGTACTGTTGTTATTGAAAAAGACAAATACGTCGAAAAAATGATCAACCTATTTTCTGATTCTAAATATTACAATATTATCAAGAAAAATCCTCTTCCTTCATTGGAAAAAAACACTGATGCTCTTATAAAAAACCTAAAACACACAACTATCTTTCAAAAATTACAACCTATCTCAAACAAATGTACAATAGCTAGAGCTTATGGTCTTGTAAAAATATATAAAACCAATGTTCCTGTTAGACCGATTATTTCTGCGATTAACACATCCACATATTACTTATCCAAAATGTTAGCCAAGTTTCTCTTTAATAATCTTAAAAGACCGACTTCACATGTAAATAACAGCCTAGACCTTAAACAAAAAATCGAAAACGTATCTGTACCTGCTGGATACACTATTATTAGTTTAGATGTTATTAGCTTGTTCACAAACGTCGCGGATTACTTAACTTTGGACTCATTAGAAAAGCGATGGAATCAATTGTATAACTTTTGCGAACTCAGTTGTAGCGATTTTATCAATGTTATTAGTTTTATCCTCCATAATAATTATTTTATATTTAATGATGTGTATTATAAACAAATTTTTGGCGCTGCTATGGATAACCCCTTAAGCCCGATCTTAGCAGATATGGTTATGGAGGATTTAGAAAATCGAGCGTTATCAAAAATTTGCTTTCCTGTGCCTTTCTACTATAGATATGTGGATGATATCATTATTTTTGTACCGGAGCGGATGATAGACTATACCGTTAACTTATTTAATAGCTTTGATAATAATTTACAATTCACAATGGAGAGGTCTAACAACAATAAAATAAGTTTTCTTGATATTCTGATTATTCAAAATAAACAAAAAATTTCCATGGACTGGTACAGGAAACCAACTTTTTCAGGTAGATTTCTAAACTTTAATTCTCACCATCCTGTTAGTAATAAAATTGGTATAATGTGTTCATTAGTTGACAAATGTATTAACTTAGCTGATATACAGTTTCATGAGAATAATCTTAATCTAATTAGAGATTTATTATTGGAAAATGATTATCCTATTTACTTTATAAACAAACACATAAAGAAACGTTTGCTACAATTTAAAAATAATAACAAAAATACCTGTAATTCTAATAATATCAATTACAATAGTATTTTGGTTTTTCCATATATTAAATATCTTAACTCTGAATTAAAAAATATCTGCAATAAGAATAACTTAATCATGATCAACAAAATTTCCAATAAATTTAATCAGATAATTAGATTAGGAAACGACAAATACCAAAAAAATGAAAAAGCTCATGTTGTTTACAAAATTGACTGCGGCGATTGTGATGCTTCTTACGTGGGACAAACATCCCGAAAATTAATTGTAAGAAGTAAAGAACATGCAAGTGATTGTAAGTTTAAGAGAGACAGATCAGTTTTATATGAACAGCTAGCGATTACAAATCATAAAATTGATTTCAATAACATTAAAATTCTAGATCAGGAACAAAATTTAAAGAAAAGATTATTATCAGAAATGCTCCACATTCACTCACAACATAATAGCTTAAACAGACAGTTTGATACTAATTTCCTAAAGTCAGAATATAAAACGTTTATTAATAATTATAAGCTATAGCTATGAAATCCATTCTATGTTTCGAATAATAATACTGTTCACATTTACATATACGCGTCGTGTCATCGTTGTACAATAGCATATCTCTCTTACCCCCTCCCTTGCATGATTCACACTGTGGCATAGTCTAGTATAAATGCGACGAAATCGTATTTATAATTTCATATTGACTAGTGGTCACTTCGGATGCTCACTTAAACATAGTTTTTTACGATATGTTTTGGTAAGCGTTGTAAATTATTCGTCTTAACTATGTGATTCTGAAGTAAACTTGTGTTTTTTATTTGTATATTGTTTATAGACCTTGAAGAGGGACGAAAATAAATGGTCCGAAACGTTGGATAAATAATTGGTATTTGTTTTTCTTTACTACATGGGCACTAGAACCATTAACGTCCTATCCTACAATATATTCTAATCTGACTGCCATTTGCTGCTAAAAAACCTATAAATTTATAATCTTGTTGATAGAGCCATAAAACTCGCTCATAAATCCTTTCATAATAAAAATATTGTCTTCATAAAGAAACTTTTAATTGCTAATAATTACCCAGAACAGTTCTTCAATAAACTTATCGTTAAACGCATATCTTATTTAAATAGTATAGCCAATATTTCAATCGTTTCGTATAACCACCGCATTACACACAAACCGATTTTAGTCTTACCATATATCAAATCGTTGAATCCACAATTTAAGAGTATTTTGCACAAGAATAATATCATGTTAATTAATTGCTTAAATAGTACGTTCAATAATTTTATTAAACTAGGCAAAGATTTACTACACAATCATGTGAAGAGTGGAGTAGTTTATAGAATTAATTGTTTTGATTGCAACGCCGTATATATTGGACAAACCAGTAGACAGTTGAAAAAGCGCATGTATGAACATGATAGATCCGTTAAAAAGTCAGATGAGAGATCCGTCATATCATCCCACTGTCAAAAATATAAACACGGTTTTGATTTTGACAATGCCCAAATTTTAGATTCCGAAAAAAATAAATTTAGTCGAGAATTTTGTGAAATGCTTCACATATTTTTACATACTAATAACATTAATAGAAAATTAGACATATGCTTCTTAAAAAATACATACAAAAATTCTTTAAAGAAATTTCAAATAGTCAGTTAAACCGTTTAGTATCTATTTTGATTTTATATATACATGATATACAAACTGTGTACACACACTATATTCGTACTATAAATACACCGCCTTGTTTTCTTTTTGTTCTGTGACGAGTCAATCTTTTTGACTATTTAATGTCTGGTACAACAATTTGACACAATACGACGAATTGTATTTTTTTAGTTTGTTAATGCGGAATACTTCTTTTTTAACTTTTGTGACTGCGAATGTGTATCTAACCGAAGATTTTTATAACGTAATGTATCTGTTTTGGCAACTTATTACGTAGTAGTGCGAATTATTCTAATTTTAGGTGTATTTTTGTGTTCTGGTTTATTCCAGTCTTGAAAAGGGCTTCTCTGCGAGAGCCAAAACGTCGACAAATAAAGTGTTTGGATAAAGAAAGCGTCTGGCTCGTGGCGATCATTTATGTTGAAAACCCTATCAAAATTCTAACCACTTATTAACTTATCGAGTACAACATTGTGTTAAAATTTCAAGAGGTTATGTTGATTTGTTTCGGAGAAAAAATTATTTTTGAAAACAGGTGCGTTTTCTTTCCTTTACGATAACAGAAATAAAAGTCAATGAATAGTTTTGAAATTTGGCAGAGAATTAGCTTTTTATATCTAAGGAGTTAGTTCTTTGCCCAAAAAAATCTGACCGTTGTGACCAAAGATATTTGAGGTTAAAATTTTTTTATAAATTTCGTATATTTGCATTTTTGAAAAGAATGTTTGATTGAGTGACTCAAAATTTTTACCACTTATTACACTTATTGAGTACAACATTGTGTTAAAATTTCAAGAGGTGATGTTGCTCAACATTTTTTTACTCACTCCAAATTAGCCCCAAAACACAAATATAAAGTTTTAGAGTAAAATATGCAATAGTTCTATTTAATTTGTATATCATATATAAATAAAATAATTATTGTGTACTAGGGCATATCCCCGAGAAAGTAATTTCAGATTGAGTCCCGCGGCAACGTGTACTAGGGCAACGATAATAATTGACTTTCAAAATATGAACTTCGTAAAAATTTCCTAAAAATATTTCATAAAAATATCGATTCTTAAATATGAAAAAAACTACCTCTCTGTTAAATTTCAAAACGATTCGTTGTCTTTTGTTAAGAAGTATAACTTAGTTATTATACGAGGGGTGCTCAAAAAGTAAGCTTCCCTAGTCTGCCGTTTTGCCCCAGCGCCATCTAGCGAGCTGGGACCGAACATAGTTTTAGTTTAGGATATACCGATAAGAGCGGAACCGGTCTTAGCTGCCGAAAAAATTTTTTTCATCAGTACCGGCTCGGAAACCATGGAGCTACCTGTGAAAAACGTGTCCACCTGTGAGTTGCGTGCAGTTATTCGCTTTTTAACTGCAAAAGGGCTTAATGGCAACGAAATTCACACTGAATTAGTGCATATATATAAATGCAGATCGTTACTATGAAGTGCTAAATAAACTTAAAAGTGCCGTTAAACGAAAGCGTCCTGGAAAATTATCGAGAAAAGTGTTGCTTTTTCACGACAATGCACGGCCTCATTCAGCAAAAAAACACAAACCTTACTGGAAAAATTCAAATGGGAAATTTTTGATCACCCACCCTACTCTCCAGATCTCGCACCAAGTGACTTTTTTCTTTTTCCTAAATTAAAGGAAAGTTTGGGTGGCCATCACTTCAATTCAAATGATGAAGTGAAAGACATCGTTAAATTATTCTTTAAAAAACAGGGCACGGATTTTTATAAACAAGGTTTGTCAAAGCTTGAGAACAGATATAAAAAATGTATTCAAGTCCAAGGGGACTATGTAGAAAAATAGTTTATAAGTCAAACAATAAATACATATGTTACTTTAACCTAAAAATTGTGTTTTGCTTTTTCCCCGGAGCAGGGAAACTTACTTTTTGAATACCCCTCGTATTTTTATGATTGTTACAATGATGGATTAACTTTAAACCACTAAATCGAGCAGGATAGTAGTTAAATACCTGTTTCAAAACAAATATTTATTAGATGATTGTCAATACAAACGTTTCTTTCTCAAACTAATGTATCTCTTTAACATTTTTTATAACAATAATTAATTGTTTGTATAGGATATATAAATGAAAAAACAAAAAAATATTTTTTATATTCAGTCAAATTGTTTAACAAACAACAAAGAGCCACAAAGAAAACAGTTTTATTTATTAATAAAGTTTTATTGTGAAAAATTTACTTTTGTTTTTTAAATTTAAAAAATGGAATTGATAAATTAGTTTGAGGAAGCATCTTGCTTCCTTCCTTACTTCAAATTATATTTTCTTTGTGAAATTTTACACATAAAGTACTTGTCTCTCGTAGTATGTCTGTCCGTATTTGTGTGCTCTTTCTGGAATTTCCGATGTAAGAAAAAGATTCTAACGTTAAAAATAATAAATGGCTATTACAAAACAAAAGCAGGTATACAACACGCGCGCATCGGCGCAAAGCGCATAGGACATGTGATTTTCATTTTCTAGTATACATAAATGCGTTCCCGAATAATTATGATTTTAAAAGAGGGTTAATAGTACATTACGCACCAAGGGAGAGCAGTAAGACATCCCAACCCGCGTGTGATATTAACGCCCGAGCCCAAGGCGAGGGCGGTAAACACGCGGGTTGAGATGTTCTACTTCCCTCCCGTGTTGCGTATACTATTTTGTCTCATGTATTCCCTGGAGGAAAGTATATTATTGTCTTTTCACCCTGTTCTCAGGATATTAAGTGCCACATAACCTCACTCCTAAAACTGCGAGGATTATGCACGTTTCTAATTTTCTACCGACTTGCGCCACCTGCAGGTGATTTGCCGGGCTGAAAATTAGAGAAACGCGCATGCGCGTCGCAGTTTCTAGGCGTGAGGGAATGTGGCACTTTCGGCCGTGAGAGCAGGGTGGGAAGACAACACTTTCCGACAGGGTATGAGACAAAATAGTTTTAACCTCAAATATCTCTGAAATTCATAAACGAATTATTTTACCCTAAGAACTCTTCTAATAAATAATATACAAACTCTACATGTCCACCAAATTTCAAAGAAATTAAAACAATTTTAATGTTGTTATATTGTGCGACAACAAAAGAAGTCATTTTCAAAAATACTAAAATTTTAAATATCAAACATATCAAAAAATAACCGCATAATCTGGATGAAATGTTATACAGGTATTGTCTATATTGCATATAAAATGGTCTATAAATTTCAAGCTGATGCATGAAGTCGTCATTGAGAATTTACGATTTTGAAAAAAAACCGTAAAAGAATTTTAACCTTAAATATATCTAAAAATCATGAAGCAATTCTTTTACCTAAAGGACTTATACGATAATCTATAGACTCTACATCTCCACAAAATTTCAACATGATTAAACCAATTTTTGTTTTCTCTAGTTATCATACGACAAAGAAAATAACTTCGTAAAATACGAAAATTTTCAAAATCAAATATCTCAAAAAGTAATCGATAAAAATTCGCACACACATTGTCTATATCATATACAAAATTGTCTATAAATTTAGAGCTGGTACATGGAGCCGTTCTCGAGAAATTACGATTTGAAAATAAGGTTAAAAAAATTTTAACCTCAAATATTTCTGAAATTTCTGGACTACTCATTTTGCCCAAAGAACTCGACAGAAATCTATCCAGAATCTACCTCTACAAGGAATTTGAAAGCGATTAAGTCAATTTTACTCCCGTAATCATTGGACATACAAAACTCATTCTTTTTACATTTCCATTTTTTTTCTCAAAAACTAGGCAACAAAATGAATTCAAGTTTTTATAGATTATAGCTATTTATATTCTGCATTATCATGATTTTTCTCAAGAAAATTAACCGTTTAGTTTAGGAGTCATAAGCTCTTTTTAAAAAAAAGCAGGTTTTTGTTAATAACAAAAGAACCGTGATAGCTAGAAAATTTTTTTTAGAAAATATAGGTATTTTAATGCGCTTTCGAATGCTATCCATTCGATTCAAATATCTCGATCTTAACATTAAAAAAAAGAAAAATCAATTTTGAGAAAATCGAAAATTCGAAATAAAACAAAAAATGCATCGGCGAATCAAAAAACGAATTGTTGACCCGTTAGTAGTATATCCCGCGCTATGGGCCGTCACAACAAACCTGACCTCAACCGCAGGCGCCAGCTGGGGTCAAGGTCAAGAATGCATGACGACGCATAGCGCGGGGATAAGCGCGATGCATACACGCGTGCGTGCGTGCGCGCGTGTGTGTGTGTGTGTGTGTGTTGTGAAAGAGAGGCAGAGAGATCAATGCTTGTCGGGGCCCGTCATAGTGCTGCATTAGCAAAAGTTTGTGCATATGCGCGGCGCACACACACGAGCTTGTTTGTGTGTGTGTGTGTGTGTGTGTGCGTGCGTGTGTTTGTGCATATGCGCGACGCACACGTGTATGTGAAACAAAGAAAAAGAGAGAGAGAGAGAGAGATTTTATATATGTATGCTCATGAGCATCCCATAAGACCACTTCATCATAGATCACACTTCCGCGACACTCGTGGAACTGTACATCCGAATGTTTGCATTGAACCACTATCTGCACAACGTACTCGCGCACAACATTTGTATGGGGGGCACAAGCGAGACACATGATCCACTTTAGAATCCGCACAATACACTCGTGATACTTTGCGACGGAGATGTTCACGCGACAAGACAATATTCGCGACTGACAGACGGTCGACCGTTGGACTTTGCAACGGATGATCTCATCCACATTATTTTGACTATTTGCTTACATAGGGAAAAAATTTTTTCTCGAGGAAAGTTTCAAGAAAAGAAAGTTGAAATTGTTTTTTTCTCTTTTATTTAATCGTACCACACTGTGGAATTTTGCTGATTAATGAGAAAATGTCACGTACATCGAGTTGCAGCTGCACATTATTATAAATCTCCACTACCCAGCAAATCTTTTTAAATGGAAGAAAACAGCATTAACGAGGGAGCATTATCCACGCGATTACTTTACGAATTCGATAAAAATTGAAATAGTGTGTGACCACGCCCCAACCCGACAAGTAGCCTCTCTGTATCATGGGAAATGCACCTACATAAAAAATTCATGGGGTTTTTATGGGGTTTTCGATATTTTATCGGATTTTGGAAGCTAATGGTACATGATTCATGAATATATGGTCTTATGGGGTGTCTATGGGGTTTTTATGGTGTATTTTATAACTTCTGCGTATAGCCTCTCTGTACCATGACAAGTGTACGTACATAAAAAATTTTCAGATTCATGTGATTTTTATGGGGTTTTTACGGGGTTTTCGATATTTTATCGGATTTTGGAAGCTAAGGGTATATGATTCATGAATATATGATCTTATGGGGTGTCTATGGTGTTTTTATGGTGTATTTTATAACTTTTGTGTATAGCCTCTCTGCACCATGACAAGTGTACCTACACAAAAAATTTTCAGATTCACGGGTTTCTTTATTGTCTTTTACAAATTTTATGTATAGCCTCTCTGTACTGTGCAACGAGTGTCCAACATCCGCGCCCAGTATCTAATCACGCGCGCACGGCTTCAAAAAAAATGGAATAACCGTAACCTTATGGACATCTCATAACCACTTCATCATAGAAACACGACACTTTCGTGGAACTGTACATCCGAATTTCTGCATTGAACCACTATCTACATAACGTACTGGCGCGCAACATTTGTATGGGGAGCACAAGAGAAACGCATGACACACTTCAGTATCCGCACAATACCCTCATGCTTTGTGACGGAGATGTTCACACGACAAGGCAATATTCGCGACTGACAGCCGTTCGACCGTTCGTCTTTGCCATGGATGATCTCTCGCACTTGGGCTGTCTGCTGTCGAATTATATCGTCTTACCTCGAATTAGTCATAACTTACAGTCGTCGAAATTGTATCTTGCCACGTGTCCCATCATGTTTTCCGAACAAGAACTGCGTTGACATTTTTCTCCTTTATTTAATCGTACGGTATCATGGAATTTTGCTGATTAATGAGAAGATGTCACGTACATCGAGTTGCAGCTGCACATTATTTTGACTATTGAATTACATAGGGAAAACATTTTTTCTCGAGGAAAGTCTCGAGGAAAAGAAGTTGAAATTGTTTTTTCTCCTTCATTTAATCGTACGACGCTGTGGAATTTTGCTGATTAATGAGAAAATGTCACGTACATCGAGTTGCAGCTGTACATTATTTTGACTATTTAATTACATAGGGAAACATTTTTTCTCGAGGAAAGGCTCAAGGAAAGGAATTACACATAGAAGCAAATACATCCATACACATACTTACACATACACAGACGCACGCACGTCAACATTTTGACTTTCCAACAAACATACACCAGGCACTGCTGCTTTCGGCTCATTGATAGAGAAAGGATCGCAAGGTCTTTTCAAACTATTCCCGAGGAGCGAATGACCGGCGGGAAGCTGGCTGTCGGCTGTTGGAAGTCGGCCGTTGGCTGTCGGAAGTCGGCTGTTGGCTGCTGAAAGTCGGCCGTTGGCTGCTGGAAGGCGGCTGTTGGCTGATGGAAGTCGGCTGTTGTCTGCTGGAAGTACCCGCTTCAAATACTGTTTCAGTTCTCCATATGGTTACATCCGCTGTCCGTCTACCACTGGCGCATCAGAGGGCCACACCCTGGAAAGTTAGTGGCGCTGGCGTAGCAATACAAAGAACGCACTCGTGACCGATGACGATGCAGTGTAAAAACAGCTCATTGGCTATCGCTGTGGTTTCATCATTGTGATTAGCGGTGGCGGCGCACCAGAAGAGAGCTCATTGGATGATGGTGCGTCCCAAAAAGCTGATTTAGCGGCCGCGGGAGACGCAGCGGCTAAGAGCTCATTGGCCACCGCTGCGCCGGCGAAAGAACTGCATTGCCGCGGAGCTAGCCCCACCATAACCCCACCATCGCGGACTCGCGGGCGGCCGCGCACGGGGGGCACCGTGCGCGGCTACGAGCTCTTCGGAGAAGTGTTTCAGAGTGCCCAGTCAGTGTAAATTAGAGAGACGCGCTGGAAACATCCGTGGACTTCTACGTTGAGTGGGCCCACCGGTTGCGATAAAACAGTATTTGTTAAAAAATTTCTGAAATACATTGACCGCTTGAGCGACACTCGCTTCGAGCGTATTATTCTTTATTACGGTGAATCGCAATCGGGATACAGAGATCTGGGTAAAGACGTTGAATTTCGTAAAGGTCTACCACAAAACACCGATTGGCTTAATGATCCAAAACCTAAGTTGATCATCATCGACGACCTCATGCGCGAATCGTCCTCTGGAGGAGCCATAGCGAATCTCTTTACGAAAGGCAGTCAGCACAACAACTTGAGCGTAATTATTATCACTCAAAGCATTTTCCATCAAGGCAAAGGTCAGCGCGACATATCTTTGAACGCTCAGTACATTGTAATCTTTAGGAATTTGTGAGATCGTGCCCAGATACGTCATCTTGCCAGGCAAGTATATCCTGAAAATCCTCGATTTTTAGAAGAAGCCTACCGGGACGCAACATCGCAAGCTTTTGGCTACCTCTTGTTGGATCTGAGGCAAACCACATTGGATAACTGCCGATTTCGAACGTGCATTTTCCCCGATGATGAGTACCAGTACGTTTACGTACCGCTAAAACAACTGACACACAGTCAAAATCAAGTTCCAATCGTGTCGTTGTAATGACTACAAAAACGCGTTATCCTTTTGGTCGAAAAGATGCTACCGTCTTGGCGGCATTGTACCATTTTAACAAAGAACAGCGGAAAGTAGTTTTACAGAAAGCTGATGCAAAATTGGTTCGTCGTATTTGCGAGTGCGCTTTAAACGTTAATTAATATATAACGTTCCGTTAAGTAAAGGTCACAAGAGTCGCCTGCGTAAGCACGCAAAAGTTCTGCGAAAGCTAGCATCACCAAATATCACTTTACAACGAAGAAAAAACATTATAGTGCAACGAGGCGGTTTTTTGTCTGCTCTGCTAGCACCTCTGATTGGCACGCTTTTTGCTACTCTCGTGAATAAATAAAGATGGAACACGCGAGAAAGATGATTCTCTTACCGCAAGAGAGCCTTGAACGTTTGCAGAGCGCGCTCGGAAAAGATAAGATAAAGTCTGTGCAAACACCGGGCTCGGTGATGAGTAGACTCGATGCTGAAATCAACGAAATATTAAACTCGCAAACATATAGCGATATCTTCACTTTAAAGAAACCGAAGGAGGAGATAAGTATAAGAAAAACGTATAAGAAAAAAGAACAAAAGAATGACAGTGTCAGCGAATCTAATACGGTGGACAATAATGAGCAGGAGGAGGAGGAGGAGGAGGAAGAGGAGGGGGGGGGGGGAGGAACGGGAGGAGGAGGAGGATGAGGAGGAGGAGGAGGAGGAGAAGGAGGAGGATGAGGAGGAGGAAACCGATGAGCTGATTGACGCAAACATTATCTATACCGTACCGTAAAAGTACAAAATAAAAGCCAAACAGCTCGTGAGAAGCTTGCGAGCTGGTGGTAAAGTAGTTTGGGATGCCAACGGGGCTGTAACGATAGATGGCACGATTGTGCTTGGAGCCAACATTGTCGGCTTGGTGAACGACGCAATGAGAGATAGAAAAAGGAGTGCTCCACCTGGTCATCTTCAGTTCGCTGTTGCTCTTCGCCAAACAACTGTACCCCGAGAGTTTATAGGTAACAAGCGTGTTTGGAACGACGTTACAAGACCCTCATCGACCAGTGAACATTTAGAAAACAGTGCTTTTACTACACCGTCTTCCGTTCCTATTTTGAGAGTTGAGAGTAGCGGCGATAGTGCCGCTGATGAAACAGATTCAACACAACCCGAAAAAAGAAGAAAAAAGAAGTCAGCTGAAAAAAAAGGTCTGACCACCACACTCAGAAATACTGTCATGGCGCGGAATGAGCAAGACACTCCGGCTGCGTTAATAAATTCTCAAGAAGAACAGAAGCAAAACAGCGTTCTAGATGCACTCGTTGATTTATTACCGTTTGAAATGCATGTACCGCATTACAAATTTTGCGGATCTGGAACTAAGCTAGCAGAGCGTATCCAACGTGGCGACGTTGGAATCAATCCGTTGGATGAGGCCTGCCGATAGCATGATCTAGCTTATGCTGACTCGAACAGTGACCATCGTCAAGCCGACCGAGTTTTAGCGCGATATGCCTTCTCTCGCATGCTCTCCGAGAAAACGCCGTTTGACGAAAGAATAGTCGCGATGATGACAGCTTGCTACATGGTTAGCAAGATAACTTTTTGAAAAATTTTTTTCACGTATCAAGAATGTTATCAGGAAACGAGACAAGAAAAATAAAAAACCAAAGCGTGGCCAAATAAAAAAGGATAAGAAGAAGAAGGAACAGAAACCAAAGGATAAGAAGAAAATAGACAAAATAATAATCTCGAACAATAAATAAAACGTTTGAAAAACTTTATTTCGAAGCACATCGACCTTCGGCGAACACTGGTGCTGATAAACTTTTGCGAGCTACGCGTAAAAAGTACGATCGTCAAAGTGTTATTGAATGGCTTGAGAGTCAAGACGCTTATAATTTGCATAGACCTGTTCGACATCGCTTTCCTAGACGTAATTATAATGTGCGCAATTTCGACGACGTGTGGGCTGATTTGATGGACATGAGATCTATAAAATCTTACAACGATGGCTACAGCTATGATTTAACTGTTATCGATATTCTCAGCAAATACGCATGAGCTGAACCTGTCAAGGACAAAACTTCAAGAAACGTCGCTGATGCTTTTGTGCGTATTTTGTCGAGAAGTAACGGACGGAAACCAGTATGTCTTCAAACTGATAAAGGTAAAGAATTTATCGGCGGCGCGCTGCAGATGGATCTCTCAAAGCACGGCATAGCCTTTAGAGTGGTATGCAGTCCAGATGTAAAAGCTGCAATTGTGGAAAGATTCATAGGAACTATGAAAGAAAGAACATGGCGGTATTTTACTCATAAAAATACTCGCAGGTATGTTGATGTTTTGCAGAATATCGTAGAGGCGTACAATCATACCAAACATTCGGCCACAAAAATGGGGTCAGCAGTCGTAACACTGCACAATGCAGCCAAAGCTCGTGAAAATTTACAACGTCGATATGGCAATCGTGTTTTTAAAACCCTTAAATACTGTGTCGGTGACTTGGTGCGCGTCAGTCGTGCAAAGAACGTTTTCTCTAAAGGATATGAGAGTGGATCGACACTAGAGATTTTCAAAATTACACGAATCTCAACGACGCGTCCGCCTGCAGTTTATTATTTAAAAGACTTGGCAGGTGAGGAAATTGGCGGTTTTTTCTATTCGAAAGCACGAATAGTATTTTTATCCTAATGGCTATTGTCTTTTCGCGTTTGATTTAACTTCCGATCTATCGGCTAACGAATGCACTCATTGGAATTTGATTAAGCACGGTAGCGTCAGATTAGATGTACGATTCGCTGAAGCATTAGCCAATACTATAAATTGTATTGTCTATGCTGAGTAAGATAATATTTTGGAAGTAGATGCATCGCGTCAAGCTATTGTAGACTTTAGTGGTTAGAATAATGAAGTGCAGATGGCGCTGTTGTATTACATATAAGTGGAAGATTTGTTTCTTGGTAGCCAGTAAGTTTCGAGTCGTGATCGTCATTGCAAGCTACATAAAAACGATGGATTTAGTTATAGATATTCAGCGTCTCAAAGATACTGACAATAACAATACACCAAAGGAAATAATGGTGATTTAATGGTGATTTTCACGATCATTGGTTAGTGGCTCCGACCGCTTGTGTAGATGATTTGAGCGCTGAAATTAGAAGACAAAATAATTGGTTAACTCAGCATTGTCACGGCATTAATTACTTGGAAGGTGAAGTAGATTTGAAAGTGTTTCATAAAAATCTGCAAGATTTATCAAAAAGTGCTCGAAAAATTTACGTTAGAAGCAGTGAGAAGCGGTTGATGCTTCATAAAATTATAGCAAACAAAATCATCAATTTGGAGTATGACGTAGATTGTCCTCCGTTCGATAAATTATCATCTAATGTATATTGTATCCATCACGCTTTAAAATTGTCGGGTCATAAATATCGATGTGCGTTAAATCGCGCTTATCGTTTGAAAGGCTACTTATCTTCACACCTTGGTTATCTAAATAAAAATTTAATCGATGTTCACAATGGACAGCCTTCAAATATTGAAGATGCTTTCACCAATCCAGTCGCATACTGTAGGTGTATTCCCAGCCGATCAAATCCTGCGGGTATGGACCAAGCCGACGGCGTTCATCGTTAACACTGACGACCGTACCAAGCCTGGTATGCATTGGGTTGCGTTCTACGTCGATAGATCTTCTAATGGTCTATACTTTGATAGTTTTGGATTACCGCCTATTATACCCGATCACATAAGCCGTTTGCGAAAGAATTGTAAAACATTTCGTTGGAGCGCAATTCAGCTTCAAAATGAGGAGTCAGATGTATGTGGTCAGTATTGTATTATGTTTTTATATTATATGAGTGATGGTTTAGATTTCAAGAAGTTTCTCGATAATTTTTTTGCCAACTTGGAGAAAAATGATAACGTGGTTAGACGCTATGTGCGCTATAAAAAAGCTGACGGAAATTTCATTGGCAACGGTGGATGCTTCGTCAGATGTTTACAAAACTCTCGCTCTAAAATGTCTTTGTTATAATTGTCAGTATTTCTATTATTATCACGCGAAAGAAGTTTTGATGTAAGACGATACAACGTGTGTCATGGAAATTTAACCCTTTCAACTACATGTGCGTCATTGTTTAACCTTGCTCGTCTCATTCTTTATTTCCTAAACGTCTGCACTTTTTTAACCGTGTGCATAGTTTGAAGAGCTGTATTCAAAGGATCGCTTCCGAGTCTTTAGCCCCAGTCGCTTTCTACTCGTAAAGATACGCGGATCGCCATAGCGACCCTACCATGAGCTGCACAACACCCACATCAAGTCTTTTGTAAATTGTACGCCTTAAATAAATCGTTCACCAAGAAGGTAATTATTGGTTTGGAATACGACGAGCTCGTCGACAAGTTCGACGACAAGTGCTACAAACCTGTGGTTCGACAATTATCGAATGACTTTGAAGGTGTTGCATTTTTATACAATGACTGGGAAGAATTCAAAACAAGTTCCGACGACATTGATAAATATTTTCGTGGACTTGATAATAGTTTAAAGGATCAGAAAATTTACGGAAACGGTTGGACTTTAAAATTCACCACAAGTCACCAGGACAAAGCAATCGAAATTGAAGAAGACAGGAGGCCTGGTGTTGGTCGGATCAAGCGATTTCGCCATAGTTTAGTAATGAAAAAAGTTACTTTTGATTGTCTCCAAGAATTTATTGTAAAGTGTGTCGATACTCGTCTTAAATATTTAATTCCTATTGCGAGTAGTGTACAATATCTTACCTGCGACGTTATGGAGTTTATTAAAACTAAAGGTAGTCTCATGCACGAAGCACAAGTACAACTGTATACACCTAGTATTGTAAAAGATGTTGTCATTTAGTTGACAATGATGTAGTAAACGATATAACCACTAGCGTAGAAAATCAGTGTAAAGAGGAAAAATTAGCGTATCTATCTAAAACCGATGTTACCGACACATTGTACCACTTGCTATCGTTATATATGCCAAAAATTGTTGATGTATTAAATGTTAAATTAACTGACAATAAATAGAAAAATTTAATTGTACTTACCATATTCTTATTTTACCTTTACCTTTCCTTGGTCCTCTTGAACACAAATTATGATATTTTGAAAGAGATTGAGTTTTAATTTACATTTATAAATTATAATCAAACGTATAAAAAATAGATTCTGTTTTATGCTTTTCCATTAAAAATTAAAATTAATTTTATTAATTATATTTTAATTAAATTAAGTGGCACACACGCACGCACGCACGCACGCACGCACACACACACACACACACACACATATAAAGACACACGCACGCACGCACGCACGCGTACACACACACAAACTCACACACAGTGTACGTCGCACATATGCGCAAACTACCGAAGAGCTCGTAACCCTATCCGGTGCCCCCGCGCGCAGCCGCTCGCGGGTCCGCGAGCCTTGCGGTGTGGCTACCTCCGCGGCAAAGCAGCTCTTTCGCCGGTGCAGCGGTGGCCAATGAGCTCTTAGCTGCTGCGCCTCCCGCGGCCGCTAAATTAGCTGGTTGGGGCGCACCAGTAGCCAATGAGCTCTCTTCTGGTGCGACGCCGCCGCTTGGGGGGCGCACCAGCAGCCAATGAGCTCTCTTCTGGTGCGCCGCCACCGCTAATCACAATGATGAAACCACAGCGATAGCCAATGACCTGTTTTTACACTGCATCGTCATCGGTCACGTGTACGTTCTTTGTATTGCTACACCAGCACCACTAACTTTCCAGGGTATGGCCGCCTGATGCGCCAGTAGTAGACGGACCGCGGATGTAGCCGTATGGATAACTGAAACAGTATTTGAAGCGGGTACTTCCAGCAGACAACAGCCGACTTCCATCAGCCAACAGCCACCTTCCAGCAGCCAACGGCCGACTTCCAGCAGCCAACGGCCGACTTCCAACAGCCAACGGCCGACTTCCAACAGCCGACAGCCAGCTTCCCGCCGGTCATCCGCTCCTCAGCAATAGTTTGAAAAGACCTTGCGATCCTTTCTCTATCAACGAGCCGAAAAGCAGCAGTGCCTGGTGTATGTTTGTTTGAACGTCGAAATATTGACGTGCGTGCGTCTGTGTAGGTGTGAGTATATGTAGGGGTGTATTTGCTTCTATGTGTAATTCCTTTCCTTGAGCCTTTCCTCGAGAAAAAATGTTTCCCTAAGTAATTAAATAGTCAAAATAATGTGCAGCTGCATCTCGATGTACGTGACATTTTCTCATTAATCAGCAAAATTCTACAGCGTCGTATGATTAAATAAAAGAGAAAAAACAATTTCAACTTTCATTTCTCGAGACTTTCCTCGAGAAAAAATTTTTTCCCTATGTAATTAAATAGTCAAAATAATGTGGATGAAATCATCCGTTGCAAAGACGAAGGGTCGACCGTCTGTCAGTCGCGAATATTGTCTTGTTGTGTGAACATCTCCGTCGCAAAGTATCACGAGTGTATTGTGCGGATTCTGAAGTGCGTCATGTGTCTCTCTTGTGCTCCCCATACAAATGTTGTGCGCGAGTACGTTATGTAGATAGTGGTTCAATGCAGAAATTCGGGTGTACAGTTCCACGAGAGTATCGCGGAAGTGTGATCTATGATGAAGTGGTCTTATGGGATGTCCATGAGGATACAAAAAAGTTATAAAATCTCTCTCTCTGTCGCTCTCTATTTCTCTCTCTCTCTCTCTCTATTTCTCTCTCTCTCTCTCTCTCTGTCTCACATACACGTGTGCGTCGCGCATATGCACAAACACACGCGCGCACACACACACCCACACACACACACAGACACACACACACACACGTCTATGCACACAAGCACACACGCGCACACACGCGTGTATGCATCGCGCTTATCCCCTCGCTATGCGTCGTCATGCATTCTTGACCTTGGCCCGAGCTAGTCCCTGCGGTTGAGGTCAAGTTTGTTGTGGCGGCCCATAGCGCGGGATATACTACTCCCGCCATTACAAAATAAAACACAAAAATGAGTACACGAAAAAAAAATTAATCTTGAAGGAGCACAAATGTTTGACAAGAGAATAATACATTTCAAATTGTACGCGTTCAACTAGCTATTATGCCAGTAGCGCCCATACTAATACTGAATAGGAACGCTATAAGCGAAGTCGAAGCAGCACAGAGTTTGTGCTGCTGCGGCACCAGCGCTTGTGCTATACCTTATATACGATTTCGAGGCAGAGCGTGCTCGAAAGGCAATAACAAATGCCGCGGTTCGCTGAATCGCAGCCTGACGCGGCAAAAGGTTGGTGCCGAAGCAGCACCAGTAGCTGTGCGATATTCGCTCAGATAAAGCTGTATTGTATGGGTAGTAATATTGTATACTACCAATACAAGTTATATGTGCTGCGTGAACACGTTTAGTTTTGTGTCCCTGCAGCTCAATTTTTTTTTCGTTGTAGAAGCTGAGATCCAGGCGCGCGCGCACCCACCCACCCACCCACACACACACACACGCACATCCACACAGACATTTTTAAAAATCATGTATTTTGATTCCTAACACCTCGAAAAACAATTATAACATGTTTTTACTATAACCCAAAAAATTACTATCAGAAAGCTTCCTCTAGAAGGAAGTAAAACTGATTTAAAAGAAAAACCCTTCTCATTTGCGGATAGTATGGTGTCCATTGCATCGTCTATGTTTTCAAGGGAGGACACAGAAATTCCGCCAAAGTGAGCGTTTAATTCCCCCGGTGTAAGGCCGTGAAGATCTTCCTCTTTTCGCTTAGGTAGGAGGCCGAGGTTGCGCATTTCCTTCCATATATCTTTGTTAGCATCAAGAGCATCTCAAAGATGTTTTTGAAGGAAAGAGTTACGCTCTTGAGCAACGCGCGAATCGACCTTGTTGCTGAGACGAAGAAACTCATCAAACACCGCTGCTCCCCTATTACGCTTGTAACGTAATCATATTTTTGCAAGAATGCTAAAAATAAAATAGAACTTTTCTGTAAACGCTGTAATCATAGAGGACATTCTGTAGATAAGTGTACATTTAACCAAACAAATGAGGTTTATTGCCAATACTGTCAAATCATAGGACATACAGCTACTCAATGCCCTGTTGTAAAGAAATATGAACTTGATTGTGATTATTGTGGAAGCACGGGTCACTCAACTAAAGACTGCTTGTCAGCAGTATGCATGAAATGCAATAAACTCGGGCACTGGATGAAATACTGCCCTATAAACGAAAAAATAAACTTGTCAAATTTGCGAGGCGGTCACACATACTGCAGCATATTGCCCAGATCGAAATACAAGTTTAAAAATGAATACCAATTACACGAGGATTAGCCCAAATTATAGAAGTTTAGAAAACAAATACACGTACAACACAAAGCAATTCAAAAAATACAAACAGATTCAATAACATCAAACAACAAAATTACAAACCAAGAAATACGATTTTTAATAATCAACAACCCAATACAGTAAATAGAAAAAGAATTCAATGTGAATATTGCAAAAGAATCGGGCATGACGTCGACAACTGCAGAAAACTTAAAAATCTTATAATACAATAAAATGCAATGGGAAATCATTGTGATCTTTGTAAAAATCTAGATCATACTACTGAAGAATGTGAGGAAATCAAACAATATCCAAGTATTAATACTGATGAATCATACCATAATGTTACAAAAGAAACAATTAGCGAATCAAAAATTCAGAAAAATAAAGTTAATGCAACGAATATTGAAAGGTATAATAGCAATGAACTAATTACAGAAAATAAAGTAAATAAAAATAAACAGGAAACTAATATCATAGAGGAATCTACAATAATTAATGATGATAAAGAAATCAATTCAATTATCGTACCTTTTATAAAAATACATGAAATCACTGATGAACCAAAAGATAATGGATATGATTATAAAAAATCATGGAAATACTAATAAAATTAATTTTATAGACTTTAACGAAATTTTCAAAAATAGTCATGAAATTGAAGAAATTATGGAAACAAATTTAATTGATTCTATTGAATCTACTGTAAAAAATTATGAGACTAATGAAGAAATGAATTTCAACGAATCTAATATAAAAACTCATGAGGATTGTGATGAAATTAATGTAATTGATTTTAATGAATCTGATATAAATAACCAAAAAAATGAAAATTCGAATGAAAATAATAAAGAAGATAATAATTCGTTGGAAATAGTAACTTTTTATGATGATCTTAAAGTCATTTTAGAGATAATTTTTGCTTTAGCTGAACCATTTGAATCCGAAGATGATCAAATGGAAACTAAATTCCAACAAAACTCGCTTGAAAATTCGTTAAAAGAGAATATAGCATCAATACATTCACAAGAGTCTTTTTTAAATGATACCAAAAATCTAAAGAACTTATTAAATAATAGTTAAGTAGTTTTCGAAAATGAAAATCAATCAAAAGATATGTTTGATAATCAAAAAATTAAAAAACATTTAGAGAATAAAAATCATCTAAAAATATTTGATAATCAAGAACACCAAGAACAGCTTGAGAATAAAAATCAACTAAAAGAAACTTTAGGTAATCAAAATCATAACGTAAAAATCAATCTAAATACAAATCCTAATAAAGTACACCAATTGCAATTAGTTTTAACCAAAATAACATTTAATAAAAACGTCAAAAAACTAAAATGGACATTTAATAATAAAAAACATTTTAAAGAATTTGTAAAAAATACAAGATTAAAATTAAAATCTAAAGGTTACTACAATAAATTTATTATCAGAAGACAGTTTAAAAAGGGAGACAAAACATGGCCTATTAAAGAACCAAATATGAATAAATTTCAAAAGGATCAGCATAATAAGAATTTTCAACGCTATTAAAATGAACAAAATAATATCTTAACTAATTATGAAAACTAAGCAAAGACAATATTATAACAAATAATAACATAAAATTTTTGTTTTAGGATATGGACAACATACTCAGTATTAACATCTATCATAATCTCTTCTTATTTTTCCAAATTTAATACAGCAATAGAGAATTATAATTGCAGCTCAACTTTTCCATTTGAAGCAAACCCATCCTACTTCTTGGTCAACTAACCCTAAGGTGATCCAGATTTTACCAAATATACAATTTAAAATTATAACCACTTATCCGTTTGTCTACAATTGTTCGTATCAAGTTGTAAGAATTTTGTGAAAAGCAACTATATTTTCTAAGAAAGTTAATAATTTTATAAAAATGCGATCGGAATAATATAAGTTTGAATAATGAAATTCTAAGAAATTTTTTACGAAGACAGCAAAAAGATTCATACATGAAAGATTTTTGAAGTAATGCTACGACTAACAATAACATCGTTGACAATTAAAAAAAATATATATATATATTGTTCTTTTCTTTTTTAACAACAACAAACAAAAATATTGCGATTACATATTAAAATACCTCAGTTTTTGTTTGCTAATGAAACAAGCAAAAGTTTTTTTTTGTAAAAATTATTGTAAATAATAGAAATATTTAATTAATTATTTAGTCACAAGGTAGAAAACATTTCAGGGATCAATTTAATAACTTATTATTCTATCTATCTTTGAATAAGAAAATGTAGAACTAATCCAAAAGAAAACGAAATAAAACCATTCCTAAACCTTGCAACCCTAACAAACATAGATAATAGTAGATTTTCTTACAAGGGGGGAAAATGGAACTTTCGCAGGCACGTGATATGACGACCGAGGCGAAGCCGAGGCCGTCATATCACGTGCATGCAAGAGTTCCATTTAACCCCCGTGTAAGAAATAGTATTTTTCTCTATTCCCGGGCGAAAGTACGTTAATTAATCAGTCTAAAAAACTCGAAAATCATCGTCTTTCCTGGTGACATCAACTCTGCGCAGCCATGTTTTTACTTTCGCCCTATGCTTTGATAGCGTTAGCGACTTCACGTCGTTCTTGTAGTTTGCAGGTTGTATTTTTCAATTTTATTTTACCTGTCGCAATTGGTGTTTTCCGATGCGCGCGTTTATGTGTGTTCGATGCCCGCCCAACATTTGCAGCACGAGCGTAGCGAGTGCTGCTGGTTGGAACGGGCATCGAAAATACATGAACAAGCAAATTGTTACATACTCATGTGAGTCAAGAGAAAAAGGGATAGAGAGATATATAGATAAATAGATAAATCTTTATTCTGCCTTTTCGGTAAAAATTAGAAAATACATTAAAAGGTATAAAATTATAAATTTCAGTCAATTACAATAGAATACAATAACAATTTAGTTCATTATGTTGTAAAATACATAAGAGATATAAAAGATTTATCAAAAACATAACAATGCAAAAGAAAACTAAAAAGATAATCTTTGAAATAATAAATAAGAGAACATGTGGTAAATAAAATACTTATAAAAATACTTATACGAATATCATAATGTTCTGCCAATAGGCTAAAATAGAAAGAGATAAAAAGAGATAGGGAGAGAGAGAGAGGATATTTCCAAATAAACATAAATTCATAGTAGAACATCCTTCTTGAGAGCACCACGCTCCCGATGCAAGACAGTTCCGCGCCGAAGCTGCACGCTTTCGCGACTTCCGCGCGGTAGTCACAATCCGCTATATCGTATATGGGGTTAGGCTATTCAAAACATTGCTCACAGAGCTTTCGGTCGCAGGTGAAACAAGTGACGCATGCAGTGGGAAAAAGTGCTTCTTCTTCTAGTATAAACAAACAGCGAAAACGCGTACTTTCGCCCGAGGAATAGAGAAAAATAATTTGACCATAATTTTATGCAAAATCAGATTGTATTTGCCTACAAAAATTGTTCGCATTCATAAAAGAAATTTTATGAATAGTTCAAGAACAAAAAAGAAAGAAAGAATTTAGGTAGCTGTACTCACATTGCTAAGATTAAATCGAATATAATGTATTGGAAGTGATCAGTTTCATCATATACTGACATGATCATCCTACAAGATACACTATTCGGCACTGTATTGAGTAAACCTATTAACCTTCCTTTTTTATCAAAAATACTTACCAATATAATTAAATTTTTCTTTTGGAAAAAATTATAATTTTTCTCAGTATACGGTTGAAAAATATTTTTTTTTATAATGATAATATCAAAAACCCTTTAATGTTATTCTACTTAAACAAAGAGGAACAAATAACATATCTTTTGCCAAATATCTCAGCAGGGAGGGAAGTGAATGATCACTTGAATCATTCCCTATATTTCTCCTCACCTTTTATTTATTACAAAATTATTTAATACACACATTATTTCTAAACTCAGTTAATCAATGACTTTAATTTATGTAAAACCAGCAAAACAAAATTTATTATACATTAGCGTAATAAAATAATTTAATTGTCGAAATGCGATGTTCAAACAAGATATTATATATCTCTATACAAATTCTAATGCATAACGTATGCTATATTTATTTCGTTAACGTTTGATTAACCAATTGTTATATAAAATTAAAACCGTAGGTTAAGTGCAAAACTAGTATTAGGAAGAAAATAATTAATTTATTTTAAAATATATAGACGATTCAAAAATTTATTTAAAATTATGAATTTTATATTGTTGGTTATTATTATTATTATTAAATCTTTTGTAACGAAAAAATCACTGATAACTCAAATTGATCATTCAATTACTTCACTTGTTGAATTTCTACGACATTCAACAGTCTAAGGGGGGAGGTAATACGTCCAGAGACGTATCTTTTAAACATTTACCAAACAAAACGTAAATCAGTGATTTTTCGACACACAGAATAATGTACACGCGAAAAATTAACTTCGATACGAATTTATGCGACGCAGCACTTCGTTCGTGCGACATCGAGTCACCGACCTCATCTAGTCAAATTAAATGACGATTAAATCCGAAAACCACAGTGCCAATGTCAGCAGATAGGGAAGGGCTAAAATCAAGAACTTGCATTCTGACATCCAATTCCCCATAAGAATCGAGATAGGTGGGTCAGAAAGAAAATTAGTAGATCAAATCAATGTTCGAGCAGCCAACCTCAAAAGTGCTAAAAGGGGGCAGTTGAAAACTTTAACTTGATAACCATGAATTTAAAATAACCAATCGTCATGATTTTGTCAATCAAAGTATTAAATTGTTTAAACCATAATTTATGAGAAATTCCTGTCGATCCAAAACTGACGAGTATTATTATTATTATTATAATTATTATTACTAATATTACTATTACTATTATAAATCGTATTATTATTTTTATCATTAAATCAAATTCTGTAACAGAAAATCTCTGGTACATGTGTTGAATCTCTACGACATTCAACAGTCTAAGGGGGGAGGTGTTACGTCCGGAGACGTATTCTCATTTTAAAGAAAAAGCAAAATTAGTATCAGATATTTCCTGACACATAAAAGCGAGAATGCAACTTAATACTACGCAGCGTTCTGCTTATGCGACCTTGTGACGTATAGTCACCCACTCAGGAAGATAACGCATGCAGTTTTTAACATACGGTCGAGCTAGAATCCAAGCCCTCGAACTCCGCGGCAGTCGAAAGGCCACACTTTGCAATGCTCAACATTTCGCTCAGGCATCGTACCGTAGAGCGTGTGACGTAGAGAGCCATCGACCTCCAGAAAACAGTGGCGTGCAATTTTTAACAAATCAGCATTTCACAATGCTACCGTTTAAATGCTACGCGTATAAGCCGCAACCGAAAATTTCTTAATAAAGATGATCTCAATTTATCATCTATAACCCAATTAAATCGCATAATAAAAACTGCGAAATGCATAACGCACGTCAGTCACAGCGTACAAGAAACCTGGAGAGCTCCGTCAAACTCAGACGACATTCGAGTCAAGTTGAAATCGTAAGCCTTACTCATCTAGCAAGCAGATCTTATAAAATATTGAAATTGTAATCGTAAGCCTTACTCATCTAGCAAGCAGATTTTATAAGTTATTTATAGTAAATTTATAGAAGCAAGTGTAAATTCTAAACGTAAAGAACAATTATAGAAAAAGAATTGTAAGTAAAATTACAACGCATCGATCTACCAGAAGCCAGCAGATTGTATTGGTAAATAAATTATCGTATTTTATATAATAAACCTACATAAAACCAATTACTATTTATTTCCACTTATTTCCGGACTTCACAATTGATAATTTCTTTATCAATTTAAAGTGAAAGATCACTTTGATAACTTTGAGCGAAATTATTTAATCAGCAGCAATAGATCATTTATTTGTTGATCTGCAATAAAATTGTTCTTGTAACTAAATGTGTATGTAATTTTCTAAGTAATCATTATTTTTAAATCTACAACAAATGCTGTAGCTATAATTTTGCATGGCATTATTTAGTATTGCACGAATCAATTTCCAAACTGATCTGTAGACATTATATTTACGATATAGCATGTTATCGTAAAATACTGCAATAATTGATAATATCTTTATCAATTTATAGTGAAAAATCGCTTTGATAACTTTGCACGAAATTTTTTAATCTGCAGCAATAGATTATTTGTTTATTGAAACGCAATAAAATATTTTTTGTTACTAAATTGTGCATGTAATTTTATAAGTAAACATTTTTTTTAATCCGTAAACAAATGCTGTAGTTATAATTTAGTATGGTATTATTTAATACTGCACGAATCGATTTCATAACAAAACATTTTTTAAATCTACAACAAATGCTGTAGTGATAATTTTGCATGGTATTATTTAGTATTGCACGAATCGATTTCCAAACTGATCTGCAAAAATTATATTTGCGACGTAGCATGTTATCGTAAAATATCGCAGTAATTAATAATTTCTTTACCAATTAATAGTGAAAGATTACTTTGAAAACTTTGCACGAAATTATTTAATCTGCAGCAATAGATCATTTATGTATGATCTGCAATAAAATATTTTTTGTAACTAAATGTGCATGTAATTTTATAAGTGAACATTTTTTTTAATCCGTAAACAAACACTGTAGTTTTAATTTTAGATTGTATTACTTGTAACGCGTGTCTAGCCGCGATTCTAATCTACCGCGCGAAGGTAGTGAGCGCGCGCGCGCAACTCCTGCGCAGCCGAATCGAGGCGCGCCGCGCGTAGCGAATCGGTCTCGCGACGCGTAAAATGCCCGTCACCCGTCGCGAAGCTGCTAACTGGTTCCCGCGAGAAAAGGGAGCCATCTTCGTGTATACTCTCGTGCTGTGCACATCGTCGGCTTGCCATCTCTCATATTTTAGTGTCCGCGCCGTCCTATTTATTTTTATTACCGCGAGTGTAGAGTGGAGGCGCCGACCTGCAAAAGTGCGAGAGAGCAAGAGAGAGTGCAAGTCCGTGCCGCTTGTGCCACGAGCGAGAGACGGCAGCGAGCCAGACTGCCAACCTTGTAAGCGAGAGCGAGAGAGAGAGAGAGAGCGAGCGCGCAACTGCTGAGAGAGCGAGAGAGAGAGTCGAGTGCACCGGCTGCTCCTTAGATCGGTAAGTTATATTCTCCTCTCGCGTATTTCATGTAAAAGGCTTGCACGGAAGTCGCCCCGTGCAAGCTTTCTGTGCTGTGTACGTGCGGGTGTGTGTTAGCTCGCCGTACTTAACACTGCGCGCGAGAATAGCAGCTTCGCGCGCGCCGCAACGTTCGCGCGTTTGAATAGTAACTGCCGCGCGTGATTTAACTGTAATTTTGAATAACACTTGCGTAGTGCATGTAAGTTCTAAGTGTTTTCTAATACATTGTTATTTCTCGTACTCAGCGCGTTATTATTTATATAACCCGTCCTTCTCCCGGATACCGCCGCCTCCGCGGGAAAACGACTCCGCCGGTCGTTTTCATATCTGAGCGTAGCGGCCGCGCGCTTTACTCTTCGAGCGCGCGCTTTTCACTCAGCGATCCAATTAGTTGGAAAGCGAAGTTCGTGTGCGATCTTCGCGTTGTTTTCGGGATTCCAGGAGCAGATCCCCGGGCAAGTCATTTTAGTCTGACACCCGCGGCACCGTGTTCTAGGGCATCGCTGGCCTGTGGCTTGTTGGGATTTTCCCCCCACTAGCCATCCCGTTACATACTTAATATTGCCCGTATCGATTTTCAAACTGATCTGCAAACATTATATTTACGATATAGCATGTTATCGTAAAATACTGCAGTAATTGATAATTTCTTTATCAATTTATAGTCAAAGATCATTTTGATAACTTTGCACGAATTTATTTAATCTGCAGGAATAGATCATTTATTTATTGATCTGCAATAAAATATTTTTTGTAACTAATTGTGTATGTAATTTTATAGTAAACATTTTTTTAAATCCGTAAACAAAAGGTGTAGTTATAATTTTGCATGGTTTATTTAATACTGTACGAATAGATTCCCAAACTGATCTGGAAATATTATATTTACGATATAGCATGTTATCGTAAAACACTGCAGTAATTGATAATTTCTTTACCAATTAATAGTGAAACATCACTTCGATAACTTTGCACGAAATTATTTAATCTGCAACAATAGATCATTTACTTATTGATCTGCAAGAATATGTTTTTTGTAACTAATTGTGCATGTAATTTTATAAGTAAACATTTTTTAAAATCCGTAAACAAATGCTGCAGTTATAATTTTGCATCGTATTATTTAATACGGCACGAATCGATTTCATAAGTAAACATTTTTTTAAATCCGTTAGAGAAATTAGCTTAAATTAATCTAGAATTGCTGGCTATTTCATATATGTCAGTATTTTTTTTTATTCATTCATTTTACAAAAATTATGCTATAAGGTATTAATTTTTTCTTTCTTTTTCTTTGTACCAGTTGGTAATTTTTGTCTTTATATTTTTATTACTAAGATTAAGCGTTTTCAATTCATTTCGAAATTCATTAAATACTTTCATAGCAATAATAAAATTATTTTTTAAGTTTATTGACTTATCGATTTCTGGCATTAAGAGACTTTTATTTCTGGTAACGCTATTTGAATCTAGAAATTTCTTCCTTAAATCATTGTAATGAAATATAAACTGAAATATATATAAACTGAATCTATTTTAAAGTTATCTTTGATTCGTAAAGATTGGTAATTATGGTTTCTTGATTTGTTAATTATTTTTATGATTCTATCTTGTAATATTTCAAGTTCCTTAAGTACATTATCGTAAGCACCTCCCCAAGAAATTATACCATAGTTAGCCAAGCTGTTAAAAAATCCGTAATATAGAGTTATTAAGTGTTTAGATTCGAGAATTGGTTTTAATTTATTAAATACAAAACGTAGATATCTCGTTCTTTTAGGAATATACGCTATATGTTTATCCCATTTCATATTACTATCTATTATTATACCTACACTGAAACAAAAAATGGTGCGCGTCTTACAAAAACAGTGTCGCGCGGATCGCCCAGGCCTTAAGGCATCGTCTCACCCGCTGATGGTGATTTGCTTTCCATGAGTGAGGGAAACGCATGCTGAACCGCGGCGCCCGCGCCGCGCGCAGCTCTCACCAAAATAAAGGAGAGCTGCGCGCGCGGCGGTTCAGCATGCGTTTCCCCCACTCACGGAGAGCAAATCATTGTCAGCAGGTGAGACGATGCCTTACGGCCTGGGCGATCCGCGCGCCGCTGTTTTCGTGAGACGCGCACCTTTTTTTTCAGTGTAGATATTTGGTGTAGTATACTCTTTCAATTTCCTTATTACATATAAAAAAATTTAAGTTATTTGACACACTATTCTTATAAATTCCAAGAGCTATGAATACAGATTATTTCACATTTAAAGATACTTCATTTAATACTCTCCAAGTATCAACGTCACTTAGTAACTTGTTCATTTTATCCTGTGTTTGTTCCCATGTACATTCCATACTTAATATTTCTGTATCATCTGCATAAGAGATGATATTTTCTTTGGGCACAATCTTCTTCTATTATATTAAGCAGCTTTACATGTGCCGTGTGCCGTGTGCCGTGTTCCGGTTATGACGTCATGTCAGTCACCCAATAACTTCATGTCTAGTGGTACCCCTGAGACCTAGACAATTATAGGGTACCTGGTAACCTTCCTCGTAGATGATGTCTCGGTGACCTAGAGGTCACCCTGACACCTGGGCATCATTTACAGGGAGTTTCTGGTTTTTTTGATAATTCTAACAACCACCTGGAGCCCTTCCTCGTAGACGATTTCTCGTAAACCTGGAGGTCACCCTGACTCCAGGACATTGCCTACAGAGAATTTTCTGTATTTTTTATAAAACTGAAGTTATTATTATTGTCTATGAAACGTTTCCTCCCAGATCTGTTGTTTGGACTCTTCAGTAAGAATGTTAATATTAAAACAGATCCTATCTTAGACGTAATTGAAGCCTTTTCTATCTTACAGGGCATTTTATTTTGTAACTGCTGCCGCTTTTTTTTACTTGAGAGCGCATTTTATTTTGTACTTGCTGCCTTTTTTTTTAATTTACAGCGAATTATACCGGGTGTCCCATTTTAAAACCACCAGGCAAATATCTCGAAAACTAAGGGAGATGGAAAAAAACTTTTAATACAAAAGTTGTAGGGTTCAGAGGGGCCCAACTGATCGTGACCTTGGTTATGACCTTGAGGTCAATGATCAAGTTCATTTGAAGGTCAAATCGATTTTTTCAAACGGGAACCCCCACTTTTGACCTCGTAAATGGAAAGAGTGGAAAATTTTACGTTTAGATATGTCCTTGAGTCAAGGCCATGGTCATGGTCATGTTTAAAATCAAAATCAATCAACGCATCCAAACATTCCCATAATTACGCATACGAGTGTTAAATACAGAAGTTGTAGTGTTTGGAGGGGCCCAACTGATCGTGACCTTGACCATGAACTTGAGGTCAAGGATGATGTCGTTTGAAGGTTAAATCAATTTTGTTTAACGGCAACCCTCACTTTTGACCTCGTAAATAGAAAAACCGAAAAATTCTGATATGACCTTGGGTCAAGGTCATGGTCAAAGTTATGGTCAGTTTCCGTGCAGTTAAGAGCAAAGTCGGAGATGACCCGGTCACCTAAGGCAAGGTCGGAGATTACCCGGCCAGTTAAGGCAAGGTCGGAGATGACCCGGCCAGTTAAGGCAAGGTCGGAGATGACCCGGCCAGTTAAGGCAAGGGCGGAGATGACCCGGTCAGTTAAGGCAAGGTCGGAGATGACCCGGCCAGTTAAGGCAAGGTCGGGGATGATCAGGCCAGCTAAAAATTCATTGGAAAATTCCACGTTCATGTGTATTTAGTCATAGGATCCAAGTGTTTCGGTCACCATTTACTGAAGAAGATGCTCAAAAGTTGCACCATTTACTTGTTGACAACATTCTATTCTCCTTTTAAAGTTTCTAACAGTATTTAATAATACTTGACGTGGAATACTTAAGCAGATTTGTGTAATCCTTTGAATCATGTCATCTCTTGTAGTTGGCCTGTTGCGGTAGACTGTATTTTTTAGGAAGCCCCATAAATAAAAATCTGAAGATGTCAGATCTGGAGATCTTGGTGGCCATGCTACGGAACCTCCTCTACCAATCCATCGACCGTTAAACCTTTCATTAAGAAAATCTCTGACAATTCTGGCATAATGTGGAGGAGCACCATCTTGTTGTAGCCACATTCTGGCCCTTGCATGGAGATCAACGTTTTTTAGAAAGAGTGGCAGCTCGTCTCTCAGCAACTGTAAATAAGTACGTTGAGTTACGTGACCTTCAAAAAAATAAGGTCCAATCAGACATCCGTTAATAATACCACACAATACCGTTACATTCCAGCGATGCTGATGATCAACTTCTCGCATCCAATGAGGATTAACAGGAGACCAGTAGTGGCAATTATGGCGATTCAACATACCAGTACTCTGAAATGTAGCCTCGTCGCTAAAAAGAACATTGTTAAAGAAATTTTCATCATCAGTAATTTGTTGTGTTGCCCATTGGCAAAATGTTATTCTCCGTCGATAATCTTCCACAGTTAAAGCTTGATTTAGAGTAATGTGGTAAGGATGGTAACGCGCATATCGTAAATATCTACTGGCCGTAGATCTTGGAATACCCATTGTTAACTCGATTTCGCGTAAAATGACATGAACATTTAAATGTACCATGGCTAGAACAGCAAGAAAGCGAGGATTATTTTCATAATCGTGTTCATTCAGTGTCCTCCTTCTTCGAACGAAGTTTCCTTGTCGACCACGCAGTTCAATGTCATGTATTACCGTATGATCAGGATGTTGTCGTTGAGGGAACCGAGCACGATACAATCTGCTTGCCTCTCGATAGTTTCATCGACATTCTCCTAAAATAAGAAGAATGTCCACTATTTCATTAGCAGAATAGTCAGGCATTCTTTTTTAGTTGTAAATGCAATTATTTATCAAAACACACCACAAAAGAAATAATATGTTATTATACTATACAATATTTTAAAACGAAAAAGTTTAATTTTCTGTGCTAATATAAGTGTGCTCAATTTGAAAACAATTTGATGTAAACAGTAATAATTATTGACTATTACCGATCAATGGTGAATACTACCGGTCACTATTGGATACAGGTGGTCAACACTTATTAACTTTTGTTATTATTTGATATAAGTGGTTAACCCTGGTAAATATTGATAATAGTAAAAATAGTAAAATTTTCCGCTCTTTCCATTTACGAGGTCAAAAATAGGGGTTCCCATTTGAAAAAATCGATTTGACCTTCAAATGACCTTGATCATTAACCTCAAGGTCATAACCAAGGTCACGATCAGTTGGGCCCCTCTGAACCCTACAACTTTTGTATTAAAAGTTTTTTTCCATCTCCCTTAGTTTTCGAGATATTTGCCTGGTGGTTTTAAAATGGGACACCCGGCATATCTTTTATGCTGCCGCATTTATTTCAATTTACAGCGCTTTCTATTTTATAATTGCTGCCGCATATTTTTTTTTTCATTTATTTTTGATTTTTTTTGCCACGTTTAATTTTTTATTACAAAATTTCATGAAAAACAATGTTCTTTGTATAAATCCTTTTTAATTTACTTTTTTCTCGTTCATTATGAAATTTTTTATTGTCTGCAAGCAAAATTTTTAAATTCTTTTTGAAATTACCCTTGAAAGTGCTACATATAATTGACCGCGGCTAAAAACTGGATTTGATAGGTATACTCCAAATTTATTAAAAGTTTGCCCTTTAGACTTATTAATTGTCATTGCATATCCTAATCTTAATGGAAATTGTCTTCTTTTTAATTCAAATGGAATTTGGTCTTTAGAGAAAGTCAAGTCTATACGTGGTATTAAAACAATATTCCCAGTCTTATAACTGCTTATAATTTCAGCACTAATAGAATAATTCATTAATTTTCGTACTATTAATCGAGCATTGCAAATACCATCATTCAAATTAATATTTCGAAGAAGAATTACAATAGCATCCTCTTTTAATTGCAGTTTATGAGACAGTAAGCCATTTGGTGTTAATGAATTCAAAAATTCCACTGGTAAAGTTTCTTCTAAATTTTTATCATTATCATCTGTAGATGAATCAATACTAATGTAATTTCAGGTAAATTAAAATGGTTTAAAGAATATCCGTTTGCTGATAAAATAGTATTAATGTTTTGTAATGCTATATTTTCACTAATGTCTTTTGGATAAAGTGGATTGTAAAAATAATCTTTATATTAACTGGATCATGAAAAACAAATGTAAGAATACAGATTACACAAGGCATTTGGAAATTCAATTTGGATAGCTTCTTGTAAGAATGTATCCCATTCCTCGTCAGTTGTTATTAACTATCTAGCTATTGCTGCTTTATAAAATGTTGGTTAGGTGACGTTTGGAAACGTTCTTATGTCTTCCAACGATTGAGCTCCTGCGACATGTAATAATAACCTTCTTAAGAAAAACCGTTCACGATCCTTTGGATTAACAAAATACATTCTACTAAAAACTGGTTTGTAATTTTTTTCTTACAGTCCATTTTTTAAGTTGTTCAGTAATAACATAAAAGTTTGCTATATCTGGATATGAATATGTTCTAGCATCTTGGTCGCATTTGTTTTGAACCAGTCTGTCAATGTTGTATTTAAATTTCTATTTATTGATTCTTCTTCCGAATCTTCTTTAAAATAAACAAATTGTTCATTTTCTAAATGAACTACCAATCGATATATTACGTGAGATAAATTATACATTGGAAATTTAAGTAAATCATACATTGTTTCTGGAGGACTTACATATCTTGTATTTAAAAATTGTTTGATTTCATCATAATCATAATTTTCATTGGAGCTTTCGTTTTCAAAGTCACCCATTTTAATAAATGCACAGTCGTAACCTTTAGAAAAGTATTTAAATAAATATTTACACATTGAACTGTTAAACAAACTTCTACATTAATATGACAATTAAAGTTGACAGACACACGCACACGCATCTTTAATGTGACTGTGAATTTTCAATTCTCTATTGGGCTGTATATACAGGGATATCTCTAGAACTTTTAATTTCCTTGTTATTGCAACTCTTTAGATCTTTCTAATAAGAAATATATACTTTCAGCAAAGTAAATACGTAAAAGTAAATGTTTGTTCAATGTTCCATGCATAAAACAATCGTTCCAGTTACGTATATTTTTTACACGGCGACATTTTTTACAGTATTTGCTCTATAAAAACTGTAACGAAATTTTTTATCCCCTAAGATTAGTAAAGTATATTACTTGGTATCATATGTAAGTAAAAAAACCTTAGTTCGGAGATGTGCCTGCAATGTAATTGAAATCAAGAATCTAGAGAGTTGCGTCAGTTATTTTTCAAAAATGAAAGTTTTCGTAGTAATTCTGTTCCATATCTTTTAAGGTGAAATTTTTTCTTAATCTTGCTATCAGGTTTCATTATTTATTAAAAATACAATTATTTGATTTGTTGCACGTGTGTGTGCCACACATAGTTTAAAAGTTATACGACTTTAAAAAATTACTTCTCAAGCGTAACTCATTAAAAAAAACTAAATTTTTTATAAGCACATGCTGAATTTTGAATTTTGAGGTCCAAAAGTCATTGTAATCACTAATTTAATATTTCAGAAACATGTAGCTAAATTGTTAAAGTGTTATATGAAGCGTATTAAAATTAATGTTGGATAACTGATAACATCATCGGAAAGCTGAGAAAAAACGTACATCAAAATCACCTAATCGTCATTTTTTTAGGTGCATTTTAGCCCTTTCAATACGAGCTGAAAATTCCGCGCTTGGAGGGTTAACGTGAAACGCCTCTATTTAAAATTTAATACAATTTTTATACGATTAGACCAAAAAAGTTCGTCATTTATAGGATAAAAAAAATTATTTTAAGTGTTATTATTTTGCTTTTATTTTTTAAAGAAACTAAAAAATGAGTTACGTAAACTTTTTTGTACTATTTAGTAGATAAGTAAGACATTTTTTTTTCAAAGGTGTGCTAGAAAAAAAATTTTTTTTTCTTTAAAGACCGAATATTAAAAGTTCTGGAGATATCCTCATATGTACAATTCCCGTGAGAATTTCCCTTAAATCGATCATAAAAACGACGAAAGAATTTTGAGTCACACCTCTGCCACAAGTTTTTTCTTGTTCCATAGACCACACATGATACGATAAAACTTTGGAACACAGGAATACGGTCTTGTTACACAATTTTATCCGCACATCAATTTTTCTTATGGACTTTTAACGTGGGGGAAATGGACGAAAAGTAGTCACTGATAATTAACCAACAGCAAGCTCTTAACGGTGCTAACAAATATTCCACAAAAAAGTGGTCAAAGTAGAGAAAAAAGCTTTAAGGTGATTCTCTCACGACTTCCTTAGTCAAATATTTAACTTCTTTTAACAAAATGTCGATAATTTAGAAACAGCACAAACAATTATTGATAAAAAATCCCTATCTTCTTTGTTTCTTAATTAATTTTAATTATTATGGTCTCATTCTATTCTTTAAGTAATTTCACGTGGACTTGCCGAAGGAAAAATTCAAAATTATTCAAAACCCAGAAAGTTATAGCCAATTCAAAAAAATTATTTTTATAACCTCATTCACGATGTACGAGGGGTGTTCAAAAAGTAAGTTTCCCTGCTCCGGGGAAAAAGCAAAGCGCAATTTTTAGGTTAAAGTAACATATGTATTTATTGTTTGACTTATAAACTATTTTTCTACATAGTCCCCTTGGACTTGAATACATTTTTTATATCTGTTCTCAAGCTTTGACAAACCTTGTTTATAAAAATCCGTGCCCTGTTTTTTAAAGAATAATTTAACGATGTCTTTCACTTCATCATTTGAATTGAAGTGATGGCCACCCAAATTTTCCTTTAATTTAGGAAAAAGAAAAAAGTCACTTGGTGCGAGATCTGGAGAGTAGGGTGGGTGATCAAAAATTTCCCATTTGAATTTTTCCAGTAAGGTTTGTGTTTTTTTTGCTGAATGAGGCCGTGCATTGTCGTGAAAAAGCAACACTTTTCTCGATAATTTTCCAGGACGCTTTCGTTTAACGGCACTTTTAAGTTTATTTAGCACTTCACAGTAACGATCTGCATTTATCGTGGTACCGGATTCAAGAAAATCAATCAACAGAACACCTTCGTTGTCAGTTAAAAAGCGAATAACTGCACGCAACTCACAGGTGGATACGTTTTTCACAGGTAGCTCCATGGTTTCCGAGCCGGTACTGATGAAAAAAATTTTTTTGGCAGCTAAGACCGGTTCCGCTCTTATCGGTATATACTAAACTAAAACTATGTTCGGTCCTAGCTCGCTAGATGGCGCTGGGGCAAAACGGCAGACCAGGGAAACTTACTTTTTGAACACCCCTCGTATGAACAATTAGCTATAAAGTTCTGGATTTTTAATAATTTTGAATTTTTCCTTCAGCAAATTCTCATTAAACAATTTCGTGCAATGTTATCAAACCGATCTTTCACTAGAAATTGAAACAGAAATTATCAATTATTGCAGTATTTTACGATAACATGCAATATCGTAAATATAATATTTGCAGATCCGTTCGGAAATCACTTCCTGTAGTATTAAATAATACCATGTAAAATTAAAACTACAGCATTTGTTTACGGATTTAGGACGATTGGTCCAAAGGACGTTTGGTCCAAAGGACATTTCGTCCAAAGGACGTTTGTTCCAAAAGCCGTTTGGTCCAAAGGACGTTTCGTCCAAAGGTCGTTTGATCCAAAGGACGTTTTGCCAAAAATAAGAATAATTGGATTTTCAATACCCTTGTGCACAGTTCAGCGCAGTTTTGGCACACTTTGGCAGAGTTTAATACAGTCTTGCACAAAGAATTTACAATCACTAGAAAGAAACTCAACTCCATTATTTGACACATTTTTTGCTTAACAAAAATTGAAGATAACATCACGAAACTATCTGGAATTTACTCTCCAATTATTTAAACGAGTCTAGGAAAAAATTTGTGGAAAATTCAGAGTTTCATCTATTTTGAAAACATTGAAGTATATGTTTGACTAAAGAAATAATGATTCTCTCGTTATTGAACTTTAGCAGGGGGTTTTTGGTTCCTGCTGGTAAGAATATCGTGAAAATACAACGAATATTTTTAAAGATATCAATAAAATGAAATAAAATTTTTAAATTCAAGTCATGTAATTTATCATGTTTCTTTGTGTTATGCATAGTAACTGATACATAAATGTTCACTTATCGTTTGCGTAACTATTCATATCGCACACTATTTAATAATTACGCACGACCACTACTTGGAAGGGCCTTATAATTTTCCCAGAGCGAAATTCGTTACCCACATTATAATAAAAATTTGTTGAGTAAAAATGATTTCCCCCCAATCGGAGTTTATTTTATGCATTCCCTAGAACGTATGTATGTCTGCATGTTCGTATAAAATCAAGTTCCCCAATTATCTGAATGAAAATTGTAAAAATCTGATCGAATTTTTCTTTAAAATACTCGTCATAATATAGGAAAGCAAAAGTTTAAATTCGAAGGTGATACATTACAAAATGTGAAAATGCGATCACAAATAACAATTTATAAAAATCAATTTTTTAGGAAAATGACCGGAAAATGAAATTTAAATAAAAATCAAATAGATCGAGCTGCTAAAACTAATTAAAAGACAACTTTTTGATGTGTAACATTTTCTTGTAAGAGCCATATTTTTATAACATAATAGTGAAAAACTAACAAAATTATCCAAAATCATCGATCTTTTGCTCTTACGCAGCAGGATTAGCTTTTACATAAAACGTCCATTGGACCAAACGTCTTTTCGACCAAAAGTCCTATGGACCAAACATCCTTTGGACCAAACGTCCTTTGGACCACACGTCGTTTGGACCAAACGTCCTTTGGACCAAACGTCCTTTGGACCAAACGTCTTGGACGAAACGCCCTTGGACGAAAGCCCTTGGACGAAACGGTTTGGATGAAACATCCGGTAACGTTTGTTTACGAATTTAAAAAAATGTTCAATTATAAAATTACATGCACATTTAGTTACAAAAATAGTTTATTGCAGATCAATAAATAAATGATCTATTGCTGCAGATTAAATAATTTCGTGCAAAGTTACCAAACTGATCTTTGACTATAAATTGATAAAGAAATTATCAATTAATGCAGTATTTTACGATAACATGCTATATCGTAAATATAATGTTTGCAGATCAGTTTGGAAATCTATACGAGCAGTATAAAATAATACCATGCAACGTTATAAGTACAGAATTCGTTTACGGATTTCAAAAAATGTTTACTTATAAAATTCCATGCACATTTAGGTACAAAAACTATTTTATAACTGGTCAATAAATAAATGATCTATTGCGCTGCAGATTAAATAATTTCGTGCAAATTTATCAAAGTGATCTGTCACTATTAATTAATAAAGAAATTATCAATTACTGCAGTATTTTACGATAACATGCTATATCGTAAATATAATTTTTGCAGATCAGTTTGGAAATCGATTCGTGCAGTATTAAATAATACCATGGAAAATTATAACTACAGGATTTATTTACGGATTTCAAAAAATGTATACTTATAAAATTACATGCACATTTAGGTACAGAAACTATTTTATTGCCTGTCAATAAATAAATGATCTATTGCTGCAGATTAAATAATTCGTGCAAAGTTATCAAAGTGATCTGTTGCTGTTAAATCTTTAACCTTTTTTAAATTCTGCGTAATAATCTATTTCGATATTGTACCATGCGTACCATCGCGCTCTGCGTTTGATCACGTGACTGCCGTGACGGCCGCGGGATCGGTCACGCGTCGTGAGTCGCTTCTAACTTAGGCTTAATTTCACGACTAATTTTAGCCTCAATATTAACTGTACAAAAATATATACATTTTTTTACCTTTTCAATAAGGATACTAGTTTGTTATGTTGAGTGTGGTGTTGTTCTTTTCAAAAAGCCTCTGTCCCTGTCACTCGGCCGAAAAATTCATTTATTCGCGGAAGACACAGATAAATTACAGTGTTCGCGAAAACATTGGTCCTTCGAACCGGATACGAGTGTAGGCAACAGGACAGAGCCATTAACAACACTATAAGGACTAATCAACTGAGAAAGTGGAGTGTTATGAGGCTCAGTAAGTGCGACTAAAACGAGCAGAGCTCTGTGCAAGAACGTACACGGGCCACGGAAGTCGAGACGAGTTTTCTTCCCTCTCAGCCGCAAGAACAAAGTGTAATATGGCTTAGCAGCTGTGAATCAATACCCCCGCAATCCTAAAGGAAGTATTGAGTGCGTGAAGGTGCTACTAGACACATCAAATGCCACAGGGCGTTACGTAACCCATGAGCGCGACCAAAAGTAAGTCCGCCATTACAGCGTTTAATTCAGCCAGAAGTCGTTACGGAGCATACGCGCGTGACATACGTGAAGTCCGTCATTACAGCACCCAAGCCGGCAAGAGCACGTTACGTAACCTCCGAGCAATACAAGGTGAATCCAACGACACAGCCCGCGTGAGCGCCGAAAAACTTCTGACGCCATAGCGCTGCAGGATTCACACACATGAAAAGGAGTGTAACAACCATTACTACACTTACACCAGAACACCAAGCCTCCTCGCGTGCCCATAAGCAAGAAGCAGAGGCATCGTCACAGCTGTCGTGCGCCACGGAAGACTCCATATAGCGACACCACCCTAGAGGAGACTCGCCGAAACAGTCAACACTGCGCTCAGTTCGACGAATATTACCGCTACACGTCGCGATCACGGGACGCTTCAAGGCAGCTATGAACGAAGAGGAAAATAAGGGGCACCGCTACCTCTCAAGTCGACAACATAGGCACTCTTAAGCAGTGCGTAAAGCTGATAAGTATTGCCTTAATCTAACCTTTTTGTAGAACACACGGTAAACATGGCAGCAGCTTTACTCGCTGACTAGCTCGCTGTGGCCGAGCTCATAACTGCGTTGGAGAGGCGCATGCGAAAAACACCGATAGATAGTCGTACTGTCGGCTGGTTTAAAACAAACCTCGAGACATTCGAGTCATACGGGAAGGAGTTTCGCGAGCGACATTTACAGCTATCACGAGATACGGAGCTCGGAGAAAATGATTATTTGAAAAAGGATCAATTCGGCTCCGTTCAGCAAGCTTATATGCTTACAAAAACTGTTATGCTTAATGTGATGGTACCTGGTCGAAATTCGTCAACAGTCGAAGCGGACGAGGACCACGCTGGCCTCGTCGCAACGAACACGACACATCGCTCGCCTCTTCCGCCAATGCAGCTGCCTCGATTCTCCGGAAATCAATTAGAGTGAGAAACATACAAGGAGATATTCACAGCGCTTGTACACAACGTGCCAACCATTCAACTGATTTTAAAACTACAATACCTAATAGGATCGACTCAAAAACATTCAGGTAATGGCAAACAATTATGATGGAGCTTGGCGCACTTTGGAGCGTCGTTACGACAATAAACGCGTACTTCTCACGGCGCATATGAATAACATTATTTCTTGTAAGCCTGCGGCAGAAAGTCTATTGATGAAATTAAACGAGTTGTAGATGTAATGAAGGAGTCGCGCCGAACATTTCGCAACCTCGGCTGCCCGGTCGATCACTGGGATGCCTGGTTCGTTCACCACGCGGTCTACAAGATTGATCGAGCTATCCGAGAGAAATGGGAAAAATCCTTGTCCAATTCTTGGAAAACCAAACCAGAGCGTTGGAGTCAGCTAAGGCAAATGAATTGCCTGTGAAGAAACCGGGTCCCCGGAGGCCAAACTCAGCAAAGGTGAAAACGCAAAAACCGTGTACGCTCACGCCGACACAACTGAGGAGGCATCGAAGAAGAAACGGACACCATGCGGCGCCTGTCACGGACAACATTTTCTGGTCACGTACGACCTCTATAAGTCGATGACTAGCGCTCAGAGGACAGACCTCGTTAAGCATTTTGAACTGCGCCTTAATTGTCTGAAATGCAATCACAAGGCTGAAGAGTGCAGGTCAGCCGGGTGTTGCTATGTATGCCAGAAAAAACACGACTCGACGCTTCATGCCTTAAGGTTGTATTGGCCGTAAGGTCGCTGCCAAAAGTTTGTGAATTCGATAAACTGCAATAAATAATTGTATGCGATAAGCTTTCAATAAGCTTTGAAAATTGAAAATCGAATAAAAATTGACAAAGTTCTGCTATTTTTTATAGTTACAAAAACTGAGTCATTAAGTAAATTTTTAATACTGAAATCGACAAAGTGCCAAACTTTTAATTTTGATTCAATTTTTAATTTCTAAAGCTTATAATATTCCTGTAATGATTTTTAATCGGTTAGGAGCATTGAAAATTATCTATTTACTCTACATTATTTTGTTATTGTTGTTTTAATATTAGTCACTTAACTTTTGGCAGGGACTGTACGGGAAATAAATTGCAATAATAAATAATGCCGGATAAATAGTCGATTTTCAATGCTCCTAACCGATTACAAATCATGACAGGAATATTATAAGCTTTAGAAATTAAAAATCGAATCAAAATTAAAATTTTGGCACTTTACTTACTAAATTTACTCAATGACTCGATTTTTGTAACTATAAAAAATAACAGAACTTTGTTAATTTTTATTCGATTTGCAATTTTTAAAACTTAATATATTCGTATTATACTTCTGAATCACCCACAAGAACTTAAATTTGATCAACCATCGCATACAATTAATTATTGCAGTTTATCGAATTCACAGATATTTGGCAGAGACCTTATAGCCAGTACATCCTTAACGCCAGAGCCAGCCCTCGGTAACAGTGCACAAGCAGCCGGCGCGCGCACACAGGTGAACGCGTGCAACACTGTTATGACTACTTCAGACGTGATATCGACAACTACACAGCCGTGCACCAAGCAAGTACTTCTTGCCACAGCTATTGTATAACTCCAGAACGAAGGAGGAGTGATCGTCAGTGCAAGAGCCCTTCCCGATCAAGAAGATGAAATAAGCTTTATCTCTGAGCATCTGGCCCAAAGTTTAGCCCTCCGCCGAAGAAAAGTTCTCGTCAACGTACTCGGCCTAGAAGAAGCTATGTTAGAGAAGGTTAACGAGTCGGCGACTGTGACCCTCGTATCTTCAAGCTACATCAAGTTCAGCACGGTAATGGAAGTGTTCATCATGAAGAAATTAACGCGATCATTGCCGACGGCTCAACGCGAAGTCCGCCGTTGGACACACATCAAGGGGCTATCACTAGCCGACTCGACGTTCGATGTACCAGGACGAATTGACTGCGTAATCGGCTCCGACATCTATGGCAAATTACTCACTGGCAACATTCGTCAAGGATTCGGCAGTGAGCCAACAGCGCAAGAAAAAGTATTTGGAGGGATCTTGTCTGAATCTACTAATGCAAGAACAAAGACTACAAGTAATCACACAGTATGGCTCCGTCGGACGGAACGGAGCCTCCCGATGGGAGCTCTAATAAAACTTATAAGTCCTGTAGTAAAACTAAAGCAAAAACTCTAATTTGTAAATATGTGAGACGCTGTGTCATGTGGGACATTTTAAACCTATAAATGGAGCTAAAAGGATTAGTGATGTATTCATAATTTGTGATCAGCACACAAAATTAGACCTAACCTCTAAACTTGACCATGACCACGTGGCAGTAGAGGTTAGAACTATGATTGCACAAATAAAACTGGAAGCAAAAAAATTGGTAAGATAAGACTTATCAGAAGAAATACACTAAGAGACCCAGAAAGCACCCAACGAAACTATGCCGATGAAAACGATGCATGGAAAAAAATGTATTAATAGAAATAACCTTGCTGAAACTAAACGCTGAATTGATCGACAAAAATACCATTCTCAAGCAGCTCAATGAAGAATTAACAGAAAAAAACAACCTGTTGATACAAAAACTAAATTACAAAGGTTATAATCTACAGATATCTAATAGCACTTATGCACAAATACTTACAAAGACCAAACCAAAACCAAAACGTGTGCCAAAAATTGTTATAAAAAAAACTAAAAAAGAAGAAAAAATGGAAAATTTGGAGAGTGCCGTTACTCGCTGTTTAATTCAAGAAAAATCAATACAGGCTAAAAAAATATATAAGTGTTACGTCCGTGACGTATCTCTAAAATCAAATTAACAATGCATATTTATCGCCAGTAATTTTCTGACATACAAATGTCGTATATGCGAATTTTGACAACGTTGCATTCCAACGCAAGCGGCATCAAGATGGGGCAAGACAAATTATAATCTGATATGTCTGTGACGTTATTAAATTCCAATATTCATTTTTCTTGACCCACAAAAAGATGCGAGTGCGAATTTTAACAGTACAGCAATTTCGGCTACGCAACAGCCAGCGTGACGTAGCGAGCCACTGACCTTGTGAAACCAACCGCTCATCGCAACTTTGTTTAGAATCAGCACTTTTAAATGTGAAATCGAAATGATGATATTTAAATGTTTACTAAATTTGTTTAAAAAGATGATTTTGACTCAGCGTCAAAATCATCTTTAACCCAAATTAACCGCTTAATAAATACGGCGACTCTTAACACATAAATCAGTAATCGTGAACAGATCGCGAACTCCGTACAACTCCAGTAGACAAAAGGAGTAGCGAATATTTTATACGGGTCAAATACCCTACATTCAATTACTAAGAGAATTTCTTATATCTATAAATTCAATAATCTATCGGTATTATATATTGGTTAACAAAGTTAATAAGTTGTAAATCGCATAGTCTCATTTATAAAACTTATATCATTCAATAAATAGTGCATCTAACTAATCAGCTGTTTATTATTTACGAGAGCCTACGCCCAGAATAAAGGTAATATAAATCAAATATCAATTGAAAATATTATATATATATATATATATATATATATATATATATATATATATATATCATACAAATATAAATTGAAGATAAACCATACAAATTTCAATACACATATAAGAGTAGATTCCTCGACATCCAAGACTTAACATAAGAAAAACAATGATGAACTAATTATATCCTGTCTAGAAGAAGAAAACGTTAATACAGCGCTCAATATATTAAAAAATCGAGAATTACGTGTAATCTGTGAAGTACAAAAGGAACAAATTTTAAACCCTAAAGTGAGAGTGACTGGCATAGATAACATCCTAGAACTGGATGACACAGAACTCGAAGAAGATATCAATTTGAGGAATTTCAAAAACTTTGATAAAAAGTGCCACATACTACATTCATATACGAACAACAAAAGTAAATTGCAATCAATCGTCTTGGGAGTTACAGGTGACATACAAAAATTTATTAAAGAAAATAACAATAGAATTTTTGTGCGGTATCAAAATTGTAAAGTGTATGACGTATTAAACGTTACTCCTTGTCGAAAATGTGCAAGACATGGGTATAATACATCAAAATACAGAAATGAGCATGTGTGTCTTAAGTGCGCAGATAAACATGAAACAAGTAAGTATAATGGTGAAAAAGAAAACAAGTGCATAAATTGCGACTATACAAAAAGAAAATATGGAACACATTATGATACGAAACATATAGCAACGGATAGCCACGCATGCAAGATTTTGCTAGGTAAGATACAAAAGTTAGTCCACGCCACTGACTGTATCATCAAACCCACTATTCCAAGACACGTGGGTAAAGTAGATAACTACCAGTACCAACATGTTACGGTACCGGACTTTTTTCCGAAACCTTTTCTTCGAAAACCATTTATTCGAAGCCATTTGTTCGAAATTTTTTTTTTCGAATAGCTTTTTGGACGAAGCTCTTTTTTCCGAATGGCATTTTTTTCGAAAACTTTTCCTTCGAAATTTTTTTCTTCGAAATGTTTCTTTTCGAATAGTTTTTTTTTCGAAGCACTTTTTTCCGAATGGCATTTTTTTCGAACTTTTTTTTCGAAATTTTTTTCTTCCAAATGTTCTTTTTCGATTAGGTTTTTTTCCGAAACTCTTTTTTTCCTAATTGCATCATTTTCGAAAACATTTTTTTCAAAATCATTTTTTTTTATTCTACTTTTCATAATAGCTTATTCCCGAATCGCATTATTTTCCAAATCTTTTTGGTTGAACTAATTTCGAATAATGGAAATTTTCTACTTCTTTAATTTTTTATTTCATTAAAAATACATTAATTCAATCAACGCACGCAATGTTGTTAATGACTTGTCATATTCAGACTGTTTTGATAATGCTTTTTTATTCTACAATAATACAACCGTGACGTATGCAGGCATAAGGGCTTGTCTACAATACTTCTAGACCCTCAGCGAATGGCAATACCCTGAGGGTCATTATTTCTTTAGTCATGTATATGGACATATCTCTAGAACTGTTCATTTCGATGATGGTGTATGCTTTCACACATTCAAAATGAAAAATTTAATAATTTAAGGCAATAATTTATTAGATAATATCATTTTTTGACAGTTACTCTAGTGTCTTCATCAATTAAAACCTATACCCGATTGTTCCGAACACCAAAACTCGTGAAAAACCGATAAGCCGATGTGATGATAACGTTTTTTTTCCTCCAGTTACTGTAACTTTTTCAACGAACATAATATCATGTTCATAATTTTTTTCTATGAAGATAAGCATATTAGCAATTAGGAAAGCTCATATAGATAAGTGTTACGTCCTGCCAAAAATAGTTTTCTTTAAAATAATAAAAATTATTTTATTTCATTATTACATGAATTTCGTAAACCAATATCAGATTTCAGAAAAAAAAAAAGAAAAAATTTGGAATTCAAAATATTGTATAATTCCATCATTTTTCTTTTCCTTTATTACTCTGGATTTATTAATAAAAGATTAGAGATCTGATTCTCAATAGTTTTAAAATACAGAAGAGCACTGTTACCTAAGTACTTTTAGATACCAATCTTTTCGAATTAGGAAAATTGGCATAGTACCTCTTTTCACAATTATTTTGATTTCAACAATATAGAAAAAGATATTGGGGCTTGATACAGTTTCCTTTTTTTTCAGAATATAAAAAAAAAAAAAAAATATAAGATCCAGTTTTGTAAATAAAACTTGGAATCTTGTTGTAACCTTTAGTATTGTATGTTTCCTTTTCAAAGTATAAAATGTCGACACTTTACTCTTAGTAGTAAGGCAATTATGTTGTAAAATTTTATCTGGCATTTATAAAGTGAGACGCTCTTGTATCATTCATTTCAAACGCAATATTTAATAAATGCTCACTATTTCCTTGCATCCAACAATCATCGGATTAGATCATTTTAGAATTTGTTCATCCTCAAAAATTTTCTTCGTTTAGGGTCATAAAAACTCAGGCCCAAAATTTTCGGCCGCATGAGAAATCCCAAACGCAAACATCTCGAAGTAGGGTACAACGCTTCCTTCTTCGTCGCGGGTCGTAAAGTTTTTTTCGTTTCCTTCCTCTTACGATAGCCTCAGTAAACACTAGCCAGACCCAAACATCTGCAAGCGGTAATTTTCTCGAACCCGAGTACGCGTCGGAATTTCTTAGCCACTCCAAGAACAATAAACTGGGAAAACCCTGTAATTACGCACGACAGCGTCTGTTTCCGTCTCTCTCGCTTTCCAGCATTTTCTGCTACCCACGCTTATACTAGATTTTTCTCTTAACACGTTTATAGACAGTTAGTAACAAATACAGAGTAAACTAATTTTTCCTCTGTAACTCCAAGGTTAAACATATACCATTTACTTAGTATACCTCTTCCAATTAAATCCCTGAGGATTTATTAATTCAACAATTCAATAGATTTTAGTTATCTAAGACTAAACTAGGTTATTTCATACCTTTCTATTAAGCTTTTACGTTAGATAATTACCTTCAACATTTTCTATCCACATTAATATTTCTTGACTTTATTTTGTATGTTTATGCAAAATATATAAAAACAAAATCTCTACAATTTCCAAATTCAATTAAGAATATTTTAAAGTTCAAACACCTTATGAAATCAAGTACTTTCTGTTCTCTTTCCTGAAAAGTTCATAAACTAATACATTTTAATATCTCACCTATTTCCACAATAGGTTATTCTATTATATATATTATTGTACGTTCTTCTGTATAAGTTTTATCAGTCACTTTAATTCAATGCCCCAATAATATGAAATGAGTAATAGATTTCAATAAAGTATATATATATATTATATTAGTCACATATTAGTTTTATGTTGATTTAGATAGTTTATTTTTAAGTTTACATGTTAAGTCTAAATTTGTAGAAGTATAAGATATCTGATATAAGTTATTTTATATTCAAACTTTTGTATTAATTGCATTAGAGTTTATACAAATTTAGTTACTTTTATACTTATATTTTAGTTCTAACTTATGCACTATCGAAAGCCGTCATATTTGGTTTTAAGTCTAATTTTACTAATTTTAAGACGTTTATATTTTCGGTGTTAAACCGTTTCGCTGATAATAACTGTCACCCTTTTATATACCAAACCAATATTCCTATTCGCGTATTTAATTGACCCTTAACGGTTAATATACAAAATAGGATATTAGATGTATTTATAATTATCCTTTGTACGATTTCGCTACTTAAAAGCCTTCTTGTTTGAAAATAAAACTCTTGTACATAAATAAACTACTTCGAGTAATGTTTAATTTACAGATTAATTATAATTTATTATAATATTCATATTATAAATCCTTTCTTTAATTAAGTTTTAATTCATTTCCACCTTTTTTGTTAATAAATCTTCATATTTTAACGTAAATTCTTTTTAATTAGTCATGGGACCGCCCAGTTCTTATATGTATTTAAAGTTTCATATTAAAAATTATTTATTATAAAAAAAACATTATGTCAAAGTGGGTTATTTATCTTGATGCTGAATGTAAGACAACAAAAATTCTCTTTTATTGCCTAACAATCAATTCATAGCGTATATGCATAATGACGCCTCATTATCGAATCCCAGCGCCCGATTTTGAGTGAGGGCTGGTCCCAAAAATCTAAGCGACCAATAACATCCCTCTACGCTTAAGACAGGAGAAAGCGGCTGCGCCCCATCTCAAGCTTAGCTTACTTCGTAACCGCGTCCAACGAAAAACCTGAGTTCTATTTCAGACCCCGACTCGGGTGTTCAATCCTAGCCCCGCCGAGTGTGCGAACACTCGCGGGAGCGATCTTTATATTCTCAGACGCACTCAAGCATCAAGCCTCAGCCGAAGAGGTTCTTCACTACTCAAGTCCCAAACCTCAACCGAAGAGGTCTTCCTAAAATTTTTTTTACACTCCAAAATTGTACAGAGTTCCGCGACACTCTAAAAGTTTTCTGAAAAAAAAATAAAAATATATAAAATATTAAAATTGTACAAGTTACCGAGCAAAGGTAACACGCGTGTGCGGAAATAAACTCATTATTCTTTCCTTGCATATATTTGTTTGTGCTACATTTTTATTTATAACCCTGATCCAATTCTTTTTCATCGCCGACAGCAGAGATCTTCTGGAGTCGCCAGCAACAGAAATAGTAAGTAAAAGTAAAGTTTTGCTGTCTAACTTTTTCTACAGCTAGATCATTTTTTTTCACACACTCACCCCATTTCATGTGACTCTAACTCGGAAATATCGTGTTACTTTCCCTTAAATAACAGTGTTTCTTCTCTATCTATCCATCTTTCTAAAAAATATCACCCCTAGTACCGCGTAAACTATACTACAAGATTTCGGATGTTAGTCTGGGTAACCACTCCCGTTTAAACATCAGTCTTCTTGTAGTCAAATAACTAAGAACTAAGTCGAACTTTGTAAATTCAATTCTAGGTAACTACCGTGTCGCGCCCTTATTGCTGCCCAAACCTTATCCTATCCTGTAGTATCTAGCTCTATCCCGAGCTAGTAGGTTTTCATTAGCCTAGGCTCTAAACAGAGCAATTATTAGTTTTTCTTTAAAACTAAACATCGGGTCTTCTTTGGTAGACCCGACGTAACATAAGTGTCTCACGCACAGTAAAAATGCAAAAAATTATCAAAACAGTGATGGCATGATTTTCGAAATTCATCTTGATTTTATCTTTTTTGCTACAACTTTTTCAACAATCTTTTAATCAAGTCAATCGTAGAGTGGCGTATCCTACACACCATAATCTATAATATAATACGATAATAGGATGTGTGCCTCTAATAGAAAAAAAAATTATAAGCAGTTGAAATTCGGTGCTGAAAAGAAACTCAAACAAAAAAATCACTATTTTAACTGGCACACTTATTGGTTAATGATTATCGGATTCTGAATAATGGTGAACTACACTAATTGGTATAAGTAATGTCACTGACACTCCGTTAACAGTATATATATGTGAAATTCTACCGAAATAGACAAAAAAGGGTATAAAAAAAAAAAAAAAAAAATAAAATAATTTCGGGGACACCTACCACACCAGATTTTTTCGGTTCTTTGGGGGTCCCAGAACATGAAAAAATTGGTGAACACTCATTGCCCGTTGCCAAGCTTTTTTTGCCGACGAAATCAATTTTTCTTCTGGAAATTTTGACATGGGAAAAATGGACGAAAAGTAGTCATTGATGATGAACCAATAACAAGATATTGAAGAGGCCAAACCAAATTTTACAAAAAATCGATTAAAGTTGAAGATCGGAGCTTCTGTGCAAAGCTACGTGAATTTGAAAAATTTGAAGAATTACGTGGGTTTGAAAAAAATCGCTTATTTTTGTCATTTTTCACCATTTTCAAATTCACGTAGCTTTGCATAGAATCGGAGGATTTTAACGATTTTCATTTCAAATTAAAGCTCTATTCTTCAACTCTAATCACTTTTTCGTGGAATTTGGTTTGGCCTCTTCAATCGTTTGCTATTGGTTAATCATTAATGACTACTTTTCGTCCATTTTTCCCATGTTAAATTTCCATAAGAAAAATTGATTTCGTCGGCAAAAAAGCTTGGCAACGGATAATGAGTGTTCACTAATTTTCTCATGTTCTGGAACCCCCAAAGAACCGAAAAAATATGGTGTGGTAGGTGTGGTCTAAAAAATTTTTTAATTTTTTTTGTTGATAAAAATGTTTATTTCTTATGTTGTAAAGAATCGTCAAATTTTAGTTTACAAATCGTTAAATTTGTATTAATATTTTTCATTATTAATAAAATGTTTATAGAAAAAATAAATCTTTTTTGTGAATAACGTATAGTGTATTATTCTTGAAATTACACCTTAAAAAGTATTTAAAAAAAATTTTTTTTAAATTGAATATTATATTTTTTAACACTCCGTGCGCAAAACTCATTTTCGCATACGCTATGATAAAAAAGTATGCGCTAAATTAAGCTCTTCACACGTCGTCCAAAAAATTGTGTTCGATACACGAGTGAGAAAGTAATTTTACCCTCGTTTCGTTCGGGCGCAAACGTCAACACGGGGATAAAATCACTTTTTTGCACTTGTATCGAACATAACTATATAAATTTTTATATGGATAGAGCATTTTATAGCATGGTGTGACCTAAATCCGCGCTTCACGCCTATTCGTGCCTTAAGCAGTCCATTATTGTACCGTGCGGTAATGCCCGAGCGTAGCTAGCAGCGGATTTAGGTAAACGTGCTATAAAATACGTTACGACTCTAGTGCCTTCAGTGGCCCACTACACGACGTGAATTATCACCCTCGCTACACTTGAGCGCTAATTTCACGCCGTGCAATAATGGCTCACTTGAGGCTCTATTTTTCGATACTAGTACGATAAAAATGACTCTTGCGCGACAATCACACTCATGTGAGAAACATTTTTATAGCGTGTATCGAAGATTATTTTTTTGACACTCCGTGTATGAAGTGCCATTTGTGCGCATACTTGAAATATACACGTATAAAAGTGGCACTTTGTGCTCGGAGTGTCAAAAGCTACTATTATTGAATGGAAGTATATTTTATATACGTTGAAAACGTTTTTCCATAGTTTATATTTTAAGAAACCACCATCACGTATTAACGAGTTTTAAAAATGAGTCACCATAGTTTTTTCCTATGTTTTATAACTAAAGAAAACAGATTATATTGATTACGAAGATGTGCCCCCAAATTTTTAAAATCTTTGTCGATTCGTCGAAATTAAAAAGTTTTAGAGATATGCCCATATGATCAATTCTCTAGAACTTTTAACTTTTACCGTACTGTAACATATCTTATGGTTCTAAGATATTTAGCTTCGGAAAAAAACTTATTTGAAAAAAATTCCATTCGATAAAAAAAAGCTTCGGAAAAAAACCTATTCGAGAAAAAAAAATTTCGAACAAATGGCTTCGAATAAATGGTTTTCAAAAGAAAGGGTTTCGGAAAAAAGACCAAAAACCACATATTATAACGAAGATCTCCAACTTATCACCGGTAAAGGGGTCGTCCAATTTATCACCGTCAAAGCTAAGGTTAATGAATGAGAACATCGTAGCTAAGCAGACTGGACAAACGACACAAACACACCACAATGGATGAAGAAACTCATTTCAAAGATACAAATCACGGAAATCAAGAACTATTTGATAGTGAAAATATTATTTTGAAAGAAATAAGCGTAAGTGATACACAGAGTCTTAATAAGAAAATTAAAATAGCCGCAATCTTATATTATCTGTAAATATTAGAAGCTTAAATGCAAACTTTTCTAAACTTGAAATGCTTATTGAAAATCTTATTACAAAACCAAGTGTCATAATATGTTTTGAAACCTGGAACTTGGAGTATTATCAATACTACCAAATACCAGGATACAACATTTATTATAATGAAAGTAAAATAAACCAAAACGATGGCGTTGTAATGTATGTAAAAAATAATCTAATTGTAGCTACTGAAATAGTAATTATTGGTAAGCTAAGTATATTAAACGCTGAAATAAAACGCGAAAGCTACTTATTTGTAAGAATATCTGCAATATACAGATGTCATAATATGACGAAAACTGAATTTAATTACAATCTTGAGAAATATCTAAAAATTAATAGGATTAAAAATACAAAAAATCATATTCTTGCTGGTGATTTTAACATAGATATTTTGCATAGTAATATTAAGAATAATGAAGCGACTGATAATACAAATAATCAAGAATTTATCAATAACTTATTAGAAAATGAATATTCTCCATGTTTCACAGGCATTACTAGACCTGGAGATAATAACAGAGGATCTTGCATTGATAATATATTCATTAAATCTAACACTTTTGAGACTACATCTTACAAACTAACAGACCCTATTACAGATCATTACACACTACTCGTAAATATAGATAATATTACATTATCAACTGATACCTTTCATAATTTGAAACCTATAAATAACGGAAAACTAATACATATTGCAAATAGTACTAACTGGAATGAGATATTGTCTATACAAGATCCTGAAATTGCTGTAGAAAAATTGATTGAACTAATGCAGGAATGTACAGATAAAGCTACAACATTTAATAACAAAATACGGTATAATAAAAGTCTAGTGCCAAGAAAAAAATGGATCACAAGCGCAATAATGAAATCCTGTCAAACAAGAGAAACATTGTATACTTTATGGAGAAGCAATACTGATAATGTAACATTAAAAAGTGACTACAAGGCCTATGTCAAATTATCAGATAAGGTCATAAAAGATGCTAAAATTAAACATGAAAAAGATCAAGTGGAATCCTAGTAACAATCCTAAAAAATTATGGAAATTTATAAACTCTAGCTTATCTAAGAAAAAAAAAGAGGTAAATAGTATAAATAGCCTCACAATAAATAATGAAATATTAGATAACAAATGTGATATAGCTAATTACATGAACATATATTTCTGCGATGTAGGTTTAAGTTTAAGTAACAAAATTAAACGTCTTACTAATGCAAATATCAAATTACCTCGAACAAATCCAAAACAATCTTTATCAATCCTACAAATCAGCTCGAAGTTAATAAAATAATCAGTGAAATGAAAGACAAAACAGGAGGGGTAGATGGCATTAATAGTAAGACCTTAAAAACGATCTCCACTTATATATCGCTACCTTTAAAATATATTTTCAATTTATGCATTATTAATTCCAAATGACCTCGGGTATTAAAAACTGCAGAAGTGGTTCCCATATTTAAAGCTGGAGACAGGTCATGTGCCTCCAACTACAGACCTATTTCGCTTATTTCAAACATTGCTAAGATCTTTGAAAAAATTATATATAATCGATTATATGCCTTCTTAAGGGCATGTAACATAATTTCTGATAAACAATATGGTTTTGTTAAAAACAGGGGAACTACTGACGCTTTAAGCTATCTCACAAACATAATCTATTCTAATCTAGACAAGAGTATACCAATAATTGCGGCCTTTTTGGATTTGGCAAAGGCTTTTGACACGGTGAACCATAAAATCTTATTAGAAAAACTTGATAGATATGGAATAAGAGGTAACGCTCTAAAGCTATTAACTAGCTATCTTTCAGATAGATTGCAAAATGTTAAAATTAATGAATACATAAGCCCTTATAAATTAATTACAACTGGTATTCCGCAAGGAACTATCTTAGGTCCTTTACTATTTATACTATATGTAAATGATCTACTGGAAGATATGCCAAAAGAGACCATAATGTCGTATGCTGATGACACTGTTGGCATATTAAGTGACAGCACGTGGCCGTCAGCACAAGACAAAATGAACAAATATCTTGAATATGTTGCTGATTGGCTCGCTTGTAATAAATTATCACTGAATGTAAATAAAACTGTATATATGACCTTTGGTCTCTACTGTAACAGTGTGCCCAAAGATCTATCTATTAAGACTAAAAATCAACCAATTAAACGAGTCGAGTGCGTTAAATATTTAGGTGTACATTTTGATTATAATATGAAATGGGGTATACATGTTCAACATATCATAAAAAAACCCAAATATCTCATATTTATTTTTGCTAAAATTAGAAATAAAATGAATACCAAAACCCTTCTAATGGTTTACTATGCTTTCTACCATAGTCTCATAAACTATGGGGTAATTGCTTGGGGTGCAGCAGATACGCACCCTTATACGCCTAGTACACAGAATACAGGATAGAATTATTAAATTAATAAATAGATATGTTCTAGACGATAACAATCCTTTAAGTATTAACCAAGTATTAAGACAATGAGCAAAGCTGTCAGCGATAAGAGAAGCTATGTGGCAGCCATACACGCTTTCAATGATAGTAATAAGAATAGTATTAAAATTAAATTAAAAAAATTCATGAGATCTAATTACGATGTTACAGATTATTAAAATTTTTATCAATTTGTTGTGTGCGAGTACACATTTTATATGAATTAGAAATTTGTTACTGCGAAATTAAAGATTATTATATTTATTTTTTAGTTTTAAGTATTTAGTTTTGTAAGTATTTGGCCAACCTATGTACAAGTATCTCGTATACTTCTATAGGATTTACCTATGTAAATTTAATTTTGGTGAAATAAATAAATAAATAAAAGATAAAAGAAGTTATGTGCCAGCCATACACGCTTTCAATGATCTTCCAAACGAGTATAAAACTCTATCTAGTAATAAGAATAGTATTAAAATTAAATTAAAAAAATTCATGAGATCTAACTACGATGTTACACATTATTAAAATGTTTATCAATTTGTTATGTGCGAGTACACATTTTATATGAATTATGTTTTGTTACTGCGAAATTAAAGATTATTATATTTATTTTTTAGTTTTAAGTATTTAGTTTTGTAAGTATCGTGCCAACCTATGTACAAGTATCTCGTATTATGTTGAGTGGCACCCTCCATGTTTAATAATTTAAATGTTATGAGGATCCTCGTGAGGGCCAATTCCCAGAAATAACTTTGAAACAATCTTGAATATTAGATTGCAACGTTTCGTCAGGAAGTTCCCTGACCTCTTCAGGCTTTATTAAAAATATACATAGTTAGAACACATACACAAATAAAAATAAAAAACTCGTCAAATAAATTAGACACACTCTACGCAAAAACATTTACCTATAAATAGCTAAGTCGATACTGGTAAGATATACCAGTAGAGTCGAGATAGTACAGAACATAATGCACGCTTCGCTGGGGTTTATATATTATCACGCATGTTTACCTTTTTAAATGTAAAGTTCTTAACAACTTTTTGTATATATTATTCAAATTTTGTATATCTTCTATTCTATTAATCGTGTTATGATTTAAATTAATATGTAACATTTCGGAAATAATTCGTTTCGTGTAATTGTTTTCCCTGTCTAAAATTTGGATGTTTTTCCAGTCAACGATGTGTTTCATAGTTCTTTGGTGTGTTGCTATCACTGATTTGTTATCCGTATCTCTTTCATGTTCTTTAATTCTAGTTTTTAACATTCGCTTAGTTTCGCCAATATAAGTCGATGTACAAGACGTACAATTTATCTTATAGACTACGCCACATGTTTCTGATTTTTCTATTTTATCCTTTTCTAATTTAATTATATTGTTCAATTTTTTGTTGATCAAAGGTACTGTGCGGATGTTATATTTGTTTAAAATATACGAACATTTTTTATAAAAAGTATTATTATACGGAATGGAAATTGTAGTTAGTGGACGGTTCTCATTATTAGTCTTTTTATTGTGATATTTGAGTTTTCGAAGTCCATTTCGTATGTGTATGTTTATAAATTCGGAAGGATAATCGTTACATAAGAGAAGTTCTGTAATTTTGTGTATATTCGCGTCATGAAAACAAGTATCGGATAAAAGAATTGCTCTATCCACCAGGTTCGCAACGATGTTTATTTTTTGTTGTATGGTGTGGTTAGAATTATAATTTAACAGTCTCGATGATGCTGTTGTTTTTTGATACCAATTAGTCAAAATTTGATTGTTTTTTCTCGTAAGACTTAGATCTAAAAAGTACACCAGGAAAAACTTTTCTCTACAGATTTAGAAAGAACGAAAAATTTTCTAAAACATAATTCTAATATATTTTTCACACACGCGGACAAGGGTAATTTAACCGTATGTATGAATGTGTTGGATTACCAGAGTAAAATGATAGACTTACTGAAAGATAATAATACGTACAAACTAATAAAGAAAAATCCATTGCCAAAGTTACAATCAGATTTTCACAAAAGATTAGCACATTTAAACAATAACGATTTCTTACAAATAAAATATCATAACAACCAACTCACACAAACCAACACTCTACTACCTAGAGCATATGGTCTTCCAAAAATCCATAAAGAAGGTATTCCAGTAAGACCTATCATTTCAACTATTGGTAGCCCAACACATTATTTATCTAAGATCATTTACAACGAATTAAAAAATTGTATTCCGAAACCGCTTTCTCATATTAATAATAGTTTCGAGATGAAAGATAAAATCAGTAAAATTATAATACCCAGTATATATGTACTTCTATCTCTGGACGTTTGCTCTCTGTTTACAAATATACCGTGTGATTTAGTATTAGAAAGCATAGACAGACGTTACACACATATTCACAATAAATGCAAAATTCCTTTTCATGAGATTCGGAATATAGTCAGTTTTTTATTTGACAACACATATTTCAATTTCAACAATAGAACTTATAAAAAATATTTGGCACATCTATGGGTTCTCCTATCTCACCATTATTCGCTGGAAGATTTAGAAATAGACTGCTTGCGCGAATTAAAAATTACACACGATTGTATTCCGCTCTTTTACTTTAGATATGTAGACGACACAATTTTATGTATAAAAAGCGACCAAGTTGATACAGTTCTACAAGTGTTTAACAAGTATAATACTCATCTTAAACTTACATTCGGATCTGAAATAGACAATAGTATAAATTTTTTAGATCTAAGTCTTACGAGAAAAAACAATCAAATTTTGACTAATTGGTATCAAAAAACAACAGCATCATCGAGACTGTTAAATTATAATTCTAACCACACCATACAACAAAAAATAAACATCGTTGCGAACCTGGTGGTAGAGCAATTCTTTTATCCGATACTTGTTTTCATGACGCGAATATACACAAAATTACAGAACTTCTCTTATGTAACGATTATCCTTCCGAATTTATAAACATACACATACGAAATAACTTCGAAAACTCAAATATCACAATAAAAAGACTAATAATGAGAACCATCCACTAACAACAATTTCCATTCCGTATAATAATACTTTTTATAAAAAATGTTCGTATATTTTAAACAAATATAACATCCGCACAGTACCTTTGATCAACAAAAAATTGAACAATTAAATTAGGAAAGGATAAAATAGAAAAATCAGAAACATGTGGCGTAGTCTATAAGATAAATTGTATGTCTTGTACATCGACTTATATTGGCGAAACTAAGCGAATGTTAAAAACTAGAATTAAAGAACATGAAAGAGATAAGGATAACAAATCAGTGATAGCAACACCAAAGAACTATTTCCGAAACTATTCCGAATTATTTCCGAAATGTTACATATTAATTTAAATCATAACACGATCAATAGAATAGAAGATACACAAAATTTGAATAATATATACAAAAAGCTGTTAAGAAAGTTACATTTAAAAAGGTAAACAAGCGTGATAATATATAAACCCCAGCGAAGCGTGCATTATGTTCTGTACTATCTCGACTCTACTGGTATATCTTACCAGTATCGACTTAGCTATTTATAGGTAAATGTTTTTGCATAGATTGTGTCTAATTTATTTGACTAGTTTTTTATTTTTATTTGTATATGTGTTCAAACTATGTATATTTTTAATAAAGCCTGAAGAGGTCAGGGAACTTCCTGACGAATCTTTGCAATCTAATATTCATTGTTTCAAAGTTATTTCTGGGAATTGTCCCTCACGAGGATCTTCATAACATTTAAATTAAGTATCTCGTATACTTCTATAGGATTTACCTATATAAATTTAATATTGGTGAAATAAATAAAAAAAAAATTCCTTCTCGTGCGTCTCGCTACACGTTAGCATTCAACCTCCCTAGAAGAACTGATAACAGCATTCTAGCGAACGGAAGAACCTCCATCTAAGCCAATCGCTTGACCAGAGGACGAGATTTGCGAAAATTTCTTCACAAATACAGGGAGGCGAGTGGAGGATGGTAGATTTATCGTACAGCTTCTCTTTAAGCATCGTTCAAAAAGGTTCGGAGACTCTTAGGGCATAGCTGTCTCACAATGGCTCCGCACCGAAATTAGATTACAGAAAAATCCAACTCTCGCTGTGCTTTATAATGAATTTATGCTCGAATATTTACAATTGGAACACATGGAGAGAATCCCAGCGGACGAAACTGCTCCCGAGCGCAAGTACTACTTGCCTCACCACGGCATTTTGAAAACTCAAGGCACGAGCAGCAAGATAAGGGTAGTCTTCAACGCCTCCCAACCCACGAGTACAGGAGTTTCCTTGAACGACCAGGGCCCAAACTACTAGAAGAACTGTGGGTAATATTAAGATGGCTTTTTTTACCAGTACCTTTCATCGCAGACGTTCAAAAAATGTTCAGACAAATACTCGTCGATAAAAATGACTGCGATCTTCGATGAATAATTTGGCGTCCCTCACCCCAAGACGAGCTTCAGGAGTTTCGACTTCGCACCGTAACGTACGGTACTACTTCGGCGCCTTTCTTAGCAAAAAGAAGCCTACTGCATCTGGCCGACCTTTACGAGCCGCAATACCGCTCGTATACCCGCTTGGCTGCCCATGCCATACGCAGCAACAAATATGTGGATAATTTTTTACTTGGAGCTCACTCAGTGAACGATGCTCTACAGTTTCAATGAGAGCTAGTAAAGCTGCTGGCTGTGGCAGGTATTAGCCTAGGAAAATGGGCAGCCAACTACGCTGAGTTAGTACCTCATGGAAGGGCTCCTCAACACGTCCAAGATCCTTCAGCATCGATGAGCGAGTGTCAACGCTTGGGCTCGAGTGGATGCCTGCAACCGATCAACTTCAATTCAAATTAGTTGTGTCAACGTCTACTACACTCATTACGAAGATAGTCGTACTCTCGGAAATGTCATGCCTCTTTGACTCATTAGGATGGCTCGGCCAATTCATAATAAGGGCGAAGATATTAATGCAGGATCTATGGATCAGCGGCATTAAGTGGGACGACCCGTTGGATTCGGAATTGCGTTGCCGCTGCTTAGATTTACACCAGCAGTTTCCGGAGATTAAGTCGATTAAAATTCCTCGATCGATCGGTGGCACACCGAACTGCGCGTTCGAGCTACATGGCTTCTCCGATGCGTCAGAGCGAGCCTTCGCTGCGTGCATCTACTTAGTTGCTCGTGATCTTCCAAACTGCGCGGCGCACTTATTGGTAGCAAAAACTAAGGTGTCGCCAATAGAAACGTTAAGCATGCCCCGGTTGGAATTGTCAGGAGCGCATCTGTTTGCCAAGCTGATGAGAGCGTTATTAGACGCCGCTGATTAGATAACGGCAGCCACCTTCTGCTACACTGATGCCACCATAGTGCTCAACTGACTGTCTGGTCATCCCTCCAGATGGACGACGTTCGTTGCTACTAGCACCAGCGATATACTGACGCTCGTGAGAACGCACGAGAATCTGGAAGACATTGCGTCCCGAGGCGCTACGCCATCTGATCTTCGAGACTCGTCACTGTGGTGGAAAGGTCCCAGCTGGCTTGAGCAAGAAGATAGACCAAACTCCTCGTCTCCTGCTATCAACGAAGAAGACCTCCCAGAGAGAAAAGAGAAAATAAAATACTGCTTTGTGACTCAACCGAAACAAGGAGATTTCACAAAAAGATTTTCTTCATATCAACGACTCATCCGCGTCGTAGCTTTTATGTATAGATTTATGGATAAAACAAGGCTCATATATACAAGGGACTATTTTTCGTGGTTGACAGCTGAAGAAATACAGCGCGCCAAAATCCAGCTTGTTCATATCGCTCAGCGAGAATTTGGCGCTGAGCTCTCGGCGCTCAGCAAAGGGATGCTGCTACCTCGCAACAACTCGTTGCATCTTCTGCACCCACTTCTAGACCCATCCGGAGTGCTGCGCGTTGGAGGATGGCTTGACAACGCGGGAGTACAGTTGCAGAAAGCTCATCCGATTATTTTACCGAAATCTAGCCATCTTACCATTTTGCTAATTGGACACGCTCATGCTCAGACACTGCACGGAGGCCCGCAGTTAACTCGAAGTTACATCGCCAGGAGTTTCTGGATCGTGCGAGGACGTACCCCGTGAGGATTATCATAAACGCATGCACACAGTGTGCTCGTTATGCAGCCAAACCAATGCAGCAGTTAATGGGGCCCCTACCTTCAGCCCACGTCACTTCAGCGCCCCCTTGTAAGTGACCATTAGCACGCATTGTAAGGACTCATCCTAGGAAGGACAATGCTGTGCGAGTAGTGACCCTACGAACCACTACAAGTACGTTAACGCGCGCTATCACGAAGATTGCTGTATTACCGGTACGCCTGGAAGAAGATTCAATGGAAGAAAATCTACAAGACTTTACCAATTAAATTAGAGCTAATGTACTTTTTTGTAAAAATTAACTTTTTTGTAACTAATATTAATAGGTAATCTTAGATTATTGTAATTACCTAGTTTAATTGTCACGTACCACTTACTGTAAATGCTCAACCTATGACTTATAATTACATATATTCATAACGGCGCCTTAACTATTAAGAGAGAAGTGACTTCTGTAATTCAACTCGGAAACGATTGTAACGATATTAGAGTGTTATCCGACTAATCTTTGATTCGCTGTTTAATGTTGTACGTCGATCCGATTATACATGTATCAACGCGTTTACATACGTTGAGGCGGGCGAAATGTTAAATCTTTAACCTTTTTTAAATTCTGCGTAATAATATATTTCGATATTGACCCTGCGTACCATCGTGTTCTGCAATTTGATTACGTGACCGCCGCTTCGACATCCACGCTGCTTGTCGCACACGAGAGGAGAACGCTCTGCTCCACCGCGGGATCGGTCACGCGTCGCGAGTCCCTTCTAACTTAGGCTTAATTTCACGACTAATCTTAGCCTCAATATTAACTGTACAAAAATATATACATTTTTTCACCTTTTCAATAAAGATACCAGTTTGTTGGGTTAAGTGTGGTGTTGTTCATTTCAAAAAGCCTCTATCCCTGTCACTCGGCCGGAAAATTCATTCACTCGCGGAAGATACAGATAAATTACAGTGTTCGCGAAAACAGTCCGTATTAATTGATAAAGTAATTATCAATTACTGCAGTATTTTACGATAACATGCTATATCATAAATATAATGTTTGCAGATCAGTTTGGAAATCGATTCGTGCAGTATTAAATAATACCATGCAAAATTATAACTACAGCGTTTGTTTACGTATTTAAAAAAAAATGTTTACTTACAAAATTACATCCACATTTAGTTACAAAAAATATTTTATTGTAAATCAATATATAAATGATCTATTGCTGCAGATTAGATCTTTCACTTTAAATTTATAAAGAAATTATCAATTACTCCAGTATTTTACGATAAAATGCTATATCGTAAATATAATATTTGCAGATCAGTTTTGGAATCGATTTATGCAGTATTAAATAATACCGTGAAAAATTGTAACTACAGTATTTGTTTACGGATTTAAAAAAAATGTTTACTAATAAAATTACATGCACATTTAGTTACAACAAATTTTTTATTGCAGATCAATAAATAAATGATCTATTGCTGCAGTTTAAATAATTTCGTGCAAAGTTATCAAAGTGATCTGTGACTATTAATTGATAAAGAAATTATCAGTTACTGCAGTATTTTACGATAATATGATATTGTGACGTGGTACTTTTTCTGTCCCCCAATTACCACGCACGAACTCGCCCTGAGGGCTATTATATCGTCTACTATTACTCTCTCCGCAACAAAAGAAAACCGCCAAATCGCGTACTTCGATTTGTGACTACCGACTCTAAACGCGTCGATCGCGGGACCGAATTTAATTTGATTTGGGGCGCCAGGTCACCGTGACGACATGCACTTAATCTCTCTCTGGCCGGCTGCTTCTGGACTCTTTGGATCTCGGGTGTGGCTTCCTGCAGGGACGACCTGGGGGTGGTCGAAACCCTCGGTGACAAATTTCGATAGAGGGAAATCTCACTACACGCACAACGGATGTCGGGAATTTAAAGAATGACGGGCGAATTCTATTTGGATCGACACAAAAAGAATAAAAGAAAACTCTAATAATTAATTTTCAATTCACAATCACGTTTGTTCTGGCTAGGGCGTATATACTTCCCACTGACACTAAGCGGTCGAATATCAGATCTCGCGGATGACGAAAATGGCCGCGCGTCGGCCCACGCCCACTATAACTTCACGCACACGCGAGAGAGACGCCGTACCTGCACGCTCCGCGCTCGGAGCTGCCGCTCGCGAATACAAAAAAATAATATCGAAGGTCGGGGGGGGGGGGGGGAACTAATAGCCACCCGACGATAGTAACTTAATGGCTCACCGTTGACTCTGGGCGATACAACTGCGCGCAAATCTCCTTCTAGACGCACTTGCCGGTCGCTGCTCGCCTTTCGCACCAACAGCACTGAGCTCTCGCACGCTACTCTTCTAAGCTACTACCTATTTACTTCAAATACTCTCTCTATCTCCGGAACAATTACTTCTACCCTCTTACGGAGTGTCCGAGAAGAAAAAACCCTCGCACCCCTATAGGATACATAGGGCGGTAGGTGATAATTCGACTCGCGTGGTGTGCGAGGACGATCGCCGCGCCCGTTTTCTATCCTACTCTCCAATTAGAAGGGCAGGACAATAACCGATTCCTACTGATTGGCTTCTTCCTCGGCGGTAGGTGAGCGCAGTCAGAAATATGAGTCGATCCCTGCTGCCACCTGTTGCGCACGCGGTTTGAACCTAACAACCTGACTTCATGCGGATGGCGGTGGCACGGCGCCTTTACATACGTAGGCGCCTCCGTGACTTTGCTCAGTAGATTACCCCCCTTCTTGATTGCATCTCTTTGCCTCTCTCTCTCTCTCCCTTTCTCTGGCTGTCTCTGTGGCTGGGTAAGTGCCAACATCGACAAATTTTGCTCCTGATTAATTCGAGCATATCTTATACTATTTCACTCCCCAGAGTGTTTTGTTAACAGGAAAGTAGCTCCACCGGCTCTCAAGCTCTCCGCCTAAGGGCCCATGTTTTACATGGTGTTCTATGAGCCAAGAGTTACTTTTCCTGAGAAGATGCTTACCCTAACCTCCAAGGCCGACAATTAACATAACTGCCATCAACGAGCAGATCCTGGCTTTAATCGTGCGTGAGTGACAACGTCAGCATCAACAACACTCACCAACATCTACTCCTCGTCAATCCTCAACTGCACTGCATTACACGGCAAGTCACTGCATGGTCTCCACTGCAACAGCTTTCCAAACATCTGAATGGCGAATTTGAATATCACGGATAACCGGCGAATGGTAGCAGACGAAAAGCTGTCAACAACAGCAGAGGTAACCGTGTATCTCTGTAGCGAGCATGGATAAGAGGTGAGCTGTATGTGGTGAATTTTCGACGAGGCAGCTGGGATTGTGCCCAAAATGTCGTCGGCCGTGCCACTCCAAATGCTCCGGGCCGGCAAGAAAAAAGGTGCCCTGTGTCACTCATGCCGCAGTGAGGAGCAGCCAACAACATCTGCAAAGGCGTCAAATTCCATCAAGGCCATGGGTGCGTAGGTGAGTGCGCGTGCGTCGTTCTCGCAACGGCGCACGCCTAATTATTCTAATATCGACTCCCACCATCGCGCGCCACTTGGCTCATCGACGTCTGCTATTAAGCTCTCCTCGCGCGGTAGCAGCATGCGCACGTCTTACTCGCTGTCTGCTACCAGCGCTGAGTCTGTGGGAGGGGTAGCAGGAGCACAAGAGCCAGGAGCGCCAGAGAGAGCTGTCGGGCCGGACAACTGCCCGCAGGCACCCGAAACTGAGCGAAATGATAGCGCTGTGAGGGTCACTGTCTCGCAGCTGCCTATATCACCAGGCAACGATACCGGCATACGGCCAAGCGACTCACTTCAAACGACATCTTCACACCAGAGCACTTCACCACTGGCGGAAATTAAGCAAAACGGAGTGGAGAATTTACTAATCCCGCTGACCACGATGGATCTACAGTTCCAATGATTTGACATGCTCGAGGGCAGCTTGACGACTTAAAAGTACTGGAGAGTCGGAGATCCGTACCGCCTAGGATGGCCACCGCGTCTCCTCAATTGGAAAATAACACTTGTGTTATGGAGCTGGCCACGCGGGTCTCTGCTTTCGAGGGGCTAAGTAGTAACCAAAATATTTTATTAGAAAGTCTGAATGTGACATGCAAGCTGCTTCTCGAGGAAAACACAATACTTAAATCTAAGCTTGACAATGCGCAAAACAGCGTCTGCAACATAGATATTAACCCATGTGATGCTGGTGGCTCTAATCCAACTATAACCAATCACTGCCAACTGAATTTTCCGGTCTCTCGGCCATGCCTTGGGATTTCTGTCGTGGGATCTGGGAACTGCGGTGCTGAGTCCTGTAAGATAATATTAAACGGTGTATTAACAAGAGAATGTGAAATAACTAGCGAAGTTCGAAATAATATTGCCTTCACGGTTCTCAGCACCGTCCTTTCCTCTCTCAAAAGGGAAAATGTTCTTGGAACACGTGATCTGCGGTCCCGAGACCTGTGTGAGGAGGTAGGAGAGGCAGGAGAGGGCTTGGCTTCGCGTTCAGGAGCCCCGCGCTCTTGTGTAGTGAACCTCGGAAGCGCGAACCTTGTCAGGGAGGTGATGCGAGTTAAGCGTGCGCTCTCCAACAAATACTAGACATCGTCTGATATTAAGTCCGAGCTGTGTAGACCAGACTCTGCTACCTGCATGTCGATCGAAGATCTTTATAAACGAAATGCTGTCCCGAGAGAAATTTTTATTTTTTAAGAGTTTGTGGCCCATAGCTTTGGAGCTGGGCTTCAAATACGTCTGGCATGCCGATGGCCGGTTTCTGGCTCGACGCAAGGGAGGAGAGCGAGCGCATTTGTTCGCTTCAGCTGCGGACTTGCAAGCCATTCATAAGGCATGCCAGTCTGCTCCCAAGCAACATCTGCCCAAAAATAACTCGCCGAATGACGTATTTACAAATAACAACACTACTGAAAAGAGGCAGGGAGCAGCACAGGTGATCGAGTCGGCGCAGGCCTCGTGACTGGGTCCGACTCCTGTCAACGGTGGAGGGGACGGATGCCCGCGCAAGGCGAGGTTTCTAAACATAAATTCTATTAGACCGCAAATAAATAATCTTCGCACATACCTGACCGAGGATCCTTCCTATCATCTCTTTGATATAGCAGAGTCATGGCTGGCCCCGATTGTCGACGACAGTCTCATTCGGATCGAGGGTTACTCGGTGATCAGGCAGGTTCGCAATATAAATCGCGGCGGGGTTGCCCTGTTTGTGCGCGGCGATTTTAGTATTACAAAATTGGCATCTTCTGATACTCTTGGATGGGAAAGACCGGAAATTCCTGAGTATTTATTTTGTCGCGTACAGAAGGGTGTTTCTCCCCTCATTTTGGTCGGTGTTATCTATAGACCCCCACATATTGCCATGCAGAAAGACACCGACATATTTGATGTTTTGCACGATCTTGCCAGCGAGTATAGCCACAAAATCATCATGGGGGATCTGAATTCTGATTTGTTGTCGGCAACTGATACAGATACATATACTATTAGGAAATTGGCCAAAGAGTTGTCTCTTCAAATTGTGCAGCATGGCCCGACTCACCATAAAACTCTAACAACTCACACATGGATTGACTTGATCCTTATAGATGACAATGACGAGCTGCTAGGGTATGAGAATGAATGCTTACCTAGTTTCGGCAAACATGCCATCATCGAAGCTACCATCGCACGCTATATGCCTGCCCCTGTTAGTTATTCTCTTACAGAGATTATAAAAATATATGTCCTGTCACACTAAATAAACTGCTTCCACGCTGTGACTGGGTGGGCACAAATTCTATCGATTCCGATTTGAAAGGGGCTTTAGATAATTAAACTTCGAATTTGAACCTAGCTGTCGATCATTTAGCACCTTTAAAAACTGTAAAGCCTAGTAAAAAATATGCTCCTTGGCTTAGTCCCGAGCTGAGGCAGCTCATTGACAAATGCAATGCAACTCAGAGATGCTATAAGCGTACTGGGTGGGCGTCGCTGTTCGATGAGTTTCTTCGGCTCAGCAACGAGATTGACTCCGGCATCGCTCAAGAGCGTAACTCCTTCCTTCATACACGTCTCTCAGATGCAGTTGATGCTAACAAGGATATTTGGAAGGAAATGCGCAACCTCGGCCTCCTACCGCGGCGAAAAGAGGAAGATCTTCACGGTCTTTCACCGGGGGAGTTGAACGCTCACTTTGCCGGGATATCCGTGTCCCCCTCGAAAACATCGAAGTTGCAATGGACACCATACTATCTCCGAGTGAGGAAGGTTTTTTTTTAAACCAGTTGACCTGAATGACGTAGTGATTGCAATATCTCACTTCTCCTCGCAGGGAAAGGGGGCAGACGAGGTTCCCCAAAAGGTCATCGTGAAAGCTCTTCCGGTTATAGGCGAATACTTCGTTAAAATCTTTAACACCTCTTTTGCACAGGGAGTCTTTCCGGGCTCTTGGAAACGGGCGCAGATAAATGCGCTCAAGAAAAATGCATCTTCGTCTACACCATCGGACATCCGTCCGATTGCGCTACTATACTTCATTTCCAAGGTGCTCGAGAAGATTGCCCACGACCAAATCACGAAGTACCTCAAAGACAATAATATCCTTGATCCTGTCCAGGCCGGATCGCGTAAGCACCATAGCACTTAGACGGCACTTCTCAAGCTGACCGATAACATTCGTATGCATATAGGTAACAGGCAATTGATGCTACTGCTACTGTTTGACTTCAGCAAAGCCTTTGACACGATTTCACCGACAAAACTCTTGCACAAACTCCACCAGCTCGGATTCTCTAGGTCGGCTCTCCTGTGGACTAAATCATACTTACAAGGTCGCATCCAGATGGTAATTTCCAATAAAAGTGGAAATTCTGATTGGCTAGAAACTAACCTGGGAGTTGCACAGGGTTCCGTCCTGGGTCCTCTGCTGTTTTGTCTATACGTAAACGACCTACATGACATACTTGACGGACGTACGATCAAACACATATTCTACGCAGACGACCTCCAAATTTACCTGCATATCACTAAGGATGAAATTTTGGAAGGCATAGCTCGGCTATTTGATGCGGCACGAATGGTGGCTGAATGGGCTGAGAGCTCTGGACTGCATCTCAATCCTGAAAAAACCAAAGCAATTCTATTTGGATCTAGAACCGGTGTGAACACGGTAAATTCGCTGGGAATGCAGGGTATTGGCTTGCGCTCTGGAGAGCTTATCCCATTCAGTAGCAAAGTTGTGAGTCTCGGTGTTACCCTTGACAGCAAACTAACATTGAAACCGCATATTGAAAAACTTGCAAAAAAAGTCAATAAAGCCCTATATAGCTTGCGGTTTATTAGGGCATGTACCACCGACACCCTTCGCAGGAGACTAGTTGAGTCATTAGTGCAACCGCATTTGGACTACTGTACGGTGGTCTACATGGACGCAACCAAAGAACAACGCGAGAAAGTGCAACGATTAAGCAATACAAATGTGAGATATGTAACTGGGGCTAGGAAGGATGAGCACATAACCCCCGACAGGAAACGCCTGGGCTGCGTGAGCCCAGTTATTTGACTGTCTTCTATACGGAGCACAAGCCCAGACCTACCAGTCGGGGTATGCTGCTAGAACTTAGGACCCCCGCTTTGAACTATAAAACGAGTGGCAGGGCGTTTCAGGCTCAGAGTGTCAAACTCTGGAACTCTCTCCCTCCTTTCGTACGCTACCTACCATCGTCATCGTCATACAAGAGGGCGGTGCGCCAGCAACTATTTGATCTTGATTCCTAGCCTTTCCAAAAAGGCTGGAAGCTACCAGCACGGGGACCTCCATATAAATTAGTATTTTAACTTTGCGGATTAAGTTCGGTCTGCGTTATTCGAATAAGCAGCTGTGATTCTTGCTCTAACTACTACAGTGATATTGCTATAATATGTATTTAAAATTTATCTTAAACTGTGATTTTCTTTTACAAATTGTATTTTAACTATGATATCTATTTTAGAATGTTACAAAATGTATTTTAACTGTGATATCCGTTTTAGAGTTTAGTACCAGCTGTGATGTGTGTCTGTTTTTACACTTTTTTCTAAAATTAAGGTCCGTGTGTGGATGAATATTTAATATTGTATTCTGTTTTTATCTTTTGTTGTATTCCATTTTATTTTCTTGTAATTTAGACGCATTGTTTTGCCGTGGGCAGGTATACATAGCCAACCACCGCTATACTCTGCCCATTTGCTACCCGTGCCGTTAGGCCGCTGGCTGGGATTAATTCTTTTCCACAGGTCGTAGCGAGCTGCAGGCCGATGGAATTCATTCCAGTCTAGGAAGCTCCTGTGTCGAAGAGTGCTTGTATCCTGTAGCCGCACACACCTACTTGAAACCACCATCGCGAGCAAGCTTCTTGGTTGACTTCGTTCGGTTGAGTCACGGGCACTTCTTCGCTCTCCCCTTCAGACAATTGGACCGAGTTACCCTCGGTCTCTGATGAGAGAGCGGGGGGCGGGCATGTGGTCGTATTTACCTGCCCCCTTGACCGTTTCCCTGTTGATTTCCAGCAGCCTTGGAGCAGGGAGTGCCTCCTTTTTGCTCATTGCCGGATTCCCTTTGGTACTTTGGCCTTTGTGGAGGTCCGTTATTGCTCGGACTTGGCGAGGAACCTCCTGCTACCTAATCTCCCACTTACCTTTCTTCTTGGGCTTTCTGGACGGCTGCGGATTTGGCATTTGTCCACTATTCCTATCGGTGCCTTTCCTTGTGAAGGTCGCTAAGCATTCGACCATGACCCGATGCAACATAGCCTCTAGGCTCTCTTGAGGCTTGTGCTGTTGGTGCCCTATAACCGCCACACCTAGATTCTGCTTTTTCCGCTGATCCGTGGGTGGCTCTGTCGGCACGTAGGCAAACTCTGGTAAATATGTGCACTCGGGTGGTGGTGGCGAGTGATACACCTTATCTGCCGCGAGCGCTACTTCGGCTTCCCGGGATAGAGCCAGGAACCTTCGGTAATCCGTAATGTGATTACGTATTACCATTTCTTGCAGTTCTAGTAGCATATTCCGGTGCAACATGTCCAACTGCTGGGCCATGCTAGGCACCAGAATTAACTTGAGGATCATAGCTTGCAGATTCACTACGTAATTTCTCGTGAGTTTGTTTCTGCCTTGAGTCCTCGCGTTTATCTCCGCTAGGATGCGCTGCTGATGTCCTCTGTCCCCGCCATACATGTGCGTTATGGCTTCTTTGAAGTCTCGCCAAGATCGCCATGTATGACGGTTACTCCTATACCAGGTGGCCGCTACCCCGGTTAGGAGCTCTGACAATGACGAGAGTAATTCGTCAAAAGTCAGATTTGCTAGAGCTCGGCATTCCTCTAACCTCATGAGGAATAGCTCGATGCTCTGCTCCTTTGCGGACCCTGAGAACTTGATGTGCTATTTTCGGACTATATGGACCACATCTCGGTTCGTCTGTTGAGGCACGTACGTCTGACTCGTAGACTGGTCCAGGGTAGTACCCATCCCTGCTTAACGCTGTGGAGGATTTCTCACGCTGTTCCTCCTGGCGCTCCTCGGGGACTAGAGGTTTGGGCTGCTGCTGTCGAAGTTCACATAAGTGAATGTGTCTTGAAAGTTGACGTGCGGTGATCCTCGTCTACGGCCCGTGCTTGGGGGTTGAACTCCCTTCAAGTACATACTTGAGGTTGGATGTCGAGATCCTTGCAGTGTTCGCATACTCTTCTTAAGCTCTTTCACCTCCTCGACGAGTGTTATGATCACTGCCAGCAGCTGCTCCGATAGTATACTGTCTCCCACTGCTATCCCAGCGGTTCGCGTCTCACGCTGTCACGGCCACTCCAGGTTTTGTGGCTGCGGCGGGTTTCGCAATTGCTGCCAGAACCCGTGCTGCCCATTTTGTGCAGGCACCGACTCTTCTTCCTGGTAGCGTTGATATTGTTGTTGCCTGCGCTGCTCTTCTAGCAGCGCTTGCTGCCGCTGCTTCTGCTGTCGTTGCTGCTCCTGCTGCTGTTGCTGCCATCGCTACTGCTCCAGCATTTGTTGCTGTTGCTGCTATGACAGCTATCGCTCCACTTGCTGCTGTTGCTGTCATCGCTGTTGCTCCATCTGTTGCTGCGGCAGCGGTTACTGTTGGAGCAGTTCGTCAGCTCCGGTTGAAGGAATCCCGGTGGGTGCTGCAGAGCTCAGCGGCTCTGTCCCGAAATTCTTCTGACCGTTTGCCTCTTCCGTTGGCTCCACCACTGCATTATGTGCTTGTGGTGGTGTGTTCATCCTCCGACATTGCGACAGTTTTTGCATAACTATCGGGTCATCCCGCAAGGTTATGAACGGATGCGGGTGGTCCAGGTCGGTGTTTGGATCCACAATCGTCAACCCAAACTTGTTCATCAACGTTAAGTCGAACTTAACCTCCGGACTTTTCGCGTTTGGCAAACGCGTGCTGCTCCGACAGCTCCGACTCTGGCACTAAATCGGCGGCACTATAAGCGCCCATAAGCCACCTGACTATTGTCAGCATATTCACTGACTGCAGATCAGACTGCCTCAGGTCAAGATCTTGCATGGCCTCGTTGATCTCCTCTTCGGGCTGTGTATACGCCCAATTGAGTATCGTAGATTCCGCAAACTGCGACGAGCGGGCCATGGTGTCAATTGGTTGTGCGCTTCTCCACGAACTTATTTTACTACCGCGAGTAGTATCCGGGTTGATGATAGAGAGAGAGTTTGCCTTTTCAACACGTGAGCTAGATTTTTCAATGCAAACGCGGGTTATTTTCTAAGAGCTACGGCGGTTGCTCTTAACCACGATAACGCATGAGGGTTTTCCGTATGCGGCTCTAAAAAAAATAAAAGCTACTTTTGTAATGAATTACTATTTGTAATTAATTACGCTCAACTACTCGCAATTGTAATTTTTAAATAAATATATGTGAAATATATATATATATATATATATATATACGGTACCCATTTTAATTGCCGTACCCGGATTTCTCGGAACCTAAGCCAGATAGAGAAAAATGGTTCAGACAAAAGTTATAGGGGACAAAGGGGGCCACATAATGACGCTAACGACTTTGACCTTGAACTTGACCTTTGAGGTTATTTCAAGGTCAAAGTGGTTTTTTCATATGAAAACACATAGTTTTGACCCCGGATTCGGAAAGAGCGGGAAATTTTACGTTCAAAATCATATTGAGAAATTTTGTCCAAGGTCATTTCAAGGCCAAATCTAGGTCAAACTTAGAAAAGTCCGTTTAAAATCGTTTTTTTCCATGAACCACAGGCTAAGCTGGTTCAAATTGATCGTAGGCTTAATAGAGAAACCCACACACCCAAAATCCACACACCCCAAACCCGAAACTTACACATCCTAGTAAACAAAAACAAACTCGCACATCCTAACCCCATACACTTCATGCTCTCACATGCTGAACTGTTACACCCCGGTCCCACAACCATACCCCACACCTCCAGCCCCACATATCCCTACCCCACGCATGCTAATCCCATACACCCCAAACCCACACATCCTGAACCCTGAAAAATTTTTCTCAAGGGCAAAATGATTTTTTAACGGAAACTTTAAGATCGTTGAAGCTTCTGTTATAAATGTATTAACCTTACTTTTTACGCTACCCAGAAGCAACGACGTGGACGTAGTAAGGATTGTTTCCTTTCGGGTGCTTAATTAAAGTGAGTCCCCTTGCCTCTCACTGTTTGGGGTGCTTGATTATAGTGAGTCCCCTAGCCTCTCACTGTTCGGGGTGCTTGATTATAGTGAGTCCCCTCGCCTCTCACTAATGTAAATAAATTTTTATTTAACCTCGAAGCAAGTGTTCGAAATTACGACCATTTGCTTCAAGGCACATAGTCAAACGCCTTTGAAAATGGCGAACTGTGTTCTGCAAAGTTTGTCTCGGAATGGCAGCGCATGCTCGACGAATCCTATCCTGCATATCGGCTCTTGTAGTGGGTTGTTGCTCAAAAACAGCATTTTTTAAATATCCCCATAAATAGAAATCTGGTGATGTAAGATCGGGTGAGCAAGCAGGCCAGTTAACCGGACCTCCACGACCAATCCATCTGTTACCATAGTGCTCATTCAAAAAAGCCCTTACAATTCGAGCGAAATGTGGTGCTGCGCCGTCCTGCTGGAGCCACATTCTTGGTCGCGTTTCTAAATCAACATCTTCCATCAATTCAGGTAGTTCATCTCTTATTAGCGTCAAATAGCGTCAAATATATTGATTTACATTTGCTTCAAAAAAATAAGGGCCAATCAAATATCCATTGATAATCCCGCACCATACCATAATACTCCAACGTCTTTGATGGTTTACAGTTCTGACCCAATGAGGATTCACATCAGACCAATAATGGCAATTATGCCTATTCAGTTCCCCATCACTTTGAAATTGTGCCTCATCAGAAAAAAGGACAAAGTTAAAAAAGTCTGGATCATTTTCTATCATTTGTAAAGCCCATTGGCAAAATACAATACGCTGTTGGAAATGCTGAAACTGTAGCTCTTGAACCAAAGTAATATGATACGCGTGATGTTGAAGCACCTTCATAATTCTTAAAAAAGTATTTCTTGGAATACCAATTTCCCTTTCCACTCGACGAGCGCTAATGTGTCGGTCAAGATGAATTATTGCAAGGATAGTTACAACTATACGATATTCATTTTCATCATACTCATGGCGCCTACGTTGGCGAACCATGTGTCCACCACGAGCTCTTTGAGTTAAACGTCTGATAGCTCTATCGTCAGGATGTCGTCTGTTAAGATAGTGTTCAGCATAAAGTCTTGCCGCACCACGATAATTATTTTGGCTTGCTCCTAAAACCAAAATCATATCAACGATCTCGTTGGGCGGATAGTCAGCCATTTCAGAGCCAGCTATTAATTACTATTAAATTTAAATAGCGAAATGGTATCAAAAATATTAATAATTATAAGGCTCGCCCATATACGGTTGCGCCTAAAAAGGAAAAACGTTGGAAAATTACGGTAACTTTAATTAGCTAACTGCAATTGCCATAAATACTTCGTTTGTCACACTTTTTTAATTTTAAATTTTAAAATAAAATAATCGTTAAAATATTAAAGGTATTCAATTCAATAAAGCATTATTTCTTATTTTAATTGCAAATAAAACTAAAACTTCCTTTTATTTTTTTGTTTTATATAAATAATGTGAATTAGTAGCGTTCGAATTTTAGAAATACTAATTTTGATAATGTAATCATTAAAAACACATCTACGAAGAAAATAGGTTCCGTCAATGGCTCTTTTAAATTTATTTTTCAAGTTCTAGCAGGATAGTGGAGCACCACATTTCACGCTCATAATAACAGCATTTTTAATAAACATTTTAGTATTAGATGGATTGGTTGAGGAGGTCCGGTGAAATGGCTTGCTTCTTCATCCCATACTTCACCATCTGACTTTTGTTTATGGGGGTATTTGAAAAATGCTATTTTTGAGCAACAACCCACTACAAGAGCAGATATTCAGGATAGGATTCGTCGAGCATGCGCTACCATTCCGAAACAAACTTTACAGAACAAAATTCGCCATTTTCAAAGGCGTTTGACTATGTGCCTTGAAGCAAATGGTCGTAATTCGGAACACTTACATCGAGGTTAACTAAAACTAATTTACATTAGTGAGAGGCGAGGGGACTCGCTATAATCAAGAACCCCGAACAGTGAGAGGCAAGGGAACTCACTATAATCAAGCACCCCGAACAGTGAGAGGCAAGGGGACTCACTTTAATCAAGCACCCTGAACAGTGAGAGGCAAGGTGACTCACTTTAATTAAGCACCCCAAAGGAAACAATCCTTACTACGTCCACGTCGTTGTTTCTGGGTAGCGCAAAAAGTAAGGTTAATACATTTATAACAGAAGCTTCAACGATCTTAAAGTTTCCGTTAAAAAATCATTTTGCCCTTGAGAAAAATTTTTCGGGGTTCAGGATGTGTGGGTTTGGGGTGTATGGGATTAGCATGCGTGGGGTAGGGATGCGTGGGACTGGGGTGTGTGGGGTATGGTTGTGGGACCGGGGTGTAACAGTTCAACATGTGAGGGCATGAAGTGTATGGGGTTAGGATGTGCGAGTTTGAGTTTTGTTTACTGGGATGTGTAAGTTTTTGGTGTGTGGGTTCGAGGTGTGTGGGTTTTGGGTGTGTGGGTTCCTCTATTATGCCTACGATCAATTTGAACCAGCTTAGCCTGTGGTTCATGGAAAAAAACGATTTTAAACGGACTTTTCTGAGTTTGACCTAGATTTGACCTTGAAATGACCTTGAAAAAAATTTATAAATTTGATTTTGAACGTAAAATTTCCCGCTCTTTCCGAATCCGGGGTCAAAACTAGGTGTTACCATATGAAAAAACCACTTTGACCTTGAAATAACCTCAAAGGTCAAGTTCGAGGTCAAAGACGTTAGCGCCATTATATGGCCCCCTTTGTCCCCTATAACTTTTGTCTGAACCATTTTTCTCTATCTGGCTTAGGTTCCGAGAAATCCGAGTGCGGTGATTAAAATGGGTCACCATGTGTATATATATATATATATCTATATTATATAATCGTAAGCGTTATTTGTGTCACGCAGACCCCCCTCGCCGCCCCTTGCCCCCTTCAGCCCCCCACCCCTCAGCCCCCTCAGCCCCCCCTCAAAATAACGTAAAATTGTGATTTTTTCTACGTTATTTTGAGTATGGTAGAGCCCCCTCGCCCCCGCCCATTCGCCCCCTCTCCCCCTCGCACCCCCCTCAGACCCACCTCATTTAAATGTTCACTTAAAAGTTTATTTTTTTCATGTATTTTTCATGTTTTATCAATAAGGTAGTATATACAGACGTAACGTTTAAGAGTACTTTTGAATTCTTAATTTCTGAAATAAAAGAGTAAATTATTGAGAAAATTACATGAATTATATATAAAAATATATTTTATGTATATTCATATATTATATAAAATTAATAATTTATATTTTTCATATGTTTTATTAATAGGGTAGTATATATAGATGTAACGCTTAAGAGTAGTTTTGAATTCTTAATTTCTGAAATAAAAGAGTAAATTATTAAGAAAATTACATTACTTATATATTAAGATATATTTTATTCTATTTTTTCCACATCACCTTGGAGGTAAATAGAAAGATGCGTTTTATTTTTAAGTGGTATCCCCAGTAGGCCTAATCCACAATGAATTGTATCCACGATTTAAATCTTTAAGAATGTCGATGAAAATTGTTACTCAGAGGTTTTTGGGGTCATAAAAAGGATGCAACCACAGATATGTGAAGCTTACGAAGAACTTGACGATCTCAAACACAATAAGATGGTCCTTGGATATATACGCAAAGCATATGTAAATAATAGATTGAAAATATCTATAACTGATTTTAAAGATAAATATAAAGCGAAATTTTAATAATATCAAAGTTGTGGACACTTTCATAACTGCTTTGGATAAACTTTTAGAAGGATATAAATCTATAGTCAGATGCTTTCTGAAGGAAATTTAAATCATCAATTATAATTTAAACTTACTAATATTTAAAGAGGAATATTTAAAGCAAAATTTTAATAATATCAAAGTTGTCAACACTGTCATAACTGCTTTGGATAAACTTTTAGAAGGATATAAATCTATAGTCAGATGCTTTCTAAAGGAAATTTAAATCATCAATTATAATTTAAACTTATTAATATTTAAAGAGGAATATTTAAAGAGGAAATAGAAGAAATATAAATTATGAATAATAAGGAAAACCTTTGGCCTTATCCGAAATGTACTAATTCGAACATGAGGAATTTATGAAAAAGTAAATGATATCAGATACAATAAGATTGTCTTTGAATATATACGTAAAGCATTTATCAACTACAGATACATCTGTGTCTGTCTGTGAAGATGTTTCGCAACTTCGTAAGGGGTAAGTAAAATCTTATAATTTCTTAAACAATATAGATTTATGGAAAAAAAAATAATATAAATGAAATATGTATAACTTTTTTTATTTTTTCCACATCACCTTAGAGGTAAATAAAAAGATGCGTTTTATTTTTAAGTGGTATCCCCAGTAGGCCTAATCCACTGTCTATGTGGCTATAAAATTTTGAAAGGCATGAAAAGGATAAAAATGATATTATATTAAATAAAATTTTGTAAATTAAATGATTTAAATGTTACCTGATTTATTTTTATATTTCTCGTTCAAATTTTTGAATTTTTTTTCATTTTTTATTATAAGTCCAGTCTATGTCACCATAAAATTTGATATATTTAAAACTTAAAATTTTGTAACCTTCTAGTTTTGTATTCATTGTTCAGTCGCCTTTGTATTCTGTAAATTAGAAATTTATATTAATTTATGTTAGTTATTTAATTATATATATAAATTGTTTATTTAGTACTTACTTCATTTATTATAATTTCTGAACCTTTCAATAAATTGTCTAATTCCATTTTAGTATCACCGATAATAATTATGAATTATTAATGTCTCAAAATGGAATTTATGGAAATGAAATTGAAATTAAAAGTTTTGCAGAAATGTATAATATCAACATTATTGTACATTTAAATAATACTAATAATATATATATACTTTTGGTAACAATTCAAGTAATCAAAAATTAGCATTATTGTTTAATGGTAATCTTGATTCAGGTCATTACGATATATTAGAATATTTAAATGATAATATTAAATCAGAAATTACAAAATTAAAAAAAAATACACGTAAACGAAAAATAGATTTTCAGATAGATACTACAATTTGTAATAAAAAATTAAAATTAACGATTAATTCCAATTGTAATAAACCTAAAAAAAATGAAAGAATTAAATAGTTCATCTTACTTAAGCGAAATGAAATATAAATGTTCTTTTTGTTCAGCAGTATTTTGGAACGAAGAAAAAAAAATCAAATTGTTGTCAAAATGGTAAAATAGTACTTTCACCATTAAGTAATTATAACGCAAAATTAAAAGATTTATTATTAAATGATCAAATTTTCAGATATCTAATTCGATATTACAACAATATTTTTGGTTTTGCTACATTAAATGCTAATATTAAATATGAAAAAAAGAAAGCCATTTATAATTTAAAAATTCAAGGTCAAATTTGTCATACAACACCAAATACATTGATACCAGTTAATAATAAAGAACCATGTTGTGGACAACTTTATATATATGATAATGTAACAGCCATTGATAAAAGATTGAGTAAAAATGAAAATTTAAGTATAGAGCATTTAAAATTATTAACTGAAGTGTTAAATAATAATCCATATGCTAAAAAATATAAACATTTACATCAAATATATCAAATTTTAATAATATGTCAAATTATAAAATGTATTTCATTCGTAAAAATAATAATCAAAAACATCGTTATAATGCACCTTTAACATCAGAATGTGGAGCTATAATAGTTTCATAAAACGAAATACCAGAAAATTATGATATATGTATTTATCCAAAACATGTTTCTAATAATCAAAAAATTACTTATTTAAACAAATTATCACATCATGTTGATCCAATGGTTTTTCCATTATTTTTTCCCTCTGGAGATTTAGGTTGGAGTATTGGATATTTAAGAAAACGAAATGCAAATTCAAATGAAAATCTTACTGCATTACAATACTATTTGTACCGATTAGCATATAGACCAAACTGTAAAATTTTTAATCCATTATTATACGGTGGTAGATTAACTCAACAATTTTTTTTACATGCTTATATTATTGTAGAAAATAATAGAATGAATTATTTTAGAAGTGATCAAAAAAATTTACGTGTAGAATGTTATCAAGGCTTCTTAGACGACGTAATAAATAGTGCTGCTAACATTTCATCAAATTTTAAGAGTAAAGAAAAACTCGGAAATCTTTTTATACTACCAGCTACGTATATAGGTAGTCCAAGGTATATGCAACAACATTATCAGGATGCTATGGCAATAATGAGAAACACAGGAAGACCTGATTTATTTATAACAGTTACATGTAATCCTAAATGGAAAGAAATCAAAGAAATTTTAATAAATTTTCCAGGAAACACAACTCCAAATGACATTACCAATATTACTGTTCGGTTATTTTATGTAAAATTAATGTTATTAATTGATGATATAATTAAATATCAAATATTTGGTAATGTTATATCATATATTTATACCATAGAATTTCAAAAAACGAGGCCTTCATCATGCACATATTCTCGTAACATTACACCCAAACAATAAATTACTATCTCCTGAAAAAATTGATCAATATATATCTGCAGAAATTCCATCTATAAATGATGACGAAGAATTACGTAAATTAGTTATTAAACATATGCTTCATGGCCCTCATACTAATAATTCACCATGTGTTGACAAAAATAAACTAATATGTAAAAAAAATTTCCAAAACCATTCAGGGATTTTACAAAATTTCAAAAGAATGGTTATCCTGAATATATGAGAAAAAAAAATAATATTTCATAGAATTTAATTTCAGTTCCCGTAGATAATTCTGTGGTTGTACCATATAATAATTTTTTATTAAAAAAATATAAATGTCACATAAATGTTGAGTATTGTGCTTCTATTCAAAGTATAAAGTATATTTTTAATTATATTCATAAAGGTTGTAACAAAGCACTTTGTAAATTAAAAAAAATAAATACAGATAATGAAACAAATCATCAATTATAATTTAAACTTATTAATATTTAAAGAGGAATATTTAAAGAGGAAATAGAAGAAATATAAATTATGAATAATAAGGAAAACCTTTGGCCTTATCCGAAATGTACTAATTCGAACATGAGGAATTTATGAAAAAGTAAATGATATCAGATACAATAAGATTGTCTTTGAATATATACGTAAAGCATTTATCAACTACAGATACATCTGTGTCTGTCTGTGAAGATGTTTCGCAACTTCGTAAGGGGTAAGTAAAATCTTATAATTTCTTAAACAATATAGATTTATGGAAAAAAAAATAATATAAATGAAATATGTATAACTTTTTTTATTTTTTCCACATCACCTTAGAGGTAAATAAAAAGATGCGTTTTATTTTTAAGTGGTATCCCCAGTAGGCCTAATCCACTGTCTATGTGACTATAAAATTTTGAAAGGCATGAAAAGGATAAAAATGATATATTAAATAAAATTTTGTAAATTAAATGATTTAAATGTTACCTGATTTATTTTTATATTTCTCGTTCAAATTTTTGAATTTTTTTTCATTTTTTATTATAAGTCCAGTCTATGTCACCATAAAATTTGATATATTTAAAACTTAAAATTTTGTAACCTTCTAGTTTTGTAATCATTGTTCAGTCGCCTTTGTATTCTGTAAATTAGAAATTTATATTAATTTATGTTAGTTATTTAATTATATATATAAATTGTTTATTTAGTACTTACTTCATTTATTATAATTTCTGAACCTTTCAATAAATTGTCTAATTCCATTTTAGTATCACCGATAATAATTATGAATTATTAATGTCTCAAAATGGAATTTATGGAAATGAAATTGAAATTAAAAGTTTTGTAGAAATGTATAATATCAACATTATTGTACATTTAAATAATACTAATAATATATATATACTTTTGGTAACAATTCAAGTAATCAAAAATTAGCATTATTGTTTAATGGTAATCTTGATTCAGGTCATTACGATATATTAGAATATTTAAATGATAATATTAAATCAGAAATTACAAAATTAAAAAAAAAATACACGTAAACGAAAAATAGATTTTCAGATAGATACTACAATTTGTAATAAAAAATTAAAATTAACGATTAATTCCAATTGTAATAAACCTAAAAAAAAATGAAAGAATTAAATAGTTCATCTTACTTAAGCGAAATGAAATATAAATGTTCTTTTTGTTCAGCAGTATTTTGGAACGAAGAAAAAAAAATCAAATTGTTGTCAAAATGGTAAAATAGTACTTTCACCATTAAGTAATTATAACGCAAAATTAAAAGATTTATTATTAAATGATCAAATTTTCAGATATCTAATTCGATATTACAACAATATTTTTGGTTTTGCTACATCAAAATCCTAATATTAAATATGAAAAAAAGAAAGCCATTTATAATTTAAAAATTCAAGGTCACATTTGTCATACAACACCAAATACATTGATACCAGTTAATAATAAAGAACCATGTTGTGGACAACTTTATATACACGGTGACCCATTTTAATCGCTACACCCGGATTTTTCGGATCCTAAGACAGATAGGAAAAAATGATTCAGACAAAAGTTGTAGGGGACGAAGGGGGCCAAACGATGGTCCTAACAGCTTTGACCTTGAACTTGACCTTCAAGGTTATTCCAAGGTCAAGTGGTTTTTTTTAATAGGAACACCTATTTTTGACCCCGGATTCGGAAAGAGCGGCAAATTTTACGTTCAAAATCATATTGAGACATTTTTTTCAAGGTCATTTCAAGGTCATTTCAAGGCCAAATGAAGGTCGAACTCCGAAAAATCCATTTTAAGTCGTTTTTTCCATGAGTCACAGGCTTAAGTGGTTCAAACTGATCGTAGGTTTAATAGGGAAACCCACACACCCAAAACTTTCACATCCTAGTAAACAAATATCAAACTTGCACATCCAAACTCCATGCTCTTCATAGCCTCACATGCTAAACTGTTACACCAGATATCCCCCAGTCCCACACATCTCTACCCCATGTCTGATGTTTGTTTAACGGAAACTTCAAGATCATTAAAGCTTCTGTTGTAAATGTGTCAACCTTACGTTTAGCGCTACCCAGAAACAACGACGTGGACGTAGTAAGGATTGCTTCCTTTGGGGTGCTTGATTAAAGTGAGTCCCCTTGCCTCTCACTGTTCAGGGTGCTTGATTTAAGTGAGTCCCTTCGCCTCTCACTGATCGGGGTGCTTGATTAAAGTGAGTCCCCTTGCCTCTCACTGTTCAGGGTGCTTGATTTAAGTGAGTCCCTTCGCCTCTCACTTATGTGTTTATCTAACCTCGAAGAAAATGTTCGAAATTACGACCATTTGCTTCCAGGCACATAGTCAAACGCCTTTGGAAGTGGCGAACGGTGTTTAGCAAAGTTTGCCTTGGAATGGCAGCGCATGCTCGACGAATTCTGTCCATCATGTCTACTCTTGTGATGGGCCTTTCCTCAAAAACGGCATTTTTTAAATACCCCCATAAGTAAAAATCTGGTGATGTAAGATCTGGTGAGCAAGCAGGCCATTCAACCGGACCACCTCGACCAATCCATCTGTTACCATACTGCTCATTCAAAAAAGTCCTGACAATTCGAGCGAAATGTGGTGTTGCGCCGTCCTGCTGGAGCCACATTCTTCGTCGCGTTTCTAAGTCAACATCTTCCATCAATACAGGTAGTTCATCTCTTATTAGCGTTAAGTTCGTGTGTTGATTAACATTTTCTTCGAAAAATAAGGGCCAATCACACATCCATTAATAATCCCACACCATACCATAATACTCCATCGTCTTTGATGGTTTACAGTTCTGACCCAATGAGGATTAACATCAGACCTAGTAATGACAATTATGTTTATTCAATTCCCCATCACTTTGAAATTTTGCCTCATCAGAAAAAAGAACAAAATTAAAAAAGTCTGGATCATTTTCTATCATTTGTAAAGCCCATTGGCAAAACACGATACGCTGTTGAAAATGAGCAAACTGTAGCTCTTGGACCAGAGTAATATGATACGCATGATATCTAAGCACCTTCATAATTCTTAAAAATGTACTTTTTGGAAGACCGATTTCCCTTTCGATTCGACGAGCGCTTATCTGTGGGTCAAGATGAATTATTGCCAGAATAGTCACAACCCGATTATCATTTTCATCATATTGATGGCGCCTACGTTGACGAACCATGTGTCCACCACGAGCTCTTTGAGTTAAACGTCTGATAGCCATAGCGTCAGGGTGTAGTCTGTCTGGATAGCGTTCAGCATAAATTCTTGCCGCAGCACGATAATTACTTCGGCTTTCTCCTAAGCCAACATCATGTCAACGATCTCGTTGGGCGGATAGTCAGCCATTTCAGAGCCAGCTATTAATTACTATTAAATTTGAATAGTGAAATGGTATAAAAAATATTAATAATTATAATATTTGCCCGTATACGGTCGCGACCAAAAAAGAAAAATGTTCCTAAATTATGGTAACTTTATCTGACTAAGTGTATTTGCCAAAAGTACTCCGATTGTCACACTTTTGTAATTGTAAGTTTTATAATAAAGTAATAATCATTAAATTATTTCTAATTTGAACTGCACATAATACTAAAACTTGCTTTTATTTTAAATATTGTGAATTATTGCCGTTCAAACTTGAGAAATACTAATATTGATAATGTAATCATTAAAGGCACATTTACAAATAATTTCTGTTCCGTCAAGATTTTTGTACAAAAAAGAAATGTTGTATCTTTATTCTTTTGAAAGTTATGAGTAAATTAAAGATATGAGCTGTAAAAAAATGTCATTGTTTAAAAAGAAAAGTCATAACTTTCAAAAGAATAAAGATACAACATTTCTTTTTTGTACAAAAATCTTGACGGAACAGAAATTATTTGTAAATGTGCCTTTAATGATTACATTATCAATATTAGTATTTTTCAAGTTTGAACGGCAATAATTCACAATATTTAAAATAAAAGCAAGTTTTAGTATTATGTGCAGTACAAATTTGAAATAATTTAATGATTATTACTTTATTATAAAACTTACAATTACAAAAGTGTGACAATCGGAGTACTTTTGGCAAATACACTTAGTCAGATAAAGTTACCATAATTTAGGAACATTTTTCTTTTTTGGTCGCGACCGTATACGGGCAAATATTATAATTATTAATATTTTTTATACCATTTCACTATTCAAATTTAATAGTAATTAATAGCTGGCTCTGAAATGGCTGACTATCCGCCCAACGAGATCGTTGACATGATGTTGGCTTTAGGAGAAGGCCGAAGTAATTATCGTGCTGCGGCAAGAATTTATGCTGAACGCTATCCAGACAGACGACACCCTGACGCTATGGCTATCAGACGTTTAACTCAAAGAGCTCGTGGTGGACACATGGTTCGTCAACGTAGGCGCCATCAATATGATGAAAATGATAATCGGGCTGTGACTATTCTGGCAATAATTCATCTTGACCCACAGATAAGCGCTCGTCGAATCGAAAGGGAAATCGGTCTTCCAAAAAGTACATTTTTAAGAATTATGAAGGTGCTTAGATATCATGCGTATCATATTACTCTGGTCCAAGAGCTACAGTTTGCTCATTTTCAACAGCGTATTGTGTTTTGCCAATAGGCTTTACAAATGATAGAAAATGATGCAGACTTTTTTAATTTTGTTCTTTTTTCTGATGAGGCAAAATTTCAAAGTGATGGGGAATTGAATAGACATAATTGTCATTACTGGTCTGATGTTAATCCTCATTGGGTCAGAACTGTAAACCATCAAAGACGATGGAGTATTATGGTATGGTGTGGGATTATTAATGGATGTGTGATTGGCCCTTATTTTTTCGAAGAAAATGTTAATCAACACACGTAATTAACGCTAATAAGAGATGAACTACCTGTATTGATGGAAGATGTTGACTTAGAAACGCGACGAAGAATGTGGCTCCAGCAGGACGGCGCAACACCACATTTCGCTCGAATTGTCAGGACTTTTTTGAATGAGCAGTATGGTAACAGATGGATTGGTCGAGGTGGTCCGGTTGAATGGCCTGCTTGCTCACCAGATCTTACATCACCTGATTTTTACTTATGGGGGTATTTAAAAAATGCCGTTTTTGAGGAAAGGCCCACCACAAGAGTAGACATAATGGACAGAATTCGTCGAGCATGCGCTGCCATTCCAAGGCAAACTTTGCTAAACACCGTTCGCCACTTCCAAAGGCGTTTGACTATGTGCCTGGAAGCAAATGGCCGTAATTTCGAACATTTTCTTCGAGGTTAGATAAACACATAAGTGAGAGGCGAAGGGACTCACTTAAATCAAGCACCCTGAACAGTGAGAGGCAAGGGGACTCACTTTAATCAAGCACCCCGATCAGTGAGAGGCGAAGGGACTCACTTAAATCAAGCACCCTGAACAGTGAGAGGCAAGGGGACTCACTTTAATCAAGCACCCCGTTCAGTGAGAGGCGAAGGGACTCACTTAAATCAAGCACCCTGAACAGTGAGAGGCAAGGGGAATCACTTTAATCAAGCACCCCGATCAGTGAGAGGCGAAGGGACTCACTTAAATCAAGCACCCTGAACAGTGAGAGGCAAGGGGACTCACTTTAATCAAGCACCCCAAAGGAAACAATCCTTACTACGTCCACGTCGTTGTTTCTGGGTAGCGCTAAACGTAAGGTTGACACATTTACAACAGAAGCTTTAATGATCTTGAAGTTTCCGTTAAACAAACATCAGACATGGGGTAGAGATGTGTGGGACTGGGGGATGTCTGGTGTAACAGTTTAGCATGTGAGGCTATGAAGAGCATGGGGTTCGGATGTGCAAGTTTGATATTTGTTTACTAGGATGTGAAAGTTTTGGGTGTGTGGGTTTCCCTATTAAACCTACGATCAGTTTGAACCACTTAAGCCTGTCACTCATGGAAAAAACGACTTAAAATGGATTTTTCGGAGTTCGACCTTCATTTGGCCTTGAAATGACCTTGAAATGACCTTGAAAAAAAATGTCTCAATATGATTTTGAACGTAAAATTTCCCGCTCTTTCCGAATCCGGGGTCAAAAATAGGTGTTCCTATTAAAAAAAATCACTTGACCTTGAAATAACCTTGAAGGTCAAGTTTAAGGTCAAAGCTGTTAGGACCATCGTTTGGCCCCCTTCGTCCCCTACAACTTTTGTCTGAAACATTTTTTCCTATCTGTCTTAGGATCCGAAAAATCCGGGTGTAGCGATTAAAATGGGTCACCGTGTATATGATAATGTAACAGCCATTGATAAAAGATTGAGTAAAAATGAAAATTTAAGTATAGAGCATTTAAAATTATTAACTGAAGTGTTAAATAATAATCCATATGCTAAAAAATATAAACATTTACATGAAATATCAAATTTTAATAATATGTCAAATTATAAAATGTATTTCATTCGTAAAAATAATAATCAAAAACATCGTTATAATGCACCTTTAACATCAGAATGTGGAGCTATAATAGTTTCACAAAACGAAATATCAGAAAATTATGATATATGTATTTATCCAAAACATCTTTCTAATAATCAAGAAATTACTTATTTAAACAAATTATCACATCATGTTGATCCAATGGTTTTTCCATTATTTTTTCCCTCTGGAGATTTAGGTTGGAGTATTGGATATTTAAAAAAACCAAATGCAAATTCAAATGAAAATCTTACTGCATTACAATACTATTTGTACCGATTAGCATATAGACCAAACTGTAAAATTTTTAATCCATTATTATACGGTGGTAGATTAACTCAACAATTTTTTTTACATGCTTATATTATTGTAGAAAATAATAGAATGAATTATTTTAGAAGTGATCAAAAAAATTTACGTGTAGAATGTTATCAAGGCTTCTTAGACGACGTAATAAATAGTGCTGCTAACATTTCATCAAATTTTAAGAGTAAAGAAAAACTCGGAAATCTTTTTATACTACCAGCTACGTATATAGGTAGTCCAAGGTATATGCAACAACATTATCAGAATGCTATGGCAATAATGAGAAACACAGGAAGACCTGATTTATTTATAACAGTTACATGTAATCCTAAATGGAAAGAACTCAAAGAAATTTTAATAAATTTTCCAGGAAACACAACTCCAAATGACATTCCCAATATTACTGTTCGGTTATATCATGTAAAATTAATGTTATTAATTGATGATATAATTAAACATCAAATATTTGGTAATGTTATATCATATATTTATACCATAGAATTTCAAAAACGAGGCCTTCCTCATGCACATATTCTCGTAACATTACACCGAAACAATAAATTACTATCTCCTGAAAAAATTGATCAATATATATCTGCAGAAATTCCATCTATAAATGATGACGAAGAATTACGTAAATTAGTTATTAAACATATGATTCATGGCCCTCATACTAATAATTCACCATGTGTTGACAAAAATAAACTAATATGTAAAAAAAAATTTCCAAAACCATTCAGGGATTTTACAAAATTTCAAAAAAATGGTTATCCTGAATATATGAGAAAAAAAATAATATTTCAGAGAATTTAATTTCAGTTCCCGTAGATAATTCTATGGTTGTACCATATAATAATTTGTTGAGTATTGTGCTTCTATTCAAAGTATAAAGTATATTTTTAATTATATTCATAAAGGTTGTGACAAAGCACTTTGTAAATTAAAAAAAATAAATACAGATAATGAAACAGATACACATGATGAAATTACTCAATTTATAGATGGTAGATATTTGAGTCCCATGGAAGCAGCATGGAGATTACAAGAATTTCCTTTATGTGGTAGAAGTCACACCGTAATACGTTTAGCAATTCACACCGAAAATAAACAAAATATAATTTTCGAAGAAAATAAAGAGGAAAAAGCTTTAGATAACTGGAAAACTACATTAACTTCGTGGTTTGAATTAAATAAAAAAGATAAAAATGCAAAAAATATTAAATACGTTAATATACCAAAATATTATATTTTTAAGAATAAAACTTGGATAAAACGTCAACGAGAACTAAAACATGTTGCTATAGGACGTTTAAATGTAGTATCTCCAAGAGATATTGAAAGATTTCATTTAAAATTAATTTTAAATCGTGTTAAAGGCGCAACATCTTTTGAAGAATTACGTACATTTGAAAATAAAACATATAATACTTACAAAGAAACAGCAATACAAATGGGTCTAATCGAAGATGATTTACAGATTGACAAAATTTTTTAAGAAGCTTGCAATATAATGTTACCTGTTCAATTGCGTAAATTTTTTACTTGGTTTTTAGTAACAGATAACATTAATGGTAATACTATTTGGACAAAATTTAATAAATATTTTACAGAAGATTTTGACAATAATAAAAATAACCGAGTTCTTCATCATATAAACGAAATTTTAAAAGTTGAAGAAATGTCTTGTAAAGATTTTGGATTACCTGAACCTGATGAAATTTTCGATACAAATAATGAAAATAATAAAGAAAATATTTTATTCTGTAAACAAATGTTTAATAATTACTATAGTCAATTAAATACAGATCAAAAAACAATTTTTACACAAATATTAAATAATGAACATAAAATTAACTTTATTGATGGTCCTGGAGGTTCAGGTAAAACGTTTTTATATAAAACTTTAATTTATTATTTTTTGTCAATGTGTTCATGTTACGTGACAACTGGTAAAGGTTGTCACGCGACTTGTTTGATGTTTTAAATATTTCGGTTGACCTCCTAGAGATATTCATTCACCTCTACCCTTATGGGAATCTCGTCGCTATCTCGGTCACCCCCGCACACCCATACATGCGAGGCTGCGACTCTCCTCTTCCTCTTGTTGATGGCCCGCCTGGCGTGTTATTTTAGTTAATTAATCTTACCATATATACCTATAATGGGGATAGGTACGTATAAAATAAAACGAGATGCCGATTATAGGTATATATATATATATTCAAAGCAATTTATTTTTGGTCCAAGAATATAGATATATTTAATTATGTTAACGCGGGTTACAATATTTATTATTGGTTAGGTTCGTTGCTAGGGTCGTCGCTGGGAGCTAACCTCCACGCGCGCGAAGATCACTCCCCTTATTCGGTTTAGTTGGAACGTGTTCGTTATTTTGTGAATGGGAGAGGGAGGGGGATGTTCTGAGACGAAAACGTGTAGTGCTAACAAGAAGGAAAACAACAGTGTAGGATTAATAGGAAGGGGGGGTGGTGTAAACCCGAACAATGGGTTAGGTTTTGGTTATCGGGTTTACTTTTATGGTTGCTTTTGATTTTTCCACTCGAGTATAGCACGTTTAGTGTGTCAAAATCACACTATTAAAATACAGGTAATTTGTGTGCCTGTCTATAGGTAGTGATTATCGTATTCGATGAATTATTTTACAGAGGGCACTTAGAATGTACCGTGATCTATTGGTTGCTTCAGTTGATTCTCGAGCGGATCTCAAAAGAAAGGGCGGAGGGGGGTCACCGATTATCGTAGTCTCGCGTAAATTTGGATTGGTGGCTTTACGGAGGAGACTGAAAGGCGGCCAACGCTCGAAGGCGAAAAGTCAGTTGAATGAAAGAGGCCGAGAACTGGCGGACAGCCGCACAAAGATAGAGGCCGAGAACTACACGCGCGCAGCTATAGTCAAGGCGGCCAGGCGCGGGACGGCGAAGATCCAGTTGAGCGAGAGACCCCGAGAGCGGGCGGATACCCGCACAAAAGGAGAGGCCGACAACTGCCCCCCACACGCCTATAGTCAAGACAGCCGGGCGCGCGACGGCGGACAGCCGTGTGAGGCGGAGAGGCCGAGCGGGCGGACAGCCGTGTGAGGCAGAGAGACAGCCGTGTGAGGCAGAGAGGCCGATAGGGCTTGCACGCGCTCTCGGAGGGATAGGGTCGGGGGGGGGGGGCAGGTAGTTAATAAGGGCGAAACCGAAGGGGAAACAAGGGAAAATTACCGGAGGAGAGGCTAAGACGAGAAATAAGAAAGGAAAAGGGTGATCTTACCCCAAGCTGAACCTAATTTCCTTTCCGTGGTCTCCCGAATTACCACTATTATGTTCGCCACACGTAATTAAGATGTTTACAATAAAAGGAATAATAGTATTCCAAAAAAACTACCCAAAGGAGCGTCTTTTACATGAGCTGGTAACACACACTCTCCCGCGCACGCGTTGTTATTTTCGTTATAGTCTTTCTATTTCACATATATATATGTAGATGTATATGTATACAATATTGGTCGATCAAACGCATGAAGCCCACGAAAATTACCTCCCCTTATACTATTTATTTATTCGCGTTGCCTTGAATTTAACCTAAATTATTATATTTATCTTGCGTTTTAACCGGGGATACCAATATTATCCACACATACATATACTTCCACAGTCTACGTTACCATCAACATATATTTTAATTCTATAACAATGAATACCTATGCCTTTAATTGTACAGCGATTTTTCCTTTCCTATGGCTCTGAGTGAGAAAAGCAACGTGTTAGCTTGGCTCGTCTGCGCTGGAAGATGGGGCCTGGGGGCTGTCGATCTCGCACAGATACTCTGTACTATGTGTTGCTCGTAATCCTTAATACAATTCACACAACTCACTTGACTCGCACTTATTATAATCGGAAGATAGATACACTTTATTAATTCAATTATTTTTCACTTATTTTCCTTATCCTTATCAATCAACTCAAAATGTTTCTTTATATTGTCGCTAGGTTTTGTTATAAAACTATTTGTATTTCTTTTTAATATTAACAGTGATGCTAACCCCGGGTATTTCTTTATAAACCTTTTATACTTTTATTATTTCTTTTATTAACGCAGCTAGACTTCACTCAAGGTTTACGTGTCTGGGTATATATATATTTTTGTAATAGTATAGCACTCACACCTTTAAGATTCTTTAAAAATAGAATGTCCTCCTTTATTCCCGTAATATTTTAGTATTAACACTCTTTAATTGTTTTCGATTAACTATATATTATTTTTTGGTTTTCATACAAAATGAATGCAGGTACTCGTTGCCTCTATTTCGGCCGAGATTCAAAAACGCACTGCCCATTCGTCCATCGGAGTGCCCACGCGACGTGTTCATAATTTTCCTCCCACTCTCTCTTTCGCATTTTCGCTCTCTCTCACACTCGCATACAAGTAGGCATCGGCAGCCCCGCCGTGCCCGAGAGATGCCGCCCCCACAGCGTCGCTAGGCTAAGCGAGCGTGCGGCGACGGCCTGTTGCTGCGCGGTCAGCACCTCGAGCACGCCGTGGCTGCCTTCCCCCTTTAATCGCGCGACGGAAAAGGGTGTCGGATTTCCCCGACTCAACGATGAGAATACTGCGTTCTTCTGAACTATGAATTTACTATATTACTAACTTAATGTAAAAACAGAAACGGGAAGATTCGGCGCCCTTTCACATTGGTGTCACGTAACAGTTCACGATTCATTTGAAATCGAAATTGTAACGCGATTGAATATTCTGTTCACACGACACACCGACTATTTACATACTCACACATACACTTTTACACTCGTACACCAGCTACACTATACACTGCGCGAGCGAGTCTATTAATAGCTCTGCTCAAACCCCCACTCTCGCGACATAGCAGTCGTCGCGGCTCTCGCGGAGCTGTAACCGCGAAGCATTTTCTCCAGTCTCTGATCGGCCGCTAGCCAGTACACAGCGTGCACGATCACTCTCGGCAGCACTAATAAAACGCCAGTTTAACCAGAACCATTTCTTTATTTAAACGCCGCCTCAGCTATTCCTTTCTCTCACTATCCTCCGTGTAATTGAGCCAGTAGCCCTATCATAAGAAACATAATAGAACAAAAAATTATATCAATGGCTTGGACTGGTATAGCATCTATACTATTACCAAAAGGTATGACCAGTCATAAAACTTTTAGATTACCTTTATATTTAAACAATATTGAAAGTGCATTTTTAAAATTTGAATCAGATAAAAAAAATTCGTGAAGTTTTTGCGATTATTTGGGATGAAGCGTCAATAATTCCACGTAAAGCTTTAGAAATTGTTGATAAAACTTTACAAGATGTTTGTAATAATAATCTACTAATCGGAGGAAAATTATTAATTTTAGGAGGTGATTTTAGACAAATTCTCCCTGTTGTTAAAAATGGTTGTAGAAGCACAATAATTCAAGAAACAATAAAATATTCAAATCTTTGGTCATTATTTAATATAATGTATTTGAAAACAAATATCCGTTCAAAAGATATCATGTTTGCTTCATTTTTATGAAATATTGGAGAAGGTAAATTTAATTCATTTGTTATACCTGATAGTTTTAAATCAAACGATGTTTGTTTTAAAATATATGAAAATATAAAATGTAATATATCAATAAATAGAGTTATATTAAGATCACATAATGAAGATGCAAATATTTTAAATAATAAAATTTTAAAACTATTAAATACTGAAGAAAATACGTATTATAGTTTAGATTATGCTACTCATAAAGATGTAGATTTATCTGATGATAACATCCATATTAATTACCCGATTGAAACTTTAAACAATATACGTGAAGGACTACCACCACATTAATTAAAACTTAAAATAAATACTATTGTAATGTTAATAAGAAATTTAAGTATTAACGATGGATTATGTAATGGAACACGATTAAAAATTACTAAATTATTTAAATACAACATAGAAGCAGAAATAATAACAGGTGAAAACTCTGGAAACATAGTTTTTATTCCTCGAATTACATTAAACACTGGAAATTCTTCATCATTACCGTTTATTTTATATAGAAAACAATTTCCTTTAATATTAGCGTTTACTATGACTATTAATAAATTACAAGGTCAAAGTTTTGATAGTGTTGGAATATATATTAGAAGACTATTATTTTCTCATGGTCAATTATATGTAGCATTATCAAGATGTAAAAACCCAGATAAAATTTTTATTGAAAATAATTCCGAAAATAAAGAAGAAATTATAAATATCGTTTGGAAAGAAATTTTAGATAATTAATTTTCAAATATTTTTCTTTTTAGAATATGTCAACTACACAGAACGAAAGTAAATTATAAAAAACAACAATATATTTATTCGTTATTCAATAATAATAATAAATACATAATAAATTATTAGTTTTAGACTATTTAGAATATGAAAAAAATTATATGGAATACATGATTAATTTAGAATCAGATAAAATTATTGAAAAAGATAAATTAAAAAAACTAAATCATCAGTCAAAAAAAAAACAAGAAAACAACAAAACAATAAAAATACAAAACTCAAAATTGGAAAATTTAAAGTTGACAAAATTTTAGAAGAATTTAAAAATCTTTCTTTACAATAATTGAATTTTGTTTTTTAGGTAAATTTTTATATAATTATTAATTAATTAATTTTTTGAATTAATTTTTAGTTAATTAAAACAACAATATTTTTTCTTTCATTTAGGACAATGGAATATACAAATAACGTTGGAAAATTTGAAATAGCATATCAGAAAATATTAAATATAAAAAAAAAAAAAAAATGAATGAAACATTTCGAAGAATTTAACTTATTATCAGGTAATTCAAATCATTTAATTATTAAATTTAATTTACAAAATATATATTATATTATAAAAAAATATACTTTTATTGTAACAATTTTAATGTTTTCTGAAATTTTATCGTGACAAAGACAGTGGATTAGGCCTACTGGGGATACCACTTAAAAATAAAACGCATCTTTCTATTTACCTCCAAGGTGATGTGGAAAAAATAGAATAAAATATATAATTTTCAATATATTTTCTTAATATATAATTAATGTAGTTTTCTCAATAATCCATTCTTTCGTTTCAGAAATTAAGAATTAAGAACGACTCTTACGTGTTACATTTGTATTAACTAATACCATATTAATACAACATATGAAAAATATCTACGTTGAAAATAAATAAATTATTTACTTGTCAAAATTGGGGGGTTGACGAGCGGAGCGAGTAGGGGGGGGGGGGGGGGGGTACCCCCCTAGTATATATATGGAACAAACAACGAAGTTGAACATAGTATTTTGAATGGTACCTTTGAACGGTTCGAATGGTATGTTTTTTTGTTGTTGTCCTGAATCCTTGGGTCTTAACTCCCCCTTAACTACGGTGTTAGGCGCTGGTTTTGCACGTTCAAAAAAAGGATGATTTCACAATTCAAAACAATCAATTTACACGTTCAAGAAAGATGAATTCTCTATTAAAATCAGAATAACTTGATAATCGAAACAAAAACAAAAAAGGAAATGACTCTTCCACACTCTTAATTCACTAAATAAGTATTTAGGAATTGGTTTATTTCACTCTTATATGAGCGTCGACTATATGTATATCTATCCTTTTGGATTTGTTGCTTGATACTGTCGCGCCGCGTGTTCAGTGCAACTCGCAGAGGCAGGCTTCGTCCTCCGACGTTCCTCTTCCACGCGCTCTCTCTCACACTCGCACGCCCATGGGAGTCGGTAACTGCGCTAGGCTTGGGACGAGCTGCCCCGCTGCATCGTGGCAGCGTCAATCGGCTCGAGGCACACGTGCAGCGGCTGGCTGTTGCTGCGCGGTCAGCTTCACGAACTATGCAATGCTACCTCCCCCACGAGCGTGATCGGAAGAGGGTATTAGGTTGCGCTGAGCCCGTGATAAGAAGAATGAATTCTTTGTGCGTCGTACAATTTGGTTGCACAGAACACATTCTTCTTATTTGGTCTTTTTAAGACGGGACGCTATTTTACTCACGAGGTCGAGTTTAATTAAAAGGGAGATTTATGCTTTACAGAAAGAATATTAGCAATTATATAAAAAGGGAAAAAGAACGGTAAAAAACGGGAAAATTTAATTTTTGTAACGTAACACGAACTCATTAACTTATAATAATTCAGTCGCTATCTGCATAATCTGAATATAGTAGATTATCTGAATCTAGAGTATCTTCGATTGTACAATCTAAAGAATCTTCTAAGCTTCAATCTCGACAATCACTATCCTGATTTGCCGTAGCACTATAAAACATAAATCATTTAATAAATTATCATAAAATATGAGTAACTAATTAACTTCATAATTAAAAAACCAATCACCTCATAAAAATTTCTTTAATTTCTTCTGGAACAATTTCATTTTTTATTTTACGATTTTTTAGGTACACCAGAGATATTTTTGGATCAGATAAGTATATAGCGCGATTGAATACATCCAAAATTCTATTCCGCCAACTATCCTGTCGTGCCCTGTCTTTCATATTTCTTCTATTTAATTTGTGCTATGCTTCACTTGAATCTTCGGAGTAAAATACTATAGGCATTGGAAATTTTCTGGAAATTTCACATCCATGTCTCAACAATTTGTGAGTAGATGGATTTATCCTACTCCAAGGATACAAAGTATAATGAAGCTTATACGTTTCAAAACAAAACTTTTCCAATTTATCTAAATCTAACCATTTCTTTGACTTGAAACAAAGTACAATTTGTGCCACATTTTTAGCCAATGTGCAATCCCATTTTAAACGTTCAGCAAGCGATAAGGGATCACTAAAGTACTTTCTGGCCAAATTTCTGGTATTTGTAGTACCGTGACCTTGCAAACATAAATCAATCTTGACTCCAAATTTATCATATAGAGCTGTTTGGATTGTCCGCGTTCGTTGCTTGAAAACGCCTGAAAAAAATAAAAGCAGAAATGTATCATCGCGGCCATACAACTATTTATACAAATAATCAAGGAATTGACTGATGTATAGGTCGTTTCCCATCGTCCTCCCTTAAAAAAATGATAGCCAGAAGTAGTGGCCCATTTAAAGACTTGATGAGATTGGTTATTTGGCGCCAATATTTGAATTTTTTAGATTGAAAATATGCTATATTTAATTTTGAATCTCAAGTATTTATAGACTACGAAATAATTAAAATAGAATAAAAACATGTGATTTTTTTGTTCAAAAAATGTATCTAATTATCTCATCATAGAGTGGATGAGCTATGGGGATTCGAGATCATGTCGGGATTCGAGATCACGTGGGGATTCGAGACCAGTGGGGATTCGAGATCACGTGGGGATTCGGGATCAGGGAGGATATGAGACCGCGAACTCCTAGGGAGCTAGCGAGCTGTAAATACATATGAAAAAAAAATAGTTTTTTCCGCAGTTAAAATATTTGGTCGCCCCGAAAAGGACGAATTAAAAAAAAACACACAAACTATAACAGTTGGCGCGAGACCTTTGCAGCCGGGCGCCTGAAGTACCCGACACATATGATTTCGGGTAATGAGTCGGGGGATTCAAGGTGAATCACTTCAGGAGTCCGCTGTTGTTCTCGAGCAAACGCTGTGATTGGTGCTGAGCAGCTCTTCGCAGCCGTCGCCGCTGCCGCTCGGCATTGGCGCGGAGCAGATTTATTTGATGCGGCCGCGCGCCGATTGATGCGGAATAGCTCTACGCCTCTACAACGGCCGCCGCCGCCACCGCTCATTGACTCGTAATTCGTGACGGGGCTGCAGCAAGCCTTATAAATGAGACGCACCCGGCTGTAACAACACTTCTCTCGCGCGAGTGCCCGAGTGCAGGTCGCTGCGCGGGCTCTCGCTAGTTTTCAAATCACAGTTAGGTGTCTTAACCGGCTGCGTATTTGGGAATGCGACAGAAAATGCGGCTTTTATTCTCATAAGGTTCTCTCCGCGTGCATGCTATTACGATGTTATCTCAACGTTTTCAAATCGCAGTTAGGTGTTTTAACCGCCTGCGTATTTGAGAACGCGAGACTCTTTTCGCGCGCGTCTTTATAACCTTCTTTCTCCTCGCATGTTATTTCGATGTTTTCAGATAGCAGTCAGGTGTTTTAACCGGCTGCAAGTTTGAGAACGGGAAACTCTTTTCGCGCGCATCTTTTACTCTCAGTGTGCACGTTTTTCGCACACATTTTCGATTGCAGTTAGGTGTTTTAACCGCCTGCAAATTTGAGAACGTGAGACTCTTTTCGCGCTAGTCCTCATAACCTTCTCTGTCTTCATGCACTTCTTATCTCAACGTTTTCAAATCGCAGTTAGGTGTTTTAACCGGCTGCGTATTTGTGAACGCGAGACTCTTTTCGCGCACGTCTTTATATCTTTCTTTCACAGTGCATGTTATTTCAATGTTCTCAGATAGCAGTCAGGTGTTTTAACCGGCTGCAAGTTTGAGAACGGGAAACTCTTTTCGCGCGCATCTTTTACTCTCAGTGTGCACGTTTTTCGCACACATTTTCGATTGCAGTTAGGTATTCTAACCAGCTGTATATTTCGAAATCGCACGTGTCAAAACACCGAGAGAATCTTTTATTTCAATATCTATCTTAATGTTTTTTTTTGTTCACTTTTCTTAGAGCAATCGGTCCTTGTCAGGACCCATACATTTCAACACAAACTATTATTATTTCCATCTAATGAGATTTATTATACAAAGCTGAGAGAATCAAACTCTCTTTCTCGTTTTTGCTCGCGAGTATTTATAATCTTATTAATCGGTCCTTTTCAGGGCCTATATATTTCAACAACAAACTTTCACTATTTATAGGTACATGCTTTGTGACTATGGTAGGTCATATTTGTTTTGATTACGTAGTCATTCAAAACAAAACACGAGCCCATCGAGACAGTGTTTATAAACAGCGGTATATATCTTTTGTTTCTCTCGCTCTAGACAGCTGTGTAGATTCCCCTCCCCCCACTACTCGCGACTATAAAAAGGCTCGCGCTCGTGTCTTACTATCAGTCAGCCTTCCTCAAACGTCATGGATGGTTCAAAGCGTAAGAGACATATCTCTAAGAAGAGTAGCCTTCGGCGCAATAGTCGCTGAAAGGATTAGCCGCGAATCCTCGGCATTAATCAGCGCGAGATGCGCCATATTCTGGCTGAATCGGGTCGAACTCCTCCTCCCCCCCCTTCCCCCTCCTCCCTCCTCCTCCTCCTCCTCCTCCTCCTCCTCATCCGCCTCTTCCGCCTCTTTCTCGTTCGCCTCATTTTTCTACACCTCCACCTAACGCAATAGAAATACCTCCTCTTATCACCTCTCTCTCCCCAACACAGCCTCTTCCAGCACCTCCACAGCCCTTACGCTTCTCCACCCCTCCACCTAAGTTTCCAGCAGTTCCACCTCTTCTATCACCCCTCTCTTCCGATCCACCCCCGTAACCTATTCTTCCTCGACCGTTCGTCCTCTGTCACTTCATGAAACGCATCCAAAGAAGGATTCTCAATCCTTCTTTGGAAAAGTTGCGTGTAGAGATGAAGGACGATGCGTGGAAACACCTAATCCTTTCATGCTTCCTAAGAGAAATGAAGCAGGAGGAGCGAGTACGCATTTTAAAAAACTTCGGCTTTTATGCTTGAAACGACTACAAGCTATGAAGGTTTTTTACCGTTTCAGGAAACAAAAAAGCCAACTTGACTGGATAATCCAGTAATTTGGCCATGAGCAATCATCGTCAAATTGAAATCAGCCTTTTTAAGGGCTACCATAAACAACTCAATTTTCTCTCTCTCTCTCTCTCTCTCTCTCTCTCTCTCTCTCTCTCTCTCTGTTTACGCGCCACGTTTTTCGTATGACCGTTATTTTTCGCTTTCAATGCGGTCGCGTTCGTGCAAGCACCCTCCCCTCTCGTGGCTTGCACACACTTCCCACCCGCCGCTGGCGCGCGTCCCTTTCTGCGCTCTCGCCGATGACGCGCATGCCCTCTCCTCGCTCGCGTACATACACTCTCACCGCTGGTGTGCGTATCCCTCATCGCGCACACATAGACCTCTCACCGCTGGTGTGCGTATCCCCCACGTCACTGGCGTATACGACTCTCGCCGATGATGCGCACGCCCCTCTCTTCGCTCGTGTACATACACCTCTCGCGGTTTGCAGCGCTTCAGATATGAAGTCGAGTTCCGGTGTCTATTTGACAAAACGAACTAGCATGTTTTTTATTGACTAGTATTTTATGCATATACAAAGACTGTCTCTTATAAGCGATATTTCTTGAATTTTAGAATGATTTTAAACAAAGGGAAGTTAGTTTAAATTAATATGGTGAATAATGAGTTTATAATCCAAGAAATCTATTGTTCTGCTAGTTTCTAGTTTTAAGGCACATTAAATAATTATTAAAAAGCTATGATATAATTTTAAATTGATAGTACATGATTTGAATAACTGTAACGAGTTCATACATTTAATCGTATTCTAAGAAAATTTGTTTTCATTAGTTTAAATTATAATGCATATATCAAAGTAATCGAAAGGAATCTGTTTCAGATAGTATTAAATAAAATTATCATAAAAAAGCTATTAAAGAAACAATTTTTAAATTTATATGACTTTTATAAGCTATATTAAGTTCATGCATCAGGTTTATTTTAATTAAACTATTAACACTCACAGAAATGATAAAAAAAATATATATCAACTTAATTTTTTTTAACATTTAGCAGCGTAAATATAATTTAAATACAAAGATTCTGTTATTTCATTCATATTTTGGAATGTTGTTGATCAAACATCAACCATTTCCTTACTATTTCGCATTGTTTTTTTCACCATGTTTTTCAATCGCCGCACAGAATTGACTACCTTGCTGCACACGTCAAGCAACCTTCTAATGCTATGTATTGAAAAATAAGGTGTAGAGCATGAGAACGCGCGTACACTGTAACACCACTACGTGGAGGGGCACCACTGTTTTGTACAGGTGAGTGTCACCATCTTTTAGAGTGGAGACTTCTTTATGTAATATCACGAGCGCTTAAGTGTTTGCATATGTTAATATATGAATCTCCGTCTGCTTACATGCCTATGAGGATATCTCTAGAATTTTTAATATTCATGTTATTACAACTTTGTAGATCTTTTTAATATGAAATATATACTTTGAGCAATGTAAATAGGTAAATGTTTTAAATGTTCCATATATCAAACCATCATCCCCCTTATATATAAGCGATGAGATCAGGGAAATATCTTAAATTATTTCATTTCATTACCGTGATTGGTGAAATTTTGTTCAGTATTTATTCTATAAACTTCAACGGGGTTTTTCGGACAGCTGGTTGATCACAGAAAATATAGACTTGAATTTATAATTAGTGCTCAGTGCTCAAACTTTCAATGTATATAAATATAAATAACGAAATATAAGTTTTTATTCCGTATAAATTATAAGTATAAGCGCGGAAAGAAAAATATAATTAAAATATAAATAATTATTCAAACGTTTAAAATATTTGTGGCCCTTAAAAGGGCCGATTATTTTTAAAATTGACGTCTTCATTTACATTTCGGGCGATGACTTGAACACAATAACCTCAGCGTCTATTACCTCGATTTCACCGACGTTTCCCACCAGCGGTCGTACTCCGTCAACTAGCTGAATATTTTCTGCCGGCACTTCATAATACATCCGCTCTACAGGGTTGTAGAGCAGTATAAAGTCTGGCGAGGCTGGTGGCGGAGGCGGCGATGTCTTGTACAGCGGCGACAAAAGAGGTGGTGGTGTTGGCAGCGGTGATGGTGATGTAGATGGGTGGGCGAACGTTGATGTCGCGCTGTTAGGCGATTCCAAGCCCATGAGCCACGCATCGAACTTGAGTGGTGAGTTCAATGGTGTTTGCGATGCGGGCTCCGGTGACAACGTTCCGCCGCCCAACCATTCCGATGGTGGAGGCGGTACAAGCTCGGGCGTTGGTGGTGCTGGTCCTGGGGAATAGGAAGGAGACCAACTACTAAGGTTGATCTCCTCTACAACGCCCCAATTCTCCAACGCCGCCAAATGACGTTGAATGTCTTCCATCAGTTCTTCGTTACTTATAAATGATCGTTCCATACTGGAGTCTGGAGTAACTGTCTTTGCTAACTGTGCCGAACTCGTGGACGCTCCGTACTTTTATACGATCTGTTCGCGTGCCGGTGTCGCCGCCCACGCGTTGGATGGATTAAAATTCATGGAGGGGGCAGAGACACTGAAGTTATAAATATAACGAGCGTGCGCTAGCGTTCGTCATTTTACGAGAGTGCCTCCCCGCTATCACTCTTTAACGCACCACGTCATCGCTGTCAGTAAAGAAAATCTCTCTCTCTCTCTTTCGGAGCAGTTAAAATATGCATATATATGAAATATGCTTGAATATACTTATACATACAAATGCATTATGCTTTGGAGTGCATATGTATTATGCTTCCGCACACGTTTAAACATATTTAACAATATTTCGCTTACTAACATATAAAGTTTTCTAACTTGATTTGTTAATCATTGAAGTTTATAGTAATTATTAATATTCAGCCAGCTCAGTAACCATTACTATATTCTTATTTTCTCAATATACTAATAAGTTGTATAACTTGTGTTAAATTCATTGGCAGATAACTTATTTGATGAGAGAAGCTATTTGTGTGTAATAGATGTTTTATGCTCTTTTTAATTTATTGTTTATACTCTCTTTGTAATATTTACTGATTTTAAATTGCCTCATAAAATATTTTATTCTCATATGTCTATATGTAAGCATGAATAAAAGAATTTCTGAGCAATGTTACATACATTTAACTGTTGTATATGTTTGCTTTCTCAGCAAATGTTTTCCGTTGGTTGATTATGAGCGCTTTCTATACTATCTATGTTAAGGTTTTTACGCGTTATGCGACTCCTTATTTGTGCTCAATCAAACATATTTTTGCGTAAACCATTCTGCGCTGCGTCTTTCAACGATCATTTGTTAAGCCTTTGAGGTTCAACGATTGCTGCTGCGAACGCTGCGACCGCTGCAACCGCTGCGACTGCTGCAACTGTTGTGAGTGCTCTCGAACGAGAGCGGAGAAGCGAATGAGGCTTGGAGCTTCAATAATTTTAATATAAAAGGAGGAGCATTTGAGAGGAAAAGTCAGTTTGCTGCTCCGAGCAGTCGAAGTAACATCGTAAAATTTGCATGAGTGGGTTTTCTCATGATATTAGCAGCCGTCACGTTACTACTTACAAATAAAGAAGTTGTACTTGGAAGAAAAAAGAATTAGTCTACTGCTCACAGCAGTCGAATATTCTAGTTCAAAAACATATCGTGTGACTAACTATGCCACCTCTCGGTCGAAACAATCAATAATAATCGATATCTTCTCTTTAAAAGGAGGTACTGAGACTTATAAAACTCATTTCGTTTCTTGAAGTGATCCGAAGCAGTTGAACATGGCTGAGAACTTAAGAGAGACTGCTAATAAGCTATGGAAGTTATATCAAGCATCTTTGACTGGTGACGTCGATGAAAACGACATTGATACTTGGTTGGAGTACTGTTATAATGCTATACAATCAACTCAATATTCATTACGTACTACAAATAATTTAAAAATATCTGACAAGCAAAAACATCAAGCCGCTATTGCTCTCATTAACACTGTTCGGAACTTGTTATGTGAATGTCGAGTAGACCGCGAGTTACATGAAGATAATGTTGTGTGGGATGATATTCATTCGGTTTTTGAAAATAGAATAAGAATAGGTGCGAAAACCAACTAAAAACATCTCGACCTATTAACTTTCATGAGAGATACTAAAAAACAGTTTATTCTTAAAGTAAATGAAGCTCTTGAGAAGCATTCTGCTCTGAAAGTTAACACAGTTTTTGCAGCTGAATATCGATTGATGAAAAATGATGAAGAAACTAGAGATATCATGTACTTTAATACGAAGACAACGCCGATGTATTCAACAACTGACTTAAATGAGTGGTTTGTTGTGAATGTGCAGCACCCTATCGACGTGCAAATGGAAGAATTTCAAGAGCGAGAATCAAGTTGGTCACTTAAATCTATTTTAAATTTAGTTATAAATATTTGTAAGTTTAATCCAATGAGGGGAAGCACTTATACAGATTTTCCCCCATTTATCAAGAAAAAAGAGGCTTGCATTAACGTTAAAAACGATGATGATGAATGTTTTAAATGATCTGTTCTATCAGCATTACATCCTGTTAGTATAAATTCAAATCGAGTAATGACATATGTTTCATATAAAGATGAACTCGACTTTCAAGGAATCGAATGTCCTGTAGATCCTAAACCATTAACAAATTCGAGAAATAAAATGATGTTTCGGTAAATGTCTATTATTTGAAGAAAAAAGAAAAAAATGTTGACGTCTTACCGCGACACTTGACATCTTGTAAGAAAGAAAAGCAAGTTAATTTACTTCTTGTGGAAAGTCATTATGTAGACTAGGAGGAAGATGACGAGCCTCTTGACGACACTGACATAGTATTTAAAAATCATTATGTATGGATAAAAGATTTATCAAGACTCGTACGAAGTCAGATATCTTCTCATAAAAGTAAAGCCTATATCTGTGACCGATGCTTGCATTTTTTCTGGTCAAACGAAAAGCTAACAAAGCATACTATTGACTGTTCAGATATAAATGAATGTAAAATTTTACTTCCTACAAAAAAGGATCATATATTACAGTTTAAGAACTTTTCCAATAAGAATCAAGTACCAATGATTATTTACACAGATCTTGAGTGCCTGCTGAAGGAAGCCCATGATCACGAACGTGCTTATCAGGACCATGAGCCATTTAGTGTGGGCTTCTTTGTAAAATGTAGCTATGATGACAGCTTGTCGAAGTATAAATGCTATAGGCGAGAAAAAGAAAAAGACGAATCTCCGGCTAAGTGGTTCGTGATGAGCCTTCACTCTCTGGCTTTAAAATTAGAAGAAATGTACAAGTATCCAAAGCCTGTGAAAAATATGCCGCTTGAGGAGAAAATCCAGTTTAGTACTGCTCAACTATGTCATATTTGTCAGAAATCATTTTCTGAAACGGACCAGAAAGTTCGTGATCACTGCCACTTCACGGTAAAATGAGTATTTAATTGTATTTTTAGTAAAATGTTATAATGTAATATTGATAAATTATATGATTTACTGATACCGAAGTCCTGCACATAGTTCATGTAATATTAGCTATCAAGATTCAACTATTCCCATAGTTTTCCACAATTTAAGTGGTTATGACTCACATCTCTTTATTAAAGAGGTCGCAACCTGTTTTGCTGGTCGAGTTTATTTGTTACCGCAAACTAAAGAAAGATATGTATCTTTTACTAAGTTTGTGGAAGGTACAGACATAAACCTGCGGTTCATCGATTCATTCAGGTTTATGGATTCTTCCTTGGACAAGTTAGCGTCATATTTAGAGAATCTTCCTATTCTTGAAAAATCTTTTAAACAAGATGACGGATTCTCTATTGAACAGATTATGCTATTGAAGAGGAAAGGAGTTTTCCCACATGATTACGTTTCATCATTCGAAAAACTCAAAGAATTCAATCTTCCTTCGAAAGATGATTTCTTCAGTAGCTTGTATCAAAGTCATGTCAGCGATGATGATTATGAACATGCCGAAAAAGTATGGCAGATGTTTAACATTCAAGATCTTGGACAATATTCGGACTTGTATCTGAAAACCGATGTAATACAATTGGCTGAAGTTTTCGAAAATTTCAGAAAGAACTGTCTTCAGGCTTATGCTTTGGATTCTGCTCATTACTATACGACACCTCGATTAACGTGGGATGCAATGCTAAAGTACACTGAGGTATAGATTGTATATATATATATATATATATATATATATATATATATATATATATATATATATATATATATATATATATATATATATATATATATATATAAATGAGTGTATGTGTAATTTCTGGGACTCCATGAGAAAAAGTAAAGTGGGTTTCACAACAGTGTCTTACACATGTTGTGAAATAAGCCTTTAAGAGGGGAATTTGATGCTTGACTAAAGAAATAATGACCCTAAGTGTGTTGTGATCCGCAGGGGGCCTGCGGCGCCCGCTTTTAGTACCGGTAATATGAGAAAATAACTAAAAAAGTAATGTTTTTATGTTGTGACAGTTAGCTTAAGGCATATAGCGTTACGTATAGAAGTCTTCCAGGCTGACTGGAAGTCACTCGACAATCGCAGAAGATGGCATTACGTACACGAAAAGTCCCAGATACTAGCGTTTCATATATTTATGTATATATATATATATATATATATATATATATATATATATATATATATACCCACCGATAGGTGGCGGTACTACGTAGTGTCGGGGAGAGAGAGAGCAACGATGCTGTGAGCGAGCGCCGCCGACGTCGCCGCCAAGATCCGCACTGACCTCCACACGAGGCAGTCACGCCAGAGAGAGGAGTCAATAAAGTATATTAAGTAGGAGGAGCATCTCTCATTCCACGACCTCACCACTTCCTACATTGGTGATCCCGACTCCGGACGCATCTCCACCAGACCTGATGCAACTCCTGAACGCCCCTCATCTACACGGGTTCATTCCAGGGCAGCGGCACAGTCTCGCCGGCGTACCGACTTCATTGTGTGCATGCTGGCACGCCAGCGCACACAAAGACACCGCCTTCTTCTTTTTTTCTTACTTCTTCGCGCACTCTCGAGTCGCGAAGAGTAAAGCATTCTCGAGCGGTTGTGAGTGTTCTTACGAACACAGAGACCTTCTCTCGTCGCTCTCTCATATGCGTGCAGGCACGCCGGCGCATACGGGAAAAACTGGATTAACTTACGCGGTGTGCGTGCTGGCACGCCGGCGCACACGCGCGATTCGAAGAATCCACCGTAACTGTACCGGCACATCGCCACCAACTTATTCTTCGCCGCCGCAGCCAACACCTCGTCGAGTTTCTCCGGAGCACTTCGGCGATCGCTGCAGATCTCCAGGTGCGCACTTGCGTGAAGCCACCGTCACCGGCGCCTTCAAACGCATCTGTCGAGCACCGCGTGGACATCAACTTCTCAGCACATCTTTTCGCAGCAGATCTCCGGATGCGTCCGTGCGTGAAGCCACCTTTACCGGCGCCCCTCTAACGCACCCGTCGAGCAACGTAAGGTCTTCAGCAGCAGCCTAGACATCGTCTACGAGACACCTCGTCTCGCAGCAACGATCTCTTCATTGCGTCAAGGTATGCGTGCGGTACAAAAAAATCCAGTGAACGCGCATTAAACTCACGTACTTGGTACGCGGCAACAGTCGATTCGTTCTAAAGCGCGATTTCCGAATAGTGTTTACTCTCTCCCGGCTTTCCGGGAATTCACGTTGCCCTGCGCGCACTTCTCGTGAACCTTTGTTGCGCCTCTCGCGTCTCAAAAATTGTTGTCGTTCAGCGCACGTTCACTCGCGAGATTTCGAATTCCGCGAATTCACGCGCATCGGTTACGCGTCCTAAGAGACATTGACGGCCATTTTGACTTTCGCGCGTTGTTTTTTTCAACCTCGTTCCGGCGCGAAGTTACGTGTCTAACATTTAACTTTTCGTGAAACACGCGGCCACATTTTTGCGATTTCAACAAATTTACGCGCCACCAGTAACCTTATAGATTTAAGTTTTAGCATAGGCTAACATAGGCTAAAAAGGTTATAGCCTACGAAATCATTGTTTGTGCCTGCGAGCACTAACCAGGGAGCTTGTAATATGCAACGGCGTAAGTTAATTTAGGCGCACTCTGAGACTTCTTAGGAGAGATCAAACATTTTTTTTTCATTACCCTCTACGAGTATTCTCAATAAACCCAGGGGGTAATTATCACCCTCTGGGTTTACACTTGGTCTAAAAATACTTATTTTTAATTTTTACCTTAATTCCTTCTCTTCACTTTACGGTTATTATGTACGAGTCAGACAAACATTTTTTTGTACTTATGTATGTACCTGCGAGTACATATCTCTTTAACCTTTTAACAATTTTGTAACTTTGTCTGGACTATTTATAATGAGATGTGCCTCTGCATTTTCTCGTAAATGAGCCAACGGGAATTAAAAGCGCTGCTGGATTCACTCGTGCAGGATCCTAACCTAGCCTCCCACACTAGCCGCAGCTCAAGAAGAGCTCTTTTAGCTGCCAACATGATGCAACACTCTCCCGTTAACAAAACAAATCATCCAGGCAACCCTAACGAGAACAGTCATCCACATCCAGTGGAGACACTCAGACACAAACTCGGCCCACTGACACGAAAACGGAAGCGCCTACTCTACCAACTTCAGAACATTTTGCTGCCCAGCACCACTCGACGACCGCCTTCGACTTGCTTGACTTCGCCGGTACTGCAACCGGACAGCAGCCACTCAATTTTAGCGCTCATCAGTCGCCGGGTGCCACAAACAGCCTTTTTGATAATGGGATTCACAACCAGCAATCGACCAGCAACTCCTACACACCCTTCATCAACACAGGTGCCACTGCCAAACAGCCCAACCCTGGTCAAGTGACGAACGCACCCTCAAGCAGTACCTTTGCGGCAGGAAGTTTAGAAGACCTCTTGAGGTCGAGAGAGGAACGAATGCAGGAGCAAATATAAAAAATGGACCGCCAATTGGAGCGGCTTGTGAGGACTCACTACCCCCTCCTACCTGATCTCAAACTCAAGAGGCTGGTAGATGGTAAACAGTTCACATACGCACCTGCATTTGTCAAAGCAGTGCAATCTTTTCAGATTTCGTTTCTAGCACCGAACGACAAATACGCAGACATCATCAACAAATACCCCAACGTCTTCGGACCAGCTCAGTTCCGAGCCGTTAAGAAACGAGAAGTTTTTCACAACATACTAACCACAGGACCGCCAGTCTCGCAGAGCGCTCGGCGCCTCTCACCTGTCAAACTCAAGGCAGCAAAAACCGAATTTCACAAATGGTGTGAGCTGGACATCTGCCGTCCGTCAAACAGTCCTTAGGCCAGTCCATTACACATGGAACCTAAAAAGGATGGCAAATGGCGTCCTTGCATCGACTATCACAAATTAAATACGGTTACAGTTCCAGACCGCTACCCAATTCCGCACATGCACGATTGTATGACCTTGCTTCATGACAAGTGCATCTTCTCGGCTCTGGATTTGCGTCAAGCCTATCACCAAATACCGATAGCTCCAGAGGACGAGCCCAAGACGGCTGTTATCACAGCTTTCGGACTCTACGAGTTCCCAATCATGACATTTGGATTCCGCAATGCTTCGCAGACCTTTCTGCGGTACATTAACTCAGCGCTAGGCGACCTAGACTTTGTGTTCGTCTATTTAGATGACATCCTCATCGCTTCCACTTCGGAAGAAAAACACAAGCAACACCTAGACTTAGTACTGTCGCGTCTCAATGAGTACGAGCTGCAAGTCAACATGGAAAAAGGCAGGTTCGGCGTCGCGGAACTGGTCTTCTTGGGCCATCTCATCACGCCAAATGGCTTCAAGCCGAACCCAGAGAAGGTCAAGGCTATTCGAGAATTTCCTCTCCCGCAGACAATCCAAGACCTGCGTTCATTCTTAGGCATCGTGAACAGTTACAGGCGCCTACTAGCTAACGCAGCACCCGTTGAACGAGTTTTTAAGAGGTGCCAAGAAAAAAGATAAACGCTCGGTTCCCTGGACCGAGGAAGCCAAAGCCGCATTCTAGAAGAGCAAGGAGGACATTGTCAATCTCATGTTCTTCGCCTTTCCGAAAGAAAATGCAGAGTTGCGCCTCAAGACGGATGCCTCAGACAACAAAATGGGAGCAGCCCTCGAAAAACGCGCTGGCAACATTTGGCAACCACTACACTGAAAAAATTCTATTTTCAAATAAATATTTATTTGAATACTACTATATAAATATTTATTTAAATTAAAACAATATTCATTTAAATTTAATAAATATTTACTCAAATCAAAATTAATTTTTTAATTTAAATGAATATTTTTTAAATTTGAATAAATATTGTTTTAATTTAAATAAATATTTATATAGTAGTATTCAAATAAATATTTATTTGAAAATAGAATTTTTTTTTCAGTGTAGGATTCTTTTCGCAAGTTTTTATACCTGCGCAAAGGAAGTACTCCACTTACCACAGGGAACTCACTGCTATTTATGAAGCGATTCGTCACTTCTACCATTACCTAGAAGACATGAAATTCAAGATCTACACGGACCATAAGCCGTTAGTCTATGCTCTCCAGCAGAATCCGGACAAGATGCCTGTCATTCGCTCACGCAGATTATCCTACATCGCCCAGTTCAACACGGAGATTTGTTATATCCCAAGTGAAGAGAATGATGTTGCGGACACTTTGTCCAGAATTAACACTTTCACTTCCCCTACACTCTTCGACTGGAGCGATTCCGAATTTCAAGCGGACCCTCAAGTCAAGAAGATTCTTGCAAACATAAACGCCTTCAAACTTCCAACATTCGTCGACCCGATGCAACTCGGTCAAGAACAGGCAAACGATGAACAACTCAAAGAGATTTTAAACACTCCAGATCATCCTCTTAAGCTTTGCAGGCTTACATGGGGCCCTGCTCACACACGGTTCTACTGCGACTTCTACGAAGACTCTATACGGCCTTATGTGCCAGAAAAATTGCGTAGAACAGTCTTAGACAGCTTTCACTCACTGTCACATTCTGGAGCAAAGGTCACAGCTCATCTCATTCACCAGCAATACGCCTGGCCGAATATGAACCGTGACATAGCCTCCTGGTGCAAATTGTGTGTTGTTTGTCAACAATCCAAGGTTACAAGACATAACAAATTCCTGCCCAAGCACTTTGTTACTCCAGATGCAAGATTCGACCACTTGCACTTGGACTTCGTGGGACCTTTCACCAACAGCCAGGGTTATACTCATGTCCGCACCATTATCGATCGTTAATCGAGATGGCCTGAGGCAATGCCAATCCCACATAGCACAGCACCCACAGTGGCTCGTGTCTTCTACAACAATTGGATTTGTCGTTATGGCGCACCAACCTCGGTCACGACTGATCAGGACGCCCAATTCGAATCCAGATTCTTCACAGAACTTCTATCAATCCTGGGCATTAATAGAGTCAGGACCAACTCATATCATCCGGCATCCAACGGCATGGTGGAACGCCTCCACGGGGGCATCAAAATAGCCCTCACATGTCACGGCAACAACCAGAAGTGGCTCTCTCTCTCTCTGTTGCCTACGGTTATGCTAGGATTACGCACGCGTATCCGCCTAGACACAGAGGCCAGTCCAGCCGACTTAGTTTTCGGCAAAGCAATGAGAATCACTGGAGACTTCTCACCCTTCACAGCAGAAGAGCCTGCCGTTCGCTCCTTCTACAACGAATTTCGCGAATTCATGCAACAACTGAAACCGGTTCCAGTCAGCCATAAAACTGCAATCAGACCCTTTCTTCACCGAGATTTAGATACATGCACTCACATCTGGTTACAAGAAAAGCCTATCAGACCCGCTTTAACACGACCGTACACTGGCCCGCACAATGTTATTTCACGCGGCAGCGATAACCACACCTTTACGATAGACGTGGATGGTAGGACCAAGACCGTAAGCATCGAACGCTTGAAGCCCGCCTTCATCCTGCAAGAGAACCCTGACGTCGTTAAGGACGACGTTCCTGAAGCAATCACTCCTCCCATCCCAATTCCCGTGCATAGCACTCCAAAACCCACTGGCAATCTCAAGCCTTCGCGGCCACCAACGCCAGCTAGGGCACCTACACCTCTCACTCCTTCCGCCGACGGTCATTCAACTCAATCCGTCCCTTCTACTCAACCTCCTTCGCCCAACTGAAGCGAGTGAAGTTTGTTCCAAACATTTTGAAACGGAACAGGAAAAACTGAGTTGACTAATATCCGCAAAAAAAATTGCTCATTTCGCGAGGGAGTTTAGTGGCCAACTCATGTCACCTCATTTACCGCGCCATGCGAAAATTCATTTTGTAAATACGTTTCGTTTAGTTTTAAGCTCGAATCAATCTCAAGTAACTCACATGTTACATACGCCTTACAGATCCCAACATCATATTATTTATGCTAACCTGCGTAACCTAAGACCACACTAGTCTTACATGGAGTCAAATCAAAATCTGTATCGTTCCTCTTACAAGCGAACACTTGTACGATCATTATTCTGTGATTCTAGATCGTAAGCTACGCTTACCTGTAACAACATTTTTTTTTTGTTACGACTCTCTGTGCTGTGACTACCCTCACTTCTGTAACTAGTATTCACTCTTTCTTTTGTAATCTCTCTTACCCGCCAATATTTACTTTTGTAAGCACTCTTAAAAATGTTACTCATTTTTCTCCTTTCGTGGGGAGTACTGTGGGACCCCACCGATATGTGGTGGACTATATAGTACCTCGGGGAGAGAGAGAGCAGCGATGCTGCGAGCGAGCGCCGCCGACGCCGCCGGCCAGTTCCGCACTGACCTCCACACGAGGCAGTCACGCCAGAGAGAGGAGTGAATAAAGTATATTAAGTAGGAGGAGCATCTCTCATTCCACAACCTCACCACTTCCTACATATATATATATATATATATATATATATATATATATATATATATATATATATATATATATATATATATATATATACACATTATTCATACTCGTAACTTTGAGGATCTAGAGTTTCTTTCGCCAGAGTCTTGGGCGCTTGACTAAAGAAATAATCCCCTCTCTGGGTAGAAGGTATTAATATAAATCCTCAAAAGTACCGTTTCATACCTTGGCACTTTGAGGATAAATCCTCAAAGTGCCGAAAAATCCTCAAAGTATCGGTATGATGCTGAATAGAATCCTCAAAGGATGCAAATGATATATATATATATATATATATATATATATATATATATATATATAACTATGGGAATTGGTATATGTGAAGAGATATCAACGTATAGATCGGTACTTTTGAAGAGATGTCGGCATTTTGAAGAGACTCCTCAAATTTCTCAACGCAAGAATCGCGACTTTTGAGGAGAAATCTATACCCCCTTTTCCCAGAGTCGGTAACCTGAGGGTCATTATTTCTTTAGTCACATTGTCCGAACTCTGAGCGAAAGGTTCACATTTCCTCAAAAGTACCAATTTACAAACATATATATATATACACACACACACACACACACACACACACACACACACACACACACACACACACACACACACACACACACACACACACACACACACACACACACACACACACACACACACACACACACACACACACACACACACACACACACACACTTATCGGGGTTTATGTAGCCCAAGACTGTATATTAGTATCTACAGCCCAGAGTTCCCTATGTCAAGTGACTAAAGAAATAATGGACCCTGGGGTTATAGACTCTAGGTCGGGCCGCATAAACCCCTATATTTAAAAATATTATGAAGCCCGATCTGCATAATCAAAATTGGGCTCGATAAACCCCTATATATAACAAACGGGCTTTATAAACCCCTTTCGAGAAATGTATAATATACTCATATGTTTTATTTATTTATATATTTGTATATTTTAACAGGTACAACTAGAGCTTCTCACAGATATTGACATGCTGATGTTCATCGAACGTCGTACACGGGGAGAAATTAGTCAATGCTGTAATCGCTACGCCAAAGCGAATAATCCATACATTAGCGAAGGTTATAATGCTGACGAGGAAGAAAAATATGTGTATTATGATGTCAACAATTTATATGGATGGTCAATTATTGAATCCTTACCCTATGCAGGCTTTGAATGGGTCAAGAATGTAAATGAGCCAAGCTTCTTCGACATCCCCGACAACTGTGACTTTGAATACTTTGTTGAAGTAAACCTGAAATACCCCGAAACACTCCATGATGCTCACAAAGACCTACCGTTCTGTGCTAAGCACATGGCGCCTCCTGGTTCTAAGCAGAAGAAACTTATGACTACGCTTCACAACAAAGAACGTTATGTACTTCACTATAGAGCACTGAAGCAGGCATTGAAGCATGGTTTAATATTGACTAAAGTTCATCGGGCCATAAAGTTTAATCAACGCCCATGACTTAAGTATATAGATTTAAATAGTGCTAAAAGAAAAGAAGCAAAGTATGAGTTTAAAAAAATGTTATTCAAACTTTTTAACAATGCCGTTTACGGAAAAACTATGGAAAACGAGAGAAAACTACTTGACGTGAAGTTAGTAAACAAATGGGAAGGTCGCTATGGAGCTGAAGCATACATCGCAAAACCTAATTTTCACAGCTGCGACGTGTTTGACAAGAACCTTGTCGCTATACAACTACTACGCACTGAAATATCTATCAGAAAACCTATTTATGTAGGACTCAATGTTTTGGATTTATCAAAAACACTAGTGATAGATTCCATTATGAAGACATGAAAACCCGTCTGGGTGACAATTGTAAAATTCTATACACCAATACAGACAGCTTGATCTATGAAATCACGAACGTCAACATTTACGAGATCATGTACCAGGACATCCACGAATTTGATACATTTGATTATCCAGAGACCAATCCCTTCAATATGCCTCGTGTAAACAAAAAGATTGTAGGTCTAATGAAGGATGAATGTAATGGTGAAATAATGCTGGAATTTGTAGGTTTAAGAAATAAGATGTATAGTGTTCGGATTCAAGGTCAAAAACCCATTAGAAAAGCTAAAGGTGTTAAAAGTTCGGTGGTAAAGGTTACCATTAGCTTCGACGACTACATACAATGCTTGCGGGAAAATATAATAATAACTCGAGAGCAGCGAAACATTAGATCACGACATCATGTGTTGCACACTGAAAAGGAAAGGAAGATCGCTCTCCTCTGAAGATGACAAGCGCCATCTGCTGCTTGACCAAACAGACACTCTCCCATGGGGTCATTACAAAGTGGCAGCTGATGAAGTAGTTGAGCTTCCGCATATTGCAGCATCATCTTTACATGAAGAGGATAAGTTCGACGTTAAGCCTGAAGAAAATAACCAACTGCCGGCTGCAGCAGTCATACAGTCTACAACAAAGAAGTATATCTGTGATATACAACAAGTGATTACTCTTAAACAGCTGTTTGAAGATGATGAATCGCTTAAAAGAACTTCCGAAACAAACAGCAATTCACCTTACAAGAAATGTAAAAGCTCCTAGAGTTCGTATTAAAAAATTACTACTTGCGGATCTCTTCCTATCGCATGATTTCGAGGATTGTGACAAGCACCTACATTCAACTATAGTTAACAAATATTTTAAGTATGCAGCTTTAAGGGACGTATATGTATTATTTATGAAAATGTAAGTTTAACTTTTAGAGATTAGTGAAGTGAGACTATTGTATAGTTAGTGTATAATGAAAATTAAATATCTCAATCATATTGTCATGTAATACTAATGAAATACGCATCAAGAACAAATGTATATAGAAATAAGTGGAGTATTTGAACTTATATTTAGTTACGAATGTTGAAGTGAATAATTTTGGATATAGCTATACGTATTATTTGTGGGTAATTAAGAACTATTAAAAAGCAAGAAATTAGTAAAAGTATAAGTTATTATAATTCAATGTATATAATGAATAAATAAGGACTAAAGTTAATAACTTAAACATATCTTACGTATTACTTTATGGACCACATATTAAGAGATAATGTATAGAACTAATAAGTAAAACTATTCTAATTAATGGTAGTTAATGAATGTTTAAAGCTATTAGCATAACTTTGTATTGTTTTTAAGAAATATATTAATAAGTATAAGCTATTACATGTTGAATAATAATAAAAGTTAATACAAAAAAAAACTTAAACTATATTACTTGTGAAATATATTCTAAGGATTAATAGAAAATAATCTGAGTATTTTACCGCATTGCATAGTTAATAAATACGTAGGTTAAAAATTAATGTTGCATAAATGAGTAAAAGTACAGACTATTCTAATTCAATATAGTTGATGTATGATATGATAAACCTTTTTATCTGTAAAATTATTAAAATAATGTAAAAAGGCACTACTCTATAATATAAAAGTAGGTATAAAAACATGACACTCTTTGTCTCAAAAACGCTATTGTATGACATAAAAAACATGTCACTCTATGACATAAAAAAGGTGTTACTCTATGACATAAGAAAGGCGTCACTCTGTGACATAAAGAAGGTATTACTCTATAACATGAAAAAGGTGTTACTCTATAACATAAAAAGTGTTACTCTAAGACATAAAAAAGGTGTCACTCTGTGACATAAAAAAGGTGTCACTCTAAGACATAAAAAAGGTGTTATTCTATGACATAAAAAAGTGTTACTCTATGACATAAAAAGGTGTTACTCTATAACATGAAAAAGGTGTTACTCTATAACATAAAGTTAAAAAGGGGTTACTACACTGTGACAAAAAGTTCAAAACTGTTATTCCATAACATAAAAAGAGCCTACGACATCCAAGTTTAAACAGGATGCACGTGCAAAATGGGTACGTTGATGTACGCATATGATAAAGCTCCTTTTTATCTGTAAAATTATTAATATAATGTTTATTCCTTGGTAAAATATTATTCACCCGTAAAAGGATGGCTTCATATAATGTAAAATCGGTTCCAACGTTTAAATATTTTTTCTTTTGACCTGGAAAGGGTAGATTAATATTTAATTATAAAAATACATAAAATACAAAATATTTAAAATTAAAAGTATAAAAATAATAATCGTAATCAACTTAAAATTTAAATAAACTTCGACGATCATTATCGAGACATATTATAGCCTACCTAAAATTTTTGTGACGCGGGAAAACGCGTCGAGTATGAATGTGTGAGTTTGGGCGCGCGAAGGGATTTTCAAACGACGTTCGATGATGATTCGAGCGCCGCGAGCGCCGTAAAAGGGCAGAGGAGAGAGAGAGCACCGCTCTCTAATCACTCTACCCCGGACCTCCGAGCGAGAGAGAGTGTGCGCGCGCGAAATAGAGAAAAAGGATTGTTCTCCCGTGTGTGTGAGAGTGCGGAGTGAGCGAGAAGAGAGAGAGAGAGAGACTGAGAGTGTTCACGGGGAAGCTGCGCCGTAGCCACCGAGGGGCAGAGAGAGAGAGAGAGAGAGAGAGAGAGAGAGAGAGAGAGAGAGAGAGGGGTGCAGCTACCGAGCAGCGCGAACGAGACCGCACGGCGTCAATCGTGTGCGAGGGAGAAGAATTAAGGTAGGAAACAGTGCGTGTGCGCATTGCTATTGCGAGCGCAACGGACAGCGAGTCCTCGGGGCCAGCATTGGTGCCCTTCCTTCCCAGCGGGGAAGGAAGAAGGAAGAGAGGAGAGTTTTGGCGCTCACGGCACTGGCGCCGTGTAGAGAACGAGAAAAATCGTGCGCGTGCGAGCCCTGCTACCCGAGCAGGGGAACGTGGACCACCCTCACCGGGGGAAAAGAGTCTCGAGCCAGTAAAGAGCGTGTACGTGTAGTCTTCTCGTCTGGCGCCTTATAAATTCGGCGAGGAGAAGGTGTTTATTGAGAGTGATAAAGATTGTTGCGTGCGCGGTTAATTCGGGGCGCGTAAATCATTCTTTCGCGAAATACCGTGTCATAAATGGCGCAGCCAACGTGGGTCATCGTTCGAAAAGTGAAAAGTGTTAATGCGAGTGATTACATAGACAGTGCGCGGCAAGTAATATAAAAATCATTTTCTCTGTTCCGTGCAGAACAGCGTGCAACGCGTTCGCGCGCGCCGAGAATCGGCCGGCTTCGCTGAGCCGGGCGCGCTTCTCGGAATCGCGGAGCGCGGCGTTTGCCTTCGAGGTAGCGGGAACGTAAACAATACCGCGAATAGGACGAGCGCGCGCAATGTTTACGCGGAAGAATTAGCGAGTTCGTGATTTTAGTCGTGTGAGCGTGTACCGCGTATTTATAAGGGAGTATAGTGCAACCGAAAACAGATACAGCGGCATCAGGCGACGATGCGAGAGCTGATGCGCTCGCGTGAGAGGAGGGAGAAAAAGCGTGATATAGGTAGATTATCGGTCGAGGAAGTGCGCGCCGAGTTAAATTTTAACGGGTGTTCGTGCGTCGGGCCGGAAGCCACATTGCGCGAGCGGCTTTTAAGGACAGCATTGAGGGCAGTGGAGCCAGGGAATGTGAAAATTCCCTGGTATCCGTGGGATGACGCGAAGGAAGTCGCGCCCGCGGATGAGGCATCGGTGATGACACCTAGAGAGGAGGTGGAGCTGAAGCAGGTAACCGCGCGTGGTAGTTGCGCCGGAGTGGGGGAGCAACGCGCGGCGATGGCATCGTCCAGCGACGAGGACGAGCCAGCGCGAGTCGATGCGGTGCACACCGAGCATGTGCAAATACATGCGCCGCCTACATCGACAATAACCGTTAGTTCGCCGATAACGACGGTAGCGAACACCACGATGACGACAGCTACGATGGTTACACCATCTCGCTTTTCGCGATGCAACACGTGCCGAACGTAGTTCTTTCACCGTAAATACGCGCGCAGATCAACGGACAGGGTTAGTGGGAGTACTACTCGGAGCGTTACGTGCGAGGCGTGGGAGGCGAGAGGGGTGGATTGGTTTTACAGATTCCGCAAGCGCCGTGGAGAGATGAGCGTCAGCGATGGTATACGCCCGTGCAGAACTATGATGAAATTCTCGAAGCGAGTGAGACCCCGGCAAGTGAGGGATTGGATGAAGGCAGCGAGGGTGATAGCGAGGATGATGGCGAGATTCTCACAGAATAAAAGAGACAAGGTCGTCAGTGGCGATCCGACGAGAGAGCGCGCGTAGGGCTAGTGAGTTGGCGGATGCGGCCGCAAAACGGGCGGAGGTAGAAAAAAAGAAAGGTACGCGCAAGACTTCGGAGAGGGTGTGCGTGAATCGAATCCCCCGAAGTAACTTGCACGTGGAACGCGAGAGAGTAGCAAAGCGGAAGTGTAATAGCAGTGAATCGGAATGGGAGTTAGTGCGTAAGAGTAAGCACAGTGAGAGAAAGGATAGAGCGCGAGCGCGCGAGTATAAAGGTACGGAGGAAGAGTCTTCGTCGAGCTCGAGCGACGATTCCGTGAGGGTGTGTAAGTGCCGGCATGATTTGCGCCGTAGAGGGGATAGGAAGCCGAGAACACGGGGGCGCGACAGACTGCTGGCATCGTTGTTGAAGAGTGAGCCAGAGCGCGGCGCGCGAGGATCGCGCCGGCGCCGCGCAGACGATGATGGGGTTCGTGCGGGGAAAACTCTGCGTAGCTGCAACTTGAAGTTTAACGGCAGAACGGCAAAGAGATTGGCCGAGGAGTTCTTGCATCAGCTGAGTAATTGCAAATCGGGCAATCACCTTAGTGATGCTGGTATGTTAGGCGCTCCGCCTTGCGTTTTTACGGGCGAAGCAGCGACGTGGTTTAGGTTAGAAAAGGCGCGTATTAATTCATGGAGGTCGTTGGTGAAAGCGTTTAAGCGTCGATTTATCGGAGAATACGACAGGTAGGATCTTGGAGACGATTTGCGCCGGCGAACACAGGGAAAAGGGGAATCGGTAGAGAGTTATATTGAAAATTTTCGATTGATAGTTTCGCATTTTAAGTGATAGCCGAGCGTGGACGGTCAGGTTGATCGTGCTTACCGCAATCTCTTGCCGGAGTATTGCCGCGCGATGATGGATGAAGTGGTCGAAACTTTAGATGACATCGTTAAGTACGGTCGGCGTTTCGAGCGGCGTAAGGAAATTGACGGCCGTTATGCACCTCCTCCGCCCGCGGAGAAGATGCGCAAACAAAACGCTGCTTTCACAGCTCGTCGAGTGCGATTAAAGCAAAAGTAGCTGCCGCGGGGGAAGAGAGCGCGTCGGTAGAATTATCGAAGCCAAAGCGTAAGAGTAAGAAGCGAGATGAGAAGGGAAGTGCGAGCGACGCTAGCGCTAGTGCAGCTGAGGTGACGGGAGTGCAGCAAGGGCCTGCGAAAGCGAACCCGGTCCGCGGCGGACAAAGCGCGACGTATGCAGAGGTAACGCGAGGAAACCAGCGAGGCGGAAACAACGAGTACGTTCCGGGACAGAACATGCAGCCTGTTCGTCAGCCTGGAGTTATGCCGAGCGGAGATAGGCAAGCGTATGAGCCGCGTGCGCAAGCTAATCAGACGAGCGGACAGCAGGGTAGACAGGAGCATTGCGATAAGCCTGACTCTAAGGGTGAAGAGCGAAAATTGAAAATGCCATTCGTGGGTCCGTGCTTTGCGTGCCAGGGAGTGGGGCACCGCGCCTCCGAGTGTTCGTATGTTGTGTTATTGGTGTAGGCAGCGAGGGCACGTAGCGCGTGAGTGTCCGCAGCGAGCGAACTTATCGTGCAACAAGTGCGGAGCACCAGGAGTGACGGTGCTAACTTGCGCGCGCTGTGCGCCCTTAAGTGCCGGGAAACATGCAGAGCGCGGGGCCAAAGTAAACCTCGCTCCCCGCGCTGGTAAATTCCCGTTAGCGAGGGACGATAGTTTAGTATTAGATTTTGCGGATTTATTACGCACCTTAGAAGAGAATAAGGCTCCGGAACTTGCAAATAAAAGGGTAGAGCATACTAGTAAGAGCGAGAATACTAGAAATGCTGAGAGCGTGCGTGAAAATAAGCGAGCAAAGTCAAAAGAAGGCTGGAGTGAAGGTCAGCGGCGGAGCGAAGTCGCTATCCAATTTTGAAGAGAGAAGAGAGCGCGGATAGTAAAGTGCGAATAGATGAAGGGTCGATCGTAGCGAACGCGAGTCAGTTGGAGAGCGCGGCGCACGAGCCGCGAGAACGCGAGGCCATACTGCCGGAGCCGAGTGGCTCGAGCGGAACCGTGCAAGCTACGATGTGTTTAGATTATGAAAAATTCGACCCCGAATTAAATGAGCAGCTTAAACTCGCCGCCGAAGAGATGATGCGCGAGCTGCACGAGGAATGTGATCGTAAAGAGCGCGCGAGAGCAGGTAATATTGAAGCACCGATTAGCAGCGAAAATCAGAGCGAAAACGTAGAAAGCGAGCAAGCGGATGATAGTGGCGACGCGGGTATGAGGATAGATAACCGGTATTATTTGACAGTAATGCTAGGCGGGCAGGAGTATAAAGCATTGTTCGATCCGGGAGCAACTTTATCACTCGCAGGACCGCGCGTTACCGAGTTAGTTAAAGGCCGATTAAAAGAATATCATTCGGTAATTAGATCGGTTAACGGAAAGGTGACTCCGGTGATAAGTGTACTCAATCTGATGATCGAAGTCGATGGGGATTCGAAATTGATTAGCGTGAAGGCCGTGCCCGAACTAGATCACGACTTAATTTTAGGTATAGATTTCTGCAAAGAGTTTGACATCGACACGCGGCTAGCGAGAGGCCAGTGGCGGTCAAACGACAGAAGTTGGAAGACTTTTGCAGGAAAAGAAGCGGGCGCGGAAGCGCTGATTTATGCCGAATGCGCGGGCATAAGCGAAGTTGCGACTAGCGAGCGTGAGATAGTGGAGCAACTTGTAGGTAGACTCTTGCCTCCCGAGAGCGATGTACCGGGTGTAACGGATCTGGTCGAGCATCATATAAATATGCAGGGTGCCATGCCGGTGCGACAGAAGCCCCGGAGAATGTCACCAAAAATGTTTGAGTTCGCGAACGATGAGGTAGAGAAATTACTTAAAGCGGGTATAATAGAGCCTTCAGCGAGCGACTCGCGAAGCGCGTCAGTGATTTCGTGGCGGGATGACAAGGGTCGCATGTGTTTTGAGTATCGCGATGTCAGCAAGGCCATGAAGAAAGACGCGTACCTAATTCCGAACATGGATGCGATTTTAGACCGTTTGCGTAACGCTCGGTATATTTCAAAAGTAGACCTGCGTCAAGCGTACTGTCAGGTGCCGCTAGAGCGTTCGAGTAGAAATACACGGCTTTTGCTTTGCCAGGATCGGGGTTATGGCAGTTCATGCGAATGCCATTCGGCTTAGCAAATGCGCCGACGACTTTTCAACGACTAATCGATGCGCTTTTCGGGCCGGAGTGCAAGCCGTACGTATTTTGCTATTTGGACAACATCATCGTCGTGACGGAAACCTTTGATGAACATTTAAAGTGGTTAGAAATAGTATTACTAATGCGGGTTTAGTAATACAGCGGAAGAAGTGCGAGTTTTGCTGCGAGCGTGTCACATATATCGGCTATCTGTTGGATCGTGAGGGGTTGCGGCCAGATCCAGAGAGAATAGCGCCTGTATTGAACTATCCGGCACCGCGAAATGTGAGCGAGGTCAGGACGTTTTTAGGAATGGCAGGTTGGTACGCGCGTTTTATTGAGAATTACGCGGAGATGAAGTTGCCTAGCAATAGGCTCACGTTTAAAGGGCAGGAATGGGAGCGGGGAGAAGAGCAGGAGACAGCGTTTAAAAACATTATAGACGCTCTGACGCGAGCCCCTGGCCTTGCGCGGCCGGATTGTATAAAGCCGTTTATTATTCAGTGCGATGCGAGCAATTCCGCGTTAGGCGCGCTTCTCTCGCAAATTTTCAAAGACGTAGAGCACCCGATTATTTATGCAAGCCGGACATTGACGTCAGCGGAGCGTAATTACTAACGACAGAGAAAGAGTGTCTCGCGTTGCTATGGGCGATCAAAAAGTTTAGGCCGTATGTAGAGGGATATAAATTCACAGCGATCACAGACCACAGCGCGCTGAAGTGGTTGAGGAATTTGAAGGAACCGTCAGGGCGATTGGCGCGATGGGCGTTAGAGATGCAGCAATGGGACTTTGAAGTCCAGCATCGCAAGGGTTCGTTGCATCAGTTTCCCGACGCGCTTTCACGAATGTACGATCAAGTAGAGATAGAAGTAGCCGAGTTTGAAGAAGTTCGCGATCCGTGGGATATGCGTATGTTGAACAAGGTACGGGCGACGCCGCTGAAGTACAAGGATTGGATAGTGGAAGAGGGAAAACTCTATAAGTATCGCGAGGATCCGCTTTTAGGGGAAATTATAGATGGCGAAGAGAAATTAAAATTAGTATTGCCGGTTGAAGTAAGAGAGCGAGCTATGTGGGACGCGCATAGCACACCTTCGTCAGGGCACCTCGGTGTAGAGAAGACGTATGATCATATTGCGCGCAAACACTATTGGAAGGGTATGTATTATGACGTAAATAATTTTGTGCGAGCAATGCCAAAAATATAAGGTAGTGCAGACGGGAGCGCAGGGCTTGATGGGTAGTAGAATAGTAGAGAGGCCGTGGGTAGTAGTAGCCGCGGATTTAATGGAGTTTCCGCCGAGTAAGAGTCAAATGAAGTACTTAATTGTGTTTCAGGATTTGTTCATGCGGTGGGTAGAATTAAAACCGATTAGGAAAGCAGATGGAAAATCGGTAGCGCGCGCGTTAGAAGAATTGATTTTATTCCGATGGGAGACATCGGAGTATTTATTAACTGATAATGGGCGCGAGTTCGATAATCAGACGCTGTGTTATGTCTTGGAGGAGTACGGAGTAAAACACGTAACGACGCTGCCGTATTATCCTCAAGCGAATCCGGTAGAGAGGAGTAATAGGACACTGAAAACGATGATTGCAGCGTTTGTAGGAGAAGATCATCGTAATTTGGACGCGCATATTCACGAATTGCGCCACGCGATTAATACTGCAATTCAAGCGACGACGCGCGTGTCACCAGCTTTCTTAAATTTCGGTAGGCACCCACGTCCAGTAAAGAGTCTGCGCAGGGAAATCGAGGGGGCGCGCCCGATTTTAAGAGTGCCGCCGCAGGTTTGGGTGGATAGAGTTAAACGATTAGATGCGTTGCGAGATTTGGTGGCGCGACACATTGATCAGGCGCGAGAAAAACAGACGCGAGAATACAATAAAAACAAGAGTGACGTCCAGTTTAGCGAGGGGGATTTAGTTATGCGGCGAACGCACCCGTTATCTAGTGGGATTAATAAGTTTTCCGCGAAATTAGCACCGAAATACGAGGGGCCGCTAAAGATAGTAGGAATTAAATCGCCGACGGTTTACCATCTCAAGAGTGTAGGTGGGGACACGCGCCGCATCGCGAAAGCACACGCATCAAAACTTAAGCGATATATTCCCCCGCGAGGTAGGCAAAACATATCTTTAACAAATATCTAATTCACTTGTGTTCTAGGTGTCATGGAAAGCGAGCCACACGCAACTGCGGAGGGAGTTGAGGCGAGGTCGCCTTCCCCGCTAGGAGAGGAGAGACCACCGACTCCCCGTAGCGAGCCGGTAGTGACGCCGAGAGTAGAGAAGCGCTCGGAGTCCAGCAACAGCTGGTATGAGCAGGACCAGAGAGAGAGAGAGAGGCAGAGAGAGCCACCGTCGGCTTTGTCGAAGCCATCTTCTTCCGAGCAGCCGAGAGGATTGAGGCCATGAAGGCAGAGCGCGAGGCCGCCCTGATGCGCGAGCGAGCAGCCGAGGCTGCAATGCGACGCTTTCATGACTCCGTCATCGTTATGGACGATGAACCAGACGCGGAAGAGGAAGCGCGTAGTGGTGCCGAGGGAGAGCGAGAGTCTCTAGTGAGTGATGGCGAGCTCGAGTTTTGTCTCCTCGCGAGCGACAACGAGGAGCCAAGTGAGCAAGAGGCGTGCGCTGCATGCTGCAGCCCGATACTGCCCGAGGAGGCAGGCGTCCCCTCACCGATGGAGGTGGCAGTCCTGGAACCCCTGGTGCAAAAGGCACCGCGGCGAGTGTGGCCCTACGATGACGAGAATTGGGACTCGGACGTCGAGGTGGTAGAGCCAGCACGCTTGAGGCAGGAGCGCCCAGAACGAGCGCCGAGAGAGATGACAGCACCGAGGCTGAGCATGACGCAGAGGCGCCGCGCGCGCCGCTACAACCCCCACCGTCAGCTGGCGGTTGAGGATTACGTGTCGCGGCATTCCCCTCCGTCGGAGGATGAGCAGCCTGGTGCGCCGTGCCGGCGCGACGTGGGACCGTTGCCAGGCACAGGCGAGCGAGAGGGTAGGCGAGTACGAGAGATGGCATCGCGGCGTGAGGATATCCGGGCTCAGAGGGGCGAAGCGCCGCCCGTGAGAATAAGCGGTGTGATGTTCGGCAGGTTGAGAGGCATCCCTACCGACCCAGCAGTGGACCCGCCGGCATACCACTGCTACAATTGCTGGCAGCACGGCCATGATCAGCCTCCATGCCCCCGTCCGAGAGTGCGGGCGTTCTGCAATAATTGTGGGAGGCATGGTGTCGACCTCCGGAATTTCCCTAGGTGCAGCGCGGTGCACAAGGGGTTCGTGCGGGCGAATTTCGCCAACGAGCGTGGGAGGGCAGAGGAGGTAGAACGCCAGAGCCCGGAGGCACTGCGTGTCGAGGAGGAGCGGCGTGCGGCTGTCCAGCGCAGCAGCTGAGGGCGGCGCCGGAGTGGCGAGCGCGCATGGAGCGAGAGATGGGTGCGCGCCATCACCACCACTACCAGGCCATGGCGGTTGGGCAGCTCCATGTCCACGCTGTGCTGGCGCAGCAGCAGCTCCGAGCCCAGGATCGTCTCCGAGACGCGCTGGCGTAGGCAGCGAGCCTCGTTGAGGGATTGCGTGAGCTACCGCAAAACGCGCGAAAAAAAAACTCCTTGACGCGTAGAATCGGCCGATTTCGCGAGGGTTTGGCGAAGGCCTAGCGAGGGGGAGTGCGACACGGGAAAACGCGTCGAGTATGAATGTGTGAGTTTGGACGCGCGAAGGGATTTTCAAACGACGTTCGATGATGATTCGAGCGCCGCGAGCGCCGTAAAAGGGCAGAGGAGAGACAGCGCCGCTCTCTAATCACTCTACCCCGGATCTCCGAGCGAGAGAGAGAGTGTACAGGCGCGAAATAGAGAAAAAGGATTGTTCTACCGTGTGTGTGAGAGTGCGGAGTGAGCGAGAAGAGAGAGAGACTGAGAGTGTTCACGGGGAAGCGGCGCCGTAACCACCGAGGGGCAGAGAGAGAGAGAGAGAGGTGCAGCTACCGAACAGCGAGGACGAGACCGCACGGCGTTAATCGTGTACGAGGGAGCAGAATTAAGGTAGGAAAGAGTGCGTGTGCGCATTGCTATTTCGAGCGCAACGGACAGCGAGTCCTCGGGGCCAGCATTAGTGCCCTTCCTTCCCAGCGGGGAAGGAAGAAGGAAGAGAGAAGAGTTTTGGCGCTCACGGCACTGGCGCCGTGTAGAGGACGAGCAAAATCGTGCGCGTGCGAGCCCTGCTACCCGAGCAGGGGAACGTGGACCACCCCACCGGGGGAAAAGAGTCTCGAGCCGGTAAAGAGCGTGTGCGTGTAGTCTCCTCGTCTGGCGCCTTATAAATTCGGCGAGCAGAAGGTGTTTATTGGGAGTGATAAAGATTGTTGCATGCGCGGTTAATTCGGGGCGCGTAAATCATTCTTGCGCGAAATACCATGTCATATTCTTTATCAATATAATACATGAAATATCAAACAAAATGATAGGTTGACATAGATAAAATTTTAAGATTAGTCCTAGTTAGCTTACAAATACTGTACAAAAGTCTTAAAAAATAGAATTCCCTCAAATTCTTCCAGGCGATAAAATATAAGTCTACGGTGAACCACTGCACATACTTTTTCTTTAATATAAAATAATGAAGATGTGATTTTATAATGAAGCTAAAATTAGAAAATTGTTCCCTTTTTTAAATAAATAAAACAAATAAACATTTAAAATACACACTATTTGTTCAATATTATACAGTATTTGTAAGCTACGTAGGACTAATCTAAATATTTTAACTATCTAAACCTATCATTTTATTTGATATTTCATGTCTTTATTGATAAAGAATTTTAGCTAAGCTATATTAATATAACCTACAAATTAACATTACCTATTAAAATATAGGTAAAAGTTGAGTCTTGGAGTGAAAGGCACCCTTAAATTATACCTACCTTCAGAAAGATAGTTAGCTTAAAAATACATCAGATGCCAGAGATGCATTATAGATGTGGAGTTCCATCGTTCTCATACTTACTCTTTTGAAAGAAATACTAAAACACATTACCTCAAAGTAAATATCAACCACATCAATGAATAACGAATCAGGAGACTTAGTTTGGATAGCCTCTTGATGGTCTCTCTCGCATCTCCCTGTTCTTCGTTGTCTCTGCCTCCTCTCATATTGACTCACCTAAAACTACAACTCAAACAGGATGGTTAGATATTATTTTAAAATACTAGAAAATTGGAAGTCGACTCACCATACATATAGTCATCCTTAGAATGCACGTGAAGACAAGTTCACGAAGCCTCATACAGATTTGAAAGCTTGCTAGTCCCTCCTGTAAGAAAAGAAAGACGGTAGAGCAACGGTCGAAAGCAGTGACTTCTTGAAATAATACTTACTCAAGAAAGAGACCATATCTAGATTATTAAAGGGCTCGACGAACATCAATAGCGCTGTAGCAGAGATCTAGAAGAAGGCACAATGACTGGCAGAAAAGAGGTATACAGCTTCCCCAATGCATCTCCCTCGTAGCACAATAAGAAAGAAAGGAATATGAGACAACAGAGAAGAACCATAAAGTGTGAATGCACTGGTCTCGCCTATATCACCTATGTGTAGATAAGGACAACATAACCCCAAATCTGGCAGCTGTAGTTGTAGATCAACGACAGCAAGACCGCGGCAAAGTTCTTGTCGTGGACATCGTGAACAGCAGCAGAAGGTCTTCTTCGACACTGGAGCAGCAACGACGACACTGCACTCGTACTTTCGTCGTCGTAACTCTCGAAGTGCGTGCGTGTTAGAGCGCTGGATGTTACGGCGTCGATGACTGCCACGCGCACATGGTGGGTGAGAAAGAGGGAGAAAGAGAGCAAGCGAGGCACTGTACCTGCATTCTTGTTGACTCAGCTTGCTTGTGTTATGAACTACGTTTGCGTAAACGAGTCGTGCAACATATAAAGGCAATTCTACAATGGGGCCGTGAATATTGATCTCTGATAAATGTTAAATAAAATAATAAATTAAATAATAATAATTGATCTCGATCTAAAACTTCAATAGTAGAATCTATATATTAATTAGTTAATTAACCAAGTTATAAACAATAACTCGAATAGGAATCGAGGATAAACAAGCGATAATGAATTTATTAACTAATCACCTTTAACAAATAGTAATTCGCCCGTATAATTCAACTATCAATAGTAAGGTCAACGCGTTAATGAACAAATTGAGATTTGCAATAACAATTAAACGAACAGTAGTAATCTACGATTAAATTAATAACTATTTCAATAATAGATAATAATTACATCATCAATACTCGAGACGAACCGTAATAATAATAATAATTAGGGAAAAGCTCGCTCAGGTAGGGTAAAGCTCTGTTTTCAGGACCCCGTATAGATTTCATCATGGATGGAAATCAATAACGGCTACCCGATAAGAAGAAATGCAGCGACGGTTAAAAAGGCAGCATGAACATAAATAACCTCCTCGAGGTCAACAATTCCGAGAAGGGCCATTAGCAGAAGGCCTCTGAAATGCAAGACGGTTGAGTACGGAGAGGATCGAGCTATGAGTCACCAGCAGTAACCAACCCTAGCAATTCAGTGGGCAACGTTGCATCAGCCTGTGGGTCATGACGCAACCAACTCAAGAGGCTACGTGGTAAACGGGCCTTCAGAGAGGAGCGGCCAATTAGAGATCAGTACCCCCTCCACCATCAACCGCCATTCTTCGCTCGGCGCTCTCGACCCTATTTTCAGGTCTGAGGCCCCTCCACCGCCGCTCTCTCTACTTCAGAGTGGGAGAGGCCTCTGAGGTAACTTGGCATCCTACAACATCTACACCATACTGACCCCACTACCAACCTGGGGTCTACTACGTCACAGAGCGCAACGGTCTACGGAGGAGAGCCAATCAGGAGGCAGGCACAAGCGCCGCAAGTCGAGAGGGGATTTTGGGCCAGGATTTGAGCATCCACAGATGTTCCCGCACCACGAAGCTCGCCCGTGATTGAGAGAAGAGAGGGAAGCTCTCGGCCCTTCTAGGCACCTATAGGCCTCGAAACCGACTTCAAGAGGATTCAGCTTTTCGCCACTAGAGGAACTGGCTCCTCCCATACCCTCTCATCAACGGATCAGGGTCCGCGTCAAGGATATAAAAGAAGAGCCCCGGGCCGCCAGAGCAAGTCGCTACCGAGCACATGAGACGCTTCGTAGCTCTAGACCTGGGTCGTTACCAACTAGCTTGGTACTCTGCTGCACTTGTGCATGTTACGCCCAGAAGCTCTAACAATCGGCATGCCAACTAGTCTGGTCCTTGTCACCGTGTACCGTTGTGCCGTTGAGCTTTTAATCGAAAGTTATCAAGCACTCTAAGCTTTGTAACAATATTGCATCAATGCGCGTAATTTGGCTCTAACTTATTGTCGGATTAAGTTTATATAGAGCCATGAACACGTTAAAACGAACTATTGTAAATTATTAACGTTATTAATTTCAATTACAAGTTATATCAATAAATTACATCATTAACTTTAAATCTTCTTGTGAGTGTTTATTTCAATTTACGCGAAACTCTGTGCGCTTTAGCGCTTAATTGAGCAACGTTTCCAAATTCTAATTGGTTAACCTGGCGATCATTGCAGAAACGCCCTTCTGCTTTCAGACCCCGACTCGGGTCATAACACTTGATCTTCTCGCGATACACTCGGTAATGGACCGAAGATCGGCCCGGTCATTTTCGTCGCGCATCCCCGGCGTCGCCGAGTCGCCGTGTCACTTTACGACGATAAACGAGCGGCGCATACATGCGCATGGGCATACAGGCACAAGGCCAAACCATAGGCCAATACTGTCGCCGCTATTGTGATTCTGTGGCGATACTACACATTACTCCCATGATATAATAATCTATTTTTTTTTGTGAATAATGCAAAACGAAGAGTTCATTGCTCTAAGTTTTTAATGCTCTCGGTCGGTAAAAATTGAGTATGGCACCCCTTAAAAATTATAAATTTTTGTTCAAAAATTCAAAATTGTTTTATGGTTATGAAAAAAATGAAAAGTTATAAAAATTTAAATCCGCCAAGGTACCGAGTTTTTTCCTCGAGACGAAGAGAATGAACCTTGACCGACAAAAATCGTCCGAATACTACTCAATATATAGAAAGTTTACATAAAAAAAACACACGCACACACGCACGCACGCACGCACGCACGCACCAACGCACGCACGCACGCACCCACGCACGAACGCACGCACCCACGCACCCACGCACACACACACACATACACACACACACACACACCCTGTGTCGAGTTGCTAGTCTCGCATCAGGTGCCTCCCCAGGTGGCGGATAGGGGAAAGCGCGTCAGATATGAAGGGCACCGGGGAAATAAAATACCCGGGGCGGACCAAAACTAGATAGGGGAAGGCACACCGAACACAAACCAATCATGGACGTAGTGAATGAGACATACGAATTACCCCAAGTGGGTGCCTTCAGTAGAGGGGTTAATCCCACCACCGATTCCGATCGGGTGAAAGCCCCGGTGGTCGGTGCAGGCTCCACAGATTTTGGGGGGAGCCACATATACTATAGAGATGATAAACTTTTCGCCCTTACTGCGGCTCAAAAGACGAGCGAAGACGCAAAGATGGAAGTAGTGTACGAAATGGAAGACCAAGGAAAGTAGCAGGATAAAGAGACTTGGTCGTTAAAGCTCCTTAAAGAGAAAGTCGAAGCTCTGGTGGCGTTTATCTTGGATAAGAAAAACATACACACAGAGATGAAGACTATGGCAAAGGCTACTAGCAGAGCACTAAAGGACTTTACGAAGACCAAAGCAGGTATTCAGTCGAAGATCAGAAGTAGTAAGGATCGAGAGAGCCAAACCTCTCCCTCCTTCGTCTAGAGGCAGATGGAGCAGACTCCTAATAAGCGTTAGAGAACATCACCGCTGCAGGACACGACGATCAGGAAGAAACGAAAAAGGCGGCAACGACGCAGTCCCCACCGCCCACCCTAGCCAAAGAGGCACCTTGGGAGGTGGCTGAAACACGGAAGACGAAGAGGAAGAAGAAGAATAAAGAGAAAGGCAAAGGGAACAATGGTACCTTAAGTAAAAAAGGCACCAGAAACCAAAGACCGCCACGGACAAGACCAACCCGACCGGATGCCCTTATTATAAGGGCTGCCGACGGTGAGTCATATGCTGATATCTTGAGGAAGATGAAGGCGGATCCAAAACTGAAGGTAGTTGGCGAAAGCGTAAACAGGGTACGCAAGACGGCGACTGGAAACCTGCTTCTGGAACTTCAACGCACAGCAGAAGGGAAGGCAACGGAACTTCAACAAGTGGTACAAGGAGTGCTAGAAGAGGGTACCAAAGTAAGGACCCTACAAGACGTAGGAGTCTTTGAAATAAAGGACCTTGATGTACTAACCAGCAAGGAGGACATTGTAGAGGCGGTACGCAATGAGTTCCAAGATAGCGATCTATCCCCAGCTGAGGAGATGATAATAAAGTCATTGGGGAAGGCATACGGTGATACGCAGACGGCTCTCATTCAAATGTCATCAAAAATGTCTCAACAGATGATAGTAAAGCAGAAAATCAGGATAGGCTGGGTAGTATGCAGAATACGAGAGATGAAAGGTGCAGTAGGAAAAATGGACCATGCTGCCGGTAGTTATGCATGCCCAATCTACCGAGCGGCAGTAGCAGTACTAGATAGACGAAAAAAATGAAAATAGCGCAGTGAAATCTAAATCATTGTGCGACTGCACAGGACCTATTGAATCAGTACGTCCGCGAAACAGAGGTGGATATAGTAATCGTGTGCGAACAGTACAAAGATCTAGATGAACCATCGTGGGATATGGACAGCACCGGTAAAGCAGCGATCTGGGCATGCGGTGATACTGCTTTTCAGGAAAAAATGATAGACCGTGAAGAAGGATTTGTACGCGTTAAGGTAGCAGGTATACATATTTACAGCTGCTACGCTTCCCCCAATGCGTCAATCGAGCATTTCGAACATCTGTTAGATCGGCTTGTGCAAGATGCTGCAGGAAGGAAACCGATACTGATTGCAGGTGACTTCAATGCTCGGGCTGTGGAGTGGGGCAGTCAAAGGACAAATCAGAGAGGTCGAATACTATTGGAAGCATTCGGGCTCTTAGATTTGGTCTTAGTTAACCAGGGATTTACTTACACCTTTAGAAGAGGAGACACCGGGTCTGTGGTAGATCTGACTTATGTTAGCAGCTGCCTTATTGGCGCAGTTGACACATGGATAGTGAGTAAACACTACACAAATAGTGATCACCAGGCCATAATAATGGAAGTAGGAAAACCAAGAAAAGGATCCAGCGTTAGTGTACAGACCAAGAGAGTCGGTTGGAAAACGAAGGACTATGACAAGGAGATGTTTCTGTTGGCACTGGAAGAAATGGAGCTGTCTGGGACGGCGAACAATAAGGCGAAATTGGCGATGGAAATAATCACTAGAGCCTGTGACGCTGCTATGCCAAGAAGAGTGACCAGCCATAGGCGACCACCAGTATACTGGTAGGACATGGACGTCGAGAGTGCCCGCAGCGAGTGTCACCGAACTAGGAGGGAGGAGCAACGGGCAAGGAACAAATACTACAAGACTGGTCGAGGTCAGGAAATAGTGGAAGCCCGAAATCAGGAAATGAAAGACGCTAAACGAAAACTCAAGAAGAAAATCCGGGACAGCAAACGACGGTGTGTTAAAGAATTACAGGACGAGTTAGAGTTGGATCCCTGGGGTCGACCGTACAAGGTGGTGATGAAGAAAATAAAGGGAAGCTATGTACCCCCTCCCAAGTGCCCGGAACTATTACACCGGATTGTCACTACTCTGTTCCCCAGACAGCTGGAGGAACCATGTGTTATCGAAGCGGGGATAAGTGAGGACGCCTCTCCCCAAATCACAAAGGAGGAACTGCTAGCTGTATGCAAAAGGGTAGGAAACAAGAAGGCTCCTGGCCCAGATGGCATTCCCAATATGGCATTGAAACATGCTATCTGCGCACACCCAGAGGTTTTTGTAGACTTGTACAACTCATGTCTCGAAGAGGGAAAATTCCCCACTATTTGGAAGACACAGCGCTTGGTGCTACTGGCAAAAGGATGGACACACCGGGGAAGATCCTAGACGCATACTCTGCGTTAGAATCGACCAGGCTATTGAAGGCGCAGGAGGACCGACGGAGCACCAGTATGGTTTTCGCAAGGAGCGTTCTACTCTGGACGCAGCTGGTCTGGTAATTGACACTGCGCGAACAGCGATAAATGGAGACAGATGGAAAGGAGGAACAAAGAATTACTGCACTATTGTTACACTGGATGTAAAAAATGCAGTTAACTCAGCCAAATGGAGTAAAATACATGAAGCGCTCCGAAAGCGAAATGTGCCTCTCTATATAAGGAGGATGATGTCCGACTATTTGAAGGACAGAATCTTACTATGACACTGAGAATGGCACCGAGAGTTATGAAGTCACAGGAGGCGTTCCCCAAGGCTCAGTGCTTGGTGCACCGACTTGGAATATCATGTACGATGGAGTACTTAGACTACGACTACCTGAAGGGGCAACCGTAATAGGATTTGCAGATGACATAGCTATAGACGAGGCAATTTGTATAATACACGATTGGCTAACAGAAACAGGGCTAGAATTAGCCAGCCACAAGACAGAAGTTATCCTGATTTCGAGTAGGAAGAAGCTAGAGACGGTAACACTGATGGTGGATGGACATGAGGTTGTATCTCAACCGACCATCAAGTACTTAGGCATCACCATTGATGCAAGATTGACATTCAAACATCACCTTGAAATTGTGAGCGATAAGGCAGTGAAAGTGGGCGCCGCTCTATCACGATTGATGCCAAATGTAGGAGGGGCAAGTCAAAATCGAAGGTTACTCTTAGTCAGTGTAACCACATCGATTATGCTGTACGGGACCCCAGTATGGGCTGATGCCATGCTGGTAAAAACCTATGCACGAGCGATGGCTACCGTGTATAGGCGAATGGCGTTAAGGGTGGCGTCGGCTTATCGTACGGTATCGGACGAGGCGGTGTGCATCATAGCAGGTACACCGCCCATTGACCTCTTAGCCATGGAGAGAAAGTACGTGTACGAAGCAAGAAGATGTGCAAACGACAACATCCGAAGGGAAATCTGGGAGGTCACAAGAAAGAAGACGATGACTGTACGGCAAGCAAGATGGGATGCCAGCGAAAAGGGGCGATGGACACATCTTCTCATACTAAAGTTAGAGGACTGGATTGACAGGAGACACGGGGAAGTTAATTACTACCTCACACAACTTCTCACCGGACATGGATGCTTTCGAGGTTACCTGTACCGATTTAAGCTAGAAGACTCTCCAAGCTGCCCAGTATGTTTGGATGCAAACGAAGATGCAGAGCACGACTTCTGTGACTGCTCGCGATACCGACAGGAGGGAGAAGAACTCGAGAGTTATCTCCAGATCAGAGTGACTCCCGGGTCTATTATGACGACGATGCTGACTTCAGAGGATGGATGGAGCGCTGTCAGTAATTATGCGGCGAGCATACTCAAAAAGGTCAGGAAAGACGAGGAAGGAAGAAGAAGACGAGAGATGCGGCACGAAGCTGACGACCGGACGATGCGGTAAGAAGTAGACGGAAGAAGTAAAAGTACAGGAAGGGCTGCAAGATGCAAGAAATGACGACCTCATGCAACAAGAGTAGGCAGAAGCCATACGCTCCCCCGCAAAGGATTGCTTTGCGGCTGTACCGCGGGGATACTGAGCTAAGAAGATAAGAGGTGGAGTTTTAGTGGGTATACCTGGCGCTGGCCCGTGCCAGGGGAGTCCCACACGAGGGGAGTCCCGTACGGCTCCTATCAGTGCATTAAGCATTTCTCCAACTCTTCGGAAAAAAACACACACACACACACACACCACACACACACACTTAAATAAAATAAAAAAAATTGATTAACTATGTTCAAAACAAGAGAAAAGCATTTTTTTCAAAAAGTCTAAACTTTGACCTCTGATTTCAAGGTTAAAAATTTATTTCCGATGCATCGGGATAATTTTCCTCTATTCAGCACTACTTCGACTTTAAAATGCCACTCTTTGCGATCACGTGATATTTTATTTTGTCCATATTTTTTCCAAATAAAACACAGTGCGGCGTAGACCCCGATCGAATTACCGAGTTGACGTAAGCTACTAAAAATAAAAAAAAAGAAAGATAAATTCTTTTTTGATTTTTAGTAGCTTGCGTCAACTCGATTTCAAAAATTTTTATTCTTATAACTGTTTGCAAAGTGAAACAATTCCCCCCTTTCAAACATTAGCGACTGAGTACATATGTCGTTTTACCACCAGATGGAGTATGATTTCTCGAAATGAGAAATAATACTCTATACTTATAAGTAAGCTGCATAAACACTTTGCGGCAGGTGTCTGATGACGGCTACTGGATCATCACTGATGAGTCCAATCCAATAGCCAGGATGAAACACCTTCTTATTTTGTATGCTCGGGACATTCACCAGATCCGGTGGACGAGAGCAAAAAGAAAGATAGGTTCTTTTTTCATTTTTAGTAGCTTGCGTCAACTCCATTTAAAAAATTTTTATTCTTATAACTATTTGTAAAGCGAAACAATTCCCCCCTTTCAAACCTTCTTTTTTTTCGGAAGGAGAAGGAATTGGTGGGAAAGGAATGGTGTGAAAGGAAAATTTTTTGCTTGTTCAAGAGTCTTTCTTGTCGGCCTTGCTGATGAGAGGTTCTGTATCCTCTGGTTTTTCCTGCGGCTTGCTGAACGGGGGCCTCATAGTGTCGGCTTTTAGGTGGTCTTTCGACGAATCACTTATGTATAATACTACATATATAAATATATGAGTACTAGCGCAATGAGAAGTTGGAGATGTACATAGGAGAAGATAAAGGAAGGGGTCCTTAAATAAAAAAAGTGTGAAATACTTTTCATTATATAAAAGAAAAACATTATTTTTCTAGATTTTTAAACTTCTAACGCCACTACATTTTTTTCTAGAATTTTTAAATACTTGGCGTATAATTTCAAAGACCTTATTTGGAGGGAACTCTCGCTAACATTTGCAAACCTTAATTGATTTAGCGCAAGTTTTTTCATTTTGTCTTCTAGTTCATTAAATATCATGGCAATGAACATTCGGTCTAGTAAATGTACGTAATTTTTTCTAATTGCTTCCGATTTAATAACATCGATCATTATACCAAAAACTCTGTTCAGAAACCCCGATATTTCCTCTAACTTTTTTAATTTATAGTCTATACACGCACGGAACTGTTTGCAGCCAAAGAAAGTTGTATACTGAATCATAATCTTCGGAGGCTTCTCCGTCTTCTTTCTTTTTGCAGGAAGTTCCTTACTGGTAGTGCTGGCTGTCTCCTGATTGGCATTGTCGTCTTCAAACTCGAACTGTCGAGTATTCGGTGTTTGGCCCGTTCGGTGAACGATGGTGATGTTGCTAGGGGGCCTCTCGGTGATGCTATGGTTCTGTGGTCGTAGGCTGCGGTCAATTCGATGTCGTGTTGCGGCAAATATATTTTTTCATATTTGCCTTGCTCAACAAAATTGTCTGACTTCCATAGATACTTTCCGAAGATCTTGAAGTGCTTTCTTAATTGGTCCCAACTGTTAATATCCAGGGTGACAGATTTATCCGGCCGTGTATGGCCACCGAACCTGATGGTGGGACCAAGATAGCAAACTGCGTAATCTATGCCGATGTAAACTAACTTGGAGTACGAGGTATTGAGAGCGTAAGTCGAATTGAACAGTAAATTTGGCACTAGCGTTCTTCGATACATTTTGAAAAATACTGTCTTAACGTTAAGACGTAAAAATGTCATAACTTTGACAAAGTAGAGCAACTGACTGAGGGTGGTTCAGCTCGGCTCGTTCTCATTCTCTCTCGATCGCGTATCCCCTCCTTTCTATCGCGAGCTACGATTGTCTAGTCGATTGATACGTAAGAGTCAAGGTACAAGGAATCGAGCGAGAGCATGCAGTCTCTTGTCTCATTTTTCTCTCGACTCTCACTGAGAACACACGCGTGATGAATTACGTCGTAGACTTACAAGGTTTTCACGACGACAAAAGGTAGTTTTTATCAAAGGAGGTGGTGATCATTTGCCTACAGAACCCCATTGTCGACCACTGGATTGTATAACCACCGTGCAATTTCAGTGATCTGCCTGACGACGTAAAAACTACAAACACTTACTGCTTCGTCGACATTCACGACATTAACTGGTGCGAGGGTGAGGTGTCACTCAGACAGCTACATCGTAATCTCTTCAACATTGCGAGAGCAGCAAGGTGGATTTACGTACAGAGCGAGGAGAAGACCCTGCATCTGGAATCTTTACTTGGCCGAAACATTCATCAGTATCAGGAGAAACAGCGCGAAAGATTACTCCGTTTTCAGCTGGGCTTCGAGCAGTCCGGTGAGGAGGAGAACGAAAACGATAGGCGCGACGAGGTGGATGTGACCCCAAAAATATCAAGTGACAGCGACAGCAAAATATATTACACGTTTAGCTAAAACGCATAAAAGGAATACGAAACAAATCACGAGGACCATTAGTGGACACAGAGCAAACTCCATAGGTGTATACGCGGCTGACCACATCCCGATAAGCTTGAGTTTCCCGGCCGCTGTCGTAACCAATGTTGACACCTTAGATAAGTCTGGATCCCACTGGGTGGCGTTCTACATAGACAAAAACGCAAAAGGAACATTTCGATAGCTACGGACTCGCTCCGGTGTCACTACATCATATCGATCGACTTCGAAGAAATTGTGCAAGCTTGAAGTGGAACGAGAAGAAACTCTGAGTGTTAATTCTAAAGTGTGCGGCTAATATTGTATTGTTTCTTTGCTATATGTGTAGCGGTCGCACTTTACGCACATTTTGTAATGTCTTTTCGTGTGATTCACACATAAACGATGAACTTGTAAAATTTTATGAAAATGTAAAAAAAAATACCAAAAAATACTCCGTCGTGCCAACAATGGGCGCTGGCTCACTTGTACAAACATGTAAAGCATTTATATAAAATGTGCGTGCATGTGTGTGCGTGCGTGCGTGCGTGCGTGCGAGCGTTTGTGTGTGTAAATAATCGTTTTGCTTATTTTTTCATGTCTACATGACGCCCTTATACGCGTGGACCTCGCGTCTTCCGGCACTTGGATTTAAAAATTATTTAAATAATCGCTTTGCATATTTTTTCATGTCTACGTGACTCCCTCACATGTGTAGATCTCGCGTCCCCCGGCTACTTTGGTTTAAAAAATATTTAAATAATAGTCTTGCTTATTGTTTGATGTCTTTATGACTCTTATATGCCTGGACCTCGCGTGCCCCGTCTACTTGGGTTTAAAAATTATTTAAATAATCGTTTTGCTTATTGTTTTATGTCTTCATGACTCCCTTACATTCGTGGACCTCGCGTCCCCCGGCTACTTGGTTTTAAAAGCTATTTAAATAATCTTTATGCTTATTTTTTCATGTCTACATGACTCCCTTATATGGATGGACCTCATATCCCCCGCCTACTTGGGTTTAAAAATTATTTAAATAATCGTCTTGCTTATTTTTTCATATCTACATGACTCCCTTATATGCATGGACCTCAAATCCACCGCCTACTTGGGTTTAAAAGCTATTTAAATAATCGATTTGCTGATTTTTTCATGTCTACATCACTCCCTTATATGCGTGGACCCCATATCTCCCGGCAACTTTGGTTTAAAAATTATTTAAATAATCGTTTTGCTTATAGTTTTATGTCTTCATGACTCCCTTATATGCGTGGACCTCGCCTACCCCGGCTACTTGGGTTTAAAAATTATTTAAATTATCGTTTTGCATATTTTTTCATGTCTTCATGACTTCCTTACATTCGTGGACCTCGCGTCCCCCAGCTACTTGGGTTTAAAATCTATTTAAATAATCGTTATGCTTATTTTTTCATGTCTACATCACTCCCTTATGTGCGTGGTCCTCATATCCCCCGCCTACTTGGGTTTAAAAGCTATTTAAATAATCGGTTTGCTTATTGTTGTATGTCTTCATGACTCCCTTATATGCGTGGACTTCGCGTTCCCCGGCTACTTGGGTTTAAAAATTATTTAAATAATCGCTTTGCATATTTTTTCATGTCTACGTGACTCCCTCACATGTGTAGATCTCGCGTTCCCCGGCTACTTTGGTTTAAAAATTATTTAAATAATAGTCTTGCTTATTGTTTCATGTCTTTATGACTCTTATATGCCTGGACCTCGCGTGCCCCGTCTACTTGGGTTTAAAAATTATTTAAATAATCGTTTTGCTTATTGTTTCATGTCTTCATGACTCCATTACATTCGTGGACCTCGCGTCCCCCGGCTACTTGGGTTTAAAAGCTATTTAAATAATCGTTATGCTTATTTTTTCATGTCTACATGACTCCCTTATGTGCGTGGACCTCATACCCCCGCCTACTTGGGTTTAAAAGCTATTTAAATAATCGGTATGCTTATTGTTGTGTGTCTTCATGACTCCCTTATATGCGTGGACCTCGCATTCCCCGGCTACTTAGGTTTAAAAATTATTTAAATAATCGTTTTGCTTATTTTTTCATATCTATATGACTCCCTTATATGCGTGGATCTCATATCCCCCGTCTACTTGAGTTCAACGGGCTGACAGTCGTCTATAGTATAACTATCCAATTATATTCAGGTATCGTATCAAGGAGCGCGGGAGCGCTCCGAAGGCAAGTATAGAAGAAGCCTAAAGGAGCGACCGGTGATACTCATACATTGAAATGGGTGTACACGAAATCAATGCGCCTATATATATATATATATTTATATATATACGTTTTGCTTTAGTTTTTTTAACATTACTCTGAATCGAAAGCCATTTAATTGTTCTACTTAACACAGAAGATTTTATTTAAAATGTTTATCTCGTTCAAAAGATATAAAGAACTGAATTTTTTTATGTCGACTTTCAGATTCTTAACTTTCTCCATGGGACTTAGCCTCACATCCGGTTTTCCCGCCTTCCTGTGATGTTATATATATATATATATATATATATATATATAGCGTGTCCAAAAAGTCTGGAAACACCCAAATAATTTCTCAGCTGAATTACTATTGGAAAATGCTAAGGTCGCCTTTGTAGTAATTTTTTACGAGGAATCCAATGGTGACCTTGGATTCGACCTTGGACCTCATTTTTGAGGTTATTTCAAGGTCAACCTCATTTTTTTAAATGGTAACCCCTATTTTTTATAGCGGAATCTGAAAGAGCGGAAAATTTTACGTCGGATATGTATTAAGGTATGAGGTTGAGGTTACCCCCAGAGGTCAAATTGAGGTCAAAGTATGATTTCTTAAAAATTTCGCGAGTTCAGTGGTAAAACAAAACAAACAAAGGTAAGGTTTGGTAAGTTCGAACGAAGACTTGAAGGTGACCTCTGATTCGACCTTGAACCTCATTTTGAGCCTGATTTTGAGGTTATTTCGAGGTCAACCTCATTTTTTAAATGGTAACCCCTATTTTTTAGCGGAATCGGAAAGAGTGTGAAACTTTACGTCCAAACATGTACTCAGAACATAGTTCAAGAAGGACCTTGACGTTCATTTGAAGGTCATTTAAACTTAATGACGGTCTGATCTTGTGTAAACTTTTTATCACACTGAGCGAGGTTAATTCTTTAGTAGTTTTCAACGAGAAATCTAATGGTGACCTTGACATTGTCCTTAAAAGTCATGTCAAGTTCAATTTTTTACATTTAGCGTTACCCAGGAACAACGACGTGGACGTAGTAAAATCTGTTCCCTTTGGGGTGCTTGATTTACGTGAGTCCCCTTGCCTCTCACGATGGGGTGCTTGATTTACGTGAGTCCCCTTGCCTCTCACGATGGGGCGCTTGATTTACGTGAGTCCCCTTGCCTCTCACGATGGGGTGCTTGATTTACGTGAGTCCCCTTGCCTCTCACGATGGGGCGCTTGATTTACGTGAGTCCCCTTGCCTCTCACATTTGATTTTTTAAACAGTATAACATCTTATTTCAAGTGCTCGAACTGTTCTCCATTCATTTCTTGACAGTAACCTAATCGATGATAGAAAGCACCAACAGCATTTTCAATCATTTCAGTAGGAATGAGAGCTGATTCATCAATGATCCTTTCACGTAATTCATCTAAGTTTAAGGGTTTTGTTTTGAATACACGATCCTTCAGATAACCCCAATAGAAATAATCTAGAGGCGTTAAATCGGGGAACCTAGCTGGCCATTCAATTGCACCTCTTCGTCCTATCCATCGATTAATGAATACTGTATCTAAGTATGTGCGAACGTTTCGTGCATAATGAGCTGCTGCACCGTCCTGTTGATACCATGTGTTATTAAAGTCCTCTCCAGCTATTTCTCTTATAGCAGGAACAATTTGATTCCGCAACATAGTTTCATACTTTTCTGCATTTAAATTGCCATCAATAAAAAATGGTCCTATAATCCTATTATTTAATATTCCAGCCCAGACATTTAATTTTTGTGGATATTGTGACTTGGCTTCTCTTGCCCAATGAGGGTTTTCAACTGCCCAATATCTACAGTTATGCCTATTTACGCTTGAGTCAAGTTGAAATGTAGCTTCATCTGAGAAGACTATATTTGATGGAAAATTTGGATTTTGTACGATGCGTGCCATCATATCATCACAGAATTCAACGCGACGATCGAAATCATCTTCATTTAACTTGTGTATTAGCGTTACTTTAAATGGATGGAACTCTCTCTCTTTAGTATGTTATGAATAGATGATTTACTTATTTCGTGCACTTGAGCAGCTCTATGAACGGAAGTATGCGGATCTTCGGTGAATGTTAACACAACATCTAAAGATTTCTCTTCGTTACCTGCTGACATTGGTCTGCCTGATCGAGGTAAATCGCTGATAGTGCCGGTATTTTCAAACCTTCTAACAGTTTTTGAACTGTTGAAAATGATAGTGGAGTTCCACCAACCCTAAATGAAGCATTAAAAATATCTCTTACGGCCCTATAAGATCGCTGCATGTGTCCCCAACCTCTCATCATGAGAATCGTTATTCTTTCTCTATCAGTGAGTTTGTTCATTTTTATTACTCTTCGTAGTAGACCTTATCCAAAAATACTTTTTGAGTTGAAAATAAAAAGAACTTTTAATTTTCAAAAAATATGTTTGAAAGATGACCAACCCTTTTCTGTGGTGGTTATGGAATGAATAATAGTTTATTGTCACTCTAACCATACGAAAAATAACAAGTAACAATGTTCAATATTTAAACGCTTCAAAAAATTTTACAATGAATCAGCTCTCATTCCTACTGAAATGATCAAAAATACTGTTGGTGTTTTCGATCATCGATTAGGTTACTATCAAAAAGTGGATGGAAAATAATTCGAGCACTTGAAATAAGATGTTAGACTGTTTAAAAAAATTAAAAAGTTTACACAAGATCAGACCGTCATTAAGTTTAAATGACCTTCAAATGAACGTCAAGGTCCTTCTTGAACTATGTTCTGAGTACATGTTTGGACGTAAAGTTTCACACTCTTTCCGATTCCGCTAAAAAATAGGGGTTACCATTTAAAAAAATGAGGTTGACCTCGAAATAACCTCAAAAATGAGGCTCAAAATGAGGTTCAAGGTCGAATCAGAGGTCACCTTCAAGTCTTCGTTCGAACTTACCAAACCTTACCTTTGTTTGTTTTGTTTTACCACTGAACTCGCGAAATTTTTAAGAAATCATACTTTGACCTCAATTTGACCTCTGGGGGCAACCTCAACCTCATACCTTAATACATATCCGGACGTAAAATTTTCCGCTCTTTCAGATTCCGCTATAAAAAATAGGGGTTACCATTTAAAAAAATGAGGTTGACCTTGAAATAACCTCAAAAATGAGGTCCAAGGTCGAATCCAAGGTCACCATTGGATTCCTCATAAAAAATTACTACAAAGGCGACCTTAACATTTTCCAATAGTAATTCAGCTGAGAAATTATTTGGGTGTTTCCAGACTTTTTGGACACGCTGTATATATATATATATATATATTTTATGGTATGCGCATGCCTGTTGGACGAACTGTCTACTCTATATATATTATATATATATATTATATATATATATACTTATCGGGGTTTATGTAGCCCAAGACTGTATATTAGTACCTACAGCTCAGAGTTCCCTATGGCAAGTGACTAAAGAAATAATGGACCCTGGGGTTATAGACTCTAGGTCGGGCCGCATAAACCTCTAGATTTAGAAATATTATGAAGCCCGGGCTGCATAATCAAAATCGGACTCGATAAACTCCTATATATAAAAAAACGGGCTTTATAAACCCCTTTCGAGAAATATATATATATATATATATATATATATATATATATATATATATATATATATATATATATATATATATATGTATATATATACATATATATATATTATTACCTATTTATATTAATTAAGTATATGCATCGTCATGGGATGAAAATTTTTTATCATTGACAAGTAGATCATGATGATAGTTGGTGTATAAATTATTATTTCATTTTGAATTTTGGAGTTAATTTGGAAAAATATAACCTATATAAGCAGCTGTGACAATCAATGGGCAATAGCAATATTATAATCAGATAAGTAGTAAACTTTTATTATAAAGTTATAAATCTCAATAATGTTTATAAGTATTGTTACTTTGTGAAGTCTTGTTTTTATTTTACAGATTATATCAGAAAATGTAAGGATATTATATTTTATATTACCAAGTAAATACATAGATCACTGTTTAAAAAATACTTTTTAACAAAGAAGAGTTCATTAATAATTATTATTATTATTATTTTAATTATACAAGTTTATCAAAATCATTGAATATGCTAACGAAATCTTGTATATATCCATGTGAATCTCAAGAAATGTTTAAATCTTCAAGTGAATTGGAAAAAATCTATAATAAGGACTATATTAGAAGATAATGGTGGACAATAATATGCATTTTGTACAGTTAGTTGACACAGAGTATAAATTTTCATTAAGAAATCAGATAATCGGAACCAGAATGAATATTACATCAATATAACAAGAATCCCTGCAATGAGTTCATATTCTATGTGAGTAAATGTTATAAAATAAACAATGGAAATTTTAGTTGGCTCGTTATGAAATGACTTGTTTTTGTAACACAAATACCATGGGCTTTCCAGTAAAATATACTGCAGGAAATAGAAAATAGATCTAAAATAGTTGCTGGTAAGATATTATATTTAGAAAATTATCTTATTTAGATTGTGAATGTGGATTTTTTGAAACATTTCTTGTAGCTCCTGTAAATACAAGTTTTCAAAATCACTTTTACGGATTTTTCTCTTATTTCAGTAATTTGAATTTTAAAACTAATGTTGTTTATCCATATGTTGGCAATAGTATTATAAACAACTGCCTGAAGAAATGGAAATCTAGAAGAGTCATCTACAAGAAAATAACGTAGAAATATCCTGATTTAATTTTCCAATGCATATACATCCAATAGATTATTAAAATATGACAAAAGCTGTTAGGAATTAGCTACAACTAAGATGTTTAAGACATGTGCTGTGTAGTACTCTTCTATGCCTGCCTCCCGCATGACTAGTCTGATCCAGCGGCTTAGTGTTTGTGATCCTACATTTTGGTGTGGTCTTTTAAAGGAGATTAGCAGCTTTGATTCGTTTCCCCTGATGTTTTCTGTTATTTCCATGTATCGTTGTACAGATTTTGCTACACAGAGGGTTGAGTTCTCAAAGAAAGGCAGAAAGGCATATGGTTGACACGCTCCTGGTTTGGATGTCTTGATTCTGTCCGTTATCCTGATTTCTAAGCCTCTGTTTAGTATTTTAATATTTTCTATTTTTATCAGTGATATGGATTGTACTCTAAAGGCAGTTACTCGTGCCAATAGCATTACGACTTTCAAGGCTAGTTGTCGTGATTTCAGTTGTGCTGTTGGTTCCCGTGACTCTATTTTCTCCAGTACAATTCCTACACCCCAGGTATCGCAGTACTTGGGGGTGGAAGGTCTTAGGTTAAATGCTCCTTTGAAGAACCGCTGCATGTGAGAGCTCTGTGATGTGAAGCGAGTGTTGATCAGAGCAATGGCAGATCTCATGGTGTTTAGTGTACCGTAAGCTGCACCTTCTTTAAATTTCTTAGTGAGACAAGCAAGCACTGTCTTCTCCCCCGTGGAGAAGGGGTCTTGCTCCCTTTCCGCGCAAAACTACCACCAGTATCTGAGTGCTGTGTTATACTGTTTTATTGTTGATTCTGTGATAGACTGAGAGATGATGTCAATTGTGTCGTTTGCTATCCCTTGCTTATTTAATGCTTGCCTGATAGCACTTCTGCAACCAAGGTAAGGTGTTCCGCCAGCGGGTGTATCACATCTCTGTGGGGAGAAAGTAGTAGATTAGGCGATGGTTCGAACTTGATAGTGTTTGACGTGAGAAGAAGAACATAGTTTATATTTTCAGTATTGCACAGAAAGTGTGCAAAAGGTATTATGAAAAGGGTAGAACTTGAATTAGAATGCAAGTTTTGAAAAGTTTATTTTTCATAAATATATTCTTAAAATAAAAGCAAAAACTAGACACTTTGTGAAATTTTTTCCATTTTCAGATTATACAATTCTCACAGACTTTGAGCTCTGGAATAGATTCTTATCGAAGGTAGCACCAGTAGTAATGCCAGTAACCTCTCATTGCATCGGCAAGCTCTTCATAGGCTACAATTGCTAGTATTTCTTACTATAAAAGAATGCCGAAAAAGCTTTTCTCTCACAATGGTTCTTTGTTCATAAACTGTTTGTTTTCAATTTTACAAGATGTCTAACAATGATGGATTTTTAAGTCAAGTGGTTTCTAGTGAAAACTTCAAAAATTTATGATACTTATTTGAAATATTTGTCCGAGCCTTGGTTTAAAAACAATTTGTCTACTTCAAGAAATTTAGTCGATATCAGTGCTGTGCTGTAGTACATATTTACTCAAGCACCAATTAAAAGATATTATGACAAACGAAAATTGAATTACTGAAAAAGCGAAAATGATGTGTTATTGTGAAAATTTCAACGAATAAAAGTGCTCAGCTAATCTAATTTATGATTTGTTCATGGTAAGAGATGTCAACATGATTCAGAGATGTCACCAGTAAATATTTTTCTACACAAGATTCAGATAATAATTTCAAAAAGTTATCTATACAAGAATTACAGAGTATCAGAACGTAAGGATTATTGACACGCAGATCATGATTAAATAGTCTGTAACATAGAAGAGTTCATTAAAATACATAAATTGTATAATACATTATTACACAAGTCTGTCAAATTAAAACATGGAAATAGTGAGATGCAAGATCAGAAGTTTACACATGTCTGTCAAATTAAAACATGGAAATAGTGAAATGCAAGATCAGAAGTATTCGTATCTTTGAAATGAAAAAATGCAATTTTAGTGTAATAGGAGTGTAAATATCAAATTTGAAATAATAAATTTTGTGGAACTTTCTCAAAACATTGTAGTTGTTGGTTTATATTAATATTTTGAGTTACGTTAATTCATTCAGACTCCGGCTTCACTCCGTTCTTTGCTTAGAATGCAAATAAAAACAAATAAACACACTAAAAATTGATGAAGTTCGTTATACAGGTCAATGCGTCAAAGAATATATTACCAAATATTTTACTAGTGACATTAATTGATGGTTCATTATTTTGAGAAAACTTAATTTAAAAATTAGTTCTTCGAAATAAAATAAGAAAATTGTGATTTTAATAGAAGATCATCTATCTAGTTCATTAGAGCTGATGGAGTTTTTTGAAGATTTATGGAACAAGCTCAGCGTGTGCTTTTCTTGAGACACTGTTGGAAACTCACTAATGACAAGTAACATAGTGATCTGCCCGATACAAATACTACATTATTGTATTGTTGATAAAAATGATATCTAATCAGTGTTCATAAATATAATGTAATTCAAGTGAAATATCAGTGCGAGTTTCCAGTTATAATAAAATGTTTTGTGTAATAAAAATAAACTAAATTACTGGTTAAGAGCTAAAAATAAAATTGCCTAATAGTGTTTCATGTCAGAAAAATGTACAGACAAGATATCAGATACATAAAAGTGTAATGCAATAACACGTCAAATGTAAAATTAATCAAAATAAAAAAGGTAATAGTGATTTTAATAAATCATATTCAAGCTGGTGAATTTTTTTGAAAACTTATGGAATAAGCTCAGCCTGTACTTTTCTAGACTGATTAGAATCTTACTGATAAAAAGTAACGTAGTGATCTATCTACCCGATACGAATATTTTATTGTATTCTTAAAAAGTAATCAGTGTTTATAAATATATAATATAATTATAGTGAAGTCAGTGCAAGTTTTCAGATCAGATATAATAAAATGTTTTTTGTAATATTGTATTGTTGATAAAAATGACACCTAATCAGTGTTCATAAATATATATAATATAATTCAAGTAAAATGTCAGTGCGAGTTTCAAGTTATAATAAAATGTTTTGTGCAATAAAAAAATTACCTAAATTTCTGGTTAAGAGCTAAAAATAAAATTGCCTAATTGTGTTTCATGTCAGAAAAATGTACAGACAAGATATCAGATTCTTAAACTTTTGTTTTTAATTTTGCAAGATGTGTCTGATGGGTTATTAATTCAAGTGTTTTCTAGTGAAAACTTCAACAAATCCAAGTGTTGAAAATAATATAATTAATGATTGGCTTATGGTGAGGGGCGCCAAATGTTTCAGAGGAGCCATCTGTTCTGAGAATATAATATATAGTACATGAGACCATAATATAAATTAGTGTAATGGTACTTTTTTCAACTATGTGTATGAACATTTGTGTACACCTAAAAATAGAAAACTTGTTAAAAAATGAAGTATTCAATAACAGAATCATTTCTGTAAATTATTCATTGTTATATTTTCTCTACAAAATATCTACAAAAATGGTCCATCACTACATCTTTTAAAAAATCCATTAAGAAATTATTTTACAAAACTTCTACAATTCTTTACAAACTTTTGCAAGCAACGAGAAATTCTTTCCCAAAACCTTTACAATCACTTTACAAAAACTTTTACAAACGATAAGAATTTTTTCGGAAACCATAAGAATTATTTTCCGAAACCTATACAATATCCTAAAAAATTATTTAAGTTTTATTATATGAAAAGGAATTCTACGAATAAATAATAAATTTTTGCTTTCTAAAGTTGAAATAAATTTCTTTCACGCGGATACTGAAAGCCAAACCCAAAAAAGTTGTGAAATTAATTAAAGTGTAATTTTATATTCTTAACAAACAATATTTATAATGTACTTTTACTCTTAAAAAGTTGTGAAATCTCTCTAAAAAAATTTTTTACAAAAGTAAAAACTTATAGGCAAGAATAAGTTTGGTTACTATTCTACATAGTTTTATACTTAACAAACATTATTTACTAAACTCTCCCACCCTCTCTTTCTTCCTCCTCTCTCTCTCTCCCTCTGTACCAAACACTTTAATGAGAGCTTAAATATTTTTTCAAAGCAATCAACACGTTCTTTAAAAAACTAATTTTTTAAATATATTCTAACAACACAATTTGTCTATTGTCCTTTTATTTATTCTGATCTCACCTATTCAACTCTCTACAAATGGTAATAATTTTTTTCATGACTGTACAAATAATAATATTGTTAATAAACTTTCTACGAAAGTATAAAATAAGGCAAGTATAGAAGTTTTTTCTGTATAATCTAAATAATATTTATGATTTTTTAAAAGAAGTTAAATAAATACTATAGTAAAAAAGGCTTTTACTTCTTTGAGTCAATGTAAGCTCAACAAATTATATGTAAGTACATTCAAATTGTTCACTGCAAGTCAAACAAACGAAAGTTGTGAAATCAATTATCGATAGTCAAGTAATGCAAACCATTCTCTGAAAAACTGTATGACTATGTTCTCAGAAATGTATTCAAATTTCTTCATTCCTTTATACAAATTAAACACAAGAAAGTACTGAAATCAATTAATAATAGTCAAGTACCGGCCATAAGAACTTTTCGTACCTCGCGTGTAAAATTACATTTTACGCCCACGTTGTAACTTCAAAATTATTAAGCCAGCGGGCATAAAGTACTACATAACGCCCAAGAGGCCCAATAGCTCACACACTCCTACAAAACATTATAGTACCTACGTACTTTACGCCCGTGTGGGCGAAAATTATTTTAATTATATAACTATAATGCCTTCTTTTTATTTCTAAAATTCATAAGAATTTTTTCAGGTATTTACGAAAAGACAAAGCCTATATAAAAAAATTACATAGTTACCGACACATCACTATTTTTCATTATTCCTCCTCAATTTTGAACTTTCTATAACATTACGCATCTTGGAAGGACAAGAGAAGTCTAGAGCTACACTAGCAGGGGTGGTCCTCCAATCTCCCGTACATACTTGGCGAGCCCGACGGTTTGCAGTTACTTAAATGTAGAATACTAAATTTTTGCATAAATTCATTAACAATATTTATACTTATAAATCCACCATAAATAATTACATTGGCTCTAATTTTTAATGAACTGGAAGACAAAATGAAAGAACTGGCACTAAATCACTTAATATTTGGAAATTTTAGCAAGAGTTTCCTCCAAAAAAGGTTTTTGGAACTATATGCCGAATATTTAACAATTCTAGAAAAAAATGTTGTTAGTGCCTTAGAAGTTTAAAAATGTACAAAAATAATGTTTTTGTTTTATATAATGAAATGTATTTTACCTTATCACACTTTTTTATTTAAGGGCCCCTTCTTTTTTATCTTCTCCTATTCACACCTCCAACTTCTCATTGCGCTAGTACTCATATATTTATATATATAGCATTATACATAAGTGATTCGTCGAAGGACCACCTACAAGCCAACACTGTGGGGCCCCCGTTCAGCAAGTTGCAGGCCAAAACAGAGGATAAAAAACCTCTCATGAGCAATTGGACAAGCAAAAAATTCTCCACCACACCATTCCTCTCCCACCAATTCCTTCTTCTTCCAAAAAAAAGAAGGTTATTCAAGATCTAACTAATCTTTTGAAAACACTTAATAATAAATGGTTCTTTTAAGGGCCACATTTATAAATATAGAACGAACTGAAAGCCCCGATTGTTATGACTAGTTTTTCTCTCGTATTTACGAGAGAAAAACTAGTCATAACAATCGGGGCCTTCAGCCCGTTTAAATAAATAAAATTTATTTTTCCATAACACGGTTTTTTATTTGCAGGCGCAATCTTTACACGAACTCCCTATCTCCACCGACAATTTCACACACACAGACACTGACAAACAACAAACACACACACGCATGCACGCACGCACACACGCACAATGGGTCTTTATGACGTAGTGACTATACACACACACCGTGGATCTTTATGGCGTAGTGGCTATATTCGAAGGCGAAGTGAGTCTTCGTCAGTTGCATCAATATCTCTACAATATCACTATTGTCGAGAAGAATTTATGTGCATGGCGGGGAGAAGGCACGCTAAATCGAAACTTTATTTGACCGACGTATATGTAACTTGGAGAAATACGATTCTTCATCATTCGTAAAGTTTAACAGCATTTTTCCAAACAATACCGCGTGCGTGACGCATTTGCTGAAAAAAAAAGAATTTTGTGCCTTGTACATGGCTAACCAAATAAAGAAATGGCTACACTCGATACACCGAAGAATGGCTCTCTGCTCCCAGGGAAAATGTGAATAGCGAAATGTACTTCACAGCACTGTACGAGTATCAACTCAAGGAGAAGAGAAAAGCTCTACGATTAGCAGAGAAATCGGACGATGAGGACTACGAAGCAAAGGATACAAATAACGATCCAGATAGTTACAGCATATACTTCGCAGCCGCTGGGGCCCCTGTTTAATTCGATCGGGGTTTACGTCGCTGACCATATATGCTGATGTTACCTTCTCATTCACCAAAAAAAAGGCTACTCCAGATACAACTACTCACCATCATTATTAAAACTTAACAACAACTAAAGAAAGGAAGACGAGGATACTACACTATGTCAGTCAGCTCTCCCCACTATGCGCTCCTCGGACAGCTTGTCAATGGGCGCGGCGCTGCAGCGACAATACGGCTGTAAAATTTCTTAGCGTGTGTGTGTGTGTGTGTATGTGTGTGTGCGTGTGTGTGTGTGTTTGTGTGTGTGCGTGTGCGTGCGTGCGTGTGCGTGTGTGCATGCGTGTGTGTGTGTGCGTGCGTGCGTGGGTGTGTGTGTGAGTGTGTTTGTGTTTATAGCCTTTTTTTTGCGAAAGGCGAGGAGGAAATCTTCAAAAGACGCCCGGGAATAGTTCTCGGGCAGTGTCGGATTTCTACCGACTAAAACCCCTCCGCCTCGCTACACCGAAGGCCTTATTTCCCCCGCGGAACTGCCGCTAGGCATTACTTCACGGGGGAAGGCATTAGCTGGTTTGCTCTTCCTTCTTGATGTCTTTCCCTGCATTATCCAATCTCTGTTAATTAGTTGGAGATTCGGGATAGGTTGCTTTCTTCTTTTCTTCTGTGGAATCGTCTTTTTCTTACCGCATCAGATCGTCTGCTTCTTTCAGTAGCGTCCGGCCGTCTTCTTCTTTCGGCACCGTCCGGTCATCCTCTGGACAGACTCGACCTCGACACCTACGTTCTTCTGCATCGGGTGAGGGAGTCTGAGCTCAACCCAATGTTCTTTGCTAGCCTGCCAGGGCAGGGGAGCATTTTGGAGTGCTGGTGCGTTGTTATCCTATGAATAGTCTCCACCCCCGAGCCTACGTTCCTTTGTATCGGATGAGGGAGATTGGGCTCAACCCAACCACCTACGTTCCTCTGCATCAGTGTAGGGAGCCATCTATTCAATAGCCTGGCGCCTCGCATTTCTCATTCGTAGTTCTCTTCTCTTTTTTTCTTCTTTTCGAAGTTCTACGATGACATTCCTGGCGAATTCCGTTGTCGCACTCCATGCCATCTTTGATATTAACATCAGTTGTACCAGATTCTCTGGCGATATCGTCGCGTCCAATATGCTTTCAAGCTTTCGTCGTTGTGATTCAAATCTAGGGCATGCGAAGAATACATGTCTGGCGTCCTCCTCCAATCCATGGCATGTTGTGCACTCCGGTGAGTCCTCATGCTTATACTTATGTAAGTATTCTCGAAAGCAGCCATGTCCCGTCGAACATCTGCATCAGGTAGTAGCTGAGGTCTCCATTGTATTTCGCACCTCTTCCTCATGATCAAATTGTAGATGTTTAAAGATGAAACGGCAACTGGATATATGGACAAATGTATGACATTTTGGGAAAAAATGTTTTTGAACCTTTTGAATATAAATATCATTCTACATTTTGAATATAAATATCACCCTTTTTGAATATAAATATCATTCTACATTTGTAATCCAGCAAAAATACGAAATCGTAATGACAAATTATTAAATATTTTTGAGATTATTAGTACCCCCTCTTCCCGCCCGATTTACAACACGTCCGAAGCAAAAAAGAGCTCTAGCGGCCGTACCGCGCCGCCACCGTATCTGTCTCCCGGCTCTGTCGCCGCTCGATCCTCATTATTTAAAGTGTTGCCGTTTCCAATTGGGGCATCTATAAAGGCTTATACGTATAAGCTTATAGATAAGGGTCCAGGGTGGGACTTGATCATTTCGGAAGAGGTGCTTCATACAATTCTAACTTACAAGTAAGTTCGTTCAATTGTATAATGTTCTCAGTTAACCCATTCCGCTATATTTGGGATAAGCTGGTGGGACCATCTTCTGGTTTCGGAACTGTCCCACTGTGTCTGCCAGCGTTGCAGACTTTTCTGCCTTTCTCGTTCCATGGAGTCGTCTGCTTCCAGCTGCCTATTTTTCCGGTGCCGGTATGTTCTCCTTTGTTCTTCGGCTAGGATCTTGATCGGCAAAAGACCCGAAATTACTTGTGCAGCGTCTCTGGAGACAGTCCTGAACCCGCTGGCAATCTTAAGTGTCATTTTCCGGCCTACTGGATATATCCTTCTTTGGCACTTCTGTAGCTGTAGTGCACTGGACCAGATGGCAATGCCATAGGTCAGTATAGATGTAACTACTGACGCTAGAAGGGCTCTTCGTCTCGGTGTAGGCCCACCTACATTTGGCATGAGGCGGGATAGCACTCCTCCAACTGCTGATGCCTTCGTGCTAACATGCTCAACTTGGTCCTTGAAGTTGAGTCGTGCATCGATCATTACCCCCAGGTAGCGAATAGATGGTTTTGACTCAATTTCATGTTCGCCGACTCGCAGTGTGATCGTTTCGCGTTCTGTTCTGCTAGTTATCAGCGTTGCCTCTGTCTTATGTTTAGCCATCTTGAGTCCTGCTTCGTCCATCCAAGCAGCATATTTGCTGAATGTCGCATTGAACAGGTTCTTGATGTCCTGAATCTATTTGCCTACAATTACGAGGGCGACATTATTCGGTCCCACCTCGCAGAATTGAACGCGTTCTGCATGTCTAGCATCAAAACTGCGCAGTATTCCTTCTCACTGTTTTTCCATCTAGTCCCTGAGATCGCTTTCTTCGCGGTCTCAACAACTAGATTAACGGCATTAATGGTTGATCTTCCCTTGCGAAATCCAAACTGTTTTTCTGACAGGTTTTTTTCAGCTATAACCTCCATTAGCGTGTACATTATCCGCTCAAGGACCTTCCCCGTCGAGTCGAGCATGCAGAGGGGAGGATATGCTGATGGTTCGTCGGGCGGCTTGTTTCCTTTTAGGAGGAGGACAAGCCTCTGCGTTTTCCATTTGGTAGAGAAGTAACCTTCTTGTAGGCATCTGTTGTACATGTGAAGAAACATATCCGGTGCTATACTTATTGCCTTTTTTAAGGCAATGTTCGGGATGCCATCCGATCCAGGGGCTTTGTTGTTTCCCAATCTTGAGCACGTAAACTTCAGCTCTTCCAGTGTTATCGGTGGTATTGGTTCCTCCGTGTTAAGGTCACCGATCTGCAGTTCCGGTTGCTGTGGGAATAGGTTGGTGACAATCTTCTCCAGCAGGACCGGGCATGTGGGTGAAGACAGTGGCTGTGGTTTCACTCTTTTCATGACTACTTTGTATGGTCTACCCCATGGGTCCCTTTCTACTTCATCAACCAGCTCTTTCCAGCAATTTGCCTTGCTACTTTTGATTGCTTTGACCAGTTTATGTCGTGCTGCTTTGTGAGCTTCCTGGAGATCTCTGTAGTTTGATTTTTTTCTGGCTCGCGTTGCTTTTCTTCTTGCACGAATGCTTTTCTGCCGACTTTTGGCAATATCATTGTTCCACCAGTACATGGGCTGATGGTCGTTATGGGGGCGCTTTCGTTGTATCGTGGCGTCACAAGCAAAGGCAACTCTGCGCATGACTTCTTCTACCTCCTCTTGTGCGCTATTGACCGCAATGGGCTTACTGTTAAATGCCTCTTGATGTTCGTTCTTTTATGTGAAGGGCTCTTTTGGACTGTCTTACTTGGTACTGTCCAGCTGATAAGTCTATGATCACTCGCGTTTTTCATATCGTGTACTTTCCAGTTGCTTTCTCCTCTTGTCAGGCTGGCGCTGGCAAAAGTCAGGTCGACTATCGAGCTTCCAGTGTCTCTCTCGAAGGTGGGCAGGGTCCCGGTGTTCAAAAGAGTCACGTTCAGACATGACATTGCCTGTAGGAGCTCGTTTCCTTTTTCGTTCGTTTTTTTGCTACCCCATCCGACTGCCCAGGCGTTGAAATCTCCCGCTATGGTGCAGGGGGAGTGTTCCTTGGCATCCTCGACCAGCCTATCAAGTAGGTCCGTGAACTCGTTGGTATCCAGGCTGGGAGGAGCATAAACGCTGTAGAAATTTACTTTTCCGAGCTTTGCCCTTACGAAGCCTCTATGATTGGTGTCAGGATGATAATTGAACGACCTGTTGCTGCAGGACCAAATGCCAGCCTTGCCAGTGGCGTCTGTCACCCATGCTTGCGTTTTCGATTTTGTGTACGCATCTATCTTCATGTCTATCTTCATGTCTCTAACCGTTTGGGTCAGCAGGTCATATGCCGCCTCACAATGGTTTATGTTGTGCTGTAACACTCATTTTTTTTTTCCTGACTGGTTGGCTCTTATTCTTCTCGTTGAAGACAGTGCATTTGTTGCTTCCTGCTACGTGGTGATGATCTTTGTCCCTTTCAGCACATAGGGCACAGTGCGGTTCTTTCTGGCAGTCGGCGATTTTGTGCCCTGCCTGGCCGTACTTAAGGCAGAGACCAGATCTGTCGATCTGACTCGGACATTTTCTGGCAATGTGCCCCGTGTTCCAACACCTGAAGCATTTCAGTGATCTCATAACTTCCTTGATAGGACAGTTTACTAGGCCGATTTGTATTCTGCCCCGTTCTTGTACTACTTTTCGGGCCACCTCGTCTGGCAGCTTGACCGATGTTATTTGGGTTCCCTTGTAGGCCGGCCGTAGTGCTCTTATGGCGTTGTCGGTAACTACAAATTCGTTGCCCGCCGCTCTCTGCAGAGCTGCTTTGACTACCTCTTTCGTAGTTGTCTCCTCTAGGTCCCTTCTTGATAGTTCCACATCGTGTGACTTGCCGGATACAATTGCCTGGCCGCCTAGTACATCAGCCACCTTTCCAGGAGAGATTCCAGCTTATCCCCATTTTCCCTGTTGAGGACTATCAGGAGGTGGTCATTGTTGGTTCTTCTGAACTTGTCGACATTTTCCTCCAATGCTTCTTCCGCTAGCCCTTTCTTGATTTCTTTCAGTATATCAGCATATGTAGCACTTCCCTGGGCACTAATCAGGAGCGCCTTTGGTAGCGCCTCCTTCTTGCGCTGCTTGGGGGCCTTCTTTCTTTTTTCTTCTTCTTTTGCTCGCTTCTTCTTTTTCTTCTTCGTGTTCTGTTGCCACTCCATTTCTTCGTCCTCTTTCGGAGCCGTCTGCAGGGGTTCTCTTCTTGAGTTTGTTCCACTCCGGGAAGAGCAACCGCTGCCTGTGATGCCTTTTGCCCTAGAGACGCCTTCTTTGCAGCCTGATTCACGTTTGGTGAGGGCGGAGAACGCTCTTTCCTCTTTGGGATCTCTTGGAGGGGGCTGTACCAGTTTGTTTTATCTGGCGTCTGGAACAACTCATTTCGGACACCGCAGAGTAGCTGGACTCTCTGGTTCACCTTTCCGTCAGTCTGTTTGCCAGGTGCCGCTGTTGTTGTTGTTGAGATGATATTCTTCGGTGCAGCCCGCATCAGCTTCCTTATTTGTGTGAAGGACTTTTGGATCCCATCTACCAGCATACGGGTTTCCGCGGTTACCGTTCTTCGGGTTTTTCCATCCGGCATTTTCTCGCTCAGATGCTCCACGAGCCCAGCTATTAGCTGTTCGTGTTCCTCCCATACACTGGGCTTTTTCGTCTTACGCGCAGTTTTGGGAAGAGCACTACGAGGATCTGCTAGTTCCAAGTTTTCTTGGGATATTTTATGCGGGTCTCCCTTCCCTGGCTTTCCTTTGTTCGACTTCTCCACGTGATCCACATTTCGTGCTTCAGCTTCTTCGTCTTCTTCGCTGAGATACAGTAAGGGCCAAGCGTCCCACCCCTTCTGTACCAGCCTGATTGGCCACATCGTGCTTCTAGCTCCCTCCAAAATCCGTGGAGCCTGCACCGACCACCGGGGCTTTCACCCGATCGGAATCGGTGGTGGGATTCTCCTCTTTGCCGAGGAAACCCGCTTGGGGTACTATATTATCAAACACTTTTACCATACTTGGTTTATTATTCGGGGTTCCTTACCCTAGCTAGTTTTGGTCCCGGGTATGTTATTTCCCCGGTACCCGTCATATCTGACGAGCGTTCCCCTATCCGCCACCTGGGGAGGCGCCTGATGCGAGACTAGCAACTCGACACGGGAGAAACTCGACACGGGTGCGTGTTTCTGTGTGTGTGCGTGCGTGTGTGTGTGTGTGTACGTGAGTGTGTGTGTGTGTTTGTGTGTGTGTGCGTGCGCGCATGGTTGTGTGCGCGCGTGCGTGCGTACATGTGTGTGCGTGTGTGCGTGTGTGTACGTGTGTGTGTGTGCGTGTGTGCGTGTGTGTGCGCGCGTGGGTGTGTGTGTGAGTGTGTGTGTGAGTGTATGTGTGCGCGCGTGGGTGTGTGTCTGGGTGTGTGTGTGTGCGTGTGGGTGGGTGTGTGTGTGTGTTTGTGTGCCCGCGCGCGCGTGTGTGTGTATGTGTGTTAATAAAATTTGGTGTAAGTTTTTCGCCAAAACAACTGTTTTCATTTATTGTCCTCACATTCTTCCGGTAGATTATCTAATCCTCTTTTTTTCTTTGAAAAATAATAATAATCGAATTTCCCTTTTGTTTACAAAAGTGTTGTTTACAAAAGTGTGTGTGTGCGCGTGCGTGGGTGTGTGTTTGTGTGTGTGTATGTGTGCTTGTGGGTGTGCGTGCGTGCGTGCGTGCGTGTGCGTGCGTGCGTGTGTGTGTGCGCGCGCGCGTGTGTGTGTGTGTGAGTGTGTGTGCTGCGCGCGTGGGTGTGTGTCTGGATGTGTGTGTGCGTTGGGTGGGTGTGTGTGTGTAAGTGAGTGTGTGTGCGCGTGCGTGGGTGTGTGTTGGTGTGTGTGTATGTGTGAGTGTGTGTGTGCGCGCGTGGGTGTGTGTGAGTGTGGGTGTGTGCGCGCGCGCGTGGGTGTGTGTCTGGGTGTGTGTGTGTGTGAGTGCGTGTGTTAGTGTGAGTGTGAGTGTGCGTATGCGTGTGTGTGTGTTTGTGTGTGTGCGCGCGCGTGGCTGTGTGTCTGGGTGTGTGTGCATGTGGGTGTGTGAGTGTGTGTGTTAGTGTGAGTGTGCGTATGCGTGTGTGTGTGTTTGTGTGTGCGGGGGCGCGTGGGTGTGTGTCTGGGTGTGTGTGCGTTGGGTGGGTGTGCGTGTGTGTGTGTAAGTGTGTGTGTGTGCGCGTGCGTGGGTGTGTGTTGGTGTGTGTATGTGTGTTTGTGTGCGTGCGTGCGTGCGTGCGTGTGCGTTTTTGTGTGTGAGTGTGTGTGTGTGCGTGTGTGTGCGCGCATGGGTGTGTGTGTGTGTGAGTGTGTGTGTGCGCGTGTGGGTGTGTGTCTGAGTGTGTGTGTGTGATTGTGTGTGTTAGTGTGAGTGTGAGTGTGCGTATGCGTGTGTGTGTGTTTGTGTGTGCGCGCGCGCATGTGTGTGCGTGCGTGCGTGCGTGCGTGTTTTTGTGTGTGAGTGTGTGTGTGCGCGCGCGTGGGTGTGTGTGTGTGAGTGTGTGTGTGTGCGAGCGCGTGGGTGTGTGTGGGTGTGTGTGTGTGTCTGGGTGTGTGCGCGTGTGTGCGTGTGTGTGCGCGCGTGGGTGTGTGTGTGAGTGTGTGTGTGAGTGTGTGTGCGCGCGCGTAGGTGTGTGTCTGGGTGTGTGTGTGTGCGTGTGGGTGGGTGTGTGTGTGTGTTTGTGTGCGCGCGCGCGCGTGTGTGTGTATGTGTGTTAATAAAATTTGGTGTAAGTTTTTCGCCAAAACAACTGTTTTCATTTATTGTCCTCACATTCTTCCGGTAGATTATCTAATCCTCTTTTTTTCTTTGAAAAATAATAATAATCGAATTTCCCTTTTGTTTACAAAAGTGTTGTTTACAAAAGTGTGTGTGTGCGCGTGCGTGGGTGTGTGTTTGTGTGTGTATGTGTGCTTGTGTCTGTGCGTGCGTGCGTGCGTGCGTGTGTGTGTGTGCGCGCGCGCGCGTGTGTGTGTGTGTGAGTGTGTGTGCTGCGCGCGTGGGTGTGTGTCTGGATGTGTGTGTGCGTTGGGTGGGTGTGTGTGTGTAAGTGAGTGTGTGTGCGCGTGCGTGGGTGTGTGTTGGTGTGTGTATGTGTGAGTGTGTGTGTGTGCGCGCGTGGGTGTGTGTGAGTGTGGGTGTGTGCGCGTGCGCGTGGGTGTGTGTCTGGGTGTGTGTGTGTTAGTGTGAGTGTGAGTGTGCGTATGCGTGTGTGTGTGTGTGTTTGTGTGTGTGCGCGCGCGTGGGTGTGTGTCTGGGTGTGTGTGTGTGCATGTGGGTGTGTGAGTGTGTGTGTTAGTGTGAGTGTGCGTATGCGTGTGTGTGTGTTTGTGTGTGCGCGGGCGCGGGGGTGGGTGGCTGGGTGTGTGTGTGCGTTGGGTGGGTGTGCGTGTGTGTGTGTAAGTGTGTGTGTGTGCGCGTGCGTGGGTGTGTGTTGGTGTGTGTATGTGTGTTTGTGTGCGTGCGTGCGTGCGTGCGTGTGTGTTTTTGTGTGTGAGTGTGTGTGTGTGCGTGTGTGTGCGCGCGTGGGTGTGTGTGTGTGTGAGTGTGTGTGTGTGTGCGCGCGTGGGTGTGTGTCTGAGTGTGTGTGTGTGAGTGTGTGTGTTAGTGTGAGTGTGAGTGTGCGTATGCGTGTGTGTGTGTTTGTGTGTGCGCGCGCGCATGTGTGTGGGTGCGTGCGTGCGTGCGTGTGTTTTTGTGTGTGAGTGTGTGTGCGCGCGCGTGGGTGTGTGTGTGTGAGTGTGTGTGTGTGTGCGAGCGCATGGGTGTGTTTGGGTGTGTGTCTGGGTGTGTGTGTGAATGTGTGTGTTAGTGTGAGTGTGTGTGTGCGCGCGTGGGTGTGTGTGAGTGTGGGTGTGTGCGCGTGCGCGTGGGTGTGTGTCTGGATGTGTGTGTGTTAGTGTGAGTGTGAGTGTGCGTATGCGTGTGTGTGTGTTTGTGTGTGTGCGCGCGCGTGGGTGTGTGTCTGGGTGTGTGTGTGCATGTGAGTGTGTGAGTGTGTGTGTTAGTGTGAGTGTGCGTATGCGTGTGTGTGTTTGTGTGTGCGCGCGCGCGTGGGTGTGTGTCTGGGTGTGTGTGTGCGTTGGGTGGGTGTGCGTGTGTGTGTGTAAGTGTGTGTGTGCGCGTGCGTGGGTGTGTGTTGGTGTGTGTATGTGTGTTTGTGTGCGTGCGTGCGTGCGTGCGTGCGTGTGTGTTTTTGTGTGTGAGTGTGTGTGTGTGCGTGTGTGTGCGCGCGTGGGTGTGTGTGTGTGAGTGTGTGTGTGTGTGCGCACGTGGGTGTGTGTCTGAGTGTGTGTGTGTGAGTGTGTGTGTTAGTGTGAGTGTGAGTGTGCGTATGCGTGTGTGTGTGTTTGTGTGTGCGCGCGCGCATGTGTGTGCGTGCGTGCGTGCGAGCGTGTGTTTTTGTGTGTGAGTGTGTGTGCGCGCGCGTGGGTGTGTGTGTGTGAGTGTGTGTGTGTGTGCGAGCGCGTGGGTGTGTGTGGGTGTGTGTGTGTGTCTGGGTGTGTGTGTGTGTGAATGTGTGTGTTAGTGTGAGTGTGAGTGTGCGTATGTGTGTGTGTGTTTGTGTGTGTGCGCGCGCGCGCGTGTGAGTGTGTATGTGTTAATAAAATTTGGTGTAAGTTTTTCGCCAAAACAACTGTTTTCATTTATCGTCCTCACATTCTTCCGGTAGATTATCTAATCCTCTTTTTTTCTTTGAAAAATAATAATAATCGAGTTTCCCTTTTGTTTACACACACATGCCTAGAAAAAACACGATGAAGCATGCTGTTGATGAAACGTACTCCTCTCTCACCCAGTGATGGGCCCCGGATCCTTCGGAACGTGGGAAATAACTAGATTCCTACAGTGAGTCGTGGAAAATCACTAAATCTAGTTTTTTCCCAGCGGCGGAGGAGCAAACGAACGAAGCCGACTTCAGGATTATGAAATTTGCTATAGTAATAACAGCAAGTTTCGAATCCAGTGTTCTTTGACATACGATGTGGGTTATGTTTAATAAAGACTAAACATATTTTTTTAAATAATAGAAATTTTTTACCATTCTATTCTTAAGTAATCTTTTATGTATTATAATCATTAATGACAATGATTTTTTTTTAGAATAAAGAATGTACATTGTTAACAATATGGAATTCAAATAAAAATCTGTTATAATTTAAAAGTTTGTTATTTTTATTTTCTATTTTTTATTTTTTACAATATTTACATTCATTTAGATAGCAAGGCACTTTAAATTCGTATAAAAATTTTTCAGATTTTGAGTATAACAACATTTTCAGATAAAATAATAAACTTTAATTAATTAAAAAGTCTGCTTTTTTAATAAAGCAAAAATTTCTTTAGTAAGTTTGTTGTATACTTTGTTCAAAATTCATAATTGAATATTTGTACTTATCTATTGAATTTAACAAAAAAAAAAAAAATTAAAAATGTTTTAAATTCAATAGATAAGTACAAATATTGAATTATCAATTTTGAACAAAGTGTACAACAAACGTACTAAAGAAATTTTTTCTTCATTAAAGCAGATTTTTTAATTAATTATATTTTATTATTTTGTCTGAAAATGTTGTCAAAATGTGAAAAATTTTAATACGAATTTAAAAAATGAAAAATGAGAATAAATATGAAATCACAAGTAAACTACACCAGAATGGTAATAAACTGATATAATACATCTAAAATGTGTGGATCTGTCAGGAGTGAAAAGTTAAGTCTCTGCTATCGAAGAACACTTCCTGACTTGTTTGTGATGCTAAAAAAAAGAAAATAATATATAAAGGATATTTTTAAGAGAAGATAAGAAACGGAAATTGAATATAAATTAGAAATTGCACTCCAGTTTTATGTAAATAGTGAAGGTGTATGATTGATCTGATGGAGGCAAAGAACAAAATCAAAGAAGGTGATTTCTTATTGTTAAGCAACCTTTCGTTGGCATGATCCGCCAACCTCTTTACTTATTTAGTAATTCATGTGTTAATATGTAATCCATTTTGACGATATGTGGATTACATACATAAAACATAAGTAAAACCTGAAGAGGTTGTCGGACCATGCCAAGGAAAGGTTGCTTAACAATAAGAAATCACGTTCTTCAATTTCATTCTTTGCCTCCGTCAGATCAATCATACACCTTCACCATTTACATACAACTGAAATGTTTATTCTTACTATAAGAAAAAATTGTTGAAGTCGATGTTTGTGCTTTTTCAGTTTCAGGAAGAACCTAAAAACAAGGATGTCATGATAATATAAATAAAAGTAAAATAGAAATATATTATTTTAAAAAGTATCTCTTAAAAACATTATGAAATTTTCAAATAGTTGTAAAGTTATGACTAAAACTTTTTGAGCCCAAATTTATTAAGATCTGTAGAAATACATCAATCATTAGAGGGTTGTAAGAAAAAGTTTTCTCATTTTCTACTGGTCCTGTTAATGTATTTAAAATATTTAAAGCTTCTTCTAGTCACTTACGTCTAATCGACACAACCAATTCATCGACTACAGCTGTACCAGGAAGTGTACCTAAAAGCAAAAGCAATATTAAGTATTGTTGTTTTTTCTTTTATATTTCAAAGCCATCTGCCTTTGACAGATTGTGCATGGACTGCGAGCTCTCGATGGGTTTCTGGAAGTGCATATGGAAGTTGGGATTTTCCATTGGTGGGTAGTTCTGGGCGTGTTTGATAACTTTATGTGAGCTGAGCTGATTCGAATGTCGTTTGGAGGCTATTTTGAACCAACTGGCGATACTTTGGCTTGCTGGTTATGCATCATCATGTTTAGCTGCTGCTGCGCCATTGCCCTCGCAGGATTTCTTCATTCCTCGCAGGACTTGGGTTGCATATTGCCATATTGTACTGAGCAGCCGTCGAAGGTATTCGTATTGATGGTTCATTCTTTTCAAACCACAATCTTGTACCTGACGGATATTAGTATTACAAGTTGAACTTTGCATGCTTGGAATTTGACTTTGATTCTGAAAGTTCATTGATAGATTGTGCGCATTTGTACTAATGTGTGGCAAGTTTGTCGAGTACTGCATGTTGGTGTTCTGGGCCCTTATTACAAAGCCAACTCACTTGTGAGAAATGAGTTGATGAGATGATGAGTTGAGAGAATACTACCCATATACTACTTACCAGCGATAGTAGTATTCTCCCAACTCCTCAACTCACCATCTCACCAACTCATATTTCACCGGTGAGTTGGTTTGTGAATAAGGACTCAGGTTTTGCAGATTCGGTATCATGCTGTTACCTGGGTTTGGCATTGGTCCAACACTTGATGAGTTTTGCCTCATTTTGTCCGCATAGTCATTAGTATCCATGAGGCTTGTTGTAGAGTACATTTGTGTTGGTGTTGGATTTGTTACAATTTTCTAACCTTCTGGGACGAATGGAAGCAAATTTGTGTTATTCTTGTAATCCCTTCTTACTCTTGGAGGACTGTAAGATCTCAAAGAGTTAGACCTTGCAACACTACTCATTATTGGCAAATTGCTTTCCATGTGTTTTTTCCCCCATAATTTATTTATTGATTTTTGCATCATTGTGACCACGCACTATGGTTTTCAAATCCAAAATTTCTGTGGGTGCGATTTCACTTGGGTCAACCAATGGCAGAGGCCTATTGGTAGACTTTAGAATCTGATTGTTCCAAACAATGGAAGCCCATTGTAATGGTAAACCAAAAAGCTTTCTTTCTCGATTGTAAAAGCCAGTATGCACCCTATACTCAAAATTTGTTGGAGTTGAGATTTCAGGTTTTTTCTTCTTTTTGTCAAACATTGTGAAGACTTTTTGTAACTTGTAGTCAAAGTTTCAAAGGAGATTTAAATAAAGATAAGATAATGTTAATCTTTTATTCCAATGTCAGTGTATACTTGAGTAGCAATAGATCATAAAAGGTGTTGGGGTTTCTCTCAGCGGGCGTTATAAACTATGCTTCGAAGCTCCACTTTTAGACAAACTACAAATATCTACTTTTGACCAGACATTTAAGATTAAGATTAAACAACTTCTGGTGTACACTTACATGTAATCGACACAACCAATTCATCGGCTACAGCTGTACCAGGAAGTGTACCTAAAAAAAAAGCATTATTAAGTATCGTTCTTTTTTTACATGCAATCTCACCTGATATCTCAGGATTTTTGTGTTCATCTAGGAGGTTAAACATCCTAACAGGCGTTTTGCAATACTGAAATAATTCCAATAATCTCAGGTTAGAAATTGACGCAAGAAATAACATGAGATCTCACCTGAGAAGTCACCTGAGATCTCACCTGAGATCTTTTAGTTGGGATTCAATTTTCAAATTAAAATTACAATGTTTATGATCTGCATAAACTACGTCTCAGAATCAATATAACCATCAACTAACTGCAAGTGCAAATTTAACACTAATTAAGAATGGCATGTAAGGGAGTAATTAATTACAAAGTATTATTGATACTAACAAAACTGATGATAATAAAAATATCTCTTGGAATTTATGATGAACCCTGTAGATCTAAGTATTTGCTGAACTTCATTCATTATGCTATCAAAATGAGTATAATAGTACTTTGAGCATTGTTCTAAGCAATCAGTTTATTTGTAAATGATTAAGTGGTAAGCTACTTGTCAGCATTGTTCAATTCAAGCTCAATGGCTTTTTGGCAATTGCTTGCTCAAATCAACTTAACAAATAAGTTAACATTATAATTTTTACTTATATAGTTATAATCAGTCAAAGAAATAATAATTTAAATAAATTTTTTATGATATACATTTCCCATTGATCAAAACAGTTTATGCCCCAGATTATTCCGTGCACAAAGATTTTGTGTTCGTAAATAGCTAAAAATATAAAATAGTTAAGTTTATAAATTAATTGAATAATGTTTCATATAATTTTGCTTTTTTTATATAAAAAATACGAACCAATTAAAGCTTCAAAAGTTAATGGAGAAACTTTCTTTACCACAATACAATTAATATAATAGGTCTAATAGTATATCTAATAGTATTTATAGTCTTACTAATAAATTCTATATTATGAACTATTATTACTGTGAGAAAGTTTATATAAACAGACGGATACAGAAGCACAGAAGGAAGATCAAGTTTCACCATCAAACAATTCTGCATTCACTGCTGTAGCGATAACATTCTAAGGTGCTGCAACTACTGTTTTCATTTACAGGTAAATGTTTTTATCATGTATACTATTTTATTAATTAATAATATATATATTAGTCTAAAATTCTCTCATCACTACCTATAATAGATACTTGAATTAAAATTTGAAATCAATTTTCTAATTTTGATGATCTGCATAAACTACATTTCATAAGCAATATCACCGCCAGTTTACAGCATCTGCAATTATACGAATTAAAAATTTAATTAATTTACACGAATGAAAAGGGCAAGGGAGTAACAAACAGAAAAGTGCAAATGCAAGCCTGATTTCTGAAGAAGTCTGTTAGAGCATTGTAGAAGAATTCCTGATAATAATGAAATTATCAATTGGAACTGCTGATGAATCCCATAGATCTATCTATTATTCTAACTTCATTTCCCAAATTCATTTGTAAATGAGTCATGTGCAGTATCTTGCCAGCATTGTTCAGTTCAGCATCAATGGCTTTGGCCAATTGATTTCCCAATTCAACTCTAAAAATTATATATATATATATATATTGTAACGGCCTGCGCGTGTACGTGCGCGCGTGTGCGTGTATCGGTGTGCGCGAACGAGACACGAGGCGAGTCTCAGCACACTGCGACGGCACGCGCAAACACGGAAAAGGTAAACATCTCTCAACCTTGCGCGAAGGGCAAGGCCGAGAGATGATTGCGCGTGCCGACGAAGAAGCAGGCAGGTAGTATCGTTTCGGCCATCGCCGCGAGCAATAGCCCGCACTGAGAGAGAGAGAGAAAAGTGCGAGATAGTGCACGCGAGTGCAGCGAAGCGCAGTTCGAGAGAGTGAGTGCGAGAGAGAGCGGCGCAGCAGCAGCGTAGCTGAGAAGCAGGGAGAGAGAGACGCCGTCAGCAGCTACCGCGGCCGAGTGAGAGGAAGAGAGACACCGGCCGTTCCTCTGCGACCGCCGGACTGCTCGCGTAGGAGCGAGAGAGAGAGAGAGATACGACGCGCGAGGCTTCCGGCACCACTTGGCCTGACTCCCTGCATCAGTCGAGTCTTCGCGAGGTAAGTCCTGGCCAGGCGCTAGCGCGCTCTCCCCGCGGACGACGAGCGTCTGGAGAGTGAGACGCGGACGAGCGAGCGAGGCTCACCGATGCGCGCGTGTGTGTCGATCGCACGCGGCGATCGACCAACGTCGGTGCGAGCCGCTTATCAGGGTACGTGTGTGCGATCGCGCGCACACGTACATAGTGTGCGCGGGCGCACCACCCGTATCGGCGCGTGTAAAGGATACGCGCCGCGTGTATAAAACTTATTAAGCCCGCGGGGCAATAAAGTTACAGTCTTCTTTTAGTTTCGAGTCTGCCTATTATTTGGCGCGCATTCCCTTTCCTTTTCCACGTCGGTGGCGCGGCGGTATAGAATACCACCGGCCTCCGCGAGCGCGAGTACGCAATACTCGCGTGTATCTGAGCAGCCGAGGAAGCACGCACGAGAGAGACAGCGCGACAGCGAAGTCGCGCGTTGTAACGCTGGTAGGTGCGGCTGCCGACGAAGGCAGCCGACGGCGAGCGATGGCACGCCGGCGAGAGTAAGGAGATTTCACCGAGGGTTGGCACGAGCCAGTGCTCGCGCCTGTCAATCATTGCGCCGTTCATCGGCAATTCCGCTTCGGAGATTTGCGGCACTGAGGGGAAAACCTACCCCGTTACAATATATATATAATCATATGAACTTCGACTTATACTGACAGCAATGTATAAGACCACGTGACCCGTCTGCACAAGTGTAATACCGTTTATACAAGTGTCCGCACAAGTCTTGCGTGACTAAAGAAATAATCTCTCTATTTATGCTGACGTCCGCATAAGTCGGTCTCTGTCTGCATAAGTGTATTTCAGTTCCGGAAAGTGTCTGCATTACTAGCGTTTCATATATATATATATTCAAAATGAAAGAATAAAATAACTAAAATTTATTTTTTTTCAACTAAAACAAAATAACTAAATTTTAATTTGAAATTCTCAAATGAAAAGTAAATTTTCACTTCTATTTTTGAAGTATAAAATATCGTACTCACAATATAATATAATATTTTACCTTTTATATTTTCAATTCTTATTACTATGAGAAAATTGATTATAAGGTTATTGTTAATTTCGAACGTTTCATATAATTAATGTCAATATATTTATCAAACTGTTCGAGTAATCTCGCAAGTTCGAGATACCATATATGTTGTAATGTTTTTTGTTTTAAATTTATTGTTTCTACTCGGCTAATTAGTATCGATCGACTGCGATCGTCGTTTTTTCGCGAACAGATACCGATGCTCATTCGTATTGAATTTGCCGTCGTGTTAAGACGTCCCCACCTTCGTTCATTCAATTTTTATTAATCATTTAGTGTTTTTCCATAATTTTTTTATAGTTTTTTTCTTTATATTAAGTTATATAAAGTTGCACCAGCGGAGTTGCACCAGCGGAGTTGCATCAGCTGACTTGCACCAGCGGAGTTGCACCAGCGGAGTTGCACAATTTCCTTTTTGGCATCAACGTAGCATTTTTTTTTAAGGTAACGTTTCATTTTTTATTTGCACAGATTTTTTGTTTTTATTTATACATTTTTCACGTAAAATATTGTGAGTACGATATTTTATACTTCTAAAATATAAATGAAAATTTACTTCTCATTTGATAATTTTAAATTTAAATTTAGTTATTTTCTTTTTTTTCACAAATACCGGTTATAACTATTAACTTTAACTTTTAACTTAACTTTAATTTTAAACTTTTATTCAATTCCTGTTGATCTAAACCTATAAAAACGATTATTAACGCTTAAATACATCTCAAATAATCGATTTTCACCTATCAGTTTGTAGGATTTGATTTAACACAGAAATATCGCATACAAAAGTTGTAGACCTCAACAAACAGAACTTTTTAGTGATAAATTCGTATAAAATTTTTTCATATTTAACAATATTTTCAGATAAAGTAATAAACTTAAATTAATTAAGAAGTCTGCTTTCTTTAATAAAGCAAAAATTTCTTTAGTACGTTTGTTGTAAATTCATAATTGAATATTTGTACTTATCTATTGAATTTAACAAAGAAAAAAAAAATTAAAAATGTTTTAAATTCAATAGATAAGTACAAATATTGAATTATGAATTTTGAACAAAGTGTACAACAGACGTAATAAAGAAATTTTTTCTTTATTAAAAGAAAAATTTCTTTATTTAAAGCAGACTTTTTAATTATTTAAGTTTATTATTTTATCTGAAAATGTTGTTATCAAAATGTGAAAAATTTGTATACGAATTTAAAAAATAAAAAATGAGAATAAATATTAAATCACAAGTAAACTAGACCAGAAGGGTAACAAACTGATGTAATACATTTAAAATGTGTGGATCTAAGTCAGGAGTGAAAAGTTACATCTCTGCTATCGAAGAACACTTCTTTACTTGTTTCTGATGCTAAAATAATAATATATAAAGGATGTTTTTTAAGAGACGATAAGAAACTGAAATTGAATATAAATTAGAAATTGCACTCCAGTTTTATGTAAATGGTGAAGATGTACGATTGATCTGACGAAGGCAAAGAACAAAATCAAAGAAGGTCATTTACATACAACTGGAGTGCAATTTCTAATTTATATTCAATTTCAGTTTCTTATCGTCTCTTAAAAAACATCCTTTATATATTATTTTTTTTTTAGCATCACAAACAAGTAAAGAAGTGTTCTTTGATAGCAGAGATGTAACTTTTCACTCCTGACTTAGGTCAACACATTTTAGATGTATTCCATCAGTTTGTTACCCTTCTGGTATGGTTTACTTGTGATTTCATATTTATTCTCATTTTTTATTTTTTAAATTCGTATAAAAAGTAAAAAATAGAAAAAAATACAGAAATATTAAAGAAAATATCATTAAAGTAAACCAGTTACACCCAAACTGTCGAAACGTAAGTAAAATAAGTAATACAGGGCTAATTCGATCAGATTCGAGTGAGTATAAACATTTCAGTTGTATGTAAATGGTAAAGTTGTATGATTGATCTGACGGAGGCAAAGAATGAAATCAAAGGTGATTTCTTATTGTTAAGCAATTCATATCGTCAAAGTGGATTACATATTAACACATGAATTACTAAATAAGTAAAGCCTGAAGGGGTTGGCGGACCATGCTAACGAAAGGTTGTTTAACAATAAGAAACGTACTAAAGAAATTTTTGCTTTATTAAAGCATACTTTTTAATTAATTTAATTTTATTATTTTGTCTGAAAATGTTATCAAAATGTGAAAAATTTTATACGGATTTAAAAAATGAAAAATGAGAATAAATATGAAATCACAAGTAAACCATACCAGAAGGGTAATAAACTGATGGAATACATCTAAAATGTGTGGATCTAGGTCAGGAGTGAAAAGTTACATCTCTGCTATCGAAGAACACTTCTTTACAAAAAAAAAATATATAAAGGATGTTTTTCAAAAGATGATAAGAAACTGAAATTGAATATAAATTATAAATTGCACTCCAGTTGTATGTAGATGGTGAAGGTGTATGATTGATCTGATGGGGGCAAAGAACAAAATCAAAGAAGGTCATTTACATACAACTGGAGTGCAATTTCTAATTTATATTCAATTTCAGTTTCTTATCGTCTCTTAAAAAACATCCTTTATATATTATTTTTTTTTTAGCATCACAAACAAGTAAAGAAGTGTTCTTTGATAGCAGAGATGTAACTTTTCACTCCTGACTTAGATCAACACATTTTAGATGTATTCCATCAGTTTGTTACCCTTCTGGTATGGTTTACTTGTGATTTCATATTTATTCTCATTTTTTATTTTTTAAATTCGTATACAAATTTTTCACATTTTGATAACATTTTCTGACAAAATAATAAAATTAAATTAATTAAAAAGTCTGCTTTAATAAAGCAAAAATTTCTTTAGTACGTTTCTTATTGCTAAGCAACCTTTCGTTGGCATGGTCCGCCAACCCCTTCAGGTTTTACTTATTTAGTAATTCATGTTAATATGTAATCCACTTTGATAATATGTGGATTATACACGGTGACCCATTTTAATCGCTACACCCGGATTTTTCGGATCCTAAGACAGACAGGAAAAAATGATTCAGACAAAAGTTGTAGGGGACGAAGGGGGCCAAACGATGGTCCTAACAGCTTTGACCTTGAACTTGACCTTCAAGGTTATTTCAAGGTCAAGTGGTTTTTTTTAATAGGAACACCTATTTTTGACCCCGGATTCGGAAAGAGCGGGAAATTTTACGTTCAAAATCATATTGAGACATTTTTTTTCAAGGTCATTTCAAGGTCATTTCAAGGCCAAATGAAGGTCGAACTCCGAAAAATCCATTTTAAGTCGTTTTTTCCATGAGTCACAGGCTTAAGTGGTTCAAACTGATCGTAGGTTTAATAGGGAAACCCACACACCCAAAACTTTCACATCCTAGTAAACAAATATCAAATTTGCACATCCGAACCCCATGCTCTTCATAGCCTCACATGCTAAACTGTTACACCAGACATCCCCCAGTCCCACACATCTCTACCCCATGTCTGATGTTTGTTTAACGGAAACTTCAAGATCATTAAAGCTTCTGTTGTAAATGTGTCAACCTTACGTTTAGCGCTACCCAGAAACAACGACGTGGACGTAGTAAGGATTGTTTCCTTTGGGGTGCTTGATTAAAGTGAGTCCCCTTGCCTCTCACTGTTCAGGGTGCTTGATTTAAGTGAGTCCCTTCGCCTCTCACTGATCGGGGTGCTTGATTAAAGTGAGTCCCCTTGCCTCTCACTGTTCAGGGTGCTTGATTTAAGTGAGTCCCTTCGCCTCTCACTGATCGGGGTGCTTGATTAAAGTGAGTCCTCTTGCCTCTCACTGTTCAGGGTGCTTGATTTAAGTGAGTCCCTTCGCCTCTCACTGATCGGGGTGCTTGATTAATGTGAGTCCCCTTGCCTCTCACTGTTCAGGGTGCTTGATTTAAGTGAGTCCCTTCGCCTCTCACTTATGTGTTTATCTAACCTCGAAGAAAATGTTCGAAATTACGACCATTTGCTTCCAGGCACATAGTCAAACGCCTTTGGAAGTGGCGAACGGTGTTTAGCAAAGTTTGCCTTGGAATGGCAGCGCATGCTCGACGAATTCTGTCCATCATGTCTACTCTTGTGGTGGGCCTTTCCTCAAAAACGGCATTTTTTAAATACCCCCATAAGTAAAAATCTGGTGATGTAAGATCTGGTGAGCAAGCAGGCCATTCAACCGGACCACCTCGACCAATCCATCTGTTACCATACTGCTCATTCAAAAAGTCCTGACAATTGGAGCGAAATGTGGTGTTGCGCCGTCGTGCTGGAGCCACATTCTTCGTCGCGTTTCTAAGTCAACATCTTCCATCAATACAGGTAGTTCATCTCTTATTAGCGTTAAGTACGTGTGTTGATTAACATTTTCTTCGAAAAATAAGGGCCAATCACACATCCATTAATAATCCCACACCATACCATAATACTCCATCGTCTTTGATGGTTTACAGTTCTGACCCAATGAGGATTAACATCAGACCAGTAATGACAATTATGTCTATTCAATTCCCCATCACTTTGAAATTTTGCCTCATCAGAAAAAAGAACAAAATTAAAAAAGTCTGGATCATTTTCTATCATTTGTAAAGCCCATTGGCAAAACACAATACGCTGTTGAAAATGAGCAAACTGTAGCTCTTGGACCAGAGTAATATGATACGCATGATATCTAAGCACCTTCATAATTCTTAAAAATGTACTTTTTGGAAGACCGATGGTCGTAATTTCGAACATTTTCTTCGAGGTTAGATAAACACATAAGTGAGAGGCGAAGGGACTCACTTAAATCAAGCACCCTGAACAGTGAGAGGCAAGGGGACTCACTTTAATCAAGCACCCCAAAGGAAACAATCCTTACTACGTCCACGTCGTTGTTTCTGGGTAGCGCTAAACGTAAGGTTGACACATTTACAACAGAAGCTTTAATGATCTTGAAGTTTCCGTTAAACAAACATCAGACATGGGGTAGAGATGTGTGGGACTGGGGGATGTCTGGTGTAACAGTTTAGCATGTGAGGCTATGAAGAGCATGGGGTTCGGATGTGCAAGTTTGATATTTGTTTACTAGGATGTGAAAGTTTTGGGTGTGTGGGTTTCCCTATTAAACCTACGATCAGTTTGAACCACTTAAGCCTGTGACTCATGGAAAAAACGACTTAAAATGGATTTTTCGGAGTTCGACCTTCATTTGGCCTTGAAATGACCTTGAAATGACCTTGAAAAAAAATGTCTCAATATGATTTTGAACGTAAAATTTCCCGCTCTTTCCGAATCCGGGGTCAAAAATAGGTGTTCTTATTAAAAAAAAACCACTTGACCTTGAAATAACCTTGAAGGTCAAGTTCAAGGTCAAAGCTGTTAGGACCATCGTTTGGCCCCCTTCGTCCCCTACAACTTTTGTCTGAATCATTTTTTCCTATCTGTCTTAGGATCCGAAAAATCCGGGTGTAGCGATTAAAATGGGTCACCGTGTATAACACATGAATTACTAAATAAGTAAAACCTGAAGAAGTTGTCGGGCCATGTCAAGGAAAGGGTTGCTTAACAATAAGAAATCACTTTCTTTAATTTCATTCTTTGCCTCCGTCAGATCAATCATTTACATATAACTGAAATGTTTATACTCACTCAAATCTGATAGAATTATCCCTGTATTTTTCCCATCTGTCAGTTTACAACAAATTTGAGGTTAAAAGTGATCAATGCTTCTGCTCTAAGACAGATTATCCGAAAGATTTAAGTTTTATTATCGATTTATTATTGGTTTTAGTTATATTTTGGCAGTCTATGCATTTATATTTAATCATTAAAATACTACCCTTAATGTTATGGTGTTTTTTTCAACTTTTTATGACAGGAACATATTTTTTTCCAACTGTCGGATGTTTAATAACAGCCTTTATTTAATTCCTGGTAATCTAAACCTATAAAAAAGATTTTTAATACTTAAATACATCTTAAATAGTCGATTATCAGTTCATAGAATTTGATTTAACACAGAAATATTGCGTACAAAAGTTGTAGACCTCAACAAACAAAACTTTTTAGTGATGAACATTTTTGTGTAAAACAATTTCTAGTAAGTTAAATCTAAAAAGCTATTAAAAATACTTGAATAAAATCAAAACTAATAAACTAGGTTTTTTTGGTACTCACATCAACCTATCACAGAGTTATTGAAGCTGTTGCTGAACCATCCCCAAATCATGTAGAGGATTCTTTAAACCTTCTCTAACAATCGCTGTCACAGATTCCAATCTAGAGGTGATTTAGGCTTTATGAAATTTCATGTGTTAAGTCTCCAGGAGATGAGGTTTAATTGCCTTGAGATACGGTACTAAAGCCATCATACGTTGCCACAAACTTAAAAGATAGTGTAGACTGTTTGTAACAATGCATATATGGCTCATGCTGCAGTGAAAGTGTTAATTAAAGCACAAGCAGTAGATCAGCCACTACTCTAGCTGGGAGCCAAGCCAAAACTGTTGACCATCTAAAAACTACATATGATTAATAAATAGATGACACAAAAAACATTACCATACGAAAAGAGAGTCTGCAGCAATGGCTATAATTCACTCCTCTTCCCCCGCGCTGCACCAGCTATACCTGCAACAAAAAGAAGTATCCTCAGCCCACTTATCAGAGAGGTTAGGAACATAAAAGTGCTTACCAAAACTGCTCTCGTCGCCGACCCCGCTGCTTTGTTGTCTCCGACGAGATACCACCAGCAGACGGACACTGCGAGAGGGGCATCGATCAAGACACTATACTGCAGCAGTCGTTGTCATCAGTGAGAACGCCGGGAGCTGGCTTCCTTGCGACATAATTGTGAATTTATTGTATAATTGCGCGCATGACAGCAGGCAGCGTCCGTCGCAGCTGCACTCTGCAACAATAGTTACTTCGCGCGGCCGCTCATGCACGAGCGTGGGAGGCAGAACAGAATATAGCCAAATTATAGCCAGATTCCCGAGCAGCGGTCCTATACAAAATATTTTCACCCCGATGTTTAAGCGGGCGTTCAACGCGTCTATGTAGCATACAGGTATTATAGATCTGCTCTATCTATAATACCTCTATGCTATGTAGACCTGGGGGGTGATTCTTAACCGATAAAACATATCTCTTCTCTCAGTCATACGCACTGATTTTGTATCTTCTGTTTTTGTTGTTTCGGTTTAAGTATTGGTTTAGAATCAGGCCCTCGGAGCCTGATTCTCTAAGGGGCAATGTACATAAGCGCCGTTCCTCTCGGCTCTGCTCTGCTCTGCTCCGTTCCGTTCTATTCCGCTCCAAAATTCTGAAGCAAGTAAAGGGAAAATCGCTTACAAACGGAGCTGAACTGAAATGGGACCGGGTTTGAGCAGAACAGAGCAGAGCAGAGCAGAGCAGAGCAGAGCGGAGCAGAGCAGAGCAGAACTGCGCTTATGTACATTGCCCCTAAAGCTGCCTCTACACGGCGTGCCGCGAGCCGTGAGCCGCGTGCCCTAGACAAAGACAGATATACGAAATCATATAGGATTCGTATATCTGTCTTTGTCTAGGGCACGGGGCCGCGGCTCGCGGCACGCCGTGTAGAGGCAGCTTAAGCATGTCATGCACGACACATACCAAAAACGACACACTGTTTTGTCGGCTAAAATTGCGTTATGTGCATGCGCAAACGTCCCTGTTTTTTGATTTTTTAGTAACTTTTAGAAGCGCGAATCGTGTAAAGCCCATACACGCAAAAGGAAAAAGTAAAAGAACAGGAACAGATATATGAATAATATGATAATAATAATATAATATATAATAATATATTAATATATATAATATAATAATATAATAATATATAATAATATAATAATATATTTTAATATCTTAAAATCGGTTGATTCTTAAACTAAATTCGACGCTTCCTATTCAGATAATTCTAATTCATGGAAGAGTACCAAAATAAAAAAAAAAAACCAAAAAAAAAATTAAAAAAAAAATTTTAACGCAAAAATACTAGCAAAATAACTTGATACTCCGCAAATTGAAATTCCTTTTCGGGACAATACAATCAATATGATTTCTATTCAAACTCAGCGTGCAATTTAAGCCAACTCACATGTGAAAGCAATAGCAATCTGATTTTAATAATCTTGGATAATTAAGCTAATTTAAGGTAGTTCGTGTGTCAAATTTGACGTTAAATGTAAAATTTTTTTCAAATACTTTTTCACATATTACAATATGAGCGATGGTGTTGTTGAAAAGAAGGGTACTTCAACAAAAGAAAAATATGTTTTTAAACAAACTTTAATTATTGATGAGCAAGATACCGCCAACTAAAAAAAAATTGAAAATTGAAAATTTAGTAAACCTTGTTAAGGTACGTCCAATTGTTTATCAAAAACTTATAAATCTCATAAACAATTATATGTAACTTTGCAGCTACTGATAATTTTTTAATTTTCATATCGGTACCTCACCCTGAAATTGCAATTGGAACAAAATGAGCCCTTCAAAATTTAAATCGGATAAAAAATAAAAAAGATTCCCGTGTTTTGTTAAATTTTTTTAAGATGACGGTATCTGGTTTATCAATAACTAAATTTAGTTTAAAATTTTTTTATTCTTTTGTTGAAGTACCCTTCTTTCCAAATAGATCAGTTGAAAAAATTTTACATTTAACGTCAATTTTGACACACGAACCACCTTAATATTTAAATAATAATTATTTTATTTAAAATCTACTCTATCACGGACGGAAAGTTTAGAAAAAACATTTTAAATAAAATATAAACTTCATATACCTAAATAAATAATCGGCGAGTGAAAGGGTACTTGCACCCAGACAGTCTTATAAAGAACATTTAATTAACAGGCAGATAAATATCTGCGCTCTCACTGAAAGTTGAAGAATGACGCCACATGTCCGCGGCTAATATAAGTAATTCTACAAATCAAATTATTCCTTGCCTCACTAAATAGCATATGAACAAATTTTCGCTTAAAAAAATGAGTTACGTTGGGTGCACCAGGATATAACCCATCGAAGTTGATATTTGCTGGTGTTTCGCATAATACCTGCTTACAAAGAGAGTACACACCCTTTCGAAAAAGGATTATAACAAGGCTTTGAAATTCGATTTCTGGTGTCTATAAATGAAGCAGCTTTATTTTAGCTTTATAATAGCAAAAGTACGCCTGTTAAAGTAAACTTTCAGCGCTTCCTTCCCCATTTTTCCGATTTATTTCAATTTTTAAAGCGTGATGTTTTTGTAATTCTAGTGAAACTTGTTTAATTTTTAACCAGTGGCTGAACCAGGATGCAGCCCATCGAAGGTGGCATTTTCTGGTGGTTCGCATAATCCTGCTGCACGCTCACGCAATTATAGAAAGAATCATACGATAAAGTATCGTACGGAATGCGTAGTTTGTGTATTGCGAGTGTCCAATGATGGAGTCTAGGTGGTGCGCACCGTAGATTTCTGCCTCTAGGTGTTGGAAATCATCGAATGCGTGCGGTGTAGGTTTTCGGGGTGACCGATGACGGTTTCTTGTGTCTAGGTGTTGGAATTAATTTCTTGTGTGGTCTATGTGTTCGGGATATGGGTGGCACGCATCGTTGTTTTCATCGTTCACCACGTTTTCAATGCGTACCAACACCTACAGGCAGAAAACTACGGAGCGGACCATCTAGATATCGTCATTGACTAGCCTGAATACCTAGACCACGTATCAGATGCGCCCTGAGATCTAAACGCTAAAAATTGTATATTAAAATTTCAAAGACTTCTGTTAACTTTGCTGTAACCATTGAATATCCTTAAGCGAGAAGATCATGTTCAGGTATCTTTGCAAGTTTTTTTTTTTGTCTTAGCACTTCATACAGGGTGTTACTCATTTCTTGCTGCAAAATAACCATAGTAAAAAACCCAAAAAGCCTTCGGGAGGAGACTTGACATAGACCTTTGTATAAGAGTCTTATTATTACTATTTCTATTACTATTACTATTTTAATGCGATCTGAAAGCATAGCAAACCATGTTCTTGTATCTTTGGACAGTTTTTACCTTATCGACTTCCGACACAGGACCACACCCCTAGCGAATAAATAACTATCAAGTATTTTGATGTAAATTTGTTCCTACTTTTTTATAATCAACCTGATTTTGTTGCTCCAGCTATTTCTAAGAAACACATGCTTAATATTAAGATCCGCAGACATGCCGAAGGAAGCGAGATGATTTTTAAATAAACGCCAAAACCAAAACAGCTGGGGGAGGCGAGCTCCATGTAGAAGCGAAAATCAAGCTCACGAGACGGAGGAAGCGAGTCAATTATTAAATAAACTTTCAATCACATATTTCCGAAGGATACAAGTTTCAAACGGGTGGAAGGAAGCGAGTTCATTATTAAATTACCTTCAAAACACGGGGGTGCGAGTTTCACGTTGATGGCGAAGGCATGCAGATAGGCAAGAAGTAATAAGTTTCTTATTAAAAACATATAAAAACCCAAAAAGGCAGGGGATGCGGGTTGTACATACAATAGGGTGGCACACAGTCGAGCGGATGAAAACGAGTTGATTATAGATTAAACTCCGAAACTCTAAAATCAGTTGATGCAAGTTCCGCGCAGAAAAGGAAGGCACGCCGGCGTGCTTTAAAAAGCCAGTTGATTCTTAAATAAAAAAAACCCGAATGGCTGAGGGATGCGAGCTTCCAGTATAAGAGGAAGGTACGCAGACGGTGGGGGGGGGGGTGAAAGTAAGTTAATTATGAAATAAGCACCATCAAAACTCAAATAGCCGGGGGATGGGCGCTTCACGTAGAAAAGGTAATCGAGTAGACTACGTGGAAGAAGCAAGTTATTTATTTAGTAAACTTCAAATCATAAATTTCCTGAGGGTGCGTGTTCAGCGTATAAGTGGGTGGCATGCAGATGAGCGGGAGAAAGCAACTTGACAATTACACGAACAGTTAAACACAAATAGCTGGGGGTAAGAGTTTAACGCTGATAGGGAAGACACGCAGACAGGTGAAAGAAAGTGAGTTAATTATTTATAAGTAATCTCTAAAACTCTAATAGCCGAAGGATGCAATTTCTACGCAAAGGGGGAAGACATGCAGACGAGCGGGAAGTAGCTAGTTGATGATTAAATAAACTTCAAAACCCAAAGTCGGAGGATGCGAGTTTCAAATTAAAGATGGAGGCACTCAGATGGGCAAAAGGAAAACAATTAATTATTAAATTAACTCCAAAACTCAAACAGCAGAAGGTTGCAAGTTTCACTTAGTAGAGCAAGGTACGCCCACACGCGGGAGAAAGCGAATTAAATAAACTACAAAACCCAAATAGACGTAAGATACGAGCTTCACGAAGAAGAGGGATGTATGGACATGGGTGTCAAAAAGTGAGGTGATTATTATAAAAAAATCCAAAAGCCAAATAGCTGGGAGATGTGAGTTTTACGTTCAACAGCAAGAAATGTAGACAAGCGACCATAAGCGTGGTGATTATTAAAAAGAGGGATTCTGCCTGGATCTCGTATTCCCGCTGCAAAGTGCTTTAGCAAAATGCTTTCTCAAAGAGCATAGTTAAATTACATCAAATTATTTTTTTAAATTTATATTTAAGTGTAAAATTGAATTCTTATTATGTAAACTTGATTTTGCATAAATATATGATTCGAAAGTATATATAAAATTATATTTAAACACATTAATGAGTAGAGATCGTAATTATTATAATTGAAATTTATAAACTTTTAGGTATTATGCTATTCATTAATCAAAATGGAGAAATAAATTGCTGTTCATTTATTCATGTACGAAAGAACAATTTGATGGAATACGCATTCTTTAGGGGCAATTAACACGCGGGACTATCTCCGGGAATCTGAATACATTTCACATTGCGAACAAAATCTTACGCGAGCAAACCAATTGCAAATGACAACGACGAAATTATGAAATCGGTCGATAATCGACATTTGAATAGATGCGGTCACAATTACAGAAATCATCAATCACTAAACAATAGTAATAATTAGTATATTGTGTAACTAGTGCGGTAATTTGTCAACAGTGCACCAGTGCACGGGGCGTGTTGATGCACGAGCGTAGTGAGTTACTCCCGTGTGCTACTGAAAACTAGGTTTAATGGTCATTTTAAGATAAATACGGAACTTTTTTTACTACAAAAATCAATGTGATTATAAATTTTTTACTGGTGATCTAAGTAGTTGAGCAACAGATGTTAAATAAATATTTTCATTAATTTTACTATAAATTGATATTTATTTTAATTTTTAACTAGAAATACAGGTGGTTTGATCTTCTTGGATCAATTTAGAACATGTTTTACTATTTTAAACAATATTTATGAATTTTTTCATGTTGATCTAGAGGATCGAACAATTTAATTTCATCATTCTAATGTTTAAGTTGCTGATAAGTCATATAAAACGAATCTGTATGATCTTAAAGATGTGTTCTTTGAAAATTTCAGAAAATTTTACAACAATAGTTTTGTATGTCAGATACAAAGAGACGGACATAAATAGTCAGATATAAAATGGCGTTGACGTCGAATAGGAGAGGTATACAGACGGAGATTTACAGACAGAGACAGAGAAATAGTGGCAAAGGCTTGGCGAGCTTCGCCCAATAGTGCTTAAGAATCCTTTGATCTTAATACAATAAAAAGAAATTCAAATTGATTCAGGAAAGAGCATGAGGTAAGACAGAGACAAAACATCAGAGCCAAAGAGTCAGTGATAGAAAGATCAAGACAAAGGGACATAGACAGAGAGACAAAAACAGAGATGAGGAAAAGAGAGATGGAAAGATAGAGCTAGATACAGAGACGGAGATATAGAGGCAGCGTCAGGGATAGTAAAATGGATAAAGGACAATATGATCAATGAAAGAGAGAAGAATACGGACAGACAAAGTTAGTTAGACAAAGACAGAGATAAGAGCCGAAACAGAGAGATAGTCACCGTCTCGCATATAGAGACAGGGACAGACATATAGAGAGAGACACAGACATAGAGGCGGAGCAAGAGCGACAGACACCGAGTGACAAAGAGGTAGAAAGAGAAACAGAGGCGAGGAGGTAAGGAATCAGAGACGGAGACTTCATGACAGAGTCAGAGACGCAGAAATAAAGTGACATACACGAAAAGGTAGACGCTGAGAGCAGATACAAAGAGACAGCGACAGAGAGATAGTGATATTCCTACTGAAAAATCTCACACCAAAATCTCATATGAAATTCTGGTCCGCGAGCTGCTAAAATCCCTTTAATGATAAAAAATCAGTTTCTGGAAATTAGGAGTAGCCTACTAGGTCATGCCACCCCCAGGTAAGTTAAAAAATCTATGTTTTGAAGCGATTTAGCCATTTTTTACAATTTTTAGAAATTTTATACATGAGATTTTGGCGTGAGATCTCACGTGAGATTTTTCAGTAGGGTATAGTTATCGATAAAGAGAGAGACAGTGAGATACAGGCAGAGAATAAGAGAGAGCAAGACAGAGTGATAGAGACAGGCAGAGAGATAAGGATATAAACAGAGAGATAGGGATAGGAAAAGACATATAAATACAGAAATAGAGAGATAGAGACAGAGGCAGAGATACACAACTAGTCTGATAGAAACCAAAAACAGAGAAAGGTATAAAGAGAGGCAGAGATGAAGAAAGAAACAAGCAGTCGGAGACATAGAGATAGAGTATGAAAGACTGTGATATAAACGAAGAGGTAGTAGCCGAAACCAGGTACAAATGGACAAAGACACAGAGAGGTAAAGAAAAGACATTGATATACAGGCAGAGACAGAGGCAGAGAGAAAGAGTCAGAAATATGGAGGGATGGAGACAGACAGAGTCAGTGAGACAGAGATAGAGGCAGAAAAAGATAGAGACAAAGGCGGACAGACAAATCCAGAGCGGTAGAGATCGACAGGTAGAATGATAGAGGCAGAGGATTTAATGAGACAATTTTGAATAAAAAAAAAATATTAATGTGCCTATGACAGTAGCACAGTGGTGGGACAAACAATATTACTTTGGTATTATAGATTACTATATTAAGGCCATGTTTAACTGAAACATATATCCCTACTTTATCAGCACATATATTTTATTTTTTAGTTATATCAAAACAAAAATTGTAGGAAAAAGAGTTTTTTTATGTCCTCGTAAATGGCATTAAGTATATTACCCTATTAAATTTCCAAATGATTCCATCCATGACATTTTTACAAAGACGTTTTTGAAATTAGTAATTAACCAGAACAAAGCATCAAACATTTCAAAAACGATTTTATGGAATCATTTGAAAATGTAATAGGGAATTTCACTTCATGACATTCCAGTGAGCGTGAAAGAACGCTTTTTTCTAAAATTTTTGTACAAATACGATACAAAAAATTAAAGTTTAGGTGCCGCTAAGGCAGGGCTCGTGTCGGTACTTCACTTGGCCTTAAAATACATGCTTAATTAAGAAATGAAATATCTTTGTTGATTGGGAGTTGAGGAGCATCACGAGTAAGGGGTACCGCCCTTAATATATATATATATATTTCTTTTACCAGATTTATGGAGCCCTTTTATACACATGAGCATATTTATGGAGCCCGTTTTCTTTTATGGAGCCCGGGTCCCATAAAATATTCTTATACGGCGTTTATGGAGCCCGATCTAGAGTTTCTATACCCAGAGAGGGATTATTTCTTTAGTCACTTGTATACGGGAACTCTGGGCGTAGGTACTAATATACAGGGATGGGCTCCATAAAGGGGTTAAGTGATAATTATATATATATATATATATATATATATATATATATGTGTGTGTGTGTGTGTATAATATAGGTACTATATAATATAGGTAGTTGTAAAAAAATGCTTACGACTCAGCGTCCCCTCCCACCCCCGCTCCTGCGCCTCCTCGTCCCCTCCTCGCGCCCCCTCAACCAACCTCGCCCCCCCCCAAGCCCCCTTCAAAATAACGTAAAAATGTGATTGGTTATACGTTTTTTTTAAGGGATGTGAAAGGTCTGGCCCCCCTCGCCCTCCTCCTCGCTCCTCCTCCCCCCTCGCACCCCGTTCCCCCAGCGACCCCCCTTTATTTGTAAAACATATGTTGAAAGATAAAATACTTTTGCTCTATTAGTAAATTCTCGCAATGCTCGCTTTATACTAGAATTTTGTGTATACTTTAAAATATTCCTTACCCTACTCGCCCCCCCCTCCCCTCAGACTGTCTTAAACATACATTGAACGATAAAATACTTTTGTTCTATATTGGTAAATTCTCGCAACGCTCACTTTACACTAGAGTTTTGTTTATATTTTAAAAGATCCAATAATTCAGTTACAACAACTTGCTGCAAATTAGTAACTGAGATGTGGAAATAGAGACGTGGAGACAGAGAAGTGAAGACAGAGAAGTGAAGACAGAGACATAGCAACAGAGTCGTAAAGACAGAGACGTAGAGATAGGCGCGTAGAGACAGAGATGCAGAGGCAGAGACGTAGAGATAGAGTCGGAGAGACAGAGACGTAGAGACAGAGGCGCAGAGACATAGATGTAATGAGAGTGACGTAGTGTTAGAATACGTGTACATTTATGTCAGCGTGCGAAATAGAGAGCGCATGCGTGGCGCCATCACGCGAGTATAGCTGGAGAGCTAGCGAGAGCGAGCGGCCGAAGCGGGCACTCACTCGTTCGCCGTCCTCTGCCGAGAGCAGTTGTAATCAGAGAGAGAGAGCTGTACTGTAATTGAATAAAACGTTGTTGCTGTTAACCAGAGTGGGTTATTTGAAGAACCCTGCCTTCCACATCCTAAATTAACATGGTAGCAGTGTGCCTGGTTTGTTTTTGGTGCGGTACTGTTTCTCTTTACGAGAGCAGTAACACACTTTAAATTCCACGAAAAGGAAAAGTGATTTTAAGTTTAGCGCATGGTGAGCGCAAGAACAAAGGAAAACACATGAGTGTAAAAGAAGAACCAAAAGTAAAAATTGAAAAGTCAAGTGAAACTGAAAGTGAAGACAAATTTTACAATATTGAAAATAAGGAAGTTAAAAAGGAAATTCCTGTTGAAAGCGAGATGGCATCGGAGAACAAAGGATTCACGTTACAAGTATTTGATGGGACACACTATGATAAATGGAAGTACAAGTTAAAATTATTCTTGGAATTTAAAGAGTGCAGTGAAGCTATCGAAAATGATAAAAGACCGGAAGCAATAACAGAAGTTGAGTGGAAAAAGAAAGAGATAAAAGCTAAAAACTATATAGTGAACAGCATGACAAATACACAACTAGAATTAATTATTTCAGAAGAAACAGCAAAGAAAATGGTTGCTAAGTTGGATGAAAATTACTTAGTTAAAAGTAGTGCTGTAAATTATTGTGTAAAAGAAGACTGCTCGATTTGAAAATGGGAGAAAGTGAGAACCCGACAGACTTTTATAATAACTTTGAAAAATTAGTGAACGACTTAAAAATGCTGGAGAAAATGTGACGAAAGAAGATAAATTGAATTACTTCTTATTAACGCTACCAGAAAGTATGTCACACATGGTTGATATTGTGGACGCATTAGCTGAAAAGGACAAAACAGTGGAATTTGTGAAGTCAAAATTGGAATTCGAATTTAAGAAAAAACATGGTGAAAGTGAGAATTCGAGATCAAACGCGTTTACGTTTGAGAAAAGAAGAGAGGATAAAAGGACATGTTATGTATGTGGTGGTGTAGGACACATACAATACGATTGCCCGACGAAAAACAATTCCGGGAATCGCGCGCCACAGCAAGGAGGCGGCAGAGGAAGCCGTGCGCCACAGAGAGGAGGGGGCAACGGCAGAGGCTACACACAGCAGCGAGGAACGAGTTCCAACCGGCGTGGAAGGAGCTGATACCGACAGCATGGCCGAGGCGCGAGAGGCAGTGACAACAACGGCAGCGGTCATCAAAATACCGAGAAGAGCGAAGTGTTGAGCACTTCAGTAGAAATAATGTCTGCGAATATAAGTAACGGTAAAGTAAACGAAAATAAGATAGATTGGATTTTAGATAGCGGTTGTACAGACCACGTGATAAATAACGAAAATTATTTTAATGATGCAATTGTATTGAAAGAACCGATTAATGTAAAAGTAGGAGACGGTAGAATTTTGAAAGCAACAAAAGTAGGTCATGTAAAAAGTAAATTCAAAACGTTTAATGAAGAGATAGATATAGAATTAGAAAATGTATTTTACGTAAAAGATATGGACAGAAATTTAATGAGTTTTGCTAAAGTAACTGATAAATGTAAAGTGGTATGTATCGGTGATAGTGGTAAAATTTATAATAAAAATAATAAATTAATTGCGATAGCTTGGAAAAAAGATAGAATGTATAAAATGACTAGTTTTATTGAAAAAGAACAAGAGAATCAAATTTGACAGTTAAAAATGAGAAAATGACTTTAAAGGAAAAATGGCATAGAACTCTAGGGCACGTTAATTTTAACTATTTGAAAACAATGTGTAAAAATCATGTTTTGAAAGGTTTGCCTAACGAAATAGAATCAGATTACTATAAATGTGCTACGTGTATTGAAAACAAAATGCACAATATCCCGTTTGAGAATAATAGGAAAAGAGCGAAAGATATATTAGAAATAGTACATACAGATTTGAATGGACCACACAATACAGTAGGTTATAAAGGAGAAAAGTATTTCATAACTTTTATTGATGATTTTAGTAAATTAACAAAAATTTAAACAATTAAGTCTAAAGACGAAGTACATGATAAATTTATTGAATATATAAATTTAGTTGAAAATAAGACTGGAAAGAAAATTAAGAAATTAAGGTGTGATAATGGTACTGAATATTTGAATAAAGACATGTATAAATTATGTAGAGAAAAGGGAATTGAAATAGAAACATGTCCACCTTATGTACATGAGCTTAACGGTACAGCAGAAAGGTACAATAGGACGGTTATGGATAGTACAAGGTGTTTGTTAGCTGAGTCTAAGATCGAAAGAAGATTTTGGCCAGAAGTAGTCTGCACCGCAGCCTATTTAAAAAATAGAACTATTGCTAACACCTTAGTTAGAAATAAATCTCCTTATGAGATATTTTTAAATGAAAAACCAGACACGAAGCATTTAAAATTATACGGAAGTAAAGTATTTGTTAGAGTACCGGAAAACAAAAGAAATTCGAAATGGGATAGGAAGGCTGAGTTAGGAACGTTGATAGGTTATGATGTAACAGGGTATAGAGTTTTGATAAACAATAGAGTCATTGTTGCAAGACACGTTGATGTCGTTGAGGAAGATGTAATATGTATTGGCTTAGATGATAGTGATTTAGAAAATGAGAGTTTAAATAAAAATGTTGATAAAGAAAATGAACATGTAGAAAATATAAATGAAAATTTGAATAATATAGAAAATGCTGAAAATGAAGCTAAAGAAGTAACTGATTTAAGAAGGTCACAAAGAACGAGTAAAAAGCCTAGTAGATTTGATGATAATTATGTATATAGCGGATGTATTTATGTAAATTATTGTAGTGCAGATAGTCCTGTAAGCTTTAAAGAAGCTATAGATAGTAATGAGTCTAGTTTTTGGGTAGAAGCTATGAACAAAGAAATGAATAGTTTAGAGAAAAATAAAACATGGGTATTAGTTGAAAAACCAAAGAATGAAAAGATATTAGATTTAAAATGGATTTATACTAAAAAAGGTGAAAATATATATAAAGCGAGAATAGTGGTAAGAGGTTACCAACAAACAGATGTATTGGATGACATTTATTCACCTGTTGCGAAAACACAAACTTTGAAAGTATTGTTATCGTATTGCTGCCAAAACGGATTGTTAATTGAGCAAATGGATGTAGAAACAGCGTTTTTAAATGGTAAAGTTAAATCAAAAGTATTTGTTAAACAGCCTGAAGGTTATGAGGATGGAACAGAAAGGGTTTGTAAATTAAATAAAGCGTTGTATGGTTTGCGAGAAAGCCCAAGACCTTGGTATGAGTGTCTTAATAATTATTTAAGTTCTTTAGGATTTGTAAGAAGCGAACATGATTATTGTTTGTATACTTTAAGAGAAAGAGATGAGATTATATATTTAATTATATTTGTGGATGATTTGTTAATATGTTGTAAGAAAAGACAAAATTTGAATTACATAAAAGGAATGTTAGAAGAAAGATTTCAGATGAAAGATTTAGATAAAGTGAGTATGTATTTAGGTATTAATATTGAATATGATGAAAACAAAAATGAGATGTCCTTAGATCAGGAAAAGTATATTGAATCGTTAGCTAGAAAATATCAGATTGAACAAGCAAAATTGTATGAGACTCCAATGGAACAAAATTTAAAGTTAGAACCCGCTGAAGAGATAGATGAGAAAATAAAGTATAGAAATTTGATAGGAGCACTTTTGTATATTAGCTCAGGAACAAGACTAGATATAAGTTATAGCGTAAATTATTTGAGTAGATTTCAGAATTGTTATGATGAGACACATTATAAATATGCTTTAAGAATTTTAAAATATTTATATTTAACTAAAAGTTTAAAATTAAGATTTAAGAAAAACAATAATGTAGATATTCTTGAATGTCATGTAGATGCCGATTGGGCAGGAGACTGTGTAGACAGAAAGTCGACAACTGGATATATTGTTAAGTTGTATGGAAATGTAATATATTGGAAATCGAGGAAACAAGGAAGTGTAACTAAGTCTTCGACAGCTGCTGAATATGTCGCACTGTCTGAAGCAGTAAGTGAAGTAATATTACTAAAAGACTTGTTAAGTGACTTTAAAATAGAAATTAAGAAACCTGTAAATATTTATGAAGACAATTCTGGCGCTGTGAGCATTGCGAAATTTGGTAATTTTACAAAGAAATCAAAGTACATAGAAGTACATTATCATTTTGTAAATGAGAATTATGTTAATGGATTAATTGATATTGTTAAGGTCAGTACAGAGAAAAATGTTGCAGATATTTTGACAAAAGCTCTTGGACGAGTAAGGTTTGAAAACTTGAGAAGTTTATTGAATTTGATTTAAAGAATATTGTAATTGCGAGAAACATAAATGTAAGGGGGCGTGTTAGAATACGTGTACATTTATGTCAGCGTGCGAAATAGAGAGCGCATGCGTGGCGCCATCACGCGAGCATAGCTGGAGAGCTAGCGAGAGCGAGCGGCCGAAGCGGGCACTCACTCGTTCGCCGTCCTCTGCCGAGAGCAGTTGTAATCAGAGAGAGAGAGCTGTACTGTAATTGAATAAAACGTTGTTGCTGTTAACCAGAGTGGGTTATTTGAAGAACCCTGCCTTCCACATCCTAAATTAACACGTAGAGCCAGAGACATAGAAGCAGAGACGTAGAGACAGAAAAGTAGAGACAGAGATGTACAGACAGAAAGTAGAGACAGAGACGTAGAGGCACAGTCAGAAGCGCAGAAAGAGAGTGAGAAACAAAAGTGATTTTACAAAGACATCACGTCAGTTCTAGGGAGACAGGAAGATCAAGCATAGTCACATATCGACAGAGACGTAATGACAGAGAAGTTAGTGACAGAGATGTAGAGACAGAGATTAAAGACAAAGACGTAGAAGCAGAGTTGGAGAAACAAAGACGTATAGACAGAAACGTTGAGACAGAGACATACAGATAAAAAATAGAGACAGATACGTAGAGACAGAGACGTAGAGACATAGGGATAGAGGCAAAGACGTAGAGGGAGACGTAGAGACAGAGACAAAAACGTAGAGACAGAGACAGGGGCATAGACTCAGAGACAGAGATTAGAGACAGAGACATTGAAGCAGAGTCGGAGAGACAAAGACGTAGAGACAGAGGCGTAGAGACAGCGTCGGAGAGACAGAGACGTATAGACAGAAACTAGAGACATAGACGTAGAGACAAAGAAGTGAAGATAAAGACGTAGAACAGAAAAGTACCCTACTGAAAAATCATTCCGAGTGTTACTCGAACGTTTGATACAGAGTGAGCCAGCGCAGGAGCGAGCGCGGACACGGCGCTCGCCGCAACGCCGCTGTCAGGTTCGCCGTTAGAAAGAGAGACGCAGAAGTGGGGGAACGCAGGCCCCGGCGCACATCACACACATACATATGCACGCTGACAATCCGGAGATTGCCGTCTCTCACACACTGTACACACACGCAGAACTCTGCTCGCTTATACTCAACACTTTCTCCCGAGCAGATTTCTTCAGTATGTCTTGGTCACATCATCAGGCTGAGATATGGCTTCATCGGACTTGGAGTTTTCTTTAGCCCAGTTTATGCATTAGCGTTTGAAAAGAAACAGTGATTAAATTATTATTTTAATTTATGATTTATAAGCAATTCGATCATTTTAGCATGCAATTCAAAAGGCAAGGCCTTTGTGAATATATCAGCTATTTGTTCTTTAGAGGCAATCTAACATGTTTTTACTAGATTTCTGGTTACGCATTCTCGGACATAATTTTCTTTAACTTCGGTCATATGTCTAAGCTTATTAGTGTAACTCACTTGAGAGCTGGCTATAGCAGCCATATTGTCGCACCAAAGAGTCATGTGCAAGAAGGATTTCATTAATATCAAACTTAAGGAATTTTGTAAGGATATCATTTCCTGGCAAGCTTCACTCATCGTAACGAACTCTGCTTGACAAGTTGACAGAGCTATATCCAACTGTGTCACCGTACAGTCTGATCGCAAAGCCGCTCGTTGTAAGTCAGCCTTTACAGTCAGCGAAGCTTGCATCTGAAAATCCCTGTAAATCATCGATCTTTCCTCTAAATACGAGACCCAGACTTTTAGTATATTTTAAGTACCGACAAACTCGTTTTACCATTTTCCATTCCTCATCATTCTGATGTCTACTCAATACGTTTATAGCATATGCTACATCAGGACGGACAGTATTAACTAAATACAAAAGAGAACCTACGATTTCCCTATAAGGGCCATTTGTCTTATTTTGTGTAGTTTCGAGCTGATTTTCACTTTCTTCTCTTTCTCGACTTTCTCGGTTTGCCACCTAGCTTGTTACCATGGGCATTCTCTGAGGATCCATTTCACTATATCCAAAGCGTTTTGTCTATCCCTATCTATTTCAATACCAAGAAAGCTTTTAGGCTCTCCCATGTCAGACATTTCAAACTCCAGCTTAAGCTTTAATTTAATTTCATCTAACTTATTAATGTCGTTACTGATTATCAACATGTCGTCTACATATAACAGTAGCAACAAATACTTTTCATTGTTTCGCCAAGTGAATAAACATGGTTCAGAATCGTGAGATTTCAATCCAAGTTTTAATATTACTTCTGTAAATTTTTCATACCATCTTTTCGAGCTTATTTTTAAACCATACAAGGCACGTTGAATCTTACAAACTTTCTCTTGTCTAGTTTTTGATGAACAGTTAATACCCTCAGGTATTTCCATGTAAATCTTCCCATTCAGGAAAGCTGTTATAACATCAATCTGGCATACATCGAGATCGAACTTATTTATCATCGCAAGTACTGATCTGATTAAAGGTAAGCGTGAAACTGGTGGATACGTTTCACTCAATTCATATGAGTTTTTATCTTCGAAACCTCTTATTACAAGTCGAGCTTTATATTTCTCTTCATTATTTGGTCCAATTTTTCCTTTCAAAATCCATCTTGAATCGATGATGTTTGGCCTTTTCCCTTCTGAGCTTGATGGTCTGTCAATTATGGTCCAAACTTTATTTTTCTCCATCGATTCTAATTCAGCTTTGACAGCTTTTTCCCATTCGAACTTACTTTCTGCACTCATAGCTTCTTTGTAAGAATTTGGATCATTTTGAACAGTGGCTACAAGTGCACACTGTTCGTTATTTTCCACCAAGTTCAGATCTGATTCAAGCATATGTGATTCTATCGGTTGGTCGATTTCTTTTTCTTTTCTTGAGCGTCCCCTTTTCTGTTTTTCTTTCTCCGTTTCAGAGATCAAAACTTCATTTTCTTTATCGAATTCTAGAAACCATGTTTCGGGATTTATGTTTTCCAGCGGATTTGGCCAATCTTTAATACTACGTTTGTTGTATTTGTTGATAAATTCAAGTTTTTCATTAAATCGAACATCTCTACTTTCGTAATATTTTCCTTCTTCAGGCTTCAGAAATAAATACTCTGTTTGTTTATAGCCAAACAGTACAACTCGCTTTCCAAGCTGATCAAACTTAGGTCCCGTTTCCTTTGCCCTTTAATATAAGCGATATTTCCAAAACGTTTTTGTTGTTCCAAATTGAGTTTGGCATTCGGGTTGAGTTTTTGCAAGGGTGGTATCATGTTGTTCGAGCAGTGGGGTGTCCTATTGTAAAAATAAACTGCTGCACTCAAGGCTAGACCCCACATGTTTTCAGGCAAACGAGTATCGTACATCAGAGCTCTAGTCTTTTTCTGAATGGTCTGATTAAAGCGCTCAGCAACCCCATTATGTTCAGACATATCAGGGCTAGCGAGTTTTAATTCTGTTCCAAACATGTCTAGAACTTCCAACGTGTATCCTCCTGTGAATTCTGTACCTCGATCACATTGAAGACAGCAGAATTTCGAATCGTATGTCAATAAGTTTCTCGAACTTTTTATAAAAGACTGCAAACAATGCCCTGTTTCATTTTTATTTTTTATTGGGTACGCCATTGCAAGGCGTGAGTGATCATCCACGAATACAGATATAAACCTGTAGCCTCTAGGATGTGTTGCCGGACTAATCGGACCCATGGTATCAGCGTGAACAATTTGCAGCGGCTCTGTCGCTCTCTGCCTAGTTGAACTTAAAGGCAATTTATTAAATTTAGATACAATGAAAACTTTACAATCCAACACAGAGTCATCAAAATTAACATCTTTCAAGCTTTTTATATTTGGAAATTTCCTTTGGAATTCTTTCAAATATTTCAACTAAGCATGTCCCAATCTGACATGCCACAGCATTGCATTGTTTGTATGAAATAAATTGTCAACTTTATTAATATCAGGTGCAGAATCTACATTTTCACAACCTATTAATTCATTTAATTTATTTATTTTTCTATCTCTCAAGGTATCTTCAAAATTTGAATAGCTAGAGCATGGCTCGTTGCTTTCTGATTCTACATTTAAACTTACATCATTTTCAAGTTGCATGGGCTCATCAATTTTGCTTCTTTCAGTTTCCACTTCAATTTCAGACTTATTTTGTTTACTACCTATTTGTTCACTTTCAGTTTCCATTTCCATTTCAAGCTTATTTTTCTTGTCAGAAGTTACACTTCTTATCGGATACTCGCGTTGCCTTGTAGTTATATATGCAACAACCTTATTTGTTTTGAGCCTATCATATTCTCCTTTATTCAAGCTACTTGTTTCCAATTCTATTATCCAATTGTTCATATATTCCAGAAACAAAAGTTTTCTTAGATATAGGATCAAAAACATCAATGCGTTGATTATCTAAATAAATACCTAGTCCCTTATCAACAAATTTTCTCAGAGACAATAGATTTTCTGATAATGATTTACCATAGATCACATTATTCAAACTTAGGAATGCATCATCGTTAGTATAACCAGAAACGTTACCCACTCCTTCTGATTTCATAATCGCCGAATCATCATTGTTAGCACATTTAATATCAAGCTTTTTATTTTCAGCAAACGTTTTAAAAATTAATCGAGAGTTTGTTATGTGCTCTGTAGCACCCGAATCAGCCAGAAATCTAATTAGCTGATTGTTATCGCTTCGTTCTGTATGATCGAGCTTATTGTGTGTGTATAGTTCTACGAACTCACCGGTTTTCGGTTTTTGATTAGTGTCATTGTTCGATTTAGATTCTTGTGTTTTATTAGGCATTCTATTCGATCTGCCTCTTCCTCGTGATTGTCCTCGGGCTCGGCCTCTATCAGACTTATACTTTTTCGGTTCGCTACAGTCGCTTTCTCATGAAGGATTTCCTCCAGCTGTTCATCAGAGTAAGGGCAGTCCGCACGAACATGTCCCTCATAGTGCTTACACCTGTAGCACATCTTCCCCTTTCTCGTGCACTCATTCCAATAGTGCACCTTATTACCACATAAGGTACAGAGTACTCCTGGATGAGGCATATCCTCCAGCTGACCCATCCTTTGGTTTTGTGGGTCCTTTGGACTCATCTCGAGCTGCTTCCTGCTGAACAATATAATCCTTTAGTTAATCTAACATCAATAAACTTCCGGTAGCATTTTTATTTATAAATTGTGTTTCTCTAACATGAGGAAGATTTGTTACAACAGATTCAACGAAGGCATCTCTGATTTCTACTTCGGACAGATTAGGAGTATTTAGTAGTTTATTGTATTTTCGAACTATATCGTCAAACTTATCCCAGTAGGGTGAAGCCTTTTCTCTACCGGATTATACTTAATACTATGCAACTGTTTTCTCAAGCTGGCGGTTGTTATATTAGTCTCATTTTCTTTAATATGTTTAACTTTTTTTAATAATTCACATGGGTGTCGAATGTCGCTAACTTTAGAATGATATGACATATCAATTCTATTTATAAGTATGTCGCGAACTCTAACTTTATTCTTATCCAATTTAACTTGATCTAAATCCCGAGCTGGTGTAATGGAAGGATCAATTACATACAATAAGTCGCAAACAGTCAGTTCTGAGGTTAAATAATCCATGAAAGAGTCTATGTCCAGCTTAGGCGTTAATTTATATTCTCTACGGACAGTATTTTCTTTATTTGTTACTTCAATCTGTATTTTATCTTTACCGTTTATGGATTTCTTATTTAACACCCCTTGAATGACTTGAGTTATGTAATCTCTACTTAATTTTTCCGATTCAAAATTTTGATCCAAATAATTATTTATAGTCTTATTTGTTACCGTCTTATCCACTGTTTTTCCAGCTAAACTACCATCATCCAACTCCTGCTCCTGATACTCCTGCTCTACCCAGCCTGAGACTTTTTCCTCTAGCCACTTTAACTCATCGTTGATCGAGTGTTTGAAGTCAAGGTGTGACTGAGCAGCGTTGTCCAGATATTGACTCGTCATTGAATGCAGCTCCTTGAATTCATGCTACATGTTCCTTTTGAACTCTTCGTTGTCTTTTTTGAGCTTCTCAAGCTTATTTATAATTTCTGAAAATTCAATTGAGCCATTAGAATTTGACAGATTAAGATGACTCGTATCATTTTCCTTTTTGTCATCGTATTAGAAATTAGGTGTCCTCAGCTTCTGACGGATTTTTAACAGTTCCAAATCCAGTTTTATAAGTTTATTTATTTTAATAACTGGGGTGGATTTATTACCTTTCAAATGCAGGTCCAACTTCGTATTCGAGCTGTTTCCTTCCAGTGCTTCATGCACCTCGCTCTGTTTCTTTTTCGGACTGCCAGGCCGGCCATCGTCAGATTTATCCAGCTTGGTCTCTTCGTCGGACTTTAAGGACTCAGTTCTCTCATGTTGGCTTGAGGGAGACTCCATTTTCGAAGCCACCTCTTCGGATTTCATCCTCCGGATCTCTCTCTTCACTGATTGCAGGGACTCCTCTTCAGTCGTTGAATTATCTATGATTGAATGGTTTAAATAAATAATTATTCCTTAACGAACATCAATCAAAGAATAATGTTTAAAAAGCAAAGATTCAGTTAACCCTTGCTTACCACACTTCTATGGAGTAACACGCTTACCAAACATTTTTTCAGAACTTGTTGAATACTTACTTTATAAGACTTTATAGGTTATATGGCCAAAAATTAAATTTAAATATGTTAAAAAAATGCTAAAGTCAAAAACGTGGTAAAAATGGCCATTGTTACTAAAAAGTTCATAACTTTTTTAATTCTCGATACTAAAGACTGAAAATTTAGCGGAGTCTTCTACTAATGTACCGCTACAAGAAAAAAAAATAGTAGTTTAGTGAATCTTTAAAAAATTATATTTATTTTGAAGAATGAATTACGGAAAAAAGTGAAAAAATGAAATAGGCGTTTTTCTTAAAATACTCTATTGTATTAGCTATTAAAAGATGATATTTAGCCTAGCATCATGCTAAATGGCCTGAAGGGTAGTTAAACTCTTCAACTATCGGCGAATGTTGCTACAGACCGACTTCTCTTTAATTTAGGTATTTTAAATTGAAGCGCAAAAATGTCAGTGAACAGTGCTTAATCACAGACAGCAATATGTAAATATAGCAAATGCTCTAATAACGAACAACAATTAAAATAACAATGCTGATTTCTTAACTAATCTGTGACATAGCGGCACACAAAATGCAGCCGCAACAACAGACACTACACTGTATGTACCGGCCAACACCAATTTTGAAACTGTTTAATTTTATATATATATATATATATATATATATATATATATATATATATATATATATATATATATATATATATATATATTGCTGTTATGATTTTAATATGTACATATTTATTCGAATTGATATGAGATTCAAGCTTTCACCTATTTCATATTTCATCCCACCGGACGTCATAATAAAAACTTTTTCTTCGTTGTCCATATCCGGATATATGGACTCCTCCGGATGTTGATCTAATATATTTATTTCTTGATCCTGGATCAGCAGGAATAAAGTCAAATTCCTTTCATCTATATAAAATCAAGCGTATCAGTTAACTTTTCAAAATTGATTTCCAACTAACCATTTATCAAGCAAATTTTCAAACTAAATTTTCAAACTATTTATTTATCAAACTAAATTTCTAAGTTATTAATTGCAATTATGTTTAATTGCAATCAAGCTAATTTACAGATTAATATTCCGTGACTAATTTTCGATTTATCAGCAGCGCGTCGCAACACAATCCGAGCGCTTAAGCATATCCACGTATTCACGCGCGGCGCGATCGCAGTCAGACTACCTGCTACAAGAGAGACCCCCCCCCCTCCCTCCAGAAGGCTTAGCTAACACAACGTACAAGGCCGTCCATGTTGCTCCGTCTTTCTCGCTCTCCCAAGACGCGCCGCATAACCCCTGCCGCGTCAACGGCTCTCGTGTGATTCCGCGTACTTCCGAACACGAGCGCGCCGCCATCTTTATCGCGAGAGAGTTTCGTCTCGTGTCTGCCGCTTGCATCCCGCGCACACTCGAACCTATTGCCTGGCCGCGCTCGCCGATTCCTAGAATTTCATGACGCGCGTGCCTTGTTCACGTGAACAGTGTGCGACGCTTATGCCCGGAAAATGAACCCAATTTTCCCCACACTTGCGTTCGTGCACTTCTAAGATCTTATTTTGACACTTACCCCTTGAATTGGGAATTTGAAAACCCTTTTTATCCTGGCTGTCGGACATTGTCGAGCTTTTTATAATTGGCCTCAGACTGAAAAACCAACACTCGTACCTGAGACACCGCCGCTACTCTCCGCTGCAGATCTCCTGTTTTCTCGAGATGTTCTTGTGCTGTAAACCCAACTTATAACTTGAGCATTTCACTCGCGAGTTATTTCAACTACACAGAGAAACCAGCAAAAATTCCAGAATTTAAGTCTCAACAGATTATGGGCCTAGCACGCTTCCACTGCGCGCTGAGACCTTGCTGGTTTCTCTGTGTAATTGAAATAACTCGCGAGTGAAATGCTCAAGTTATAAGTTGGGTTTACAGCACAAGAACATCTCGAGAAAACAGGAGATCTGCAGCGAAGAGTAGCGGCGGTGTCTCAGGTTCGAGTGTTGGTTTTTCAGTCTGAGGCCAATTACAAAAAGCTCGACAATGTCCGACAGCCAGGATAAATATTTAATAAAGATATTTATTGAACACTCGGCCTTACTCGGGCTTATTCTTTAATCAATACAAGAGTGATTCGGAGTGATCACTAACGCTATGATCAAAAGGCTTTTTGTACAGAAGAACGCAGAACGCGAGAAAAACACGTTACTCGAACGTTTGATACAGAGTGAGCCGGCGCAGAAGCGAGCGCGGACACGGCGCTCGTCGCAGCGCCGCTGGCAGCTTCGCTGTTAGAAAGAGAGACGCAGACCCCGGCGCACATCCCACACATTATACATACGCACTCTGACAATCCGGAGATCGCCGTCTCTCACACACTGTACACACACTCAGAACTCTGCTCGCTTATACTCAACAATTTTTGTTAGGTTCATGGCCTCTAATGTTCTTATCTGTGCTTGCGATTGTGTAGCGTCGGCTAAGTATTCGCTATAAGTTAGGATTTCATCTCGTGGAGGTAAACTGGAGGGGGTTCGGACTCGATCGCCGAATACTACTTGATGCGGGCTGTATCCTAATCCTTCACGCACTATTGCGTTGTACGAGTGTTGTGCAAGTGGCAATAACTCATCCCAGTTCTCGTATGTCTTCAAGTACATTTTCAAATTCTCATTAAGTGTGTGGTGTATTCTCTCGATTCCCCCAGTCGACTGCGGGTGATAAGCTGTAGTGCAAAATTTGTTTATCTTAAGCTTTTGCAAATTCATTCATCATTTTGTTCACAAAGTAGGTTCCTGTGTCTTATATAATAACTGCAGATGGCCCAAAATAACCTATTAGTTTCTCTGTTAACACACGAGTCATTTCTTCCGCTGTAGCTTGCTTAGTTGGGGCTAGTATGTAATACTTACTAAAATTGTCTTGTAAGAATATATTGATTATCAAGTTTTGTCACTTTCTTGGGTCCTACGACATCTATAGAAATTTTATGGAATGATTTTGGAGGGGTGTCAGTTATTATCATGGGAAGTCGGGTTTTTACTCGAACGAGTTTCTCGGTTTGGCAGTCTGGAAAGTCCCGCACAACTGTCGTACATCCGACTGCATCTTCCTCCAGTAATGTTCGTGTGCCAGTCTATCATAGGTCTTAGTTATTCCCTTATAACCGCCGACGGCCGACTCGCGATATTCCTTAATGATCCGATAACGATCTTCCACCTTTGGTAGTGGGAGGTTGTTTTTAAAGAAGACTATTGTTATTTCGACTCCCTTGAACATGTTATTACATTGCTCGATGAGAAAGTTCCATTCGTGCAACGTTAGTATCGCCAAGTCTCTAATGATGCCTATATGGATCTTATCTCGAATCTTATTAACAATTGTTTTAACGTATGGACGTATATCCGGTCGCAAGGTCTTAGAAATGTACGCATACGTTCCGCTTGAATTTCCATGATGCCGCTTATAGTAACTAATACTTTTCTGTATTTATTACTTGTTTCTGACACACTCTTGCTTAATTAGTGGCACATCTGGTCCTGTATCAACATAAAATCGATTCTTGCTTCTCCTGAGGTGTGCGCTCCTGACATTAACTATAGAGGGCCGGCGTCTTGCTTGGGCAAATCTTATTGCAAATTCGGGTTTAATTGCGCTTGCCTCCTTATTTACTTGCTTGCCCCCGCAGGACCTGGTGCCAAGCATCCTGCAAGTTTAAATGAGTGGTCGCGTTCTCCCTATTCGGCTTGTTGTTGACGTTACTCTCTGTGCTATTCCGTCCGTTATCATAGCGCCGATCGTTGCTCCTGTCGTTTATCTCAAATCTTCGTTACTCCGATCCTTGTATCTTCGGTCTTCGTTACGATCTTGGTATCTGTCTCGCTGATAATGAAAATACTTATACGCGAGAGACAGATAACCTAATACGCGTTGGCGATGCGATCGATCGACGTCCCCTGGCAGATGTAGGACCCTGTTCGTCCTCGTGCCGACTCAAACTCTTCACTTCTCGTATCCGTCTCTGTCTCTGTATGTTTTCTCTCTTCTCCGAACTCACTTTCATTCTCTCTCGTTCTGTCTGCCGTCCTAGATGCATTTCCTTCCATTTTTATGGCTTTGCCCTGGTGTTCATAAGTGGGTGATCATTGCTCATTGGCCGTCCCTTCCTTCCCCTCTAATTCGACGTCCGATCCTCGTGCCGGTGAGTCAGTGCATCGCAGATTCGATGTTCGCTGCTCTGCTGAGTCGCAATAGTCGATGTCAGGCGCCTTTCACATTCGATATCCTCTATCGATGCTCGGCACATTGCTGACTCGGAGTTTATGTTGAACCACCTGACTTCGTTCTTCGGATTTGTGTATGAGTCTGCATCATATGCTTTTCGGCTTCATGGCCGTTCGCGCTTGCTCTCTGGGATCTTCTACTCGTAAAACATTCATAACTTAACAGATTATTGCCGTTTTAGCACTACTATTTATCTCTCATACTCTTAGATATCACCACGCACTACACCACTAAAAATTTTTTCGGTCTCGAAAAATCGTGGCCCGATAACTTGCGTAACGAGAATATTTATATCAATATTAGGCATTCCCTAAGAAGGCGCACAATAGGGCACACCTCCAGCCCCACAGGGCATTCCGGGCACATGCCGTATTTCACTGTTCACTGTTTGGTAATTTACAACTTTAAATAACGTACTGTCTTATAAGAGTTACAAGTTATCTAAAATAATTAAATAAACTCTCTTCAACTACCATAGTCGTGTTACTATAGTAATAGCATTAAAGTAAGAAATTCAAGAAAATTATTTTTAACCTACTAAATTCAAACACGTAATTACAACATCAAGGCATGATCAGGGCTGTGTAAAGCATACGTCTGGCGGACTCGCCAGAGCCAAACGAGAGCCACTCCACTCGTGTAGCCTTAGTTTTATTGCTAAAAATGATTGTAAGGCGACTGTCAGGTTAATTTAGGCCCTTTCAGTCCGCAGCGTGGCCATACTTGAGCCACGTAACTATCTTTACTAGGTTTCCTTGCGTCAAACCTACTCTGGCCCTTATGTTTACTTATGGCTAGCCCTATTAATTTTCAGTTCGGGCTGGGGTGTGGGAAAACATCTATGCAACGATGGAAAATCCACACCAGGAACAGCGGACGGATGAGTCAAACTTGAGTTTGTTCACAAACAAGCTCAGGTTATCATCGCTTGCATCTAAACAAAATCTCATACACGGTCGATAACATAGTAGTGGTTAGAGATCCAGTTTTCATTGATCTCGGAATAGTTCACGACTCTTGCCTCTCATTCATCCATCAGATCGAGACCATCATCTCCACATTTTGTCGACTATTAGTATTCATAAACCGCTCCCCCATAGATTCCCCAAACACCTCAACACCTTTAGTAAGTGGATAGTGTACCTCACCCACTGAATCGCCTTGCCGCCATCAAGGTTGCTCGTCCCATGCCGTTAACAGACGACGATTATTCACCGCTAATATCAGCATACAATATACTGCCTATTCGCTTCCGACTATTTTTCATAGTCAGGTTAGTTATATTTTGGTTACAACGTTTATAATATTTTATGTTTGTGCCATTATTGCACCATACAGTTTTGTACTTTTATAGTAATGATGTCAAGAATTTTCTCTCGGTATAATAGGCTGAAAAAAATGATGCTGCAGGGTCACGAATATAAGTGTGCTAACAGCATTTGTATTATTACTGTATGATATTGATACTACTACAGTATAGCTCTATCTAGACGAATAACACATCCTTAGCACCAACCTTTTGCCGCATCAGTCAGCGAATCGTGTCGTTAACAGTGTGCGCAAACAAGGTAGCACAAGGACTGGTGCCACACCAGCACCATTGTACTGCTTCGGCGTCGCTTACAGCGTTCCCATACGGTATCAATATGGGCGCTACCCTACTAAAAAATCTCACGTGAGATCTCATGCCAAAATCTCATCTGAAATTCTGATCCGCGAGCTGCTAAAATCCCTTTAATGATAAAAAATCAGTTTCTGGGAATCAGGAGTCGCCTAATAGGTTACGCCACTCCTCAGATAAGTTGAAAAATCTATGTTTTGAAGCTTTAGCCATTCTTTACATTTTTAAATTTACACATGAGATCTCACGTGAGAGGCCCAGGTTCGATCCCAACCTCCGGAACTTTTTTTTCACTGATTTCACTGATTTATAAATATGATAACAGGGAATTTAATATTTAGAGATTAAAATTGAACCATTGGGTCTTAAATTGAGTTTACCCACTCAGATGTTTGTCGGGCGATGTCTGATGAGTCTGTCTGTTGCGCACGCTTCTATATCTTCTTCAAGAATAACGCATCATAATTTAGACATATCTACTTCATGAAATGCAAGGCGGATGTTGTAGAGTTCCTCATGCAGTGTGAAAAATAAATTCGAAACAATTTTGGCATAACGACTCCCAATTAACAACGGTTGTGAGTATGTGAATTCAAGAATCAAATAGTATTTGTCTTCTCTAGGCATTATTAATGAACTCTTTACCTCGTATACTCCTGAACAGAACGGCATAGTAGAGAGAGAGAGAGAGAGAGAGAGAGAGAGAGAGAGAGAGAGAGAGAGAGAGGGAGAGAGAGAGAGAGAGAGAGAGAGAGAGAGAGAGAGAGAGAGAGAGAGAGAGAGAGAGAGAGAGAGAGAGAGAGAGAGAGAGAGAGAGAGAGAGAGAGAGAGAGAGAGAGAGAGAGAGAGAGAGAGAGAGAGAGAGAGAGAGAGAGAGAGAGAGAGAGAGAGAGTAGATCAAATTAGAAATGTTTATTTGGCCAATGGGTGTGACCCAATCTGGCCCTAAATATATACAAAAGCAAGTACAATAAAATTACATTTTACATTTTGCAACGAGCAGATACAGAAATTATATACAAAAAAGATACAAAAGTAATACAAATACAAATATCAGAAAGTCGTATGTTGGCATAAAGATACAGGTAGCGGAGTCTTATGTTACAGATTTTTTACTCATCGGAGTCTTATATGCTAATGTTACAGATTCTTCACTCAGAAGTTTACAATACATATACAATGAATTTAAAAGCGAAAATCAGTCGCATTGACGCATTGTAAGGGGCAGCGCATGCCCCAACCATGAATACTAATTCGCAGAAAATACGCAGAAATATCCCTACTCTGATGGTCTATAATAATCCGTAATGCCTTCTACTTCGAATCTGGTTTGGCAGTCGCGTCGATCTCTTTCAAGGAGAAAAGTAAAACGTGACGATTTAAATGTACTGTGGTGGGAAGGAATAAATGTAGTTCAGGGAAGGAAGTTAATGACTTTTGAGGCTGTACAGGCGAAGGTAGAATTGTGGGCTTCAGTGCGAGGAGGTTTATAGTAGAGAGGCGGAGTGGAAAGGTGGCTAGAGGTTCTGATTGTTATATCAGTGTTAATCACGGAAAATCTGGTAGCAAGGTATAGAGGCGATCGGTGCGAGATTACGTTGTACGCAAGAGAGCCCGTGAAGTAATCACGGCGACTGGACGGAGATAACCAGCCAAATTCGAGACGATACGGCGTCATATGAGCGCGGCGCGGGATGTTTCCGTAGACAAAGCAAATACACGCATGGAGCGCACGCTTTAATTTCTTTTCTCGCTCTCTATCCAGACCGTGGTAGACCACGCATGCATAGTCGAAGTGTGGTATAACTAGACTCTCGACTAGGTTCTTGCGAAGACTACGCGTTAGAGCATGTTTATAAAACTTGAGCGTGTACAGCGAGCCGTAGATTTTCCGTACACAATGGTTGACTTGAGTGGCCCAGTTGAGAGTCGAGCCCTACTGAAAAATCTCACGCCAAAATCAATTTGTCAATTGGGAGTCTTGATGCCAAAATTGTTTCGAATTTATTTTTCACACTTCATGAGGCACTCTACAACATCCGCCTTGCATTTCATGAAGTAGATATGTCTAAATTATGATGCGTTATTCTTGAAGAAGATGTAGAAGCATGCTCAACAGACAGACTCATCAGACATCGACCGACAAACATCTGAGTGGGTAAACTCTCCAGATTCAGTGTATTTCACAACGGTCTTTTTGAATGGCGCAGCTTCTGTGTCTTATCAAGGAGTCTTGAATCGCCGTCAACAAGATTTTTTTTAGCCCATTGCTTCAATTTTTGCACGTTCAAGTAGACCATGCATTTATGCCAGGTCTTTAAACAACTTCTCACTGACATTTTCGCTTCATTCCTTATCGCCGTCACTTGAAGAAACATCCGATTAATTTTGTCATTACTCAGTCTCACAACAAAGGCCTTCAATGCGATCGAATGCTGTCTGATGTGCATTGAAGGTGGCTCCGGCGTTCTTTTCAGACTTACATATACAAATTTTTTACGATGCTTACTTAAGATGTTATAATTTGAGAAACAATATAGTATGAAAAAAGGGTTATTAAAGTAACAAAAAAAATTTTTCAAAGAAATTTTAATATTGTTAAAGAAGATGTCGCTAATTGAAAAAAAGAAACAATTTGCATTTTGTTCATTTTTAACCGCTGAAAGGTTTCGTTTGCCTGTGAAAAGCCGTACGGCATACACGTAAATTAACAGAGACTGAGAGTTGACACTTTAAACGTCGTTAACGAACGTGACTCGTATGCTAACGTGATTTTGATACGCACTGGTTAAGGACGTTCACCGGTTCAAAACTAACCAATGAGTGAATATTTATATAATGTATGTGATAGTTCTAATTAAAAAAATGTTATTCTTATATAATTGTAAGGGATTTGACAAGATATAAAAGAAATTTAGTTATTGAAAATTAGTAATGTTGTTATAATTATAAGGCTCACATGCTACTTCTATAAAGAAATGTACGCCACATTTCACTTTTCGATAATTTCTCTATTATTTTGTGGTAACTCTTACCTCAAATCTGATGAGGAAGATAATAAGCCCTATCCCATTAAAATCGGATAAAAAATAAAGATTTCCATAATAGATTGTCGTACTTTTTTTATAAGCAATACTTACACTAGCAACATTCAAAATTTTCAATTATTAAATTTTTTTATATCTTGCCAAATTCCTTATTAGAATTATATAAGAATAAAATTTTTTACATTAGAACTATCACATCTGTTATATAAATTTTCACCCATTGGTTCGTTTTTAACCGGTGATCGTCCTTAAGTACAGACTCGTAATATATTTTGCCCCTTGCAATTTGCTTAAGATCTTGTTCATATAAGGTAGCTGATAAACATTGGTTCTGAACGCCACGTTCACCTACATACATGGATATACGGAACTTTGATGATCATCTCCAGAGAAATGATTAATCTATGCCACGGTTTACAAATGGAGAAATCCGATTGCTTTAGTTAGTTTGTTCCTCAACACACACTGTTGAATAGCTCAAAAGAAAGATATTACCGGGTTCAGAGTCCTTATGAATATCTACTTGGCACTGCTGCTCGGAGCAGAATGATGCGCATTTTTGAAACAATGATATATATCTCTACTGCATTTCTGCTTAATCCCATGTTTACTATTTTATTCTATTACACTCTTTCGATAAAAAGAATTTGGAATCATTATTATAACATTTTACTAATTGGATATCTTAAAGGTACTAAAATTATCGTAATTAAAATATTTTACGTGAAAAAAATTGTCAGGAAACATGAAAGGACATTACCCACGACAATATGGAAAAAATGCTCGTGAGCACAATCTATACGAAACCTATGTAAAGGTATAGACAATGAAAAAAACATAAATTTTGATCCGCATTTTAGGCACTTTAAGTGAAAGTAAGATTGTGAAAATGAATCTTAAAGGTATAGTGTTTATCTAGACCCAGAATTTATCAACTATTTTGTAATATTCTTGTAAAAAGTAATATAGCATGTAGCTCCCTCAAAAAACATAATGGAAAAGATACGTTTTAACTTGTAGAATAACAATGCTCGACTTGAGTCAAAAAATTGTATAAAGGGGGCGTCAATCAACCATATTGACGGAGGATTTAAGGATCACGTTGCGTAATTAATTATAAGTAAATAATTATAACCGGAGCTCCTCTGACAACCAGCGCGGAAAATATTCACCTTGACTAAAGGAATAATCATGCTTAATTTCTGTGGTTGTCCGGAAAAACGACTTAAGTCCATTTTTTTTTCAAATTAGAGATAACACCATATTTCATATACTTAAATACCTATCTTTCAAATGGCATGGTCATAATAAGTAAAAATGTGCAGGATGACAAGATATCGCATAGTGCAAAAAAAACGACTTAAGTCCATTTCGATAAAAATTTTTTAAGTCCATATTTTATACATTAAATGTTTTTTAATAGTCTTAATTAACTACTTACTTTGTATATAAATTAAAAAAATTAAAGTATTTAACAAAAAAGAGGCTTTATTTTGCTAAAGAAGAATTAATTTGAATATGTATTTAACTATATTATTTATTTCAATACAAATAACGTTGAATAAATAATTTACAAAACTAATAATAAAAATAGTCGTTTAATAATTCCTTTTTCGCTATCTTACATCTTCTTGGCCGATCTGATTCGTTATTAGTTTTATTTTCAAAATTAACTAGTAGTTTTCTAGTCTCAGTTACTTCTTTCTTTGATTTCTTGTTACATTTCTTATTAACACTTTTTGAAGTACGTTTCTTTACTGGAATTTGTTCTTGTTCTTGTGCATCATTGTTGGGTGCTTCTAATTCAAAACTCTGGATCTCAGGTTCATTTTCTGTACACATATCCTCAATATCAAAGTGTATCATCAACGTGTCATCATTAGTGGGTAATTTTTCATAAAAAGATTTTAGCTCTGGACGAACAAGATCTAACATGTCTAATAGGTCCTTTTTTTCTCTTTACTGATTAGGATAAGACTATTATAACACTGCTGAACTGCATTTTCCAATCTAAATTTGGCTTTCCCTCTTTTCTTAATATTTAGTTTTAAAAATTTATCTCCATCATTTAAACTTTTTTTATAGTACATAAGATACCCTGTTCATGTGTTTGATTTCCGGAAAACCGACTGAAGGATGTTCTCCGAAAAAACGATTTTCTTGTGGTTTTCGTGAAACTTGCAGAAAATGTTTGATTTTTAGACCTTAGTACATGCTTCAAAGCCCCACGTCCAAAGCGGTATTCAAGATAAAAATATTTGATTTCAAAATTTCAGCGTTAACATGGGATCCCTTATATCTAAGCTCGTTGGAAAAATACATTTTAATTTACTGTAAAAAAAGTTTTCTTTGTGATTTTTTTTTAACCGTGGGATATAAAACTACAAATCGAGAGGAATAATATGGTATAATTTTCAATATGGTAAGCGGTATTAATTTCAGAGACATAGCAACATAAAGAAAAACTACCATGTTATTTGTATATCTATATATAGACACACCGTGTAAGTGGTATTTATTTCAAATATCGTATTGGCACATTTTTTCTTACACCGTGATTTTTTATTATTTTTAGAGTAGTGTATAGAGACTCATGAAGGGTTTCCATCATAAATAATATTTTTAGATCACAATTTTTGCAATATAGCTGAAGTTGAACCGGAGAACGTCCTTAAATCCAAATATGACTGTATTTCTTAAAAGATAAAGAAGATATTTTTTAATCTCGTATGGCTATTGGAAAGGTACCCAATACTACACTAAATAAGCATAGTTTCGAAACTTAACTTGCATTCATCGATCTAACGTTTCAATATAAACCTTAAAATCGCGATTTCTGAAAAACATGAAAAGTGGACTTAGAAAATAGTGTCTGAACCTCGTGCAGTATAAGAAAGATTACATAAATAATTACTATCGTGGCTTCCGCATAAAAATAGTATAAGCGATTTATATTGACTTGCACAGCAATCACGCTTAATTTGAATTACGCTTAATTTTAATTCTGGAAAATCGTGCAAAGGCAAGGGGAGGGATGAATCAACGATTAGTTCGTGGGCAGGGGAGGGGGCGTGTTAAAGACTTAAGCAGCATAATAAGTTGTTAAACTAAATATTTATAATACTTGATCATTCACAAAACAGAACTGAAAACATTTATCTTGGTAAAAATCATCGAATGCATGCTCTAGGTGTTCAGAGTGGCCTATGACCGAGTCTACGTGGTACGCTCCTTAGCTTTTTTCGTCTAGGTGTAGAATGCATTCAATGCATGGTCTAGATATTTGGGGTAGCTGATGTCGGAGTCTAGATGGTGAGCACCATAGGTTTCTGCCTGTAGGCGTAAGAAATTATCGAATGCGTGGTCTAGGTATTCAGGGTGGCCGATGTCAGAGTCTAAGTGTTGCGCTCCGTAGATTTTTGTGTCTAGGTGTCAGAATAAATTCAATGCGTGGTATAGGTGGCTGGGTAGCCGACAACGGTATCTAGCTGATGCGTTCCGTAGTTTTCATCGTCTACACCATGTTTTCGATGCGTTCGAACACCTAGAGCCAAAAAGTACGGAGCGCACCACCTATATATTCCATTATTAGCCACCCTGAACACCTAGATAACGCATTCGATGATTTACAACACAAAATACTACTGAACACAACACCTACACATCCTCATCGACTACCCCGAACACCTAGACCACGTATTAGATGAAACCCGGAAATCGAAACGCAAAAACCTACGGAGCGCACCACCTATTACTGAGGCAGCGATATTATTAAAAAATACTATATTTCAAAGAATACTAGTACTATAACAGTTACAAGATATACATTTATGGGCAAATGTTGATATTGTAATTGTTACAATATAACATTTTGTATCTACAATTCGCTATAATTGAAAATACGTTTGTTAACATTTACAATATATGATAAATATAATCTCATCGTGTTCACAGTCAATAAAACTTTCAATTTAAAAAATAACATTTAATTCTGTATTTTTTAAGAACTATATGTAAACAACGATAATTAATTATTGTAAGTAATGAGATTATGAAATATATAATTAAATCGGTTGTCAAGGAAATATAACTTGTCAATTCAAACCTTGATAAAAAAAGCGTCACCATCCTGATTGGGCTTTGATCAAGAAGCTTGATTAAGGCCTGATTTCAAGTAAGGCTGGACTGATTTCATTTCCGCTCGGGTCATAAATAAAATATCAGCAATCGGAGCTACCGCATAAAATAAAGTATTGATCATTAATATTGACTTACAGAGTAGTGACACTTAATTTAGACTCTGGAAAATTTTGCAAATGGGGGTAAATCAACGACTATTTCAGGAGTCTAAAGATCGAGTATCATAATTAGTAAAAATAAACAATAAAAATCAGCGTTTTCTCGCGAGTAATTGCGGTTCACTTTGACCCTGGAAAGTTGTTCAAAGCGAAGAAAATCATCTACTTCAGCGAACTTAAGCTCTTATAGTAAAATGAAATATAAAAAAAAATTACAATTGTGGCTTCAGCATAAAAAATCACCCTTTATTTAATCGTTATCACCCTTAATTTTAACGCTGGGAAATTAGTACTCACAAAGAAAAAAGGAATTACTACTTACATAGCACAATAAGCAATAAATAAACAATTGCAAACAGGGCATGCTATACTTAAGCCATTAATCCTCTGAAAGTATAATCAATTAGCACGCCTTTGCAAAATTAATTAGGGTTCGACTGAAGCATGAGTACATTACATGTGAATATAAATAACCAATACATCGTTTTATGTGGTTGCTCCGATTGTTATTGTTTATTTGTAACTCATTATAATACTCGTGCCTTCAACCCCATGCAAATATAGTTAATTGGCAGACCTTGCACGATTTCCTTGCACTCAAGTTGAGAATGGTTACTATCGAAGTTAAGATTTATCTTTTCCACTATGTTTTATAAGGAGGTCTTAGAGATATAAACATTCAAGGCCAAAATCACCTAAAAAAATATTTAAAAATAAAATTATTTATATATACTAATTATATACTAAAAGTAGGCATTATTTATGATTAAATTGCCCAAGCCATAATCTCTAGACCTATTTTATTCAGAGATATTGCGATTAAAAGATTTTGCCTTTGATACAACTATGTAAGATAACATTTCATGGATATTAATGGTACGGGGCCTAAATTACTTTAAATTCATGCAGTTTTGGATCTAAGAGTTGGAAATATTAAAATTAAAGTTGATAGAGGCACCCTCCATTGTTAATGTGAAATATAGTAATATATAAGGGATCCTGTGAGGGCCAATACGTAGAAAAAAAAAACACAATTGTAGCTTGTGCGACGTTTCGTCAGCTTGATTACTGATCTCTTCAGGCTTTATTAAAAAATATACAAAATGGTTAGAATTTATTTTACAATTAAACAGAGATAATAAATTAACAATAATAATTAGACCAGGCTTACCACAACAAAAAATCTATGCTAATAAAAGATGACTTTATTAGCAACGTCAAACGAATAAAGTCAATGTTGTGGGAAAACCGTGCACATCTCTACTTATATACCGGGTGTCCCATTTTAAAACCACCAGGCAAATATCTCGAAAACTAAGGGAGATGGAAAAAAACTTTTAATACAAAAGTTGTATTAAATTTTTTCCCATTTTTCCAAATGGGAACCCCCACTTTTGACCTCGTAAATGGAAAGAGCGGAAAATTTTACGTTCCGATATGTCCTTGAGTCAAGGTCATGGTCATGGTCATGTTTAAAATCAAAATCCATCAACGCATCAAAACATTCCCATAATTAGGCATACGAGACAAATTGTTAAATACAAAAGCTGTAGGGTTCAGAGGGGCCCAACTGATCGTAACCTTGGTTATGACCTTGTGGTCATTGACAAGGTCATGATCAAGGTCATTTGAAGGTCAAATCAATTTTTTCAAATGGGAACCCCCATTTTTGACCTCGTAAATGGAAAGAGCGGAAAATTTTACGTTCAGATAGGTCCCTGAGTCAAGGCCATAGTCATGGTCATGGTCATGTTTAAGTTTAAAATCAAAATCAATCAACGCATCCAAACATTCCCATAATTACGCATACGAGTGTTAAATACAGAAGTTGTAGGGTTTGAAGCGGCCCAACTGATCGTGACCTTGGTTATGACCTTGAGGACAATGATCAAGGTCATTTGAAGGCCAAATCGATTTTTTCAAATGGGAACCCCTATTTTTGACCTCGTAAATGGAAAGAGCGGAAAATTTTACTATTTTTACTATTAGCAATATTTACCAGGGTTAACCACTTATATCAAATAATAACAAAAGTTAATAAGTGTTGACCACCTGTATCCAATAGTGACCGGTAGTATTCAGCATTGATCGGTAATAGTCAATAATTATTACTGTTTACATCAAATTGTTTTCAAATTGAGTACACTTATATTGGCACAGAAAATTAAACTTTTTCGTTTTAAAATATTGTATAGTATAATAACATATTATTTCTTTTGTGGCGTGTTTGGATAAATAATTGCATTTACAACTAAAAAAGAATGCCTGACTATTCTGCTAATGAAATAGTTGACATTCTTCTTATTTTAGGAGAATGTCGACGAAACTATCGAGAGGTAAGCAGATTGTATCGTGCTCGGTTCCCTCAACGACAACATCCTGATCATACGGTAATACGTGACATTGAACTGCGCGGTCGACAAGGAAACTTCGTTTGAAGAAGGAGGACACTGAATGAACACGATTATGAAAATAATCCTCGCTTTCTTGCTGTTCTAGCCATGGTACATTTAAATGTTCATGTCAGTTTACGCGAAATCGAGTTAACAATGGGTATTCCAAGATCTACAGCCAGTAGATATTTACGATATGCGCGTTACCATCCTTACCACATTACTCTAAATCAAGCTTTAACTGTGGAAGATTATCGACGGAGAGTAACATTTTGCCAATGGGCAACACAACAAATTACTGATGATGAAAATTTCTTTAACAATGTTCTTTTTAGCGACGAGGCTACATTTCAGAGTACTGGTATGTTGAATCGCCATAATTGCCACTACTGGTCTCCTGTTAATCCTCATTGGATGCGAGAAGTTGATCATCAGCATCGCTGGAATGTAACGGTATGGTGTGGTATTATTAACGGATGTCTGATTGGACCTTATTTTTTTGAAGGTCACGTAACTCAACATACTTATTTACAGTTGCTGAGAGACGAGCTGCCACTCTTTCTAGAAAACGTTGATCTCCATACAAGAGCCAGAATGTGGCTACAACAAGATGGTGCTCCTCCACATTATGCCAGAATTGTCAGAGATTTTCTTAATGAAAGGTTTAACGGTCGATGGATTGGTAGAGGAGGTCTCGTAGCATGACCACCAAGATCTCCAGATCTGACATCTCCAGATTTTTATTTATGGGGCTTCCTAAAAAATACAGTCTACCGCAACAGGCCAACTACAAGAGATGACATGATTCAAAGGATTACACAAATCTGCTTAAGTATTCCACGTCAAGTATTATTAAATACTGTTAGAAATTTTAAAAGGAGAATAGAATGTTGTCAACAAGTAAATGGTGCAACTTTTGAGCATCTTCTTCAGTAAATGGTGACCGTAACACTTGGATCCTATGACTAAATACACATGAACGTGGAATTTTCCAATGAATTTTTAGCTGGCCTGATCATCCCCGACCTTGCCTTAACTGGCCGGGTCATCTCTGACCTTGCCTTAACTGGCCGGGTCATCTCCGACCTTGCCTTAACTGGCCGGGTCATCTCCGACCTTGCCTTAACTGGCCGGGTCATCTCCGACCTTGCCTTAACTGGCCGGGTAATCTCCGACCTTGCCTTAACTGGCCGGGTAATCTCCGACCTTGCCTTAGGTGACCGGGTCATCTCCGACTTTGCTCTTAACTGCACGGGAACTGACCATAACTTTGGCCATGACCTTGACCCAAGGTCATATCAGAATTTTTCGGTTTTTCTATTTACGAGGTCAAAAGTGAGGGTTGCCGTTAAACATAATTGATTTAACCTTCAAACGACATCATCCTTGACCTCAAGTTCATGGTCAAGGTCACGATCAGTTGGGCCCCTCCAAACACTACAACTTCTGTATTTAACACTCGTATGCGTAATTATGGGAATGTTTGGATGCGTTGATTGATTTTGATTTTAAACATGACCATGACCATGACCATGGCCTTGACACAAGGACATATCTAAACGTAAAATTTTCCGCTCTTTCCATTTACGAGGTCAAAAGTGGGGGTTCCCGTTTGAAAAAATCGATTTGACCTTCAAATGACCTTGATCATTGACCTCAAGGTCATAACCAAGGTTACGATCAGTTGGGCCCCTCTGAACCCTACAACTTTTGTATTTAACAATTTGTCTCGTATACCTAATTATGGGAATGTTTTGATGCGTTTATTGATTTTGATTTTAAACATGACCATGACCATGACCATGACCATGACCTTGACTCAAGGACATATCTGAACGTACAATTTTCCGCTCTTTCCATTTACGAGGTCAAAAGTGGGGGTTGCCATTTGAAAAAATCGATTTGACCTTCAAATGAACTTAATCATTGACCTCAAGGTCATAACCAAGGTCACAATCAGTTGGGCCCCTCTGAACCCTACAACTTTTATATTAAAAGTTTTTTTCCATCTCCCTTAGTTTTCGAGATATTTGCCTGGTGGTTTTAAAATGGGACATCCGGTATATACGAGTCAGTTTGTTTACATATATAAAGTCATAATAGAAAGTTAAAGAGCGATTTGTATACATTATTTAAATTTTGTGTATCTTCTGTTTTGTTAACTGTATTTTTTTTACTATTGATGTAAATCATTTCCGAAATTTTTCTTTTTCTGTAATCAACTTCTTTATCCAATATTTGTGTATTTTCCCAATCTATAATGTGGGAGTTGTTTTGAGCATGTACAGCTATCATGGATTTGTCTTTCTTATCTTTTTCATGTTCTTTGATTCGAATTTTTAAAGCTCTTTTAGTTTCTCCCACATATGTAGCAGGACAGGTCTTACAGTTGATCTTATATACAACCCCACACGTATTCATTTTTTCAAGTTTATCCTTCCCAAGCTTAATAACGTTATTAAGTTTTTTATTGATGAGTGGCACCGTGCGTATGTTGTGTTTGGAAAGAATTCTACTACATTTATGAAAAAATTCTTCTTGGAATGGAATAGAAACAATAGGTTGGAGATCCCTGTTGGAAGATGTCATTTTGTTGGAGTATTTTATTTTGCGAAGTCTGTTGTGAATGCAATTGTCTATGAATGTTTTAGGATAGTCATTTAAGGACAGTATTTGTCTAATTTTACGAATGTTAATATTATGAAATTCTTCATTAGATAACAGAATCACTCTATTCACAAGTTGGAAATAATATTTCTTTTTTGTTGTACAGTGTGGTTAGAGTTATAATTTAATAATCTTTCGGATGCCATTGGTTTTTGGTACCAATTTGTAATTATTTTATTGTTTGATCTGACGAGGGTGATATCCAAAAAATTTATTTGATTATTAACTTCTATTTCATGTGTAAATTTTAAGTGTTCATTATAATTATTAAAAATATTTAAAGTTAATTCCAAATCATCTTTTCTAATGCATAATAATATGTCATCAACATATCTAAAGTAGAAGAGAGGGACAATATTGTATTTTCTTTTTAGTGTGTCTAAACAGTCGTTTTCAAGATTTTCCATGACTATGTCGGAAAATAAGGGAGAGATGGGTGATCTCATAGGTGTACCAAATATTTGTTTATACATGGTGTCATTAAAAGTGAAAAAGGTGTTATCAAATAAGAATTTAACTGCATTGCGAATTTCATCAAACGGAATTCTGCAATTATTGTGAATGTATGTAAAACAAAAAAGAAATATTATTTCTAACTTAGTGGATAGAGTGATTCTGTTATCTAATGAAGAATTTTATAATATTAACATTCGTAAAATTAGACAAATACTGTCCTTAAATGACTATCCTAAAACATTCATAGACAATTGCATTCACAACAGACTTCGCAAAATAAAATACTCCAACAAAACGACATCGTCCAACAGGGATCTCCAACCCATTGTTTCTATTCCATTCCAAGAAGAATTTTTTCATAAATGTAGTAGAATTCTTTCCAAACACAACATACGCACGGTGCCACTCATCAAGAAAAAACTTAATAACGTTATTAAGCTTGAGAAGGATAAACTTGAAAAAATGAATACGTGTGGGGTTGTATATAAGATCAACTGTAAGACCTGTCCTGCTACATATGTGGGAGAAACTAAAAGAGCTTTAAAAATTCGAATCAAAGAACATGAAAAAGATAAGAAAGACAAATCCATGATAGCTGTACATGCTCAAAACAACTCCCACATTATACTCGTAGATTGGGAGAATACACAAATATTGGATAAAGAAGTTGATTACACAAAACGAAAAATTTCGAAAATGATTTACATCAATAGTACAAAAAATACAGTTAACAAAACAGAAGACACAAAATTTAAATAATGTATACAAATCGCTCTTTAACTTTCTATTATGACTTTATATATGTAAACAAACTGACTCGTATATATGTAAGTAGAGATGTGTACGGTTTTCCCACAACATTGACTTTATTCGTTTGACGTTGCTAATAAAGTCATCTTTTATTAGCATAGATTTTTTGTTGTGGTAAGCCTGGTCTAATTATTATTGTTAATTTATTATCTCTGTTTAATTGTAAAATAAATTCTAACCATTTTGTATATTTTTTAATAAAGCCTGAAGAGGTCAGTAATCAAGCTGACGAAACGTCGCACAAGCTACAATTGTGTTTTTTTTTCTACGTATTGGCCCTCACAGGATCCCATATATATTACTGGAAATATTAAAATTTTTTTTGCAACCAATTTTAAAATGACAGTAACAAAAAAATAAAAATAAATATTCAAATTAAAAGTGATTTTCAAATTGAATAAATTACTCAATCAAAAAATTTTTATATTTCAAATTATTAGATCCATAACTGCATGAATTTCAAGTAATTTGGCCCCGTCTCATGAAAATCCATGAAATATTGGCTTAAGAAAGTTGTACCAAATCAAAAATGTTTGAATTGCAATATCTCTGAGTAAAATAGGTCTACAGATTATGTCTTGGTCGATTTTATAAGAAATAATGCTTACTTTTAATATATAATTAGTATATATAAATAATTATATTTTTAAATATTTGTGTAGGTGACTTTGGCCTCGAAGGTTTATACCTCTGAGACACCGTTAAGATACATTCTCTATTATATTTTAACAACAATATTATTAAATAGTAAATAAATTCTAGGACTAATAAGTTAATATAACTTTAAGGGACGTTTGTACACCCTTCCCTTTATTGAAAGTCCCTGAAATTTATAAATAAATCAACGGTTATTTATTCTCTGCACGTTGCGAGATGTTCTCTTCATAGGTCGCGATCACAAAGATTTTTTCATATTATCATGGGCAGTATTAAAATAGGATAATCAGGTAATGTATAAAACTCTTACATTTCAGAGGCTGCCAGGGGGTGTTTTTTAATATAATATATTCCTTATCAATAACACAATTAATATTTATTGTATTTAATTATGACTCATCATTATATTAAAGGGTGGGAGGAAGATCCACAGCTATCAACCTGGCTGTGTAAAGATAAGGAAAGCGAAAAGGCTTTTTGCAAAGTTTGCAAGTATGCACTAAGCCCGCACAAAGAGGGACTACGGAAGCACTCGAAAAGTAAATATCATCTAAAAGAAGTTGAAAAAATGAGAAATAATGAAATATTACTGTTGAGAAAAGAGCTTGGAAACAACAGTGATATTTCATATCAAGATATCGAAAATGAATCATCTCATTTGGATAGAGATATGGATGTACTTAATTTCCAGACACTTACTTTAGATGATCTATGTATCAATGATGAGGCCCAATGTCATCAGGAAAACATTGACGAACGAGATAATAATCGTACAGCAAATACCGTACAGCAAAATATTAATGATGTCCAGTGTGATAAAGAAAATACTGCTGAATTACGCAAGGATGGAACTTGTGATGTTTACAAGTACAATGTAAATTGGGAAAATTTGGAAGACTTGAAAGCATGGCTCAGTCCAGTAGAAGACGATTCTACAAGAGCGTATTGTAAAATTTGCAAAGAAAGCTATGTTGCAAAATTAAATATCTTAAATGAACATAAAGATACTATAAAACACAAACGTAATACAACTCAAGATACTAAAAATGATTTAGATGATATAAATATAAAATCTATTATATCTGAAATAAGATATGCAGGTATGATCGCCGATAGAAATGTATCATTTCTGTTACGTAATGATGTTATGGCCTTTTTGAAAGATGAGTTTGACGATTCTGAAAAGTTGAAAAAGTATCACTGGACAGAAAAAAATAGCTAATATCATTAAGAAAGTTATAGCTCCTGCTCAACAAGATCGATTGGCCAAAATTTTGAGAAAAGTTAAATTTTCCATTCAAATAGATGAGTCCACTGATATAACTGTCCAACAATCTATGTGCATCGTCGTAAAATATTTTGATGATGAAAGAGGCCAATCATGCGAGTCGTTGTGGGATTTAATACCAACTCTAGAGGGCGACGAGTACGCTTCAGCAAATGCAGAAACAATCATTAATTATATCTGCAAATCCTTCAAAGCAAAAGATGTACCATTAAATAATATTATGGCATTTTGCTCAGATACTTGCAGCGTGATGATGGGTTGCAATAACTCGGTATCTACAAAACTGAAGGAGTTGATACCAAATATAAAAATAGTAAAATGTAAATGTCACATTGCACATTTGTCTGCACAAAACGCAATGAAATGTTTGCTGTGTGGAGAATTTGTATCGTCTGTATATAATTATATATCAGTGAGCTCAAAAAGAATGTCAATGTGGGAATATTTACAAGAGAAAGTATTAAAAATTGAACCGCACGTAATTTTAAAACCAATTTTTACGCGATGGTTGTCCTATTACGAAAGCGTTTTAAGACTGCTTCGTAAATGGGAAGTTAACAATTTATTTTAGGAACGAATTGTTAGAAAATTCGAGTCAAAGGAGTAAAAGGAGCCAATCCGAAAAATCAGTCGACTCTATTCTAGAGTATTTAGAAGACCCAATGATGCACCACTATCACAATTTCTTGGAGGCTGTTTTAGGGATTTTTACACATGCTAATAAAGTTTTGCAAAGCCGGAAACCTATCATTTCTCAACATGATACTGATGTAATGAGAAAACTGTATACTAATCTTCTAAGAATGTACATGAATAAAAATTATGTTGATCGTACATCGTTGAAAGATATTGATCCACTTAATACAAGTGAATTTAAAGATTTATTTGTAATGGCCTCGGCCGCATTACAAATAGCTCATTAAAAGAAAACGCAACACAAGTTGATGTTGAATCGGAAGAAGAATTCCGCATAAATTGCCAAGAGTTTCTTAAACAAGCTTGTAAGCAATTAAAAGATAGATGCAATTTCGACGGTGATACAATTCTATGTGCGAAATACTTTCACCCCAAAAATGCATTAAGTAAAGTATTTCATACGAATCATCCAGATATAAATAAAGTAATATCATCATACAAATGTATAGAAACTGATGAAGACGAAAAAAGGAAAATTAATGAGAAATGGAATAATTTATCATCTTACAATTTTTCGGATGAAATTAAAAACAAAAAAGATGCTGACGTTTTTTGGGCAAAAAAAGAAAGGTGATGAACTATTGTTTAATAATATCGCTTCGTTTGCTCTCAACGTATTATCTATCCCAATAGTAAATGCGTCATCCGAAAGGATATGGAGTAAATATGCATTAGAGAAAACTAAAATTAGGAATCGTTTAAGTTTTGAAACGATTCGTGGGATACTATTGGCTTCTCAATATATAAAGGATCAAGGAGGAATACATAATTTTAAGCCAACTGAAATGATAAAAAGAATGAGAGAACCATTATACTCGCAGAAGAAAAAATTTATTGAAGAAAATTTCAATAAAGAAAAAGACATTAATTCTTTAACTTATGGAAGTATTATAATTACTAATGAAATGATAGCAAAGTGCCAAAAAGAAGAACAGCTGTATAACAAAAAATTTCGACAGTTACCTCTTGATGATGATTTTGATATTGATTCTATTGAAAGTAACAGTATTCAAATTGAATCATGTGATAATCCTCAAAAACGAATAAAGATTCTGTGTGACGAGGAGTTCATTAAACAAAATGAGTTTAATCATATAAATGATTCAGCAACAAATTTAAATTCTACCTCAATTGATAATACTATTGATGAAGGAAAAGATTTAAGTGAATATCATGCAGTTGATGTAACTGAGATGATAGATTTCTCATCGATTACTCATGTGTGTGTGTTATGCTAACAAAAAAATAGTTATAGTGTAGAAAAACTTTCAAATTTTTCTTCGGGAAATGAATGTGAAATGAGTTTAAATTCAGATGAAGACGAAATAGTAAGGATCCGTACTATGACAAACGGTTTGCTTTCAGACATCGACCATTATAAGCGCGAAGATTATTTATTCACCATTGGGCGCTATCGTGCAGAAACTGATCATCCGATAAGAGATCAACGCAAAACTGATGAAAATAATGAAAAAATTCCATTATACACACCTACTCACGAATTTTGGCTTTTTTCTGCGTTGTACCAAACTTTATTTCATGTTGGGTTAAAAGGATATCTTGATGGAGAAGTTATTGACAGCTTTGCTGCAGTAAAAGAAAGTCAATGGACAAATGCTGTTGCATTTCCTACCAAACAGTCAAAAATTATTTTAGTCAATATAAATGAATTGTTGCCGACTAGCAATTGGAGTATGTACCATATAAAAAGAAACATTTTAGGACTCATACTATTTCCCTATGAGAAAAATGAACATTGGTGTTTGTTTGTCGTAGATATTAGTAGAAAACTTACCTGGCATCTTGATCCTATGTTTATTGAAGAAAAAATAAGTGAAAGATCTAGACAATGTTTCGAAAACTTTCAAATATTTCTAAAAGCTTCTCGACGCATTGAAGAGAACAGTTTGAATACGAGAAAGTGGACGAACACCAGATGCCCATTAAAACGTAAACTGCAAAATGACGGTTTTAATTGTGGACCACATGTCCTACATTATATGGATTGCATTGGGCGTAACGTTTCATTTGACATAAACTTGGATCCGTCAAAGTATAGGACAGAGGTGGCTGAGATGCTACTAAAGGAGTCTGAATCTATGATAGATATTTGTTTATTTTGCTTTAGTAGGAAAGCAAATGGCGATAGAATAACTTGTAAATTATGTGGAAGATTTTCCCACGTCAACTGTTTAGTCAGTCAACGCGTTACAATGGTTGATATATGCATTTTATGTTCAAAAAAATAATCATTGAACTACATGATTATTTAAAAGAACATAATTGTATTAGACGAACATAAATAGAAAATCGCTCAATTCTATAACAGATTAATGTAATTACAGATTTCGGAGAAACAGAAAAAAATAAGTGGTAGAATCACAGGCTACCTATCCTACTGTAAGTTAGCCCTAATATATGCGTGATTTCCCAGAATGCCGGTATCACGGGGGTCTAATATAGAGCCGACTATCACCGAATCTGTGAGATCTGTTCTAAATTTTTATAATAAATAATTTGAAAAAACACTTGCAGTGTATATCAAATTGAAAATATTATTTTATTAATATTATTTTAAGGTCATAAGAAAGCCACGCTTATTTTTTGCACGATAATGTAAATTATAATATTTATTAAAAAATTAAAATATTTGCCAACATTGTATTTTGACTGATATTGTAAAAATCAGTCTTATTGATAATATTACCATAAAATATAAATAAGTGAATTACTACATGTAAAGTGCACAGAACAATAAGACGTACCAGAATATATGCACATTCTCAATAGGGAACGACACTAAAATTTTGTTTGCTTCCGACATTCAATAATAAAAATAAATAATTGAAATCCATTTATAAAGAACTATCGCTGGAGTTAAATCATACGAAAAAATTCGATGATAACGTTGAATGTGAATATTGTTCCCTATTCGTAGGGTGCACAGTGTACACTGTACATGATGACAAAATTTCTAAATTTAGTGCAACGTAAATAGTAAAGTGTATCATAGATATAGATATATTTTATAAACTTACGCGGGGATATGGAATGAAGCCATCAGTATTCGTGCACCCGGCAAGAACGTTTTACTTTCGTGTATTATTATTAAAATTATGTAAATAGACGATGTATTGTAATTATTTTATAAAATACTCTAGTCCGATTGTAAAAGAGAGATAGCGATTAGTACCGAATTGAAGCTAAAAGACAACTTCAGAGTGTAATACACAAATTTCATTGGCTAATACAGTAGGTAAGATAGGTTAGTATCTATATGCACGGGTAGCGCGTTCCGCTTAGAAGGCTAGTCATCCTGTTGTAAATGGGAAATAGTGGTTATTATCTAATAGAAGCTTATAACTTATAACCAACTTCAGAGTATTATCAAAAAATTGAAGTGGCTAATAAAGTAGGTAAAATAGATTAGAGTGTAAATGTGCGCGTAGCACCCTCTACTTAAAGGCTAGTAAAATAAATTAGCAATGCTTATATAGTACTTTGAGAGAATTACTTTACTTGTGTCCCGCGACGTTAATACTCTTATAAAAAGTTGATGTGTTTATTATGAGGATGTATTATTATAATTATAATATAAGCGCTAATATATTATTATTGGGTAGATTAAAATAAGTGGAGATATTGTATTGTAATAATAATAATACACGAAAAATTAAGGCGTTAGCGCTTAGAATATCCATTTTAAATGCTGCGCTTATTCATAATTACGAATTATTTATATTTAAAAATTATGATATATGGCATTATAGCAATTGGCATATTTATTTGGTATCATTACAGTACCAAAATGATGACCAACCATGGATTATTATTGTGACCAAAGAAATATTATTTAATATGAAACCTTGAAATGTGATTCTACATTGAAGTGTATGTACTGTAACGGGATGGCTAGTGGGGGAAAATCCCAACAAGCCACAGGCCAGCGATGCCCTAGAACACGGTGCCGCGGGTGTCAGACTAAAATGACTTGCCCGGGGATCTGCTCCTGGAATCCCGAAAACAACGCGAAGATCGCACACGAACTTCGCTTTCCAACTAATTGGATCGCTGAGTGAAAAGCGCGCGCTCGAAGAGTAAAGCGCGCGGCCGCTATGCTCAGATATGAAAACGACCGGCGGAGTCGTTTTCCCGCGGAGGCGGCGGTATCCGGGAGAAGGACAGGTTGTAATGAACAACGCGACGAGTAACTAGATATCACAGTATATTTAAAATCACTAATCTCTACAAGCACAACGCACGTGCTGATTAGAACAATGAGTTAGTTCGCGCGCGACCGTTAATATTCAAACGCGCGAACTATACGGCGCGCGGCGAAGCTGCTAATTTCGCGCGCGATGTTAAAGTACGGCGGGCTGACACACACCCCCACGTACACGGCACAGAAGGCTTGCACGGGGCGATTTCCGTGCGAGCCTTTACAATAAACCCGCGAGAGGAGAGTAGAAAACTTACGTTAGGAAGGAGCAGCCGGTGCACTCGACTCTCTCTCGCTCCCTGTCGCTCGCACAGCAGTTGTGCTCTCTTTCTCTCTCTCTCTCTAGCTCGCTGTATCGTGTCGGCAGGCGGGTTGGCTGCCGGCTCGTTGCTCACAGTCTCGTGCGGCTCACGCGGCTCGGGACAGCTCTCTCCCTGTCTCTCTTTCGCACGTTCACTATATACGGCGCCTCCACTACACTCGCGGGGTCTCACAAAATACGATAGGACGGCGCGGACAAGTAAAAACAGGAGAGACACGGAGGAGATGTTTTACGCGCGATGGCAGACACGAATCTGGCTCCCTTTTCTCGCGGGAACCAGTTAGCAGCTTCGCGACGGATGACGGGCATTTTACGCGTCGCGAGACCGATTCGCTACGCGCGGCGCGCCTCGATTCGGCTGCGCAGGAGTTGCGCGCGCGCGCTCACTACCTTCGCGCGGTAGATTAGAATCGCGGCTAGACACGCGTTACAGTACTAAAAATAAACGCACCACAAGGACTTCTATTAAATATACTTTTAAAATGCGAAATAGCAAAAGATAGGGTTGGGAAATTAAGTTAGCGTTTCTCATAGTATTTATTTTTAAGGGCATGAATTAACAAGTTCACTGCTATAAACATTCGAAGAGAGTTTAATATTCCTCCTAACTTAATATACATCAATGCTATTTTTTTTAATAATTTTAGATATGAAAACGAATGTTTTTGTGTACATAATAATTGTTTAACCATACATTATCTACGTAGCACTGAACTTGTTCAAATTATTTAATTTATTTTTATGTACATTTTGCGTTTATAATTTTTGTACAATATTATAAATAACATCAGCAAATATTCATGTAATGATATTTTATTAAATTTAGAAATAATTAAAATCCAAATACAATGAAATACGTATATATTATATCCCTGGTAAAAATTCGTTTTAACCTCTATATAATACTTATACCAATTTCTATGTAAGCCAACAACTATAAGTATTCGTATAGACGAATTATAATGAATGTTCAATAGCGCAAGGATATATTAGAGTACCGTAATATTTTGTGCACCGAACATTCGATTTGGCACTTAATTTTTCATAGTTTATGCGAACACGCAAACAAAATTTCTACCCGGGCATTTAATAAAATATCAATATTAAATAAGAAACTATGTATATTAATTATTTAAAAATAATATAATAAGTAATGAAAAGGATTACGATTATATTACAGTAGTAATAAAAGTACAAAAAGAGCGTCGATAATTGTCTTACCGGCTCATGTATCTATTTTCACAAAAGGGTGCTGCAGCGCCCTTATAGATATATTGAAAATACGACGACGAAACTTCGAAAGAGTTCCCTACGTAGAAAACACCCTTCCAAAATAAAAAAAGAATAGGTTCAAAGCTACTAGGTATATAATAATTTAAAATAATAACATAATGTGTATTCAACAATATATTTAAATTTACGCAAATTTAATAATATTAGGAAAATTAATTGTCACTCATTTTTATTGTAATATAATAAATAAAGTACTAATCATAAACAAATTTCCTTTACAGATATAATGTCGCTGACGGAGGAAGAAATAGAGGCGGTATGTATCAGTCCTAAGGTTTATTAGAAAGCTACTCTAAAAATTTTTTTTCCTGTACAAAGCCGGTCCCTATTACAGAGTAAAGAATATATGTACAATATTATTTTAGTGTATATACATAAAATAACTTCTTTTATATAACTAACATTTTCGAAGACAATTCCTAGTGAAAAAAATGACTGGAGATCTGACGTGAGTTATCATGACGTCGAAATCTCACTTGACTTAAAAGCAAGGAAAACGCTATAATGAACTTTAAAAATTGTTTGTTTTATTGTTTATGAAGTTACAAACGTAATATTTCTTTTACAATTACTTCTAAAATGTATGTGCAATGCATTAAGTATATTTACAATTTTTAACCAAAATAGATTTCATAACAATTTTTTCAAAGTTTTTGTGCTTAAGATCTCACGAGAGTTCTCAAGTGAGATCTGGCGTGAAAAATCACGTGAGATTTTGAAAGCGGATTCAGAAAACAGTTTTTGTAAAAAAATATTAATTACCAATTATTTAGCTAACATCATGGTGTTGAACAATATTCAAATTTTATTTGATGATTATGTACACCCATCATTGACGGATCCTTGCCGAATGTGCCTGCTCAGTTTCAAAATCCTGCAATCACATTGGACAATTAGAGTGTAACCATTAACCTTCAATTGGAATCTGTCAACGGTATTCCATTATTTTGAAACTGAGGAAGCACGTTCGGAAATAATCCCTCAAGGGTGGGTGTACATTTAAAGTAAATTTTGGTACTTTAACAACATTGATATTTTAAGTAATAATAATATTTTTATGTACATTGTCCTATTATTGCATATTCATATTTCTTAAAAATGTTTTCATTCAATTAACACGTTAACTACTAAATATCGTAAATTTTCTAGCAGCATATTTTCACCGTTAAATATTACATTTTCTTTATATTTTCGAGGTGATCAAAATCGCGATTAAAATTTTGTTATTATGAAGAGAATCAAAAGCACGCGCATTTTTTCCTAAAAAATTTTCTTCATTATTAGATAAATTAGAAAGTGCTTTTGCTATAGTTTTATTTAATATTTAAAATATTTGAAGAATAATTGTATTTGTTACAGATGCGAAGAGAAAATGAAAAATTAAGGAAAGAAAATTTAAAAAATAAAGAAATATTAGAAATGTTGGAAAAGGAGAGATCTGTCATGACCAAGAGTGAGTAATTAATATTTATTTCTTTACATTTGATCGACTGTACGTAAAGTCTATGCGTGAATTAAAATTATTTTTCACCATACCCTGGCCGAAAGTACCACTTTCGCTCCTGGCTCAAAAACGCGAATGTGGTATTTTCGGCCCGGGTATGGTGAAATAGGCGTAACTAGGGAGGTAAAGAGTTGGACAATCCAGAGCACGCGGAAATTGCCACCTGAACCGAAGGCGAGGGTAGCAAACATGTGCTCTGGTGTGGCCCTCTTTATCCCCGTGTTGAGTATACGATTTTTCACCATACCCGGGCCGATAATACCACATTCTCGTTTTTGAGCCAGGAGCGAAAGTGGCACTTTCGGCCAGGGTATGGTGAAAAATCGTATACGCAACACGGGGATAAAGAGAGACATCCCAGAAAACATGTTTGCCAATTTACATATGCTTTGGGCTGGCCAACTCTTTACCTCCCTAGTTGCGTAATATTACTTCGCACACGAACTCCACGCAAAGTCCGCTCAAGCGGGAAAAAGTTTTATTATCATTCTTTCACGAATCACACTCGGAATGCACGATTTTTTACTCTACTTTTGCATGAAAAAAGGCCTGTTTCATGCACAAATATTTTTGTAAAGTTTCCGAAATGTTTATGTATTTATAAAAATTAACCAAAACCACCTTAAAGGGCTACGGCAGCTCAGTCGTTTGATAATTGTCGATAATGATATATGATATATTTGATAATTTCGATAATTTTCTATCTGGCTCATGTATGTTTATTGTAATATAAATAAGTACTAAACATAAACAAATTTTCTTTACAGACATAATCCCGCTGACGGATGAAGAAATAGAGATGGTATGTATCAGTCCTAAGGTTTATAGCAAATTATGGTGTTGAACAATACTCAAATTTTATTTGATGATTATGTACATTTAAAGTAAATTTTGGAACTTTAACAATATTGATATTTAAACTACTAGTAATATTTGTAGGTACATTGTGTTATTGTTGCATATTCATATTTGATAAAAATGTTTTAATTCAATTAACACGTTAACTATATCAAATATCGTAAATTTTCTATCAGCGTATTTTCACCGTTAATTATTACATTTTCTTTATATTTTCGAGATGATCAAAATCGCGAACAAAAATTTTTTATTATGAAGAGAATCAAAAGCACACGCATTTTTTCCTAAAAAATTATTTTCATTATTAGATAAATTAGGAAGTGCTTTAGCTATAGTTTTATTTAATATTTAATATATTTAGAGAATTATTATATTTGTTACAGGTGCAAAGCGCAAATGACAAATTAAGGAAGGAGAATGAATCTAATAAAGAGAAATTAGAAATGTTCAAAAAGGAGTCTACTGCCCTGAACAAAAGTGAGTAATTAATATTCATGAGTTCACATTTAATCGACTGTGCGTGAAGTCTATGCGTGAAGTAACATTTTATTTTACTTTGCGCATGAACGCCACGCAAAGTCCGCTCAAGCGGAGAAAAAACCGCTGCCAATTCATTGGCATGTAGCTTCCTCAAACTTAATTTACTGACTAGCCAGTTATTCAAGCGCGCTGCGCGCGCTCTTCGCTTCCCCTTGTCTTATACAATTAATATTGAAATATTATGAATTTAAAATTCATTTTATTTTTTAACATACACAAATTTATCCAATATTTTCTATTAAAACTTGGATTGTATTTATATTTATTTTAATTTATTCCTAAAATACAAAAATTTCGAGGTTAGAAATTTAACCGTGTTCACTACAGACAAAATAATAATACTTATTTTTTGTTATACAAAATTAAACTTTAAGTCATTAATACAATTTATTCCCATCTCTACTATAATGGCCATTTTATAGCCTGAAAAGCGGGGCAAAAGTCGCGTCTGATTGCGTCTTTTACTTTATTCTCGCATAATGCGGGAATAAAGTAACATAATCTAATTTTTCACGTTTATGGTGAATTTGGTTAAAACTAACAAAATTATAACACATAAATACAAAATAACGTTCCAAATCTATGTAGTGGACACAATGGAGATGGGAATAAACTACCATATGTAACACGGGACTAAAGTCGATCATTTCCTTGAGTGAACTCACTCGCGAGAATAATCTGTGACTTTAGTCCTTTGTTACATAATGTACTATTATATCTTATATCTTTAGTTTAAATATTTCATAATTTCAAATTATATGGGTTTTATTTCGACGAATCAGTTAAGACCTTAAACTAATAGTTAACGTCACTGCAGACCAATCACGGGTTTCATTTAAACGGACTTGAGCAATCGCAAAGGTTTTATTTCGGCTTCACATTTCCGTCATTATTCGTTTAAGAGAGATTCCTTTAATTAATTTTTAATTCCAATATTTAAAATTTAATATTTTATTTTGTACGGTGAGACTATGTTAAATGGTTTGTGACTTTTTATTTTTACTCTTTGTGTTGTTTATCATTAAAAAGCAATTATTATTATACAATTTTATATTTTACAAAAAGCTTAATAAGTAGTTAAAATTTAAAGTCGATAAATCAAGTATCATAAATCTGAGAAAATGCGATTCGAAAATTAAAAAAAAAATTAACCTCAAATATCTTTTTTCGTAATAGACCGATTTTTTTAGGCAACGAACTCGATCTGAAGATATATAAAAGCTACATCTGTGCCAAATTTCAGGATGATTAGATAATTTTTACTCTTGTTATTTTGCGACAACGAAAACGCAAATTTTTTCTAAAATAATTTTTTTCTAAAAAACAAATGAAGATAATCTCTTCAAATTTGTAACCAAATATAGTGTTTAAGGTAGCTCGATAGCATTTGCAAATCATATAAAATTTAAATGAAAGTTCAGCTAAACAATAGCTTAAGTCTTGAACTTTCATTTTCTGTAAAAAAATATGGGGTTTTCAGCCAATTGTTTAAAAAAATGCATTACAAAATTGTTATTTTTTAACAAGGGGCTTATAGAAGTTTTGATACTTCTTGATATATAAATGCCTCGCGCGTTTACATTTCATATACGTTTTTAATAAAAAAATAGGTAGTTATAGATTTTCTCACAGACAATACTATGGTTTAAAGTAAAATATAGGTTTCCCGTAAGAAAAAGGAAATAATAATGAAGAAAGCCAATAAACTTTTTTTTATCACAGGACCGGGTAACTTGTGCGCATGCGTGTAAAATGTGGCAACGCTGTCTGTATAAAAGAGCGGGATATTTAAATTGTAGAAATATAATTTTAAAATTTATGGTCATTTTTATTTGATAAAAAATTTAAAATGTTTTATAATGAATTGTAGGATGTGAAATAAAATGAAAAAAAAAATTAGAAAATAATATTTTATTTTATTTCAAATATTATTCAACGCAATCATGCAACGTAAAATTTTTTATGATAACAGATTAACATGTATCTTTTTTTCATTAAAACTGATTTCTTTACATCAGAACTAAGTTTATCCAACTATTTAAATTAAATTAGTATCACAAACTTTTCGATTTGCAAGTACGCATTCACATTATTTTTTTTACTAAAACTTAGTAACGATAATTGGACTAATAATAAACATTTTTAAATGTTTATTTAAACCTCCAGGTTTAGAACCGAAATCTTTCTTAAAGCACTTAAACTGCAATAAAGAAATATCACAAATGCTTTACTATATGACCATATCGTAATATACGAGAAATACAAACACTTCATACAGGAACTCTTCTTTGGAAAACATATTATAATTTTTAAATAAAGGTGAAAATAAATGTTTCCTTTAGAAAAATCTTTGATATGTTTAATTTTCTTTTTTTGAGATCTGTTCGAAAATAGTCTTTATAATTTTAACACTTCGGGTGACGCGTGGTTTTCCCCCTACATTTTCACTTAATAAAATTAATAAAGCTTCGTAACCTCCCGTTTCACAAGCTTTCTCCAGAATTGCCTTGCTTATACCTACTTTGACAAGCTTACTTTTCATGTTTGATGAAATTTTCAAATCTTCGAGTGCTTTTTTCAATTCTTTCGCTTTTTCTTTCATTATTTTCGCGTTTACAATCGAATTAAAACTTTGGCAATAATTATAAATATAATTATCATCAGTACATAATTTTTTCGTTAAACATTGCAACATCAAAACATCATTCAATGCATTATGAGCGCTTTTCCATTCAGTTGGATTTAAATAGTCTTGAACTAGTGACGGTTGACTGAATGATTTTTTAAGTTTAACTCTTTTAGGCAACAGTTTTTTAAAGACATATAAAGTGTCGCAAAATCCTTTCACGAACATTTTAAATTCTTGTAAGAGATTGACAGAAGCGGCTAATTTAATTATTCTTGGAATGTCAAAACTGAAAAAAATAAAATAAATTATATTTAGAGATAGCTTAGAAATTATAAATTTCAAAAATTCTTCAAAAAATTTTTTTGTCAATTATAGTGATTATAAATTCTTTTTACCTTTTACCATTGTGCGCTATCAGAATAACAGGCTTATTAAGACGTTTTAAAAAGTATAAAAAACTGAGAAAAGCTGCTCTTGGACAAGTTGAAATTACTTGTTTCTCGTTAAAGTATATCTCACCATTAGTAATTGTTATACCTGTAATTCGACTTGCTTCTGGATCTATATTTTTTTTCGGCATAATATAGACGTTAAATGCATTATGTTCATGTACTGCTGCGATCTTAGAAGTAAAATATAAGTGAATAAGTATATGAAAAAATCATGTTACAAACCGTATTTCAGAACGAAAAACAGATCTTACTTGCACAATTTCATCAGTCGCACGCAAACCAGTTGATTCAATGTCGAAAACAACTATACAGCAATTCTCATAATTCACATTTTCTAAAAAAAAAATGAAATAATATTTTTGTAGATGAACGTACATTTAATTTTGTGTCAAAAATGTACCAGACATATCACATTCATCAATTAAATCTGCTGTGTTAAGGTATCCAGACCCGGAGTGATAACTGACGCCTTCACGATTAGCAATAGCAGTATTTTTCTTTGATCTATCTTTTTTTAACTGTAAACGCCTTCTCTTTGTAGGTACTCCTTTTTTTCTTTCAGCTTCAATAACAAACTTATTTTGTTTTCTTTTTCGAAAAATTTGAGTGTATTTCCCTGGCGATAAACGGAGTTTTTCATTTAGAGTAGTAATATATTCATACCCAAGATTTTTTTGACAGACTGCTATTGCTACTCTGAAACAGTGCGATTCAGAGCCACCGTAAAAATGTGATTTTGGATGCTTTGAACAAACGGTGTGATTGAATGACTCGTTGGCTTGACTGGACGCACAAGGTGCAATCTGAGCAGAACTGTTGATGTACGGTTGTAGAATTTTTACCAACTGGTCCTTTAATTTCCCATCTGATAAACATACTCCATCTTTGAAATACGTATAAGTGTGAGAACCATCATTTGTACGAACACAAAAGGAACCACAGTTTTCGTGATTGCCAAAAGCGTGAGGCACAATATTTTCCAAAGCCAACTTCACTTTTTCTTCGTTCCCTTTATTGCGCTTAATAGCGAGACAAAAAACTTTAGAAAAGTATTCCTTCAATGTTGCTTGTAACTTCATATCATAAAGCTTGCTGTTGAAAGTTTTTTTCACATGATTAAAATCTGAAAACTTTATTATTGCGTAAGGCGATAATCTACGCAGAGCTGCTATTGCTGAAGAATCATCGTCGCCAATTATAGTTTTAATTCTGCACTTCGCATTAGTTAAATTTCCATTTTTTAAAACAAGCTCTACCGCCATATCTGCCTCCATGGCTTTCGATGAACCGACGTGATTTTTTTTACACGCATCATGCGGCTTGTTTATTCTACACGTTCGACAGTATACGTTACGGCAAGCATACGCAATAACTTTTTTTGAAAAATTACCAATGAATGATGCATGAGCTAAACCAAAATGAAAATTATAAAATGAACATGAAATTTTTATGCCTGATAAAAAATGAAACAAATTATTTGGTTATTGTAATTTTATTTGAGATGTACCGCTAAAACTGTTATGTTGCCGTTCTCTCTTGGTCCATGCAGCGTCAAATGACCCCGTCAAGTCTGTTATTTGATCACCGTTCACGTCAAAATCTTCTTCTGCTTGTACACTTGTGAAGGAAAAAATGAACAGGATTAATGATTCATGGAATGGTAGATAATTGATAGATAATAAATCAACAAAATTTTATCATGTCAAATTATTATTTTTAAATTTATTATATACATTTATGAAATATTATGCATGTTATCATGGTTTGCGTACAATGATTTTTTCATTGGCAATGAAGAAAATATTTTTTATAACATTTTATTAGTAACTATTTTCTTAATTATTATTCCTAATTATTCAAGAATTGATTTCAATAACCAAACATAAACTACAAATTATAACGGCGATTGTTGTTTCCAATTTTTATCTTTATATTATCGAATTATAATTCACAACTTGTACAAGTGAACATAAATTTAATTTATGTAGAATATGAGTAAAATATCGCACTCCCAAATTTTTTCTAAGAAGCTAGTGAGTTAAGTCGATCTGACGGAGGCGAGGATTAGAAATAAAAAATTCAATGATTTCATTAGAAAAGGCAACGTTTCGTTGGCTTGGTCTGCCAACCTCTTCAGGCTACAATTTTTTATTAAACAGAAAAAAAAACAATTAATACAATGTAATTAATAGAAACTAAAAACACTCGCGTAATACAATAATTAATACCTTAAATTATAACGTGTGTTACGTAGTACACATGAAGTCGATGTTAACGCAAAACATGAGATTGGTCAGTATTTATAGTATACACAGTAAAGGGTTGGTGTCTGTGTTTACAAACAAAACGCAGATACATATAGAAAGAAAAATCAAACGACAACAAATTTAATTTAGAAGTCTCAATAAAGGAAAATAAGACGTATTTAAAAATTTAACGTCTTCTTTCTTATTTATGTTATTACTGTTGCACTTAATGTGGATCATTTCTGACAATATACGTTTTTTGTGATTAGCTTTCTGATCTAGAATTTTGGTATTGTCCCAGTCAAAATCATGGAGAAATTTATTCCTATGTTGTGGAACTACTGATTCTATGTTGTTATTTTTTTGATGTTCGTTAATTCTGATTTTTATTGTACGTTTAGTTTCTCCTACATATGACGCAGGACACGATTTACAAAAGAACTTATAAACTACGTTGGTCCTATCCCACTTTTTTGTAGGGTCTTTACCTAATTTTATTACAGAACTTAGACTCTTATTAACAAGAGGCAAAACACGGAAGTTATAAGGTTTGAGAATGGTTACAATTTTTTCAAAAATGTCATTGAACGGTAATGAAATATGGGATACAAATTCGTTTTGTACAATATTGTCTTTTTGGTTGTTCTCATATTTAATTTTGTAAAATCTTTTGTATGCATATTGTTTGATGAATCTCCGAGGATAATTATTATTTTTGAGTAATGTAGTAACAATATTTAGATTTTTCCTATGAAATTTTTTATTTGATAATAAAATGTTCTGTCAACAAGGTTGTACACAATATTGATCTTCTGTTGTGGTGGATGATAGGAATGATAATTAATAAGTCTGCCGGAAGAAGTAGGTTTATTATACCAATCTGTAATAATCGTATTATTATGGTGGATTAAAAGAATATCTAGAAAATTGATTTTTTTGTTCTGTTCTAATTCATAAGTAAATTGTAACTTGTTATTATAGGAATTGAACGTATTTATTACGGTATTGATATGTTTTTTGTCGATACACATAATCGTGTCATCAACGTAGCGGAAATAAAAAAGTTTGAGGTGCAGATCCAACAACATCTTTCCTCAACATATGTTAAATTTAAGTAAGCGTTTTCGTACTTTTTCGTTTCAAAGTGAATTTTGCAAACTAAGAGTCGTTGATATGGAAAAACATATCTCCTTTAAACTTTTAAATCTGGAAATCCGTGATATCAATTTTCATATGAATTTTTTAAATAAATCATTATCTTCTCTTAAAAACCTAATTTCAGAACTCAAAATTGATCATTTAACTATTAATCATTTCTTTACATATACTAACAAAAAAGCCAAATTGATTAGAGAAAAACACAACAAAAATTTATTTAAAAAATTTGAATGTATATCGAAAAAACAAAAATTACAAGCGAAGAATACCACATCAAAAGAACAATTCTTCAAAAACTTGACAGAGGTACATATACCTGACGACATAATAGACGTAGTCTCATTAGGACCAAAATTTAATATCAACAAAAGGGGTGATAAAAAAGACATCGTGGACACAGTTAAAAATGTTGAGTTTAGTTTAATGAATTCTGAACTATCGACATCAAAACAATCCGAAATCAGGGAAAGAATTGTATCAAATGTAACAACAGCGTTTATGAAACAAAAACATGAAAATCCACAAGAAAAAATGTTCAAAAGGAAATTAACTAATACAAAATGTTTATTAAAAATAATCCAGATATATGGTTTACAACTTCTGACAAGGGAAATGTCACCGTCTGCTTAAGCAAGACTAAATACAACTCAAAAATGCACTTGTTACTATCTGACACAACTGTTTACGAAAATATTAAAAAGAATCCCCTAAAAAAATTACAATCTGACACGTCGACGATTCTTAAGAACTTAAATAATAATAACTATTTGCGCACAAAGTTTCATAATAACTCTCTCTCTTGTTCAAATACTACACTGGCAAAATGTTACGGTCATCCAAAAATACATAAAAAAGATATACCATTCCGTCCCATAATCTCATTAGTCAATAGTCCGAGCCACTTTTTAGCTAAAATTATTTACAATGAAATCAAATCGTCCATAAAAATCCCAGAGTCGCATATCGACAACAGTTTTCATTTGAAACAAAAATTAAATTCAGTTATCATACCAGATGACTATGTATTACTCTCTTTAGACGTTATTTCTCTATTTACAAACATTCCACTACAACTAGTATTAGACAGTATAGATCGAAGATTTGATTCCATACATAATAGATGCAAAATCCCACTCAACGAAATTATTACATGTATAAAATTTCTATTTTCGAATACCATTTTTTCTTTCAATAACAAATTATATAGACAAATTGATGGTACACCTATGGGTTCCCCGATATCGACATTATTTGCAGATATTGTGATGGACGATTTGGAAACTGACTGTCTAAAAATTTTGAAAGAAAACCATGATATTCTTCCACTTTTTTATTTCCGCTACGTTGATGACACGATTATGTGTATCGACAAAAAACATATCAATACCGTAATAAATACGTTCAATTCCTATAATAACAAGTTACAATTTACTTATGAATTAGAACAGGACAAAAAAATCAATTTTCTAGATATTCTTTTAATCCACCATAATAATACGATTATTACAGATTGGTATAATAAACCCACTTCTTCCGGCAGACTTATTAATTATCATTCCTATCATCCACCACAACAGAAGATCAATATTGTGTACAACCTTGTTGACAGAGCAATTTTATTATCAAATAAAAAATTTCATAGGAAAAATCTAAATATTGTTACTACATTACTCAAAAATAATAATTACCCTCGGAGATTGATCAAACAATATGCATACAAAAGATTTTACAAAATTAAATATGAGAACAACCAAAAAGACAATATTGTACAAAACGAATTTGTATCCCATATTTCATTACCGTTCAATGACATTTTTGAAAAAATTGTAACCATTCTCAAACCTTATAACTTCCGTGTTTTGCCTCTTGTTAATAAGAGTCTAAGTTCTGTAATAAAATTAGGTAAAGACCCTACAAAAAAGTGGGATAGGACCAACGTAGTTTATAAGTTCTTTTGTAAATCGTGTCCTGCGTCATATGTAGGAGAAACTAAACGTACAATAAAAATCAGAATTAACGAACATCAAAATAATAACAACATAGAATCAGTAGTTCCACAACATAGGAATAAATTTCTCCATGATTTTGACTGGGACAATACCAAAATTCTAGATCAGGAAGCTAATTACAAAAAACGTATATTGTCAGAAATGATCCACATTAAGTGCAACAGTAATAACATAAATAAGAAAGAAGACGTTAAATTTTTAAATACGTCTTATTTTCCTTTATTGAGACTTTTAAATTAAATTTGTTGTCGTTTGATTTTTCTTTCTATATGTATCTGCGTTTTGTTTGTAAACACAGACACCAACCGTTTACTGTGTATACTATAAATACTGACCAATCTCATGTTTTGCGTTAACATCGACTTCATGTGTACTACGTAACACACGTTATAATTTAAGGTATTAAGGCCATGTGATACTCAACAAAAATTGTGTTGGGTTCAGTCGATAATGTAGGTGGGTGCCAACTACTGTATATTAAACAGTAGATGGCGCTGAAGCTATACTTAATCTATGCGTAGAACTTTTAGTTCCAAGAACACTCACAGATGGCGTGCACTGAGAGCATTTTTTTAATAATATGGCCTCGTAACATTCGTAACTATTAACATGCGTATATTTCAATATTTCGGTATATAAGCATTGTAATAGTTAAGTCACCGAGTTCTTTTAAACAATTTCAATGTATTGCTGTAAATATAGACATTGTAATAGTTACAATCTGAGATTTTCCGTTTAAACTCTTCCTTATTAAAATATAATATGTAACAGTTACAATATTGTAGTTTCGAATTTAAACAGAAGATGTTGTTCTCTGAGTGCATAATATAAGCAACAATTTTTTTTCATAAAAAATTATGAAAATATTCATATCAAGTTTATACATTTTTTTCAAACAACAATTCTTATAAGTAAATTTTGCGAGAATAAGACGTTATACTTTATTTTTATGATAAATGATAAAGAAATTATTAAGGGCTGTAACAATTTCATTTGATTCTGGATCGATAAATGAAAAATACTCTTATAAATTACCATGCAAAATTATGAAAATGATCGGAGGTTGTAAATTGATAAAGAAATTATCAATTTCTGCAGTATTTTACGATAACATGCAATACCACAAACATAGTATTTGATTGCAGATCGATAAATAAAAAATACATATATAAAACCATGCAAAATTATAAAAACGATCTATGATTGCAAATTTATAAAGAAATTATCAATTACTGCAGTATTTTACGGTAACATGCCAGAACATGAAAATAATATTTGATTATAGAACAATAAATAAAAAATACTTATATAGATACCATGCTACATTATGAAAACGATCTATGATTGCAAATTTATAAAGAAATTATCAATTTTGGCAGTATTTTACGATAACATGCAATATCGTAAACATAGTATTTCATTATAGATCGATAAATCAAAAATACTTATATAAATACTGTAACGCGTGTCTAGCCGCGATTCTAATCTACCGTGCGAAGGTAGTGAGCGCGCGCGCGCAACTCCTACGCAGCCGAATCGAGGCGCGTCGCGCGTAGCGAATCGGTCTCGCGACGCGTAAAATGCCCGTCATCCGTCGCGAAGCTGCTAACTTGTTCCCGCGAGAAAAGGGAGCCATCTTCGTGTAGACTCTCGTGCTGTGCACATCGTCGGCTTACCATATCTCATATTTTAGTGTCCGCGCCGTCCTTTTTTATTTTTATTACCGCGAGTGTAGAGTGGAGGCGCCGACCGGCAAGCGTGCGAGAGAGCAAGAGTGAGGGCAAGTCCGTGCCACTTGTGCCACGAGCGAGAGACGGCAGCGGGCCAGGCTGCCCACCCTTATAAGCGAGAGCGAGAGAGAGAGAGCGAGCGCGCAACTGCCGAAAGAGCGAGAGAGAGAGTCGAGTGCACCGGCTGCTCCTTAGATCGGTAAGTTATATTCTCATCTCGCGTATTTCATGTAAAAGGCTTGCACGGAAATCGCCCCGTGCAAGCTTTCTGTGCCGTGTACGTGCGAGTGTGTGTCAGCTCGCCGTACTTAACACTGCGCTCGAGCATAGCAGCTTCGCCGTGCGCCGTGTAGTTCGCGCGTTTGAATGTTAACGGTCGCGCGCGAACTAACTCTTTGTTCTAATCAGCACAGGCGTTGTGCTTGTAGAGATTAGTAATTGTAAATATATTGTGATATCTAGTTACTCGTCGCGTTGTTCATTACAACCTGTCCTTCTCCCGGATACCGCCGCCTCCGCGGGAAACGACTCCGCCGGTCGTTTTCATATCTGAGCATAGCGGCCGCGCGCTTTACTTTTCGAGCGCGCGCTTTTCACTCAGCGATCCAATTAGTTGGAAAGCGAAGTTCGTGTGATATCTTCGCGTTGTTTTCTAGATTTCAGGAGCAAATCCCCGGGCAAGTCATTTTAGTCTGACACCCGCGGCACCGTGTTCTAGGGCATCGCTGGCCTGTGGCTTGTTGGGATTTTCCCCACTAGCCATCCCGTTACAACTGGCGCCCAACGTTTTGGGGTGGAGAAGGACCTGCGGCGCGTACGTGATTCGCGGCGAAGCTTGGCGCGAAGAAGCTCAGCAGCGTAGCTGAGCGTAAGCTGCATACAAAGGCTCTTCGTGCCGCAGCTCGTAGGCGCGTGTGTGCGTGTGCGTGACACAGCCGTGCTGTTGCGAGAGTGCGGTCGAGAGGTTAGGCGTGCGATAGCCAATAACCCTCGACCTAGTGTGCCGACGAGGAGAGATATTGATCGCGGAATTTTTGGCGCGTTGAGGAATTATTGTTAACAATTAAAGTTTTTTTAATAACAATTAATTTTTTAACGACAAAATTTTTTTTAAGCGATAATTAATTTTTTAATTAATTTTTTTCTCGTCTCGAAAATTTTTTTTCTTGTCGTCCTCTCGTATTTCCGATACGAATTATTTTTTTTTTGGACGAAAAATAAAATTTTTTTTTTTCTTTTATCGTGCAGTTAGAAGAAGATCGAGAGAAAGTCGGCAAGCACTCTCGGAACAAAAAGTTGACTGTGCGCCCGAGTAAAAACTCGAGCGCAAAAATCCCCTCGAACTTAAAAATTGTTTTTATTTTTTTTAGGTGAAAATTGTATTTATTTTTTTGTGTTTTTGGTGATATTGTCCGTTTTGACACATATATATATATTTTTTTTTCACATATATTTATTTTAAAATTACAAGTGCGAGTAGTGGAGCGTAATTAATTACAAATCGTAATTACTTACAGAAATAGCTTTTATTTTTTTTTAGAGCCGCATACGGGAAATCCTCGTGCATTATCGAGGTTAAGAGCAACCGCCGTAGCTCTTAGAAAGTAACCCGGGGTCGCATTGAAAAAGCTAGCTCACGGGTTGAAAAGGCAAACTCTCTCTGCCATCAATCCGGATACTACTCGCGCTAGTAAAATAAGTTCGTGGGGAAGCGCACAGCCAATTGACACCATGGCCCGATCATCGCAATTTGCGGAATCTGCGATACTCAATTGAGCGTATACACAGCCCGAAGAGGAAATTATCGAGGCCATGCAAGCCCTTGGTCTGCAGCAGTCAGATCTGCAATCAGTGAATATGCTGACAGCGATCAAGTGGCTTATGGGCGATTACAGTGCCGCCGATTTCGTGCCAGAGCCGGAGCTGTCGGAGAAGCAAGCGTTTGCTAAACGCGAGCAGTCCCGAAGGGCGTTCATCGATTTAACGTTGATGAACAAGTCTGGGTCGACTATTGTGGATCCCAATACTGATCCAGACCAACCGCACCCGTTCATTACGCTCCTTGATGACCCGATAGTGATGCAAAAACTCTCGGAGTCTCGGAGGATGAACGCTCCACAACAAGCACATAATGCAGTGGTGGAGCCAGCGGACGAGGCAAGCGGCCAGGAGGGTTCCGGGACAGAGATATTGAGCTCTGCAGCACCCACCGGGACATCTCCAGCCGAAGCCGAGGGACAGCTCCAACAGCAACAGCTTCAACAGCAACAACTGCAGCAGCAGCAACTGCAACAGCAGCAAATGCAGCAGCAACAAATGCAGCAACAGCAGCAGATGGAGCAGCAGCGATGGCAGCAACAGCAACAACAGCAGGAGCAGCAGCGGCAGCAACAGCGAAAGCATCAAGAGCAGCAGCGACAGCAGGCGTTGCTAGAAGAGCAGCGCAGGCAACGACAATTCCGGCGGAGTCAAGAACAAGAGTCGTTGTCGGCACAAAATGGGCAGCACGCGTTCTGGCAGCAAACGCGAAGTCCACCGCAGCCACAGAGTTTTGAGTGGCCAAGTGCGGGGGAACAGCGTACCGCAGGGATTGCTGTGGGAGACAACGTAGTCTCAGAACAGCTGTTGTCGGTGATCCATAGACTTGTCAAAGAGGTGGAAGAGCTCAAAGAGAGTGTGCGAATACTCCAAGAAGCTCGACACCCCCCCTCAAGCACGCGCTTGGAGGGAGTACAACTACCGAGTGCGGGCAGGGGACGAGGATCACCACATGTGAACTTTCAGGACACGTTCATATATGTGAATTTTGACAGCAGCAGTCCCAATACTGAATCGCCAAGGGACGCTAGGAGGAATAGCGGAAGAAATCCTACACAGCGTCAGGCGGGGGTGAGCGCTACACTGGACCAGTCTACGAGGCAGACGTACGTGCCTCAACAGACGAACCGTGATGTGGGCCAAATCGTAAGGAAATGGCACATCAAGTTCTCTGGGTCCTTGAAGGAGCAGAGCGTCGAGTTATTCCTCACAAGAGTAGAGGAATGTCGAGCTCTAGCAAATCTGACGTACGACGAAGTACTCTCGTCATTGTCAGAGCTCCTGAGTGGAGTAGCGGCCACCTGGTATAGGAGTAACCGTCATACGTGGCGATCTTGGCAAGACTTCCAAGAGGCCATAATACACATGTATGGCGGCGACAGGGGCCATCAACAGCGAATCCTAGCGGAGATAAACGCGAGGAATCAAGGCTGAAACGAACTCACGAGAGATTACGTAGTGAATCTGCAAGCCTTGATTCTCAAGTTAGTTCCGGTGCCTAGCATGCCCCAACAATTGGACATGTTGCACCGGAACATGCGGCCAGAACTGCAAAAAATGGTGATGCGTAATCAAATTACGGATTACCGAGGGCTCCTGGATTTAGCCCGGGAGGCCGAATTAGCACTCGCGGCAGATAAGGTGTATCACTCGCCACCACCGCCAGAGCGCACTTACTTGCCAGAGTTTGCCTACGTACCTACAGAGCCAACTACGGATCAGCGGAAAAAGCAGAATCCAGGAGTGGCGGCGATGGGGCACCATAAGCAGGAGCCTCGAGAAAGCCTCGAGGCTATGTTCCGTCGGGTGATGGCCGAGTGTTTGTCAAGCTTGACAAAGAAAGGCATCGACGGAAATAGTGGGCAAACGCCAAACCCACAGTCGTTCAAGAAGCCCAAGAAAAAGAATAGTTGGGAGAACAGGCAGCGGGAAGGCGGGCAAAGTAATAATCAGCCTAGTGGGGGTAGTAGCTCGACCCACCAGGCTAGGCCGCCAAGTCCAAGGAGTAATGGACCTCCACAAAGGCCAGAGTACCGAAGGGGTTACGGCAACGAGCAAAGGGGAAGCGACCGCAACCCCAATGCTGCTGGAAACCAGCAGGGAAACGGCCAAGGGGGCAGGTAAACACGGCCACACGCCCGCCCCCAGCTCTCGCATCAGCGACCGAGGGTAACTCGGTCCAATTGCCTGAAGGAGAGAGCGAAGAAGTGCCCGCGACTCAGCAGAACGAAGCTAACCAGGAAACATACTCGCGATGGTGGCTTCAAGTAGGTGTAGCCGGCTACAGGCTACGGGCACTCTTCGATACTGGAGCTTCCTGGACTGGGATGAATTCCATCGGCTTACAGCTCGCTACAGCCTGTGGAAAAGAATTAATCCCGGCCAGCGGCCTAACGGCACGGGTAGCTAATGGGCAGAGCATAGCAGTGGTTGGCTATGTGTATCTACCCATGGTCGTGGCAGGCGTGTGCAAGGATGTGCGCGTCGCAATCATGCCAGACCTAGACACGGAGTGCTACTTGGGGTGAACTTCATTAAGAAGTTTAGCGCCGTCTTAGACCCCACTGACAATACGCTGCATCTCAAAGATGATGATGCAAGCGTAAAGTTAAGTAGCCTCCATAACCGCCAATAATACCGTGTCCGTATCAGCTATAGGGTTGGCGGACCCAACAGAAGAGCAGCGCAAAGAAGCGGAAGCTTTAGTAGCTGAGCTGATGGGAAACGGCCTGGCACCATTAGGGTGTACTTCGTGGGTTGAGCATGCAGTAGACGTCGGCTCCACAAGACCCATAAAACAGAAGTACTACCCAGTATCTCGAAAACTCGAGGAAGAGATGCACAAGCAGGTGGAGGAAATGCTACTCGCGGGTATAATAGAACCTTCGACAAGCGGCTGGTCAAGCCCTGTGGTAATGGTACGCAAGTCCAACGGGAAGTTCCGTTTCTGTGTGGACTTCAGAAAAGTGAACGCAGCGTCAAGGCCAGACGCATATCTGTTACCATACATGGAGAGTATCTTACGCAAACTGCAGAAAGCGCGATACATATCCACGTTGGATTTAAGTAGTGCGTACCACCAAATACCACTAAATCCGGAGTCCAAAGAGACTACGGCCTTCACCGTGCCAGGCAAAGGGTTATTTCAATTTACAAGAATGCCCTATGGTCTTTCGTATGCCGGAGCGTCCTTCCAGAGGCTGATTGACAAAGTCATCGGCCCCGAACTCGAACCTTTTGCTTACTCGTATCTCGATGACATAATAGTAGTCACAGAAGCATTCGAGGAGCATAAAGAGGTGCTAAAAAGAGTTCTAGATAGGATAAAGGACGCGGGCCTTACAATAAATCGCGAGAAGAGTGTCTTCTGTCGCGATGAGGTTCAATATCTCGGGGTCATAGTAAATATGGATGGTTTTAAACCAGACCCCGAGAAAATAAAGCCCATTATGGAATATCCGGTGCCGAAAAACCTCCGTCAGCTGAGACGCTTCCTAGGAATGGCCTCGTGGTATAGAAAGTTTTTATCAAACTTCGCCACAATTGCTGAACCACTGACCGAACTAACGAAAAAGGATCGGAAATACGAGTGGTCAACGGCACAAGAAGAGGCCTTCCAAAAACTAAAAGCGCTAGTTGCTTCTGCACCGATTCTCCACAGACCGGTATCTAACGCACAGTTCGTGGTGCAAACTGATGCGAGCGATACAGGACTTGGAGCGGTGCTATACCAGATAATAGACGGCGACGAAAGAGTCCTAGAGTTCGCTAGTCGAACTCTGAGCGCGGCCGAGAAGAATTATAGCGTGACGGAACGAGAGTGTCTAGCAATTCTCTGGGCAATCAAAAAGTTCCGTCCGTATATAGAGGCCTATGACTTCAAGGTCATCACGGATCATAGCAGCTTGAAGTGGCTCCGTGATCTCCGAAACCCATCAGGCAGGTTAGCAAGATGGGCTTTGGAACTACAAAACCACAGTTTCACAGTCGAACACCGAAAGGGCTCTTTGAACAAGGTCCCAGATGCCCTTTCGCGGATGTTCGAGGAAGAGGAGCCAGCGGTCGCCGCGTTAGAGCTCGAACGCGATACAAACGACCAATGGTACCTCGAAATTGTGAAAGAGGTTCAACAGCGGCCGCGAGACTTCCCCACGTTCAAGCTGGCGGGGGAGACTGTACAAGTACGAACCTGATGAAGTCATAGACGAGTCTCTCGGCGACGATGATGCATGGAAGTTAGCAGTCCCTCACGAAAAGCGACGCGAAGTACTGAGAGAATGCCATGACTTTCCAACTGCTGGGCACTTGGGCCGCGAGAAAACGCTAGAAAGAGTAAAGCGGAAGTATTATTGGCCACACATGTCTCGTGATGTAGGCAGATACGTGAGCCAGTGCCAAATTTGCCAGCAGTGCAAAGTCGAACAGCGCGCTCCAACAGGATTCATGGGACGCCGAATTACAGAGCGTCCATGGCAAATCGTGGCCAGCGACATTATGGGGTCCCTCCCAAAAACCACGCACGGCCACGAATACATTCTCATATTCCAGGACTTGTTCACACGCTGGATTGAAGTAATTCCGATAAAAAGGGCAGATGGTAAATCGGTAATTAAGGGACTCAACGAGCGAGTATGTCTGCGATTCGGAGTCCCGGAGGTGTTTCTCTCAGACAATGGGACTGAATTTAAAAATGCACCATTAGAGGTATTCTTAAAGGAGAGAAACGTGCATCACACGTTTACACCGCCGTATCACCCTCAGGCCAATCCTGTCTAGCGTGTGAATCGAACGGTGAAGACAATGATTATGTCTTACGCAGAGGAAAATCACCGGTCCTGGGATGAGAAACTGAATGAGCTGGCGTTCGCGTACAATACTGCCGAACACAGCTCCACAAAGATAAGTCCTGCCAGGCTCATTTACGGCCGACAACCTGACCCAGCGAAGACACTAAGGCGGGAGGAAGACAGGTTAGCCGAAGAGCAAGGGCAGCAAGAGGCGATAAACAATTGGGTGGTACGTATGGACAAGCTCCGCGAATTGCACGTTCGGGCGGCGGCCGACGCGCAAGCGGAGCAGGCGAGACAAGCCAAATATTATGACGCTCATCGTCGACCTCCAGAATTCTGTCTAGGCGATCGTGTATGGAGAGAGAATAAAGTACTATCCTCAGCAGCTGAGGGGATTTCTGCCAAATTAGCCCCGAAGTACGCGGGGCCCTACACGATTGTGAATATTCTAGGCGAAAACACCTATGAGATCCAAGGTGAGGATGGTCGAACGATACGTCCCGTCCATGCGCAGCAACTCAAGAGATACGTCTCAGCAGAAGTAGCCCAGGCGCTGCCAGCGAGGGACTCTTCAGCCGAACGGAACACGTCAGAGGGACACAGAGTTAGCCGGGGGAATGTACAGCCCCGGGCGACGGCTAAGAGGCGCGGTCCACCTCGTAAGACCGCGCTATTAGTTAGGCCAGGAAAGCGTGCGAGCGATGGCCGGCCTATGCGTGTGGCCGGTCCAACAGAACCCAAGCGAGGCCCAGGGAGGCCAAAGGGTTCGAAGAAGAAGCCCGTACCTGCTGATGCCGGACTAATTAGTCCTCGTAGAACCCGAGCGTATAAAAAGCAATAATTGTGCCGTCCAACTTGTGTCGTACGTACTAACCTGTGTTCGTCTTAATTTTCCAGTCCTCAATCTCACTCCTTCCCGGGATCGATTTACCTGTTTCAGGACATGCAAGGCCTGACTCCCGAAATAGCGGAGACGGCGAAGAAGGTGATCGCTGGATTAATCCAGTGCAATCCTGACCCCGCCGTCATCGATTTTTTGGAGCAGGTCGTGGAGGGCATCGACGCTGTGACACTGGCACCCCAGCCAGTGGAAGAGCCCTCCGTCATGATCGAGGAGATAGCGGCGCCGAAGCCAAGAAAGGGACCTTCAGAGCCGGCCTGGGCAGAGGCCTGTCCCAGTCCGCTTCGGCGACCTCGTCCCCCGAAGGAGCAGCAGGAAAGCCGGGAAGAACGGCTTTGGCAAGAGGCGTCGGTCCGAGCCTCAGAGATGGCGCCGGAAGGAAACGCCGGCGTGGCTCGGGCCGACGAAGAAAGGAGAGTTCTCCGACCCAGGCCCCCAAGTGGGCACCGAGTGATGAAGTCGGTGCGGCCTGGATCCCAGTGGAGAAGGCCCTCGAGGAAGCGCGGCGCCTCAGCAAGTCCTCGCGCGCTGCGGAGGACGCTGCCCTGGCCGCACTGGAGGTCTTTCTCCAGTGCCACGGTAAGGCCGGCGAGCGGCAAGCCGGCAAATGGGTCGGAATGGCCCAAGGCCGGCGCGAAGAGCTCGCGGCCGCCGCAGAGGCCAGGGCCGCCAGGCTGCGCCGCATAGCCTTCCAAAAGGCGGAGGAGGCTCGCCTGGCTCGTGCGCAGGAGCGCATGGAAGATGCCAGGCGAGCCAGGGAAAAGGCGGAGGAGACGGCGCGCCGGGTCAAGGAAGAGGCCCAGCGCCGTCTCCAAAAAGAAGAAGAGCGCCTTAGGAGGGCACTCGAAGAAGAGCGAGCGGCCCGGGATGCGCTCGACAGTAACGCGATCCCCCGGTGCTTCATGTGTGGCGAGCTTGGGGTGAAAAAGTCAAAACATTGACCCAACCAAGCTCGTCACAAGGGGCGCCAATCGTATTCCCGGGCCAGTTGAAGAGGGGTGAGGCCCTGAAGTTTTTTTTTATATATTTTTTTTTAATAAAAATTAAAAAGAAAAACCGGTGACTCCGATTCTGCAATATTCCTTTCCGAACCTGCTTCTCCTAATCATTACTACCATGTTAGTAGGTACGACGACGGCCATGATTAGCAGAGCTGCTCTCGGTCCCCTAAGCAGCGTCTGGCGGGGGGGTGTAACGCGTGTCTAGCCGCGATTCTAATCTACCGCGCGAAGGTAGTGAGCGCGCGCGCGCAACTCCTGCGCAGCCGAATCGAGGCGCGTCGCGCGTAGCGAATCGGTCTCGCGACGCGTAAAATGCCCGTCATCCGTCGCGAAGCTGCTAACTTGTTCCCGCGAGAAAAGGGAGCCATCTTCGTGTAGACTCTCGTGCTGTGCACATCGTCGGCTTACCATATCTCATATTTTAGTGTCCGCGCCGTCCTTTTTTATTTTTATTACCGCGAGTGTAGAGTGGAGGCGCCGACCGGCAAGCGTGCGAGAGAGCAAGAGTGAGGGCAAGTCCGTGCCACTTGTGCCACGAGCGAGAGACGGCAGCGAGCCAGACTGCCAACCCTTATAAGCGAGAGCGAGAGAGAGAGAGAGCGAGCGCGCAACTGCCGAGAGAGCGAGAGAGAGAGTCGAGTGCATCGGCTGCTCCTTAGATCGGTAAGTTATATTCTCATCTCGCGTATTTGATGTAAAAGGCTTGCACGGAAATCGCCCCGTGCAAGCTTTCTGTGCCGTGTACGTGCGAGTGTGTGTCAGCTCGCCGTACTTAACACTGCGCTCGAGCATAGCAGCTTCGCCGTGCGCCGTGTAGTTCGCGCGTTTGAATGTTAACGGTCGCGCGCGAACTAACTCTTTGTTCTAATCAGCACAGGCGTTGTGCTTGTAGAGATTAGTAATTGTAAATATATTGTGATATCTAGTTACTCGTCGCGTTGTTCATTACAACCTGTCCTTCTCCCGGATACCGCCGCCTCCGCGGGAAAACGACTCCGCCGGTCGTTTTCATATCTGAGCATAGCGGCCGCGCGCTTTACTCTTCGAGCGCGCGCTTTTCACTCAGCGATCCAATTAGTTGGAAAGCGAAGTTCGTGTGCGATCTTCGCGTTGTTTTCGGGATTCCAGGAGCAGATCCCCGGGCAAGTCATTTTAGTCTGACACCCGCGGCACCGTGTTCTAGGGCATCGCTGGCCTGTGGCTTGTTGGAATTTTCCCCCCACTAGCCATCCCGTTACAATACCATGTAACATTATGAAAACGATCTATGATTGCAAATTTATAAATAAATTATCGATTACTGCAGTATTTTACGATAACATGCAATATGATAAAAATAATATTTGACTATAGAACGATAAATGTTACTAATTATTATTATTAGTAATATCATTCATTACAAAAATAGAAGATGCAAATTTGTCAAAGGATACTCAGATTGCAAGTTGTAGTCATGTACTATACTTGTTCATAAAACAATGATATGGATCGAAATATCTAGATGCATTTACAATGTTATTTTCTTGTTAAATTGATGTTTATATTTAGCTCTGAGGTGATTTTCAATAATCAACACTCGAGTATAATGTCATTATTTGTTTCTTTTTCCGATTTTATTTTCTCTCCTCTTTTTAATTTTCTTTTCTTTTTCGTTTCTTTATTCATTTCATTATCTTTTCCTTTTAAATTTTCGTTTTTTTCTTTTTTTTTTCTCTTTTTTTTTTTAAATTTTTTTTCAATGTTTTCCTAGTACTTTGAAGTACTAAATGATATTAAGGACAACACAAGTTCTAACTACCTAATTACGTATACCAAAATAATACACATATAAGCCTAAATATTCACCACAGCTATATACATCATGCATTATTTTACCTTATCGTACAAGGTTATTAAAACTTATTTAAATTGTAATTTGAAAAATAAATAATCAGCAGTATTAAATAAAATCAAGCAAAGCTATAAATATAACTACTACATTTTATTGCATATGTACATGAATAACATGAAAAAGTATGCATTAATAATATTTTATTATTACTTTGTTGATTTCATTAATATTTCAATAATAGTAGGCAGAAAGTACCCAAGTGTGCGAGCGTGAAAACATTCCCGCACGCTCAGCTACTTTTTGACACGCTCGATCAGCTTGCGGGAATGTGACATTTTGCGAATGCCAATGTGTATGTGAAATAAAACTTTTCGCACAATAATGGCAAAATTACCACGCAATACTCGGATCATAAAGCCGTACTTAACAAACTTAATCTGAAACTATATTAAAAGTAATCTAAATATAAGAAAGTAAAAAAATTCATGAATTTCTTCGAAATCCGTGTACAGGACATATTTTGTAAGGAGCCTGTGAAGACTTTTTGTGCAGAAAGGTTCTGCCGATGGACGATTTTAACATTAAATATAACCTAGTGTACGAATTCACATGTAACTAAATTGTAATTACCAATTTATAATAGTAGAAACCATTTAATTTCTTAATTTCCGCGGAAGTCCGAGCGCGCGCCATTTTTTGTAAAGAATCTGTGAAGGGTTTTTGATAGCCGTACTTTTGGCTAACAACCTATTCCCAAATCAAGATGGACGTAATTAATGAATTTTATCATAATAGACAATTTCTAGACGTTTAAAGAATATTCTTCTGACGCATTTCCACGAAATCCGTGTGCGCGACATTTTTTGTAAAGAGCATGTGAAGCCTTATTGTGTAGAAAGTTTCTGCCCATGGACGAGATAAAGATATAATATAAACTAATAACAAAATTTGCAATTGACTAACTAATTATTACAAATTTATAATAGTTGAAACCATGTAATTTCGCTATATTTGGCGGGAATACCAGCGCGCGACATTTTATGTAAAGAGTCTGCGAAGCGTTTTTGATGGCGGCACTTTGTGCTCCCAACCCATTTCCAGATCAAGATGGGCGTAATCAATGAATTTTATCATAATTTGAACGAAATCCGTGTGCGCGACATATTTTGTAAAGAGCATGTGAAGACTTTTGGTGTAGAAAGTTTCTGCCCATGGACGATATAAAGATATAATATAAACTAATAACCAAATATGCATTTGACTCACTAATTATTACAAATTTATAATAGTTGAAACCATGTAGTTTCGCAATATTTGGCGGAAATACGAGCGCGCGACATTTTTTGTAAAGAGCCTGTGAAGGGGTTTTGATGGCGGCACTTTTGCCTCCCAACCCATTTCCTAATCAACATGGACGTAATCAATAAATTTAATCATAATTAACAATTTCTAGACGCTTTAACAATATTCTTTTGCCGGATTTCAACGAAATCTATGTGGGCGACATTTTTTGTAAAGAGCATGTAAAGCCATTTTGTGCAGAAAGTTTCTGTCGATGAACGATTTAAAGATTATATACAAACGAATAACTTAATTTGAATTTAACTAATAATTACCAATTTATAATAGTTGAAACCATTTGATTTCGCAATACTTGGTTAAAATACATGCGCGTGACATATTTGTAAAGAGCCTGTGAGGGGGTTTAGATAGCGGCACTTTTGACTAACAACCCAATTCCAAATTAAGATGGACGTAATCAATAAATTGCAACAGAATAAGCCAATTCTAGACGTTTTAACAATATTCTTCTACCCGATTTCTCCGAAATCCATGTGCGCGACATTTTTTGTAAAGAGCATGTGAAGCCTTTTTGTATAGAAAGTTTCTGCCCATGGACGAAATAAAGATATAATATAATCTAATAACCAAATTTGCAATTAACTAAGTAATAATTACGAATTTATAATAGTTGAAACCATATAATTTCGCAATATTTGGCGAAAATACGAGCACGCGACATTTTTTGTAGAGCCTGTGAAGGGTTTTTTGCAGAAAGTTTCTGCCGATGGACGATTTTATCATTAAATAGAACCTAGTAAGCGATATCGCCTGTAACTAAATTGTAAATACCAATTTATAATAGTTGAAAACATTTAATTTCTTAATATTCGGCGGAAGTCCACGCGCGCGACATTTTTTGTAAAGAGTCTGTGAAGTGTTTTTTATAGCCGCTCTTTTGGCTAACAACCCATTCCCAAATCAAGATGGACGTAATCAATAAATTTTATCATAATTAACAATTTCTAGACGCTTTAACAATATTCTTTTGCCGGAATTCAACGAAATCTGTGTGCGTGACATTTTTTGTAAATAGCAAGTCAAGCCATTTTGTGCAGAAAGTTTCTGCCGATTAACGATTTAAGAGGACGTCGGAGTAAATTGCTGAGTCTGGCGTAGCTCAGATGGTAATTTATAGTTAGGTTATGGTAATAAAAATATACAGGGATCTACGCTATCGACACACTGTCCGCGCGGAATAGCACTGCAACTGAGACCACCTGACCCTCCCTCAAAGTTTACCAAAATTTCCTTACACAATGTAATACATGCTGAGGAATTGTATATTTAATTTCATACTTTTTCTATCAGCCAGTGTTGGGGAATAACATTTTTCTTGAAAATTTCCTGTAAAACCCACAAAAAAGGCAATAACTGCACACTTGGTGATTATTTAGATCTTAAACTTGATATACAATCCCTCAGCATGTATAACATAGTGTGTGTATAATTTGAAATATTTTTAGCGGGTGGAAACGCCTCTTTTGGACTCAAAAGTCGAAAAGACGCATGTGCATTTCCAACTAAGACCTCCTGACCCCCGCTTAGAGTTTAACAGAATGTTCACACACAATGCAATGCATGCTGAGAAATTGTACATCTAATTTCAGATCTACTCAATCAGCCAGTATGGAGGACATAACTTTTTTCTTGAAAATTTCTTGAAAAGGGCACAAAAAATTGCAATATCTCCACCCTTTCTGATTATTTAGATCTGAAACTCGATAAACAGTCCCTCAGCATGTATTGCATGGTGTGTGTAAAGTTTAAAATATTTTGAGAGAATGAAAACGCCTCTTTTGGACTCAAGTCGAAAAGACGAATGTACATTTTCAACTAAGACCACCTGACTCTCACTTAGAGTTTACCAAATTTTCCTCACACAATGGAATACATGCTGAGGGATTGTATATTTAATTTCAGACTTTTTCCATCAGCCAGTGTTGGGGAAACAACATTTTTCTTCAAAATTTCCTGAAAAACACACAGAAAAGGCAATAACTGCACACTTGGTGATTATTTAGATCTTAAACTTGATATACAATCCCTCAGCATGTATAATATAGTGTGTGTATAATTTGAAATATTTGTAGCGAATGAAAACGCATCTTTTGGACCCAAAGGCCAAAAGACGCATGTGCATTTCCAACTAAGACCTCCTGACCCTCGCTTAGAGTTTAACAGAATGTTGACACACAATGCAATGCATGCTGAGAAATTGTACATCTAATTTCAGATCTACTCGCTGATTATTTAAATCTCAAACTTGATATACAATCCCTCAGCATGTATACTATAGTGTGTCTAAAGTTTAAAATATTTGCCGAGAAGGGAAAAGCCTCTTTTCAACTCAAAAGTCGAAAAGACGCATTTACATTTCCAACTGAGACCACCCGACCCTCCCTCAAAGTTTAATTATATAAGTTATATTAATAGAAGCCAAGGGTAAATTCTCAATCTGCGACTTCCACCTTGATACAAGAAGTCTCACCGAATTAACCGGAAAAGGAAAATTGGCATGCAACCTATTACCTAACACATTTCGATAGTAAACATAAGATCACCAAAAACTTCCGACAATTAGTGAACAACACTATACACAATGAATGGAATAACCAGTGGAAAAACAACACCAAAAGAAAAAATATTTCAACAATCGAGCTAAAAATGCTATAGAAACTACAACTTCTTCAAAGGAAATAAGAGATGCAGGTTAGCCAATTTACTCTAGTCTGAGTTAATTTCAAAATTCAGGCGAAACAAGTTTGACAACCGCGACAGATTAACTACTTACTCGAATGCGCCTTACTCCTCACATAGTCGTAACTCCTTACCATACAGCAACAAGTGAACATGGCTGATGATATAGCAAAACTGCAACAACAGCAACTCAAGACGTCGCGATGTCGTCTACACGAGCTCTTCGCTCTAGGCAATAAAACATAATTAAAACAGGAACAAGTTGGCAGCAGAAGGAGCACAGAGAAGCCACGCTTCTGCCAAGGGAAAGAAGAGAGTTTTAGGATAGGTTTCAGCTGTAGTAAAGCTGTAAACTTTCTTACAGCAAACTACTCACCGGAAAATTTTTCCAAAAGGTTCCAAAGGTTGCCGATGTCCACATAAAATGCATGCCTCCACCATCTGGTCCTAGTAAATAAAACGGTATCAGGCTCAAGACGTCGTTGTCGTCTACAGGAGCTCTTCCCCCTAGGCAATAAAGTAAAATTAAAACATGATTAAATTGGTAAGGGCGGAGCACGGAGAAGCCATGCCTCTGTCAAAGGGAAGGGAAGAGTTGCAGGATAGGTGTTACTTGTATAGTAAAAAAAAAATTTAACCTTCTTACAGCAAACTACTCACCGCAAAATTTTTCCAAAAAGTTCAGGGGTTGCTGATGTCCACATAAAACACTCCATTATTTGGTCCAAATAAAAAGAAAACCGGTAACAGCAGCAGCTCAAGATGTTGATGTCATCTACGGCAGCTCTTCACCATAGGCAAGAAAGTAAATTTAAAAAATGATTCAATTGGTACGGGAGGAGCACAGAGAAGCCATGCTTCTGTCAAAGGGAAGGGAAGAGTTACAGGATAGGTGTTACTTGTATAGTAAAAAAAAAAAGTTAACCTTCTTACAGCAAACTACTCACCACAAAATTTTTCCAAAAAGTTCAGGGGTTGCCGATGTCCACATAAATCACTCCATCATTTGGTCCAAATAAAAAGAAAACCGGTAACAGCAGCAGCTCAAGATGTTGATGTCATCTACAGCAGTTCTTCACCCTAGGCAAGAAAGTAAATTTAAAACATGATTAAATTGGTACAGGCGGAGCACAAAGAAGCCTTGCTGTAGCTCCTGTAGAAAAACAAAATATTAATAAACAAGAACAGCATCAAAATCATCATAGGAATATCAAGCATTTTTCAGCATCGAATTAGCTCAAGTAAATCGGCATGTTTTTATTCATAAAGCAGATGGAGCAAAGTTGCATAAAGGCCATTAAATCGAGTTTCATCGAAAGTTTCCATGGATGGCAAGTAAGCAAGCAGTGACATGGATGACTCATGCAGAGAGCCAGCAGGAGTCACCATCATGAACACTATAGTAGGTCTCCTTGTGGAGCAACCAAAAGAGCCTGTATGTTCTTTCTTTCTCTCTTTCTCGCAGTTTATCCTCGGGAAGAGGCCTTTGCGTGTGCCCGCGCGGGGATACACGACCCTAAGTGCATAGCATCGCGTGAATTCAACGATTTCCGAGTTATCTATAGCTCTTGTCGTGTGTTGTACGTTCGAGCGCGTTCTATATATATATATATATATATATATATATATATATATATATATATATATATATATATATATATAAATATATGAAACGCTAGTTATGCAGACACTTTCCGAAATTTAAATAGACTTATGCAGACAGAGACCGACTTATGCAGACGTCAGCATAAGTAGAGAGATTATTTCTTTAGTCACGCTAGACTTGTGCAGACACTTGTATAAACGGTACTACACTTATGCAGACAGGTCACGTGGTCTTATACATTGGTGTCAGCATAAGTCCATGTTTATATGATTATATATATATATATATATATATATATATATATCTGGAGAGGAGAGAAGTAGAATTACGTTGAAGTGCGTCGTCATCTACAGCAGCTCTTCGCTTTAAGCAGAACAAAGTATATTAATAATTTGTCAAGCATAAGGAATGAGGAGAGCAGTATAGAAATGCTGGGGTTAGGGAACAAGGCAGGTGAAAATTTGGAGGTTAGGTTCGGCTATACAACAAATAGTACAAAATAAAGTCCCAGTCAGAAGTGAAGTACTTACCCAATTCAGTCGCGGGAGCATGGACCTAATTCAACTGCATCATCGCCGTCGCTCCTCCGTCCTGTTCGCCTCGGTAATGTCCTTGGGAAGAGATAGCTGCACCGGCTTCTCTCGAGAGGAGAGAAGTAGAATTACGTTGAAGTGCGTCGTCATCTACAGCAGCTCTTCGCTTTAAGCAGAACAAAGTATATTAATAATTTGTCAAGCATAAGGAATGAGGAGAGCAGTATAGAACTGCTGGGGTTAGGGAACAAGGCAGGTGAAAATTTGGAGGTTAGGTTCGGCTATACAACAAATAGTACAAAATAAAGTCTCAGTCAGAAGTGAAGTACTTACCCAATTCAGTCGCGGGAGCATGGACCTAATTCAACTGCATTATCGCCGTCGTTTCTCCGTCCTGTTCGACTCGGTAATGTCCTTGGGGAAAGATAGCTGCACCGGCTTCCCTCGAGAGAAGTAGAATTACGTTGAAGCGCGTGGTCATCTATAGCAGCTCTTCACTTTAGGCAAAACAAAATGTATTAATAATACGTCAAGTATTAGGAATGAGGAGAGCAGTATTGAACTGCTAGGGAAGAGGGCAGATGAAAATTTGGAGGTTAGGTTCGGCTATACTACAGATACAACGGAATAAAGTCTTAGTTCGAAGTAAAGTACTTACACGAATCAGTCGCGGGAGAGTAAACTTCAGTCAACTGCATCATCGCCGTAGCATTCCCGGCCTCGGTGATGTACTTTCTACAACTATAGCGTCCGCGTTGTGTGTATGTGTCTTCAGCGCCAATTACTGTTCTCGCGCAGGCGCGGCGTGCCGGCGTCGACGCGTCCGCTCGTGTTGTTGTCGCTCTTTACTACGTAAAACCGCAGTGTTGCCAAATCTCGCCTGCGCAGTGCGGCGACGCAACTGCAAGATCGACGGCCTAAGGGAGCCTCGGCGGCGCTCGGGGCGCTCGGACGAATTCTGCGACTCGCCGCTGGCTGCTATGTTATCATATGACCACATGTTAACCGTCAGGCACCTGTCGGTTGCCACCTACAGTGTACGCAAGTGCTCTTGATAATCTGGTTAGTAACCAAGAAAGAGCAGTCGAAAGTAAACGTAGTAAATGTTAGTGTGCGGCGGGTCTACGGTGGTTCGTCCCCACTCAACTTGCGGGTGGGGTCGAATCACCGTAGGCTCGAAGATTTCAATTGAACATTTTTCGTGTTTGTGGCGATTGAATTGGTCAGCTCATTATACTTTTTCTCCAAGACTATTGATTTTCCGAAAACGTAATTATTTTATTTATTTATTTATTTATTTATTTTATTTAATTATTATAGGCATAGACGCTTCGTGGGAAAAATAATTGAAGAAATATTCTTGTCTGTTCTGGAGCAAGATACGTAATGTACCAAACGGCATAAAAAGTGCACTTGCGAGCTCTCTCTCTCTCTCTCTCTCTCTCTCTCTCTCTCTCTCTCTCTCTCTCTCTCTCTCTCTCTCTCTCTCTCTCTGCTCGGCTAAAGATTTCTTAGATCATCTGATTAGTAAACAAGCAAGAGCAGTCGAAAGTAAACGCAGTAAACGTTAAACTGTGTGCCGTGGGTCTATGGTGGTTCGTCCGTTCACCGTAGACTCGAAGATTTCAATTGAACATTTTTCGTGTTTGTGGTTATCGAATTAGTCAGCTCATTATACTTTTCGTCCAACTCTATTGATTTTCCGAAAGCGTACCTATTTTATTTATTTTTTTATTATTATTTATTTTATTTAATTATTGTAGGCATGGTCGCTTCGTGGGAAAAATAATTTAAGAAATAGTATTGTCTGTTCTGGGGCAAGGTAACTACAGTCCCAATCGGCATAAAAAGAACTCCTGCGTTCTCTCTCTCTCTCTGCTCAGTTAAAGATTTCTTAGATCATCTGGTTAGTAACCAAGAAAGAGCAGTTGAAAGAAACTTAGTAAATGTTATACTCTGTGCAACGGGTCTACGGTGGTACTAGAAATTTTACGGTGATACTAGAAAAACTAGAAATTGAAATATAATTATAAGCAACATCTGGTTCGATGAAAACTATCCTCGTTATCATAAGGGTCAATGGTATTTACTTCCATCACGGCAGACGAGACGTATAGCGCGCCGCTACTCTACGGGAGTCGCTTCCGTCCGGCGCTGCGGGACGGGCGCGACTCCCGTAGCCTCGCCCGCTCACATCGCACTTTTCTGGCGGGATACGATCGTGACTCTTCCCTGCAATGGGTATATAGCGATGGCCCTACGCAATAAGTAAACGTTTTTCTAAGTAATTTCGAATATTTATATTTTGAAATAAAAGAGGTTAAATCGTGTTATTTTATCGTAATATTCCCACTTCACCGACTATTATTGCTTTCTAATAGTGAGTCTGTTATTTTTTAGATAAGTATGCACGTAAGAAAGGAAATATTTAGATAAATGTACGAAAGAAAGGAAATATGTCGATAGAGCTGCCTTGTGCAATACAAGTTCATCATCGTATATTACGGATGCTCGTCAATAACCAAAAATTCCTCTGAATAGAATTTCTCAGACAAAAATTAGAAATTGAAATATAATTATAAGCAACATCTGGTTCGATGAAAACTATCCTCGTTATCATAAGGGTCAATGGTATTTACTTCCATCACGGCAGACGAGACGTATAGCGCGCCGCTACTCTACGGGAGTCGCTTCCGTCCGGCGCTGCGGGACGGGCGCGACTCCCGTAGCCTCGCCCGCTCACATCGCACTTTTCTGGCCGGATACGATCGTGACTCTTCCCTGCAATGGGTATATAGCGATGGCCCTACGCAATAAGTAAACGTTTTTCTAAGTAATTTCGAATATTTATATTTTGAAATAAAAGAGGTTAAATCGTGTTATTTTATCGTAATATTCCCACTTCACCGACTATTATTGCTTTCTAATAGTGAGTCTGTTATTTTTTAGATAAGTATGCACGTAAGAAAGGAAATATTTAGATAAATGTACGAAAGAAAGGAAATATGTCGATAGAGCTGCCTGCAATACAAGTTCATCATCGTATATTACGGATGCTCGTCAATAACCAAAAATTCCTCTGAATAGAATTTCTCAGACAAAAATTAGAAATTGAAATATAATTATAAGCAACATCTGGTTCGATGAAAACTATCCTCGTTATCATAAGGGTCAATGGTATTTACTTCCATCACGGCAGACGAGACGTATAGCGCGCCGCTACTCTACGGGAGTCGCTCCCGTCCGGCGCTGCGGGACGGGCGCGACTCCCGTAGCCTCGCCCGCTCACATCGTACTTTTCTGGCGGGATACGATCGTGACTCTTCCCTGCAATGGGTATATAGCGATGGCCCTGCGCAATAAGTAAACGTTTTTCTAAGTAATTACGAATATTTATATTTTGAAATAAAAGAGGTTAAATCGTGTTATTTTATCGTAATATTCCCACTTCACCGACTATTATTGCTTTCTAATAGTGAGTCTGTTACTTTTTAGATAAGTATGCACGTAAGAAAGGAAATATTTAGATAAATGTACGAAAGAAAGGAAATATGTCGATAGAGCTACCTTGTGCAACACAAGTTCATCATCGTATATTACGGATGCTCGTCAATAACCAAAAATTCCTCTGAATAGAATTTCTCAGACAAAAATTAGAAATTGAAATATAATTATAAGCAACATCTGGTTCGATGAAAACTATCCTCGTTATCATAAGGGTCAATGGTATTTACTTCCATCACGGCAGACGAGACGTATAGCGCGCCGCTACTCTACGGGAGTCGCTCCCGTCCGGCGCTGCGGGACGGGCGCGACTCCCGTAGCCTCACCCGCTCACATCGTACTTTTCTGGCGGGATACGATCGTGACTCTTCCCTGCAATGGGTATATAGCGATGGCCCTGCGCAATAAGTAAACGTTTTTCTAAGTAATTACGAATATTTATATTTTGAAATAAAAGAGGTTAAATCGTGTTATTTTATCGTAATATTCCCACTTCACCGACTATTATTGCATTCTAATAGTGAGCCTGTTATTTTTTAGATAAGAATGCACGTAAGAAAGGAAATATTTAGATAAATGTACGAAAGAAAGGAAATATGTCGATAGAGCTGCCTTGTGCAATACAAGTTCATCATCGTATATTACGGATGCTCATCAATAACCAAAAATTCCTCTGAATAGAATTTCTCAGACAAAAATTAGAAATTGAAATATAATTATAAGCAACATCTGGTTCGATGAAAACTATCCTCGTTATCATAAGGGTCAATGGTATTTACTTCCATCACGGCAGACGAGACGTATAGCGCGCCGCTACTCTACGGGAGTCGCTCCCGTCAGCGCTGCGGGACGGGCGCGACTCCCGTAGCCTCGCCCGCTCACATCGTACTTTTCTGGCGGGATACGATCGTGACTCTTCCCTGCAATGGGTATATAGCGATGGCCCTGCGCAATAAGTAAACGTTTTTCTAAGTAATTACGAATATTTATATTTTGAAATAAAAGAGGTTAAATCGTGTTATTTAATCGTAATATTCCCACTTCACCGACTATTATTGCATTCTAATAGTGAGTCTGTTATTTTTTAGATAAGAATGCACGTAAGAAAGGAAATATTTAGATAAATGTACGAAAGAAAGGAAATATGTCGATAGAGCTGCCTTGTGCAATACAAGTTCATCATCGTATATTACGGATGCTCATCAATAACCAAAAATTCCTCTGAATAGAATTTCTCAGACAAAAATTAGAAATTGAAATATAATTATAAGCAACATCTGGTTCGATGAAAACTATCCTCGTTATCATAAGGGTCAATGGTATTTACTTCCATCACGGCAGACGAGACGTATAGCGCGCCGCTACTCTACGGGTGTCGCTCCCGTCCGGCGCGGCGGGACGGGCGCGACTCCCGTAGCCTCGCCCGCTCACATCGCACTTTTCTGGCGGGATACGATCGTGACTCTTCCCTGCAATGGGTATATAGCGATGGCCCTACGCAATAAGTAAACGTTTTTCTAAGTAATTACGAATATTTATATTTTGAAATAAAAGAGGTTAAATCGTGTTATTTTATCGTAATATTCCCACTTCACCGACTATTATTGCTTTCTAATAGTGAGTCTGTTACTTTTTAGATAAGTATGCACGTAAGAAAGGAAATATTTAGATAAATGTACGAAAGAAAGGAAATATGTCGATAGAGCTACCTTGTGCAACACAAGTTCATCATCGTATATTACGGATGCTCGTCAATAACCAAAAATTCCTCTGAATAGAATTTCTCAGACAAAAATTAGAAATTGAAATATAATTATAAGCAACATCTGGTTCGATGAAAACTATCCTCGTTATCATAAGGATCAATGGTATTTACTTCCATCACGGCAGACGAGACGTATAGCGCGCCGCTACTCTACGGGAGTCGCTCCCGTCCGGCGCTGCGGGACGGGCGCGACTCCCGTAGCCTCACCCGCTCACATCGTACTTTTCTGGCGGGATACGATCGTGACTCTTCCCTGCAATGGGTATATAGCGATGGCCCTGCGCAATAAGTAAACGTTTTTCTAAGTAATTACGAATATTTATATTTTGAAATAAAAGAGGTTAAATCGTGTTATTTTATCGTAATATTCCCACTTCACCGACTATTATTGCATTCTAATAGTGAGTCTGTTATTTTTTAGATAAGAATGCACGTAAGAAAGGAAATATTTAGATAAATGTACGAAAGAAAGGAAATATGTCGATAGAGCTGCCTTGTGCAATACAAGTTCATCATCGTATATTACGGATGCTCATCAATAACCAAAAATTCCTCTGAATAGAATTTCTCAGACAAAAATTAGAAATTGAAATATAATTATAAGCAACATCTGGTTCGATGAAAACTATCCTCGTTATCATAAGGGTCAATGGTATTTACTTCCATCACGGCAGACGAGACGTATAGCGCGCCGCTACTCTACGGGAGTCGCTCCCGTCCGGCGCGGCGGGACGGGCGCGACTCCCGTAGCCTCGCCCGCTCACATCGCACTTTTCTGGCGGGATACGATCGTGACTCTTCCCTGCAATGGGTATATAGCGATGGCCCTACGCAATAAGTAAACGTTTTTCTAAGTAATTACGAATATTTATATTTTGAAATAAAAGAAGTTAAATCGTGTTATTTTATCGTAATATTCCCACTTCACCGACTATTATTGCTTTCTAATAGTGAGTCTGTTATTTTTTAGATAAGTATGCACGTAAGAAAGGAAATATTTAGATAAATGTACGAAAGAAAGGAAATATGTCGATAGAGCTGCCTTGTGCAATACAAGTTCATCATCGTATATTACGGATGCTCGTCAATAACCAAAAATTCCTCTGAATAGAATTTCTCAGACAAAAATTAGAAATTGAAATATAATTATAAGCAACATCTGGTTCGATGAAAACTATCCTCGTTATCATAAGGGTCAATGGTATTTACTTCCATCACGGCAGACGCGACGTATAGCGCGCCGCTACTCTACGGGAGTCGCTCCCGTCCGGCGCTGCGGTACGGGCGCGACTCCCGTAGCCTCGCCCGCTCACATCGTACTTTTCTGGCGGGATACGATCGTGACTCTTCCCTGCAATGGGTATATAGCGATGGCCCTGCGCAATAAGTAAACGTTTTTCTAAGTAATTACGAATATTTATATTTTGAAATAAAAGAGGTTAAATCGTGTTATTTTATCGTAATATTCCCACTTCACCGACTATTATTGCTTTCTAATAGTGAGTCTGTTATTTTTTAGATAAGTATGCACGTAAGAAAGAAAATATTTAGATAAATGTACGAAAGAAAGGAAATATATCAAATTTTTTTATCGATTGTTCTCGCTAGAGAACTGTCACTTAGGTGTAATTAGATGAGTGTTTCGCGCAATCCTGATGAAATCTATTGAAAATTCATTGAGATAATGGAGTAACTTGCGCACATACGGACGTACAGACATACATAACGCACTTATTCTGAGTGGAAAATGGTTTTTACACATGAAATATTCGGTATTTGTATTCTTACAATTTTCACTCTGGTGAAATTATAAGGCTCTCCCACGTAGCGGTCGTGCCTAATAAATATTACTTAAAAAGCTTTGATGTCATTACGAAATCGTTCCGCAATCATCGCTATGAAGGAAACCCCCTTCATAAGCTCTTCACAAAAAATGTCGCGCACACGTATTTCGGAAAATCGCGTGGAAAAAAATTGTTTAATAATTTATAAATAATGTGTATTTGTTCCAAGATATAATAAATATTAATTAAGAAGCTTTGATGTCATTGGGAAACCGTTCGACAATCATAACTCTATACGAAAACCCCTTCGTAAGCTCTTTACAAAAAATGTCGCATAACGTATTTCGAAAAATCACGCGGAAAAAAATTATTTAATAATTTATAAATATATTTATATATCGTATTTGTTACAAGATATAACAAATATTACTTGTGAAGCTTCGATTTCTTCGGGAAATCGTTCCGCAATCATAACTCTGAACGAAAACCCTTTCATAATCTCTTTACAAAAAATGTCGTGCATGCGTGTTTCGCAAAATTACGTGGAAAAAAATTGTCTGATAATTTATAAAGTTGTATTTATTACAAGATATAACAAATGTAACTTTAGAAGCTTTGATGTCATTGGGAAATCGTTCGGCAATCACAACTCTGTACGAAAACCCCTTCATAAGCTCTTTACAACAAATGTCGCGCATGCGCATTTCTCAAAATTGCGTGGAAAAAAATTGTTTAAAAATTTATAAATTTGTATTTGTTACAAGGTATAACAAATATTACTTGTGAAGCTTTGATTTCTTCGGGAAATCGTTCGGCAATCATAGCTATGTAGGAAAATCCCTTCATAAGCTCTTTACAAAAATTTCGCGCACACGTATTTCGGAAAATCGCGTGGAAAAAAATTGTTTAAAAATTTATAAGTTTGTATTTGTTACAAGGATAACAAATATTACTTGTGAAGCTTTGATTTCTTCGGGAAATCGTTCGGTAATCATAGCTATGTAGGAAAACCCCTTCATAAGCTCTTTACAAAAATTTCGCTCACACGTATTTCGAAAAATCGCGTAGGAAAAAAATTGTTTAATAATTTATAAATTTGTATTTGTTACAAGATATAACAAATATTACTTGTGAAGCTTTGATTTCTTGGGAAATCGTTTGGCAATCATAGCTATGTAGGAAAACCCCTTCATAAGCTCTTTACAAAAAATGTCGCGCAGACGTATTTCGAAAAATCGCGTGGAAAAAAATTGTTTAATAATGTATAAATTCGTATTTGTTACAAGATATAACAAATATTATTTGAGAAGCTTTGATTTCTTTGGGAAATCGTTCCGCAATCATAACTCTGAAATCATAACTCCGCAATCAAAACCCTTTCATAAGCTCTTTACAAATAATGTCGTGCATGCGCATTTCGCAAAATCGCGCGGAAAAAAATTGTTTAATAATTTACATATTTCTATTTGTTACAAAATATAATAAATATTACTTGAGAAGCTTGGTTTGATCGGGAATTCTCTCCACAATAATAACTTTCTCAGTGAAAACTCCTTTATAGGCTATTTACAAAAATTTTCGCGGACCCGTATTTCCTCATAAGTATGTGAAAAACAATAGTTTATACTGTTATAAGTTAATGGTTATTATAAAGAATCAAATATTTGTAAATTAGGTTTGAAAGTAGATGTATTATTTCAGCTATAATATTTGTATTCAAAACATCAGATATTGTTTTTGAGGTTATTAACGCAATTCATCGCTATTATATCGTTTCGATTTACTTATATCATAATATTTCTGTACAAATATGCAGAGAAAAACATTGTTCCTCCTCTTATAAAAGATTCATATTCAAAACATTATCACATGATGATTTTGAGGTTATGAACGCAATTCATCGCTATTCTATCATTTAGATATATGTATATGTATATCGCACAACAATAATCAGATAATTTGCAAAGCTGAAGTTTTTCAATTCTATTTTACTTTAATTATCATTTTATCATATAATTTATAATTTTATTTTCCAAATGGTAGTCATAGCGCCATCTACTGCCATTACCGAAAACAATATCATATTCAAAACATTATCACATGATGATTTTGAGGTTATGAACGCAATTCATCGCTATTCTATCGTTTAGATATATGTATATGTATATCGCACAACAATAATCAGATAATTTGCAAAGCTGAAGTTTTTCAATTCTATTTTACTTTAATTATCATTTTATCATATAATTTATAATTTTATTTTCCAAATGGTAGTCATAGCGCCATCTACTGCCATTTCCGAAAACAATACAACGTAAACAAATACATCGCGTGAAAAAAGGTTGGTATGCCTTACTGTCTGCCATTTTACGATAGTGATATAGAAGTGATGCCAACCTCACAACTTAGTGTCGGAAGTTTATTTATGTAAAAAAATAAAATAATACTTTTTGGCGACTTTCAAAAAAAGAAGACTGTCAGGCGCTCGCAAATGATACAACAAGCATATGTGTTAAATTTCACGCAAATCCGATGTATATTCGAGCTGTTATTCAATTTTTAGCTAAAAAATATGACTAAAAACTAAATAACTCGATGACAGTTATTATTTCAATTGTGAAACTTTGACATAATCATCTTCGAAGAATTCCCGAGCGCCTGACAGAGCGTTTTTGTTAAAAAAATTATTCATAATTTAATTATTACTCAATATACAGTCTGTTACCGACATATCGGTAAGGTAGGGATTTTCATTTGAGTATCACATGGCCTTAATTATTGTATTACGCGAGTGTTTTTAGTTTCTATTAATTACATTGTATTAATTGTTTTTTTTCTGTTTAATAAAAAATTGTAGCCTGAAGAGGTTGGCAGACCAAGCCAACGAAACGTTGCCTTTTCTAATGAAATCGTTGAATTTTTTATTTCTAATCCTCGCCTCCGTCAGATCGACTTAACTCACTAGCTTCTTAGAATAAATTTAATTTTTTTAGGTAGGTAAATAATTGATGTTGAGTACAATAGTATTATTTTTAATATTATTAAAAATAATACTATTGTACTCATCAACATCAATTATTTACCTACCTAAAAAAACAACAAAATGAGTGAAAACAGAAGAAATTATGATAAATTTAATTTCTTATTTTATACACAATTGATCTAATTGTACTTATTCATAAATAATATTTTAAAAATAATTTTTTATATTTATTGTAAAAAATCTCATGTCACAATTCAGTATGTTTGTAAAACTGGTTAATTAATTTTAAACTTAATATAAAAAATCACAAAAAATACAATAGATCAGTTAAAAAATTATTTACAAATTAATTATTTTTGCTGTACTATTTATATAAGATATTGGTTCTTTTATCCATATATCTTTTTTAATCAAGAAATTTTATAAAATAAATTACAATGTAAAAAAATCCTTTAAAAAATCGTTTTTTATATTTATATTATACATTGTACTTTACTTTATAAAGTAATCGTTGAAAATACAAGTTTAGCTTACTTATTTTTTTCATTTTTTATAGTCAAAAGTTTTTCTTTCTCGATGGCTTCGATGCAAGATTCCTTACAATCTTATCTTTCAAAACGTTTTAAGGAATTGTGATTGATTACTGGGATATTCAGTCCGGAGATGAGAGTATTTACTGCTGTTTCGCCAATTCCAGCATTATTACTTATTAATATTATAATTACAATTTAAATCTTAGAAAATTATTAATACACACCAATTGCTAATTTCAAATTCACATCATAAGCGTACTTTGTACTTTTCATGCCTGTTTCTGCAGTACTAATAGTTTGGCACCTGTGGCATCGTATTTTGTATTTACTCACTAATCCCAACTGTCTCTCTTCGGTAATGAAGCGCATAGAAAGAGAATCATTACACACAGGGCACCATAAATCGTCAGCAAGTTTATCCACTTCGAATATTCTGCGTCCCCTAACATATGTACGAGCAGAATGATGTACATTCTCTTCTTTTACATTCTGAATCGGAATTTGATTTTTATCTTCCTAAAAAATATTTTTATCGAGTTCATTTACATTTATATTTTATTAAATTTTCTACAACACTGTATATTTAGTATTGTTATTCTTTTCTCATATTATTTTCTTTTTTTTGCAAATTTCTTACAAACTGAAAGTAAAATACTAACCTCACTTTTATGGTCCATACGTTTTACTCGCTGTGCGGATGTCGCTTCGATCATCTTGAGTAATTTATTTTTCACTTTTATAGAGATAAAGCGAGATTTATATTTTCCGATTGTCCTGCGTGTATTATGACGATACGGCATTTTTTATAAATAAAGAAAAACTAAATAACTAGGTACACGTTCACATTTTTGCCGCGGATTTCGCCGAGTTATGTTTACGTCTTCCAAAGCAATGACCATACTTACAGTGTTGCCACATAAACTATATATATGTCATATATCAGTAGCGGCTGAACATTTCATCGCTCCAGTCGTAAATAAAAAATTGTTTATTTTACTTTGCTTGTAATTTTTTATAATATAATATTAAAATATATGAATGTGCAAATGATGATATACATTTAATGATGAAATTTTAACATAATATGCGCATTTTCAAAACAGCCCATTCTAGGGCCCCCTCTTGGTACGTTACCCAGCTGGCGAGCTACCTTAATGAGTGTAATAATTGGTTAAAATTTCAATTCGATAAATGAAATATTTTTTGAGAAATTAATTTATGAAATATAAAAATGTTTTCCTTAGTAACAAGTGACAGACTCACGATAATTTAAAATCTGTGCTCAGATTTGTAATCATCGAATCCAGACATCCTAATATGCGAATTCAGAAATCCCCCACATACACTGAGAGAAAATTTTTGTAAAAATTATTATTATTTTCGTAAAAATTACCATACTGTCTTATAAAGCCACCACACACTGTAAAAAACCAAAAAATTACCATACTTTATAAGAAATTTTACTAGAAATATAGGAAAATTTACTATGCATATACGAAAATTTACTATACTGTATTATAAAATTTACTGTAAAGTATGGTAATTTTTTGGGTTTTTACAGTCTGTGGTGGCTTTACTAGAAGTATGGTAATTTTTCCAAAACTTTTTTCTCAGTGTACAATTGAAAAATTCAGTAATATTTCAATATTTGGCCACCATTTTGAATTGGCAAAATATTAGTTCAGATTCGTAATCAGCGAATCTAGATACCCCCTATATACAATTTTCAGCAAAATCCAGTAATATTTCAATTTTTGGCCGCCAAAAATTATATACTAAAGTTATATTATTATTATTACTATATATCGTGAATAAAAAAGAAATAATTATGGGGGACGCGCGCCCCCCTGCGCACTAACGCGCGACAACCCACTGCTGCCTATATAAAAACTTTGTTTTTATATCTTATGACTATGAGGTACGACCGATATTATTCAAGAGAACCTTATACCTTCGACATGCAAAAACTAATGTCACAGTTTTCGTCAAAAGTTATATTTTGACGAAAACTGTAACGCAGTCATGAAAAATTATTTGTTTTCTATAATGGCAAAAAATGGACTATTTGTTTTTTATTTAAGCTTTTTTAATAGTTCTTTAAGATTTAAGTTACTAGAAATTGTTTAACCCAAAAGTGTTAAAATGAAATCTTATTAAATATGAGAAAATCGAGTATTTCAGATGTATTTGGGCGTTAAAAATATTTTTTATAAGTTTAGTTCGCTAGGAACTGATTGTACATGAAAATGTTAAATAGAAAAAATTTTTGTTTTAATGCTATATATAACTTTTGCATTTAACATTATTGTATAAAACATGTTCAATAGGAAAAAGTTTTGTTTTAATATTATCTATAACTTTAACACTTAACATTTTTGTGTAAAATAAAATCCTGTCAAGTAACGAGGAAATATTGATTATTTTATCGATTATATGATTATTGCGTTTAAAACTATTGTTCGTACAAAAAAATGCTCAATGTAAAAAATACGTGTTTTAATTATTTTTAGCCGAAACATGTGCCAGATTTGTACTGAAAATAAATTTTGTATACATTAATCTCAAAAATCTATTTTCAAATTTTTATTTGCTCTGGCGTTTTATTATTTTCTGATTGATTCGGCTCAAAATAGAACTGTCCGGTACTCACACTCATAAAGTATCTGGCCCTAAATTCGTTCGGATCCGTCAAAATTTCGCTGAGATAATCGAGGAACTTGATTAAATATGAACGTATAGACATACTTACATGTCAGAAAACGCTTAAAATGAACTCATTTGGGGTGGAAAATAGTATATTATGGTATAGTGAGTCACTGAAGGCAATGGTGTCGTAAGATTTTTTATAGCACGTTTACCTAAGTCCGCTGTCACGCCTATTCGTGACTTAAGGGGGTTATCGTGATTTTAAAATTTCACTATTTAATTTTTATGACATAAATTATTAAAATATAATAATGTAAGTATACACGAATATGGAAAGCAAATACTTTTTGAACCGAAAGAAACTATTGTGATAAAAAATTGTTAATCGAGCACGATTAGATATTAAAATTTACTTTCGTTATTTGACAAATTTTTATTTTACATTCGATTTTAATGTTTAGCGTCTCATTTTGCTTCTTGAACATTTGTCTCCGACCTATCCAGGCTTATATTATGAAACAATTAATATATTCGAAGCAACGTGTAATTGTTTACAGCACAATACAGTATAAAATTGAAGTTTATTATGCTTAAACTGTAAACAATTACGCGTAGATAAGCATATATTAATTGTTTCATAATATAAGCCTGGATGGGTTGGAGACAAATGTTTAAGGAGCAAAATGAGACGTTAAACATTAAAATCAATAACTACGTGTTCGATTAAAAATTTGTTATCACAATAGTTTCTTTCGGTTCAGAAAGTATTTGAATTTTATATCCGTGTGTATAACATACATTATTATATTTTAATAATTTATGTCATAAAAATTAAATAGAGAATCCATTTTAAAATCCCGATAACCCCCTGAAGCAGTCCATTTTTGCACCGTGAGGTTAGCGCACGAGCGTAGCCAGTAAACACGGTGCAATAATCGACTACTTAAGTCACGGATAGGCGTGACCTAAGTGCGGACTTAGGTCACACCCTGCTATAAAAATTTTTGTATCGTAAATTATTTGTTTTTGAGGTGTAACAATTTTCACTCTGGTGAAAAAATAAAGCTCTCCCGAGTAGCGGCCGTGCCAAAAAAGTACGCTTATTTTGACAATAGCGACGTAGCGACAGTAGTACAACTTAAATATCAATATTCCTCATTAAATTGATATTCATAAAAATGTATTTTAAAATGCAGATAAACGTGCCGGGCGGTGGGTAAAATCCAGACAGCAAAAAGCCTTTTTTCGGAGCGCCGAAAGACATGCCAGTGCGACAGGAGTATGCATGAATACTATGGCGGCCATGCACGCAAGGTGGATTGCCAATCAAGCAAGAGAAGCACTGCAGATGGGAGGTATAGTAAATTACAATATCTAATTATATGAGGCCTTAAACGTAAACTGCCCCAGCGCGGCGCGCGAGCCTCAAATCGTGCTATTTTAAACTCATGTCTATGATACTAAAATGTACTTTAAAATAGTATATTACTCAACTAGGGAGGTAAAGAGTTGGCCAGTCCAGAGCACGTGTAAATTGCCACCCGAGCCGAAGACGAGGGTGGCAATTATGTGCTCTTGTGTAGCCCTCTTTATCCCTGTGTTGCGTATACGATTTTTCACCATACCCGGGCCGAAAATAACACATTTGCGTTTTTGAGCCGGGAGCGAGAGTGGTACTTTCGGCCAGGGTATGGTGAAAAATTGTTTTCGCCATACCCCGGCCGAAAGTATCACATTCCCTCCCGGCGCAAAAACGGGAATGCGGTATTTTCGGCCTGGGTATAATGACAAAAAATAGTATACTATTGGTAATCGTTTCCGATTCTTTTTTCCTCAGCTTTCCAATGATGTAGGCAGTTTTTCTGCAATTTTCAATTTTCACCATCAAAAACTACAAAACATCTTATATCTAAAAAAAGTATATTTTTAATATTTTGTTGATAGTTTAGATCGAAAGCTGAGCATTTTGTACATAGGAATAGTATATTACGCACCAAGGGAGGAAAAAACTTGGACAGTCCACAGCTCGTGTAAATTGTCACCCGAACCGAAGGCGAGGGTGGCAAACACGAGCTGGGGGCTGGCCATCAATATTTTACTCCCGTGGTGCATATACTATTTTTCGCCATACTCGGGCCGAAGACACCACATTCCCGTTTTGGAGCCGGGCGGGAATGTGGCACTTTCGGCCAGGGTATGGCGAAAATGATTTTTTCCAAAATTTGCTCAAGATATTTTCTTCGATAAATAGAACGCGAAAGAGTAGGCGCAACACTTGCGCGCGGTTACCGCGCGGTACGTCGCGTGGACTAGGCCGCCTCGCAACCTAATAAACTTTTTCATCATAATCTTTACTTGTTCTTCCGAATTCTTTGTAATGTATGAATAATATTTTATTGGTCATATTAAAAAAAAAAATGAGTTTTATAACTAACAGCAATATAGTAACTATCATTAAAAATATTACTTATGTCGACTGCAATTTAATATCAACTGATAAGAATTTTTCCATCGGTCTTACAGTCTTACAAATTAAATTAAAATAATTAATATTTATGGCAGTCAGATTGCCCTTGTTTATAATCACCCCCGCAGAATCTGAAATAAAAACTTAATTAAAATCTGGAAAAAACTTTGTTAGCAAAGGACGATCTGACTGCCCACCACCACCACATTGTCCGACGTTTCGAGCCTGCTCCGGCTCCTCCTCAGGGACTCCCTATTGAAATTATTAGAATCAACTGATAAGAATTTTTCCATCGGTCTTACAGTCTTACAAATTAAATTAAAATAATTAATATTTATGGCAGTCAGATTGCCCTTGTTTATAATCACCCCCGCAGAATCTGAAATAAAAACTTAATTAAAATCTGGAAAAAACTTTGTTAGCAAAGGACGATCTGACTGCCCACCACCACCACATTGTCCGACGTTTCGAGCCTGCTCCGGCTCCTCCTCAGGGACTTTTAATTGAGTCCCTGAGGAGGAGCCGGAGCAGGCTCGAAACGTCGGACAATGTGGTGGTGGTGGGCAGTCAGATCGTCCTTTGCTAACAAAGTTTTTTTTCCAGATTTTAATTAAGTTTTTATTTCAGATTCTGCGGGGGTGATTATAAACAAGGGCAATCTGACTGCCATAAATATTAATTATTTTAATTTAATTTGTAAGACTGTAAGACCGATGGAAAAAAAAAAAAAAAATTCTTATCAGTTAATATAGTAACTATATTAACGCTTCTTTTTCTCAATGCAGATAATTTTTCTTTGTTTTTTCTAACAGTATTTCTTGATAAGATTCGATATTCAGAACTTAAATATGCTTTTTAGCTTCAATGTACACTGAAAAAAAAATATTATATTTTCACATAAAAGTACTATAAAATATAGTGGTATTTAGGTACATATATATTTTATAGTGATACAAACAATAACACACAACGGGGATAAAGAGAGCCCAAAGCACATGTTTTACACGGCAATTTAAACGTGCTCTGGACTATCCAACTCTTTACCTCCTTCGTTGCGTAATATACTATTTCCACCCGCTACTCAAGGCTCGAAAAACTGAACTTTCCACCCACTTGACAGGTTTGACAAGGGCGTTTTTCATGCACGTGTCAAAAAAATAATATATTACGCAACTAGGGAGATAAAGAGTTGGCCAGTCCAGAGCACGTGTAAATTTCCACCCGAGCCGAAGGTGAGGATGGCAAACATGTGCTCTGGGGTGGCCCTCTTTATCCCCGTGTTGCATATACGATTTTTCACCATACTCGAGTCGAAAAAACCACATTCGCGTTTTTGAGTCAGGAGCGAAAGTGGTACTTTTGGCCAGCCCTATTGAAAAATCTCAGGTGAGATCTCAGGTGATTTCTCAGGTGAGATCTCATGTAAAATCTCACGCCAAAATCTCACCTGAGATTCTGCTCCAGATGCTGCAGAAAACTTACGTTAATTAAAAATCAGCTTCGTTAATATTGGGAATCGCCTTTTAGGATGTTTTACCCCCCAGATGAGCTCAAAAAAGCATTTTACACAATTTTTCAATTTTTAAAATTTGATACATGAGATCTCAGGTAATTTCTCAGGTGATATATCATGTGAGATCTCAGCTGAGATATCATGTATCCATTTTTAAAAATTGAAAAATTGTGTAAAATGCTTTCAAACCTGTATTTTTGAGCTCATCTGGGGGGTAAAACATCCTAAAAGGCGATTCCCAATACTGAAGAAGCTGATTTTTAATTAACGTAAGTTTTCTGTAGCATCTGGAGCAGAATCTCAGGTGAGATTTTGGCGTGAGATTTTACATGAGATCTCACCTGAGAAATCACCTGAGATTTTTCAGTAGGGAGGGTATGGTGAAAAAGTACTATTTTGCTCGCCACAGTACTTTGCGCCCGCTTCCAAAATCGTGCCTGTGTTAGGATAATAACTTTAATATTTATCGTAACACATGCACGATTTTCGTCGTTTTTCGACCTAAAAAGACGTCACAAAGTAACTTTATTTCGACCGGCGGAAAAAAAAACTCTTTTGTCCGGCGGGAGTAAAAGCACCTTTGAGTAGATACTTTTGCGCCCGGCGGTAGCAAAAGTTGTATTTGTAGATACTTTTAGGCCAGGCGGGGGCAAAAGTATCTTTTCACCATACCCTGGACGAAAGTATCACTTTCGTCCAGGGTACGGTGAAAAATAGTATAAGCTCTACAGGAGTAAAATTGACCAGCCCATATCTCGTGTCAATTTACAGAAGATATGGACTGTCCAAGTTTTTTCCTCCCTATAGGTGCGTAATATACTATTTTTCAGATACTTTTGCGCCCACTGCTATAAAACTGCATACAATTTGTACATGCATGTTTTTCATACCTTTTCTTATTTGAAGATGAACATCTTTACATTCGCACAAATTTGTGGTGGATTTATTATTATTTTCAACAATTTTATTATTTATTATTTAAATTTTTTTTTTTGGATTTCCAATTAATTATAATAAAAAAAATAAAATTGTACAAACAGTTCAAATTTGTATTCCTACAAGTATTTTGTTGTCGTATAAAAAAAATCAATTTAGCTTCGATTTTTAGACTCAAAAACACCAAAAATCAATACATGAGTCACAAAAAATATGGTGTGCACCGTATAAAAGGGCTAGTGGGCCTTTTGACCTCGTGTGTTTGCAGTGCTCGTCTTCGGTTCACAAAACGCATTCGCCTTCGGCTTGTGCTAGCTCACCTTCGACTCGTACTGCAAAATCCACACTAGGTCTAAAAAGGCCAACTTTACGCCATAGGTACACAATATACTATTTTTAAATAAGAAATTAATCATGAAATGTTAAAGAAGTTCATTCTATTATCACCTATTTTCATTCTTATATTATCGATATAATTAATTATCCGCTTAATTTTTTAGATGAATTTCAACCATAACAGCAATATTCGGCCAATGCAAGTAGAAGTAAGAAGAGGTTTTGGAGGAATAAAAATTACAACAAGAAAAATAATAGCAAGGAGAAGGATAATAATGCATAAGAAGGGATACATAAGAAGGAAAAAAAATAGAAACAAAAATATAAATAACAAATGTAAAACAAGCTAATAAATAATACTCTTACGAGAGGTTTAGTAAGAATATCGACTAGTTGTCTTTCGCTTGGCATATACTTAAGGTTGTATTTGCCGTAAGTAGCTTGCCAAAAGTTAGTTTTTCACGTTAAAACTGAGATAAATAATTATTATGTAAAGCAATTGATCTATTTTTAGTTTTCGCGATAAATGTGTTATTGCATTTGGAATATTATAAGCTTTCTAAATAAAAAATAAAAGGAAAATTGTGAACTAGGAACTATTTGTTTTAAAATCGTCATTATGTCGAAATTAGTGCATTTTTACCGATTTTGACGATTTTTGCAGGAACCTTACGACCAATAGAACCTTAAGGGGGTCAGACACCTTTTAAAATTTGCGTCATAAAATGACTTAAAAAAAATAAATTTCAGTAATTATAAATATGTAAAAGTAATTACTAAAAATATATTTAATTAGTGATAAAATGAGACCCAAACAAATATTTTTGATCGATTTTATCCAAAGATATAGCCATTTCAAAATGTTGGCTCTGCCGTCACCTCTAGATCAAGGAACTGCATATATTATAATGGGAGAGGTCCTAAAATATTGGTATATTATATCACTATTGACTGAAAAGTTGTATGTGAGCAAATCTCAGAAACTGTTAAAATTGTATGTACCTCAAAAAGTTTAGATTTAAGTACATGACTGAACCAAAAAAGAAAATGTTGATTTCTCAATAGAGTAATGAAAAAAAAGTTCAACTGAATGGTAAAGAAAGACTTTTTTTACGAAAACTTACTAAAAAGAGCGAAAAATGCGTCCATTTCGAGTATTTTTATGTGTTTTTCAATGTAGAAAAAAAGTCACTTACTATCATTGTAAAATTTTTAGAGCTTTTTCTTTATAACAAAAGCTGTAATTTAAGACGTGGTAGATCGATTTGCCTTGAAAATCGATCTACCCAGATATAAGAGTTTATATTTTCCAATATTCAAGAAGTAATAGGGTGACTTCACCAGTGAATGAAGAAATAAGGATATAGTAATTTTTGTTATTCAATTAAGAGTCTTAAAAATGGATTAAAAGCAAAAATCTTTTACAATTAGTATTTTAAAATCTTCAAACTTTACGACAGTGACAAAATTGTAGATAAAAAATAAAAATAGAAATTTTGTTTATAATAAATCTGTAAATATCTTCTAAAAACCAGTAAATGAATACGTGGTGCTACTAACTGAACACTTTGAAAACAGTGAATGAACACTTACTTTGTATGTATCCCGATGGAAATGGAAAATGTATATAAATGTAAATAAGTGAATGTAAAAGTTGCTAATTGGAACATTTTTTACATTTATATACGTTCCTGTATGGAAATAATAAATGTATGAAACTGTAGGAAAACGTATAAAGACATATAAAAATGAACCTTTCTACTGGTTTTTGGACATATTTTATACGGTTTTATACATTTTTATACATTTTTATACAGTTTAATACATTTTCAGACATTTTCTTACAATTCAGAAATTCTTCCATGTCAAGTTTGTAAAAAAGTCGATGTAATAAAACATAGGAAACCGTATAAAAATGTATATTTCTGTATATTTCCGTAGATTTTTTCAAATTTATTACATTTTTATACGGTTAATTTTATACATTTTGATACATTTTCATCCAAAATAAAAAAAAATAAATAGAAAAATAAATAAATAAATTATGTTTTTATGTTTATAAAAACGTAATTAAGTTTTTACATTTTTTACGTTTTATAAATTCTATAAAACGTAAAAAACCGTATGAAATTGTATAAAATCGTTACAAATCGTAGAAAACTGTATTAAAATTTTAAAAACCGTATGAAACCGTATTAAAACGTATCAAAACGTATTAAAACGTATAAAGTTGTCCAAAAACCAATGTTTAGATCCGGTTTTATACGTTTTTATACAGTTTTGTACGGTTGTATACGGTTTCATACATTTCTTTTCTTCCACACGGGTTTATATACATTTATATACGTACATTTATCTCTAAAAACCAGTAAATGAATACGTGGTGCTAGTGACTGAACACTTTGAAACAAGTGAATAAACACTTACTTTGTATGTAACTCGATGGAAATGGAAAATCTATATAAATGTAAAAAACTGTATATAAATGTAAATAAGTGTATAAAAGTTGTAATTGGAACATATTTTACATTTATATACGTTTATATACATTTATATACGTTATTTACAGATGTTTACACTTAATTACATTTATATATTTTTTCTTACATTTTGTATAGTTATATTGAAAATTTTTATTTCTGTAAATATACTTATTTACGGTTACTTACAGATTTATACATTTATATACATACACAAAACGTATATAAATGGAAATAAACGTAAATACGTGTTCCAATTACAACATTTATATACACTTATTTAAATTTATATACATTTTCCATTACCACTAGGGCACTTATGTAAGTTTAGTAACAGTAATTTTATAATCTGAATGTTGAAAGTTGACACCAGGATGATAATGATACATTTTATGTATTAAAACTAAACATTAAATATTAAATATTATTGATTTTTCATACAGTACAGCATGAGGTGCGAATAACGTTCATTCACTGGGTTGCCGGGATAAGACTCGCGGCCCAGCAAATAAGTGTTCGTTCGTTCAATAGATTCAGAAGTATAACATGAACCAAAGTTGGAACACGTAAATTATATTTGAATAATTAACTTTTTTCTTAAAAATAATGTCGAATCGTCAACTAATAAGTATAAAACTTCATTTAGACTTAAGATTTTTAGCACAAAACCTTTAGATTTTGAAGAAACTTCAGCATATGCCTACAGTACATCTGCGTCACCCTTGTAGCGAATAGCGTATATTTAATTCTCATCACGATGTTGCAATATTAATAATTTTTTTCATCCAAGACAATTCATTTCATAGCATGTATAATATATAAAACGAAAGGAAATTTCGAAAAGATTTCAAAATCATGATTATATTTGATACCCAAAATGTAAAAATTTTAAAATATTAAATATTATATAAAAATGTTCATTCACTGGTGACTGTTCTAATACTGGTGTAGTCACCATAACTTAAAATCTATTGTATCTGGGCTATTTTTCAAGGCAAATCGATCTACCAGGTCTTCAATTAAAGCTTTTGTTATAAAGAAAAAGCTCTAAAAAATTTTTTTTATTACTCTATTGAAAAATGAACAGTTTTTTGTTGTTCAGTCATGAGCTTCGTAAAGAACTTGAATTATAGCCTTTTTTAAATATAAAATTTGAGTCACATAAAATTTGAAAAGTTTCTGGGCTTTGCTCACGTATCAAATTTATTTGAGTAAATTACTTTTTACATAAAAAATGAAAATAAATAAAAAATAATAAAAATAAATAAAAATAAATCGCTTTTGCAGCTGATTTTTGTGATTTTATTCGAGTACAAAAATCATGACTTCATAACCTACATAAGCTTCTACTTCATCTGCTTAGAATGCTCCGTTTCTATTTCAAATTAACCGAACGGACTATAGTAAATTTTTCTTACGCGAAGTTGGCTCTGAGACGCGATGTCTCCGCCGCTGGGAAAATACTAGATCTAGTCATTTCCCACAACCCACTGTAGGAATCTAGTTATTTCCCACGTTCTGAAGGATCGGGGCCGTCACTGCTCTCACCAGACCGAGGCACCCCAGTCTTCTCTCACCGTTCAACTTGCAATTGCGACTGCGCAACCGCGCACAGCAGTACATTCACGCCGTCTGGAGAGAGCACTCTCGTGACCGATATAGAGTAGTTCCCCCGCTCCTACGTTCCGCGGCAGCTAGCGTACAGATCCACGCTCAACCTGCCCGGGGAGAGAGGAGTGGGGATACAAGCTAGCAGGGGGGGGGGGGGGGGGTTCAAGCCGCCCGGATGGAGCACGCGCGTGACCGATAAAGAGTAGTCCATCCACCCCTACGTGCCGTGCCAGCTACCGCGCAGACCCACGCTCATGTTGTTCTGGGAGAGAGGAGTGGGGATACCATGACCGATATAGCGAGCCAGCTAGGTATCACGTTAAACCCAGTCTTCAAGTGGGTACTTAATATAAGAGCACAACAGTAGCTAATAAACAATAGGCTATTAGTGAAACAAAACACTAATTACCAATTGTTATGACTAATAGCTACTGTTTGGCTACTGTTTAGCTTCTGTTTGTATAAAAATATCTTATCTCAAGTGCTGTTTATATAAACATCTCTTATCCCAAGTGCTGTTTATATAAACAGCTCTTATCTCAAGTACCCACTTGGGATGACACTGGCGCCGTGACATGATACTTATCTATAATTCTGACTTTCACCCTCCATGTTTAATTTTCAAATGAGGAAGTGGATCCTTTGAGGGCCAATTTTCCAAATAAAAATAAGTAAATTTTCGTTGCAACGTTTCGTCAGGATGTCTCCTGGCCTCTTCAGGCTTTATTTAAAAAAAAAAAGCAAATTACAAAAAACTTAGTCAAAGATGATAATTTGATATAACAAACAATATAATTTCATATAAATAAAATAATATTTACCAAATCGTCTAAACCGGTGTGTAATACCGGTAGCGTACAGGTGGTATTGAACACAATCGACTGTCGCGTCAGAGTTTATATACAGTCGATACTGTATACAAATTCGCAACCCATTTTTCTCACTAGCTTTTTGTATATCTGATTTAAATTTTGGGTGTCCTCTATTCTATTTATCGTGTTATTGTGTATGTTTATGTTTAGCATTTCAAAGATGATTCGTTTATTATAATTAGTTTCTTTGTCTAAAATTTGAACGTTTTTCCAGTTGATTGTGTATCCGCTATATATTGCATGTGCTAATACTACTGATTTATTATTTTTATCATTTTCATGTTCCTTTATTTGAGTTTTTAATGCTCTTTTCGTTTCTCCAATGTATGCCGCGGGGTATGACAAACAATTTATTTTATATACTACGCCACACGTATCATACTTATCTAGTCTATGTTTGCCTAATGTTATTATTAAACAATTTAATTTTTAATTAACTAGCTGGAGGGTCGTTTGAGTCAAAATCATCTATTGCGCATGCGCGATGCGTTTTACAGTAAAATAGATCTGAAAATTGAAATCAGCGGGTCAAAAAAATCCTCGAATGACCACGGATTCACGCTAGAGGCTCATTTGTGCAAAAATCGTCTACTGCACATGAGCGATGGATAATACACTGACATATATTTCAAAATAAAAATCATTTGGTTGAAAAACCCCCTAAATAATGTCAAATGCTAATTAGCCTCCGATTTCTTACAGGCATACAGTTAAGAGCGAAAGTTAATTAGACGACTAAACCATTCGCTTCTTTATTATTAATAATTTAATTATTTGGACCCGGGTAAGTAAAGTGGATGCAGGGACGTAGGGTATAAATAAAAGCTAGAAAATGTCCATTTTGGATATTGATTTCTTTATTAATATACTTAAATCCAGAGGTGTGCCTGTATCGACCGCAAAACTAACACGATTCAAATATAAAATTTTACTCATTTTATTTTTAACTAAATGTTTCTTTTTTAAACATCATAAATAGCACATTTAGGGAAAAAGAATAATTGAATCGAATTTTTGAATCATTATTCACATTTCCGACTCATTTGAATCAAAACTTTGAATCGTGATTAAAATTTGCGATTGAATTGAATCGAAATTTTGAACCCGGATGTAAATTAGTGATTCAGTGAATCAATGATGATGAATCGCGATTCAAAATCACGAACCAAATGAATTGCTAATTTTAATCGTCATTCCGAAGTGAATCGATTTCGAAGAGAATCGTGATTAAAATTTTCGATTCAAGTGAATCGCCGAGTTTAGTCACGATTCAAATTCACGATTCAATTGAATCACCGAGTTTAATCACGAAGTAGTAGATGTAACGGTATAGTGAGACAGATAAGTATCATTTTTCAAATGAGGAGGTGGATCCTTTGCGGGCCAATTTTCTAAATAAAAACAAGCAAATTTTCCTTGCAACGTTTCGGCAGGATATCCCCTGGCCTCTTCAGCCTTTATTTAAAAAAAAAAACAAATTACAGAAAACTTAGTCAAAGATGATAACAAACAATATAATTTGATATAAATAAAATAATATTTACGAAATCGTCCAAACCGGTGTGTAATACCGGTAGCGTACAGGTGGTATTGAACATAATCGACCGTCACGTCAGAGTTTATATACAGTCGATACTGTTTACAAATTCGCAACCCATTTTTCTCACTAGCTTTTTGTATATGACGAATCCATCTCAAATCGAACAGCCAGAGTATGCCTACCACACCGATCATTTTGGAATCAAAGTATTGCTGTTCTTCTCGAAAAATGATTCGACACGTATTTTTTCATTTTCGGTTGCACTAAAATGACATCTGGCAATGTCAAAAATATTTTACAAAATCCTAACTTTCAAATTTTATTTTTCAAGGTCATTTTCAAACAGCTGCAAATTTACGAATTTTTTCAGTTTTTGAGTAAACTATACGCGATCTTACTCAGATTAGCGTCTTCTTTCATGTCCTACATGACATTTGCATAAAAATAAAAAATGCGTAAGTTATGCAGTTTTTACTAAAAAATGCACTTTTTGGAAAAATGCATTTTTTTCAAAAACCCCATGTTTTTTTTTTTAAATTTAGATGAAGATAGGTGGTGTTAATACCTATCAAATCGTGTGTGTCGGATATTGTATTTTTGCCGATAGAATGAGAAAAAAAATAAAATAAAATACAATAAAATTTTATTAATTCAATATAAACCGATATTTGTATATATCGTCGCTTCCCGGTTAAAAGGCGTTATTTAAAAATCGGCCTGAAAAAGGCGTTATTTGGAAATCGACCTGAAGAAGGCGTTATCTTGTAATCAATCTGAAAAAGGCGTTATCTAGAAATCGTCCTGAAAAAGACGTTATCTAGAAATCGGCCTGAAAAAGGCGTTATCCCGGAATGAACCTGAAGAAGGCGTTATCTCGCGCGTAAATTTTTTTTACTCTAATTTAAGTTGGTAACACCTTCAACATTTTCTTTATTTAATTTCAGAAATATGTTATATGATAATAGTGTACAATTTTTTAAGTTAACTATACAAATGCGGGGCGATAGTAAAATTAATATTTGTTTTTTTTTTTATTAACGATTTTTTTATACAATACTATATTGATTTTATAACACATACACACACACACACACACGCACGCACGCACGCACGCACGCACGCACGCACGCACCCACGCACGCACGCACGCACCACGCACCACGCACGCACGCACGCACGCACACACGCACATACGCACACGCACACACACACACACACACACACACACACATACGAGGGTCATTTGATAAGTACCTAGCCTACAAATGAAAACACCAAAATTTTACAAAAAATAAAATTTATTTTTCAATGTAGTCTCCTTTTAGTTGAATACACTTGGTCCAGCGGTGTTCCAATTTTTTTAACCCCGTTGAAAAAAATGTTTTCTCTTGGTTTGCAAAATAGGCCTCCGTGGCGGCGATTATTTCGTTATTGGAGTGGAATCTCTTCCCGGCGAGCGAATTTTTTAGGTTCGGAAACAAAAAAAAGTCGCACGGAGCCAAATCTGGAGAATACGGTGGATGGGGCAGCAATTCGTAGCGTAATTTGACCAATTTAGCCGTGGCGAGTGCAGAAGTGTGAGCCGGTGCATTATCGTGGTGGAAAAGCACTTTCTTTTTAGACAAATGGGGCCGTTTTTCTTCTAACACGGCGTCAAATCGGCTCAATAGTTCGGCGTAGTACTGTCCTGTGACCGTTTTGCCCTTCTCCAGATAGTCAATAAAAATCACACCTTGAGAATCCCAGAAAACAGTGGCCATCACCTTTCCGGCCGACGGGACCGTCTTCGCCTTCTTCGGAGCAGGTTCACCGGGTAAGGTCCACTGTTTTGACTGCTCCTTGGTCTCTGGAGTGTAGTAGTGAATCCATGTTTCGTCGACGGTCACGTAACGACACAAAAACTCTTTTGGATTGCGATTAAACAGCTCCAAACACTGCTCTGAACAGGTCACACGGATGCGCTTGTTGTCTGCAGTCAGCAAACGCGGCACCCACCTTGCTGACAGCTTCCTCATGCCTAAAATCTCATGTAGGATATGCCACACGCGTTCTTCTGAGATGCCTACTATCGCAGCTATCTCGTGCACCTTTAATCGGCGGTCTGACAAAACGATATCGTGTATTTTTGTCACGTTCTCCTCCGTAGTGGCGGTTTTCGGAGCACCTGGGCGTGGATCATCAAAAACCGACGTACGACCACGTTGAAACTCATTATACCAAAATTTAACGGTCGCCATCGAAGGAGAAGCATCCCCATACACTGCATCCAAGCGTTCTTTAATTTCACTGCGCGATTTCCCTTCCAAAAACAAGAATCCAATCACCGACCGATATTGTTCTTTCTCCATTTTTTCAAAAATCAACGGACACATTTGCTTTCACACGCTCTCAAAAATAAACTACAACTCCGATCCGGCTGAAATTTCGTCTGTAACCGTTTACAGGAAGATACTGCACTGTAGTGTATTTCTGGTGCGATAGTGGCACCATCTGGCGGTGAGGCTAGGTACTTGTCAAATAACCCTCGTATATATATATATATATGAGTAAATTTAAGGCAAAAAAGATAATTAAACTAGATAGCGAGAGCTTTCATTTACTTTTTTGTAAAAATAAAAAATGTTAATTTCTTGTAAAGTTATATGAGTTTGGAGATATCGCTTTTACCGCTTTTTAACATTTTTTGTGTATCTTAAACATATCTTCAAACTCACGTAACTTTTAAAGGAATAATAAAAAGCAAATTAAAGATCTCGCTTTCTAGTTTAATTCGAGTTAAAATTTTTTTTTTTTATTTTTGTATTATTTTTCCTGCCGAATTGGCTAGCATTTGAAAAAGGGTAATTTTTAGCATTTGCTTCTGGAATTAAGAAAAAAACCTTTTCTTATTCCCAATTTTATTAATATAATTATTCCAATAAACAAAGTGTAAAGAAATATATACCCTACGGCGTGCGGAAAGTTCGTTTTTTCACCATACCCTGGCTGAAAGTACCACTTTCGCTCCCGGCTCCGAAACGCGAATGTGGTATTTTCGGCTCGGGTATGATGAAAAATCGTATACACAACATGGGGGTAAAGAGGGCCACCCCAGAGCACGTGTTTGCCACCCTAGCCTTCGGCTCGCCTGGCAATTTATACCTGCTCTGGACTGGCCAACTCTTTACCTCCCTTGTGGTGTAATATACTATTCCGAAAGCGTTGCCGTTCGGAAACAAACTTTTTAACACTCCGTGCGTAACGCTCCATTTCGTTCACGCTCTAATAAAAAAAGCATGCCCTAAATCAAGCTTCTCACGCGTCGTGTCAAAAAATAGTGTTCAATACACGAGTGAGAAAGTAATTTTGTCCTTGTATCCCCCCCCCCCCCCCCCCGCTTCGCTAGGGCGCAAACGTCCACACGAGTATAAAATCACTTTTTCGCACTTGTATCGAAAATAATTATTTCAGAACTATAAGTGTGCAAAATCGAACTCTGCGCAGCTCGTTAGGAGAAATAGTATACGTCACACGTGCGCAATAGATCACCCGCACTGTCTCTTTTATATATCGTCCGTGCTGTGCTCGCGCGACAAACTCGATTCGTACGGGGATGACCTATTTTGCGCACTCGTTGCGTAATGTAATTCCGTAACTTGTGAGGAAAAATAGTGTGTACGCTACGCGTGCATAAAGAAGGAAATTATGTACGCGCGAAGATTGACGCTCGATTGGCCCGGGTATGGTGAAAAATAATATACGCAACACAGGGATAAAGAGGGCCATCCAAAGCACATGTTTGCCAGCCTCGCCTTCGGCTCGTACGGTAATTTACACGTGCTTAAAAGTTACATGAGTTTGGAGCTATTGCTTTTACCGCTATTTAACATTTTTGGTGTATCTTAAACATACCTTCAAACTCACGTAAATTTTAAGGGAAATGGTTAGCATTTGAAAAAGGGCAATTTTTTAGCATTTGTTTCTGGAATTAAGAAAAACCTTTTCTTATTCCCAATGTCGAGAAAAGGGATGTCGTTTTGGATTGTACACGAGTACTTTCCGTTCCTTTATGGTATAAAGAAGTAGTAGAAAAAATCTGTTTGGGAGGTGTGTTTAAAAAAAAATTATATAATATTGGTTATTACAAATATTTATTATATATTTATTATAAAAGCAATATAGTATTGTATAAAAAAATCGTTAATAAAAATAAAACAAATATTAATTTTACTATCGCCCCGCATTTGTATAGTTAACTTAAAAAATTGTACACTATTATCATATAACATATTTCTGAAATTAAATAAAGAAAATGTTGACAGTGTTGCCAACTTAAATTAGAGTAAAAAAAATTTACGCGCGAGATAACGCCTTCTTCAGGTTCATTCCGAGATAACGCCTTTTTCAGGCCGATTTCTAGATAACGTCTTTTTCAGGACAATTTCTAGATAACGCCTTCTTCAGATTGATTACAAGATAACGCCTTCTTCAGGTCGATTTCCAAATAACGCCTTTTTCAGGCCGATTTTTAAATAACGCCTTTTAACCGGGAAGCGACGATATGAAAAGTAATACACACACACACACGCGCGCGGGCGCGCACACACTCACACGCGTAGGCAGTATACAGTATAGGCGGTAAACAGAATCATATGTGCGTGCTTGTATGAGCTTATTATGTTCTTATAAATTTGTACGCTAGATGGCGAACGTTGAGCTTAAAACTTGCCAATGATTGTATGGTTTTAGCTATAAATAACTGTAGTATTTTTTAATACAATACACAGTTTTTTTAATTTATTACATATCTCTATTGTATTAAAACAACCACTATGTCTGAGTATTTTTCAAAAGATAGAATTAAATGTCCCAAGTTCTTTGGGAGAAATAAGAAAGCCTACTATCTATCGAATAAAACGATTCAAGCATTTGGATGATCTTGTTCATCCACTGAAATGTCGCTATCTTAATTTACTTTTGACACCGTCTACAAGTATATGTAATCATTGTTATAAGTTTGCTTTAAAATTGGTGAATGGAACTGACGATGAATTTGCCGATATCGTAGTCGATGTAGCAACTGAGAATAAAGTTGGCGATATTGAAGTTGATATAGACGAAGATTTTTTACTAAGTACTCCAGAACGCATCGAAGAATTTAATAATGAAATGAGTACATCATCTTTAGGCTCTGTGTCACCATTTAAAAACCTTATACGTGAAAAATCTACTGAAAATTACGTAAACCAAAAGAAAACAAAACTAATTTCAACATTTTCTAGTACCCTCGATGCTAAGTTAAAGACACTCTCTGACGTTTCTGTTGAATCAAATGAATCAATCACAGCTCTATGTCATTGTACGGAATGGGTACAAAATATTGGATTAGCCCTACAAAAATGTTCTACGGTATCAGAAAAAATAAAAATTCTGACTTTGCTACCTTCATTCTTTACAAAACATGAAATTTTATCTTTATTTCCAGAAATAACAATGTATATGATCAATATATCAAGAAATCTTCCTAAAGAAAAAGAAATTTATTCAGAACCAGATGCATATTCAGGTCATTCGATTGATGAAAACATGGAAAAAATTGTTATGGAATATTATATAAATAATGATTTTAATTGTTGAAGACAAAGTCCTAATAAATGTGACATTGTTACATTTAAAGTTAACAATAAAAAAGAGAAAAAAGTTAAGCGTTTTCTTACTCGAAGTTTAAAAGAGACGTATAAAGTATTTAAAAATGATAGGGTTTTGAAACATAAATGATCGCCACGAGCCAGACACTTTCTTTATCCAAACACTTTATTTTTCGACGTTTCGGCTCTCGCAGAGTAGCCCTTTTCAAGAGTTATAAAAATCTTCGGTTAGATACACATTCGCAGTCACAAAAGTTAAAAAAGAAATATTCCGCATTGACAAACTAAAAAAATACAATTCGTCGTATTGTGTCAAATTGTTGTACCAAACATTAAATAGTCAAAAAGATTGACTCCTCACTGAGTACGAGTCAATCTTTTTAACTATTTAATGTTTGGTATAACAATTTGACACAATACGACGAATTGCATTTTTTTAGTTTGTCAATGCGGAATATTTCTTTTTTAACTTTTGTGACTGCGAAAGTGTATCTAACCGAAGATTTTTATAACTCTTGAAAAGGGCTTCTCTGCGAGAGCCGAAACGTCAACAAATAAAGTATTTGGATAAAGAAAGTGTCTGGCTCGTGGCGATCATTTATGTTTCAAAACCCTATCAACTCTAACGAGCATCCTATCAAATCGATTTCTAATTTAAAAATGATAATCCAGAATTGAGAATTGGAAAATCGAAATTTTATAGTTTGCGACCAAAATATGTCTTACTTAGCCCCATTAAAGAAGTTTGTCTCTGTATCTATTGCGCAAATTATGATTTATATCTTACGAGCTTAATTAATTTTAGAGGGAGTAATGTTACAGAGTTAGATGAAAGTCGGTCACAAATAATAAATGCAACAATGTGTTCTGATCGATCTGATTTATGTTATTTACAAGAATGTAAAATATGTCCAGGAATTAAGGGAATTATGTTTCATGTTTTAAAACTGCAAGATGTAGAAGGCACAGAAGAAATTACATATGCTTTGTGGGATAATGGAAACTTGATTAAAAAGAAACTGTCAATTTCTGCTTTTAAAGATGAACTTTCGGTTTGGACCATGACGGTTAGTACTCACATGCATGTAAAAAATATACAACGCAAAGCTATAAAAGCAGAAAGAGAAAGTGCTAAATAAAGACTCACATCATTTAGTTCATCAATAGACTTCACTGAAAACTGGACTGTGATTCATAATAAAGCTGTTCAAGGAAATCATTTGGTTAATGATAACGTCTTATCAAGGGGATAACGTCTTATCAAGGGGATTCGAAACAAAGTTTCACAGTCATAAGTGATGACCGAAAACATGATTCAGCGTATGCTTTGCTAGCAGTAGAAAAAATGATAACTTACTTAAAAGAAAATTGTTGTGATTCAGTAAACAAAGTTACCATTATATCAGACGGCGCCTCTAGCCACTTTAAAAATCGCTTTCAATTATATGAAATAAAACGAGCACCATATGATATAAAATGGTTGTCCTCTGCTACTGGGCACGGCAAAGCAGCTGTAGATGGTGTGGGTGGACTTACAAAGCATTATGCTACTTCACATAATCTTCGAGAGTTCCACGAAAAATATATTCAAAATGCTAATGATTTCGTAGAGCACGCTCAAAAATATACTGATGCTATTAAAATAATACATTTACAGTATGTTGAAATAGAACAATTCAGAAAAGCAAAAAATATTGATTGACATACAACTCCAAAGTATCCTGGAATTCAAAAAACTCATTTATGGGTTAAAGAAACATGTAATAATAAAACACATTGTTGTACAGCAAAAACTGCCGATCATTTACTAACAAAAGTTAAAACAAAACAAAATAAAAACAAAGGTAGTCATAAAAATAAAAAATACAGGAAATTGAAAACGAAAAAATGAAAAACAGCTATAGCGTGTAAGTACGAATGTGTATAATATACATATATTACTTAGATATCTACAAATATTCGTTTATATTGATTATTATTGACTACCATCGTAATAAATGAAAATTTTATTGTATTTTATTTTATTTTTTTTTCTCATTCTATGGGCAAAAATACAATATCCGACACACACGATTTGGTAGGTATCAACACCCTCTAACTTCATCTAAATTTTCATAAAAAAAATGGGGTTTTTGAAAAATGCATTTTGTCTCATACCCTGTCGGAAAGTGTTGTCTTCCCACCCTGCTCTCACGGCCGAAAGTGCCACCTTCCCTCACGCCTAGAAACTGCGACGCGCATGCGCGTTTCTCTAATTTTCGGCCCGGCTCGCGCCGCCTGCGTGTTGCAGCCCTCGCTGCCGCTCGGGTCGCAAATCACCTGCAGGCGGCGCTAGTCGGCAGAAAATTAGAAACGTGCATAAGCCTCGCAGTTTTAGGAGTGAGGTTATGTGGCACTTAAGACCCTGAGATTAGGGTGAAAAGACAATAATATACTTTCCTCCAGGGAATACATGAGACAAAATAGTATACGCAACACGGGAGGGAAGTAGAACACCTCAACCCGCGTGTTTACCGCCCGAGCCTTCGGCTCGGGCGTTAATATCACACGCGGGTTGGGATGTCTTACTTCCCTCTCTTGGTGCGTAATGTACTATTTTTATTTGTATGCAAATGTCATGCAGGACATGAAAAAAGGCGCTAATCTGAGTAAGATCGCGTATAGTTTACTCAAAAACTTAAAAAACTCGCAAATTGGCAGCTGTTTGAAAATGAACTTGAAAAATAAAATTTGAAAGTTAGGATTTTGTGAAAAATTTTTGACATTGCCAACCGGATGTCATTTTAGTGCAATCAAAAAATGAAAAAATATGTGGCGAATCATTTTTCGAGAAGAACAGCAATACTTTGATTAGAAAATGATCGATGTGGTAGGCATGTGAAGTCCTGACAGTCGAGATAATACTCTTATGTAATTGTTATATATACGTATTTTGTTTGTATGTATATGTGGTTTTATTATTTTGGTTATATTTGGAAACTTACTCTTTTATGGTGAAGGGTTCTGCGAATAAATTGTACTGAATAAATTGAATTTATTCTGCTTGTATTTATTAACTGATATTTAATTCACTTGTAAAATAATTTAGGCTCTTATTGGCCTTTACAAATAACTACTCCTTTTGTCGGCTGCAGTGATCCGGAGTTTGCGAATTAACTGCGAGGTACTAATTTGTGTGTTGAGAGTCGCCGTATTTATTAAGCGGTTCATTTGGGTTAAAGATGATTTTGACGCTGAGTCAAATCATCTTTTTAAACAAATTTAGTAAACATTTAAATATCATCATTTCGATTTTACACTTAAAAGTGCTGATTCTAAACGAAGTTGCGATGAGCGGTTGGTTTCACAAGGTCAGTGGCTCGCTACTTCACGCTGGCTGTTGCGTAGCCGAAATTGCTGTACTGTTAAAATTCGCACTCGCATCGTTTTGTGGGTCAAAGAAATGAATAGAGGGATTTAATAACGTCACAGACATATCAGTTTATAATTTGACTTGCCCCATCGTGATGCCACTTGCATTGGAATGCAACGTTGTCAAAATTCGCATATACGACATTTGTATGTCAGAAAATTACTGGCGATAAATATGCATTGTTTATTTGATTTTAGAGATACGTCACAGACGTAACACTTCCCCCCTTAGATTGCTGAATATCGTAGAGATTCAACAAGTATAATAATAGTTAGTCATCAGTAATTTTCTGTTACAATAATTTCAAATTACAATTATAAGATGGAAAGTTAACTATAAATAGAACAACGTCTTTCATAAAATGTTTTGAGAAATTTTTAAATAATTTCAATATGGTTCGTTTAAAATTGTGGTACATTTCGTACAAGAATGTTTACAATTTCCCTGTGTTGCAATTTTTTTCTCTATGCTAGTTGATACGTGGGTGTCAATAAATTTGCAATCACATAATTTTGTAGATCAAGAAATTACTGATGAGAATATGAATATCAAATGCAATGTAGGGATACGTCACGGACGTAACACCTCCTCCCTTAGACTGTTGAATACCGTAGAGATTCAACAATTATAGGAATAGTTGAACCATCAGTAATTTCTTGTTACAAAAGGTTCAATAATACTAACAATTCAAATAATAAAAACAATAATAAAAATTCATATCATTAAATCCATAATAAAAATTTATATATATAAACAATAATAAAAATTCAATAAATTTAAACAAAATTTCGTATCGTTTATAAATTTCTATAAAGTAAATCATTTATTTAGTTCCTAACACTAGACTACACTTAACCTACGGTTTTACTTTGTATTGCATGTTGAATGCCGATTTTTCCTAGCGTTCAAATGGCGGTGCGGATTACTATGGAATAAACGGGTATTCTTACTTCGTTATGTGATAATTCAGCACATAATGTATTATTATCAAACTTACACTAAATCTATGATTTAATATCATTCACTTTTAAGAAAACACTTTTACAATAAATTTTTTATTAAATTATAAATAAATTACAAAAACCTTCGGTGTAAAAATAACTTGAATTTTCATGAATTAATAAAACGTTACGTAATAAATATAGCATACGTTATGCATTAGAATTTGTATAGGAACATATATCTTGATATTAATTAAATTATTTTATTATCGTTAATGTGTAATAATTTTGTTGTTTTGCTGTATTTACATAAAATAGAGTTATTGATTTACCAAGTTTAGAAATGATGTGCGTATTAAATAATTTTGTAGTAAATAAAAGGTGAGAAGAAATATATAGGAAATGATTCAAGTGATTATTCACTTCCCTCCCTGCTGAGATATATGGCAAAAGATATATTATTTTTTCTTCTTTGTTTAAGTAGAATAACATTAAAGGGTTTTTGATATTATCATTATAAAAAATATTTTTCAACCGTATACTGAGAAAAATTATAATTATTTCCAAAAGAAAAATTTCATAATGTGCAGGTATTTTTGATAAAAAAAGGAAGGTTAAGAGGTTGGAGTAATTTTGATGAATTTTGACTTGCTATTGCTCTTATGCATCATTGTATTGCCTTTCTTTGAAAATTTTCAGCCATTTCGAAAGTTCGATTTAGAACTCAGGACATAATCCTGGCATGGGTAGCATTCACGTATTTGCTTTATGCGTATTGATTTCACACTTAAAAGTGCTGATTCTAAACAAAGTTGCGATGAGCGGTTGGTTTCACAAGGTCAGTGGCTTGCTACGTCACGCTGGCTGTTGCGTAGCCGAAATTGCTGTACTGTTAAAATTCGCACTCGCATCGTTTTGTGGGTCAAAGAAATGAATATTGGGATTTAATAACGTCACAGACATATCAGTTTATAATTTGACTTGCCCCATCACGATGCCGCTTGCATTGGAACGCAACGTTGTCAAAATTTGCATATACGATATTTGTATGTCAGAAAATTACTGGCGATAAATATGTATTGTTTATTTGATTTTAGAGATACGTCACAGACGTAACAGGCATACTCTGGCTGTTCGATTTGAGATGGATTCGGCCATATCTGATTTAAATTTTGAGTGTCATCTATTCTATTAATCGTGTTATTATGTATGTTTATGTGTAGCATTTCAGAGATGATTCGTTTATTATAATTAGTTTCTTTGTCTAAAATTTGAACGTTTTTCCAGTCGATTATATGTCCGTTATTTATTGCATGTGCTGATACTACTGATTTATTGTTTATATCATTTTCATGTTCCTTTATTCGAGTTTTTAATGCTCTTTTCGTTTCTCCAATATATGTCGCGGGGCATGTCAAACAATTTATTTTATATACTACGCCACACGTATCAAACTTATCTAGTCTGTCTTTTCTTAATGTTATACAATTTAATTTTTTATTAACTAGAGGGACAGAACGAATGTTGTATTTTAAGAAAATATAAGAATATTTTTTGTAGAAACTTTTTTCATATGGAATAGCAGCAGTAGTAATTGGCGTGTTCTTCGTTGTATTTTGACTATTGTTATTACCAAATTTGATTTTTCGAAGTCTATTCTTAATATGTAGGTCAATGAATCTTTCAGGATAATCATTATGTAAAAGAAGATTTTTAATTTTACGTATTTTTGTATCATGGAAATGTGCATCTGATAAGAGAATGACTCGATCTACAAGATTTGAAATGATATTTCTTTTCTGATTGTCAGTGTGATTCGAATTAAAATTTAATAGTTTAGATGATTCTGTTGGCTTTTGGTAACGATTCATTACAATACAGTTGTTTTTTCTTATTAGTGTTATATCGAGAAAATTTATGCTATTATCTTTTTCTATTTCGTGAGTAAATTTTAGATGTCTATTATACTTATTAAACACTGTCAAGACTATATCTACATGATCTCTTTTTAGAAATCGATTTGATAGGATGCTCGTTCGAGTTGATAGGGTTTTGAAACATAAATGATCACCACGAGCCAGACACTTTCTTTATCCAAACACTTTATTTCCCAACGTTTCGGCTCTCGCAGAGAAGTCCTTTTCAAGACTGGAATAAACCAGAACACAAGAATACACGTAAAATTAGAATAATTCGTACTACTACGTGATAAGTTGCTAAAACAGATACATTACGTTATAAAAATCTTCGGTTAGATACATATTCGCAGTAACAAAAGTTAAAAAAGAAATATTTTGCATTGACAAACTAAAAAAATACAATTCGTCGTATTGTGTCAAATTGTTGTACCAAACATTAAATAGTCAAAAAGATTGACTCGTCACTGAACAAAAAGGAAACAAGGCAGTGTATTTATAGTACGAATATATAAGTGTGTGTACATAGTTTGTATATCATGTACATATAAAATCAAAATAGATACTAAACGGTTTAACTGACTATTTGAAAACTTCTTTAAAGAATTTTTGTATGTATTTTTTAAGAAGCATATGTCTAATTTTCTATTAATGTTATTAGTATGTAAAAATATGTGAAGCATTTCAGAAAATTCTCGTCTAAATTTATTTTTTTCGGAATCTAAAATTTGGGCATTGCCAAAATCGAAACCGTGTTTATATTTGTGAGAGTGGGTTGATATGACGGATCTCTCATCTAACTTTTTAACGGATCTATCATGTTCATACATGCGCTTTTTCAACTGTCTACTGGTTTGTCCAATATATACGGCGTTGCAGTCAAAACAATTAATTCTATAGTCCACTCTTCACATAATTTTGTAGTAAATCTTTGCCTAGTTTAATAAAATGATTGAACGTACTATTTAAGCAATTAATTAACATGATATTATTCTTGTGCAAAATACTCTTAAATTGTGGATTCAACGATTTGATATATGGTAAGACTAAAATCGGTTTGTGTGTAATGCGGTGATTATAAGAAACGATTGAAATATTGGCTTACTATTTAAATAAGATATGCGTTTAGCGATAAGTTTATTGAAGAACTGTTCTGTGTAATTATTAGCAATTAAAAGTTTCTTTATGAAGACAATATTTTTATTATGGAAGGATTTATGAGCGAGTTTTATGGCTCTATCAACAAGATTATAAACTATTGCTTTTTTGGTAGATAATGGATGATGTGAAAGAAAAGAAATGAGACGGCCTGAGAAGGTATTTTTTCTGTACCAATCAGTCGTAGAGACATGATCAGGTACTCTGAAAATAGTGAGATCGAGAAAACTTAAGGAATTGTTATTTTCTGTTTCTATTGTAAATTTTAAAAACCTATTGTAGGAATTAAAAGTTTCAAAAATGTGGTCAATTTTTTTGTTGTCAACAATCAAAAAACAATATTCTACATATCTTCTGTATAGAAGGACCGATTCGTTAAGGGTATTAAGACAGTGATTTTCTAATTCCTCTAAGGCAATCTCGGCAAACCAAGGGCTGGAATGCCCGCCCATAGGAGATCCAACTAGTTGCTTATAGACACAGTCATTGAAAGTAAACACAGTAGAATTAAGTAAAAACGTTATGTCATCTATAAATTCATTGCACGACAGGTTTATGTGTTGTGGAAGCTGCTTCTACTTATTTCTAATCCCTGCAATTATCAGCTCGCTATGTAGGTTTGTAAACAACGAAATTACATCTAATGAAATGAAAGTATAGTTCTTGGGAACAACAAATTGATAATGTCATCAAAAACACGTCTGCTATTCCACACACTAATTATATGTTTAGTACAGTTTCTTAATTTCGAAATAGGATTTTTTGGCAATTTTGAATAATATTTTGTGTCATTAAGCTGTACTTCGACCTTATTAATATACATATTCTTATTGATAACGACAGTAGCATTGCCTTTATCAGCTCTGGTAACAAATAAATCTTTGTTGTCACGCAAAAAGGTTCTGATTTTTTAAATATTATTTTGTAAATTCTTTTCAAAAACTGCCAAATGTTTTTTGTTTTTGCCATCCTTAATTATACACTGCACTATTTTTTTTTTTTTTTCTTCTTTTCAATCGTTTCGTATAATCACCGCATTACACACAAACCGATTTTAGTATACAAGATATGTAGATGATTGTTTTTTGATTGTTGAAACAAAAAAATTGACCACATTTTTGAAACTTTTAATTCCTACAATAGGTTTTTAAAATTTACAATAGAAACAGAAAATAACAATTCCTTAAGTTTTCTCGATCTCACTATTTTCAGAGTACCTTATGATGTCTCTACGACTAATTGGTACAGAAAAAATACCTTCTCAGGCCGTCTTATTTCTTTTCTTTCACATCATCCATTATCTACCAAAAAAGCAATAGTTTATAATCTTGTTGATAGAGCCATAAAACTCGCTCATAAATCCTTCCATAATAAAAATATTGTCTTCATAAAGAAACTTTTAATTGCTAATAATTACCCAGAACAGTTCTTCAATAAACTTATCGCTAAACGCATATCTCATTTAAATAGTATAGCCAATATTTCAATCGTTTCGTATAATCACCGCATTACACAAAAACCGATTTTAGTCTTACCATATATCAAATCGTTGAATTCACAATTTAAGAGTATTTTGCACAAGAATAATATCATGTTAATTAATTGCTTAAATAGTATGTTCAATAATTTTATTAAACGAGGCAATGATTTACTACACAATCATGTGAAGAGCGGAGTAGTCTATAGAATTAATTGTTTTGACTGCAACGCCGTATATATTGGACAAACCAGTAGACAGTTGAAAAAGCGCATGTATGAACATGAGTTCATTACTTTGCCTAGTTTAATAAAATTATTGAACATACTATTTAAGCAATTAATTAACATGATATTATTCTTGTGCAAAATACTCTTAAATTGTGAATTCAACGATTTGATATATGGTAAGACTAAAATCGGTTTTTGTGTAATGCGGTGATTATACGAAACGATTGAAATATTAGCTATACTATTTAAATAAGATATGCGTTTAGCGATAAGTTTATTGAAGAACTGTTCTGGGTAATTAGATCCGTTAAAAAGTTAGATGAAAGATCCGTCATATCAACCCACTGTCACTAATATAAACACGGTTTCGATTTTGACAATGCCCAAGTTTTAGATTCCGAAAAAACTAAATTTAGACGAGAATTTTCTGTAATGCTTCACATATTTTTACATACTAATAACATTAATAGAAAATTAGACATATGCTTCTTAAACAATACATACAAAAATTCTTTAAAGAAATTTCAAATAGTCAGTTAAACTGTTTAGTATCTATTTTGATTTTATATATACATGATATACAAACTATGTACACACACTTATATATTCGTACTATAAATACACCGCCTTGTTTTCTTTTTGTTCAGTGACGAGTCAATCTTTCTGACTATTTAATGTTTGGTACAATAATTTGACACAATACGACGAATTTCTTTTTTAACTTTTGTGACTGCGAATGTGTATCTAACCGAAGATTTTTATAACGTAATGTATCTGTTTTGGCAACTTATCACGTAGTAGTACGAATTATTCTAATTTTACGTGTATTCTTGTGTTCTGGTTTATTCCAATCTTGAAAAGGGCTTCTCTGCGAGAGCCGAAACGTCGACAAATAAAGTATTTGGATAAAGAAAGTGTCTGGCTCGTGGCGATCATTTATGTTTCAAAACCCTATCAACTCTAACGAGCATCCTATTAAATCGATTTCTAATTTGAGGCATTGGATCCACTAACATGCTTACCTTCAACGAATCAAGAAATTTCCCATTTTGATGACCAGCTTCGATACGGAAATTGGGATACAATCTTCGAAACAACTCTACTACTAATATGGATAAGCCTACAACTATCTGCAATATGCGTTTAAATAATATATTAAATTTAATTAAATGTGATCCTAATGTTAAAGTATATTATATTCTTTCTTTTGTGAATCGAATTTGTGGTAAAACTACAAAGAGTAATGTTGACTTATTAATTAGAAACGTCAAACGGTTAAATTCTGCCAAAATAGATTTGAGATTCTTATTAAATTGTCGAAAATATGACGTTGTTCCTAAACACCTTACTAATTGTTTGAAACGATTGGAAAATGTCTCTTTTCATAGTAGCTGGGCAAAAAGAAAACTACACTTTCACAATTCTTATATACTGAAAAGACTTCTAAATACAGAAATTACCGATATCAATTTCCACATCAAATTTCTGTTGAAAAATATTGAAACTATCAAAAATAATTTGTTAAACTTAACCTCAGAACTTTTTGTTGATACTTTTTATAAGTTTTTGAATTTAAAGTTTGATTTAAATACATGGCAAAAAACAGAAACTATAAAAAACAAGTTTCAAAAAATCATAAATAATACGAATCTCAATTTCAATAATATTGACAGTGCGAACGAAAATGTAAACAAATGGCTCATCAATCTAACGGAAAACCCCCCGCGTAAAAAAATTTACGTTTGGCACAAGTTTGGGCAATGTTCATGTTTGGCAAAACCTCTTCCAAACTTGCCCAACGAGACTTTGCCAAACTTCGAATTTTCCAGTTTATTGTTTAGCTGGAGTTACGCGGAAGTTTCGCAAAAGTTTGTCTAAAGCATTGCATTTTTTAATTTTTCAGCTTATTTTTTAGCTGAAGTTACGCGGAAGTTTCGCGGAAGTTGGTCTAAAGTATTGCATTCTTGAATTTTCCAGCTTATTATTTAGCTGAAGTTACGCGGAAGTTTCGCGGAAGTTGGTCTAAAATATTGCATTCTTGAATTTTTCAGCTTATTGTTTAGCTGAAGTTACGCGGAAGTTTCGCAGAAGTTGGTCTAAAGTATTGCATTTTTAATTTTTCAGCTTATTGTTTAGCTGAAGTTACGCGGAAGTTTCGTAGAAGTTTGCCTAAAGTATTGCTAAACGAGAAATAATAATTGAGTTAATCCGTCAGTAGTAGGTGAAAGTTTGTCAAAAGTTTTGCCAAACCTCTGCGAAACTTCTGCAAAATGGTTACGAAATTTCTGCAAAACTTCTGGGAAAGGAATGCAAAATTTCTGCAAAACTTCAGCTAAATACTATTCATTACTAAATACTATTCAATACTACTTATGGGCACAAGTATGCACAACTATACACACACCGACACACACATGCGCACGGCCAGGTAAAGCCGTAAGCAAGACGGCAGGAGTCTACGCGAGGGACACGCGACGAGCAGGACACACACACACACACACACACACACACACACACACACACACACACACACACACACACACACACACACACACACACACACACACACACACACACACACACACACACACACACACATCTATACACACGCAATATGCGAAGCGTTTCGGAAAGCGCGAGGTACGACTGCGTTCGCACGGTGAACCAATACGAATTAAAGCTGTAATAAACCAAGCCAAGCTAGTTGCTTATTTGCGAGATTATCCGACTCCCTGCATTCCGATCTTTGCATGTATATTACAGCGAGGAGACGACGTCGCCCAGGTACAGTATACGTAGCAGTCCAGACAGAACCAGCTTCCCGCGAGAGACCCACGACGCCTGACCCGGGAAGTAGCCGAGCTACCCGAGAGGTCGTTAGCGCAAGAAAGTTCGCCGCTAGAAATCTCTCGCGGCTTTTGTGCACGCTGCACACCGACGAATTTGATAATAGTTATTTTCGATACAAGTGCGAAAAAGTGATTTTATCCTCGTGTGGACGTTTGCGCCCGAGCGAAGCGAGGGTGAAAAGGCCACGCGAGGATAAAATCACTTTCTCACTCGCGTATCGAACAGAAATTTTTGAAACTCCGTGCGAGAAGTTCGATTTCTCGCACGCTGCGTTAAACGATGCGTGCAAAAATCTCACTTCTCGCACGTCGTGTCAAAAAATACGGTTCGACACTTGTGTGAGAAGTTGATTTTCTCCTCGTGTGACCTTTTCACCCTCGCTTCGCTCGGGTGCAAACAGTCACACGAGGGGAAAATCAAATCCTCGCACTAGTATCGAAATGTACTATTTTCATACGACGTGTGCAAAGCTCGATTTAGCGCATGCTTTTTTATTCTAGCGTGCGCAAAGGGGACACTTTGCGCACGGAGTGTGAAAAAGAATATTTTAGATATGAAAAAAAACCGTTATTTATAAATTTATTGAAACAAAGAAACAGTTTATTCTTAATTATAATATTAAGTATAATATTAACTGAATTAAATATTAAGTAAAATTTTAAACAAACGGTTTTAATTTATTTTAATTTAGTTTTTTTTTTATTTCTGCATCGTCGACTAGTTTTCTTTTCTTTTCTTCTAATTTATCCTTTCTTGAAACTTTAAGTTCAAATTTTAACTTTTTATTGTCTGTTTTTATCATACCTTTCTTTTCGTTATTTTTCTTTGTTATTTTTTTATTGTTGTGTTTGTCATTGATCTCATTCGGCGTGTCTTTATCTGTGATTAACTTTTCTTCTTTTAATTTCTTTTCTACTTCCGCCTTGATTCTAATTTATCATTTTCTGATTTTCTATTTTCATTTTTCTTTTTTATTTTACTTGAATCTTCTATGTGCAGGTGTACTTCTGTCTCTTTGCTACATTTTTTTTAACTACTACTTTTTCTTGTTCTCGGTCTCTTTCTGTGTTTGAATTTTGCTTTTCATTTTCATTCTCTTCTTCTTCTTCACTCTGTTCCACTTCTACTTCTTTGGAAACTATACTCTTGTCTGATTTCTGTTCTATATTAATTTGTTTATTTTCATTTTCCTGTACTTCTCCATTTTCTTCTTCTATTCCCACTTCAGTTCTTTTATCTTCCATAAAAGTTCCTTTTCTACTCATTTTTTTCGTTCCTTGTTTACCCATCTCATGACTCCTGGGATTTCTGAGTGTTGCACACAACGCTGTCAATACTTCTCTATATTTCTGATGCGACAATGTATATTTCTTCTTGCGTGTGTTACGTCGGGTCTACCACAGAAGACCCAACAGTTAGTTTTTTATAAATAATAAAAAACTATGGTGCTCAGTTTTGAGCCTAGATTAATGAAACCTAATAGCTCGGGATTGAGCTAGATACTGCTAGTAAGATAGGGTAGGGTTAGGGCTGCAACATGGGCGCGACGCGGTAGAATGATTTTAAAATGCTTGCAAATGTTTTGTAACCAGTGGTGTTTCTGGTTATTTTCTTTCTTATTATCAATTTTTAATATCAATTTTTATTAGGAAATGTACCTCTCAAGAAAGGCCAAGTTACTGGCGACTTGAAAGAATAGATTTCCTAATGTTTTTTACTCTCAGTGTCTCTAGAGGTTTAGTTTAGTAAAAAAAAAATTCACTTTAGTTTAGGGGAAAAACAATACGGCAAATCGATTTAAGCACAAAAATGGGGTAATATTTTTGGGATAATGTTCTAGTCTGGCTAAAGAAAAGTTAGGATAGCAAATGAAATGTTTAACTTACTTTGTTTTCTTTTTCTCTGGTCCTTAGCAGCTTTGATGGTCCGTTGTCTCTGCTGCGTTTTTTTTTTAAAGGTGTCGGTGGTTTAACTGATTTTAAAATAAATAAAAAACAAACACGAGAATCTTTAGTTTTATGCACTCAATTTATTTCAAAGAAAGGTATGTGTTACCATTGCACGGTAACAAGGTTAAACAACGAATTTCAAAAATATTTTAAAGAATCGTATAGAATTGCGTACAAATGTTTGATATAGAAGAGATAGAAAAATCAGACCCAGTCTGAATGTAAAAATTGGACCTCTCCGGTCGAGGACTGTGAGACGAGAGTGTAGGACCTCGTAGGTTGAGAATTGAAGCTAGAGTGAGTGTGAGCGGACGCGTAGATGAGCGAGCTGCTAACGAAAAGACGAAGCCATCTCCCTTATCTTAAACGCAGAGGGACACTATTAGTCGCTCGGATTTTTGGAACCTCTCTCGCTCAAAATAGAGCGCTAGGATTCGATAATGAGGTGACATTATGCATAAACGTTATAACTTCGATATTAAACAATAAGAGGACAATTTTATTGTTTTATATACTATATCAGGATAAATAACCCACTTTGATGTAATGTTTTTTCTATAATAAATAAATTTTAATGTGAAACTTTTAATACATATAAGAATTGGGCGGTCCCAATACTCATTAAAGAGTATTTACGCTATAACTTAAAAATTAATAAGTTAAAAATGAAAATCGTTAAATGAACCGATGAATGAATGAATTTATTATATAAATATAATAACAAATTAAGAAATTCTTTATAATTTTAAACATTACTCAAACTGGATTATTCATTTACATAATTTTATCGTAGATAATTAAGCAAAGTTATTTAACGAATGCAACTATTAGCTTAATTTGCCTATTACCCGTTTGTGGTTACTCGTATGTATGGATAGAAACATAACTTAGTATATAAAACTAGTGAATGTGTATAAGAGACATGTTTGACGAGAATTATAAAAATATAAAATTTAATATTACAAAGACAATCTTAATACTAAATGTATATAATAGTTTTGGATAATATAAATGATTAATTATTCGCAAGTATAAAATAAGTTTTACATTAAACTACTTAAATTTGTATAACCTCTAAAATATTCTTAATTAATTTTGGAAATTCCTGAGACCCTTTTTTTTTATTATATATTTTGCATAAATAAACAAAATAGAGTCTAGAAATATTAATGTAGATTGAAAATATTAAAGATGATAATCTAATTATTAGAGCTTAATAAAGAATGAAATAGATTGGTTTACTTTGAATATTATAAATTACTGAAAGAGAATTTTGTGGTTATATTGAAATAGAAGTATTACAAAGATCTTGATTTATTGAAAATGAAACGATTCTGTTTAACAAATAAATTTTTTTTTTCAATAGCTTTTAGATAAAACGTCAGTAATAAATTATGTAATGACTTATAGTAAATTAAAACGTTGATGCTTTTACAAACATGATTTTTGTACTCTATAATAATTCTAGATTTATATATATAAATATATGCTAATTAACTTAATATAAATCTTAATGAGATAGGGTATATGTTTAAATTCTAAAATATAATAACTGAACATAACCCAGTGTAAATATTATATAATGAATTTCTAAAGAATTTCTAATTATAATTATTTTATTTCATAACCTAATTGGCGTTTATACTAATGGGGGATGTTATTAAACATTGAAGTTTTGATTTTCCTATAGTTATTTAACCCGAAAATGGCTAAAAGTACAGTCGTAGAGATATCATCTACGTGAGAAAGAAAAAATAGCGCAAGCGTGGGTGGTAGAAAATACTGGAAAACGAGCGTGAGAGAGACGGGAACAGACGCGGTCGCAATTGCCGGGTTTCCCTAATTTATTGGTTTTCGAGTGGCTGAAAATTCCGATGCGGCTCGCAGTCCGGGAAAGTTATCACTTGCAGATGTTTGGGTTCTTAGATTAGGCCTTGGGAAAGCAAAGAGAGGAATCTTTATCGCGGCCTACTCGGAAAACTCGGGTCTGGCTAGCGTTTGCTGAGGACTATCGTAAAAGAAAGGAAACGAAAAAAACTTTAAGACACACGGCGAAGAAGGAAGCATTGTATCCTTACATAGAGCATGCTCGCGTTGGGGTTCGAGAAGAAAAAAAAAATGACCTGGGTGTTCTTTTGAGGAGTAGAACTGTGACGCTATTCAGATTTCTAATTTTCAGGGATTTATTTATATTATTATTATATATTTTTTTTTTTTTTTATTTAATATTAAAAACGGCCCGATGTAACACGTGCCTTTTCGTTAACAAATCCTAAATAATAAATCATAATACTTAATGCTTGATCAAATTGTAAAAAAACAAAAACTTACTTTCTACGCCTTCAAAGATATTTTCGGGAATAGGTTTCCAACCATTTTTTCCAGTTGGGGAACTCTCTTTAAGCACCTTATCTCCTAATATAACCTTCATTAATTGTCGAACTAACTCTCGTGGATTTTTCGTATATACATGTAGCAAATTATTAATCCTTCTTTCACTAACAATTATGCCAGATCCTTCAACAAGCTCCATCTGAAAGTAAGTTCAATAAATTATTTACAAAGATAAGGGATAAGATGAGGGAGGGAGAGAGAGGGAGAGAGAGGGGGGAGAGAGAGGGGGGAGAAAGAGATACTGGAAAAGGTAGGACAACAAAGTAGATTGCTTATAGTGTGCACGGGGAGTGAACGATTGTTGAACATCTGAAACGCTCACGCACGTGTGCAATAAGCTCCAGAGCTTTTGCATTGCAATAAAGCTCGTCCGACGGCGACTTTTATGTGCTGACGTATTTATCCGTCAGGAGCGTTCGATTTACTGTTTGCCTGTAGTGAGCCGAGTGCATTGGGCCAAGCCGTAGTATTCGAAATCAAGTCCTCTCCCAAACCACGTTTCAAAAACTCAATCTCCCGCGCTCCCTGCTACTCGATTGCCTGCTTCTCCTCGAAAAAAGGTCTGAACCGCGAGTGGTAGAAAACTGCGTGTATTGACGACGATATAGATTATGTGATAGAGTGAATAGTTAGATCGCGAATGGACAACGAGGATGAGTTTTAGTGTGAACGAGGTGGTAAACGATTGGTTGGCAGGGGGTTGAGAGACTTTAAGAATAAACGTTGGCATGCGGAGAGAAGTGGATCACCGTGGTACATAAGCTGTGAGAGGAAGCGCCGGTGTACGTAATAAAGTGAACGAGAAGATTTTAGTACAAGTCTTTATGATTTTATATCAGAAAAAAACAGGTTTTTGTGTAGACTGGCAATATTTTTTAGTATAAATTTTTTGCAACTATAATTGAAAAATGCCTTACCTCTCCTGGATTGAGCTTCTTATGTAGTAAAGTATCGGCTTTATTTATAGTTTCATGGCCATTCTAAACAATAATTAAAATGATTACATTGCACGTATAAAAGTAAACATTATATATTAATGTGAATATTAACCTTATTTTGCTTCACTTGAATTAATTTTGCTAAATCCAAAATTTGATTTAATTTTTCAATATCTTCTGTTGTAACTAAAAAATCAAAGTAATTATTTACTTATTTTACATACATGTTACGCGAACAATATAGATACCTATGGGCAACTCAGAGCAAATACAATGTCTGTTTTGTGGTACAGCGTTTGAATTTGATCCATGAAGATCAATTTGACGATCTTGGTTTAGCGCAGTCTCTCCTTCGTCGTCACTAGACTTCTCACTTTCCTCAATGTCAGTATTGCCGGGTTCATCGTCTTCGTTTCTAAAGTTAATAAAAGTTTTAAGTGAATTGTAAAATTAGCCTTTTTGTAATAAGTTTTACTATAAAACATATGTTTTACTTAGTAGTTAGAATTAGTTTAGGTTATGCAATACAAATTAAACGTATGTGGTAAAAAAACATTCTTTCTTCTCTTTTCATTTTCGCACACATATGCTCGCCGATTATAACTTAGTAATAAAAACTAAATTAAACTTACAGATCTGTTTCATTTTCTTTAGAATATTCTTGAAGAGTGGGCCGGTTAAATATCAATGGCTTATTAATAATAGCCTTATTGTGCTCCATGACCGTGCTTTTTTTCGACAATTCCGTTGCCTTGTCTTTTTTAAAAATTTCACGCTTTTTTAAAAGCAGCGATTGCGACATCGACAATCTACGCAGTGGAGTAATTATTTCGCCTTCAGTGGTAACATCCAAAGTTTCTAGCCATTCTTTATTTTCTAATGATTGAGAAAAAATTATACATTTAAAAATAAGTACTTATCTGAATATTATTTTTATGTATCAAAGTAACTGTAAAGGTTTTAGTAGTTAAATAACTATTCAGAGAAATGAAAGCATATTTTGAATTTCTAATATCTAATGCGTTTACACTTGTTGAAAGTCGTATATTTGCGAATCGCGTGCGCAAAACTTCGAAATCATGAAAGAAAAAGAAAGAGGGAGAAACGGACGGGAGCTTAACTTAAAATGTTTAGAAGCGTTATTTCGCAAACACCGTTAACCGCATTTATCACATATTTTACTAATCAATAATCTGCTACAAGTTCCGAGGTGGTTGTTATTATTACATGGCAGAAGGTACGTTTTCGCACAAAGATCATACACGCTTAAGCGTTTTGTCGTATACCGAGTCCTTGGACTTCCATCGACGATGTTGGCTTTTAAGGTTATATGTTACAAAAATTATTTCACGTTTTTCCCCTTGTCATATAACGCACGAATTGCGATGCTCGTAATTGCGAGAAATTATAATTGAAGACGAATAAAATTCCTGATCCGTCGCTGTGTTTGCTAGCCGCATGTGGCGGACCGGTAGCATACGGGCTTGCCGTCCCTCTCGCGTGCTCTTTCATTTCGCGAACCATTTTTGCACCGAATTAACCTTTTCTTTACAATATTTTATCGCGCAACTAACAAAAATAACTTTCCCGTGTACTTACTGATTTAACTTGCGCTCTATGTTATTACAGTGCTTTTGTGACAGCGACTACACGAGCGTAATGCTTGTGTACTCCATCGCGCGATAGTGAAGCGAGGCTACGAGAAAAATGATTCGCGTGCACTAGCTTCACTAGCGGTGCGCTTGGAAGTAAGAACACTCCCCCGTTCGCGAGTGAGTTCGGGTATTCGCTTCAGCTTGGGATTTATCCGGTGATCGTGCACTTGAGCTTGCGGACAGAACTATGCGCGCCCGCGCTCGAACGTATATACCCCCAGTCTTCGTGCGCACACGGAGAGAAGAGGTACGGCTCCAGCGCTGTGAACCGCTCACGGCGGACGATGCTGATCCGATTCACCGCGAGGTGGCGGGACGTCATCGCGCCCACGGGGGACTGCAGTCGCTGTACGGGTGATTCCGATCACTTCCCATACGGCGGACCGATCACCTCGTATAGCCGTGATTGCAAGGCGACGCGCTGTCCACGGCGCCGCGTACGCCGCGCATGCGCTGCGCACGTACACGGCGCCGTGGACAGCGCGTCGCCTTGCAATCACGGCTATACGAGGTGATCGGTCCGCCGTATGGAAAGTGATAGCGGTTCACAGTGCTGGAGCCGTACCTCTTCTCTCCGTGCACAGGCAAAGACTTGTACCCTCGGGAATATCCTCGTGTGCACGGAGGAAGCCAGGAGCCCTCGTATGGATCACCGCAAGCTTACGTAAGTCCCTGCGCTCGTGTGTGCCCGCGCGCGTTCTCAATACACCCTCGCGCTTGCGCATACCCCCGCGCTCTCGCGAATACCCGGGGGGATATATAAGTGCGCAGGGGTATACGCAAAGGCCCGGAGAGCATGCGTGAGTGCACGGAGTAAACGCGAGGGCGCGGGGACAGTGGAGAACGCGCGCGGGCACACACAAGCGCAGGGACTTAGTGAGCTTGCGATGATCCATACGGGGACTCCCGGTTTCCTCCGCGCGCACGAGAATATTCCCGAGGGCGCGATCTTTGCCTGTGCGCACGAAGACTGGGTATATACGCTCGAGCGCGGGCGCGCATGGTTCTGTTCGCAAGCTCACGCGCACGATCACCGGATAAATGAGCGAGTTAACAAAATAAATAAAGCAAAGTTCTTGTGCGGTTGGTGGAAAAATTTTAAGTACTTGTTAAAATGTTTACTTGCGCCATTGAGATTCGGTAAATTACGTGGAATGATTCGAAAAGTGAACTTTTTAGCGACAATTACGATAATTACGCGCTCGCGCGCCGAGAGCTCGCCTTAAATTACAGTCTTTCTCGTTCAATATTGACATTTACTTGGAATTCGTACAGTGACGATTTAAATATGTACAACCTTAATTATTTTACTTTGTTTCAAATTTAGTATAATCTTATTTTTCAGCTATCAATGTTTTCGCCTAACGTTTATTTTTAAAGTAATAGTGCTCTTTCTTACAGAAGTTTCAAATGAAATGGAGGACGCTAATAAACAAGTTTCCTTGCAAAGTGAGGATCAAGTGGAAATCGATAGATGCAGTGTTTTAGAATCTATTACTGAACATAAAATAGGTGTGCAATATTTTAGTTTATCGTTTTATGCAAACATAGATTTTAACATTATGTAATATATGAAGAATTTTTCTTTCATCTAATACATTTTTTTTGTAAAATATCTTCGTTTTGATAAAATAGATTCTGATGACGCACGCTCTAGCACATCAGACGATGAATATTCGGAGGGGGAATCCAGCTCAGGAGACGATTCGACAGAAGAATCTTCAGATGATGACGATGTAGATGAAGACATGGAAATATTTCAGAATGCAAACGAACCTATATATGCAGATGCTCCTATTACCGTTGCAGAAAGTATTTTAGCTATATTTACTGTTAGCGCTAGATTTCCAATGCCAGGAGCGTTATTAGCGGCTATCTTAGAACTGGTAGAAAATCATTGCAAGAAGCCTAATTATTGTGCACGAACTTTGTACAAATTTAAAAAATTTTTTACGTCCATTCAGACTCCTTTGGTGAAACATTTTTATTGCACATTATGTTTTACTAAATTAGATACACAGTTTTGCGAGAAATGCAACACGGGAGATAAAATCAGCTATATTTTAGAAATTCCGATTATCAAACAACTGTTTTCCATATTCAAAAGAAAAAATTTCAAAGAAACTTTAAATCACCGTTTCACACGTAGCAAAATTCATGAAAATAGCTATGAAGATATTTATGACGGTCAAGTGTACAAATCACTGCCTGCAGATTACACTAATAATCCGAATAACTTAACCTTCACATGGAATACTGATGGACTCCCTCTATTCAAATCTTCCAAAATAAGTATTTGGCCATTATACTTAATGATAAATGAATTACCGTACAATATGCGAGTAAAAAAGGAAAATTGTTTGATAGCTGGGCTGTGGTTTGAAACAACCAAACCGCAGGCTAATTTATTTATATCAACGTTTGAAAACGATTTTGAGAAATTGTATCAAGGAGTAGATTTTAACATTTCCCAGGAAGAAAGAAATGTGAAAGTCAGAGGTATGGTTATTAGTGGTACGTGCGATCTCCCAGCGAAATCTTTATTTCTAAATATGCAACAGTTCAATGGGAAATTTGGATGCCCGAATTGCGAAATCGAGACAAAACGAGTTGAGAATGTACAAGTGTATCCTCTTCCCGATGACTCTAATTTGAGAACTACCAAAACGACAGCAGATTATGCTCAGCAAGCAATAGACACTGGAGTAGAACACGTACGTGGCATTAAAGGCCCAAGTGCTTTAAGCTTAGTAGTCTATGATCACATGAATACAACAGCGATTGACGAAATGCATTGCCTTTATCAAGGAGTTACGAAAAAACTATTAGGCTTATGGTTCGACGTTGATTTTCGCAACTACCCTTCGTCCTTGCTTCCATTCATACATATTGTAGATAACAGAATGAAGCACTTAACTCCTCCCTCGTTTATAAGTAGAATACCCCGAAAAGTATCTGAGTACTCCTATTGGAAAGCTTCAGAATTGGAAACTTTTTTATTAATCTACAGCTTACCAGTACTAGAGAACATCATGAACGAAAATTACTTTCAGCATCATACATTACTTGTAAACGCAATTCATATGTTGAATTGTAACAGCGTGAGTGATGAAATGATTGAAATAGCTAGGCGTCTTTTGACTGAATACCTTGTAAGGTTTGAGCTACTGTACGGTAAAAGTTGTATGACTTGTAACATACACTTGCTTAAACACTTACCAGACGAAGTAAAGAAATTTGGGCCGCTATGGGTATTATCTTGCTATCCTTTCGAAGATTTTAACGGCACTTTGAAATCTTATGTGCATGGATCGAGACACCCAGAATTGCAGATCTGTTCAGCTGTTACGAGTTTTTTATATTTATCAGAGATAAAAGAAAAATACTTACAAGAAGGCAGCACTATTGATAATTTTTGTAAAAAAATTGAAAAATCAGGAACTCATAGGCGAAAAATTCTTGAAATAGACGAAAATACATACTTAGTAGGCTCGTATGTAAAACCTCGAAGGTTACCTACGTATGTTTTGGAAGTTTTATTTGAGAATAATTTAGAAATTGACGAAAGTAAATGTCACACCTTTAATAGGCTTTGGAAAAACAGGTGCTATTATGAATCAGAGTTTTATGCAAAAAAAAAGAAAAGTAATTCTACCTGCATTAAATTCACGTATGACAGCACTGTATATATAGGTATCATACAAATATTTATTAGAATGTGTAAGTGCCCTTGTGCATCTTCCTGTCAGCAATGCAATGATAATTGTAAAAATTATGCAATTGTGTCAAAATGTATCATAGAAAAAACTTTTGTAAATAATTTTGTAAATAATAGTACACCCGCATCTTTTCTATGTGAAAAGACAGATAATTTAATTTTAATTAATGTAAGTACTATTCAAGATATATGTCATTATTTATCCGTTGATGACAATAAATTTGCCATTGAACTAGTTATTAACAAAAAAGTAGCTCGCTGAGAGATTTATAGCGAATATAAAATACTGATATTTTTCATATTTCCTTGTTATTAATGTTAAATACAAATTTGTTACATTATTAAAAATAAATAGGATCTTTTTTCGTTTCAACAAATTGATAATAGACAATTTTATTCATATATGTTCATTTTCCTAGATTTTATTTCGTTACTTCAGAGAAACTCACAGATTTTTAGCTAAAATTATGGTTTTGCGAAAATTCTGCAAAACTTCTGTGAAACTCCAGCAAAACTTCTGCGAAACTTTTTCAAAACGTCTGCAAAACTTCAGAGAAATACTGTTTATGATTTGGCTATACTTTTCCGAAACTACAAATAAAGATTATATAAATTTGACAAAGTTTTGCAAAACTTGTGACAAACCTTCGCCAAGTACGGACAGGTGAACTCAATTTTTATTTCTCGTTTAGTAATACTTTAAACAAACTTCTGCGAAACTTCGGAACAAATTCCGCTATAACAATAAGCTGAAAAATTAAAAAATGCAACACTTTAAACAAACTTTTGCGAAATTTTCGCGTAACTTCAGCTAAACAATAAACTGAAAAATTAAAAAATGCAATACTTTAGACCAACTTTTGCGAAACTACAGCGTAACTTCAGCTAAACAATAAGCTGAAAAATTAAAAAATGCAATACTTTAGACCAACTTCTGCGAAACTTCCGTGTAACTTCAGCTAAACAATAAGCTGAAAAATTTAAGAATGTAATATTTTAGCCCAACTTCCGCGAAACTTCCGCGTAACTTCAGCTAAACAATAAGCTGGAAAATTTAAGAATGCAATACTTTAGACCAACTTCCGCGAAACTTCCGCGTAACTTCAGCTAAACAATAAGCTGAAAAATTCAAAAATGCAATGCTTTAGACAAACTTTTGCGAAACTTCCGCGTAACTTCAGCTAAACAATAAGCTGGAAAATTCGAAGTTTGGCAAAGTCTCGTTGGGCAAGTTTGGCAGAGCTTTTGCCAAACATGAACATTACCTAAACTTGTGCCAAACGTAAATTCTTTTACGCGGGCCGTTGCCTGACTATGCCGAAAAGGTTCCATCATTAGGTGAAAAATTCAACTTTTCCCCGCATAACGATAAAAAATCTGTCCTTCATATTTGCAAAAACTTGGGAAATTTTATCCAGATGAATGAACTTCCAGATGTGGACTCGATCAGGGAAAAAATAGTGCAGTGTATAATTAAGGATGGCAAAAACAAAAAACATTTGACAGTTTTTGAAAAGAATTTACAAAATAATATTAAGAAAACCAGAACCTTTTTACGTGACAACAAAGATCTATTTGTTACCAGAGCTGATAAAGGCAATGCTACTGTCGTTATCAATAAGAATATGTATATTAATAAGGTCGAAGTACAGCTTAATGACACAAAATATTATTCAAAATTGCCAAAAAATCCTATTTCGAAATTAAGAAACTGTACTAAACATATAATTAGTGTGTGGAATAGCAGAGGTGTTTTTGATGACATTATCAATTTAAACAATTACAAAAGTTTTATTGATAATTCTGTTTTAGCTAGAGCATATGGGTTAATAAAAATCCACAAAATAGATTTCCCGGCTAGAATCATAGTTTCTAATATCAATAGCCCAATTAGCCTTTTTGACAAAGCCATATCGGAAATTTTCAAAAAATACTTGCCACGCCCTAAATTTTCTCTAAAAAATAGCTCTGACATACAAATAATTTTAGATAAGTTAGTAGTTCCCAAGAACTATACTTTCATTTCATTAGATGTAATTTCGTTGTTTACAAACCTACATAGCGAGCTGATAATTGCAGGGATTAGAAATAAGTGGAAGCACCTTCAACAACACATAAACCTGTCGTGCAATGAATTTATAGATGGCATAACGTTTTTACTTAACTCTACTGTGTTTACTTTCAATGACTGTGTCTATAAGCAACTAGTTGGATCTCCTATGGGCGGGCATTCCAGCCCTTGGTTTGCCGAGATTGCCTTAGAGGAATTAGAAAATCACTGTCTTAATACCCTTAACGAATCGGTCCTTCTATACAGAAGATATGTAGAATATTGTTTTTTGATTGATGACAACAAAAAAATTAACCACATTTTTGAAACTTTTAATTCCTACAATAGGTTTTTAAAATTTACAAGAGAAACAGAAAATAACAATTCCTTAAGTTTTCTCAATCTCACTATTTTCAGAGTACCTGATGATGTCTCTACGACTGATTGGTACAGAAAAAATACCTTGTCAGGCCGTCTCATTTCTTTTCTTTCACATCATCCATTATCTACCAAAAAAGCAATAGTTTATAATCTTGTTGATAGAGCCTTAAAACTCGCTCATAAATCCTTCCATAATAAAAATATTGTCTTCATAAAGAAATTTTTAATTGCTAATAATTACCCAGAACAGTTCTTCAATAAACTTATCGCTAAACGCATATCTTATTTAAATAGTATAGCCAATATTTCAATCGTTTCGTATAATCACCGCGTTACACACAAACCGATTTTAGTCTTACCATATATCAAATCGTTGAATCCACAATTTAAGAGTATTTTGCACAAGAATAATATCATGTTAATTAATTGCTTAAATAGTACGTTCAATAATTTTATTAAACTAGGCAAAGATTTACTACAGAATCATGTGAAGAGTGGAGTAGTCTATAGAATTAATTGTTTTGACTGCAACGCCGTATATATTGAACAAACCAGTAGACAGTTGAAAAAGCGCATGTATGAACATGATAGATCCGTTAAAAAGTTAGATGAGAGATCCGTCATATCAAGCCACTGTTACAAATATAAACACGGTTTCGATTTTGACAATGCCCAAGTTTTAGATTCCGAAAAAAATAAATTTAGACGAGAATTTTCTGAAATGCTTCACATATTTTTACATACTAATAACATTAATAGAAAATTAGACAAATGCTTCTTAAAAAATACATACAAAATGTGACGTACACGACTAGCTCATAGTATACGCATCGATTCACAATTTCCCATTCATAAACACGAGAGCGAAAAATCAACAAACACGATGCATTACTGTGTACAAACATACGATCGCGTGCGCCAGAGAAAATCTTACTCACTCATTCACACGGTGCCTCTGACGTTAGAGTATAAACAAAAATATTGTCATGCGCAAGAGAGAAGACCAGCCGATCGACTGGTATATAAAGGGCTCCGATTCTCGGAATCGGCACGCACTTGTGTCCGAGCTCTCGCCTATTCAGGATACCGATAAGCATTGCGCTTAGGTAACTGAAGCTGGCCACTCCTTTGCGCTCGTAAAAACTTATGTAAAATAATTCATTTTTAGTATATCAATACACATACCTATAATTTTAGATTTTGATTTATGATTTTTTTTCTTCAAATAAACTCTCTCGATAACAACCGAGTCCTAACCTACCTACCTCCCACGGCACGATAGTCGGCCCTCTGCGCCGATTATTTACCCGGCTCCTCTCTTCTCACACGGCACGGTAGTTGGCCCTCTGCGCCGACTACTTACCCGTATCATCTAAGCAGCACGGTCGCAGCCACTCAGCGGTAACGACTTACCTGCACCTACCACCTCTCGGTATCGACGGCACGGACTCCGGCACATTGCGCGCCGGTATCTAACCCTGAGATCGGGGCTACTCCCCTCCTGATTGTATGCTCGAGTCCAGTACACGAACTCTTAAAAAATTATTAATAACTACCAAGTAACGACATCTAGTTTCATACAAGTTAACTCAATTATTAAGGTATAGACACAAATATGAGAGCTGTCATTACTTCGGTACGTTACAGCTGGCGCCCGAACAGGGACTCGAGCAAACTAAAATCGCATAGTGGGAATCTTCGAAAAAGGGATTATGATACCCGATCGACATAACATATTTTTAGAGAGTCGCATAGAAGCACGGATAATAGATTTAACGACACGGGTCGACGAAGTTGAGGAAGCCGATCAGCAATATCACGTGGCGATGCAATATTTAATGAGTCAAATAAAAGAATTACGCGCTGTCGTAAGTAGGCAAGGCCACGTGTTATTGACAATGTCGGAAGATCTGGCAGAAGCTAGGCACCGGGTAAATGAGCTGGACGAGGAAAACGAGAAACTGGGATGTATGGTAAAAGTAGTCGCGAGTAAAACTTGTAAAAGCGAGAGAATGTTAAATTCGAGGATGGATCGTATCGAGAACAGAGTTCGGGATATAGCCGAATCGTTTAAAAGGCTGTCGATTAACGATAATTAAAAAGCCGATAATTCTATATTAAAGTATAGAACGTTCGTATAAATTAGTTTTTTATAAATATATTAGAGTCAACTCTCAACGTTGTAAATTCAATTAAGTTCAATCAAATTCTTTTTCATCACTTTCCGTATTAACGTTTTTTTTTTTTTTCAAAGCACGTACTCTATTAAAAGTTAAAATGGCAAAAGACCGCAAATCGGGAGCGTTTATGCGCGAAATACAAGACTCCTTTGACGAGGGAGTAGAGAACGCGAAGGAACAAAAACGTTTCAAATGGGAACGGGCGGTAACTGATGAATTACGATTATTGGATGAACGGCAAAATGAGCTCGAAAATATGCTCGAAGGCCAAGACGAGGAAAACGACACGTCAAAATCACCGAAATTAAGGGCAACGTTAGTCGCGATAATTCGAAATGAGATAAAAGAGAAATATGACGCGTTAACACAGTCAGTCGAGAAAACTCGTATGGAAAAAAAAGCAGAACGCGCGGAATTAGTTACGGAAATAAATAAACTAAGAGGTCCGGTTCAGTTATTAGAAACCGAGAACGACAGTCTAATCGACAAAATATCCGCGCTGTCACAAAACGATGATCAATCGGAAACTAACCGCGAGCTAGATTCTAGGTTCGCAGAGTTGAAAAGAAACCTTTCACGAGAAGTTGATCAAATAAAATCAAACTTTGAGAAAGAAATTCTAGAATTGAAAAATACGATTAAAGACTTGAAAAAATCACCGATGAAGAAAGGCAACTCTGGGAGCGAAGCATCTCAAAAAATAAAATTAGACATCCCCAAGTATCGAGGACTTGAGAATGAAAGGCTAGTTAAATTCTTATCAGAGTTCGAGAAATATATAAACGTGGTTAAACCTAATTTCGATCAACTCTTATACCTTATCTCTCAAGCACTCGAGGGTGATGCCAGGGATTGGTGGTACCTACAAGAGTCGGAGATCGACTCGTACGACCAATTCATAGAACGGTTTCGCGAACGGTACTGGAGCGCGAACACACAAAGAACCGCGATGCGGAAGATAGAATTCGGTCAGCACCAGCCGGGGGGCAGTCTTAATCGCGTTGAATACGCAACAAATTTGTTCGGTTTAGGCAAAGACCTGGATCTCGACTATACGGAGACTGAGTTTGTTGTGCGCGTTAGCGAACATTTTGAAAGAAATATTCGACACGCGGTTTTAGGACGGCAAGTCAAAGATAAAAATATGTTGTTAAAAATATTAGCTGATTATGACGGAGACGACCAACGTCACCGAAAACACGACAAAATGGGCCACAACAAACCTAGTCCTCCTTCAGATACGGCTAACATACAAAATAAATCATATAGCAAGCCATCCCAGTGGCAGTCGAAAACCATGAACGTAAACGAGTTACAGACAGCGACGCCGCCGGAAATAAAGGAGAAAACTCCACCACAAACGAATCAAACAAACGAGAAAAAGTCAGTTCGGAAGCAGAGAAACGAACGGAACAAAGAATTAATCCGAAGTTACGACGAGGTTGATGTAAATAATATAAATTTAGGAAATGCTAATACCGAAAATTCGGGAAACGCATAACAGTTGCTTGCTGCATGTCAAAAAATAAACCGCAACAAGCAACTCGGTCGGAGAATAAAAATTGTAATATAGATATCTCTTCTATACTGGAGGACCCGCGAGGTCTAAGTACGAAAGAAACGCGTTGTCCGGAGGTAAATATCAAAGTCGAAGACATAGAGGTAAAAGCCCTAATTGATACGGGAAGTGAGATCACTTGCATCTCCGAGGAATTTTATTACGCTAATGCGAAAATATTCGGGACGCGACCTAAGCTACCGATAAGTGGAAAATTCATAAAGGGAGCAACGGGCGCAAAGTCGTCGCGAATAAAACTCCAAGCTCTTCTAAATGTCGAAATTGCAAAAATAAAACTAGATATTATATTTATAGTAGTGCCGAAACTGGTCAAACCATGCATTATTGGATATGATACGCAAAAAGCTCTTAGTATGCTAATAGATACCGGCAAGGAAGAAATTCTTAACCACTAACGATCAATATGTTCATTGTTCTTATAAGGAGGCCATAATGTACTCAGAAGAGTATGCGTCTCTTAGAATCGAACGATCGTATGAGTCCGAATGCGGACACGCTGACTCATACGATGATCTCATTGCTTACGATCTTTCTTACGAAGTTTCGATAGAAGAAATCGAAGAAAAGATTAAATCATGCAAAAATCTAAAAAATTCCCAAAGGGATAAACTTAAGTGCTTGATAGTACAATACAAAGAGGTATTTCAGAAACGCCCAGGTCTATTATCTAACTATAAGTATACTTTTAAAATAAAAGATGATGCACCCTTTTATTCAAAGCCGTATCCCATGCCTATAAATTATAGAGATAAAGTTAAAATCGAAATCGACAAATGGCAAGAGCTTGGAATAATTCGGCGTTCGACGAGTCCATACATAAACCCTCTCGTGGTTGTGATAAAAAAAGACGGATCAATCCGCCTATGCTTAGATGCACGCAAACTAAACGAAAAATTGATAAATGATTATGAATCCCCTCCGGGTGTAGAGAAGATATTTTTAAGATGTAGAAACGTAAACTTTTTATCCAGCTTTGATTTAACGATTAGTTTCCATCAAATAAAGCTTTCAGAAGAAAGTAGGAAATATACCGCGTTCATCTGCGACAATAAAGTTTACGAATTTAATGTAGTACCATTCGGTATAAAAACGAGTAGCGCCGCGCTAATAAGAGGTCTAGACCTAGCCGTTACGGGTCTCGAAGATTTTCTTATAACTTTTGTAGACGACTTACTATGTATTTCAGAAGATTTCGATAGTCATTTACAAAATATAAAATCATTATTTGAGAATTTATTAAAAAACAACCTAAGGATTAGTTTTAAAAAATCAAAGCTAGTACAGGAAGAAATAAAATTCCTGGGTCATATTTTAACGCCTGAAAGAGTAAAACCGGACCCGGAGAAAATTAGAACAATTAAAAACTTTAAGAAACCTAGAAATGTCAGGGAATTGCAGGGATTTCTCGGGTTTGTTAATTTCTATACGAAAGTCGCGAGAAATTACTCGGCGCATACCGTTCCGCTTCTAAACTTGTTAAAACAAGGTAAGAAGTATGAATGGACAGACGAGCACGAAAAAGCTTTCAATGATATTAAAAATATATTCGATGAGCATATCATATTAAAATACGCGGACCCGCAACGTCCATTCATACTCACTACCGACGCGAGCGACTACGCGATAGCTGCGGTGCTATCGCAGGTAAACGATCAAAACGAAGAACAAATTGTCACGTTCGTTAGCCGTACGCTGAAGGGGAGTGAATGCTCTTACTTTACGACTGAGAAAGAGATGTTAGCTATAGTTTGGGCGTTAACACGTTTAGATACGTACTTGCGGGGGGCACCGAAAATAGTCGTTCGAACCGATCACGAAGCTCTCACTTTTCTTAAACATTGTAAATTTAATAATGCTAGATTACGAAGGTGGAGTCTCGCGATCCAAGACTTCTGCTTAGAACCGGTATACTTGCCGGGACGCAAGAACGCCGTCGCCGATTACCTAAGCCGTCAGATGCACGACTATCCAGAGGAATCGGGTCGGGAAAATGAAATCATAATCGCTTCGATACTCGCGCAAAAACCGAGTGGCGAATTGATGAATAACCTAAAGAATTTGAAGACATTACAGGAAAATGACCCTTATATTAATAAATTAATTACGGAGATTCCAAATGACGAAAAAATGCAAAAGCGCTTTGTGCTCAAAGGTGGTTTAATGCAAAAAATTGCATTAAATCATAATAGACTCATGTTACCCGAAAGCCTTCTGGATAGTTTGACACGGGAAACCCATGAGATACATGGCCACATTGGTTCATCAAAGACTTATAAAATGATAAACGAACATTTCTTTCCGCCGAAACTAAGACAAAAAATATATACAATACTTCGTACATGCGATACTTCTCAACGAACAAAATATGTAACATGTAAACTTAATGAACACGTCCAACCAATATTAACCGAAGAACCAAATGACACACTGTCAATAGATTTTTTTGGGCCTTTACCGACGTCAACGGAGGACGTTAAATACCTCTTAACAACGGTAGATGTATTCAGTAAGTACGTGGTCATGTATCCTATAAAAAAAGCGAACACTGCGACTGTGATCAGAAAAATCTTCGGTGATTACATTGGCAAATACGGTAAGCGGAAGCAATACTTTCTGACCACGGGACGCAGTTTACTTCAAGTAAATGGGAAAAAAAACTCATGGATGAAGGAATACAACCGGTATTCTCCTCCATCAGACACCCAGAAAGTAACCCGATCGAACGGGTACACCGAGAACTCGGGCGTTTTTTCCGAACATTCGTAAGGGACCGACATACCAGCTGGGCTAGATACGTTGAGATTATTCAAAACATTATTAACGTAACGCATCATGAGACCACGGGGTTTACACCGATGGAGCTCCATTTTAATATCAAGCCTCCGCGGGTATGGGAAAAGTGGTTGCCTATAGTAGATTCAGATAAAATCACGCATGAACGAAAAGTGTTTCTCGCTCGCGAACGAGAACATTCATTCTTAAAGAGGCGAGCGTTCCGAAAAAACGTCCGAACCCGACACTTTGAGTTTAAGGTAGGCGATAGAGTTTTAGTGAAATCACTAAACGTGTCAGATGCGGCTGAAAGAAAGATCGCGAAGTTTTTTCACGTATACGAGGGACCATACACGATTACGCAAAAAATCGGGCCCGATACGTATGTATTGTTAGATATAGAAGCGAATAGGGAACGCGGAAAGTTCCATGTACAAAATTTAAAGCCTTATCTTTAAGTATTTATTGTTCACTAAGGGTCTCGGTGAAGGTAAACATACACCGAAACTCTTAGTAGTATAGATGTAAATAGTAATTTAAGGTAAATTAAAATCGAGCCATAGAATGTCAATAGTTTCGCAACCATGCCTGAGCAAGGTACAAATCGCGAAAACTTTTGCAAACGCGATGCCGCAGTCCAAAGTGGTAGGGTGATATGGCCACCTTTCAATATCGAGTGTGTGGCAATAAAGGCGGCGTCGGGGAAACCCTGGGCCACAACACGCGGCGCATACCGGGGCGGACGAGCGGTACAGGCGAGGCCACACATGGTCAGCCGGTCCGTCCAAACCACCAGGGAGAGCGAGGCAACGCCACCACCACCAACTCCATCTACCTCTCGGCATGAAATAAAGCCGTACGTGCCAACGCCGATTCGCCGACCGCCGATCGAAGATTTTTTAAAGCTGCGGCAGATCGCACGCCGCATGAGGTATGTGCCGCGCCCATTGAGCCCGATGTTGCCAGACTGGTCTCCACCCGCACCACCTACCACACCACCAGCCACTCCGTTAACCCGTCGCTAACACCACAGTCGGCAAAGCAGCAAAGCGAGGAGGCCTACATAAATGCGATTACATTTCAAATTTTTGTAAATAGCCCCAACAAACAAAAGGCGTTAAAATTAAATGTTTCAGTGTATTTAATGTGCGAACAGAACCATTTAATTTGGGGGGCGATGTGACGTACACGACCAGCTCATAGTATACGCATCGATTCACAATTTCCCATTCATAAACACGAGAGCGAAAAATCAACAAACACGATACATTACTGTGTACAAACATACGATCGCGTGCGCAAGAGAAAATCTTACTCACTCATTCACACGGCGCCTCTGACGTCAGAGTATAAACAAAAATATTGTCATGCGCAAGAGAGAAGACCAGACGATCGACTGGTATATAAAGGGCTCCGATTCTCGGAATCGGCACGCCCTTGTGTCCGAGCTCTAGCCTATTCAGGATACCGATAAGCATTGCGCTTAGGTAACTGAAGCTGGCCACTCCTTTGCGCTTGTAAAAATTTATGTAAAATAATTCATTTTTAGTATATCAATAAACATACCTATAATTTTAGATTTTGATTTATGATTTTTTTTCTTCAAATAAACTCTCTCGATAACAACCGAGTCCTAACCTACCTACCTCCCACGGCACGATAGTCGGCCCTCTGCGCCGATTATTTACCCGGCTTCTCTCTTCTCACACGGCACGGTAGTTGGCCCTCTGCGCCGACTATTTACCCGTATCATCTAAGCAGCACGGTCGCAGCCACTCAGCGCTAACGACTTACCTGCACCTACCACCTCTCTGTATCGACGGCACGGACTCCGGCACATTGCGCGCCGGTATCTAACCCTGAGATCGGGGCTACTCCCCTCCCGATTGTATGCTCGAGTCCAGTACACGAACTCTTAAAAAATTATTAATAACTACCAAGTAACGACATCTAGTTTCATACAAGTTAACTCAATTATTAAGGTATAGACACAAATATGAGAGCTGTCATTACTTCGGTACGTTACAAAAAATTCTTTAAAGAAATTTCAAATAGTCAGTTAAACCGTTTAGTATCTATTTTGATTTTATATGTACATGATATACAAACTATATACACACACTTATATATTCGTACTATAAAGACACCGCCTTGTTTTCTTTTTGTTCAGTGACGAGTCAATCTTTTTGACTATTTAATGTTTGGTACAACAATTTGACACAATACAACGAATTGTATTTTTTTATTTTGTCAATGCGGAATATTTCTTTTTTAACTTTTGTGACTGGGAATGTGTATGTAACCGAAGATTTTTATAACGTAATGTATATGTTTTGGCAACTTATCACGTAGTAGTACGAATTATTCTAATTTTACGTGTATTCTTGTGTTCTGGTTTATTCCAGTCTTGAAAAGGGCTTCTCTGCGAGAGCCGAAACGTCGACAAATAAAGTGTTTGGATAAAGAAAGTGTCTGGCTCGTGGCGATCATTTATGTTTCAAAACCCTATGATCTCTTTTTATTCATAAAATTGTATCGTCGACATATCTATTGCAAAATAGTGGAATGCAACTGTAAATCTCTTTTAGTTCTCGTAAACAATATGCTTCTAGATCATCCATTACTATATCAGCAAATAATGGAGAAATGGGAGAACCCATTGGTGTGCCAAATGTTTGTAAGTGATCTTATTAAAATTGAAGAAGATGTTGTCAAATAAAAAACAGATGGTTTTGCGAATCTCGTGAAAAGGAATTTTACATGTGTTGTGTATATGTGTATAACGTCTATCAAGGCTTTCTGAAACTAAATGACACGGTATGTTTGTAAATAAAGAGCATACGTCAAGAGATAGAAGCACATATTCGTTGGATATTTCAACACTGTTACTTTTTCTTTTAAATCGAAACTATTGTTGACATGAGAAGACGGTTTCGGAATACATACTTTCAGGTCATTATATACAATCTTAGCTAAAAAATGAATAGGACTACCAATAATCGAAATAATAGGTCTTAATGGAATATTTTCTTTATGAATTTTAGGGAGACCATATGCTCTTGGAAGTGAAGTGTTTGTTTGTGTAAGTTGGTTATTGTGATATTTTTTTTGTAAATAGTCGTTGTTGTGTAAATGAAATAGTATTTTTGATATATCAGATTTTAATTTTGATAATGGATTTCTCTTAACTAATTTATAGTTATTATGGTCATTCGACAGATCTATCATTTTCTTTTGGTAGTCCGACACATTCATACATACAGTAAGGTTTCCTTTATCCGCATTTGTAAAGAATATTTTTTCAGAATTTTCTTTAAGAAAACTTTTAGTTATAGCTAAATCTCTAGAGAATTATTTATCATAGTAGGAGATATGTTCTTTGTTATGGTTTTTTCTCATAACATTAGTGGGGTTTTCACGGATTTCATTTTTAAAATCGTTATTTAAGTCTAAATTTTTAAGGTTCTTTCAATATTTTTTATCGTCGTTAAGCGTATCAATACATCACGACAACACATGGTTACTACGTAACACGGCTACTGAAATCTTGGTCAAATATGAGACTTGAACTTGCTAAAGCGAATGCCCACAACTTTTTTCTCCAAAACTGCAGAAGCCACGATGTCTTCTCGAAGAACATACAAAACTCAGTGAAACGTTTAAACAACATGTCGTTCTACAGTAAGTGCTGCCCTGTTCTATCTAAAAATAATAACAAAAGGTTACTTGGCGTTATCTAAAACTTCAAATCAAAGCTATGTACGTACACATACATTTTTTACCAAAACATTTGAATAAATTAAAATAAATGAATAATAATGAGATCTACAATAAAACGTTCAAAAATAAAAATTGTTCTGCATCACTGTGAAAAAATAACTTATCGCACCTTCCTCGAGTTAATGAATAATCTAAAAAAGAAATTCTACCCTCTGATCAATAAGAATACAACATTCAATAGAAATTGATAGTAGTTAAGATTCTAACGACAGCTGCATATTACTTGAGTAATGAATAATTGGCTTTGACGGTCCTGCTGTCCAAAGGAAGGGTAAGTCAAGGATGACGAAATGACAACCCACGATGATATATTAATCGTCGACGTTTCGAGTTTTTTATTTAAACTCCTTCTCAAGACACTAGTACAAATTTAAATAATAAAATACACATTAATGAAAGTTATAAACTAAACAATAGTAATCGCATCTAAGATTAACGAACAAGATTTACTTACAAAGTCTAGGCAGTCTCTTAAAGTTACGTAGGTGATCGCTTCAGTATCACCAGTCAATTGTTACAATAATGAACATTCGGGCTTTATATATTACATAGAATGCATGTGTGCGTTACACATATATGTAAATACCATTTGATCAAACGCGCGGGGTGGTTCTAAGTGTTACGCGGTCTCGCAAGTATTAGGCGAATATATGTAAAAGAGCCCAGGTGGGGGTGGGCTAATACTACTCGTTATTCAAAAGTGGCAAATGGGCGTGGTCATATCTTTACTTTCATACTTTCCTAATACTGTACAATGATATTGATCGTGCTTTCATGAGAATTTCTATTGTAAGAAGTGATTTTTATTTATAAATGTCTTATATTCAAATCTAAGTGTCTTTGTATCTTGCTGATTATTAATATATTGTGGTTGTGCATGTATAAACAACATTTCGACTAATTTGCGCTTCCCTAATAACTGTTCCGTATGTAATACTTTTACATTATTGAAATTAAAATTATGCTCAGTTTCTTCCATATGAGTGTAAATTGCCGAACCTCGATCTTTGTTTTCGCATTTTTTCTTATGTTCCTTAATTCTAATACATAATCGTCTTTCTGTTTGACCTACGTATGTAGCCGCACACTCATTATATTCTATCCGATAAACGACATTGGTTTTCTCATCTTTAGAACTCACGTCTTTACCCAATTTTATAAAACAGTTCCATTTATTTACAGTATTATTTAACACTTCAGTATTATATTTTTTAAAAAATTTTGAGATAATCGGATTTAATTCATTTATGTAAGGGATCACTATGTGTAATTTTTTCTCACGCTGTATTCTTTTTTCATTAGTGTAATTCATGCTTCTAAGTCTTAATTTTATGTATTTGTTTATCAAATATATTGGATAATCATTTTTGATTAGGAACTGTTTTATCAAATTTAAGTTTACATTATGAAACGAAGTATGTGAAAGTTTAATTGCTCTGTCAACTAGTGAGTAAATAATCGCAATTTTGTTTTTTTGTGGGTGTTGTGAGTTGTAATTCAATAACCTACCGGAAAATGTTGGTTTTCTGTACCAGTTTGTTATTATGTTCTTGTTATTAACAATAATTTCTATATCAAGAAAACTAATTTTATTATAAATCGACTTTTCGGTTGTGAACTGTAAATTTTCATCATAACTATTGAAAACTTCTCGTGTATAATTTATTAAATTCTTTGGTACACATAATAATATATCATCAACATATCTAAAATAAAAGGTACTATCAAAACAAAGTTTACTTAGGGCGTACGTTTCTAAATCTTGCATTACAATATCCGCTAAAATTGGGCTGATAGGATTTCCCATAGCAGAACCAAATTTTTGTCTATAAAATTGATCATTAAACTTTCACATACTTCGTTTCATAATGTAAACTTAAATTTGATAAAACAGTTCCTAATCAAAAATGATTATCCAATATATTTGATAAACAAATACATAAAATTAAGACTTAGAAGCATGAATTACACTAATGAAAAAAGAATACAGCGTGAGAAAAAATTACACATAGTGATCCCTTACATAAATGAATTAAATCCGATTATCTCAAAATTTTTTAAAAAATATAATACTGAAGTGTTAAATAATACTGTAAATAAATGGAACTGTTTTATAAAATTGGGTAAAGACGTGAGTTCTAATGATGAGAAAACCAATGTCGTTTATCGGATAGAATGTAATGAGTGTGCGGCTACATACGTAGGTCAAACAGAAAGACGATTATGTATTAGAGTTAAGGAACATAAGAAAAAATGCGAAAACAAAGATCGAGGTTCGGCAATTTACACTCATATGGAAGAAACTGAGCATAATTTTAATTTCAATAATGTAAAAGTATTACATACGGAACAGTTATTAGGGAAGCGCAAATTAGCCGAAATGTTGTTTATACATGCACAACCACAATATATTAATAATCAGCAAGATACAAAGACACTTAGATTTGAATATAAGACATTTATAAATAAAAATCACTTCTTACAATAGAAATTCTCATGAAAGCACGATCAATATCATTGTACAGTATTAGGAAAGTATGAAAGTAAAGATATGACCACGCCCATTTGCCACTTTTGAATAACGAGTAGTATTAGCCCACCCCCACCTGGGCTCTTTTACATATATTCGCCTAATACTTGCGAGACCGCGTAACACTTAGAACCACCCCGCGCGTTTGATCAAATGGTATTTACATATATGTGTAACGCACACATGCATTCTATGTAATATATAAAGCCCGAATGTTCATTATTGTAACAATTGACTGGTGATACTGAAGCGATCACCTACGTAACTTTAAGAGACTGCCTAGACTTTGTAAGTAAATCTTGTTCGTTAATCTTAGATGCGATTACTATTGTTTAGTTTATAACTTTCATTAATGTGTATTTTATTATTTAAATTTGTACTAGTGTCTTGAGAAGGAGTTTAAATAAAAACTCGAAACGTCGACGATTAATATATCATCGTGGGTTGTCATTTCGTCATCCTTGACTTACCCTTCCTTTGGACAGCAGGACCGTCAAAGCCAATTATTCATTATTCAATAGAAATTTCAATATAAATCTTAATTGGGTAAAGAACTTAACTGATGTACAATTACCAGAACCAGTCCTCAACATTGAATCGTTGCGCCCAAAGCATAACGTAAAGCCAAATGTATCAAAAACAAGTATCATAACTCCGATCAAAAATATTGAAAGTAAGCTTAAAAATTTAGACTTAAATAACGATTTTAAAAATGAAATCCATGAAAACCTCACTAATGTTATGAGAAACAACCATAACAGAGAACAACATATCTCCTACTATGATAAACAATTCTCTAGAGATTTTGCTATAACTAAAGGTTTCTTAAAGAAAATTCCGAAAAAATATTCTTTACAAATGCGGATAAAGGAAACCTTACTGTATGTATGAATGTGTCGAACTACCAAAAGAAAATGATAGATCTGTTGAATGACCATAATACCTATAAATAAGTTGTGAGAAATCCATTAACAATATCTGATGTATCAAAAATACTATCTCATCTAAACAACAACTATGTACAAAAAAAAAATATCACAGTAACCAACTTACACAAATAAACACTTCACTTCCAAGAGCATATAGTCTCCCTAAAATTCATAAAGAAAATATTTCATTAAGACCTATTATTTCGACTATTGGTAGTCCTATTCATTTTTTAGCTAAGACTGTATATAATGATCTGTAAGTATGTATTCCGAAACCGTCTTCTCATGTCAACAATAGTTTCGATTTAAAAGAAAAAAATAACAGTGTTGAAATATCCAAGGAATATGTACTTCTGTCTCTTGACGTCTGCTCTTTATTTATAAACATACCGTGTGATTTAGTTTCAGAAAGTCTTGATAGACGTTACACACACATACACAACACATGTAAAATTCCCTTTTACGAGATTCGCAAAACCATCTGTTTTTTATTGGCACGCCAATGTGTTCTTCCATTTCTCCATTATTTGCTGATATAGTAATGGATGACTTAGAAACAGATTTTTTACGAGAACTAAGAGATTTATAGTTGCATTCCACTATTTTACTATAGATATGTAGACGATACAATTTTATGCATAAAAAGAGATCATGTAGATATAGTCTTGACAGTGTTTAATAAGTATAATAGACATCTAAAATTTACCAACGAAATAGAAAAAGATAATAGCATAAATTTTCTCGATATAACACTAATAAGAAAAAACAACTGTATTGTAACGAATCGGTACCAAAAGCCAACAAAAACATCTAAACTATTAAATTTTACTTCGAATCACACTGACACTTAGAAAAGAAATATCATTTCAAATCTTGTAGATCGAGTCATTCTCTTATCAGATGCCCATTTCCATGATACAAACATACGTAAAATTAAAAATCTTCTTTTACATAATGATTATCCTGAAAGATTCATTGACCTACACATTAAGAATAGACTTCGAAAAATCAAATTTGGTAATAACAATAGTCAAAATACAAGGAAGAACATGCCAATTACTACTGTTGCTATTCCATATGAAAAAAGTTTCTACAAAAAATGTTCTTATATTTTGTCAAAATACAACATCCGTTCTGTCCCTCTAGTTAATAAAAAATTAAATTGTATAACATTAGGAAAAGACAGACTAGATAAGTTTGATACGTGTGGCGTAGTATATAAAATAAATTGTTTGACATGCCTCGCGACATATATTGGAGAAACGAAAAGAGCATTAAAAACTCCAATAAAGGAACATGAAAATGATACAAACAATAAATCAGTAGTATCAGCACATGCAATAAATAACGGACATATAATCGACTGGAAAAACGTTCAAATTTTAGACAAAGAAACTAATTATAATAAATGAATTATCTCAAATGCTACACATAAACACACACAATAACACGATAAATAGAATAGAGGGCACCCAAATCTTAAATCAGATATACAGAAAGCTAGTGAGAAAAATGGGTTGCGAATTTGTAAACAGTATCGACTGAATATAAACTCTGACGTGATGGTCGATTATGTTCAATACCACCTGTACGCTACCGGTATTACATACCAGTTTGGACGATTTCGTAAATATTATTTTATTTATATCAAATTATATTGTTTGTTATCATCTTTGACTAAGTTTTCTGTAAATGTAATTTGTCGTTTTTAAAATAAAGCCTGAAGAGGCCACGGGATATCCTGGCGAAACGTTGCAAGGGAAATTTGATTATTTTTATTTGGAAAATAGGCCCTCAAAGGATCGACCTCCTCATTTGAGAAATGATACTTATCTGTTTCACTATACCGGTACATCTACTACTTCGTGATTAAACTCGGTGATTCAATTGAATTGTGAATTTGAATCGTGACTAAATTCGGCGATTCAATTGAATCTAACATTTTAATCACGATTCTCTTCGAAATCGATTCACTTCGGAATGACGATTAAAATTAGCAATTCATTTGGTTCGGGATCTTGAATCGCGATTCATTATCTTTTTTTTTATTCATTAACCAGAGTAATAGAAAATTACATTACAAACGTAGTCCAGCAGAGGAAGTCACTTCCTGTATGCTGGTCTGGTATATATAATAAACTTACAAGCTAAACTTACAATCTAATACATTTCTTTTAGAGCGTATTTATTTACTCTCTTGTAACTTGGTTACAGCCCAAACTGCACAAGTGACCCTATAATGAGGGAACATGTCCCTGTGTTGGTTACTCCAATCGCATTTACAGTTTGATGTGAAGACTATTTCATCTATTACTACTATATCCTTGTGTTTTGGTTGTGCATCTAGTGGGTACATTGAATTAGTAAAAGTTTGCTTGCCTCTGATTCCTCCATCAAAATAAAAAAGTGCTTTGTTTGATCCTAGGTAGTTAATATCACCATATGTCATACGGATGTTGTTTGTAGTTGTTTTGTTTCCTGGTTCTGTTGTTACTGGTTTTTGTAGTAATTTAATGCTATTTTCATTAGCTATATTGTCAATCATATCATATATTTCATCTATTCCATTATGTTCTGTTTTGGTGGGTTTTTTTATTTTTTCCTTGATTTTCAGTTGTGTCAGTGCTTTTTAAGAAATGGGTATGCTTAATTCCACGTGCCTGAGGATCATGGCAATATGGACAATTTTTGTTGTATATTTTTGTTTGTGGATTACTGTTCGAGTTGGGCCACTTAGTAAATTTCCTTATAAAAGAATATACTTTTTTTGGTTGTTTAATTTTTTCTTCCGTTTCTGTAGTAAATAACTGAATTATGCTGTCTGCGATTATGTTTATATTTTGCAAGTATCTATCATTATTGAATTTTTTTAATTTGGTGTAGTTATAATTCGTCATTCGTTGGTGTGAGTGAAATTGGAGTCGTATGCATTTGGTTATAGAGCAGATGTATGTTCTAGCATCTGTAACGATGCACCTGTTCAATAGGCGTATCGATACTAAAAACCGAATGCAAAACACTTTCTCTCTCGGATAACGCGTGCGCTAGAGAGAGAAAGCCGACGGATCTGTCACTGGCATGGGAGAGCGAGCGTACGAATTTGTACATCCATGTACACACCGATATACACACGTACCGGAGCTCGTACAGCGAAGAGAGAGAGAGCAGGCAACTGAGTAGCTGACTTCCCTCTCCACCGAGCGCCGCGACCACGCATCGCGCAGGACGCGCAAGCTACAGCGCGCCCCACCGCGCCGACTATACAGCGCACGACAAGCGAGTAGAAATGCCACCTCGTGCGCCGTGGAAAAGCATTCTCTCAGCCCAGGGCCGTCCTGGCTAAGCCCTGGAATCCGCCGACGGAGCGGGGTATACAAAGCGCCGCTGAGACGATTCCCCCGGGTATACGAGCGCACTCGTAACCCGGGTGTTGTTCACGAGTAGTGGGAGCGCACTCGCCTACTCATGGAGAACTGCGCCCGCGACCACTGTATTCTAGTCGTTCGTAAACTTGTATTTAATGTTCGCGCTCCGCTGTTTTATATGTTACAGATCTCCGCCAAACGCGACCCGTAGACAGCTATGGTCAATGTACGTATATGATTATTAGCATTAAGTTGAATAAATTGTTATTTTTTCCTACTTATCTGGCTTTGTAAATTTATTTTAATCACTCTCTCCACTCGAATCCTGCTCGATTAGCTATCCTCATGAGAGAGCAATCCTTTCGTATGAATACTACCGTTTCATGGCGTCCGAACAGGGACTAGTTTTTTCAATTCACGCGGAAGAATGAAAGAAAATCATTCAACTAACATCTAATAATGAAATAAATTATACAAAGCAAAATAAGAAATTTTTTTTTTCGAAACCGGTTAATATTAGCAATTATGGGGAAAGCCGGATGGGTTTATAAGCTCCGAAAGGAGCAACTCATGGACGAACTCGCGAAACTAAAGATCGATAACACAGGAAATGTAGCGGAATTATGACAACGACTAGTAGCGATAGCGAAAATAAGTCCGGAACATTTTAAAAATCAACCGGAAGACGCGGAAGAGTACGATGAGGTTAGATAGGACTCGCGATCTGGAGTAACAAACAAATTACGCATTGACACTACAGAACACGCAAACATCATTTATAATATCGAAGCAGGATACAGCCGCGGCACCTATGAATTATATAACAGTGGATAACACGACCGCGAAAACTCTAGATCAGATGCGAAAATGGAATTGTCACTTCGACGGTCGCAACGTGTATGAGTTTCTAGAAAGAGTTGAGGAATTACGGAAGGCATACGGCTTCACCGATGCGGATCTTCTCATAGGGTTTCCGGAATTATTACGGAGGGAAGCCCAACTTTCGTATCGGAATTTAGAGAATATAAATAATTATACGGAACTTAAAGAATCGTTGCGCAGTTTCTATATACCACCAGAAGAGCGGCGGAATCTTGATCGACAAATAAGTGAACGTAGACAGTTAAATGGCGAAGTATTTAGAAGCTACACAACGTCACTTAGTACACTAATGCGCCGTCGAGGAGACATAAACCGCGAGACACAACTCGATAACATCTATTATAACATGCGCGCCGAATTACGATTGCACATTCGACGGGTGGATTTTAACAACGTCAATGAACTCATCCAACGCGTAGAAGATATAGAGGAAGTATTGGCACAAATGGTTAAAGAAATAAGAGGAGAAAGACCGAGAAATAACGCCGGGAATATTACGGAAATTACGACCACATACGACCGAAACACGTGCTGCTGGAGATGCAAACAACGCGGACATAGGAGAATGAACTGTCGAAATAACCAGAGGAAATTTTGTTCATATTGTGGAACAGACGGTATATTAACACGCGATTGCCGGTGTAACAGTGATATAGACGCGCCGGAAAACGAAAAGAGGGTCGGACCCACATCGGGACAGGACCGACCCACGCAAACAAGACCTCCGATGTCGACAGCCGCTATTTCGTTCGAATCAACGCCGGTCGGAGAAATTTCGAGGCCTAATAGATCCCGGATCAATAGGCTCATACATACACCAGCGCACAGCGAATAAATGCCTCACGCAAGGGTGGATAAATCAAGTGGAACGAAAGGCAGCGCGGATGGCCGATGGTACGCCTGCCACTCTTGAAAGTACTATGTCTGGAGAGTTCAGGGTACAAGGCAAAAAATTACGACACCGTTTCTTGGTTATGGAAAGGTTAACAATCGATTTTTTACTCGGAATGGACATACTCGTTAAACTGACACTACAACTAACGTTGAACGGGAGAAAGATCACAGCAGGAGAAACAGATAGTGAGGAAGGGCTATGTTCCGTCGGAGAACCAGTAATGGTAACCGAGGAGGAACAACTAGAGAAGTTCATAGAACAAAGAATGGCCGAGTGAAAATATTAAAGGTGTTACCCCATTAATCCAACATAAAATCAGGGTTATCGACCAGACATCCATTAAACAGAGATACCGACCCAGAAATCCGGCAATGCAAGAAATAATTAACCAAGAAGTCGAGAAAATGTTAGAAGAGGGGGTAATTCAACCGTCAGAAATCCCGTGGAGCTCCCCAGTCGTAATTACGAAAAAGAAAAACGGAAAATGCAGATTTTGTATCGATTTGCAAAAGATAAATCAAATTTCAGAGAAGGATGCCTACCCGCTTCCGCATATATACGCAATTCTAGATAAACTCAGAGGGGCAAAATATTTATCCTCGATCGATTTAGAAAACGGCTATTGGCAGGCAGCCTTAACTCCAGAAATTCGAGCGATAGCCGCGTTCACAGTACCGGGAAAAGGTTTGTTCGAATTTAACGTCATGCCCTTCGGAATTCACGCGGACCCGGCAACGTTACAACGTCTGCTAGATCAGGTAATTACACCCGAAATGGCACCGAATGCCTTTGCATATTTAGATGATATCATCGTAGTAACAGATACGTTTGAGAAACACATAGAAAAATTAACGGAAGTAGTGTAAATACAAATAAGTTTCCGCCGTCTTTTTTTAAATTATCAATTTATTCTAAAAAAAATATACGTTACATTTTATTCAAAATATTTTCGATCATTGGCTACTACGTTTTTCCATCTTTCTGGCAGCATTCGGATGCCACGTCGAAAAAACTCTTCCTCTTTTGAGGCTACCCATGAATCGGCCCAATTTTTGGCTTCTTCGTAAGAAGTAAAGTGCTGCTTGACCAGGGCGTGAGCCATCGACAGGAACAAGTGATAGTTCAAAGGAGCAAGGTCTGGTGAATACGGCGGGTGGGGTAAGACATCCCATTGTAAAGCTTCCAAAGTATCCTTGACGACTTTTGCAACATGTGGCCGAGCGTTGTCGTGCTGAAAAATCACTTTGTCATGTCTTTTGGCATATTGGGGGTGTTTAAGCTTCAATTCTCTGCTCAATTGCAACAGTTGCTGTTGATAACGTTCTCCAGTGATAGTTTCGTTAGGCTGGAGTAGCTCGTAATAGATTACTCCGAGCTGATCCCACCAAATGCACAACATTAACTTTTTGCCATAAATATTCGGTTTGGCCGTTAAAGTTGGTACATGGCCGGGCTTACCCCATGATTTCCTACGCTTTGGGTTGTCGTAGTAGATCTACTTTTCATCCCCCGTCACTATTCGATGCAAAAAACCCTTTCGATTTTGTCTTTGGAGAAGTTGTTCGCACGTGAAAAGACGGCGCTCGACGCCTCTGGGTTTCAGTTCATGCGGAACCCAATTTCCTTGCTTTTGTACCATACCAATGGTCTTGAGACGGTGTCTTGAGCGCGTGCGCTAGAGAGAGAAAGCCGACGGATCTATCAATGGCATGGGAGAGCGAGCGTACGAATGTGTACATCCATGTGACACGATATACACACGTTCCGGAGCTCTTACAGCGAGGAGAGAGAGCAGGCAACTGAGTAGCTGACTTCCCTCTCCACCGAGCGCCGCGACCACGCGTCGCGCAGGACGCGCAAGCTACAGCGCGCCCCACCGCGCCGACTATACAACACAAGGCGAGCGAGTATAAATGCCGCCTGATGCGCCGTGGAAATGCATTCTCTCAGCCCAGAACCGTACTCGCTAAGCCCTGGAGCCCGCCGACGGAGCGGGGTATACGAGCGCATTCGTTACTCTGGACCCGAAGCGCCGCTGAGACGATTCCAGTGGGTATACGAGTGCACTCGTTACCCGGGTGTTGTTCACGAGTAGTGGGAGCGCACTCGCCTACTTGTGGAGAACCTCGCCTGCGACCACCGTATTCTAGTCGTTCGTAAACTTGTATTTAATGTTCGCGCTCCGCTGTTTTATATGTTACAGATCTCCGCCAAACGCGACCCGTAGTCAGCTATAGTTAATGTACCTATATGATTATTAGTATTAAATTGAATAAATTGTTATTTTTTCCTACTTATCTGTCTTTGTAAATTTATTTTAATCGCTCTCGCTATTCGAATTCTGCTCGATTAGCTATCCTCACGAGAGAGCAATCCTTTCGCATGAATACTATCGTTTCATATCTAATAATAATGCGTCAAGCATAGTCTTGTCCACATGGACTTCCGATGTTAGACAGTCATACTTGACGGTTCTTTTCCTTTCTTTATATTGTAATATTAGGGCATAGCCCTTTCTAGTGTATTTTACTTCATGTAAGATTGTTCTGATTTTATTGCAGTCTATTCTAATTTCTTCTCTTGCTGTGTGTTCATAACTTGTTAATCTTAATTTATTTTTAACCATTCTCTTAGTTTAATTATTCTGTTGTTTTTTTTTTTGTTAGTGTTTTGAGATTGTTAGGCAAATTGAGACTGTTATAAGAAATTGAGATTGTCAGGCAAATTGAGACTTTTATAACAAGTAATGGCCCTTAAATAACTGATCTTCTTACTTATTCTTTTGTTTTGTTTTGGAACTATGATGCATTTATTTCTCGTGATGCTATTTGAATTTATAAAGGTATCTTTTAAATCTTCGTAATGATATAATAGAGATTCGTAAGTAAATTGTTGATCTAAGTTTAGTGGCTGTTTTTCATTTAAAAAGTTATTTTTGTTTATTATTTTGAGAATTCTGCACTGTAGAGTTTGAAGAGTTCTAGTTATGTTTATGTATGTTCCTCCCCATGCAATTATGCCATAAGACATGATACTATGAAAAAGAGATGTAATAGAGCATCCTTAGATTTCGTTGCGATAGTATTTTAGTGAGTTTATAAAAAATAAAGATTAAATATTTTGATTTATTATAAATATTTGTGATGTGGTTTTCCCATCTCATGTTACTATCAATGGTTATTCATAGGTATTTGGTACTGTGAACTCTTGTTATTTGTTTTCCTTGTATACAGATATTTAAATTTCCCGGAGTGCTATTTCGTGTACTTCCAAATTCCATGTAAACTGTTTTATCAATGTTTAAGGATAGTTTGTTTAGAGCCAGCCAGTTTGATACTTTATTTAGGTATAGGTTCATTTTTATTTCTATGTCTAGCCATGATTTTCCTTTTACAATTATTGCAGTGTCATGAGCAGAAGCCAACATTGAAAGTTCTGGTATAGTTTGAAATATGTCATTTATGTAGATAATAAATAATAATGGTCCTAATATTGTTCCTTGGGGGACTCCCATTTGTATTGTGTCGAATTTGCTATTTGAATTTACTTTTACTCTTTTTTTACTGTTATTTAAGTAGCTTTTTAGTAGTTTGTAAACTTTACCTCTTATTCCATAGTTGTATAATTTATTGAGAAGTATCTTATGAACCACTGTGTCAAATGCCTTGGCAAAATCAAGAAAGGTGGCTGCTATAGGTTCACTTTGATCTATTTGATTGTATATTAAGCTTGTTAGAGCATTTAATGCATCTTTAGTACTTTCATTTTTTCTGAAGCCGAATTGTTTCTGTGATATAATTTTGTTTTTATCTAGAAAGCTTAGTAACCGTTTGTCTAATAGTTTTTCAAATATTTCTGCGATATTGGAGATAAGAGATATTGGTCTATAGTTGTTTGGTAAATGTTTTTCTTTTCCTTTGTATATCGGAATGACTTCTGCTATTTTTAGTGGATGTGTCTAGACACCATGTTCTGTGCATGTGCTGTAGATGTCTACAAATGGTTTGATGATGTGTTGTTTTAGTGTTTTTATAACTTGTGCATCTATTTCATCTATACTTCCTTTTCTGTTCTTTAAACTTGTGATAATGTCATTCAGTTCAATTTGGTTAGTTGGAAATCGATACATGGTTTTGGGATTCATGGATGGTATTTGTAAATTTTCATTTTGAGTAGTTACTATCTTCTCACTCATTTTTCTTCCTATATTACAAAAGAATTCATTCATCTTTTCAGCTATCTGAGTTGAGTCAGTGATTTTGATATTGTTATTTTTTAGGTAGTTTATGTTGTTATTAGTATTGGTTTCTTTTCAAATTTTTTATTCATTATCTTCCAAAGATTCTTTTGGTTATTTTGGTTCTTTTCTATTTGTTGTTTATGATAGCCATCTTTTGCTTCGTTTATAGTTTGGTTTAGTATTTTTACATAATTCTTGTAAGCATCTTTTTTTGATGTATTATGTGGGTCTTTTTTCCATATGTTGTATAATTTTTCTTTCGCTTCACATGATGTAATTATGGCTTTGGTTATCCAGCATTTTCTGGGTGTAGATTTTATTTTTTTATTGTTATTAGTTGACTCAGATTCATATATGCATTTTTTAATTTTGAGTATCAGCTGATCTAGTGCATTGTTTGTGTCTGTGGTTATGGAGATATCTCTCCAGTTTATGTTATTACTTGTAGTTTTTAATTTTTTATAATTTATTGTTTTGTAATTGGTTTTGTTATCATCTTTTTTATCTTCTTTATAGAAATTAATATCGGGTAATGATCATTAAAAGGTATTGTTATCGTATAACTTTTGTGCGCAATTTTATCAAGTTTTAAGTAAATATTGTCTATGCAAGTACCTTTACCAATGTCATTGTTTGCTGGTCTAGTTATTTGATTGAATCCTGGGTGATATCCATTTTCTAATAAGATCTGTAAAAACTCTTGGTCTATTATTTCATTACTGTTTATGTCTATGTTAAAGTCACCGATTATTAGGTTATTTTTAAATTTTTTGTTCATTATCAACAGTTCTTTGAAATATATTATAAATTCTGTTTTCTTTAAGGTATGACATCTGTATAATGCTGATATTAGTATTTGTTTGTTATTGTACATTATTATTGTTGAATTTATTATTTTAAGTTTGTTTATTTCAGTAACCTCAGTTGTTTCAATTAATTTGTTGTCTATGTACATAACGACCCCATCATTCTGATTTATTCTGCTATTATTGTAAAATATTTTGTATCCATTTATATTGAAGTATTCATGATGATCCATATTCCAAGTTTCAGTGAAAATTATAATACATGGTTTTACTGTAAGGCTCTTTAAGAATATTAGTAATTTATTATAGTTATGGTTCATACTTCTTATATTTATGCATGCAATGAGTTCTTTTTCAATATTCAGAAGTTTGTTTAGTTTACTTACTGTATCAACTATTATTTCATTCTTTATCATTTTCTCTGTTTCATCCATTTCTGCTTCTTGTATTTGTGAATGTTTGTCCAATTAGTGGTAGATCTCTGAAAGTTGTTTGTCTGATTCTATTTATCATCGGTGTTGAAGTTCTTATTTGTTGGTACTGTAGGTTCCTCTTCATTTACTTTATATGTATGTTTTTTATTTTCTACTTCACCAAAGTATCTTTGATAAGTAGGTTGTAATGGATAATTTGTTGCTTCTATGTATCTTTTTATTTTCTTTTTTAAAATTTCACATTGATCACTATCAATTGCACTATGATTTACCTTATAATTTATTTTATATTTTTTATTACATAGTCACAGTTTGCGCACTTTAAAATGTTACAATTGCATTTGCTTGCTTCATGTGGTCCTGCACATTTAAAGCACATTACCTTGTTCGTGCATTTTTTGCCACCGTCTCCATAGCCAGCACATTTATTGCACGGATTCGTATTAATAATGTCATAGGCTCTGCAATTTTGATAGCCTATTAGAATTTTGCTTTTATTTTTCTTTATATGTTTATATATACTAGAAGTTACTTCTATTATTGCACTATTCGATGTTTGGTTTATGAAAATATGTAGCAATTTGCACTTTTCATCCATGTTGCTGAAGTTTCTTTGGTTTATGTCAGTTTCTACTTCTTCTTTGGTTGAGAAATGCTTATATATTCCTATTACTTTCATTGTAGGTTTATTTATTTGTTCTTTTTCAATTTTAAAGTTTTCGTTTAGACTATTTGTTAAATGTAATTCTATTTTCTCTACACTTTCTACGCTCATACAGTGTATTATCACAGTGTCCTTGATTTTAGTATTAACAGTTTTTGTTTGTACTGTTTTGTCATTAGTTAAGTAATTGCACATAGTTATCACGATATTTGTTTCATTTTTGCTGTTGGTTTTCTTGATGATGAGCGTTGGCACTTTTTTGTTTTTTGGCTTAATATTGCTTTGTGTAAGGACATTTGCATATGTTGCCCATGCTTGGTTCTCATTTTTGTTATTTTTCTCTTTTTCTTGGATTAGTAGTTTAAGTAGTTCATTTTGCTTCCTCCTAGAGGAAGCTTTGCGATAGTAAATTTTTGAGTGGTTGTAAAAACATGTTATAATTGTGTTCCGAGGTGTTAAGAATCAAAATACATGGTTTTTGAAAAATGTCTGTATGGATGTGTATGTGTGTGTGTGTGTGCGTGTGTGCGTGCGTGCGTGCGTGCGTACGTGCGTGCGTGCATGCGTGCATGCGTGCGTGCGTGCGTGCGTGTGTATGTGTGTGTCTGTGTGTGTAGATTTTGACCGGACAGGTCTCATTCTTTTTGGTTTTTTTTGCGTGATGGCGGGTCAAAAATCCGTTTTTTGATTGGGGCGATGCGTTTTTGTTTTTTTTTCAAATTTTCGATTTTCTCAAAACTATTTTTTGATTTTTTTTAATGATAGGATCGAGTTATTCGAATCTGATGGGTAGCGTTCGAAAGAGAATTAAAATACATATATTTTCTAAAAAAAAAAAAGTTTCTAGCTATCACGGTTCTTTTGTTATTAACAAAAACGTGTTTTTTTTTTAGAAACTTATAACTCCTAAATTTAAAATTTGAATACATTCTGTAGGCTAGATTTTGAGTAAAAAATTGAAAAATGAAAAATTCAGTATTGTATGTCCAACGATTACAAGAGTAAAATTGACTTAATGGCTTCAAAATTTCTTTTAGAGGTAGATTTTTTATAGTTCTCGGTCGAGTTCTTTGGACAAAATGATTGGTCCATAAATTTCAGAGATATTTGAGGTTAAAAATTTTTTGACATTTTTTTTAAATCGTAATTTCTCAAGAACGGCTCTATGTATCTGAATGGGATGGATGGCATTCGAAAGAGAATTAAAATACCTATATTTCCTAAAAAAAATTAATTTTCTATCTATCACGGTTCTTTAGTTATCATCAAAAATAAAAACGTATTTTTTTTTAAATTCATAACTCCACTGATGTTATCATCAGTATATTATAAAAGTATATAGTATTGGCGTCAAAATGTAATATGTTTGAATTTTCAAGATTGAATTCTTCAGTTTAAGTATTCAAAACTGATGAATAATTAAAATAGTATAAGAGTAGATAGCGCTCCGATCGGGGTAGCGTGTAGTGCAGTATGTATTCCGGCCGGGTCCATCAAGCTGTGGGTTAGTCACGAATCCCGCAGTACTGCATACACGCCTACACGGTGCGGTGCGTCGTGCGTTGTGTGCTTTGATAATTTGCCGCCATATTGGAAATTATAGGAAATTATATCATAGGAAATTATGGATTAGTTTGTCCCCATATTGGGAAATATAGTATTTATCTTTTCTTCATGACATCGATTAACCGCAAGAAGTAGAACTGGACTCGATAAGGTAAATGATTTATGGATTTATGTACCTCTACATTCATTAAATAGATAAAGGTTCACCCCGACAGAATTTATAAAGAATCCATAAAGCATTTACCTTATCAAGTCCAGTTCTACTTCTTGCGGTTAATCGATGTCATGAAGAAAAGATAAATGCTATATTTCCCAATATGGGGACAAACTAATCCATAAAGCATTTACCTTATCAAATTCACTTCCAGGTTAAGCCCAATACGGCGACAAATTATCAAAGCACCTCTCCAAAGGTGCGGCACATGAGCCCTCGTGCGTAGGGCTGCTCCGATTTGGTAGGCACCTATCAGTGCCGAGAGGTGGGGTATAGGCGCTTCCGTAATAATTAAATGTCAACCAATTACACTGCGATCCAAGAGAACAGTCAGCGAGGCGCAGCGCGGTCAAACGAGGGTGCAGAGCACTAAGGGACTGTCCACATAGCGTCTCATTTGCCTTGTCTCTTGTCTAATGTCTCAAGCGCGAAAAAAATCGTTGTCCGATTTCTTATACATTTATAGTTTATGGCAATAGAAAACAATAAAGAAAAAATGGCCATAGATTAGAAATTATTAAGATTGCGGACAACGACTTTTTTCGCACTTGAGACATGAGACAAGAGAGCAGGCATATAGGACGCTATGTAGGCATTAGATTCTGAATGTAATAAATGCAAAGGAAAACTACAACAAAAAATTAATTTAAAAGTTGAAGAAACAAAAATTTTAATTTTACAATTACTGTTATTTACAATGAATGAATCAAACGATATAGTAAAACTGAGTAACTGTAAAACAACAAATATTCCTAACACGTATGTAAATATTGACAACAAAATATATAAATTTTCGAATGCAATATTCCATCATGGCAATAGCATTGATGAAGGACATTATACAAATATGTTACGAAAAAATAATACATGGATAAGAATAGATGATTTGAACGTAAAAAAAAATTTTGCCCAAATACAGTAAAGATATATATGTTATTTTTCTAGAAGAAACACGATAATCTATAATTGAGTTACTGAATTCACCTACCGAATCGCCCCGACCTGAAGTAATGCGAAAGCGGTTCCAGGTCGAGGCTGAATTAGGGATAGGTTTTGGTTGTTTAGGGGGTACGAATCCCTCACACCACGAAGTCCGATACTTCGTGATGGTCTTAGTAGGCCTCTCTTCTTGCTAAACCTCCAAAGAAAGAACGGGCGCCTAAGAAGATTCACCTAGTACCTCTGAAAAACAAAAAAAAAAATTAAATATTATATTATACAAATGGGGATAACATTAAATTCAAGGTTTTATTTATTTTTTTTTGTATTGATTCTATGCGTTTTTGAACATAAAAATCAAGGCTAAATTCATTTTCGCTATTTTGCTCAATTTCGCTTTTTCCCATGGAGGCGAATAAAAGAATATCTATCTATCTATCTATCTATTGACTAGGCCGTCGGTCTCGCTCTCACAATAAAAAAACAAAAGAAAACAGGGAGAAGGAAAAGGAAAAGAAAGAACAAGAAGAAAGAAAGAAAAAACAATTAAAATTAATCCACTTAGATAATTAGTCAATTGCAGTTGCTAGCTATCGCTATATTCACTCTCACCCTGGTCGTCGACTCTCGTGCTTGTCCAAATGCATCCGCTGAGAGACGCCTCTGTACCTCAAACTCTGCGCTCCCGGGAAAGGGCTGTAGAGCGTGCTCGCAAGATGCGGGGACGTGGCTCAGTCGGAGGAATCGTCCGACGAGTAACGCGCCGTCCCCGCCTATACCTCCTTCATCCGTTCCTGCACATCCGCAGGGAGATTCCTCAGGCTCTAGCAGAATCTCTCGTATGTAGTGCCTTTACCTGAACCCGGCACTGGCTCTTCCTCTGCCTGCTTCGACGGTGACGTCCCAAGGCGGCTGCGCCAGCACGGCCGCTTCTCCGGCCGCCTTGCCCCTCTTACTCGGCCGCGTGCGTCGCCTCTTCCGCTTGCCGGCCTCTTCCGCCGGCTTGGCGACTGCGGCTCCAGGTGGTGGCAGGGTTGCCACTCTCTCAGGCCGTTGTTGCGGCGCAATAGCTGCCCTGGCAGCCGCCGCTGCCACCAGCACCTCTTCCTTCCTCTCGGCAAGGAAAGCTCGGTGCACTGATCCACACCGCGGGCAAGTGCTCACTATCACGCCCAATCGTCCGCAATTAAAGCAGATCAGATTGGAACGCGGCTGTGCGCACTGTGCCCAACCGTGTCCAGGGCGGCGACAGTTGAAGCAAACGTGCGGGGGGACATCCACGCTCGGGTCCACTGGGACGTGGGCCAGCCCTCCAAACTGACTGCCGCTGATGCGACAGCCATCTCGCCCGAGCCATTTTCCACGCCTTTTCTTCCTCGGTGGCTCGGCAGGACCAAACGCGGCTCTTCCCACCGTCTCTCCTGCCTGTCATCTCCCGCAGCACGCCTGCTCCCTTGCCTCTTCTCTCTGCGCTGGCGCTGCACAGGCGAAATCTGGGAGCGCGCATTACCTGCGCGTCTCGTCTCAGCCTGCGCCACACGTTGCGCGGCTCGTAATGCCGGCCGCGGGTCTTGAGTTGGCGGGGAAGGTCTCGCACGACTGCCGTCGCTCTCCACGCTCACCCGCCTATCCTCAACCACGCGCGCCGGCCTCTCAATAGTCGCCCCGGAGAACAAGGGAGACTAGATGTTCCCTTGTCCAAAACCGAGGCGTTCCTCTTCCTACGCCGCCTTCTGCCCGTGCCAGCCATCGCCTCTTCTTCCCGTCGGCGTTCATCCTCGAAGAAGCCTGCTGGGAAGATGTTCGGTCGCTCGTTAACATTTCGAACGCCGCTCGGCGTTGGAGTTAGGGTGTGGAGGCGATCCACGTACGACGTGGTCGCTTCCGAGTTCTCGTCCCACTCCATCTGGCCCGACACGCTGACATGGCCTTCGATGCCGACAAACCCCCAAGATTCTAGAGCTGGCGGGTCCGGATCCGTCACCTCTAGCGTCCGTTCCTGGCCTAAAGGCCAGGTCGGGTTCTGGTCTCCCCCGTGACTGCTGCCGGGGCTCCTCGCCCTCCGTTTGTCGGCCCGCAATCAACTGTTGCAGCTCCTCCACGGCCGCTTCACTCCGCAGTTGTAAGCTATCATCGTCGGCGACCGTGGAGGGAAGCTGCTGCGGGGGCTCTTCCAACAGACGGGCCTCCGTTTCTGCGTCCACCTCCGGCAGCTCATCGAGGAGACCATCACCCCCGTCCTCGGGGATTGCCAGCAGCCTTCTTAGCCGTCTCGCGGCGGCTCTCTCCCTCCCGTTAGGAAAAACCGGAAGATCTTTTCCGACGGCTCGCAAACGGGCGGCTCTCACGCGGTTACTCACAGGAGCATCACTGCTCCTGCGAGTCCCGCGGAGCACGCCCGACTCTCTATCTGCCGGGGGTTCCCGGGCCCCCGACACCTCTTCACGCGCCTCCATGCGCACTCTCCTTTCTCTCCAGGCACGAGTCAATGGACCTATAAAACAAACACACAACCACACACTTCCGTTACGTCAATGAATTAAAAAAAAAAATTTTTTTATATATATATATATATATATATATATATATATATATATATATATATATATATATATATATATATATATATATATATATTCACATCTGGGACGCATTTTGAGGATTATATAGGTCTTATTTACCGAATTTTGAGGATTTTGTAGGCATTTTGAGGAGTCTCCTCAAAAGTCCAAAGCACTCGAGAGGCATTTTGAGGATTTTTCAGCGGTTTCCACAATAGTGTGTTAATACATCGATTTCGGAAATTCCGTGATATTTTTCCATAAAAGCGGGCGCCGCAGGCGTCGTGGTGTTAGTCAATAACCTTAGAGTCATTATTTCTTTAGTCACGCGCTTGTTTATTGGTTGTTTATAACAATGTTTATATTTGTGTCACCACTATTGTACAAATTCTTTATGAAATCCTCAAAATACCGTCCAATGATATTTTTATATATATATATATATATAAGGTGTCCCATTTTAATCGCCCCAGGCAAATATCTTGAAAAGTATGGGAGATGGAAAAAAACTTTAAATACAAAAGTTGTAGGGTGCAAAGGGGGTCAGCTAATGGTAACAACGACTTTGACCTTGAACTCTATTTTCAAGGTTATTTCAAGGTCAAAGTGATTTTTTTGAATGAGGACCCCTACTTTCGACCCCGGAAATGGAAAGAGCAGAAAATTTTACGTTCAGAAAGGTCTGATATGTTGGGGTTTCAAGGTCAACCAGCTAATTTAATGAGGTCGACCTGGGAATACCTCTAGGAAGGACAAAATTGACCTTGACGTTCAAGGCCATTTTAAGGTAAGTTGATTTTATAAAATGAAACCCCTTATTTTTGACCCCGGAAACGGAAAGAGCGGAAGAATTTAGGTCCGAATATGACCTTGACCTCGACCTTGACTTTAACCGTGATCTGGAAGGTTATTTTAAGGTCAAGTCGATTTTTTAAAATCCCCTTATTTTTGACCTCGGAAATGGAAAGAGAAGAAAATTTTAGGTTCAGATATGTACCGTCATATGGTGTCAAAGTTGGCCCTTTGGGGTCAATACGCTGACAAAAGTAAGACCACATCAGATTAAAAAAATGAATTTGACCCCAATTGACCTCAAGCACGATTTGACCCTTAATTGACCCCAGAGGGCCAACTTTGACACCATATGACGGTACATATCTGAACGTAAAATTTTCTTCTCTTTCCATTTCCGAGGTTAAAAATAAGGGGATTTTAAAAAAATCGACTTGACCTTAAATTAACCTTCCAAATCACGGTTAAAGTCAAGGTCGAGGTCGAGGTCATATTCGGACGTAAATTCTTCCGCTCTTTCCATTTCCAGGGTCAAAAATAAGGGGTTCCATTTTATAAAATCAACTTACCTTAAAATGACCTTGAACGTCAAGGTCAATTTTGTCCTTCCTAGAGGTATTCCCAGGTCGACCTCATTAAATTAGCCGGTTGACCTTGAAACCCCAACATATCAGACTTTTCTGAACGTAAAATTTTCTGATCTTTCCATTTCCGGGGTCGAAAGTAGGGATTCTCATTTAAAAAAATCACTTTGACGTTGAAATAACCTTGAAAATAGAGTTCAAGGTCAAAGTCGTTGTTACCATTAGCTGACCCCCTTTGCACCCTACAACTTTTGTTTTTAAAGTTTTTTTCCATCTCCCATACTTTTCAAGATATTTGCCTGGGGCGATTAAAATGGGACACCTTATATATATATATATATATATATATATATATATATATATATATATATATATATATATATATATATATATATATATATATATATATATATATATATATATATATATATATATATATATATATATATATATATATATATAATTATCCCCCCATCCGTTCATGGAGCCCATCCCTGTATATTAGTACCTACAGCCCAGAGATCCCTATGGCAAGTGACTAAAGAAATAATGGACTCTGGGGTTATAGACTCTAGATCAGGCTCCATAAACGCCCGAGAAAAATGTTTTATGGGACCCGGGCTCCATAAAAGAAAACGGGCTCCATAAATATGCTCATGTGTATAAAAGGGCTCCATAAATCTGTTAAAACAAATGTATATATATATATATATATATATATATATATATATATTCACATCTGGGACGCATTTTGAGGATTATATAGGTCATATATACCGAATTTTGAGGATTTTGTAGGCATTTTGAGGAGTCTCCTCAAAAGTCCAAAGCACTCGAGAGGCATTTTGAGGATTTTTCAGCGGTTTCCACAATAGTGTGTTAATACATCGATTTCGGAAATTCCGTGATATTTTTCCGTAAAAGCGGGCGCCGCAGGCGTCGTGGTGTTAGTCAATAACCTTAGGGTCATTATTTCTTTAGTCACGCGCTTGTTTATTGGTTGTTTATAACAATGTTTATATTTGTGTCACCACTATTGTACAAATTCTTTATGAAATCCTCAAAATACCGTCCAATGATATTTATATATATATATATATATATATATATATATATATATATATATATATATATATATATATATATATATATATATATATATATATATATATATATATATATATATATATATATATATATATATATATATATATATATATATATATATATATATATATATATATATATATATATATATATATATATATATATATATATATATATATATATATATATATATATATATATATATATATATATATATATATATATATATATATATATATATATATATATATATATATATATATATATATATATATATCACTATGCCCTTCCACCAACACATAAACATCGCATGTACTTAAACTACTTAGGATTTGCTCTCCGCGGCGGAATCCATTTTTTTAATTCTGACACATGTGCCATCGTCGTTTGTTTTTTGGACTTAGTTTCCAAAATATAAACCTCCGGCGATCGCACCTCTAACACCTTATGTGGACCAGCGTACTTCACGTCCAATTTTGCCGAATAGGCCCGCGATGCGTTGGAGAGTGTATGCAGCTTGCGCAACACCAAATCTCCCACCTGAAACGCTATTCCGCGCCTTCCTCTATCATAATACCTTTTCTGCCTATCCTGCTCGGCGTCGATGTGCCGCGGGACTAAATCTCGCAGCGCATCTAGTCTTTTGAGTCTGTCTTGCAATTCCGCGGGGTCAACACGCACAACTACTTCCCTCTGCTCAACCTCTCTCCTTAAACTTTTTACTGGTTTTGGGTGTCTCCCGTAATTAAGAAATGCGGGGGATACCTTCGTGGTCACCTGCGTGGCTGTGTTTACAGGGTGATGGAACGCACGTAAGTTTTTATCTCAATCGCGGTGATCCGATTCCACGAACGTCGCTATCATGGTCTTCAACATGCGATTTGTGCGTTCCACCGCGTCATTTTGTGGATGATAAGGGGGAGTCGTCCCATGTTTAATGCCATACTCGATCAATACTTTATCTAAATGTTTATTGACGAACTCCTTCCCATTATCAGTCAGAAAGTAATCCGGTGTTTCCCAGCGAAGCAACACCAACTCCTCCAATGCCCTCGCGACGGCCTTCGCGTCCGCAGCACGGTTTAATTTGATCCATCGCGTAAACAGATCCTGAAATACAAGCAGATACTTAAACTGATTTTTGCTTCGCGGAAGTTCCATAATATCGCTGCGACGACCGCCCAGGGTCTCTCAACTACCCGCTTTCCCATCAGTCCTTGAGGGACAGACTGCACTGACTTGTACCGCTGACATTCGCTGCAGCTACGTACATAGTCGTGCACGTCATACCACACCCCGAGCCTGTAGTACTCGCAGGTCACTCGATCATACGTCTTCGCGACCCCAAAATGACTGGACGACGCCTCCCTATGTGCGTCGCTAAGCACGCGCTCACGATGACTTACTGGAACCACCAACCTCCAGCACTCCTCTTTATTTGTAACTGGGTCGAGCAGTTGATCCTGAGTATATTTATACAGGAGACCGTCCTCGACCCGCCAACTCGCAAATTTACCCGGCCTCTCGCGTATTTCCTCGATTCGTTTAGAGTACCAATTATCCGTGACCAAGGAAAAACTCGCCACCTCGCATTCGTCCTCAAATTCCCTGGAGAGCGCGACTGGAACATGATTTAGTGCGCCCTTCTTGTGCACAATATCAAAATCCCACTGCTGCATCTCCAGTACCCATCACGCGAGTCTCCCTGTCGGCTCCTTTTTATTTCGCAACCACGTTAGCGCGCTATGATCCGTTATCGCGACAAACCGATACCCCTCAAGATACGGCCTAAACTTTTTAATCGCGAACAACAGCGCGAGACATTCTTTCTCGGTCACTGTGTAATTTACTTCGGCAGAATTCAAAACGCGACTAGCGTATGTAATCGGGTGCTCCCCATCCGTAAAATCCTGCGTTAATACCGCGCCGACCGCGTGTGAGCTCGCATGTGCTTGAACGGTGAAGGTGCGGCTGAAATCTGGCCTGGCGAGAACTGGCGCAGTTGTCAACGCTGCCTTCAACCGTTCGAACGCATGCTGCTCTTCCTTTCCCCAAAGCCACTTCTGCTGTTTTCTTAGCAATTTGGTGAGAGGCACCTTAACCTCGCTTTCCCGTTCTATAAAGCGTGAGTACCACCCCACCATCCCCAGAAATCTACGCAGCTGTTTTACATTACTCGGCGCGGGATATTTAAGTATCGGTTCGACGCGTTCCGGATTTGAACGTAAACCCTCACTATCCAATAAATATCCGAGGTACGCGACCTGCGAGCAACAAAATTCTGACTTCTCAAAGCTGATTGCCAAACCGGCATTAACTAATTTTTTTAATACAAACTCGAGCCATTGCAAGTGTTCTTCGAACGTTTTCGTTATCACGATTACATCGTCTAAATACCCGAACACGTGGGGCTGACACTCAGGTCCGAAAAGCGAATCAATTAACCGCGCAAACGTCGCGGGCCCATTATTTAAACCGAACGCGAGGCGCTTAAACTGCCAAAGCCCGACCCCCTGCACCGCGAACGCCATGTATTTTCGGCTCTCCTCCTCGAGCAACACTTGAAAATACGCTTGCCGAAGATCAATCTTGCTGATACATCGCGCATCGCGCAACCTATCCAAGATTGAGTCGACACTCGGCATCGGGTATGCATCGGGCCGCGTGACTTTGTTTATCTCGCGAAAATCAATACAGAACCGGTGACCTCCTTTCGATTTCCTCACAATTACCGGCGCGCTACACCATTCACTTGTAGACGGCTCGATCACCCCTTCCGCCAGCATTTTCCGTACTTCTCCTTGTGCAATTTCTACCATCTTCGGTGACATGCGCCTCGGTGCGCATTTCACCGGCCGTGCACCTTATACTTCAATGCTGTGCGTGATTAAGTCGGAGTGACCGAGCGCCGAGGAGGGCGGCGGCACGATACTCTCAACCAAGCGCGCCACGCGCTCTCTCTCAAAATCGCTGATCTGCGAAATGCCGGCGCACTCAATCTGAATGGTCGCGTCCTCGGCATTGCGATCTGCGAAGTCTCTAAACTCTCCATCCGCAACGCGCCACGTTCTCTCCGCGAACCTAATCTCCAACTTCCATAATTTGCAAAAATCAATTCCGAGATCATCTGATGCTCCATCCCCTCGATTGCCCTTACTTCCAGAGGCTTGACCTGCCCGTCAAATTCAAGTAACAAATCTAATTTGTCTAACACTCGCAGCGTTCCCCCGTTCACACTGCGCACCACAGTCGACGAGGACCTCAATCTTTCTCTGCATTGCTCCGCGATTTTAGACCCTACTAGCGAGACCATCGCTTCTGAATCTAACAATGCTCGGTATCTCCGACCTCCGAATCTAACCACGACTATATTCCGATTCTCCATCGCCAGCTCTGCAGTCTGCTCGCAATCCTGGCCGGTGCTCAGCTGACTCGGCAGCGACTCTCCGCCAGGCTCTCTAAGGACGATCTCGCCGTCCACTCGTAATGCTTCTCGCGGCGGCCGAGGATCGCCGCGATTCGCCTCCGTAACTCCTGCTCGCCCTAGCGCGAGAAGCCTTGCGCGCTTCTCGGCTAACCAATCAACGCTCGCGCGCGCAGTGTCGGTACTCGTATCATGCCCTTCGATCGTATCAGTGTTGCGGCCGCTCCTTGCAGGTTGCGCGGGTGTTTCGGAGTCAGCACTCTGCTGTGACTCACGAAGCATCACATGCCTCTGAGCGCGATCGCAACTACTATATTCCCGTTGGCTAGAATTACCGACACCCCCCTCCTCGTTGAGGTTAAAGGTAACTACCCGATTTACAGTTGGCAGGCGGGGGTTGACGGGCCTAAGCAGTTCTCCGCCCGTTTCGTTTCCCGACGGCTGACTAGGAGCATTCACACTCTGCCCGACTTGGTTCATAAACCGACTCGGAGTGACGGCGCGTGGACTCGGAGGTGCCACTCTTTGCCGCTGCGGACACGCATTCGCGTAATGCCCCGGCTGGCTACACACATAACACTTAGGCGCCGTACACTCGCTCGCCCTATGCCCTATCCCCTTGCACGTGAAGCATCGCCCCCTGAACTGCGCGCGCTCGCCGCTGGCACCTCTCGGCGGCGGCGGCGTCGGCGGCCTAGTCTGCTGCACTATACGTCCGACCGGCTGCGCGCTACCGAGGTGGTTTTGACTACCACCCGCCTGCGGCTGCTGTCGCACCTCTCTATTTCCCGGATTTTTCGAACCGGTCACCGGCGCTAATGCATCCACTCTCACTCCGTCTGCTACGTCGTTCACGTTACTCGCCGACTCTTTCCTCGCCGATTTAGTCCGTCGCCTGCTTGATTTTACCACGCCTGATTCCCCATTCTCCGTAACCGACGCTGCGTTTACTGAACTCTCCCGATTGTAAGCCGCGGCCGGTATACGCGCCTTACTTTTCGGTGGGGGTGGAGCATAACGATTATCCAACTCCCTTTGTTTTTCAAACTCCCTTCCGAACTCGCCCAGTACCTCGAAACTCCTAACATCCTTCCCAATAATGGCGAAATTTCGGATGAAGATTCCGAAAAACGATCCTGAGTTGCTTAGATGTCGAGGGAGGCACGCGGAAACGCGCCACGATGCATTTCACATCGGCCAAGTAACTCGCCACGCTCTCCTCCGGAGCCTGTGTGCGATTACGCAATTCCTCGTACACATCCTCGCGATCCATGCTTTTTACGAATCGTTCTCGGAAACTCTTCTCGAACTGCATCTCCGCCAAATGCTCCAAAAATTCCTCGGCGTCGGCCGAAGACGCCCCCGAGAAGGAGATGCGCCAATCCTTAAGCGCTTTAACAGCATTTACCGGCCGTGCTGCCTCCGATCGACGTGCATCGTGGCTACCCTCTCCGCGCACTCCGCAGAAAACGGCGCCCGGTCCGCTAGCTGCAACTTCTCGATCATCGTCGCTGTCAGAGCTCGAGGACCCGGTCTCATAATCGTCACGCGCCGTATGCGTGGACGTCTCTCTCTGCGGTTCTCGATCATACCTTATACTCAGGTGCGAGAGTGTCGCCTCGCTACGCGATACCACCGTTGGTTACTCCGCCCCCTCCCCGGATGTCTGAAACAACGCGCGCCTCAAGATTCCTTCCTAATTCTCCGGTGTTATGTCGCGCCCACCCGTCGGCGTGCTCGCGCTATCAAAACGCAACCCTGGTGCATGTGCAACGGGTACATTATCGACAGGTACATTTAAATCCGAGCGCGACTGAGCCAAACCGTTCCATGGATTCTCACGTCGAATCTCGCTAATGCCGACGCGCTCCTCCCCAAATACGTGGTTTCCGCTTCGTGGCAATGCTTCACGATATTCCTGACTGTTGTATATGTACTCGGGCGTTTAGCTTGTCCGGTCTCTTCCGCCCCTGTCCCTTACCTGCGAGCCCTTCTGTCTTGGTGCGAGCGCGAGCGAGAGCGCGCCAGTTCTCGCCTGAGCGTTACAGAGCAAGCACGGAGATTGTTACATTAACATATAGATATTGAGTTAGATAGGAAATAGAAGAGCAGTGTGTATATATAGAGAAGTATTAGAATAAAGAATAACATTGAACTTATAAACTGTGTGTGTGTAAGTGTTCCCATTCCTTTCCCACTGCGACAACAACCAAAACTCTGAGAACAGGTTATGGGCCCAGACCCTAACCAGGTTTTCTGTGGGAAGAAGTCGGCGCCAGGAGTAAGGATGGAAGTCCAGCAGCTCGGGGGTGCTGAAGGACTGGAAACGGAGCCTTCATACATGTTTACAAAAGGTAAAAGTTTTAGAATAAAACCGTGCACGGGAGAGAAATCACTCTGTAGAAAGTTTGCGCTGAAAATCGTGGACTAAAGTCATAGTAAGTGAATATACGCGAAATTGAATTCGATAGATATGGCGCGGCATTGCGTGATAGTGAAGATTTAAAATAGAAATTTAGAATGAAAAACGGTATTGTGGGGATTACATTCGGCCGTTGTAATTCTCAAAGATAAATACGCATTCTGAAAGTAAAATCGACTGAATGTCGATTGAACTAAGCATGCGAATAAAGTGAAACGTGAAGTGAGCTTGAGAATTCGCGCGGCGGTTGGGCGATTCGCGGAATCGGCACCAGCGAGCAACACGTTGCTGCGAGATACCGGCATGAGCGCGCAGTCCGCCAAAATTGGCGGCGGAAAAGCCGAGAAGCCACTTACCTCTTCGTCTCGCTGCAAAGGGTCGACCCGCAATGATAGATGACGAGAGCGGGGGAGAGGGGGTCACGACAAAAGAGGCAGCGCTAGCCAGCGGAGCTGGAAACCACGTGGCATGAGTGAGAGAGAGAGAGAGCGATATATGGCTCTCTGTATAGAATACAGTCACCGAATACAAGTGCGTATAGTAAGCGCGCTCTATGTGAGCCGACCGCTGACCGGTCGATGTTGCCGCGCGATGGATCAAGCACACGTAAACAAATACATGTATGTAGATAAGGAAAACTAAATAGACAGAACAAGTAGAGGTTATAGACTAGGTAAATAAATACAAATCTGGATAGAAGCGGATACTCGAGTAATTTATGAAAGTTTGAGATTATTAATGTGTACAATAAATGAAAATTTTAAATCGATAGAACTATACAAATAATAAGGCTCGAAAGCATATATATATATATATATCTTCCTATATTATATAGTTGTAAGAAAATGTTTACGACTCAGCGCCCCCCCCCCCCTCAATTGTTTAAGTTATAAATCATGATATAATTAATTCGAAGAATTGTCGAGTATAGCAAGTTCTATGTAATAATATTGATATTTATTTATTTGTATATTTATTTTTTTAAATTGATTTAACTATAAAGATTGGTTGAAGAGACGAACAGTTTTCAACGTCACCCTGGAGGTACTGTTCATTGACGCGTTGGATTGTTATTTTAAGTGGTATCCTTCGCCAATAGCCATATATAACCACTCTTATAATAATATCTTATTGTTCTAAAGAAATGGACACTATCAAAGGATAAAAACTTTTTCTTATCGGGGACATTTTAGAATAACACAATAATGTATTATATTTACACGTGTAAAATTATAATAATATCAAAGTTGTGGACACTTCTATAACTCCTTTGGATAAACTTTAATAAGGATATAAATCTATAGTCAGTAGCACTGAATATTTATATTATTAAAAATTTTATCATTGTTCTGAAGAAATGGACATTATCAAAGGACAAAAAGTTTTTGTTATCGGGGATATTTTAGAAGAAATGAAAGATATATCGAACATGTAATAAGGAATATTTAAAGAGGAAATTAAATAAGTTATAAATCATGATATAATTAATTAGAAGAATTGTCTAACAGTTTTCCACGTCACCCTAGAGGTACTATTCATTGACGCGTTGGACTGTTACTTTAAGTGGTATCCTTCGCCAATAGCCATATATAACTACTCTTATAATAATATCTCATTGTTCTGAAGAAATGGACACTATCAAAGGATAAAAAGTTTTTCTTATCGGGGACATTTTAGAATAACACAATAATGTATTATATTTACACGTGTAAAATTATAATAATATCAAAGTTGTGGACACTTCTATAACTCCTTTCGATAAACTTTAATAAGGATATAAATCTATAGTCAGTAGTACTGAATATTTATATTATTAAAAATTTTATCATTGTTCTGAAGAAATGGACATTATCAAAGGACAAAAAGTTTTTGTTATCGGGGATATTTTAGAATTTTTAGATAATGTATTTGTTAAAATAAGTTTTAATAACACAGAAGTTGTTCATTTATTTGGAAATAATTCTAATATTTTGAAATTATTTTTATTATATAGTGGAAGATATAATTTTGGACACTATGATATTCTAGATTATGATAACAGTAATATTACAAAAGAAATTAATAAAATTAAAAATCATAAATACAATCTTAAAAGAAAATTAATTAATAATATTTCAAAAGAAAATAGTTGTATAAAAAAAAGAAAAATAATAAAAACAATTAATTATACTAAAAAAGATAAAAAGTTAATACTTACATCAACATTTGAACAAATGAATTTAAAATGCCAATACTGTGGAGCTATGTTTCGGAAAGAAGAAGTGAAAAAATTTAACTGTTGTTCAAACGGCACTATTAGTTTACCACCATTAAGTAAATATGACGAAAAATTAAAATTTTTATTATTAAACGATAAAATATTTAGGCATTTAATCCGATATTATAATAATTTATTTTGTTTCGGAACATTCAATGCGAATGTTGTTCATAACAAAGAAAAAGCAATATACAATTTAAAAATTCAAGGACAAATATGTCATACAACACCTAACAATTTATTACCGTGTAATAATGAAGAAGCATCATGTGGTCAATTATATATATACGATAACGAAACTGCTATTCAAAAAGGTTAAAAAATAACGAAAAATTAAGTAATGAACATATGATTATCGTAACTAAAATAATGAATAATAATCCATATAGTAAAAATTATAAACATTTACATTATGTATCCAATATAAAAAATCTTCCAAATTATAAATTATATTTCATTCGAAAAAATAATAAACTTAAACATCTTTATAATAAACCATTAACATCAGAATGTGGCGCTATTATAGTATCAAACACAGGCATTCCAGATAACTACGACATTTGTATATATCCGAAAGAAGTAGGAGAAAATGAAGTTATTCATACTTATATAAACAAATTGTTGCATCACGTGGATCCGATGGTTTTCCCACTAATGTTTCCCTTAGGAGATTTAGGTTGGAGTATTGGGTATAAAAAAAACAAAAAGTTAATATGGAAAAAACTTATAATAATAAAAATGTTATTGATACTAACAAACGAAACTATAGTGAAAGCGAAGATCTTACTGTACTTCAATATTATTTATTTAGATTATCATATAGACCAGATCTTAATAATTTTAGCCCTTTATTATACGGTGGAAAGTTAACACAGCAATTTTTTATACATACTTATGTAATGATCGAAAGTAATAGAATGAATTATTTTAGAAATCATTAAAAAGAGTTAAGAATTGAATGTTATCAAGGTTTATTAGATCATGTAAAACATAGTGCATCAAATATTTCCAAAAATTTTGAAAAAGAAAGAATTGGAAACTTATTCATATTACCATCATCATATATCGGAAGTCCAAGATATATGCAACAATATTATCAAGATGCAATGGCAATAATGAGAAATACAGGAAAACCAGATTTATTCATAACAATGACATGTAATCCTAAATGGAAAGAATTTAAAACAATTTTAAAAAACTTTCCAGATGGAACAACTGTAAATGATATTCCAAACATTACAGTACGTTTATTTTATGCAAAATTTAAAATGTTACTTAATGATATTGAAAAAAACCATATTTTTGGTAATGTTATATCTTATATATATTCAATTGAATTTCAAAAAAGAGGTTTACCACATGCTCATATAATAGTAACGTTACATCCAGACTATAAATTATTTAACCCAGAAGATATTGATAAATATATTTCAGCTGAAATACCATCTTCAGAAAATTTAGAATTGCAAAAATTAGTAATCAAACATATGTTACATGGACCACATGGAGAAAAATCTCCTTGTTTACAAAAAAATAAAAATATTTGTAAAAAAAACTTTCCAAAATTATTTAGAGACAATACAATACTCAAACCAGATAAATATCCTGAATATAAACGAAGAAATAATTCTTCGGATAACCATATGTATAATTTAAAAAATACGAATAAAGTTATTCCAGTAAATAACTCTATGATGGTGCCTTATAATAGCTTTCTTTTATTAAAACATAAGTGTCACATAAATATCGAATACTGTGCTACTGTACAAAGTATTAAGTATATATTCAATTATATTCATAAAGGTGGAGATAGAGCTTGTTGTAAAATACAAACGAATAATGAAAGAAATGAAGAAGTTTATGATGAAATAACTAAATATATAGATGGAAGATATATAAGTCCAATGGAGGCAGCATGGCGATTACAAAAATTTCCATTATGTGGTAGAAATCACACAGTAGAAAGACTATCTGTTCATACAGAAAATCAACAGAAAATAATTTTTGATGAAAATAATAATGAAGAATCATTAAATAATTTAGAAACAACGTTAACAGCATGGTTTAAATTAAATAAAATAGATGATTTTGCCAAAAACATTAAATATGCAAACATACCTAATTACTATAAATTTAAAAATAAAAAATGGATAAAAAGATTAAGAAATAAAAAATATGTAACAATCGGACGATTAAATGTTGTATCACCAAAAGATAGTAAACGTTTTTTCTTAAAATTGATACTAAATAGAGTAAAAGGTGCAACATCATTCCAAGATTTACGTACATATGAAAAAATTGTTTACAACACATATAGAGAAGCAGCTGTCGCCATGGGTTTAATAGAACACGAAACACAAATTTTTAACATATTTGAAGAAGCCTGTCAAATAATGCTCCCAGTACAATTACGAAAATTTTTTGCAAATTTTCTTATATGTGAAAATATTCAAGGAAATATTATTTGGGAAAAATATAAAAAATATTTCACAGAAGATTTTATTGAACAAAAAGAAGATAAAGCACTGGCACCCATAAATCAAATTTTAAGTACTGAAGATGTATCATGTAAAGATGTTGGTTTACTTGAACCAAACAAGATTGATATAGAAGAATCAGATAAAAATGACATAGAAATGATTAACTATTGTAAACAAAAATTTAACAGCTCATATGCTCAGTTGAATGATGACCAAAAATTTATTTTTGAGCAAATAAAAAATAGTGAACATAAAATTTATTTTATAGATGGTCCAGGTGGATCTGGGAAAACATTTTTATATAAAACATTAATTTACTATTTTACTATTATAAAACAAAATGTTTTTATCAATGGCATGGACAGGAATAGCTTCTATTTTATTACCTAAAGGAATGACAAGTCATCGTACATTTAAATTACCATTAGATTTAAACAATATTGAAAATGCATTTCTAAAACACGATTCTGATAAAAAAAGATTAAGAGAAGCAAATATCATTATTTGGGACGAAGCTTCAATGATACCTAAAAAAGCATTAGAAATAGTAGACAATACTTTAAAAGATGTATGTTCTACGGATTGTAACTTTGGAGGAAAATTGATTATACTAGGTGGAGATTTCAGACAAATTTTACCAGTAGTGAAACATGGATTTAGAAATACAATCGTAGAAGAGTGTATACAAAATTCTTATCTTTGGCCTTTGTTTAAAATTTTCCATTTAAAAATCAATATCCGTACTCAAGATAATGATTTTGCATCATTTCTATTAGATATCGGAGAAGGAAAAATTGATGAATTTAAAATTCCAGACAAATGGCAAACAAATGATGTTTGTCATGAAATATATAAAAATATTAATAACAATTATCATTTTTCAAAAAACGTAATATTAAGTTCACATAATGAAGAAGTAAATATATTAAATAATGCAATGTTAAATTTAATTGAACATAAAACAATAACTTATTATAGTATAGATTACGCAACACATAAAGGAGTAGATCAAACGGATGAAAATATACATTTAAATTTTCCGATAGAAATGTTAAATAATATACGAGAAGGTTTACCTCCACATGAAATTAAATTGAAAAAAAATGCAATTGTTATGTTAATTCGTAATCTAAGTATAGTTGATGGACTATGTAATGGAACACGGTTAAAAATAACAAATTTATATAAATATAACATTGAAGCTGAAATTATTACTGGAGAAAATAAAGGAAATAAAGTATTTATACCACGCATTACATTAAGTACTTGTGAATCATCATCGGTACCATTCATTTTATATAGAAAACAATTTCCAATTGTATTAGCATTTGCTATAACTATTAATAAATCACAAGGACAAAGTTTTAACAGTGTAAGAATATTTAAAAAAAAAAATTTATTTTCCCATGGACAATTGTATGTAGCACTTTCACGATGTAAAAATCCAAACAATATATATATATATATACAAAATGAATCTCAAAATAAAACAGAAGTAACAAATATTGTTTGGAAAGAAATATTAGATAACTAATTTTCTCTATAAGATAACAATATTGTGATATAATATAAATAAAATAATAACATAAATAAACAATGTTAAAATAATAACAAAATATAATTGATCAAAGTAATTTATGAAAAAAATATCAGAAAATAATTAATTACATAATATAATTTATGAAAAAATTATCAGAAAATAATTAATCAAATTTAATTTTAAATATAATATAAAATAATTTACTTAATCTAATTAACTATTTAGTAAAATACAAGATGGCTGAACAAGATGATTCAAGACCCAGTCAATTAAGATGGGATCCTGTACAAAATATATATATTGAAGTGAGTAGTATACAATACGCAAGAGAATAAGATGAATTAAATGAACAGTTACAGAATCACATAAATGAACAAGACGAATATGAAAGATATTTAAATAATCAAATCAACGAATACAATAATAATGTTACGATACAAGCACCGTTAACTTGGGATCCGACACAAAATAAATACGTAGAAGTATATAATTTAAAAGACGCTATAAAACTAGGCAAATTGAATGAAATAATAGAAGCTTATGAAAAAGAAGAAAATAAGTATAATGACTATTATAATAATTTACTTAGAGAATATGATTTAAATTGTTTACAAAATTTAATTGAAAAATATGAAAAATAAAATTAACGAGATTTTCAATATACAATTTCAACTCAATTTTTTAGTATAAGATATTTGAAATTTCACAAAAATGGTATTAAGCTATATTAATTTCTAAATTTATTATTTTACATTTATTTCTTTCACGTATCCAATAAAATGTTTAAAAGTATAAATGTATATAACAGAAACAATAAAAATATATGTTTCCATATTATAAATAGCTTACAAAAATTTTACAGGATATGTTAAAGACAAGAAATTTAAAAATTGATTTTTAATTAAATAGACGTAAAATATAAAGTAAAATATAAGAGTATATACAAAAATATATACATATATAAGCTATAAAAAAAAATTATTCTTAAGTAAATTATTATTACATATTAATATGAAATATTTGAAATTTTACGAAAATTTAACTATATTAATTTTTAAATCTACTCCAGTAGACTATATTGTATTACATTCTTTCATGTATCCAACATAATGTTTAAAAGCACAAATACATATAACAGGAACGATAAATATATATGTTTCCAAATTATAAAAAGCTTACAAAAACAATTAAGGATATATTAAAGATAATATAAATAAAGACAATATATTTTTAATAAATTTCTATTCAACAATTTTCGATAAATATTTTCGTAAATTTCAAATAAAAATCAAATATAATGTAAATCATATAAAAATATATTTAATAATTATAAAATTTTAGGCAACAGTGGTAATGTAGGGCTACTGGCGAAGGATGCCACTTAAAATAACAATCCAACGCGTTCATGAACAGTACCCCCAGGGTGACGTGGAAAACTGTTCGTTTCATCAACCAATCTTCTTTCTTCTCATTCATCACTGTTAAATGGGGGTTGATGAGCGGAGCGAGTAGGGGGGTAGGGGGGTACCCCCCTAGTGTGTATATATATATATACATATATATATATACATATATATATATATATATGTTTTATGTTAGTTTCCAGGACATTCCAGATGTTTAACGTTGGTTTCGGGGACATTTGTTAGTTTAGGGGACAGTCCCTGAATCTACATATGTTTAACGTCAGTTTTGGGGACATCGGCCCCCATAAGAGACATTATTTCTTTAGTCACGTATAGGTATACAGTAACATGGGGTCCTGGGAACTAACGTTATACAAGTTTATATATATATATATATATATATATATATATATATATATATATATATATATATATATATATATATATATATATATATATATGTATATATACATATAAAATCCATACACATAAAATTTATATACATATAAAACTAATACTAAACCATAATTTTACAGAAGAAAAGGCCTTGTTCAGCGGCATTCTAGTTATGGGAAAGATGTATGGTCTGACTAAATTGTACCAAGATGAAACTTTGAGACTGACCATATGGGACACGGGAGTAAAATTGCTTGTCAGTGTAACTACCGTAAAAGGAGATAGACTATTGATAGGTGAGTAAAATCGACTGCTAAGCGAAGGTCTTCAGAGTCTGTTGTTGCAGTTATGGGTACTGTGTGCTTTATACCTGCAGCAGCGGGGGCTTGAGGTGTGCCTGAATGTTTCAGTGTCTCATCGTTAAGCTCGTTTGCTGCATAGTATTGTTAAAGTTTAATGTGCCGTGTAGCAAGCAAATAAATAATTATAATAATCATAGATCAGACAACCCTTGATCAGGACCATGGAGAAGTGCTCATAGAAGCGTTAATCAGAAATGAAGTATTTGAAGAGACGATAGAAGTGGAAATTTACAATGGAAAAATCTGGTACAAGGGGCATACCGACATTCCTGTACTCGAGCCACAAAGGGTAGCAGAGAGTTGCACAACTGGTGACAGAGAGTCAAAAGTACAGGGGCTCAGTATAGAAGAGGACAGTCTAGAAAAGGTAGAAGAGGATGCTGTAGATGTGATAGAAGAGAAAAGTATAGAAATGGGAGATATAGACAAGAGAGGCCAAAGTAGTGGCAACACCAAGCATGTAGAAGAGGAAATTAAAGGTATGAAGCCCCATATTAAGTCAGTAGAAAAATTAAAAATTGATATTTCAAAATTAAAGCTTAGCGAGTCCACATTGGCATCAAAACAAAAGTTAGACGAGAATAGAACATGGGTAGAAAGCACTGATGGTAGTAGAATAGATAACATACATAAAAGTAATAAAATTTTGTTGAATTTTGTAGGTATCAAAAATCAATTAGAGAAGTTCATAAATATCAGTGAGGCTTCGGCGAAAAGGCAAGAAGAGTCAAGGAAGGAGATAAAAGAAAGGTTGAGTACATTCTTCCGAGACTCAACAGAAAATTATGAAGATCTCAACAGAAGGATGGTGGCAAATGCTAGTAAGATGCACAAAACCATCAGTGAGATAAATAAGCGATTGATATCGGTGGAAACACAGGTAAATGAATGGAATGATGAGTGTGAAATGGATGAGAATGATGTAATAAACTCAACCAAAATAAATAGAGAAGCTATAGATAAGAGTAGTAAGGATAGATTAGAAAGTAAAATTTATAATAAAAGGAGATCTGTAGAACTAAATTTGAATTCTAGTGCCCTTGATACCTCAAATAAAAATAAAGAATCACTGAATGCAAAAGAAACGATTAAACTTGAAATTTGGAATAAAGAAAATAATGTAAAAAGAGAATATAAGTTAAGTCGTAAATCAAAGTTTGAACATTTTTCAGACTATTTGAATTCAGAACTTAGATCAAAGAATTTACTAAATGTTATAGATAAAGAAAAAATAGATAAGGTAGATGAGCAGAAATTAGAACAGGATAGATTTAATGTAAGAGACATTATTATTAATAGAATAGAACTAGAATACTATAGTAAAATTGTAGATGAGACAGACCCCATTAAAATCCTGGAGAAATTGAAAGAGTTTAAAAACAGTGAAGTTAATGTAACCACTGTAGCAGTCAGAAGGCAATTATATAGTTTGACATATGATCCCAATAAACAAAATGCCTCTGAATTTATAGATAAGTTTGACGAGTTAGTTAGAGTACATGACAACATATCAGGCGAAAATAAATTCTCAGAAAAGGTGATAAGAGATGCATTTTATAATGCAATAATGCAGGGAGTTCCTCAAATTAAAACGATTGAATTTCTGAATAAATACAATCAAGGAGAAAGCATTGAATGTTCAAAATTAAAAACGTTTATTTTACTACAGGAAGCAGATAGACGAGGAGCAATGGTGGCTGCAGGGGACACACCCAAAGCTGCTGCAGCTGCAGTCACTAAAAGCTCAAAAATCAGAAAAGGTGAACAGTGCTACATATGTGGGGATGTAGGACATTATGCGAAGGAGTGTCCGAACCCTGATACGATGTGTTATCACTGCAAGAGATTTGAGGGACACAAGGCAGAGGACTGTCCATACAAGAGAAGAGACGGAGGCCCTGGTTCTGGCTCTGGCTCTGGGAGTACAAGGTATGGTAATTCAAATTATAATAGACGTGGTAGAGGAGGTAGAATTATTGTCAGAGGAGGGGATAGGAGTTACAAGCGTCCAAATCCCTATAACGAAAATCAACCGGATTATAAGCGATTTAAATCCGGGAAAGACAACAATAGGAGAGATCGTTCTAAAAGAGGAGGACGTGGAACGAAAACCAACAATGAAAGATAGCAAAAGGATAAGAAAAGAAAGTCTGGTAAGTCGATTGCACTAAAAGCAAGCTTAGAAAATCCCGGTAATAGAAAAGAAAATAGAAAGGGAAATTCGCTAGTTAGATTTTTAGCTGATTCTGCTGCAACTGAACACATGTCAAGCTCTAAACTGATTTTTAAGTCAATTAAACCAAATAGTAATATCGAAATTAGATGCGCTAATAAAAACGATTATTCTATCATTAAATCGGAGGGAGTAGGTAGTATAGTAGGATTTAATGATGATAATAAATTAATGAATCTTAAGAATGTAATATGTGCAGAAAATTTATCGGAAAACTTACTGTCTTTACGGAAATTTGTAGAAAAAGGGTTAAGCGTATACTTAGATGAGAAAAGAATAGATATATTTGACCCTATATCAAATGAAGTTTTAATAACAGGAATATATGAAAGTCCGTACTGGTTAGTAGAATTGAGAATAGATGAGAAAGAAAGTTTAAAGACAAATATAGAAAAGGAAAACATAATTGCATGTGTAGTTACACGCAGAGGAGCAACAAAAAGAAAAATGGAATTAGAACAGAATAAAAATAAAAGTACGAACGAAAGTAAAGAACAGTTAGAAAAAGAGGAAGGAGATAAGAGAGAAAGTTCAGAAAACATAAACAAACATATGAACTTTATAGACACGATAATAGACAGACAGATAAGTAAGGCAAACGGTGGCTCAGAGGTGACAGAGGACAGTTTCAAGTTAGACTCGAGTGAAAGTCTTAATGAGAAACGAATAAGTAACCAAGCCATGCTCTGGCATATGAGATTTGGGCATGCCTCACTGTCATATTTAAAGGAATTACAAGCGAAAAATAAAACTATAGATAAGTTTGATAAGGTAAAGTTAGACGAGACAATACTAGACTGTGAAATATGCCTTATGTCCAAACTAAATAAAATACCGTTTAATAAAACAAGACAGAGAGCAATAAGACCATTACAAATAGTCCATGCAGACACTATGGGTCCAATCAGTCCCACTACGTATCCTAAGAATCCTAAGAGATACAAGTATATAATAGTATTTATTGATGATTTTTGTAGATTAGCTATGGCATATCCTATAAAATCAAAGGATCAAACTGGACAATATCTGGACATCTTTATTAGAAGTGCGAGAAATCTACTGGGCTATGAAAAATTCTGCTATCTAAGAACAGATCAAGGCACAGAGTTCACAGGAGGTTCTATAGTAGAAGTGTTAGAAAAGTATCGAGCAGAACTGTAGTTAGCCTGCCCAGACACTCCAGAACATAATGGCACTGCAGAAAGGTTCAACCAAACGATTCAAAGGAAAGTAAGAACTTTGATGTTTGACTCGGGCCTACCAGAGAACATGTGGGATCTTGCTCTAGGAACAGCAGTATACATATATAACAGGTTACCACATAGGTCAAACGACATGGTGTCTCCAATAGAAAAATTTAATCCAGACTACGAAATAAACTTAAATCAACTAAAGAGATTTGGGTCACTAGCATATTTTAAAATACAAAGAAAGAGTGGTCCCAAATTCAGCAAGATAGCCAAGAGATGGCTATGTATTATATTCTCCCGAAGAAGGTAAATATTTTGAAAGTAGAGATGTTAAATTTAATGAAAAATTAGTCTTTGGAGATAAATATAGAAAGGACAATATTAAAAATTGGGAACCAGTAGATGCGAAAACAGACAAGGACAGTTGGCTACTGAAATGTGATGAGGAAATAGACGGAGAATTAAAAGAAAGTAATCAAATGTCAATTTCGGAGGGAGAGGTCAAAAGGAAAAGAGGAAGATCGAGAAAGAATAGACCAGCAGATGAGAAAATAACAGAAGATGTAGAAAAGGAATTGGAAAGTATAGAACAGGAAAAATTATACGCGTTAATTGCCAAACTGAATGAAGAACCAGCTAGCTATAGAGAAGCAATGAGTACTGATGAACAAGATCAATGGTATCAAGCAGTTCAAGAAGAACTTAAATCAATGAAAGATAACAAAGTATGGAAGTTAGTAGAGAGGCCAAACACAGTAGAAGGAGAAAACCCCAATATAATAGATTCGAAATGGGTATTAAAGAAAAAGAAATAATTGGATAAAACAAGATACAAAGCTAGATTGGTGATAAGAGGTTTTAAAGACTGAATTCATTATGATCTGAGTGAAACATATTCTCCGGTATTTAGACTCTCTTTGATCAGATCTGTATTAGCACATGCAAATAGATATGACTTAGATTTGTGTCAACTAGATGTGAAGGCAGCATTTCTGAATGGAGATATAGACGAGGATATTTACATGGAAATAACTGAAGGCCTAAAATGCTCAGATGAAATCAGCAAAACAAAAGTCTGAAAGCTTGAAAGGGCCTTGTATGGTCTAAAAATTAGCCCTAAGAAATGGAATGAAAAATTTAAAAAGGCTGCAGAAGAAATAGGACTAAATAGCCACAATAGAGAACCTTGCTTATTTACAAAGGAATTCAATAGTAAGATAGTAATAGTGGTACTATATGTGGACGACATACTCATAGCAAGTAATGACAGAAGTGAATTAAAAAGAGGTTAAAAATAAACTAAAGAAAAGATTCGAAATGACTGACCTAGGAGAACCACAGAGTTTTCTTGGTATGAAAATAGAAAGAAATAAAAGAGAGAAAGAAATAAAATTAACATTAGATAAATACATAGAGAAGTTGCTAAAAAGATTTGGACATAGTGACATGCATCCACAGAAAACACCTATGGTGACAAATCAAGTTAATAACAGAGAAAAACGAGATAGAGAAGGTGAAGAAAACATCGAAAAGATAGAAAAGGCAAATAATAAAGAGACAGCCAGGTATAGAGAATTAGTTGGATCACTGCTATATTTATCAAACGCAATTAGACCAGATATCACTTATGCAGTGAACGTACTTAGCCGAAGAGCAGTGTGTATATACAGCGTGTCCAAAAAGTCTGGAAACACCCAAATAATTTCTCAGCTGAATTACTATTGGAAAATGTTAAGGTCGCCTTTGTAGTAATTTTTTACGAGGAATCCAATGGTGACCTTGGATTCGACCTTGGACCTCATTTTTGAGGTTATTTCAAGGTCAACCTCATTTTTTTAAATGGTAACCCCTATTTTTTATAGCTGAATCTGAAAGAGCGGAAAATTTTACGTCCGGATATGTATTAAGGTATGAGGTTGAGGTTGCCCCCAGAGGTCAAACTGAGGTCAAAGTATGATTTCTTAAAAATTTCGCGAGTTCAGTGGTAAAACAAAACAAACAAAGGTAAGGTTTGGTAAGTTCGAACGAAGACTTGAAGGTGACCTCTGATTCGACCTTGAACCTCATTTTGAGCCTCATTTTTGAGGTTATTTCGAGGTCAACCTCATTTTTTAAATGGTAACCCCTATTTTTTAGCGGAATCGGAAAGAGTGTGAAACTTTACGTCCAAACATGTACTCAGAACATAGTTCAAGAAGGACCTTGACGTTCATTTGAAGGTCATTTAAACTTAATGACGGTCTGATCTTGTGTAAACTTTTTAATTTTTTAAACAGTCTAACATCTTATTTCAAGTGCTCGAATTATTTTCCATCCACTTTTTGATAGTAACCTAATCGATGATCGAAAACACCAACAGTATTTTTGATCATTTCAGTAGGAATGAGAGCTGATTCATTGTAAAATTTTTTGAAGCGTTTAAATATTGAAAATTGTTACTTGTTATTTTTCGTATGGTTAGAGTGACAATAAACTATTATTCATTCCATAACCACCACAGAAAAGGGTTGGTCATCTTTCAAACATATTTTTTGAAAATTAAAAGTTCTTTTTATTTTCAACTCAAAAAGTATTTTTGGATAAGGTCTACTACGAAGAGTAATAAAAATGAACAAACTCACTGATAGAGAAAGAATAACGATTCTCATGATGAGAGGTTGGGGACACATGCAGCGATCTTATAGGGCCGTAAGAGATATTTTTAATGCTTCATTTAGGGTTGGTGGAACTCCACTATCATTTTCAACAGTTCAAAAAACTGTTAGAAGGTTTGAAAATACCGGCACTATCAGCGATTTACCTCGATCAGGCAGACCAATGTCAGCAGGTAACGAAGAGAAATCTTTAGATGTTGTGTTAACATTCACCGAAGATCCGCATACTTCCGTTCGTAGAGCTGCTCAAGTGCACGAAATAAGTAAATCATCTATTCATAACATACTAAAGAGAGAGAAGTTCCATCCATTTAAAGTAACGCTAATACACAAGTTAAATGAAGATGATTTCGATCGTCGCGTTGAATTCTGTGATGATATGATGGCACGCATCGTACAAAATCCAAATTTTCCATCAAATATAGTCTTCTCAGATGAAGCTACATTTCAACTTGACTCAAACGTAAATAGGCATAACTGTAGATATTGGGCAGTTGAAAACCCTCATTGGGCAAGAGAAGCCAAGTCACAATATCCACAAAAATTAAATGTCTGGGCTGGAATATTAAATAATAGGATTATAGGACCATTTTTTATTGATGGCAATTTAAATGCAGAAAAGTATGAAACTATGTTGCGGAATCAAATTGTTCCTGCTATAAGAGAAATAGCTGGAGAGGACTTTAATAACACATGGTATCAACAGGACGGTGCAGCAGCTTATTATGCACGAAACGTTCGCACATACTTAGATACAGTATTCATTAATCGATGGATAGGACGAAGAGGTGTAATTGAATGGCCAGCTAGGTCCCCCGATTTAACGCCTCTAGATTATTTCTATTGGGGTTATCTGAAGGATCGTGTATTCAAAACAAAACCCTTAAACTTAGATGAATTACGTGAAAGGATCATTGATGAATCAGCTCTCATTCCTACTGAAATGATTGAAAATGCTGTTGGTGCTTTCTATCATCGATTAGGTTACTGTCAAGAAATGAATGGAGAACAGTTCGAGCACTTGAAATAAGATGTTATACTGTTTAAAAAAATCAAATGTGAGAGGCAAGGGGACTCACGTAAATCAAGCGCCCCATCGTGAGAGGCAAGGGGACTCACGTAAATCAAGCACCCCATCGTGAGAGGCAAGGGGACTCACGTAAATCAAGCGCCCCATCGTGAGAGGCAAGGGGACTCACGTAAATCAAGCACCCCATCGTGAGAGGCAAGGGGACTCACGTAAATCAAGCACCCCAAAGGGAACAGATTTTACTACGTCCACGTCGTTGTTCCTGGGTAACGCTAAATGTAAAAAAATTGAACTTGACATGACTTTTAAGGACAATGTCAAGGTCACCATTAGATTTCTCGTTGAAAACTACTAAAGAATTAACCTCGCTCAGTGTGATAAAAAGTTTACACAAGATCAGACCGTCATTAAGTTTAAATGTCCTTCAAATGAACGTCAAGGTCCTTCTTGAACTATGTTCTGAGTACATGTTTGGACGTAAAGTTTCACACTCTTTCCGATTCCGCTAAAAAAATAGGGGTTACCATTTAAAAAAATGAGGTTGACCTCGAAATAACCTCAAAAAATGAGGCTCAAAATGAGGTTCAAGGTCGAATCAGAGGTCACCTTCAAGTCTTCGTTCGAACTTACCAAACCTTACCTTTGTTTGTTTTGTTTTACCACTGAACTCGCGAAATTTTTAAGAAATCATACTTTGACCTCAATTTGACCTCTGGGGGTAACCTCAACCTCATATCTTAATACATATCCGGACGTAAAATTTTCCGCTCTTTCAGATTCCGCTATAAAAAATAGGGGTTACCATTTAAAAAAATGAGGTTGACCTTGAAATAACCTCAAAAATGAGGTCCAAGGTCGAATCCAAGGTCACCATTGGATTCCTCGTAAAAATTACTACAAAGGCGACCTTAACATTTTCCAATAGTAATTCAGCTGAGAAATTATTTGGGTGTTTCCAGACTTTTTGGACACGCTGTATAGAGAAGTATTAGAATAAAGAATAACATTGAACTTGTAAACTGTGTGTGTGTAAGTGTTCCCATTCCTTTCCCACTGCGACAACAACCAAAACTCTGTGAACACCGACGAAAAAACAAACGTGGCAGTGCAGTAAGTGCGTTCCACACGCGTGACGACGCCGGCGTCGGCGTACCTGGCACCATCGCCTCCGCTGGTGCACTCGAAGCCACACGCTCCGAGGTATACGGCGGTGGCGCACTCAATTTCGGCCCGTCCTCCACGCGCCTCTCCGTGTGACTACTAACTCCCGCCCTCCTTGCCGCGGCGTCGCTCAACCACGGCGGTTGTATTTCTTCGCGCGACATGTGCGTCGATAAATCCGCCGTTGTGGCAGGCAAATTCTCGCCACGAAAATCCTCGCGATAAACCGGCACGTCCAACGTCGCGTCAGCTTTACGTATGTCAAAACGAAGTCGGCGGTCGCGGAGTTCGTCGAGCGTCCCCTCCGTGTTCAATTCATCTAAATCCAATAATTTAATTAACAATCGCGAGGTCAGTCGAGTCACTATGGCGTCTAAAGCCCTCACGCCCGGATTTCGGCGAAGCTTCCGTATCCTACTTCCATGCGCCGATGACGCCATGGCCTCGACTAAATACTCTGAGCCAAACAACCAAAAAGAAAAACACAACTTTTCCCTCGTGCCTCAGTGTGAACGAAGGAACGTACGCCGAAAATTCTCTTTATACGCGCGATTCTCCCCCTCCACAGAATGGCAATAATTAACAGAACCCCTTACTACTCCAATTTCTGCCTGAAGAATCGGCAAAATTCGCAATCGGCTCATTGCACGAAGCCGTTCTCAATCCTCGCGCGTGCCCTCCGCACCAAGCACTAGCTGCAACGCGAGGCTCGCAAAAATTTCGCTGGCGCACGTAGTGCGCTGCGTACTCACAATCGACTCGCTTACGCGAGCCGCTCTCTATTCCTGCGCGTGCACTTCCACACAGAGTGTGTACTTCGCAATAGCGCGAGGCTCACAAAAGCTAGCTTTAGCTAGCACAATCACAACATAACAAATAAATATTATAATTTAATTGAAACAGATAATTTGAAATTTGCATGCATATTCACACTCTCTCTCACACCGAACTTCTTATTCTAAGTTACTCTGTTTGGGCAGCGATAATTCGATAATAGTCAAAATAATTAAATTAACAGGATAATCAAAATAGCCAACTAATCAAAATTTAAAAATTCAAACGTCGAAATCGCAGTCAATATTTAAAATCAAGACTTCGTTATGTCATTGAATGTTACTAGAGTCCTCTCTAATCCGCGTACCCAAACAGTCCTATCCGAACATCGACATAAATTTCTACTACTAAATTATTTGCTCGAATATTTCACGAACACACTGGTAACCGCGCACGACAAGGACAATTCGACCGGCACTAATCCTCTCCGTCGCGCGGTCGCCTCTCAATGTAAACAGCGCTCGCTGTTTACCACGCAAAGTCGCGGTGTCCTTGCACCTTTCCAGCGCTTCTAAAATTTTACAGTTATCGAAAGTTCTGAGACTCGAAAAATTCAAAAATCCGTACGCGCGAGGATTTTATGAATCTTCGAATCCCCTCACTCCTCCCGAACTAGCAAAATTCTAGGGCCCGCGGACACGCGAATTTTCCCTGTACTCGTGCGAGATCAACTACCTCTCTCCCACACGCATATACCCACGGCAGTTATCCTGCCAGGATCGCCATTTGTAACGTTGTACTTTTACCATCCCGGTATAACCATCACAACTAATTTATTGAAGCAGGAACCGGAGACCGAAGTTCCGCCTGCCGCGGAGACGGTGGGATAGCCATCTCCTATGCGTAGGATGCGTGGGTGAGGAGTCAGGGTTGTGCAATAACCAACCAGGCACTCACTGGCAAAAATGGCATTTATTATGTAAAAGTACTGAATGTACGCTCTCGCACGAGCACACACGATGTGCGCCTCATCGGCGCGCCACGCAATCCGAGAGTTTACTCTCCTCGCAATTAAGTGAGGAGACTGTGCTCACCGTCGCCGGGAACACAGCGTCAACTCACGCGGGCTGCGCGGATTCTACGAACCCAGGCGCGCCCGCCCCGCAACACGCAATCGACCGCGGCCGGTCTTAAGAATCACTAGTATTCGCCTGACGCCGCTCTGCCTGCCGCCTCCTGTTCGCCCGCTACCTCGCTCGTGGCCGTCGCGCACCGCGCAATCGGCGATGACCGAGAGTTGCAGTGCCGCTTTGCCGCAGCCTCGTTGCTGGGGTGCCGTCACGACTCGTGCGCTAACGGTGGCTCTCGCTCCTGATGCGTGGATGACGTCGGCAGGGTGCGAGGACTCGTGGCGTGGACTCTCGGCTGGGCGTCTCTTCCTCTTTCTTCTCGCACCACCTGCCCCCTCCTGATCAGTGTACTTTCTCCACATCTCGATTCTTCATTGCTACCACCAATTCACCCGAGTTTGTTCTTGGCCCGTGTCCCGCCAGCGCAGACTCGGCCGAGCGTGCGTCAAGCTGTGCGCTAGTCAGTGCTTTCGATGTCATCGCACCCCTGCGTGAGTTTGTTCTGTCATCGCGTCGCAAACCGTGGGTTAATCCCCAAATTAAGCCCTGATGCGGTCTCGTGATCGTGCGTATCGATGCGCGCGAAACACTTGCGCTGCCGCTCAACTCGACCGCTTTCGCTCACTTCGTGCGCAAGTTTCAAACGCCTTGGATACTGCGAAAAACCAGCATGTTGCCTCTCGCCGATGCCCCATCCGTCCACGCTAAATGGCGTGAGCTTCGGCGCCTCCATGTTACCAACCCTAGCCTTCCTTCACCTCTTACTACATTCTCCGCAAATGATCTTAACCTCTGTTACGCCTCCACCGTGAGCCGCCACCCCCCTATTACTGAACTTGATTTCGACTCCATAGTAAACCATCCACTCAACCCATCTCTCAATAGCCATTCTGCCTCCGCCCTTTCTCTCAACGTGAAGTGGCCGATGCGCTTCTGAAGTCGTCCTCTAAGGCAACAGGACACGACACCCTCTCTATACCGATGCTCAAGCTTGCTCTACCAGACTCCCTCTTGCATATCACCAATCTCTTCAACACCTCCATAGCTACTGCCACCTTCCCCTCTAACTGGAAAAGAGCAATAATTCGCCCGCTCGCGAAATCGAAAGTGATGTCTCAGCTTTCTGATACACGGCCGATCGCTCAACTTCCAGAACTGTCAAAGGTCCTTGAACGGTTGGTTCATAACCACCTTCAGGGCTACCTTGAGGCGAATTCATTGCTCTATCCTCGTCAAGCTGGTTTCCGCCCCGGTCACAGCACCCAGACGGTCCTGTTTGGGGTTTTTGACGACATTCGCCACGACATCGATCAGCGCAAATTAACGTTCCTTATCTTATTCGATTTCTCCAAGGCTTTCGACTCTATTCCTCACGCTGCCCTCCTCGCTAAACTTCGTGTGCTCAACTTCACCACTCATGCCCTTCGGTGGCTTTTTACATACCTCGCCGACAGACTTCAAGCGGCCGTCGACGCGGGCAGAAATATTTCCGACTGGCTACGTGCCCCTTCTGGAGTACCACAAGGGAGTGTTCTTGGTCCGCTTCTTTTTGGCATCTTCACCAATGACCTCCCGTCAGTGGTCCGTTTTTCCAAGATGATGATCTTTGCCGATGAAACGCAGTTTTACCATCATTTTTTTCCGTCTGATTTCCATCTCGCACTCGATCGTGTCACTCGCGATGCCCAAGCGGTCGCAGACTGGGCCCGTACTAACGGCCTCACCCTGAATTCTGCGAAAACAAAGATCGTCATTATTGGTAGCGCAGCCTACACTCGGGAACTTGATCTAGCCACTCTGCCTCATGTCATCATTGACGACTGTGCGCTCCCTTATGCGATGAAATCACGTAGCCTAGGTGTAATTTTCACCAACACCCTTGACTGACAGCTGCACACAAAACAAGTCACTCGCAGGGTCTTCGGCTCGCTTTTCACCTAGCGCTTTTTCCGCCATGCCCTGTCGAGAAACATTAGGAAATATCTCGCCGAAACTTTTGTTTTCCGGCAGCTCGACTACGCAGCTCCAGTTTATACTCACCTCGACAAAGACCGTACCGAAAAGATCGAAAAAGCTCTAAAGGCCTGCGTTCACTTTGTTGTCGGCAATATTCCTCGTCGTGGTCATGTCACGACCCACCGGCTTGCGCTTGGCTGGCTCTCCGCTCGTCGAAGACGCCAATACTTTATTGGGCTTCAGGCCTTCAAAGTTGTAGCCAACGCTTATCCGCCAGATCTTGTGGGTCGTTTCACGTGCAAACTTAACGTAGACCCCGTCCTACGCCACTCGGATTGCCGCCCACCCCTGCCATTTGAACCACCTCCGTGGAGAACAGAGGCATTTAAGCACTCGTTCACCTCCTCAACTCGATCCACTCCACCGGCTTTGACATAGCTAACCTACAGCGTTTCAAGCATACTCTACGAGACGCCCTGTTCGATCGCGACGTGGCCGACTGCTGTTTCGCGTGCAGCCTCCGCTCGCCGTACCTCAGGCTCGCCTCTAGCGACTGCGTTTCCCCCGCCTTTATTGTTACCCCATTGTAATTTCTAAGCGTTATAAATTTTATATATTTTGTATACTTTATTTTACCGTCGTTATACTATTAATTAAGCCGCCCGACAGCATCTACTGTATTTTCACCGCTTTTTATTTATTTATTTATTTATTCATTTATTTATATATCCAGATTAATTACAGGTATGTAATTCTATAAAGGTAGACGTAGCTACCTGTACATAGACTGGAGGAAATATTAAAAATAACTTACATAACTAACTTACTAAGATTTCACCAAAATATATTACTCTTATATTATATTTAATCAATTGAAGGAAATGCCCGTCGATTTTATGTTAATTTTAATAATGAATCTAACGGCTACTCGGGCAAAGATAAGGAAGGTAACTAACTTATCAAGCACTTTCTTTATATGTGTTTCAATACATCTTTAAATTTTAGAAGCTATTTCAAACATTAGTGCAGTCAAGAATTTTTTAGAAAGGAGAATACATGGAAAGGGAAGGTGGTAAAGGTAAAGGTATAGGATACAAAACGAGAAGGAAAAAAATAACGGCCCAGGTCGGGCTCGAACCGACAACCTTCTGCATACCGGGCAGCTACGCTACCATTGCGCTACTGGAATGACGATCCTTTCACGACCCAGACCGCTACTCATCGTTCTCAATCTATTTTCCCAAATCCCCCCGTCTGCATTATTTCAGCCGAAGCAGACAATATTGTATTTAATCAATTGAAATTTTAATGACACGTACGGTTCGGGGGTACTCTCCGTGGGGGAGTTTACAAAGATTTTTGGAGTCAGTTGTCTGGTCGCGCAAGTATGGGTGGAAAAATAAGGGTGGGCCTAAGGCCCTTTGATGCATCTAATTGGCTGCGTGGGGGAAAGAAGCATCCCCCAGCTTTCGGCTGTACTTTCTACCGTTTCACAGAGATGACATTACATGTAGTGTTTCTGCGCCTATTTTTCATTAATGTTAAATACATTGTTTACATAAAAAATTCGGTTAATTATTTATTATATAGTGTTAATTATTGTATATGAACTTAACAAATGACTTATTTTCTAATTAAATCTAATTTTGTTGTACAAATGTGCACACACTTAATATTTTAAAACTTCCAAAATACATGGTTTAAAGTTTAATTAACTATCGAGTAGAAAATACATATTTTTTTTTTTTAAGCTTCAAATCTTTTATAGACTTATTGGCTGAAAATTTGGCATAATCGCCAAGTACATTAATAGTTTTATATGGGGAGGTTACAACTTTTGAGGAAAGACATCATATGTTTGCACGCGGTGATATTCGGTTCATATAATATTGTGTCTACATTAAGCGGAAGATATAAATTAATTTCAGCGAGGTTTTAATAAATTTTAGTCGCTGGTTGTTGTACAATTCACATTGCCATAGTATGTGGTTAATATCTTGGTATTCGTATAAGCATTGGCACTTAGAGTTATTTATGATGGAGGTGCGAGCAAGAGAGGCCGCGAGATTATAGTGATTGGCCCTACAACGGTTAACCGTGACAATAAGTTCTCGAGTTAGCTTTTTATTATAGAACCATGGTTTAGATTGGTTTACGAAGAATTTTTCAAAGTATTTGGTGCCTTTTGAGACTGATTGTTCTATATTTGTTTCTCGTGAACTATTGAACATAGATTTTCTAAAGGATTCGCATAAATCCGTATGTATAATAAATTTAGACTCAGGGGTCGTCGATGAACAAGCTGTTTTGGCTGCAAGATCTACAATTTCAATTCCCTCGGATTCCATGATGTGAAGGGATCCAGTAAAGAAAAATATTTCCTGTTTCTGTTTTTTCTCGTAAAAATTTCAGGTATTTGTTTTTTATTTGTAAAATGTAGGGATTGGTTTTAACATTGATGGTAGTATTTTCTAAGCTGTAGAGAACATTGACAGAGTCCGAGAGAATGAAATTGGAGGAACTTGTGTTGTGAAGGGCAATGTCCATCGCATCCAAGATTGCAATGCACTCAGATATAAAGGCCGACGTGTTCGCATTCAATTTTCTAGTTAGCGTGATATTTAACTTGGGACATACGCACGCTGACCCAACTGTGTAAGTATTGGGATTTTTACTCCTGTCCGTGTAAATTAAAAGAGAGTTTTCATTATCTAACATTGAACGTAGGGCAAGGTCTGGATTTTTATTTTTATTAATTTTTTTGCCAAGACTTGTGTTTATAGGAATTGAAGCTGTAATGGTATCGTAGCTATTGCTGTAAATGATATAGTGAGTGGATTCAAATAGTCGTGGTTTAAGTTTCATTAGGATTTCGATACAATTTTCAAATAGTCGTTTAGGTTTGAATTTTTTTCTTTTTTTGTTTTTGAAAAAGTGATGAACTGTTTTAGAAATTAATAAATTTTTGTTTGAGAGTATTTTAGCTAGATAATTAGAACAAAGAAACTTGCATCTTTCTCGAATGTATGGCAACTTCGATTCCTCTAAGAGTACATTTGTTGGCGTGGTTTTACGATAGCCCAAGGCGCTTCTCATGGCAGAATATTGGATTTGTTCAAGTTTATCTTGAGCATCTTTTCACGTTGGATAAAAGACAAAGCATGCGTAGTCAATTATTGACCGAATATAACTTTTATAAAAGATAAGGAGAGCACTAGGGTCTGTCCCCCACCATGTACCTTGTAAGAATTTTATCATATTAAGGGCTCTTTGACATCTATTCTGCAGTTTGTTGATTTGGTATTTAAATGAGAGTCTATAGTCATGTTATGTACCTTGTAAGAATTTTATCATGTTAAGGGCTCTTTGACATCTATTCTGCAGTTTGTTGATTTGGTATTTAAATGAGAGTCTATAGTCAAATTCTAAGCCTAGAAATCGAGTACGTTCGGTCGAAAAAATAGTGGATTGGTTAATCTTTATCGACTTTTGGCCTGGGAGAATGTTCTGGTTGTTGAAGTCTATTAGTACAGTTTTATGGGAGGCAAGACTAAGTCCGATATTTGATAGATTTTTTTCAATTGTTGTTATAGCTTTTTGTAAAGATTTTTTATTTGATGTAAAAAGCGCAATATCGTCTGCGAATTGTGATACTGAAACCCTACTTGAAATATTTGTAACATTATCAGACACATATATTATATATAAAAGAGGACTTAACACTCCTCCTTGAGGAACGCCCTTAAATGAGTGTCGGTAATCTTGGGTAAAGCTTGTGTGTATGTACCTTTCTCGGGTTATAAATTTAATGAATTTTAATAAACGCAGTGAGCAGCCTATATCAGCTAATTTTCTTAAGAGTATATCAATATTTACATTGTCGAAAGCGCTACAAACGTTGAGAAATACTGCAAATGTATGTTGCTTATTTCGCAAGGCTTGTTGAACTTTAATTGTTAAGTTAAGCAAATTGTTTGTGCAAGATTGACCCTTCCGGAATCCACTCTGACTATCAGGCAAAATCGTTTGTGTTTCAATCCACCATTGAAGTTTATTTTTTAACATTAATTCAAATAACTTGCATAGTGCAGAAGTAAGTGCTATGGGCCGATAGTTTTTCCCGTCAGGTTTTAGAATGAAATGAACGTATGAATTGGTCCAGCTGTTTGCAAAGTCACCATTTGTGTACATTTCATTGTAGATATCTACAAGTAGTAATTTATATTTAATACTAAGGTTTTGTAATGTGTAATAGTCGATGTCGTCTACACCGGGCGAGGATTTTTGTGTTCGCGTGTCCAGGACCAGGTTAAATTCCGCAAAGGTAAAGTTAGAATCTAGGAAATCGTTTTGTTGACATTTAGGCATATATTCAGGGTTTGTAGGAACCCATGCAGGGTATATCTTATTCAGTGCTTCAATTTGTTTTTCGGTTTATAGATTTTCGTTTACATGTGTCGGGGATATTTGCACCCATTTATTTTTTAATATTTTACAGGTATTCCATATATATTTTCAGTGTTGAAAGTTATGGATTCCGCGAACTTTATGAAACTGTTTTTCTTCTTCAATTTAAATGTTCTTTTGGCTACCGCGCAGAGCCTTTTGTACTCTATAAAGTCGTCAGGATTTTTTGTTTTTTCGCATGTTTTGAAAGCAGCATTTCTTGAGTTCTTTATTTCATTACATTCATTGTCCCACCAGGCAACAGGGTTTCTGAAATTCTGAGTTCCCACAGTTTCTTTCTTAGGAGTGTTAGAGTTTATTGCATTTGTTAGGGTATCAATAAAGAATTCATATTTCTTGCTCGGAGAAAGAAGATCGTAATCAATGGAAAGAAATTGTGGGTATTCTTTATCAAGAAGTTCAGAGACTCCCCGCCAGTTGTTTCTTTTCGATCGTAATTTGTGCGATTTTTTAATATAAATAGATTTATTTACAGAGATACTAATTTGTATCGGGTAATGATCCGAGCCCCAGGTCTCATCGAGAATATGTGTGTTTATTTTGTCAGCAAGGTTATTACATGAAAGGACGAGATCGATATTAGAACTGGAGGATTTATCTATGTGAGTAATGGTGTCGTGATTGTGAATAAAGAGGTCATGTTTTTCAATCCATTCAAATAAATTTTTACCATTAGTATCGATTTTACTGCAATTCCAATTGACATGGTGAGCGTTAAAGTCTCTTACATTTAAAGTATTTTCATTTTGTTGTAATTTAGAGAAGATTTCCTCCCATTTTTCAATCGAGAGATTACCTGGGGCTCGGTAGCATACAATAAGACTTAGGGTAGGATTTGTGTTGGTAATTTTAATCCCACAAATTTCAACAGTTTCGTCCAGCGATTTGATATTTGACAGTTGTTTATACGCGATATTGCTGCGAATTAATAAAATAATTCCGCCTCCAATCTTATCGTTACGATCGAATCTAAAGTTTACAAAGCCAAGGTACTTAATATTAGTTTTGGTAGGATTTAGCCATGATTCCACGCACAGTAGTATGTCCAAGCCGGGCAGTACTTGCAGGATCTCTTCTTTACGTTGTAGAAAGCTTCGGGTGTTCCAAAAGAGAATTTTCAATTCAGTCTTGTTTTGTTTTGTTTAAGTGGTTTAGTTGTTTATTTATTTATTTATTTTTTTGAATCATTAATCTGTTGACATTGACTCGTTATCATAATCTGTTCCTTCCAATCGTTTGACTATTTTGGTTAAGCGTGTTTTAAGTCTGCGAGATGTAACATGATCATACGTATCTTTTAGCATCACAGCAAGATCACTTTTATTAGAGGTATATTTGTATATTTTTTCGGATATTTTTGAAGTTCCAACAGTATCCTTGAGTAGAGATGAAAGGTTGTCAAATGTTATGGCATAATTTGACTCGTTGCTTGCAAGTTTGACTTCGGCGTCTGCAATTTGAGATTCAATTTCTTCTTCAATACATTTTTTTTTTGCTGGATTTGTAATTTTAGATTTTTCAAGCATGAGACACTCCTTTCCTGGGTTGTCCTCTGCTACTGCTTCTTTACTTAAACTGTTTGCCATTGACGTGTTGCTTGAGATTGAGCTATGCTGTCGCTTAATTCCAGTGTAAACCGGGGGCGGCATTAGGTTACTGTTGTTTATTTTGAGGGGTTCTGATAATTCATCAGGAGCCTGTGTTGTGTTATTTGAGCGGGAATCAGAAGTGTTATTTTCACTAGATTGATAATTCTGTTCCTCTATATTTATCGTTTTAGGTGTACTATTGACGCTTTCGATGTGGGATTCCTTTTGGAGTTCGTTATGACTGAGATGCTGATCAGTATCATTTTGACAATGCTTGGATATATGCCCCTCTTCTTTGCAGAGAAAGCATACCAACTTTTTGCTAGAAAAGTATATCCAGTAGGCTGTGTCATCATGCATTATTTTTACGCTGCTTGGCAATTTTTCGAGGTCGTCTGGATTTATAAACATTTTTCGTCTAAAACTGATGACGTGTTCTAAGGCTTCTTCTTGCAATCCAGCCTTAATGTACATGATATGCGACGTGGGTTTAATGTTTAGATCAGCTAGTTTATCTTCAATGACGTAGTGAGGAATGGTTGGATGCACATTTGATATTATTATACGCTTGGCTTTCGATATTGGTGGTCTCATTGTAAACGCGTGGGTATCAATATTTACCGTTTTGATTTCCTCTGTGAGTTTGTTGGCACATTCTTGGGTACTAAGATACATACACACTCTACTACCTGAAATTCTTGAAACTGCGCGTACGTTCGCGGGACCGATGATTTTGCTTATAGCCATAGCGTAATCTTTGACTGGAATTCCGGCGATGGCATCTATAATAATAGCTTGTTCCTTTTTAAACAGTTGAGGTTCTTGAGCAATTCTTGCATATGTTGTTTTGGCAGTATTTAAATTACTTGAGGAGGACATTGTCGTTGGGTTGTTTGCAGGAAGCATTTCTGTTGTCAGAAAATCTTCCCCCTTTCACTGCAATGGAAATTGCACTCAGAGCAACAGTGCGATGGTCGCACTGTTCTCTTTAGTAGACACGATTTCACACGCGACACTCACCAACTATGACGCACTATGTAATTAGAATTTGAATTGTGAATCTACATATAATACTAAGCGCGACACAGTGCATTGATAAACACGTCTTACCGCTACCACGATTCAAACGAGACTCCAAAATACATATTATTTGTACATTTGTAAGCTTAAAACTAACTTAAAAATTAATAATAGTGTCAAAAATCTAATGAAGTGACAATTTTTATTCATTCTTTTATGTAGGGAGAGATTTTATAAGTTAAACTAAATTATTCTGGCGAGACGCTTGTATAAGAATTGTTATTTATAACTAAATTTTTGTGTACCGTTGCAATATATTACACTTTACGAGTTACAGAACCTATTATTTATTATTGTTGTCAGTTATCCTCGTTGTATAGTAAAAGAAAGTAAAGAACCTGCTTCATTTTTGCAATACTCTATGTGTTATATATGTAAGAGATGCAGTTAATATATATGTATCAAAATAAATTCGCGAATACATCTTGCATTACAATATATATATATATATAGATATATTTATGCATAATGTAATTATCCAGGACCCCTTTAGGTTTCCTACAATAACGCTGCCACATTAAACAATAAACTATGAAAAGTGACTAAAGAAATAATCCCTCTTTTGTTATTGACTAATACAACGACGCCTGCGGCGCCCCCTTTCGGTTCCGCAGTGTTTTACGTTGATTACGGAAAAAAATTACGGAAAAAAAGGTTGTGAAAGTAACCCTAAAGCTCCCCGAAACTACAGGTCAAGTCCTGGAAACTAACGTTAGACATATATAGTTTCCAGGACCTGTCCCCGAAACTAACGTTACACATAATGAATGTTCTGGATACTAACGTTAAACAGAAATATATGCATATATTTTAGTAAACTTTTATAAATAGTATATGTAAAAGAGTGTGTAGCGTGGCTTTACAAAGATTTTAATTATAATTTTATTGCGAACTATGCACGCAAATATCATGATATTCTTATTTTTTCTTTTTTTTTTATTTTATTTATGAGTTTGTTTATTAGTTATTGCTAAAATGAAATTGTTGTGAAGTGTTTTATTTCATCATCTTTACTTCTACCGGGCCTATTTTCGTAAAATTTAGATCAGCGAAATCAGAAAAATTTAACTTAACATAAGTTAATATCTACAAATTAAAATGTAAAAATAAAATTAGCAATATGTAAAGTCGAAGGAAGTTGTAACGGTCGAAATTTTATGGCTTTTTGGCGACGCGTAGGCGCGTACGTGCACGGCCGGGGTGACCTACCTTCCGGGGTAAAGTCGTAAAACCTTTCCCTTTTTTTTTACATAGGCGGAAATGTTTTCGTCTCTGAAGAGAGTTTTCACTTTCGGGTGTTGTGTGTTTTTTCTCTTTCGTTGGAAATAAGCCGGAATGCAGCGTCTTGCATCTGTATGACATAAAATCTGACCGTTACTTTCTACGGGCAACGGTTCAAATGTGAGAATACATTTAGTCTCGGTTTGAAAGATAAAAGAAAATTTTTTTTCTTGCCGATGCTAAGAGGATTCAACGTAAGGCGGTCGATAGCGAGTTTGACATGACCGTCCGACGTTACACCCCCATCCTAAAAGGATTACTAGAAGTTGAAAAAGAAACAACTCTAGTAATCTATACTCTTGAATTGCTCTCAGAGATCTGATCAGCATTGCAATTGTATGTTCAATTATTAAAATGAATATCGGACAGGATCTCTGCTATGTTGTACCTCCACAACATGTGAGTTTTCATTGACCACCACGTATGTAGCTTTGGGTACCAGTTTGGGAGGAGGTGCGCTAGGAGTATTTGGCGGTTTAACTGGAAAAGATGGTGTTGGAGCATGGACGTACCTCTCTTCCGTATGTACTGGTGGCATCTCTTCATCAAGTTTGGCTGGTTGTGCCTGTTGATACCTTTCTTGCCCAAGTGATATGAATAACGTCGCGAGAGATCCCCAGAGGGCAGATAATAGGTGGGTTAACCATCCATAAATGCGGTGGAGGGCATACCCTTTTAGAAAAATCCCAAAAATCAGTTTTATTCCCTGGATAACTATTATGATGATGAAGATTCCAGCGCTTATGGATCCGAATGTTGTGAATTTCGTCCACATACTATTCAAAGTGTTTGAAATGATCTTCTCCATGGTGTTTTCGTTAAGCAATCTATAGATCGCTCCTTCATTATCTGTGACGACATGTCCATGTATTTCTCGTGCCACATCATTCAATAAAGCTGGCTGATCCTAGGGAACATTATTTGATCCCTAAGTTTATCTAAATCCTTTTCTGTTTAAATTCCACTGTTTGACAGGGATGCTGGATAGTTGTATTTTCAGGTTACTACTAGTTTTTCATAACAGTTTTCTCCATGAGCAATTTTTACTCTTCGGGAAGGCACTTGATTATATGCACTTCTCCCTCAGCAGTAATTGCTACGTAACCTAGTCCCTTCATCAAATTATATATGCAAATTGATCAGTTGACTGAGATGCAATTGCTAGAGCGTTCTCTAGAATACGACGTTCCTCTTTGAATCTTTGTGTTAAAATCTCTTTAAACAGATGTCTGTTTCATTTTTAATGCTTTAATATGTTATACGAACTTCGAGTTTACATATACAAATAAATCTAAATTATCAACGGATACCTTATTACTTTTTACGAAGGATGTACCATTTACCGATTCGAAAACTTTGGGTGTTCAGTTTTTAACAACTCGTAACCACAAACATTATTTGTCATATGAACAGTAAATTAGAAAATGCGTTTAAGTTCAATTTGGAAGAAAAATAAAACAATTCTATTTATTTTCGTTGTGACTTACTTAACTGGGAAGTATTTCGTTAAACAAATTTGTAATTAAATGTTCATAAATATATTATTTTTAAATTACGCAAAAATAATAAAATATATATATTTTTAAAGTGCACTAGAAATGATTGTTTTTTTTTTCTTTTAACTTGAACAAGTAACGGCATTTATTTTAAACTACATTTATGAATATAGATTTATATAAATATCGCACGCAATTTTTAAGAGCTATGTACAATATTAGATGATTTTATGTAAAGGCATTTTTATTTTGTAGAACTTGCAGAAATTGTATGTATGGTTGATTAACTTTGAGCTGTTGGTCGAAATTCTAACATTCTTCGGAGTCTTTGCGAGGTAGATTGATGATGTTAATTAAAAGTTGCTGTTGAATATGATAAGTATACATAAAAAAACATTTTTCTTTTCCTTTATTAATCTGTGAACAGAGAAAATACTATTAATACTTGGTTCATAAAAAAAATTAAAAAATTTGATGGACTTGTTTTGAAAATAAAAACAAATAAAAATAAAAATTGAAAATAAATTTGTAAAGAAAATTATAGGGTTAAATAGCCATTACTGGAACAACGCAAAAAGTGCGCTCTATACCGGGACAGTAACAAATATTAATAATAATTTAATATATATGAACTTAAAACATAAAAGTAAAAATTCTAAAATAATTTTTAAAATCTAAGTTATTCAATTACGTGATTTGTTTTGATTTAAAAAGTTATGAATTTGGAAGAACAAAAAAAAAATAATAAACATATCTCTGTGAAAACAGTGTATCTACTAGAATCCTAAATTGGCCCACTATTGGCTGTTTCACCTTAGTCTGTATTACTTGCTGATTCTTATATTCATTGGACAATTCGAAGAAGAAAAACAATTTCTTGTATTAAATTGGTAATAGTTTTAAATTAAAGTTGATCTTTGTATTGGACTCATGCTTTAATAAATTTTGTAATATGTCATTAATTATAACATTGCAATGTATAACATTTCTATTTTAACAATGGTTTAATTTGGTAGAATTATGATTAATTAACTTAACATTAGGATTTTTTAGATTAAAATCAAACATAAATTTGGAAATGAATATCTTAATATTAGAATAAATATTGAACTGCGATTTGAGATTTCTAAATTTTAAATTTACCGAAAATCTATTTTGGGTTTTGAAATTTTTGAAATAGTTTAGAGCTTGAATTAGAATAGTTGATTTAGAATATAATTTCTTATTAGTATTACTTTTAAATTGTGGTTTTACAATTAAATTATCAGCTATATTTAAATTTTGTTTAAGTTCGATTTTATTACATTTAATTAGTTTTAAAGTATTATCATTGTCTGAGTTACCGTTATTTTCTACATAAAGTATTATATTATCTTTTCCAGGATGATTTGAACTTTCTATTTCTGTCATTTGACATTTATGATTCGAATTATTAGATTTTAATTCAACCTCCGAGTGTTCAGATTTAATATTTGAAGATGATGATTCAAAAATTTTAGAAATATTATCATTGTTTAAATCTTTGATTCTAGTTTTAATGTAATTTGGTAATATGCAATTTGATTGAGACTTAGGTTCATCGAAACTTTGTTTTGGAATAATGTCAAACTTAGGAAGTCTATCAATATCCTTCGTAATATGATCAGTAATTAAATCAGAATTTAAGTTTTTAGAATTTTCCGTTTTCAATGAAGTAGCATCTGCTTTCTTTCTACTCCCTTTACATAAATTAGAGACTTCAACCGATGTAGATTTTAATTTAGGAATGATGGGGTTAACAAATTCTTGATTTTTGCTAATACTTAAATCTTCGGGTAATTCAAATGGATCACTATTTATAGTCTTTTTATCTTGTGGAAGTAAAATAATTTCGTCTGATAAATTATTTGATAAATAATTTACTTCTGGTAAATCATTTAAATTATTTGATTTTTCATAATTAAGTTTGAGTTTCTTAATAATACGTTTTGATACGCTTTTTGTAATAATTTTATGAATATCTTCAGATTTTTCATTTGTTTCATAGTTATCTTTATTATAGTTAGCTTTCGAATTATCTGCAATTTTATGAATTAATGTATGATTAATTGTTCGATTTGTGGATATATTTATATAACTTATTTTTCTACATTGATTTTCAATATTTAAATCTGAAACTTTTGCCGATTTTCCTAAAGTAACTGATCTTGGTTCTGAAGATATGCATTGATCTTTTATTATATTAGATCTTGAATTTGCATTTCTACATGATTGGATTTTTCCAATGGAAACAACATTCTGAATTATTTCGCGCAAGGTTGCACATGGACTAACATGCGGCAATAAATTAAATTCTAATCCTTTTAGAAAATGTTGTAACGGGATGGCTAGTGGGGGAAAATGCCAACAAGCCACAGGCCAGCGATGCCCTAGAACACGGTGCCGCGGGTGTCAGACTAAAATGGCTTACCCGGGGATCTGCTCCTGGAATCCCGAAAACAACGCGAAGATCTCACACGAACTTCGCTTTCCAACTAATTGGATCGCTGAGTGAAAAGCGCGCGCTCGAAGAGTAAAGCGCGCGGCCGCTATACTCAGATATGAAAACGACCGGCGGAGTCGTTTTCCCGCGGAGGCGGCGGTATCCGGGAGAAGGACAGGTAGTAATGAACAACGCGACGAGTAACTAGATATCACAGTATATTTAAAATTATTAATCTCTACAAGCACCACGCACGTGCTGATTAGAACAATAATTAGTTAGTTCGCGCGCGACCGTTAATATTCAAACGCGCGACCTATACGGTGCGCGGCGAAGCTGCTAATTTAGCGCGCGGTGTTAAAGTACGGCGGGCTGACACACACCCGCACGTACACGGCCCAGAAAGCTTGCACGGGCGATTTCCGTGCAAGCCTTTACAATGATCCTGCGAGAGGAGAGTAGAAAACTTATGCTAGGAAGGAGCAGCCGGTGCACTCGACTCTCTCTCGCTCCCTGTCGTTCGCACCGCAGTTGCGCTCTCTCTCTCTCCTGCTCGCTGTACTGGGTCGGCAGGCGGGCTGGCTGCCGGCTCCTCGCTTGCAGTCTCGTTCCACTCGTGGCACACGCTACGCGGTATCGCTCTCTCTCTGTCTCTCTACTTTGCGCATCCGCTATATGCGGCGCCTCCACTACACTCGCGGGGTCGTACTATAAATGATAGGACGGCGCGGACAAGTAAAACTCGGGAGAGACACGGAGAGATGTTGTACGCGCGATGGCAGACACGAAGATGGCTCCTCTTTCTCGCGGGAAAAAGTTAGCAGCTTCGCGATGGATGACGGGCATTTTACGCGTCGCGAGACCGATTCGCTACGCGCGGCGCGCCTCGATTCGGCTGCGCGGGCGCGCTCACTACCTTCGCGCGGTAGATTCGAATCGCGGCTAGGCACGCGTTACACCCCCCCGCCAGACGCTGCTTAGGGGACCGTGAGCAGCTCTGCTATACATGGCTGTCGTCGTACCTACAAATATGGTGGTAATTATTAGGAGAAGGAGGGTTCGAAAAGGAATATGGAAGAATCGGAGTCACCGGTTTTTCTTTTTCATTTTTATTAAAAAAAAATATAAAAAAAAAACTTCAGGGCCCTTGTGACGAGCTTGATTGGAGCAATGCTTGGATTTCTTCACCCCAAGCTCGCCACAGATGAAGCACCGGGGGAGCGCTTTAGTGTCTAGCTCTTCCCGGGCCGCTCGCTCTTCTTCGAGCGCCCTCCTGAGGCGCTCCTCTTCTTTTTGGAGACGGCGCTGGGCCTCTTCCTTGGCCCGGCGCGCCGTCTCCTCTGCCTTTTCCCTGGATCGCCTGGCCTCTTCCATGCGCTCCCGCGCATGAGCCAGGCGAACCTCCTCCGCCTTTTGGAAGGCGGGGCGGCGCAGCCTGGCGGCCCTGGCCTCTGCGGCGGCCGCGAGCTCTTCGAACCGGCCTTGGGCCATTCCGACCCATTTGCCGGCTTGCCGCTCGCCGGCCTTACCGTGGCACTGGAGAAACACCTCCAGTGCGGCCAGGGCAGCGTCCTCCGCAGCGCGCGAGGACTTGCTGAGGCGCCGCGCTTCCTCGAGGGCCTTCTCCACTGGGACCCAGGCCGCACCGACTTCGTCACTCGGTGCCCACTTCGGGGCCTGGGTCGGAGAACTCTCCTCACTTTCCTCGTCGGCCCGAGTCGCGCCGGCGTTTCCTTCCGGCGCCATCTCTGAGGCTCGGACTGACGCCTCTTGCGGAAGCCGTTCTTCCCGGCTTTCCTGCTGCTTCTTCGGGGGACGAGGTCGCCGAAGCGGACTGGGACCAGCCTCTGCGCAGGCCGGCTCCGAAGGTCTCTTTCTTGGCTTCGGCGCCTCTATCTCCTCGATCATGACTGTGGAGTGCTCTTCCACTGGCTGGGGTGCCAGTGTCACAGCGTCGATGCCCTCCACGACCTGCTCCAAAAAATCGATGACGGCGGGGTCAGGGTTGCACTGGATTAATCCAGCGATCACCTTCTTCGCCGTCTCCGCTATCTCGGGAGTCAGGCCTTGCATGTCCTGAAACAGGTAAATCGATCCCGGGGAGGGGTGAGATTGAGGACTGGAAAATTAGGACGAACACAGGTTAGTACGTACGACACAAGTTGGACGGCACTATTGTTGCTTTTTAGACGCTCGGGTTCTACGAGGACTAATTCGAACCCTTTGGCCTCCCTGGGCCTCGCTTGGGTTCTGTTGGACCGGCCACACGCATAGGCCGGCCATCGCTCGCACGCTTCTGGCCTAACTAATAGCGCGGTCTTACGAGGTAGATCTCGCTTCTTAGCCCTCGCCCGAGGCTGCACACTCTCCTGACTAACTTTGTTGCTCGCTCGAGTGCTACGCTTGGCTGCAGAGTCCCTCAGTGGTAGCGATGGGGCTACTTCTGGACTACTTTTGTCCAGGTAGTCTTGGGGCTCTTCTGCGGAGACATATTTCTTGAGTTACTGCGCATGGACGGGACGTATCGTTCGACCATCCTCACCTTGAATCTCGTAGGTGTTGTCGCATAGAATATTCACAATCGTATATGGCCCCGCGTACTTCGGGGCTAATTTGGCAGAAATCCCCTCAGCTGCTGAGGATAGTACCTTGTTCTCTCTCCATACACGATCGCCTAGACAGAATTCTGGGTGTCGACGATGAGCGTCATAATATTTGGCTTGTCTCGCCTGCTCCGCTTGCGCGTCGGCCGCCGCCCGAACGTGCAATTCGCGGAGCTTGTCCATGCGCGTCACCCAATTATTTATCGCCTCTTGCTGCCCTTGCTCTTCGGCTAACCTGTCTTCCTCCCGCCTTAGTGTCTTCGGTGGGTCAGGCTGTCGGCCGTAAATGAGCATGGCAGGACTTATCTTGGTAGAGCTGTGTTCTGCCGTATTATACGCGAACGCCAGCTCGTTCAGATGCTCATCCCAGGACCGGTGATTCTCCTCAGCGTAAGACATGATCATGGTCTTCACCGTTCGGTTCACACGCTCGACGGGATTGGCTTGAGGGTGATATGGTGGTGTAAACGTGTGATGCACGTTTCTCTCCTTTAAGAATGCCTCTAAGCGTGCATTCTTAAATTCAGTCCCATTATCGGAGAGAAACACCTCGGGGATTCCGAACCGTAGACATACTCGTTCGTTGAGCCCTTTTATCACCGATTTGCCATCTGCCCTTTTTATCGGAATTACTTCGATCCAGCGTGTGAACAGGTCCTGGAAGATGAGAATGTATTCGTGGCCGTGCTTGGTTTTAGGGAGGGGTCCCATAATGTCGCTGGCCACGATTTGCCATGGACGCTGTGTTATACGACGTCCCATGAATCCTGCTGGAGCGCGCTGTTCGACTTTGCACTGCTGGCAAATTTGGCACTGGTTCACGTATCTGGCCACATCTCGAGACATGTGTGGCCAATAATACTTCCGCCTTACTCTCTCTAGAGTTAGGGTTGTACTTGTACAGTCTCCCCCCTGCCAGCTTGAACGTGGGGAAGTCTCGCGGCTGCTGTTGAACCTCTTTCACGATCTTGAGGTACCAGTGGTCGTTTGTATCGCGCTCGAGCTCTAACGCGGCGACCGCTGGCTCTTCTTCCTCGAACATCCGTGAAAGGGCATCTGGGACATTGTTCGACGAGCCCTTTCGATGTTCGACCGTGAAACTGTGGTTCTGCAGCTCCAAAGCCCACCCAGCTAATCTGTCGGTCGGGTTTTGGAGGTCACGGAGCCACTTCAAGCTGCTATGGTCCGTGATAACCTTGAAGTCGTAGGCCTCTTCTTCCTCGTATATATACGGACGGAATACGCCTACGACTTCCTTATATATATATACGTCCGTATATATACGGACGGAACTTTTTAATTGCCCAGAGAATTGCTGGACATTCTCGTTCCGTCACGCTATAATTCCTCTCGGCTGCACTCAGAGTTCGACTCGCGAACTCTAGGACTCTTTCATCGCCGTCAATTATTTGGTATAGCACCGCTCCCAGACCTGTATCGCTTGCGTCAGTTTGCACCACGAACTGCGCGTTAGATACCGGTCTGTGTAGAATCGATGCAGAAGCTACTAGCGCTTTTAGCTTTTGGGAGGCCTCTGCTTGTGCCATTGACCACTCATATTTCCGATCCTTTTTCGTTAATTCGGTCAGTGGTTCAGCAATTGTGGCGAAGTTCGATAAAAACTTTCTATACCACGAGGCCATTCCTAAGAAGCGTCTCAGCTGACGGAGGTTTTTCGGTACCGGATACTCCATAATGGGCTTTATTTTCTCGGGGTCTGGCTTAAAACCATCTCTATATATATATATATATGTATAAGTCTTACTTTTGTTTATTTCCTTCCTGGTTTACACTGTGGTGATTTTTATAACTGTTAGTCAACTCCGGTAGTGATGTGAAAACTACTGGTCAACTCTGGTGGTGACGAGGAACTGCTGGTCAACTGTGGTGGTGGCGAGGAACTACTGGTCAACTCTGGTGGTGGCGAGGAACTGCTGAACGGCGGAGAGACGAGAGACAAGCTTAGCTTAGTTTTCTCCCTCTTCCCTCCCTCGACAGGTACGGTTCGGGGGTACTCTCCGTGGGGGAGTTTACAAAGATTTTTGGGGACAGTTGACTGGTCGCGCAAGTATGGGTGGAAATATAAGGGTGGGCCTAAGGCTCTTTGACGCGGCTAATTGGCTGCGTGGGGGAAAGAAGCATCCTCCAGCTTTCGGTTGTAATTTCGACCGTTTTACAGAGATGACGTTACATGTAGTGTTTCTGCGCCTATTTTTCATTAATGTTAAATACATTGTTTACATAAAAAATTCGGTTAACTATTTATTATATAGTGTTAATTATTGTATATGAACTTAACAAATGACTTATTTTCTAATTAAATCTAATTTTGTTGTACAAATTTACACACACTTAATATTTTAAAAGTTCCAAAATACATGGTTTAAAATCTAATTAACTATCGAGTAGAAAATACATATTATTTGTACATTTGTAAGCTTAAAACTAACTTAAAAATTAATAATAGTGTCAAAAATCTAACGAAATGACAACTTTTATTCATTCTTTTATATAGGGACAGATTTTATAAGTTAAACTAAATTATTCTGGCGAGACGCTTGTATAAGAATTGTTATTTATAACTAAATTTTTGTGTACCGTTGCAATATATTACACTTTACGAGTTACAGAACTTATTATTTATTATTGTTGTCAGTTATCCTCGTTGTATAGTAAAAGAAAGTAAAGAACCTGCTTCATTTTTGCAATACTCTATGTGTTTATATATGTAAGAGATGCAGTTCATACATATGTATCAGAATAAATTCGCGAATACATCGTGCACTGTAATATATATATATATGAAAAGCCATCGATTCAGCTGATTTTGGCCTCAGAAGCCATTAGGTGTAACACGCCCTTAATGGATACGTATACGAAAAACACCTATTTTGAAAAATTCGTAACTTTTGCAAATATCCAAAAAACCAAACGAAACTAATTGGATCGTTTTTGAGAAGGTTAAAACTTTTTTTTTGCCCAATACGAGCCCAATCGGTTTTGATAGAAAAAAGTTACAGGGGTGCCAACATTGCGATTTTCGAAAATCGACCATTTTGAAAGAGCTGTATGTTTGCTTCCAGTTAATCAAATCAATCGTTGGCCGAGTGAATATGAAACGTATTTTTAAGACGAAGAAAATAGGCCAAACCTGATCTCAATATCTATAAAACTCGAGGAACTACGAAAGTTGAAAGATAACCTTAAAAATGAAAATATTTAGATTCACATTTTCCTTCGTGTAAAAATTTCATTGCAATATTTTTAATCTGCAAATTTTTTTTCTAAAATTTGACAAAACAACAAAGAAATTCCTTCTTAAATCATTCAAATCGATCAAAAAACGAGCCGCACAGAATTTTTCGAAAATAGCCATTTTTTGACAATTTTTCGAAATTCAGCACAGTGAAGCTGTCTCAATATTGGATATGGGGAGCTAATATTGGGGCTTTCTCACTTTTTTTATATGTACTTTCACAGGAAAAATCAGCGAGGAAAACGGTTAACCCCCTGCGATCGGTTATGACCGAAAAGTACAAGAACGACCCATATATATATATATATATATATATATATATATATATATATATATATATATATATATATATATATATATATATATATATATATATATATATATATATATATATATATATATATATATATATATATATATATATATATATATATATATATATATATATATATATATATATATATATATATATATATATATCATTGGACGGTATTTTGAGCATTTCATAAAGAATTTGTACAATAGTGGTGACACAAATATAAACATTGTTATAAATAACCAATAAACAAGCGCGTGACTAAAGAAATAATGACCCTAAGGTTATTGACTAACACCACGACGCCTGCGGCGCCCGCTTTTACAGAAAAATATCACGGAATTTCCGAAATCGATGTATTAACATACTATTGTGGAAACCGCTGAAAAATCCTCAAAATGCCTCTCGAGTGCTTTGGACTTTTGAGGAGACTCCTCAAAATGCCTACAAAATCCTCAAAATTCGGTATATATGACTTATATAATCCTCAAAATGCGTCCCAGATGTGAATATATATATATATATATATATATATATATATATATATATATATATATATATATATATATATATATATATATATATATATATATATATAGATATATATATATATATAAATATATATATATATATAAATATATGAAACGCTAGTTATGCAGACACTTTCCGAAATTGAAATAGACTTATGCAGACAGAGACCGACTTATGCAGACGTCAGCATAAGTAGAGGGATTATTTCTTTAGTCACGCAAGACTTGTGCAGACACTCGTATAAACGGTATTACACTTATGCAGACAGGTCACGTGGTCTTATACATTGGTGTCAGCATAAGTCCATGTTTATATGATATATATATATATATATATATATATATATATATATATATATATATATATATATATATATATATATATATATATATAAAAAAAAAGAGGATTCAACGTAAGACGGTCGATAGCGAGTTTGACATGACCGTCCGACGTTACATTTAATTAACAATTATAAAGTTACTCTTTAATTAAAACTCGTTTAATTAATAATTAAATTTTGAATTGTTAATTAAACACTCGTTTAACTAAAGATTCAAAATTCAATTTTTAATTAAACGGGGTAATTAATTCAAATTTTAATTAATTATTTAGAACCCTGCTGTGAATTACTGTAATGTATTTCTGTCGTACAAATAGCATCAGCATAATTAAGATTATAAGAATATCGAATCTAAGAAAAAGTATAGTGCAATTTACATATTCATAGATTTAATAATGTATTGACAGCGGAATTATTCTTAAATCGATCAGCCAGAAAAGTATTTATATGTCACCGTTCGTTTTGGATTTGACATACACTATTCTTTAAATAGCTTTCTCTTTAAATGGTTTGACACGTTTTTCTTGATTGTTAGATTGCACCGCAACTGCGTTAGTTATCCACTATTCAAAATTACTTCAGAATCCTGATTGAAAATTTTTTTAAGGTTACTTCTAAACTGCTCCCATTTTAGAAGTTTCTTGAGCTTTTTAGTAAACCATGCACTATATTACTCAGTTTTAAGCCTTCTTTCAGACTATACATGATATTTTGAAAAAAAAATTGAAAAATGTATTTGATATGCAGTTTTTACTAAAAAATTAATTTTTTAGACTGAAATTTTACATAGTGATAGAGGGTGTAAATAGCTATCAAACCATGTGATGATGAAAAAATAAAAGAAAAAAAATTAAGATTCAGAACAAAATTTTGAATATTCATAACAAATGCAGTTTTATTGCAATAAAAAAATAAAAAAATATGTATCAATTCATCTTAAGAGAAAAATAACATTTCAAAACCAAAATGATCGGTAATGTAGGCATTCTCTGGCTGTTCGAATAAGAGATGAATTTGGCCTAAAACGAAAATTTATATATATATATATATATATTTGGTAATATATTAAATAAGTTTTATAATATGGAAAAGTATGCTTACCCTACTGCATATATTGTATCAATTTGACTGTTTATCCCAATAGCTCTAGCGTGTTCTATTAGCCGATTTTTGGAGTAACAATATGTTATTATACTAGGTTTTCCAATGAGGCCTGTATAAATCATATCCTTTCCTGACACTTTTTTATAAAGACTTTCTAGACAGTGAAGAAATGCACCATGTCCGTATCTTGGTAGGGGTGCTTGACTAACCCATAGAAGATCCATGTTACATGCTATGGTGAAAATATGTGGATAAGGAACAATAGAATCTATTTTACAAGGCATTCCGTTTGTCATTAACAAATCTACTATTAACTGTAGAGATGTTTCCCAATTGATTGGCTCATTTAATAAAATTATACCGTCAATTTTTTTAAAATTTGTATCTTTTGGTCCATTTAAAGGATTGCGTTTCTCTTTATTTACATAGTCTAAGCTAGGGAAATTGTATACTATTTCATCCATGGTCACTGTATTAAGAAATCCCATTTCAGAAACTATTTTTAAAACGTTACCTTGACCCGATACTAACACTCTTTTATATCGATAATCTTCTAATATATTTAATGGAGAATATGAAAGTACAACTTGATTTTCACTTATAGGTATACCAAGCCAACGCGTTAAGTCAGTTGCTTTTTCTCTTCGACATTCGTTTCCACTATTAGTTACAAATACAGTAGGCACTTTAAATTCATTTCTTGATTTCATTAAAAGCTTGAAACTTTCGGGTACTGATGGCAAAACATTTCTACCACGTACAATAACTCCATCAATATCAAATATGAAACCAAAGTTAGGTTGATGACAAAGACTCTGTGCAAAAAAATGATACTTTACAATGATGCTTTTCTTACAGCAAAAATGTTAAGAATAATATTATGAAAAATATATTTCCATATTCATAGAATATATACTTATTATATACTAACAATACTGTATTGTTTTGATACGCAAATTTCTAAGCATGTAATAGTAATATTGTTTTTTAATATAAGATATTATGGCGGTCTTATACCTAAAAATTTTTAAAAAATAAAAATCTGTTTTATTGGATTTTTCAATTATACGTTATTTTGAACCCAAAAAAATAGTTTAAATCAAAATTAAAAAAAAAATTTGAGATGATACGGCTAATAGTATGGTGATCAGCTGGCAATCTATCTTTTCACTCGTATGTAAGTGACATCAGATTCCTTCACAGAGCAAGTAGCAAAGAATCACCACCTAGTCACCCTGGCTAAGAGGGCTTACTATATTTAAAGTGACGAAAAAATTTATTTTCGTTTTTTTATAGGCTTCTGATAGGAAAACATTTATTTAAATGTGTTCTAAAATTAAAAAAAATATTATTTAAGTCTGTGACAATGTAGCAGCATCGAGGTGCATGCAACACTCCGGCACCGTCGCTCCCTAACCTATCAGTGCACCCGAGCGCTTAGCGCTTGCGCGGAGGTGACGGAGCTACGCACAGCCCACGGCAGGAGGGCCAGGATGCGCATCCAAACATATGCGGGATGAGGTGCAAGGAGGCCGGAAATCGCGGTCACGGAAGCAGACAATCAACGCCAGATGACACGAGACGAAAGAGCGGAAGAACGGCGCGAGCAATCCGCTGCCGCCATAAGGCGAGTACGCAGGGGCGCGGTAGCAGTGGGGGCGAGTACATTAGGCTGCAAGCCAGTCACAATCCATTAGTAGAAATTTATTTCCACTACATATGGGCTCGTAAAAACATCCGACGAGTAGGCGTCTGATGACGGTTCCAAAGCATCACTGATGAGTCCACTCTGGTAACCTGGACGAAACGCCCTTTTTCGTAAGAGAATGTCGTTATTTCGTTTTTTCTAGATCTTTGTACTTTGAAGGATGCAAACAATTAAGATTTAATGTTCTCGAATTTTGTTTCCTATCCCGATTTTCATATCTTTCTCCATTATTTCGGCAGCTGGGCCATTCAAATGATTTATATTTACAATAACTTTGCTGCCATTAAACTCCTTACATCTATCTAATCTATCGCAACGTGGGATTCAAACACGTATCTTTACTCACTGCCTTTTGGTAATCCTCCGCTACATGGCAGCTTCACAATCCATAAGTAGAAATTTATTTCTACTACATATAGGCTTGTTAAACCATCTGACGAGTAGGCGTCTGAGGACAGTTCCAGAGCATCAGTGATGAGTCCACTCTGGTAACCTGGACAAAGCGCCGTTTTCTGTTAGAGAATGTCGTTATTTCGTTTTTTCTAAATCCTTATACTTTGTAGGATGAAAATGATTAAGATTTAATGATCTCGAATTTTTGTTTCCTTTCCGGATTTTCCTATTTTTCTCCATTATTTCGGCAGCTGGGCCATTCAAATCATTTATATTTAATAGTAGTAATAGGACAGGTATTGCGAGACGTGTGACTCATCGGGCGGTATGTGTCAAGTGTCAAGTGGCACTTAACTCAAGAGGTCATTAACTCAAGTGTTATGTAAACAGTAGCTGCACAGTAGCTAATGACCCATGTAAGTATGTGTTAATGACCCCAATGTTTTGAAAACAGCTACTGTTTTGCTACTGTATTTGTAAACAATGGGTCCATTAACACATACTTACAAGGGTCATTAGCTACTGTGCAGCTACTGTATACATAGCACTAATGACCTATGTAAGTATGTGTTAATGACCCCATTGTTTTGAAAACAGCTACTGTTTTGCTACTGTATTTGTAAACAATGGGTCCATTAACACATACTTACAAGGGTCATTAGCTACTGTGCAGTTACTGTATACATAGCACTTGAGTTAATGACACCGCTGTGTCACACGGTCGCTATACTTGCCCCACTACTACGAGAGAGAGAGAGAGAGAGAGAGAGAGAGAGAGAGAGAGAGAGAGAGAGATCCTTTGTGTGCTGCGGCGACCTTCTCCACAGGGGTCCCCAGCGTCTAAAGTATAGTGAATCGTTTGTATACGTGATAGAGTTAGTGGCCCTGAAAAGGGCCGTTTACTTTTTTGTGTTAAGTTTTAATTATATCGTGAATAACCTTGTTTACTGGGAAAGGAATTGGTATTGGTGGAAAAAGATTTATACCGTGAGGAATCTTTATCAGTCGACGACGAATAATCTTTCGTTTTTTATCGATGAGAGGTTGTTTTTCCTCCTTGTCAGACTTCTGCTTGCTGAATGGTGGACCCATGATGTGTGCTCGGTGAAGGTTGCAGGCCTTCTGTTTTATCACATCCCTCTACTATTAGCTTATATCTAAGCGCAAGTGACTGGTGGTGGTGGGCGGGAGCAGGAGTGGTGGCGGAGTAGAGATATGAAGTAATGAAGAAGGCAATTAAATTAAAATTTGTATTTATTGATTATTAACAGTCTCGTATTCGTATACATCTTTTTCTAGGATCGGTAAATAAATACTACGTATTTCTATAAATAGTCTATCAATGTTCGTACTACCAAAGTCAGAATGAATCATACGGTTTTTTACATCAGTTTTTAATTCGTCTTTTTGCTCGTCAAAAAGTTTAACAAATGTGTTCCCGTCAATTTCACGAATTTTCTCGTCGCCGCTGTTCACATGGGTTTTCAAGCTTCCAACTATTACATCATAAATGATATTAATGTACGTAGACATATTCTCTAATTCAGGAAGCCGAAACTCGATACACTCGCGCATGCTTTTTAATATTACAAATGTACGACGCAACATCACTACACTTGGTAAACTCACGACTTTTTTCTTCTTTTTCGGTGGTTCTCCATCGTCGCTGTTGTCGCAGTCGTCAGCTGTATCGATGGGTCTGGTGATTGACTCTGTATCCATACGTAAGCCATCAGTGGTGTCCCAATCTTGCGTCTCGTGCAGATGCCGTTGACCACGTAATGACACAGGTTCCTTTGTTTTGCTTTTCTGAGTGATTGCCACAGCTCTCGAGCTATAAGCAGTGGTCAAATCAATCTCGTGTTGAGCTAGGCCGATTTTTCTAAAGTCCCGCTTGTGGCCGTATAGATGGTACATTATTGCTGGAAAATGTGTTGTGAATTCCTCCCATTCGGCGCTATCCATTGTTATGTATCTATGTGGTGAAGTATCGCCGCCCAATTGAATCACTGTACGAAAATGGTCACCGTAATATTGCAGACCAATGTATGCAAATTTCGTGTGGGACTTATTGAGTGCGTAACTTGTGTTAAAAAGCAAGTTTTGCGGTATCTCGTCTTGGTTCATTTTGAAGCAGTCGTCACAAACTTTTTTTTTTAAAGAAATACTAATGCACTGGTAAAGATGTCGTGTTCTCGGAGCTGCTGATGCTGCAGTGAGCTCTAACAGAATGAAGCAGTGGTGTTGTATGTGGGCGAGTGCACTTTGTGTAAAGAAATACTGTGATGTTGACTGCTGCTGCTGCTGGTGCGGTGTGTTCTACTAGACTGGCGCAATGTCACCGCTAGCGCTATTCGTTTGGCTGTGTACCCCCCACTATGCCGATATGTGGGTGGTGGGGGGCGGCGGCGGCGATGGCGCACGAGCACGACCAACGAGAGCACTGTTACGTGTATGACGTAGCGTGTCGTGTGGCAGGGGGACTATGTGACGTAAAACGTTTCGAGAAAAATATAGATTTATGGTTATGATTGTATCCGATAACAGTGGAAATCGTTTCTAATTACTTGTCGTCACACTATAAATGCGTCAATCATGTACTCTCGTGAAAGATTTTTATGGCTTTCGTGAGAAGGAAATGCGTGCCGCGACATGTAACCGATAACAGCGGTAACCTAAACACTCCACACCACTGCTATGAACGCGTCCATTGTTCAGCGAGTTTTAACAGGCAGTTTCAAGAGGGGGGGGGGGGGTGCTCTCGATGACGCCTGTGGAGATCTTACGAGTCAAAGTGTATACATTGATAAATTTTTCACGTGAATGCGTTCTTTGTTCAACGGTTTTTAAGAGGAGTGCAGTTTAAGTTACGCGTAAATGTGTATATGATGATAAATTTTTCACGTATAAGCATTTTGAATACTCTCTCGCGGGAGGAAAATGAATTTAACTGTTTTTCAGGAGTGGCAAAAATGAAAAAGGTCTGTAAATGAAAAAAGTGATTTGGGTAAAATTTTTTTATTCAATCAAACTTACAAACTATGAATACATAAATGTGGAAAGAAACAAAAACTTACAATCTTCGAATACATATGGTTTAGCCGAGCGACGCTTAAAATTAATTACGGATGCATAATAGTGCACAGGAATCGCAGCTGATTCATAACAGAGCAAACAGCTCTTTTTCAGTATTAAGTTAAAATATACACACATACACACGCAATATATATTAGCTTCCAAATCTAGGCCCAAAGTAATTTAAACAGCAATGCAAAATGTATCTTAAAGTTAGAGCTTAATAATTAGTCATAGGCCTACATGCCTGAGAGCACGAGCCGTGCCCTCGCGAAGTAGCACGCGGGAAATTGTACGCACGCCCTACTTTCTTAAACTTTTTGTCCTTTATAATGTTATAAAATTTACCAGCTATTTTATCGTTGGAGCGAGTATCAGACGTAAAGATGCTGCAAAATTTTCGTAAAGTAAAACCACTACACATATAATGCAAAAACATAACACAATATTCGCCGCACACTTTAGAATCGAAACTTTGCAACTTCTTCTTGTTCCACTTGAACCACTTGCAATTTTTTCTGAGACGGGCGAGGTGATGTCGCGAAGATGGTGGTACTCCATAGCTATCGAAAAAGGTACCTCTTGCATGGTCGTCTATGTAAAAAGCCACCCAGGGAGAGCCGGGCTTGTCTGATGTGTCGAGATTTGCAACGATTGCCGCTGGCTGGCTCAAGCGACTTGGGATGTGATCGGCCGCGTAAACGCCGATCGAATTAGCAGAGAGCTCTCTGATGGTTCGTGTTATTTCATACGTGTTCATTTTTTTCAGTCTGAAGATGTGAATCCGTTGACGACTGAGTAGTATATGTCATTACTATCAGAGTCGTCGCTATTTGTATCTCGCCGCGGGTACTCGTAAACAGACGTAAGGAACATGTCACTTGTCACTCTTTCTTTAGGGAGAGCTTTCCATTCTGGTGGAAGTATCGAACGCAGCCACTTTTTAACTGACTAACTTTGTAAAGAGCACAAAACTGTTTTTTTCTGACGGAAAGATTTTAGCTGAATGTGTGGCGCAAAGTGCGCTGTCCGGGAACGCTGTGCAGAGTTTTTTAAACGATGGCGATTTAAATTTTTCCAAATTGATGACACGACGACCGAAAAGCGTCTCAATGTAACGGGCCTTCTCTTCGCCACGTACGTAAATTGTACGCGATACTCTGGCAATCTTGTATAGATGCCGATGTAGCTGGCGCAGAGTTACTTCGCCGTCAAACCAATGAAGTCCGTGAACTTCGACACTGAGAAATGTGTTTGTCTCTTTGATGTCGTCTGGCAAATCGTCAAAACTATGCGGTGCTTGCACTATCCAATGATCACAAATTTTTTTTGTAGGCACACGATAGCTACTTCCTTGGGTAGAAGCTTTTTTTCCGAATCGCGGAAGCCTTGAATATCTATTACGTAGTCCATTGCAGGAAGCGCATGTGCGTGTGTGTGCGTGTATAAGAGAAAAAGCGAACTGATGTGTGAGAGCTGTGCAAGTCTGCGTCAGAGTGCACGTACCCCCACCCACTTTTTTACGCATACAGTAGTGCCACCAACACGCAGCGTCATGTAGCGACCTGTCGCTGGCGATAAGCGGGAGCCTTCTGCTGCTGCTGCTCTATCACTTAGGCGCTGAAATCCGTTAAAATTTGTCGAGTGGAGTCGATTTCAAGAACGTTATCGTACTCTGCGTGAACAATGCAGTTTATTGTAACTGTTGGCGCCGTCTCGAAGCCCACTTCAATGCGTACACTGCCTGAGCGTACGAGATTCCAATGAGAGTGGCAGTGCGCTGATAAATCGGGCGTGAGATCGAATGCCGTAAGAAAATGGCCCATTGAATAGTTGTAACGGTTTATGCCTAGGCCCTCGTTGAGAAAATGTATTCCGGTGCCTATGTAGAGTGTTTGGAATGTCTCGATAAAAGCTGGAGCGGTGCCTGTAAAATGAGGCTGTAATGGTTTGCTCGGTATTTGAACCCCATCGATATATATCGAGAGATAATTTATGTCAAAGTGTTGAAAGTTGAATGGATTGAGCGCACGATTTCCATTGAACGCTCTGTTATCGACGAAACCGATTATTATACGTTTCGGCAGTTGGCCCAGAATCGCATTATCGATGCTATCACCTAGTATACCAGTGTAAAGCGTAAATGTTTTCACTTCGACGCGTGTAATGGGATATTTGGCTGTGGCTTTGGCCAGTGTATTGGCGTGTGCGATAAAAATACCCGGATTTATTTTGACACGGCGAACTATGAGAGTAGCTTCTTTTATTTTTATTCCGAAGCGCCCGTCGTTTGTGGAATCCATCAGGCAAAATGCATCCTTGCTACGCACCAGTCGCACTCTTATTTCGACACCATTGATGAGCATTTTATCCTGATTAAACAAGTCGCAGTGCAGATGACCAATCATATCGAATGCTTTTCCGTCTTTCGTAAAATATTGCCTGTGATTGAGGCCTTTGTTCTCTCCGACTCCGTGATTTTCCGGTGCACCCTCCATACAGCCGTGTGTATCATCGTACCAGAGGCTCGCTGTGAGATGAGATTCTTTGGCCGCGGGGGAATAGCTCAGCAATGACTCTATGTAAGCTCTGTACGGGTACGCGTTGTTGGGCGGTGACGCAAGATTTTGATTGAGAAAAATATCAATTTGATTGAACATTGAATGTAAAACGTTGTTTACGGGGCCAACTTTTAGATTTGTGTCGGGCTCCTCGACGGGCAATATTTGTGCCTTGACGAAGAGCATAGTGTGCGCGAGGTCGATGTAATGCTCGCTGGCGCTGGGTACGACGAATTCGATGGGTGCATCACTCTCATCGGTGATCGAAGAGACGGGCTTATAGTTCAAAAAACTGCTCCTTTCAATGGAGGTTTGAGTAGCGGGGAGGGTGAAAAGGTCGAGTTCGCTCGACATACACTCTGACGAGTGAGAGTGCAAGAAAGCCATTTTTAAGATTTACTTTGGTCCAAAAATATCGTTAATGGGGCGAAAAGTCGGGGTTTTGCGCTTTCTCTTGCTTACTTTACGAGTTCCACGCGACGCGGTGGGCAATTTTTTTTCTTACGTTTGGATCGCGAGGTACGAGCGGTCGCGCGTGCCTTTGTCGACTGACGCGGCCGTTTGATGCGCCTTGTAGTTTTATAGCCCGAACCCTTCATGATTTCTGTAATTTTCTCGGCAGCTTTTCTCTTGAGATGCCTCCTCGATTCTCCGACTCTAGATTTTATGGCCTCCTTGAAATTGACACCATTGTTTGCGACATCGTCTATGATTTTCATACCTGCGCGCAAGGTCTCTTTCCCGACCGCCTTAGCGCCACTCCTGACGTATGGAAGAATACGGCGAAAGAGACCCCCCAGCCAAGAGCCGATGCCACGCCCTCTCTGAAAGGGTGCGCCAGCGAAAACGTTTCTCACACCACCCCCGCCATCTATCTGCTCATCGTAGCATCTAGTGTAATGAGACATCTTAACGACTTCGTCTGAAATGGAGTGTCACGGTCAGCGTACCGTACTCGAATGGAATGCGCTGCCCGTGCTGGTCTCTTATATCGATGATAATATTGTGAAAATTGTGATAGAGAAGCGGTATGTAGTGAGTGGGTGTGAAACGCTGCACAGCACTGCAGCCGTATTTGAATTTTGAGTTATCCAAGGAAACGATGCGCAAGAGGGCGGCCTGTGTGTCCCCCACTGTGTAGGGCTCACAAATATCTGTATAAACGTACAGTTGGTCAGGTATGGCACGAGAAAGCGAGGCTGGCCTCTCAGCTACAATTTCCCGCAGTGCGCCATGGTTAAAGGTTGTTTCCCGGGTTCGTCATCGAAGCCAAAAATGCGCATAATTTTGTCATTGAAATGAGTCGCATGTGGCTGTTGACAGTCGCACTTGCGTCTGATGGCATAGTAGCCATTGCTCTCCTTTACGGGTTCAAGCATGTGATGCTTATAAGTGTCATTCGAGTTGTTTATGGCGTCTGCCAGCTGTTGGAGAGAGTCGTAAATGCCGACTGGAAAATGGCAGAATGTTTTCTCAGTCTGTTCGTTGCCGTCCACGCTGTACGAACTAAAAGTGTAAAAGGCGTCATTGTCTTGAAAATGCACGATGCTACAGGGTACGTGAATTTCCACCAGTCCAACGTGCCACTCTCCGTGTAATTTGATCTCGTGAGGCAAGTGTGTGGTGAAACAGCTGGTCGTGTTATCGGAAAAGTAAGACGTACTGCTGTTGCTAGGCAGTACCATGTAAAAATCTTCTTTCGGGTCCATACTTGCTCGCTGTTTTTCTACGAAATACTCTCGAGTTGACTGACGTTCACCCAAGAATTAAATTTATCGGGATAGCCTAACCACTTGACGAGCGCTTGTTTGTTGGCGCCGCGACCTTTCGTGCGTACGATACGCTCGATTTTGAAGCTCTTATCGTCTGCCAGACGATCTTGCCCGACCAAAACGAGCTCTTCGTTGTAAAAGAATCCGTCGATTATTTCCCCGTTCAAGTCCGCCAATACGTACTTGTCGCGGTGATACGCGTATTATCTTGAAAATCTCCTCGCTGAAATTTTTTTCGTATCCTCGCTCGAAGGTGTTCTTTGAGCGACTGACACGGACGAGGTCACCTACGGCAAATTTACAGTGGGGCGCTGTGCGGTGGCACCGATAATTGGAGCGCGCACGTTTGTCCAAGTTTACGCGCGCGCGCGCAGCATTGTTAAGGTTGACCTCAGCGGGCCGCATTCGCGTGCCACTGTGCAGGGTGTGATTGTACGCGTACACAATTTTTTGCAGAACATCGATGTAGCGCTTGGTGTTCCGATGCGAGAAATATCTCCATATGCGCTCGCGCAGTGTTCTGTTGAGCCGCTCGACCACCACTGCCTTGATATCCGGATTTCTAGCGACGCGAAAACCGATCTCCATGCGCTTGAGAAAATTTTGAAAAGCGGCACCAAGGAATTCCTTGCCACGATCGGACTGCACGCACAGGGGCACGCGCGGTTTCGCTCTGTCGGTAATTCGTTCAAAAGCGCTGGCAACGTTGCGAGCTGTTTTATCTTTCAACGGTTCAACCCAGGCGAACTTGCCGAGTACATCGATGACCACGAGAATATAGCAGTACCCGTCGTTGTAATCCTTTATCGATGTTAGCTGAAGTAGATCGCACTCCCACACGTCATCGACGTTTGTTACATTGTACGACAGACGCGGAAATCTTCTTTTTATCGGGTAATGAAGTGTGTAGGCGTCTTGATTGCTTAGCCACGCGTAAATTTTTTTCTTCTCCTTTTTGGCATTTACGCGCAGGAGGTTTCGTGCACCTGCGTAACCAGCCTCATGCTCGAGATTGTAGTATTGTTTTCCGTAAGGCATTTCGTGTTTACATATCAAAGTGTAGCCATTTTTTCTTGGCTTGTTTTTTACTGCGCGTTAGAATGGGTGAGACTGGGGACGGGGCTATATTTTCTACACCCGCTATAGTCTCTCTACGCGGCAGGCGCCGTTTGGCCGTTTTCTCTGGTGCGGTCAATATTTTCCCAATTTTCAAAACTTTGGGATTTTCTATGAGATTAACGGGTGTCTCGCTAGTTTTGAGAAATTTTGCAAACTCAACGCGATCGACAGGCGCTTCGTCTCCGTGTTCTTTTTGCTCAACGTGTCGATGAGTAACTCGCTTATGTCCGAGCGGGGTACCTGGTGACCATCGATGCTCACAGTGCCTGCATTGTCCCACTTTAAGCGCTCGGGAACCGCAGTCCTCCAGTGCCGAAGCAAGAGTCGCGCTTTGCGTGCGTGTACTTTGGGTATACCCTGGAGAATGTCTTCCTCGCTGAGCGGTGCGAGAGTCTCTTCGATTTCGTCAACCTCGTGATTCGGCTCGGCGACACGCTCGTTGTCGCGGAAAAAAAGATAACGTCGTAAAATCTGCAGATAATTCAGACATTTTTCATAATCATCGCGCGCCTCCTTTGAGCGTAAAACGTCATACATTTCGCTGTCTAAGCGAGAAAAATTATCACCGCGCGTTTGTAAACTTTTTTCCTCGACACCCACGGATGTGGCGGCGGCGGCGGTGGCGGTGGCTCCGGATGCGGGTCTCGGTGGGCCAATCGAGCCTTCAGGCACAAGGATCATTTTACGTGCTCGTTCCATCTTAGTGCGTGTCACCCGATCCGAATATTTTCGATATGAGAGTACTCACGAGTGGGGCTAATAAGATTGGTAGAAACGACCCGCCGTTCTGAATAATCACTCGCTTCTTTGTGCGCCAATCGTCTTCGTTTCTACTTGAGTGCGATAACTTGCGCAGCGCGTGTTTATGTTTGCTCAAGCGTCTCTTCTCGCTATCGGATAATTTTATGACGCCGTGTAAAACGTTTAATGCACACTCACATATACACTTGACAAGTGGCTTGTCAGCCGCTCGGGTTATGGCAGTGCGATGTTTCTTATCGCCGTGACAGAGTGCGCCGAGTAGTGCGAGATTTTTCTTGGAAAATGCTTACCCCGTGGTAATGTGCCGCGACAAGAGGCGCGACGACCGTACGGGGCCATAGTTTTTTTCCGACTGATGATCGTCCACGTGAATCAGTGTGATTTAAAGTATTTGGGCATGTATGCGCAATGCGCGCTGTCGTCGGGGAATATGTTTGCGCGAAATCTAAACTCATCGAGACAGTCTTGCGAGAGGTCTATAAAGAGGTAAGAGTGTGGTGCGCGCGTAGCGTCTACGAAGGCATCGCGCAGAAAAGCCGAGTCTTCGGGGTGGATTTGACGCGCGAGATGCTGTATTTGCGCCTTGTCGCGTGGATTTTTGAATAGCACTAAATACTTTGTATTTAAACTTATGTCACGCTGTGCCTTTCCCTTGTGGAAAACATTTTGTGTTATGAATATCACACTGATATTTTTGTGGTGACTCCCCTTCGTAAACAAGTCTAAAATAACGTCGCTCGAAGATTCTCGCATAAGATCATCGAGAACGAGTAATTTTTTCTTCTCGTTGTCCGAGGAATAATCGCCTATCTGAGGGAGACCCTCTCTAAACTCGATGGTTGGTCCAGCGGACTTAAAAGCTGTTCTGTAAGCCTCCTGCCATTCAGCGTAATAAAACAATAAACGATCGAAGCGCACTGTACACATCTCCGGTAAATGTGCGAGAAAGCGCTGGACGAAGCGAGTTTTCCCGCAGCCTGTGGGCCCGCACACGCAGCAGGTAAACGGGTGTTTCCATCGCACGTCCATATTTTTACACGAGCTCTACCCTGCGAATGAGATTGGACCACGCTTTTCCAATCATTTTATAGCCACCCATTGACAAATAGACTGCTGGCCCCAATGAGCGGCTGAGGCGGCGGCGGGCGGGCGGGCGGGCGGGCGGGCGCGCGTGGACTAGCATCTTTACCCGCGGTGGTGAGCTGAATCGTCGCGGTGGTAAGCTCATCGGCCGCGGTGGTGAGCTGAATCGACGCGGTGGCAAGCTGGTCGGCCGCGGTGTGACTAGCGTGCAGCCGCTGAAATAAGCAGAATTACCGCACGCCAACTAGCTTGCGAACGCCGACGATGAGCACATTTACCCGCGGCTACTGCTGCTGCTGCGATATAGTGCAACTTTGTCACTACAATAACTTCTTAGTATATTTAACTAAATAAAATAAAAATGGCGATAAAAAACAAAAAAATCGATTTTGACAAAAATAAAATATTGACCCCAATTGTTGAAGCAAAATCTGAAAAAATGATCACTCTCTCGTTAAAATCGGTTGAGTAGATCATGAGATATCAGAGTATACGGACATACATACACACACACACACACACACACACACACACACACACACACACACACACATCCATACGGACATTTTCTAAAAATGGTGTATTTCGATTCCAAATTTTCTATACAACATTCCTAAGACATTATCTCACAAACTTTTTTTTTTACTATCACAAAGCTTCCTCTAGGAGGAAGCAAAAATATAGTAACGGCAGCTTTTATAATCTTCGAAAAACGATATAAAACATTCACTATATTACTTTGCTGTTAAGAAAAATATAATGGTTTCTTATAACTACATGGAAAGTGGTGATGGGTAGAAATAATAGAACATTTTGATGGAAAAATAATTTTTTTTTTTTATTAAAATATAAAAAAGACGAATTTTACATAAGTACAAGTTTTTTTATAAAAATACACATACTATGAATCGCTCTTATAATCAAAAGGTAGTGATACTGCATTACGAAAGTATCTACGCTTCTTAAGTACTACGGAACATGACTTTTTTTCGCTACATGTGATGACGTTGTGCGCGCGTGTGCGTCTGATCGCTTCATATTTCAAAACGATAGCTTCTCTATCGTTTTCAAAATACGAAGCAATCAAACGGCCGATGCTTTCGAAATTTATTATACGCGAATTGTTGCTATTGAGACAAATACCCTTAACTTTGCAGCACTCGACAGTTTCCCCGGTGGAAGGGACGACAGCTCGAAAGCCATAAAATTTCGGACCGCCCGAGAGAAAGTTGGTTATATAGGTACCCTCGCCATAGGACTTTAACTCGTCTGTCATACTGCCGAGTAAAGTTCCCAGCGGGGGTGTATACTCTGTAGCGTCGTCTTTTTTGCACACGAAAATACACGAGTCTGTGTCCATGTATAGAACACGTGCTGCTGTGAGTTTTTCAATATAACTGTACAGTTCGAGGCGCGCCTGCGCGGTTGTATACGCTGCTATTGCTACGTTCGCATTACCCGAAACATCGACAGCATCTTCGCGAAAGCGTCAATTCGCGTATAAAAGGTTCTCGTTAACCATAAGAATATTGAAAACTTCTTTATCCTGCGCTGTAAGAAGTTTTAGCAACTCTTCACGTGTTTTTACAATCACCGTTTGTTTCATATTTGACCGCTGTCCAAATTTTCCCCACAGTGAATTTAAGCATAATTTTGCAACGGAGCGCAAACCAGGATTTTTTTCTATTTTTTCGCGATCTAGTCTTATCCCCTCGTCGCGCTCGTACTCGTCGATGTACCGTTTTCTACGCTCTTCGTCTGTACACCAGGCAGGCCAGCCGCTTGCCTGCTGCTTCAGACGGAGAAAGGTATTAACGTAAGCTGCAAACAGTCCGCCTTCCCCGGTACACGGATCGAACTGCGTGGTCTCATACTGCCAAATTATATATTTTTCCGTTACACAATAGCCAAGCTCAACAGCCTTCTGTAATTCGTAAACAACCCATGTACCTGTAAATTCGCGCTCACCGATTTGCTCGTGATTACAATTGGCTTCCCGCAATTCCTCGCAACACGTGCGACAGAGCCCGAAAATTAGCCGATTGTGCATTTTTACCGGCAACACGGGTAGTAACAAATTACGAGGCGGTAAAACTTTGCATTTGACCATCCCTTCCACACGCGAGAGATAGTTGTTTTGCCCTCCTGTCAGTGTCGCACATTCTTCGCCGATGTAAATGCGCGGGTGCCCAATGGGGTAGCGTCCCCTCTTGCAGATATATGGGTAAAGAGAGCAAATATCGGTATATTTTATCTCTTCGTCTGGCGTAACACTGCGCGAAGTAACGATATTTTCCGTACGCCCACCGAAAAAAGCATCCCGTGGATTTAAAGTTATTTTGCTCATGACTGGGTGAGTGGCTAAATATCGCGTAATTTCCGGCTGCTGACTTTTCACGCGCGCAAAATCGCACTCCCACATCTCACGCACGTCGTATCCTAGCCGTCTCATTACTGCAACCTTTGCCACAGTGGACTCGATCGTACGCCTGTACGCATGTTTGACCATATTTATTTTTCCGTGTGCTCCGATTATCGGGGAAACAACGCGGGCAACCATGCACGTAACAGCCTTGGAATTCAAAAACGATTCCTTTGTCTGTTAAGCTAGGTTCTCCGGCGCCTGGTAGAGGCGGCAGGTACCCATCTACGAGTTGACCCTCCTGCAAACGAAACTCACGCGCACGACCCGCGTGTATAATTTTGCGCCCGATCTCGCGCTCACAATATAACAGCCACTCTATGGATTTTTGCGAGTGCTTATCCGCGCGCCTATATCCGTTTGGCGGTATGAGACCAATGGTGTTATCCTTCAAAAAATTTTTTTTAAAAACATACAAACACGTAGATGCGATTGTACATGTCGCGACGAATGGGTCTGTTTGCGCGACTTCTATAAAAATTTCGCGAAACCGTATGCACGCGCGCCTCAATATTTCCACATCCATTTTACAGTATTCGACAATCTCTTTTTGAAAGTCGAATATGTAGTTTGGTCGGGTGTTCTCATGCCAGTCGAGAAAAGCGGCGCGCTCGTCCACAGACATAGTACCCGGGCCATAAAACTCGGCAGGGGGCAGAGGGCCAATGTAATGCGCATTCTCGAGAGTGTTGAAGAAATGCGGAAAATAACCTTTCTTTGAGCCCTCGGGCAGTCCGAATGTCGCAGGCAGAGCACTCAGTTTCAATTGAAAGTAATTGATACTATCAATAAATTTTGTGCGTCCGTACTTTAACAGCGTAATATTGTGACCGCTTAATATTACAGTGGGCGATCCGCGCTCGGAACTTTCGGCCAACTCCTTCAATATAAATTGAGAGTCGAAAGCCCGGGCATTGTGTGCTATGCACACAATTTCGGCAAAATCGGTTTTTTCCCGCACACAAAGCTCCAAGAGTTGTTTTACCGGTTCACGGTTGAAGACAAATTCACGTACACCACAAGTGGCGCAAAATATTTGTATGTCGTCAACGTCGATGCAATCCGTGCATACTTGATGCGCGATACACAAATTAGGTACATGAACACGCGCGCTTTCGCCATACGGAGTGTCTTGCATCGTTTCAAAATCGTAAAAAATATAAAGATATTTATTTTTTTTATCACGTGTGTCGGCGCTGATCGGCCGCATGAAGCACAAATCGTTAAAGCCGTGCCGCTTTTGACATGTGTTACAAAACCCGATGCCGCACTCGTCTTTCGGTTGATAAACGTTTACAACCCGCGTACAATTCTCACACAAACGCACAACGTCACACAGTTTTTTATTATTTTTTTTGAAAGACCCTGCACGCTAGTGGTTCGCGAAACACTCGTGACCGAAAAATTGACGTCCGCAATCCACGCACTCTATCATGTCAACTTGCACGTTTCTGCACGGTGGCGAAACGTAACAGCTCTCACATATTCACGTACATTTGTGCTGATTTACATAACGGTACCCCTTATTACAATAAGAACAGAAAAAACGTGTCCCTGCCGCTCCGAATAAATTCGTAATTAAATTAAAATGACGCGTACGCTCTTCGAACATCAAATAAATAATACCACTAAGTGCGATATTTAATTCATGGAGAGTGTTGCGGCCGTCAAAGAGCGCCAATTCACCGCTCCCAAAATTATCTTTCTCGAAAACAACCAATGCTATCCCGTGCGCGAGAAAAAAATCTTGGAAGCTTGTGAGCTCTTCAAAGCCGCAACCGTCTCTTGGAATTTTTACACCCGCATCGGTCACGAGTCTTTCCGCGTGCTCTTTTTGCATTTTTCGTCGTCCGTCGCGAATCACTGCCCATTTTGCACGTGTCTCAGCGCAATCCAGCGCCTTGCGCTCCACGTATATCAGTCCAACCGCAAGCGCACGCGGTAAACATAAGTGATCGCTGTTGTTAATAACAGTGATTGAGTGCTTTTGCACATCGCTCAACTTTAAGGCATCTCGACCAGCGCCTACAGGCATTTGTACATAGCACACCTGTAACACAAGGGCCTCCGCGATACCTAAAATTTCGTTACTCTGGCTTATGGAATTTATTACATTCCATAAATCAGCGTAATTAAAGTCAGCGACTGGTCTGAACGAAAGCCCACCTGCGCCACGCGAAAAACGATCGTTACAAATTGAAATACCGACTAATGTACGCCCCGGTACGCACTCTGTTATATAATTATGAATGTCTCTGATCGCAGCCTCTACCCACAATACAGGGTTTACATCGACACGTGGTGCTATAATAGTGAAACTTACTCTATGGGCCTGTGTAGCGAAGCGTCGCAGGTACTGCTGTCCCTCAACAACCGCAATGAAGCGCACTCCGGGTGGCCGTACGATGTCGTAGTCCTTGCCTGGTGCATCATAAACTTGCTCTTCATCCATGACACCGACACCACCACCGCCGCCTACTTGCCTCGTGGAATGTCCCTCACTCGCTAAATAAAAATAGTTTAAATTATACTTTTAACTTTTTTTTTTCAATTATGGTTCAGCATAACCGGCAAAACTTTCGCGCACACGCGATATAAGATCGGACAGGTCCGCGTCGTTGTATAACGCTGAAGTCTCGTCTTCAGCCTGGTCACGAAACCAGCGTTGAATTATTGCACACGGATTATGAGCTATTTGGTGGTATAATGCGGGCAGACCGTTGAGGAAAGGAAGCGATGACCGGATTTCCCTCTGCATCATATCACGATTTCGGATAACTATAATTAAAAATATTTGCCTTTTTAAAAAACAAAATCAGAAAACGTTTTAAATAAATATTTTGTACACTTACATTCGTTGACACGTCGATGGGAATCATAACTGTGATTGTAGCCGTTCGTGATCATATTCGCAGCCTGCTCAAAGTTCGACAGTTGATTTTCGCGGTCTGCGCGCGCTGTATTGGCTACGGTACTGGTGTCTTCTGCCAGCACATCTGGAGGCTGACTCGCTAGAAGTCTCTCTTCTGCAGCGGTCACTAGTGGCCTGTCGTAAATCGCAAGTGCGTCGGAAATCGCGATGTCCATGAACATTAGGTCTTCCAACCGCTGATCATCGGCTCGGCGCACCGCTCGTTCCTCTTCTGTATCGTTATCAGGAACGTCACCGCCTGGCCCCCAGACGGGAATCTCAGGGCCTTCGGGTCCCCAGACAACAAGCGCGGGGCTTTCGGGGCGTGGGACTTCATGCACCTCGACCACAACTTCTACCTGCTCGCCACCCTCCTCCTCCTCCTCCTCCACCCCCTCCTCCTCCTCCACCTCCTCCGTATCGACTGGTGCTGCAAAATTCATCATTCGCCGAGCAGGATTAAATAGGCCGCTCGTACGTGCCGAGTGCTCGGGGGTCTCATCTTCCTCGAAATACGTACTGTCGGATAGCTCCGAATCATCATCGCGTATGAGACTCTCTAATGCTGTAAATAAAAAAATATGTAAATAAAAATATGTAAATAAAAATTATTTTGAAAAAAAAAAAAAGTTTTAGACTTACCTAAACGCTCTTGACGGGCGTTCGCTACGCCGCGAAACACATGCAATCCACTTAGTTGACGGACGAAGACGTCGTCTTCGATGACTCGCTGTACTTCACGCGAATGCGCGAATGAATTGTGTAGGCGCACTATCGCGCGATACCCACTCGATCTGAGTATTAGTCGTAATTGCTCCTCCAAGTTTTCACGCGACATACGTCGCAAACGACGCATCCAGTCAGGGTTCCTGCCGTGCCGTGCTCTTGCCGCGAGTCGTAACACGGCACACCGAAGCGTTCTCTTAGCGTAATTATCCATCTCTAACGAAACTTCTGAATGAACTGTGCACAACAGCGAGTCGCACAGGATTCTTATACACATACGTTATCTTGAAACGTACCCCGTGAAACCTATGTTAAAATAATTAGTCATCTCGTCATCTCGCCAGAGTTTGCACCCACCAGCGCCACTTGTTCCGCATCTACGCTCCATTGTTTTACAAGCGCATTTTCTTCGAACCAATACTGAGATTCAATAGTGTCCTAACGGCTGCTTGATAAAAAAAAAATCGTTATGTCTCGCGAAGTGGCACGTGTATTTTTCCAAAGTCCTCGGAGGTCCGAGCTGAACAATGGCCCTTCTACATTCGTCGCTGAAAAAAGGATAAGGTTTCACAGCTCTCGAAACCAAAACATTCGTGACACATCTACGGAAAAGCATGCATGCGAGATAAAAATTTACGATGCATAGCTAGCAGACGTGAAAGAATGTTCTACAAAAAACATAGTTTATTACTTTCGACGACACGTGTCAAACTCCATTAACGCGAATGCCTCACTTTCAAAATGGAAAGAGTAGTGGAGAGACTGTGCTGTAAATCCCTCCGAAAAATGACCTCACAAACAGCCTCTAAACGGTATATGAAAAAAATTCTCTCGGCTTAAGTAAACAGCACACGTGTGAAAATATTCCTCAGGGACGTACACAGGTCACTTTCTTCGTCTGCTTAACCCATTGATGAGAGCTCGCTATAAATATTGCCCGAAACGGTAGAGTCGTAAAAACCAGATGGCGACGACGGCGGCAGAATATAGAAGTTTTCCTCGACGCCTGGCGTGAAGGTCAGCATGCACGAGTGCGTGCTGTTTGCAAGCGAGGGCTTCGCTATTATAGCAGCCGACACCAGCTGTATTTTATTAGGAAGCGGTTCAGGGCCCTACATTTATTCGGTAATAAAAACATGTGCATGCAGATGGTCACCAACAAGCAGTGGTGGGGGAAAGGCCCTCCCCCACTACGCAAAGGATGCTGCTCCCCACCACCACCACTGCTGAAACAAGGAGCGGCGGACGAAAGGGCCTACCCACTAGAGGTACCAGCATCATACGCGCCAGTTGGCTACAGATGATGAACCAGGTCAGTCGTGAAATATCGACTTTGCGTGAGGAGCTCGAGAGGACTCGACGGAGAGCGTGCAACAGCCACAGTTTTATCGAGCATCTAAAGCACTCGCTGATACGTCTCAGCCGTCGCATCCACCAAGGCTTGGACACCACAGAAGTGGCTGGCTTACGGGCACAAATTGTGCGGGCATCCCAGCAGCTCCAGCACCACAGAGAGACAGTGAACCGTACAGCGCATCACGCTGAAGACTTGGCAGCACGAGTGGCCGCGCTAGAAAAACTCCTGCGGTAGAGAAGAAAATCAACGCCACCGCCATCGACAAGAGAGAGGTCAAAGCATACGGCCTGCAGACAGCAGCTGCAGCAGCGCAATGGAGATTGCGCATTTATATCAGCGCCTTGCGAGATATAAAAGAAAGCGGGATCATGCCATTCGCATGATTAACCGCCTAGGCTCAGCAATTAATCAGGCGCACCAACAAGAGCGCCGGCACGCGCCTGCTACAAGGCCGCCGAAAAATTGCGCTGGTACCAAATGCCTTGTATGTGGCATTCTTTTTAGGATTTTGAGGAGCGATCCGGAGGGCCGCTCCTGGGAACAGTGTTGGCACTGCACGTGCTTTCGGTGTGGTGTGTGCCGCGAGACGCCGTGTGAGTGCCTACAACAAATGGACACTCCACGATCACCATCACCGGAGCCTGCTGCTGCAGCAGCAGCAGCAGCAGCAGCATCATCGTCATCATCAACACCAGCAGCAGCAGAAGAAATTCCTGCGTCTACAGCAGCAGCAGACGACACCAGTGCAGCCGTATAGTGCAATATGTGCGTGCGACCGCAGAACTGTGCGTGTGTGTGCGAGTGTGTGTGTGTGTGTGTGTGTGTGTGTGTGCACTGCGTGCCCGGCCGTGTCTGCGAACACTTGACACGCATGTGCCTACACGTATCACCGGATACGTGTGCGACTGTATGTGTTTGTACATGTGTGTGTGTATGTGTGTGTGTGTGTGTGTGTGTGTGCATTGCGTGTCCGTACGTGTCTGCGAACACGTGACGCGCATATGCATATACGTATCAAATATGCGCTTGTACGTGTGTGTGTGTGTGCGTTATAATTAATAAAAATATTAATTATTAATACAAATTGTTATTTTTACTCACTACCGAAAAACAATCCCACGATATCCCCTCCCCTCTCTCTCTCTCTCTCTCTCTCTCTCTCTCTCTCTCTCTCTCTCTCTCTCTCTCTCTCTCTCTCTCTCTCTCTCTCTCTCTCTCGTAGTAGTGGGGCAGTTATAGCGACCGTGTGACACGGCGGTGTCATTAACTCAAGTGCTATGTATACAGTAACTGCACAGTAGCTAATGACCCTTGTAAGTATGTGTTAATGGACCCATTGTTTACAAATACAGTAGCAAAACAGTAGCTGTTTTCAAAACAATGGGGTCATTAACACATACTTACATAGGTCATTAGTGCTATGTATACAGTAGCTGCACAGTAGCTAATGACCCTTGTAAGTATGTGTTAATGGACCCATTGTTTACAAATACAGTAGCAAAACAGTAGCTGTTTTCAAAACAATGGGGTCATTAACACATACTTACATGGGTCATTAGCTACTGTGCAGCTACTGTTTACATAACACTTGAGTTAATGACCTCTTGAGTTAAGTGCCACTTGACACTTGACACATACCGCCCGATGAGTCACACATCTCGCAATACCTGTCCTATTACTACTTTTAATAATAGTAATTATTATAAAAAATTAAGTACTATTTAATTCCATTAATATAAGAAAAACAATTTGAAATTTATTTTTAATATACTTTTGTCAAATCAATTTTAGGGGGTAAAGGAACGAAAGGTTGAAATGAAAAGAAAGTAAGAATAATTAAAATATTATTTATTTGAAGATCTATAATAACATGTTTTGATATAATAGTTTCATTAAAATCTTTTGCGCGCTTTTGTACAATATTATTGAGTGATTCTAACATAGCAGCCGATACATCATCCATGTAATACAAAACATGACCGATGTTTAATTTGTCTACTACTTCAGACTTAACCATAAGAGTCGTCTTATTTTTAATACCTTTACATACTTCTCTAGCTAATACATTCACACTGCATCAATAATCAGAATGAAACTGTATCCGTCATTGTTAGATTTTATGGATGTCATACCTATCAAATCAGCTTCCCATAGGTTGTCAAAATTACGTACATTATAATTACGTCTCGGGAAGCGATATCTAACAAGTCTGTGCAGATTATGCGTATCTCGATTCTCAAACCATTCAATAACACTTTGATGATTGTATTTACCTCTTGTAGCTCGCAAAAGTTTATCGTCCCCAGCGTATGACGTAGGGCCGGGCAATTGACACGAAACGCCTCATATGTGTTTAAAACATGATAAGTCACATGATTTTTCTAGAATCCAAAATGTGCTTAGCTGAAATTTTAACAAGTTATTAATTATAAATTTAAATAAGTTATATAAAATTTATATAAGTTATTAATTAGAATAAATTATTTAGCAATTGAACACTGTTTATAAAATTAATAGTTTAATGAAACATTTGTAGAGAAAACATTATTTATACTGGTATTGTATTTACATGTAGGTACGGTACTTACCATTTTTTCGAAGACAAAAAACAGCAGAAAGGAGGAAGGCTAGACGATGTTTAACGAGTCTCGGGCTCGTGCTACTCGATGCCGACCCAGGATATCAAAAAAAACGCGAGGCCGACATCGAGCGCGCCCTCGAGTACTCAATAGTAACCGCCTTGATATGCGTCGGCGATGACTATGGAATAGGGTTTCGCATACATTAGGTCCCAAGCACGCACGTATACACTACACTAGCGCGTTGACATGAGCGACGCCTGAGTTAATATTATTCAAACTATCGTTTTGAGATTCATACGTATGGTTTGCTTATGATATGAACAAGCGCTACTTAACTATTACCCTTTGAATTTGAATACATACCTTTGAATTTGAGAAAGTCCATGTAATAAGTATTATATTATCAAGAAGCGCGGGAGCGCTCCGAAGGCAAGTATAGAAGAAGCCCAAAGGTGTGACCCGTGCTACATTGAAATATTAATTGAAATGGGTGTACGAAAAATTCAATGCGCTTTTACGTATATTGCGTTAGTTTTTATTATATAACATATCACTCTTAATCGAAAGCCATTTCATTGCTCTACCCAAATCATAAGATTTCATATAAAAAAATTATCTCGTTTAAATGATATCAAGAACTGAATTTTTTTATGTGCTGTTTCCTTTCCGAACTTTTCTCCATGGTCTTAAGATATCCGGTTAGGCTGTTGCAGCGCTTACGACACTTCCCGTTGTCACCTATCTTACGTTTATATATCTATATATAATAATACTAGGGGGAGTACCCCCTACTCGTACCGCTCGTCAACTCCCAATTAAAATTTAGAAAATATATTTAATTTAATCTAGAGTGTAATATATTAAATTTAGTATAGATTTCTATTTTTCTTCCTGTGTGTGTGTGTGTGTGTGCGCGTGCGTGCGTGCGTTCCTGCGTGCTTGTGCGTGTGCGTGTGCGCCTGGATCTCAGCTTCTACTCGATCGATTTTGACCGGACGGGTCTCATTTTTTTATTTTTTTTTGTCTAATGGCGGATCAAAAATTCGTTTTTTTATTGGTCGATGCGTTTTTGTTTTATTTTGAATTTTCGACTTTCTCAAAATTTATTTTTGCTTCTTCTTTAATGATAAGATGGAGATGCTTGAATCGAATGAATAGCATTTGAAAGAGCATTAAAATACCTATATTTTCTAAAAGAAAAAATTTCTCTACCTATCACGGTTCTTTTGTTATTAACAAAAACGTGTTTTTTTTTTAAAGCTAAAAAAAAACACTAAACTAAACGGTCAATTTTCTTGAGAAAAATCACAAGAATATAAATAGCTGTAATCTGTAAAAATTTGAATTCACTTTGTCGACCAGTTTTTTAGAAAAAAATTGAAATGTGAAAAAAATCAGTTTTGTATGTCCAACGATTACGGGAGTAAAATTGATTTAATCGCTTTGAAATTCCTTGTAGAGATAGATTTTTAATAGCTCTCGGTCGAGTTCTTTGGGTAAAATGATTAGTCCAAAAATTTCAGAAATATTTGAGGTTAAAATTTTAATTTAATTTATAAGACTGTAAGACCGATGGAAAAATTTTCATCAGTTGAGGTTAAAATCTTATTAACCTTTTTTTCAAATCGTAATTTCTCAAGAACGGCTCCATGTAACAGCTCGAAATTTATAGAAAATTTTGCATGTGATATAGATAATATATGTGCAAATTTTCATCAAGATCGTACGATTACTTTTTGAGTTATTTGATTTTGAAAACTTTCGTATTTTACAAAGTTATTTTCTTTGTCGCGTGATAACTAGAGAAAACAAAAATTGGTTTAAACATGTTGAAATTTTGTGGAGACGTAGAATCTATATATTATCGGAAAAGTCCTTTAGGTAAAATGATTGTATCATGATTTTTAGAGATATGTAAGGTTAAAATTCTTTTACGGTTTTTTTCAAAATCGCAATTTCTCAATGACGACTTCATGTATCAGCTTGAAATTTATAGACTATTTTGTATGCAATATAGGCAATACCTGTGTAAAATTTCATCCAGATTATAAGGTTATTTTTCGAGGTGTTTGATATTTAAAATTTTAGTCTTTTTGAAAATGACTTACATTGTTGTCGCACAATATAACTACATTAAAATGGTTTTAATTTCTTTGAAATTTGGTGGAGATGTAGAGTTTGAATATTATTTATTAGAAAAGTTATTAGGGTAAAAGAATTCGTTTACGCATTTCAGAGATATTTGAAGTTAAAACTATTTTAGCCCTCTTTTAAAATTGTAATTATTCGGGAGAGCATTTATGTATACTAGAAAATGGAAATGACATGCGCTATGCGCTATGTGCAGATGCACCCGTGTTGTATATCTGCTTTTGTTTTGTAATAGCCATTTATTATTTTTAAAGTTAAAACCTTTTTCTTGCATCGGAAATTACAGAAAGAGCGCACAAATACGGACAGGCATACTACTAGAGACAAGTACACTATGTGTGAAATTTGACAAAGAAAATATAATTCTATGTAGTTTTATACTTAACAAACATTATTTATAATGTACTTTTACTCTTAATTAAAAAGTTGTGAAATCTCGATCTCTAAAAAATTTTTTTACAAAAGTAAAAACTAAACTCTCGGAAACTACTGTATGCCTGTTCTCAGAAACGTATTCAAATTTGTTCATCTTTCTATACAAATTAAACACAAGAAAGTACTGAAATAATATAAAACTTTCTACGAAAGTATAAAATAAGGCAAGTATAGACGTTTCTTCTGTATAATTTATAAAATAATAATATTTATGATTTTTTAAAAGAAATCAAATAAATACCAGCAAAAAGTCTTTCACTTCTTTGAGTTATTGTATGCTGAACAAATTATATGTAAGCATTCAAATTGTTTACTGCAAATCAAAGAAACGAAAGTTGTGAAATCAATTATCAATAGTCAAGTAATGCAAACATCTCTCGGAAACAACTGTATGACTGTTTTCAGAAATGTATTCAAATATGTTTATCCTTCTATACAAATTAAACAAAAGAAAGTACTGAAATCAATTTATCGTAGTCAAGTACCCATAAGATAACTTGACTGACATAATAGAACTTCTCGTACCTTGCGTGTAAAATTACATTTTAGGCCCACGTTGTAACTTCAAAAATATTCAGCTAGTGGGCATAAAGTATTACTTAACGCCTAAGAGGCGCAATAGCTCACATACTCCTATACAAAACCTTATAGAACATACGCACTTTACGCCCGTATAGGTGAAAATTATTTTATGACTATTATGCTTTCTTTTCATTTCTAAAATTCATAAGAATTTTTTCAGATATTTACGAAAAGTCAAAGTTTTGAACTTTCTATAATATTACGCATCTTGGGAGGACAAGAGAAGTCTAGAGCTGCTCTAGCAGGGGTGGTTCTCCAATCTTCCACACATATTTGCCGGCCCCGACGGTTTGCAGTTTACTGGTGGGCTTTGTAAATCTAGAATTCTAAATTTTTGCATAAATTCATTAAAAATGTTTATATCTATAAGTCCACTATAATTAATAAATAAATACAATGACTCTAATTTTTAATTGATACTTTTCAAATATATAATCCCTTCATATCGACGCCCCTTACGAAAACTAGCACGATTCAGATTGCCACGAAGACTAGTCCGTTTCAGCGTTGGCCACGAAGACTAGCACGCCCCATTGATTTGCGTTGAAGACTAGCCCGATCCGCTTGATTGCGGCGAAGACTAGCACGTTCCACTGCCTTTTATGTAAATTAACACGGAGACGCGAAGTGCTAGTTTTCGCGGCAACCTTGCGAATCGTGTTACTTTTCGTCGAAAACACGCGAATCGTGCTACTTTTTGTGGCAATCTTCCGAATTGCACTATTATTCGCGGCTAGCTCGCGAATTGTACTAGTATTCGCGGCAAAGTCGTGAGTTATGCTAGTTTTCGTTGCAGTTTTCTGAAATGTGCTAGTCTTCGTAAAGAGTCCAAAAAACGTGCTAGTTTTGGTAAGGAGCGTCGATATGTGCAGAATCTCGTGATTTACTCACATTGCCCAAAATATTTTTCCTTGTGTCCGTCGTTTTTAAACAGGAATGAAATAAAAATGCATATAAATTGTACTAAAAAATCTAATCAAAAGTGCTTTAGATTTTACTAACCATTTTATAAGCCACCTATTTTTTATCCTTTTCCCGCGTGTAAATATCATATAAGATCTCATGTGAGTACTTCAGCCATCAGACCTCATATGAGATCACACGCATACATATATATATATATAAATATATATATATAATGTTATCTGCAATTTTATATATTATGGGATCTCATATGAAATCTCATATGAGATCTGATGTCTGATATTCACATATATGAGATCTCATATGATATTTTCACGCGGGTTTGCAATTTCTATTTAAAAACAGAGTGATCCATTCATGGATTAGTATTTAATATGTAAATGCAACCCATTTATACATTTTATCTGATCTTTATATATGAAAATGACCATGTCTACACCTTGAACTGCAAACCGTCGGGCCCGCCAAGTATGTGTGGGAGGTTGGAGAACCACCCCTGCTAGAGCAGCTCTAGACTTCTCTTGTCCTCCCAAGATGCGTAATATTATAGAAAGTTCAAAACTTTGACTTTTCGTAAATATCTGAAAAAATTCTTATCAATTTTAGAAATGAAAAGAAAGCATAATAGTCATAAAATAATTTTCACCTATACGGGCGTAAAGTGCGTAGGTTCTATAAGGTTTTGTATAGGAGTATGTGAGCTATTGCACCTCTTAGGCATTAAGTAATACTTTATGCCCACTAGCTGAATATTTTTGAAGTTACAACGTGGGCCTAAAATGTAATTTTACACGCAAGGTACGAAAAGTTCTATTATGTCAGTCAAGTTATCTTATGGGTACTTGACTACGATAAATTGATTTCAGTACTTTCTTGTGTTTAATTTGTATAGAAGGATAAACATATTTGAATACATTTCTGAAAACAGTCATACAGTTGTTTCCGAGAGATGTTTGCATTACTTGACTATTGATAATTGATTTCACAACTTTCGTTTCTTTGATTTGCAGTAAACAATTTGAATGCTTACATATAATTTGTTCAGCATACAATAACTCAAAGAAGTGAAAGACTTTTTGACTGGTATTTATTTGATTTCTTTTAAAAAATCATAAATATTATTATTTTATAGATTATACAGAAGAAACGTCTATACTTGCCTTATTTTATACTTTCGTAGAAAGTTTTATATTATTTCAGTACTTTCTTGTGTTTAATTTGTATAGAAAGATGAACAAATTTGAATACATTTCTGAGAACAGTCATACAGTAGTTTCCGAAAGTTTAGTTATTACCTTTGTAAAAAAATTTTTTAGAGATCGAGATTTCACAACTTTTTAATTAAGAGTAAAAGTACATTATAAATAATGTTTGTTAAGTATAAAACTACATGGAATAGTAACTAAACTTATTCTTGACTATAAATTTTTACGTTTCGGAAAATAATTCCTATGGTTTCCGAAAAAATTCTTATCGTTTGTAAAAGTTTTTGTAAAGTGATTGTAAAGGTTTTCGAAAAGAATTTCTCGTTGCTTGCAAAAGTTTTTTTTGCCTAGCGGGCCGAAAGTACCACTTTCGCTCCCGGCGCCCGATGGCGAAGGTTGTATTTTCGACCTCGTTAGGTAAAAAGATAGTATACGCTCCACGGGAGTAAAATTGGCCAGCCCACAGCTCGTGTTTGCCTTCGGCTCGGGTGGCAATTTACACGAGCTGTGGAATATCCAAGTTTTTTCCTTCCTTGGTGCGTAATATACTATTAAAGGATTGTAGAAGTTTTGTAAAATAATTTATTAAAGAATTTTTTAAAAGATGTAGTTATGGACCATTTTTGGAGATATTTTGTAGAGAAAATATAATAATGAATAATTTACAGAAATGATTCTGTTATTGAAAGTACGGCTTTAATTTAATGAGTAATACTACAATAAGAAAAATGATTTTTGTAAAAAAAAGAAAACACTGTCATAGCAAATACATACAAACAAATATTGTAAAGAGATAAAGAGATAATTTAAATAGCAAAAATCAGTTTTGTGAGAAATAGAAAATGTTTTTATAGGAATTATAGAAAATAGTTTAAAAAATATGTTTTAAAAGTGTTTATTATATAATTGTTTCAAAAAAACATTTAAGCTTCCGTCAAGTTCTTTGTAGAGAGTTGGACAGTTCTTGAGAGCAAGATTGTTTGGATAAAAACATTAAACTTATATTAGTATTTCAACAGAGAATTTAAAGTTGTTAAAAAAGATAACAATAATATATTGCTTCCTCCTAGAGGAAGCTTTGTGATAATAAAAAAAAAAAGTTTATGAGATAATGTGTTAGAAATGTTATTTAGCAAATTTGGAATCGAAATACACTATTTTTTAGAAAATGTCCCTATGGATGTGTGTGTGTGTGTGTGTATGTCCATACACGCTGATATCTCATGATTTACTCGATCGATTTTAACGGGAGAGTGATAATTTTTTTAAATTTTGCTTCCACAATTGGGTTCAACATTCTATTTTTGTAAAATTTAATTTTTTTTTTATAGCCATTTTTTAATTTTCAAAATTTTTATTTTCGATTTTTTTAATATTTAGAACAAATATTGTTTATATATCATGAATTCTCTGTATGTAGGATAAAATTATCTACAATTTAAAAAAAAAAAAGTCGGTAGCTATATTTCGTCATAAGTTATTGATGAAAACGTAATTTTTTGTAAATAGGTTATATTTCTAAATTAAAAAAAGATATTAACATGAATATTTTTTTGGTTATAAAGGATATTAAGTACTATAACTTACTAAATTTTTAAGTTTTTTTATTCATTATTTTTTGAGAAAAAAAAATAATTTATAAAAAAAAGTGATTTTTTTGTCGTTCAATAACTATAGTAAAATTGGCTTAATCGCTTTGAAATTCTTTGTAGGGGTAGATTTTATGTACCAATCGAGTGAGTTCTTTGGGCAAAAGGATTGATCCATAAATTTCGGAGATATTTGAGGTTAAAATTTTTTTCAATTTTTTTTAAAATCATAATTTCTCGAGAACGCCTCTATGTATCTAAATGGGGTGGATGGCATTCGAAAGAGAATTTAATTAACTATATTTTCTAAAAAAAATTAATTCTCTAGCTATCACGGTTCTTTTGTTATTAACAAAAACGTAAAAATTGAAAAATGAAAAAAAAATGAGTTTTTATATGTTCAACTATTACAAGAGTAAAATTGTCTTATTCTCTTCAAAATTCATTGTAGAGGTATATTATTGATAGTTCTCGAATGAGTTCTTTTGGCAAAATGATTGGTTCATAAATTTCAGAAATATTTGAGATAAACACAATCAAAGAACAACTTTAGAATATTTTTTTTATTTCGAACCAATGTACGACGAGAAGCCGTTGACAGTGGACTTAAAGAAGAAAAATTTGATGAAGAATAGAACTTGAAGAAGATTGTTTTCCATTCATATAAGAATTAAGATCACAAACAAATAAATTGTAAATGGAACCTCAATGAATAGCCATGAAAAAATTACAAGTTAATATTTTCCATAAAATTTTTCCAATTTTTTTCGTGAAATAGTATGTTACACACCTAGGCAGTAAAAATAAGAAATGTCTCAGATCACATGTAATTGTCGGCCGAGGCGAAGCCGAGTAATATTGGCTATATTACATATACAAAATAGAATGAAAATAAGGCTTTCAGCATTTGTCTATGTTGTGCAACCATCCGAGTTAATTCAAAATCGAATTTCAATGACTGTAAACAAATCTTGTATAATCTGTAAATATAAAAAAAATTCACACAAAGTATCAATTTTTTAAAAGTGATTTTAGCCATTTAACATTTAGTCGTTTTAATACTTATCTAAAAAATGTTGTTGCCTCATTGATGCTCGTAAATAAATTCTTTTATTCTTTTCGTCAGTTGACTTCATCAGATCTTTGATTATTGAAATGAATATATATACCTATCCCATATAACATGAAAAAGGTTCGTAACGTTGCCGCAACGAAATTTTTGTCGAAACTACGAAACGTTGTCGAAAAAGTTGCCTAGAAGTTTCTAAAGCGTTGCAGAAACGTTGAAATGTCCGCATTTCGTTGCGAAAAGTAGGTGGCGAACACGTTCAAACAACCGGCTTCAAACGTGTAGGTAACATTTTTGAAACGTTGCTATTGAAAAGGATTTGAAACGTTTTGAAAACTTAACCAAATTCCCAACTGAAATTTTGCATCGGCGATATAAAACGTTGCGGGAACGTTCCCAAGGGGTGGATGCTGCAACTTTTTGTAAAAATGCTTTTCATCAAAACGAGCTGGAAACGTTTCTGAAACTTAAACGAGATCCTAATCTGTAATGCGTCGACAAAACTGGCGTTGCGGGAACGTTGACATGAAGTAGATGCTGTGACTTCTTGCAAAACACATTTTCATCAAAATGAGCTGGAAACGTTTCTGAAACTTAAAACACATATCCTAATCTATAGTGCGCTGATAAACGTGACGTTGCACAAACGTTGCCAAGCTAAACATAAATAAACATTCTCGAAAATGATGGTGCCATGAAAACGAGTTCGGAACGTTTCCGGAACATAACCACATTTTGTTATTACGTGGTGGTGAATCATGGCGTTGCTGAAACGTTCCCTGACTTACTTGACTATAGCGTCTAAGGAATTAAGTTAATTAGGTTCCATAAAATAATAAACGATCTTTTTTTTTTATTTTATCATGTTTTTTTTATTTTTTAACTGAAAATCCTCATGAAATAAATATAATTTTTAAATGAACATGGCATGGATTACAATATTGTACTGCACATCGTTGAGTATTACGCCATCATTAATGATTTTTGTATCTTCCGTTACAACTTTCTCTAAAATAGTACATTTCGAGACTAGTGCGAGGATTTGATTTTCCCCTCGTGTGACTGTTTGCACCCGAGCGAAGCGAGGGTGAAAAGGTCACACGAGGAGAAAATCAACTTCTCACACAAGTGTCGAACCGTACTTTTTGACACGACGTGCGAGAAGTGAGATTTTTGCACGCATCGTTTAACGCAGCGTGCGAGAAATCGAACTTCTCGCACGGAGTTTCAAAATAGTACATTTCGATACTAGTGCGAGGATTTGATTTTCCCCTCGTGTGACTGTTTACACCCGAGCGAAGTGAGGGTGAAAAGATCACACGAGGAGAAAATCAACTTCTCACACAAGTGTCGAACCGTATTTTTTGACACGACGTGCGAGAAGTGAGATTTTTGCACGCATCGTTTAACGCAGCGTGCGAGAAATCGAACTTCTCGCACGGAGTTTCAAAAATGAATTTTTGAAAAATGAATTTTTGAAAAATGAATTTTTGAAAAATGAATTTTTGAAAAATGAATTCATTTCGATACTAGTGCGAGGATTGGATTTTCCCCTCGTGTGACTGTTTGCACCCGAGCGAAGTGAGGGTGAAAAGATCATTTTTGAAACTCCGTGCGAGAAGTTCGATTTCTCGCACGCTGCGTTAAACGATGCGTGCAAAAATCTCACTTCTCGCACGTCGTGTCAAAAAATACGGTTCAACACTTGTGTGAGAAGTTGATTTTCTCCTCGTGTGATCTTTTCACCCTCACTTCGCTCGGGTGCAAACAGTCACACGAGGGGAAAATCAAATCCTCGCACTAGTCTCGAAATGTACTATTTTAGAGAAAGTTGTAACGGAAGCTACAGAAATCATTAATGATGGCGTAATACTCAACGATGTACAGTACAATAATGTAATCCATGCCATAGTATGTGATGCACCTGCAAAATCATACATCATGGGCATTAAAGGTCATAGTGGTTATAGTAGTTGCACAAAGTGTGAAATTGAAGGAGCTATGTACAAGTGCGTATGTTTTCCTGGTGAAATTGCAACATTGAGAACAGATGAAAAATTCAAAAAATACGCCTACGAAGATGATTATCAATCCAGCAAAACTATTTTACATAATATGCCAAAGTTAGGATTGGTTACAAATGTTGCATTAGATCCAATGCATCTAGTATATTTAGGATGCACGCGCAAATTAATTCTTCTTTGGATGTTTTCACCACTTGTACATAAGTTACCACATCGTAAAGTAGAAGATATTTCGAACAAACTATTAGCATTTAGAGAATATATACCTTACGATTTTGCTAGAAGAGCAAGACATTTAAAACACGTCAAGTTATTTAAAGCAACCGAGTTCAGGCAAATTATTTTGTACAGCGGTGTTATTGCTTTCAAACAGCATTTAAGCCATGATGTTTATATAAATTTATTAATATTACATGTTGCTATAAGTATTCTAAGCAACCCATTACTATGTAAAATAAATTCTTATATTGATTATGCTTAGAATTTACTAACAAAATTTGTTAGCACTTTTGAAAACTTATATGGACCGAATTACGTTTCGCATAATGTTCATAACATGCTTCATTTAGCAAATGATTCTCGAAAGTATGGTGAGCTTGAAAACTTATCTGCATTTCAGTTTGAAAGTTATATCGCTCGCATAAAGCGATTGATTAGAAGTGGTCACCAACCGCTTCAACAACTAATGCGAAGATGTGCGGAAATAGAAATTTTATACGAGGAAGCTACGCATGTTGATGATCATAAATGTCAATTAACACACCCTCATTCAGACGGTCCTATACCAGACTTTTCGTATAAAGAAAAGCAGTACAAAGCAGGAAAAATATATGGCTTTAAGGTCAACTGTGACGACAACAATAACAACTGCGTATTAGTTTACAACAAACATGTTATAAATATTATAAATTTAATTGAACGTACAAAAGATGAAGTTTATATAGTTGGAAAAAAAATGAAAATAATAGGTCCATTATATGACTTTCCTTGTCTGTCCAGTGACCTAGGTATAAATGTTGTTAGCAAAGAACAAAATAATGCTGTAATTCAGTTATGGAATGTACAAAGAATTACTGCCATAATGTTTAAGTTACCTGTCGAAAACAATTTTGCTGTATTTCCAATACTACATACTCTCTCCAACTGAAATAACCATTAATAAAAATGGATTAAATGTATTAAAATGTAATAAATGTATTAAAAAACAGTGACATTTTTCCATATTTATTCAATTTATGAATAAAGTTTACTTACTTACTTTTATGTTTATTTTGTAGAAATGATGGAAGAAATTCTTCGAAATCAGGCAAACGAGAAATTGCGACATGAAAGACTCGTTCTACGAACACGGACTGAAAACTCTAATAACAGAGATGAAATTGAGCAATTGTCAAGACAAATGCCAAAAAATATTATTAAAGATTTCCTGGATTTCAATAATAATTTAACAAAAGACGAAAATCTTGTCGTAAATGTCGTAAGTATCAGAGTCTATAATAGCCAGTAGTCAAAGTGTAGAATTAAAGATAATAAAATCTAGAATTCATCATTATGAATTTTCTCAACAAGTTTTTAACTTAACAAAGCCCAACTGTTTATTAAGAAATTGTACCTTCAAAGAATGATAGATGAAGAATAAATATAACCATATAATTATTATAATCATAAATTTAAATAATCATCATTTAAAGGACGACCTATATTGGTCTTGTTATGTTACAAATATTTTAACTGAATTTGCGTAATAAAGTTGAAAAATTCTCACTTTTTCAAGTTTTTCGAAATTTTATTCAAAAGACTATAGAGTCTGATAACAACATTAATAATGATCAATTTTGCACAAAAGATTATGAAAAAAAAACCCTTAAATTTTTTCAAGCCGAAATATTATACCTCAAAATTTTATATAGCAACTATTAAGTAATAATTATACTGTCCGCATTATAGGAACAATATGGTTCGTTAAAGGGGGAGGGGCGTTTTTGAATTAATGTTGATTAAAAAGGGATTTCATAAATTTTTATAATTTTTTTTTCATCACTTGTACGTGTGTACTCCTAAATTACTATACTGTAAGGAAAATTTTTTTATCCAATATAATAAAATTTACTAGTTTTGTAGGTAAAATTTATATTAAAGTTTTGTAAAATTTTTGAAATTTAATTTTTATCATGCTGTTTAGTAATTTTTTCTACTTTTGTATAATAACTTTTATTAACTTTTTGGTATTTTTTTCATACTTTTAGTGTAAAAGTTATTAGAATTTTAGTAAATATCTCATTTGTGCGATCTTGTTGTAAGATTCTCCACACAGTATAGTAATTTTTCAGTGTATTAAATGTTTTACCTTTTTTGTTTTAAAATTAACGAAGAAACAGAAGATCAAGAAGATGATAATGGAGCGTATCAATAAGAACAACAGCTTTTCATTAATTTTATAATAATAATATATAATGTTCATTTAAAAATTATATTTATTTCATGAGGATTTTCAGTTAAAAAATAAAAAAAACATGATAAAATAAAAAAAAAAGATCGTTTATCATTTTATGGAACCTAATTAACTTAATTCCTTAGACGCTATAGTCAAGTAAGTCAGGGAACGTTTCAGCAACGCCATGATTCACCACCACATAATAACAAAATGTGGTTATGTTCCGGAAACGTTCCGAACTCGTTTTCATGGCACCATCATTTTCGAGAATGTTTATTTATGTTTAGCTTGGCAACGTTTGTGCAACGTCACGTTCATCAGCGCACTATAGATTAGGATATGTGTTTTAAGTTTCAGAAACGTTTCCAGCTCATTTTGATGAAAATGTGTTTTGCAAGAAGTCACAGCATCTACTTCATGTCAACGTTCCCGCAACGCCAGTTTTGTCGACGCATTACAGATTAGGATCTGGTTTAAGTTTCAGAAACGTTTCCAGCTCGTTTTGATGAAAAGCTTTTTTACAAAAAGTTGCAGCATCCACCCCTTAGGAACGTTCCCGCAACGTTTTATATCGCCGATGCAAAATTTCAGTTGGGAATTTGGTTAAGTTTTCAAAACGTTTCAAATCCTTTTCAATAGCAACGTTTCAAAAATGTTACCTACACGTTTGAAGCCGGTTGTCTGAACGTGTTCGCTACCTACTTTTCGCAACGAAATGCGGACATTTCAACGTTTCTGCAACGCTTTAGAAACTTCTAGGCAACTTTTTCGACAACGTTTCGTAGTTTCGACAAAAATTTCGTTGCGGCAACGTTACGAACCTTTTTCATGTTATATGAGATAGGTATATATATTCGTTTCAATAATCAAAGATCTGATGAAGTCGACTGACGAGAAGAATAAAAGAATTTATTTACGAGCATCACTGAGGCAACAACATTTTTTAGATAAGTATTAAAACGACTAAATGTTAAATGGCTAAAATCACTTTTAAAAAATTGATACTTTGTGTGAATTTTTTTTATATTTACAGATTATACAAGATTTGTTTACAGTCATTGAAATTCGATTTTGAATTAACTCGGATGGTTGTACAACGTAGACAAATGCTGAAAGCCTTATTTTCATTCTATTTTGAATATGTAATATAGCCAATATTACTCGGCTTCGCCTCGGCCGACAATTACATGTGATCTGAAACATTTCTTATTTTTACTGCCTAGGTGTGTAACATACTATTTTATGAAAAAAATTGGAAAAATTTTATGGAAAATATTAACTTGTAATTTTTTCATGGCTATTCATTGAGGTTCCATTTGCAATTTATTTGTTTGTGATTTTAATTCTTATATGAATGGAAAACAATCTTCTTCAAGTTCTATTCTTCATCAAATTTTTCTTCTTTAAGTCCACTGTCAACGGCTTCTCGTCGTACATTGGTTCGAAATAAAAAAAATATTCTAAAGTTGTTCTTTGATTGTGTTTATCTCAAATATTTCTGAAATTTATGAACCAATCATTTTGCCAAAAGAACTCATTCGAGAACTATCAATAATATACCTCTACAATGAATTTTGAAGCGAATAAGACAATTTTACTCTTGTAATAGTTGAACATATAAAAACTCATTTTTTTTTCATTTTTCAATTTTTACGTTTTTGTTAATAACAAAAGAACCGTGCTAGCTAGAGAATTAATATTTTTTAGAAAATATAGTTAATTTAATTCTCTTTCGAATGCCATCCACCCCATTTAGATACATAGAGCCGTTCTCGAGAAATGACGATTTAAAAAAAAATTGAAAAAACCTCAAATATCTCCGAAATTTATGGATCAATCCTTTTGCCCAAAGAACTCACTCGATTGGTACATAAAATCTACCCCTACAAAGAATTTCAAAGCGATTAAGCCAATTTTACTATAGTTATTGAACGACAAAAAAAATCACTTTTTTTTATAAATTATTTTTTTTTCTCAAAAAATAATGAATAAAAAAACCTAAAAATTTAGTAAGTTATAGTACTTAATATCCTTTATAACCAAAAAAATATTCATGTTAATATCTTTTTTTAATTTCGAAATATAACCTATTTACAAAAAATTACGTTTTCATCAATAACTTATGACGAAATATAGCTACCGACTTTTTTTTTTTTTTTAAATTGTAGATAATTTTATCCTACATACAGAGAATTCATGATATATAAACAATATTTGTTCTAAATATTAAAAAAATCGAAAATAAAAATTTTGAAAATTAAAAAATGGCTATAAAAAAAAATTAAATTTTACAAAAATAGAATGTTGAACCCAATTGTGGAAGCAAAATCTAAAAAAATTATCACTCTCCCGTTAAAGTCGGTCGAGTAAATCATGAGATATCAGCGTGTATGGACATACACACACACATACACACATCCATACGGACATTTTCTAAAAAATAGTGTATTTCGATTCCAAATTTGCTAAATAACATTTCTAACACATTATCTCATAAACTTTTTTTTTTTTACTATCACAAAGCTTCCTCTAGGAGGAAGCAATATATTATTGTTATCTTTTTTAACAACTTTAAATTCTCTGTTGAAATACTAATATAAGTTTAATGTTTTTATCCAAACAATCTTGCTCTCAAGAACTGTCCAACTCTCTACAAAGAACTTGACGGAAGCTTAAATGTTTTTTTGAAACAATTATATAATAAACACTTTTAAAACATATTTTTTAATCTATTTTCTATAATTCCTATAAAAACATTTTCTATTTCTCACAAAACTGATTTTTGCTATTTGAATTATCTCTTTATCTCTTTACAATATTTGTTTGTATGTATTTGCTATGAAAGTGTTTTCTTTTTTTTACAAAAATCATTTTTCTTATTGTAGTATTACTCATTAAATTAAAGCCGTATTTTCAATAACAGAATCATTTCTGTAAATTATTCATTATTATATTTTCTCTACAAAATATCTCCAAAAATGGTCCATCACTACATCTTTTAAAAAATTCTTTAATAAATTATTTGACAAAACTTCTACAATCCTTTAATAGTATATTACGCACCAAGGAAGGAAAAAACTTGGATATTCCACAGGTCGTGTAAATTGCCACCCGAGCCGAAGGCAAACACGAGCTGTGGGCTGGCCAATTTTACTCCCGTGGAGCGTATACTATTTTTTTACCTAGCGAGGTCGAAAATACAACCTTCGCCATCGGGCGCCGGGAGCGAAAGTGGTACTTTCGGCCCGCTAGGCAAAAAAAACTTTTGCAAGCAACGAGAAATTCTTTTTCAAAACCTTTACAATCACTTTACAAAAACTTTTACAAACGATAAGAATTTTTTCGGAAACCATAGGAATTATTTTCCGAAACCTATACAATATCCTAAAAAATTATTTACGTTTTATTTTATGAAAAGGAATTCTACAAATCAATAATAAATTTTTGCGTTTTAAAGTCAAACTAAATTTCTTACACGCGGATACTGAATCTCAAACTCAAAAAAGTTGTGAAATCAATTAAAGTGTAGTTCTATACTTAACAAACATTATTTATAATGTACTTTTACTCTTAAAAAGTTGTGAAATCTCTCTAAAAAATTTGTTTACAAAAGTAAAAATTTATAGTCAAGAATAAGTTTAGTTACTATTCCATGTAGTTTTATACTTAACAAACATTATTTATAATGTACTTTTACTCTTAATTAAAAAGTTGTGAAATCTCGATCTCTAAAAAATTTTTTTACAAAGGTAAAAACTAAACTTTCGGAAACTACTGTATGACTGTTCTCAGAAATGTATTCAAATTTGTTCATCTTTCTATACAAATTAAACACAAGAAAGTACTGAAATAATATAAAACTTTCTACGAAGTATAAAATAAGGCAAGTATAGACGTTTCTTCTGTATAATCTATAAAATAATAATATTTATGATTTTTTAAAAGAAATCAAATAAATACCAGTCAAAAAGTCTTTCACTTCTTTGAGTTATTGTATGCTGAACAAATTATATGTAAGCATTCAAATTGTTTACTGCAAATCAAACAAACGAAAGTTGTGAAATCAATTATCAATAGTCAAGTAATGCAAACATCTCTCGGAAACAACTGTATGACTGTTTTCAGAAATGTATTCAAATATGTTTATCCTTCTATACAAATTAAACACAAGAAAGTACTGAAATCAATTTATCGTAATCAAGTACCCATAAGATAACTTGACTGACATAATAGAACTTTTCGTACCTTGCGTGTAAAATTACATTTTATGCCCACGTTGTAACTTCAAAAATATTCAGCTAGTGGGCATAAAGTATTACTTAACGCCTAGGAGGCGCAATAGCTCACATACTCCTATACAAAACCTTATAGAACCTACGCACTTTACGCCCGTATAGGTGAAAATTATTTTATGACTATTATGTTTTCTTTTCATTTCTAAAATTGATAAGAATTTTTTCAGATATTTACGAAAAGTCAAAGTTTTGAACTTTCTATAATATTACGCATCTTGGGAGGACAAGAGAAGTCTAGAGCTGCTCTAGCAGGGGTGGTTCTCCAATCTCCCACACATACTTGGCGGGCCCGACGGTTTGCAGTTCAATGTGTAGACATGGTCATTTTCATATATAAAGATCAGATAAAATGTATAAATGGGTTGCATTTACATATTAAATACTAATCCATGAATGGATCACTTTGTTTTTAAATAGAAATTGAAAACCCGCGTGAAAATATCATATGAGATCTCATATATGTGAATATCAGACATCAGATCTCATATGAGATTTCATATGAGATCCCATAATATATAAAATTGCAGATAACATTATATATATATTTATATATATATATATATGTATGTGTGTGATCTCATATGAGATCTGATGGCTGAAGTACTCACATGAGATCTTATATGATATTTACACGCGGGAAAAGGATAAAAAATAGGTGGCTTATAAAATGGTTAGTAAAATCTAAAGCACTTTTGATTAGATTTTTTAGTACAATTTATATGCATTTTTATTTCATTCCTGTTTAAAAACGACGGACACAAGGAAAAATATTTTGGGCAATGTGAGTAAATCACGAGATTCTGCACATATCGACGCTCCTTACCAAAACTAGCACGTTTTTTGGACTCTTTACGAAGACTAGCACATTTCGGAAAACTGCAACGAAAACTAGCATAACTCACGACTTTGCCGCGAATACTAGTACAATTAGCGAGCTAGCCGCGAATAATAGTGCAATTCGGAAGATTGCCACAAAAAGTAGCACGATTCGCGTGTTTTCGACGAAAAGTAACACGATTCGCAAGGTTGCCGCGAAAACTAGCACTTCGCGTCTCCGTGTTAATTTACATAAGAGGCAGTGGAACGTGCTACTCTTCGCCGCAATCAAGCGGATCGGGCTAGTCTTCAACGCAAATCAATGGGGCATGCTAGTCTTCGTGGCCAACGCTGAAACGGACTAGTCTTCGTGGCAATCTGAATCGTGCTAGTTTTCGTAAGGGGCGTCGATATGAAGGGATTATATATTTGAAAAGTATCAATTAAAAATTAGAGTCATTGTATTTATTTATTAATTATAGTGGACTTATAGATATAAACATTTTTAATGAATTTATGCAAAAATTTAGAATTCTAGATTTACAAAGCCTACCAGTAAACTGCAAACCGTCGGGCCCGCCAAATATGTGTGGGAGATTGGAGAACCACCCCTGCTAGAGCAGCTCTAGACTTCTCTTGTCCTCCCAAGATGCGTAATATTATAGAAAGTTCAAAACTTTGACTTTTCGTAAATATCTGAAAAAATTCTTATGAATTTTAGAAATGAAAAGAAAGCATAATAGTCATAAAATAATTTTCACCTATACGGGCGTAAAGTGCGTAGATTCTATAAGGTTTTGTATAGGAGTATGTGAGCTATTGCGCCTCTTAGGCGTTAAGTAATACTTTATGCCCACTAGCTGAATATTTTTGAGGTTACAACGTGGGCATAAAATGTAATTTTACACGCAAGGTACGAGAAGTTCTATTATGTCAGTCAAGTTATCTTATGGGTACTTGACTACGATAAATTGATTTCAGTACTTTCTTGTGTTTAGTTTGTATAGAAGGATAAACATATTTGAATACATTTCTGAAAACAGTCATACAGTTGTTTCCGAGAGATGTTTGCATTACTTGACTATTGGTAGTAGTATATGGTCAGGTATAGCGAGACATATCATATTACAAGTGGGGGAGGGGGGCTCGCGCCCCGGGAAGGGTCATTAAGTCAAGTGTTATGTAAACAGTAGCTGCACAGTAGCTGTCCCATGTCAATGGGCCTATTGTTCTCAACCGCAACTGTTGTGTAAACAAAACACCCATTGACATGGTTAATTAGCTACTGTTTTTACATAGCACTTGACTTAATGACCCATACAGAGGCGCGACCCCCACCCCACTTGTAATATGATATGCCTCGGTATACCCGACCATATACGAGAGAGAGAGAGGGAGAGAGAGAGAGAGAGAGAGAGAGAGAGAGAGAGAGAGAGAGAGAGAGAGAGAGAGAGAGAGAGAGAGAGAGAGAGAGAGAGAGAGAGAGAGAGAGAGAGAGAGAGAGAGAGAGAGAGAGAGAGAGAGAGAGAGAGAGAGAGAGAGAGAGAGAGAGAGAGAGAGAGAGAGAGAGAGAGAGAGAGGGTGGGGAGGGGATAGCGTGGGATTGTTTTTCGGTAGTGAGTAAAAATAACAATTTGTATTAATAATTAATATTTTTATTAATTATAACGCACACACACACATACGTACAAGCGCATATTTGATACGTATATGCATATGCGTGTCACGTGTTCGCAGACACGTACGGACACGCAATGCACACACACACACACACACACACACACACACACACACACACACACACACACACACACACACACACATACACACACACACACACACACACACACACACTCGCACACACACGCAGTTCTGCGGTCGCACGCACATATTGCACTATACGGCTGCACTGGTGTCGTCTGCTGCTGCTGTAGACGCAGGAATTTCTTCTGCTGCTGCTGCTGTTGATGATGACGATGATGATGCTGCTGCTGCTGCTGCTGCTGCAGCAGCAGGCTCCGGTGATGGTGATCGTGGAGTGTCCATTTGTTGTAGGCACTCACACGGCGTCTCGCGGCACGCACCACACCGAAAGCACGTGCAGTGCCAACACTGTTCCCAGGAGCGGCCCTTCGGATCGCTCCTCAAAATCCTAAAAAGAATGCCACATACAAGGCATTTGGCACCAGCGCAATTTTTCGGCGGCCTTGTAGCAGGCGCGTGCCGGCGCTCTTGTTGGTGCGCCTGATTAATTGCTGAGTTTAGGCGGTTAATCATGCGAATGGCATGATCCCGCTTTCTTTTATATCTCGCAAGGCGCTGATATAAATGCGCAATCTCCATTGCGCTGCTGCAGCTGCTGTCTGCAGGCCGTATGCTTTGACCTCTCTCTTGTCGATGGCGGTGGCGTTGATTTTCTTCTCTACCGCAGGAGTTTTTCTAGCGCGGCAACTCGTGCTACCAAGTCTTCAGCGTGATGCGCTGTACGGTTCACTGTCTCTCTGTGGTGCTGGAGCTGCTGGGATGCCCGCGCAATTTGTGCCCGTAAGCCAGCCACTTCTGTGGTGTCCAAGCCTTGGTGGATGCGACGGCTGAGACGTATCAGCGAGTGCTTTAGATGCTCGATAAAACTGTGGCTGTTGCACGCTCTCCGTCGAGTCCTCTCGAGCTCCTCACGCAAAGTCGATATTTCACGACTGACCTGGTCCATCATCTGTAGCCAACTGGCGCGTATGATGCTGGTACCTCTAGTGGGTAGGCCCTTTCGTCCGCCGCTCCTTGTTTCAGCAGTGGTGGTGGTGGTGGGGAGCAGCATCCTTTGCGTAGTGGGGAGGGCCTTTCCCCACCACTGCTTGTTGGTGACCGTCTGCATGCACATGTTTTTATCACCGAATAAATGTAGGGCCCTGAACCGCTTCCTAATAAAATACAGCTGGTGTCGGCTGCTATAATAGCGAAGCCCTCGCTTGCAAACAGCACGCACTCGTGCATGCTGACCTTCACGCCAGGCGTCGAGGAGCACTTCTATATTCTGCCGCCGTCGTCGCCATCTGGTTTTTACGACTCTACCGTTTCGGGCAATATTAATAGCGAGCTCTCATCAATGGATTAAGCAGACGAAGAAAGTGACCTGTGTACGTCCCTGAGGAATATTTTCACTCGTGTGCTGTTTACTTAAGCCGAGAGAATTTTTTTCATATACCGTTTAGAGGCTGTTTGTCAGGTCATTTTTCGGAGGGATTTACAGCACAGCCTCTCCACTACTCTTTCTATTTTGAAAGTGAGGCATTCGCGTTAATGGCGTTTGACACGTGTCGTCGAAAGTAATAAACTATGTTTTTTGTAGAACATTCTTTCACGTCTGCTAGCTATGCATCGTAAATTTTTATCTCGCATGCATGCTTTTCCGTAGATGTGTCACGAATGTTTTGGTTTCGAGAGCTGTGAAACCTTATCCTTTTTTCAGCGACGAATATAGAAGGGCCATTGTTCAGCTCGGACCTCCGAGGACTTTGAAAAAATACACGTGCCACTTCGCGAGACATAACGATTTTTTTTTTTATCAAGCAGCCGTTAGGACACTATTGAATCTCAGTATTGGTTCGAAGAAAATGCGCTTGTAAAACAATGGAGCGTAGATGCGGAACAAGTGGCGCTGGTGGGCGCAAACTCTGGCGAGATGACGAGATGGATAATTACGCTAAGAGAACGCTTCGGTGTGCCGTGTTACGACTCGCGGCAAGAGCACGACACGGCAGGAACCCTGACTGGATGCGTCGTTTGCGACGTATGTCGCGTGAAAACTTGGAGGAGTAATTACGACTGATACTCAGATCGAGTGGGTATCGCGCGATAGTGCGCCTACACAATTCATTCGCGCATTCGCGTGAAGTACAGCGAGTCATCGAAGACGACGTCTTCGTCCGTCAACTAAGTTGATTGCATGTGTGTCGCGGCGTAGCGAACGCCCGTCAAGAGCGTTTAGGTAAGTCTAAAACTTTTTAAGAGACCTTGCGCGCAGGTATGAAAATCATAGACGATGTCGCAAACAATGGTGTCAATTTCAAGGAGGCCATAAAATCGAGAGTCGGAGAATCGAGGAGGCATCTCAAGAGAAAAGCTGCCGAGAAAATTACAGAAATCATGAAGGGTTCGGGCTATAAAACTACAAGCCGCATCAAACGGCCGCGTCAGTCGACAAAGGCACGCACGACCGATCGTACCTCGCGATCCAAACGTAAGAAAAAAAAAATTGCCCACCGCGTCGCGTGGAACTCGTAAAGTAAGCAAGAGAAAGCGCAAAACCCCGACTTTTCGCCCCATTAACGATATTTTTGGACCAAAGTAAATCTTAAAAATGGCTTTCTTGCACTCTCACTCGCCAGAGTGTATGTCGAGCGAACTCGACCTTTTCACCCTCCCCGCTACTCAAACCTCCATCGAAGGGAGCAGTTTTTTGAACTATAAGCCCGTCTCTTCGATCACCGATGAGAGTGATGCACCCATCGAATTCGTCGTACCCAGCGCCAGCGAGCATTACATCGACCTCGCACACACTATGCTCTTCGTCAAGGCACAAATATTGCCCGCCGAGGAGCCCGACACAAATCTAAAAGTTGGCCCCGTAAACAACGTTTTACATTCAATGTTCAATCAAATTGATATTTTTCTCAATCAAAAGCTTGCGTCACCGCCCAACAACGCGTACCCGTACAGAGCTTACATAGAGTCATTGCTGAGCTATTCCCCCGCGGCCAAAGAATCTCATCTCACAGCGAGCCTCCGGTACGATGATACACACGGCTGTATGGAGGGTGCACCGGAAAATCACGGAGTCGGAGCGAACAAAGGCCTCAATCACAGGCAATATTTTACGAAAGACGGAAAAGCATTCGATATGATTGGTCATCTGCACTGCGACTTGTTTAATCAGGATAAAATGCTCATCAATGGTGTCGAAATGAGAGTGCGACTGGTGCGCAGCAAGGATGCATTTTGCCTGATGGATTCCACAAACGACGGGCACTTCGGAATAAAAATAAAAGAAGCTACTCTCATAGTTCGCCGTGTCAAAATAAATCCGGGTATTTTGATCGCACACGCCAATACACTGGCCAAAGCCACAGCCAAATATCCCATTACACGCGTCGAAGTGAAAACATTTACGCTTCACACTGGTATACTAGGTGATAGCATCGATAATGCGATTCTGGGCCAACTGCCGAAACGTATAATAATCGGTTTCGTCGATAACAGAGCGTTCAATGGAAATCGTGCGCTCAATCCATTCAACTTTCAACACTTTGACATAAATTATCTCTCGATATATATCGATGGGGTTCAAATACCGAGCAAACCATTACAGCCTCATTTTACAGGCACCGCTCCAGCTTTTATCGAGACATTCCAAACACTCTACACAGGCACCGGAATACATTTTCTCAACGAGGGCCTAGGCATAAACCGTTACAACTATTCAATGGGCCATTTTCTTACGGCATTCGATCTCACGCCCGATTTATCAGCGCACTGCCACTCTCATTGGAATCTCGTACGCTCAGGCAGTGTACGCATTGAAGTGGGCTTCGAGACGGCGCCAACAGTTACAATAAACTGCATTGTTTACGCAGAGTACGATAACGTTCTTGAAATCGACTCCACTCGACAAATTTTAACGGATTTCAGCGCCTAAGTGATAGAGCAGCAGCAGCAGAAGGCTCCCGCTTATCGCCAGCGACAGGTCGCTACATGACGCTGCGTGTTGGTGGCACTACTGTATGCGTAAAAAAGTGGGTGGGGGTACGTGCACTCTGACGCAGACTTGCACAGCTCTCACACATCAGTTCGCTTTTTCTCTTACACACGCACACACACTGCAATGGACTACGTAATAGATATTCAAGGCTTCCGCGATTCGGAAAAAAAGCTTCTACCCAAGGAAGTAGCTATCGTGTGCCTACAAAAAAAAATTTGTGATCATTGGATAGTGCAAGCACCGCATAGTTTTGACGATTTGCCAGACGACATCAAAGAGACAAACACATTTCTCAGTGTCGAAGTTCACGGACTTCATTGGTTTGACGGCGAAGTAACTCTGCGCCAGCTACATCGGCATCTATACAACATTGCCAGAGTATCGCGTACAATTTACGTACGTGGCGAAGAGAAGGCCCGTTACATTGAGACGCTTTTCGGTCGTCGTGTCATCAATTTGGAAAAATTTAAATCGCCATCGTTTAAAAAACTCTGCACAGCGTTCCCGGACAGCGCACTTTGCGCCACACATTCAGCTAAAATCTTTCCGTCAGAAAAAAAACAGTTTTGTGCTCTTTACAAAGTTAGTCAGTTAAAAAAGTGGCTGCGTTCGATACTTCCACCAGAATGGAAAGCTCTCCCTAAAGAAAGAGTGACAAGTGACATGTTCCTTACGTCTGTTTACGAGTACCCGCGGCGAGATACAAATAGCGACGACTCTGATAGTAATGACATATACTACTCAGTCGTCAACGGATTCACATCTTCAGACTGAAAAAAATGAACACGTATGAAATAACACGAGCCATCAGAGAGCTCTCTGCTAATTCGATCGGCGTTTACGCGGCCGATCACATCCCAAGTCGCTTGAGCCAGCCAGCGGCAATCGTTGCAAATCTCGACACATCAGACAAGCCCGGCTCTCACTGGGTGGCTTTTTACATAGACGACCATGCAAGAGGTACCTTTTTCGATAGCTATGGAGTACCACCATCTTCGCGACATCACCTCGCCCGTCTCAGAAAAAATTGCAAGTGGTTCAAGTGGAACAAGAAGAAGTTGCAAAGTTTCGATTCTAAAGTGTGCGGCGAATATTGTGTTATGTTTTTGCATTATATGTGTAGTGGTTTTACTTTACGAAAATTTTGCAGCATCTTTACGTCTGATACTCGCTCCAACGATAAAATAGCTGGTAAATTTTATAACATTATAAAGGACAAAAAGTTTAAGAAAGTAGGGCGTGCGTACAATTTCCCGCGTGCTACTTCGCGAGGGCACGGCTCGTGCTCTCAGGCATGTAGGCCTATGACTAATTATTAAGCTCTAACTTTAAGATACATTTTGCATTGCTGTTTAAATTACTTTGGGCCTAGATTTGGAAGCTAATATATATTGCGTGTGTATGTGTGTATATTTTAACTTAATACTGAAAAAGAGCTGTTTGCTCTGTCATGAATCAGCTGCGATTCCTGTGCACTATTATGCATCCGTAATTAATTTTAAGCGTCGCTCGGCTAAACCATATGTATTCGAAGATTGTAAGTTTTTGTTTCTTTCCACATTTATGTATTCATAGTTTGTAAGTTTGATTGAATAAAAAATTTTACCCAAATCACTTTTTTCATTTACAGACCTTTTTCATTTTTCCCACTCCTGAAAAACAGTTAAATTCATTTTCCGCCCGCGAGAGAGTATTCAAAATGCTTATACGTGAAAAATTTATCATCATATAGACATTTACGCGTAACTTAAACTGCACTCCTCTTAAAAACCGTTGAACAAAGAACGCATTCACGTGAAAAATTTATCAATGTATACACTTTGACTCGTAAAATCTCCACAGGCGTCATCGAGAGCACCCCCCTCTTGAAACTGCCTGTTAAAACTCGCTGAACAATGGACGCGTTCATAGCGGTGGTGTGGAGTGTTTAGGTTACCGCTGTTATCGGTTACATGTCGCGGCACGCATTTGCTTCTCACGAAAGCCATAAAAATCTTTCACGAGAGTACATGATTGACGCATTCATAGTGTGACGACAAGTAATTAGAAACGATTTCCACTGTTATCGGATACAATCATAACCATAAATCTATATTTTTGTCGAAACGTTTTACGTCACATAGTCCCCCTGCCACACGACACGCTACGTCATACACGTAACAGTGCTCTCGTTGGTCGTGCTCGCGCGCCATCGCCGCCGCCGCCCGCCACCACCCACATATCGGCATAGTGGGGGGTACACAGCCAAACGAATAGCGCTAGCGGTGACGTTGCGCCAGTCTAGTAGAACACACCGCACCAGCAGCAGCAGCAGTCAGCATCACAGTATTTCTTTACACAAAGTGCACTCGCCCACATACAACACCACTGCTTCATTCTGTTAGAGCTCACTGCAGCATCAGCAGCTCCGAGAACACGACATCTTTACCAGTGCATTAGTATTTCTTTAAAAAAAAAAAGTTTGTGACGACTGCTTCAAAATGAACCAAGACGAGATACCGCAAAACTTGCTTTTTAACACAAGTTACGCACTCAATAAGTCCCACACGAAATTTGCATACATTGGTCTGCAATATTACGGTGACCATTTTCGTACAGTGATTCAATTGGGCGGCGATACTTCACCACATAGATACATAACAATGGATAGCGCCGAATGGGAGGAATTCACAACACATTTTCCAGCAATAATGTACCATCTATACGCCCACAAGCGAGACTTTAGAAAAATCGGCCTAGCTCAACACGAGATTGATTTGACCACTACTTATAGCTCGAGAGCTGTGACAATCACTCAGAAAAGCAAAACAAAGGAACCTGTGTCATTACGTGGTCAACGGCATCTGCACGAGGCGCAAGATTGGGACACCACTGATGGCTTACGTATGGATACAGAGTCAATCACCAGACCCATCGATACAGCTGACGACTGCGACAACAGCGACGATGGAGAACCACCGAAAAAGAAGAAAAAAGTCGTGAGTTTACCAAGTGTAGTGATGTTGCGTCGTACATTTGTAATATTAAAAAGCATGCGCGAGTGTATCGAGTTTCGGCTTCGTGAATTAGAGAATATGTCTACGTACATTAATATCATTTATGATGTAATAGTTGAAAGCTTGAAAACCCATGTGAACAGCGGCGACGAGAAAATTCGTGAAATTGACGGGAACACATTTGTTAAACTTTTTGACGAGCAAAAAGACGAATTAAAAACTGATGTAAAAAACCGTATGATTCATTCAGACTTTGGTAGTACGAACATTGATAGACTATTTATAGAAATACGTAGTATTTATTTACCGATCCTAGAAAAAGATGTATACGAATACGAGACTGTTAATAATCAATAAATACAAATTTTAATTTAATTGCCTTCTTCATTACTTCAAATCTCTACTCCGCCACCACTCCTGCTCCCGCCCACCACCACCAGCCACTTGCGCTTAGATATAAGCTAATAGTAGAGGGATGTGATAAAACAGAAGGCCTGCAACCTTCACCGAGCACACATCATGGGTCCACCATTCAGCAAGCAGAAGTCTGACAAGGAGGAAAAACAACCTCTCATCGATAAAAAAACGAAAGATTATTCGGCGTCGACTGATAAAGATTCCTCACGGTATAAATCTTTTTCCACCAATACCAATTCCTTTCCCAGTAAACAAGGTTATTCACGATATAATTAAAACTTAACACAAAAAAGAAAACGGCTCTTTTCAGGGCCACTAACTCTATCACGTATACAAACGATTCACTATACTTTAGACGCTGGGGACCCCTGTGGAGAAGGTCGCCGCAGCACACAAAGGATCTCTCTCTCTCTCTCCCTCTTAAAAATTATTTTCCTTTTAGCGTATAGTACCAGCTGTGATATTTTCTCTAGTTTTATTTATTTATTTTGTCTTAATGAAGGGTCCTCGTGATTTTTAATGATTTTTATGTATTTTATTTTTATTTTATCATATGGTTCTTTTTTATTATTTTTTTATTATTTTTTTATCGTAATTGAAGGTCCTCGTAGACAAACATATTTTTATGTATAATTTATATATTTGTATCAGGTTGTATTACTTTTATTTTTATATATTTTTATTATATCTTATTTTACTGTATTTTATTTTAAGTTATACACTGTATAAATTCTGTATTAATTATTTTGCCGCGAAGGCAAATAAATCGTATCTATCTATCTATCTATCTCTCTCTCTCTCGTAGTAGTGGGGCAGGTATAGCGACCGTGTGACACAGCGGTGTCATTAACTCAAGTGCTATGTATACAGTAACTGCACAGTAGCTAATGACCCTTGTAAGTATGTGTTAATGAACCCATTACGTGTATGACGTAGCGTGTCGTGTGGCAGGGGGACTATGTGACGTAAAACGTTTCGACAAAAATATAGATTTATGGTTATGATTGTATCCGATAACAGTGGAAATCGTTTCTAATTACTTGTCGTCACACTATGAATGCGTCAATCATGTACTCTCGTGAAAGATTTTTATGGCTTTCGTGAGAAGCAAATGCGTGCCGCGACATGTAACCGATAACAGCGGTAACCTAAACACTCCACACCACCGCTATGAACGCGTCCATTGTTCAGCGAGTTTTAACAGGCAGTTTCAAGAGGGGGGTGCTCTCGATGACGCCTGTGGAGATTTTACGAGTCAAAGTGTATACATTGATAAATTTTTCACGTGAATGCGTTCTTTGTTCAACGGTTTTTAAGAGGAGTGCAGTTTAAGTTACGCGTAAATGTCTATATGATGATAAATTTTTCACGTATAAGCATTTTGAATACTCTCTCGCGGGCGGAAAATGAATTTAACTGTTTTTCAGGAGTGGGAAAAATGAAAAAGGTCTGTAAATGAAAAAAGTGATTTGGGTAAAATTTTTTTATTCAATCAAACTTACAAACTATGAATACATAAATGTGGAAAGAAACAAAAACTTACAATCTTCGAATACATATGGTTTAGCCGAGCGACGCTTAAAATTAATTACGGATGCATAATAGTGCACAGGAATCGCAGCTGATTCATGACAGAGCAAACAGCTCTTTTTCAGTATTAAGTTAAAATATACACACATACACACGCAATATATATTAGCTTCCAAATCTAGGCCCAAAGTAATTTAAACAGCAATGCAAAATGTATCTTAAAGTTAGAGCTTAATAATTAGTCATAGGCCTACATGCCTGAGAGCACGAGCCGTGCCCTCGCGAAGTAGCACGCGGGAAATTGTACGCACGCCCTACTTTCTTAAACTTTTTGTCCTTTATAATGTTATAAAATTTACCAGCTATTTTATCGTTGGAGCGAGTATCAGACGTAAAGATGCTGCAAAATTTTCGTAAAGTAAAACCACTACACATATAATGCAAAAACATAACACAATATTCGCCGCACACTTTAGAATCGAAACTTTGCAACTTCTTCTTGTTCCACTTGAACCACTTGCAATTTTTTCTGAGACGGGCGAGGTGATGTCGCGAAGATGGTGGTACTCCATAGCTATCGAAAAAGGTACCTCTTGCATGGTCGTCTATGTAAAAAGCCACCCAGTGAGAGCCGGGCTTGTCTGATGTGTCGAGATTTGCAACGATTGCCGCTGGCTGGCTCAAGCGACTTGGGATGTGATCGGCCGCGTAAACGCCGATCGAATTAGCAGAGAGCTCTCTGATGGCTCGTGTTATTTCATACGTGTTCATTTTTTCAGTCTGAAGATGTGAATCCGTTGACGACTGAGTAGTATATGTCATTACTATCAGAGTCGTCGCTATTTGTATCTCGCCGCGGGTACTCGTAAACAGACGTAAGGAACATGTCACTTGTCACTCTTTCTTTAGGGAGAGCTTTCCATTCTGGTGGAAGTATCGAACGCAGCCACTTTTTTAACTGACTAACTTTGTAAAGAGCACAAAACTGTTTTTTTTCTGACGGAAAGATTTTAGCTGAATGTGTGGCGCAAAGTGCGCTGTCCGGGAACGCTGTGCAGAGTTTTTTAAACGATGGCGATTTAAATTTTTCCAAATTGATGACACGACGACCGAAAAGCGTCTCAATGTAACGGGCCTTCTCTTCGCCACGTACGTAAATTGTACGCGATACTCTGGCAATGTTGTATAGATGCCGATGTAGCTGGCGCAGAGTTACTTCGCCGTCAAACCAATGAAGTCCGTGAACTTCGACACTGAGAAATGTGTTTGTCTCTTTGATGTCGTCTGGCAAATCGTCAAAACTATGCGGTGCTTGCACTATCCAATGATCACAAATTTTTTTTTGTAGGCACACGATAGCTACTTCCTTGGGTAGAAGCTTTTTTCCGAATCGCGGAAGCCTTGAATATCTATTACGTAGTCCATTGCAGTGTGTGTGCGTGTGTAAGAGAAAAAGCGAACTGATGTGTGAGAGCTGTGCAAGTCTGCGTCAGGGGGCACGTACCCCCACCCACTTTTTACGCATACAGTAGTGCCACCAACACGCAGCGTCATGTAGCGACCTGTCGCTGGCGATAAGCGGGAGCCTTCTGCTGCTGCTGCTCTATCACTTAGGCGCTGAAATCCGTTAAAATTTGTCGAGTGGAGTCGATTTCAAGAACGTTATCGTACTCTGCGTAAACAATGCAGTTTATTGTAACTGTTGGCGCCGTCTCGAAGCCCACTTCAATGCGTACACTGCCTGAGCGTACGAGATTCCAATGAGAGTGGCAGTGCGCTGATAAATCGGGCGTGAGATCGAATGCCGTACGAAAATGGCCCATTGAATAGTTGTAACGGTTTATGCCTAGGCCCTCGTTGAGAAAATGTATTCCGGTGCCTGTGTAGAGTGTTTGGAATGTCTCGATAAAAGCTGGAGCGGTGCCTGTAAAATGAGGCTGTAATGGTTTGCTCGGTATTTGAACCCCATCGATATATATCGAGAGATAATTTATGTCAAAGTGTTGAAAGTTGAATGGATTGAGCGCACGATTTCCATTGAACGCTCTGTTATCGACGAAACCGATTATTATACGTTTCGGCAGTTGGCCCAGAATCGCATTATCGATGCTATCACCTAGTATACCAGTGTAAAGCGTAAATGTTTTCACTTCGACGCGTGTAATGGGATATTTGGCTGTGGCTTTGGCCAGTGTATTGGCGTGTGCGATCAAAATACCCGGATTTATTTTGACACGGCGAACTATGAGAGTAGCTTCTTTTATTTTTATTCCGAAGCGCCCGTCGTTTGTGGAATCCATCAGGCAAAATGCATCCTTGCTACGCACCAGTCGCACTCTCATTTCGACACCATTGATGAGCATTTTATCCTGATTAAACAAGTCGCAGTGCAGATGACCAATCATATCGAATGCTTTTCCGTCTTTCGTAAAATATTGCCTGTGATTGAGGCCTTTGTTCGCTCCGACTTCGTGATTTTCCGGTGCACCCTCCATACAGCCGTGTGTATCATCGTACCAGAGGCTCGCTGTGAGATGAGATTCTTTGGCCGCGGGTGAATAGCTCAGCAATGACTCTATGTAAGCTCTGTACGGGTACGCGTTGTTGGGCGGTGACGCAAGCTTTTGATTGAGAAAAATATCAATTTGATTGAACATTGAATGTAAAACGTTGTTTACGGAGCCAACTTTTAGATTTGTGTCGGGCTCCTCGGCGGGCAATATTTGTGCCTTGACGAAGAGCATAGTGTGCGCGAGGTCGATGTAATGCTCGCTGGCGCTGGGTACGACGAATTCGATGGGTGCATCACTCTCATCGGTGATCGAAGAGACGGGCTTATAGTTCAAAAAACTGCTCCCTTCAATGGAGGTTTGAGTAGCGGGGAGGGTGAAAAGGTCGAGTTCGCTCGACATACACTCTGACGAGTGAGAGTGCAAGAAAGCCATTTTTAAGATTTACTTTGGTCCAAAAATATCGTTAATGGGGCGAAAAGTCGGGGTTTTGCGCTTTCTCTTGCTTACTTTACGAGTTCCACGCGACGCGGTGGGCAATTTTTTTTTCTTACGTTTGGATCGCGAGGTACGAGCGGTCGCGCGTGCCTTTGTCGACTGACGCGGCCGTTTGATGCGGCTTGTAGTTTTATAGCCCGAACCCTTCATGATTTCTGTAATTTTCTCGGCAGCTTTTCTCTTGAGATGCCTCCTCGATTCTCTGACTCTCGATTTTATGGCCTCCTTGAAATTGACACCATTGTTTGCGACATCGTCTATGATTTTCATACCTGCGCGCAAGGTCTCTTAAAAAGTTTTAGACTTACCTAAACGCTCTTGACGGGCGTTCGCTACGCCGCGAAACACATGCAATCCACTTAGTTGACGGACGAAGACGTCGTCTTCGATGACTCGCTGTACTTCACGCGAATGCGCGAATGAATTGTGTAGGCGCATTATCGCGCGATACCCACTCGATCTGAGTATCAGTCGTAATTGCTCCTCCAAGTTTTCACGCGACATACGTCGCAAACGACGCATCCAGTCAGGGTTCCAGCCGTGTCGTGCTCTTGCCGCGAGTCGTAACACGGCACACCGAAGCGTTCTCTTAGCGTAATTATCCATCTCTCACGAAACTTCTGAATGAACTGTGCACAACAGCGAGTCGCACAGGATTCTTATACACATACGTTATCTTGAAACGTACCCCGTGAAACCTATGTTAAAAAAATTAGTCATCTCGTCATCTCGCCAGAGTTTGCACCCACCAGCGCCACTTGTTCCGCATCTACGCTCCATTGTTTTACAAGCGCATTTTCTTCGAACCAATACTGAGATTCAATAGTGTCCTAACGGCTGCTTGATAAAAAAAAAAATCGTTATGTCTCGCGAAGTGGCACGTGTATTTTTCCAAAGTCCTCGGAGGTCCGAGCTGAGCAATGGCCCTTCTATATTCGTCGCTGAAAAAGGATAAGGTTTCACAGCTCTCGAAACCAAAACATTCGTGACACATCTACGGAAAAGCATGCATGCGAGATAAAAATTTACGATGCATAGCTAGCAGACGTGAAAGAATGTTCTACAAAAAACATAGTTTATTACTTTCGACGACACGTGTCAAACATCATTAACGCAAATGCCTCACTTTCAAAATGGCAAGAGTAGTGGAGAGGCTGTGCTGTAAATCCCTCCGAAAAATGACCTGACAAACAGCCTCTAAACGGTATATGAAAAAAATTCTCTCGGCTTAAGTAAACAGCACACGAGTGAAAATATTCCTCAGGAACGTACACAGGTCACTTTCTTCGTCTGCTTAATCCATTGATGAGAGCTCGCTATTAATATTGCCCGAAACGGTAGAGTCGTAAAAACCAGATGGAGACGACGGCGGCAGAATATAGAAGTGCTCCTCGACGCCTGGCGTGAAGGTCAGCATGCACGAGTGCGTGCTGTTTGCAAGCGAGGGCTTCGCTATTATAGCAGCCGACACCAGCTGTATTCTATTAGGAAGCGGTTCAGGGCCCTACATTTATTCGGTGATAAAAACATGTGCATGCAGACGGTCACCAACAAGCAGTGGTGGGGGAAAGGCCCTCCCCCACTACGCAAAGGATGCTGCTCCCCACCACCACCACCACTGCTGAAACAAGGAGCGGGGGACGAAAGGACCTACCCACTAGAGGTACCAGCATCATACGCGCCAGTTGGCTACAGATGATGGACCAGGTCAGTCGTGAAATATCGACTTTGCGTGAGGAGCTCGAGAGGACTCGACGGAGAGCGTGCAACAGCCACAGTTTTATCGAGCATCTAAAGCACTCGCTGATACGTCTCAGCCGTCGCATCCACCAAGGCTTGGACACCACAGAAGTGGCTGGCTTACGGGCACAAATTGCGCGGGCATCCCAGCAGCTCCAGCACCACAGAGAGACAGTGAACCGTACAGCGCATCACGCTGAAGACTTGGCAGCACGAGTGGCCGCGCTAGAAAAACTCCTGCGGTAGAGAAGAAAATCAACGCCACCGCCATCGACAAGAGAGAGGTCAAAGCATACGGCCTGCAGACAGCAGCTGCAGCAGCGCAATGGAGATTGCGCATTTATATCAGCGCCTTGCGAGATATAAAAGAAAGCGGGATCATGCCATTCGCATGATTAACCGCCTAAACTCAGCAATTAATCAGGCGCACCAACAAGAGCGCCGGCACGCGCCTGCTACAAGGCCGCCGAAAAATTGCGCTGGTGCCAAATGCCTTGTATGTGGCATTCTTTTTAGGATTTTCAGGAGCGATCCGAAGGGCCGCTCCTAGGAACAGTGTTGGCACTGCACGTGCTTTCGGTGTGGTGCGTGCCGCGAGACGCCGTGTGAGTGCCTACAACAAATGGACACTCCACGATCACCATCACCGGAGCCTGCTGCTGCAGCAGCAGCAGCAGCAGCAGCATCATCGTCATCATCAACAGCAGCATCAGCAGAAGAAATTCCTGCGTCTACAGCAGCAGCAGACGACACCAGTGCAGCCGTATAGTGCAATATGTGCGTGCGACCGCAGAACTGTGCGTGTGTGTGCGAGTGTGTGTGTGTATGTGTGTGTGTGTGTGTGTGTGTGTGTGTGTGTGTGTGTGTGTGTGTGTGTGCACTGCGTGCCCGGCCGTGTCTGCGAACACTTGACACGCATGTGCCTACACGTATCACCGGATACGTGTGCGACTGTACGTGTTTGTACATGCGTGTGTGTGTGTGTGTGCGTGCGTGTGTGTGTGTGTGCATTGCGTGTCCGTACGTGTCTGCGAACACGTGACACGCATATGCATATACGTATCAAATATGCGCTTGTACGTGTGTGTGTCTGCGTTATAATTAATAAAAATATTAATTATTAATACAAATTGTTATTTTTACTCACTACCGAAAACCAATCCCACGCTATCCCCTCCCCACTCTCTCTCTCTCTCTCTCTCTCTCTCTCTCTCTCTCTCTCTCTCTCTCTCTCTCTCTCTCTCTCCCTCTCTCTCTCTCGTATATGGTCGGGTATACCGAGGCATATCATATTACAAGTGGGGTGGGGGGTCGCGCCTCTGTATGGGTCATTAAGTCAAGTGCTATGTAAAAACAGTAGCTAATTAACCATGTCAATGGGTGTTTTGTTTACACAACAGTTGCGGTTGAGAACAATAGGCCCATTGACATGGGACAGCTACTGTGCAGCTACTGTTTACATAACACTTGACTTAATGACCCTTCCCGGGGCGCGAGCCCCCCTCCCCCACTTGTAATATGATATGTCTCGCTATACCTGACCATATACTACTATCAATAGTCAAGTAATGCAAACATCTCTCGGAAACAACTGTATGACTGTTTTCAGAAATGTATTCAAATATGTTTATCCTTCTATACAAACTAAACACAAGAAAGTACTGAAATCAATTTATCGTAGTCAAGTACCCATAAGATAGCTTGACTGACATAATAGAACTTTTCGTACCTTGCGTGTAAAATTACATTTTATGCCCACGTTGTAACCTCAAAAATATTCAGCTAGTGGGCATAAAGTATTACTTAACGCCTAAGAGGCGCAATAGCTCACATACTCCTATACAAAACCTTATAGAATCTACGCACTTTACGCCCGTATAGGTGAAAATTATTTTATGACTATTATGCTTTCTTTTCATTTCTAAAATTCATAAGAATTTTTTCAGATATTTACGAAAAGTCAAAGTTTTGAACTTTCTATAATATTACGCATCTTGGGAGGACAAGAGAAGTCTAGAGCTGCTCTAGCAGGGGTGGTTCTCCAATCTCCCACACATATTTGGCGGGCCCGACGGTTTGCAGTTTACTGGTGGGCTTTGTAAATCTAGAATTCTAAATTTTTGCATAAATTCATTAAAAATGTTTATATCTATAAGTCCACTATAATTAATAAATAAATACAGTGACTCTAATTTTTAATTGATACTTTTCAAATATATAATCCCTTCATATCGACGCCCCTTACGAAAACTAGCACGATTCAGATTGCCACGAAGACTAGTCCGTTTCAGCGTTGGCCACGAAGACTAGCACGCCCCATTGATTTGCGTTGAAGACTAGCCCGATCCGCTTGATTGCGGCGAAGACTAGCACGTTCCACTGCCTCTTATGTAAATTAACACGGAGACGCGAAGTGCTAGTTTTCGCGGCAACTTTGCGAATCGTGTTACTTTTCGTCGAAAACACGCGAATCGTGCTACTTTTTGTGGCAATCTTCCGAATTGCACTATTATTCGCGGCTAGCTCGCGAATTGTACTAGTATTCGCGGCAAAGTCGTGAGTTATGCTAGTTTTCGTTGCAGTTTTCCGAAATGTGCTAGTCTTCGTAAAGAGTCCAAAAAACGTGCTAGTTTTGGTAAGGAGCGTCGATATGTGCAGAATCTCGTGATTTACTCACATTGCCCAAAATATTTTTCCTTGTGTCCGTCGTTTTTAAACAGGAATAATAAAAATGCATATAAATTGTACTAAAAAATCTAATCAAAAGTGCTTTAGATTTTACTAACCATTTTATAAGCCACCTATTTTTTATCCTTTTCCCGCGTGTAAATATCATATAAGATCTCATGTGAGTACTTCAGCCATCAGATCTCATATGAGATCACACGCATACATATATATATATATATATAAATATATATATAATGTTATCTGCAATTTTATTTATTATGGGATCTCATATGAAATCTCATATGAGATCTGATGTCTGATATTCACATATATGAGATCTCATATGATATTTTCATGATGTATTCAACATATTTGAATACATTTCTGAAAACAGTCATACAGTTGTTTCCGAGAGATGTTTGCATTACTTGACTATTGATAATTGATTTCACAACTTTCGTTTGTTTGATTTGCAGTAAACAATTTGAATGCTTACATATAATTGGTTCAGCATACAATGACTCAAAGAAGTGAAAGACTTTTTGACTGGTATTTATTTAATTTCTTTTAAAAAATCATAAATATTATTATTTTATAGATTATACAGAAGAAACGTCTATACTTGCCTTATTTTATACTTTCGTAGAAAGTTTTATATTATTTCAGTACTTTCTTGTGTTTAATTTGTATAGAAAGATGAACAAATTTGAATACATTTCTGAGAACAGGCATACAGTAGTTTCCGAGAGTTTAGTTTTTACTTTTGTAAAAAAATTTTTTAGAGATCGAGATTTCACAACTTTTTAATTAAGAGTAAAAGTACATTATAAATAATGTTTGTTAAGTATAAAACTACATAGAATTATATTTTCTTTGTCAAATTTCACACATAGTGTACTTGTCTCTAGTAGTATGCCTGTCCGTATTTGTGCGCTCTTTCTGTAATTTCCGATGCAAGAAAAAGGTTCTAACTTTAAAAATAATAAATGGCTATTACAAAACAAAAGCAGATATACAACACGGGCGCATCTGCACATAGCGCATAGCGCATGTCATTTCCATTTTCTAGTATACATAAATGCTCTCCCGAATAATTACAATTTTAAAAGAGGGCTAAAATAGTTTTAACTTCAAATATCTCTGAAATTCGTAAACGAATTCTTTTACCCTAAGAATTCATTTTTCAAAAATTCATTTTTGAAACTCCGTGTGAGAGGTTCGATTTCTCGCACGCTGCGTTAAACGATGCGTGCAAAAATCTCACTTCTCGCACGTTGTGTCAAAAAATACGGTTCGACACTTGTGTGAGAAGTTGATTTTCTCCTCGTGTGATCTTTTCAAACAGTCACACGAGGGGAAAATCAAATCCTCGCACTAGTATCGAAATGTACTATTACGTCACCTGGTTTCGATTGCCCGCAGTATATTCCAATGATATAAACATCTTTTACAAATGTATCAGAAACTAATATAGGCCACAAATTCTGAGCTCTTACCTAAAGGTGTTCCATCAATATTGATAATTAGGTAAATATTTTGATCCGCAATATTTTTTAATAAGCGCTTTCCGATTATTTTTTGTATGCAATTTTTTAAACCAAAATGTGCGTAATATCCATTTTTAATAAAATGCATTTCGGTATGAGTTGGTGTTTTGAGTAATGTTCTCGAATCTAAAGGTAGAAAAAGAATCGGTACCTCATTTCGTATATTATGTAGAAGCTGTGTAACGGAAAAAGCAGGAATATTATACCTCACTGCCCAATGAGAGAGAACTAATTTCAATGGGTTTGATATAGATTCAGATAACTCTTTCATATTACTATACTTGTTTAATTCCCCGTCATTTTTACAAACATATTTTTTCTCAAATTGTTCATCATGTGTCGTATTAGAGTTAAAAAAATCTTGAAAACATTCTTCAGAATCATCATCGCCAAAATCTGAATCTTCACAATCGCTATATCTATAATTATATTCGTTGTCCATAAAAATAAAATCTCCATCTACAGTCTGATCCTCGTATTCACAAGTCTCGTCAATTCTTATATCTTGAGATATGTATGATGAACACTCATTATTTATAACAAATTTTGGTTTATCACGGGAAACCTGTATGGTTTCTTCTTCAACATTATGTAGAATTGAATATTGTAGTGAAATTTCTTTTCTTGCAGGATCCAAATGGAGAAAAGTTGACTCTGCATGTCCTTCATCACTAATAATTTGATTTTTATTAATCAAATTGTCTTCTAGATGTTCAACATTACTTAATAAATCTGGCTTATTACATTCGAACAATAGCTTTTCATTCTTAATGTCAACGTCTTTTTGAACAGTTGTGGCACTTTCTAAATGTGTTAAACTCAAAAATCTATATTGAATTCTTTCTAACGACTTTTCAGTTTCGTTTCGAATTTGACGTCTAACATGTCTTTGACTGTAGGAATCTTCTCTGGAATGACTCATTTTTTTTTCTTTCAGGCATCTGAAACAAAGTAGAATGGCTTTTATTTTGAAATTAAATTATGTTGTCTACTAAAATTAGTAAAATACATTATATAATTCATAACTTTATTTTACAAATTTAAAAAAGTAAAACATCTTTTTCAAGTTTTCAACGTTGGGATTCAACAAAAAATCGATTATCGCAAAATTTTTTTTTTTCAATTGGACTTGGTTTTTTACTACAAAAAATAATTTAATACATATAAAAACATAACATACATATAAAAGTATAAAAGTATAAAATATATAAAAGTGTAGTGCTCAATGAAAAAATTTTCATACAGAAAATACTTTGCTTAAATTATAATATCTTCAAAGAAGAAAATCACAACATTGGTCTTATAGTTGAATCCAATAATATAAAACAATTAAAAAAAATTATTTAAAATTTGAAACTGACTATTTTCTCAAAATTTTATAGATTAATTTTGTATTTACAGAAAAATTATTTATCTTACCAGTTCTTCCTTTTTCCTTAAGCCTGTGGGCACAATAATTAATTGCTGCAACGACTGTACCTAACACAGCTTGTGTAAACATTGGTCGGTTAATTATACTAGGTAGTGATTCTTTCTTCTCCGCTAGCTGTAACAAATCTGTTGGTCCCAAAATCCTAAAAAATGAAAATATTTATTTACATAAGTTACAAAAAGTGATACAGGTGAAGGTTTTTTATTACATATTAAGAACTGTTTCGTCATTAATATGTAATAGTGAATATAAAATGAACTAATTTTACCTGTGCGCACTTTTGTGTAGCAGATCATATTCCATTCCTTCAAACCTTTTGAGTATAAAATAAGTGCAATTACTTGTATCCTCTATATATTCTACACCAGTTTCAGACTGGAGAACAGAGACGCTAAACTGTTGAGCTGCAGTGATCAGGCCAGGATCCTTGGTGGCTTCTCCAACAAGACATATCCTCTTTTTTCGAGGATTAATTAGGTCTAGAATTAATAATAAACCAGCTATATTATTCTCGCTCATTCGCGATATATATTTATGAACAATTTTTAGTCAAAAAAGAAAGTAACAATGATTACTTTTTAAGTAATTAGGCTTAATAAGTATTTAAGCACGATCGCTGCTTGGGAGAGCCCTATAATTTCACCAGTGCAAAAATTATCGGTGTTTAAAAATAGGCCATTAAGAAAGTCTGAAATCGACTTTTTCGAAGTAATGGCTGCATTTTGGATATTTGGTAAAACACATCGTCTAAAACGACGGTCAAAAATGCAGCTTCCAAAAACGCCGGGTTCACTCCTAATTTGGAAAAAAACACCCCCGAAAACGGTTTTACGCTTATAACCCGCGAAAGATAAGCGATATTGAAAAAAGTCCCAAACAAAAGTTGTAGAGCGTGAAATGTTACATAAAATGACCTACTACTTTTTTTGCGTTTGCTAAAATTAGACTTGAGAAAAGCACGCCGAAGTTACAAACATCTGGCGGCTGAAGCGGAAGGGAGGCAGACCGGGCTGCAGGCTGTAATGTTGTCACATGAGCACGCGTAGACTGAATGTCTGCGCCGTTCGCAAGCAGTTTTTTTCAGTTTCTATAGCGATTCTACCTGGTCAGGCCCCGGAAAATTTTTCGCTTCTGTCTCCCCATGCATACCTGCTGATGCAATTGGAAAAACTAACCATCACTTTTATAGATTTTGACTCGTAGAATCTAAATTTCAAAGTTACAATTTAACAAAATTGCAAGAACGTTGATTTAAATGTATTTGTTTAAACAAAAACGCAATTTAAACAAAAAAAAAGTCTTTTGCGATCAGAATAATTTTTTCTTGAAAATTCAGGCAATTTTAAGATTAAAGTGTTAATGTCTACGAAAAACCAATATTCAAAGAATTATAAATTTTTAAAATATTACTTTTCAGTATTTAAGGATTTTCAATAATAGTCACAAAATTAAATATCAATTAAAAATTATAACAGTTATTTATCGTTTACCATCTAAAAAGACATAGTTAATATTACTCTGTATTATAAATAATAATTTACATTAATATAAGAGTAAATCTTAGGAATTCTTAACTTGTTGGGAACTCTAAAGTAGCAGATAAATGAATCAAAGTTCAAAATGTTTGTCTTTCAATAACAAAAACCGCTGCCAATTCATTGGCACGTAGCTTCCTCAAACTTAATTAATTGATCCCTTTAATTAAGTTTTACTTCTAATATTTAAAATTGAATACTTAATCTTGTACGGTTAGACTAACTAGGAGAGAGTCATGGGTCCGGATTCAGCTTAAACTGTGTGTTATATCTTTTTTCGTAATGGACCGATTTTTTTGGGCAATGAACTTGATCTGAAGAAATATAAAAATTACATCTGTTGCCAAATTTCAGGACGATTGGAAAATGTTTGCTCTTGTTATCGTGCGACAACGAAAACGCAAATTTTTTCTAAAATAATTTTTTTCTAAAAAACAAATGAAGATAGTCTCCTGAAATTTTAACCATATATAGTCTTCAATTAGTGTAACAACTGGTTAAAATTTCAAGTCGATAAATCAAGTATTCTCTGAGAAAACGCGATTCAAAAAGTTTTTAAAAAAATTTTTAACCTCAAATATCATTTTCGTAATGGACCAATTTTTTTGGGCAACGAACTCGACTGAAGATATATAAAAGCTACATCTGTGCCAAATTTCAGGACGATTGGATAATTTTTACTCTAGTTATCGTGCGACAACGAAAACGTAAATTTTTTCTAAAATAATTTTTTCTAAAAAACAAATGAAGATAGTATCCTGAAATTTTAACCAAATATAGTCTTCTATAAGTTTAATAAGTAGTTAAAATTTCAAGTCGATAAATCAAGTATTCTTAGAGAAAACGCGATTCGAAAATTTTTTAAAACAATTTTTAACCTCAAATATCTTTTTTCGTAATGGACCGATTTTTTTGGGCAACGAACTCGACTGAAGATATATAAAAGCTACATCTGTGCCAAATTTCAGGACGATTGGATAATTTTTACTCTAGTTATCGTGCGACAACGAAAACGTAAATTTTTTCTAAAATAATTTTTTTCTAAAAAACAAATGAAGATAGTATCCTGAAATTTTAACCAAATATAGTCTTCTATAAGTTTAATAAGTAGTTAAAATTTCAAGTCGATAAATCAAGTATTCTTAGAGAAAACGCGATTCGAAAATTTTTTAAAACAATTTTTTACCTCAAATATCTTTTTTCGTAATGGACCGATTTTTTTGGGCAACGAACTCGATCTGAAGATATATAAAAGCTACATCTGTACCAAATTTCAGGACGATTGGGTACTTTTTGCTCTAGTAGTCGTGCGACAACGAAAACGCAAATTTTTTCTAAAATAATTTTTTTCTAAAAAACAAATGACAAATTTTAACCACATATAGTCTTCAATTAGTGTAATAACTGAGTATTTATGTCAAGTCGATAAATAAATTATTTTTTGCGAAATTAATTTATGAAATATAAAAAAGTTTTCCTTAATAACAAATGACAGAGTGAAGATATTTTAAAATTAAAAAAAAAGAAAATATAGGTAATTCAAAAACCTTTCAAGAAAAGTTTATTATATTATGTAATAATGGCTGTAAGATATGAAAAAATCAAAAAAATTAAAAATTCAAATTTTTTCTTTCGAAAATAATTTTTTTCTAAAAAACAAATGAAGATAATCTCTTGAAATTTTAACCACATATAGTCTTCAGTTAGTGTAATAACTAGGTATTTTTGTCAAGTCGATAAATAAATTATTTTTTGAGAAATTAATTTATGAAATATAAAAAAGTTTTCCTTAATAACAAATGACAGAGTGAAGATATTTTAAATTTAAAATAAAGAAAATATAAGTAATTCAAAAACCTTTCAAGATAAGTTCATTATATTATGTAATAATGGCTGTAAGATATGAAACAATCAAAAAAATTAAAAATTCAAACTTTTCTTTCGAAAATAATTTTTTTCTAAAAAAAAATTAAGATAATCTCTTGAAATTTTAACCACATATAGCCTTCAGTTAGTGTAATAACTATGTATTTTTGTCAAGTCGATAAATAAATTATTTTTTGAGAAATTAATTTATGAAAAATAAAAAAGTTTTCCTTAATAACATTTGACAGAGTGAAGATATTTTAAATTTTCAACAAAGAAAATATAGGTAATTTAAATACCTTTCAAGAAAAATTTATTATATTATGTAATAATGACTGTAAGATATGAAAAAATCTGAAAAATGTTTACGTTTTGGTTAATAACAAAAGAACCGTGATAGCTAGAAACTTTTGTTTTTTTTTAGAAAATATAGGTATTTTAGTTCTCTTTCGAATGCTACCCATCCCATTCAGATATACAGAGCCGTTCTCGAGAAATTGCGATTTGATAAAAAGGTTAAAAAAATTGTAACCTCAAATATCTCTGAAATTTATGGACCAATCATTTGTCCAAAGAACTTGCCCGAGAATCAAAAATCTACCTCTACAAGGAATTTTGAAGCGATTAAACCAATTCTACTCCCGTAATCGTTGGACATGCAAATCTTATTTTTTCATTTTTCAATGTTTACGTTTGGTTAATAACAAAAGAACCGTGATAGCTAGAAACTTTTGTTTTTTTTAGAAAATATAGGTATTTTAATTCTCTTTCGAATGCTATCCATTCCATTCAGATACATACAGTCGTTCTCGAGAAATTGCGATTTGATAAAAAGGTTCAAAAAATTGTAACATCAAATATCTCTGAAATTTATGGACCAATCATTTTGCCCAAAGAACTTGACCGAGAGCTATCAAAAATCTACCTCTACATGGAATTTTGAAGCCATTAAGTCAATTTTACTCTCTTAATCGTTGGACATACAGATAGTATATTACGACACAAGGCCAGAAAGTTGGATTTCCTGGCCGGCGCCATTTTGACGCCCGAGGCGACGCCGAGGGCGTCGATGGGCGCCGGTCAGGGCACCCAACATTCTGGCCAAGTGTCGTATACTATTTTTCTTCATCTCCAGCCGAAAGTACATCCATATAGTTAATATTAATTAATAAAATAGCGTTATTAGCTGCTAACTACGGCTCGGCCATATGTATAAAAGGCCTGCTTCAACGCCACTTTACATATCGCGGAACATAAGGCTCGACTTCTGCTTTTTTTGATGCCCGCCCGACTTTTGCAAAACCGAGGCGAAGCCGAGGTTTTGCTGGTCGGGGCGGGCATCAAAAACACTAACAAAAGATGCTTGAAAAACATGATGGACTAAAAATATGTACATACTTAATTGCAGATGCTGATTTTAACTACCGCCCAACCTCTTAATGGTTCCTCTGTTTGTCCTTTTCTTTATAAGTATACATATAGCTACACCATGTTTTGAAACTCAAAATGTAAACATCATGTGTGTGTGTGTGTGCGTGTGTGTGTGTGTGTGCGCGCGTATGTGTATATAAGCTTTCAGACAGTGTGTATGCAATATAAGAACATAATTGATTATCAGAGTTATAAATATATTGTTCAATATATTAATAATAACATAAAATTAATTTAATAGATCTATATCTTTTCAATTTTCCGATTTTACAAATGATTTTCTTGTCATCCCATTTGGAAGGGTTAGCATAGTTTAGGTTGCAATACGTGCGCTGTCGCGGACGTTTTCATGCAACGATCAACAAAGAGCGGCCACAAAAGTCGCTCTTCCCGGCGCGAAATCGAGCCGGGAAGACCGTAATTTCGGCTAGGGGATGAAGAAAACTCATTTTTTTCATTTTTCAGTTTTTTACTCAAAATCTAGCCTACAGAATGTATTCAAATTTTCACAGATTATAGCTATTTATATTCTGCATTATCATGATTTTTCTCAAAAAAATTGACCGTTTAGTTTTGGAGTTATAAGCTTCTAAAAAAAACACGTTTTTGTTAATAACAAAAGAAGCGTGATAGCTAGAAACTTCTTTTTTTTAGAAAATATAGGTATTTTAATTCTCTTTCGAACGCTGCCCACCAGATTCGAATAACTTGATCCTATCATTAAAAAAAAATCAAAAAACAATTTTCACAAAATCGAAAATTTAGAAAAAAACAAAAACGCATCGGACCAATCAAAAAACGGATTTTTGACCCGCCATCACACAAAAAAAACAAAAAAAATGAGACCTGCTCGGTCAAAATCAACCGAGTAGAAGTTGAGATCTAGGCGTACACACACACACACACACACACACACACACACACACACACACACACACACACACACACACACACACACACACACACACATACATACACACACACACACACACACATACACACACACACACATCCATACAGACATTTTTCAAAAACCATGTATTTTGACTCCTAACACCTCGGAACACAATTATAACATGTTTTTACAACAACTCAAAAATTTACTATCACAAAGCTTCCTCTAGGAGGAAGAAAAATTCTCAAAATCAACTAAGGTAAAGTACCCAGTACTGGGACAAAGCCAATTTTGGAACCAGTAGTGGGACAACAGTAAAAACCTATAATAAACGGTTAATACGATAACAGCATTACTTCATTAGCATTCTTTACGATGTTAACTATGTAGTCACTACGTTATTGTGTTGATTTACTTCTGAAGTTAGTGAATAACAAGATACAAATTTTTCGAGGTTAGCTTTCAGAAGTGCGCATAACGAAATCTGTGTCCCACTTTAGGTGCCTCTTAATTCCCATACCACAGTAGTGGGACACTTTTAAAAGTATAGTCCCACTATTGGGTTGAAACGGGCGTCCCACTACTGGTTCCAAATAAATTACCGTGTCCCACTATACCAGTCAATAGTTATTTTCATTTAATGAGATTATTTTAATATACAAGCAACGAAAAAAGGCATTTTTTTTTTCTTAAAATAAACCTAGAGACAGGAACTATCTGCCGAGATAAGTAGTTTTCATGTATTATGTTTAGTTTTGGTAATACAAACGATTTTTTATAAAAAAAGTATGGAAAAAACTGCCTCAGTACTGGGTACTTTACCTTAATATAATATATCAACTAATAACATTTTTTGTCTCGAAAATTTTGCTTCCTCATAGAGGAAGCTTTGTGATAGTAAAAAAAAAGTTTATGAGATAATGTGTTAGAAATGTTATTTAGCAAATTTGGAATCGAAATACATTATTTTTAGAAAATGTCCGTATGGATGTGTGTGTGTGTGTGTGTGTGTGTGTGTGTCCGTATACGCTGATATCTCACGATCTACTCGACCAATTTTAACGAGTGATCATTTTTTTAGATTTTGCTTCCACAATTGGGGTCAATATTCTATTTTGGTAAAATTTAATTTTTTTTTTATAGCCATTTTTTAATTTTCAAAATTTTTATTTTCGATTTTTTTAATATTTAGAACAAATATTGTTTATATATCATGAATTCTCTGTATGTAGGATAAAATTATCTACAATTTAAAAAAAAAAAGTCGGTAGCTATATTTCGTCATAAGTTATTCATGAAAACGTAATTTTTTGTAAATAGGTTATATTTCGAAATTAAAAAAAGATATTAACATGAATATTTTTTTGGTTATAAAGGATATTAAGTACTATAACTTACTAAATTTTTAGGTTTTTTTATTCATTATTTTTTGAGAAAAAAAATAATTTATAGGAAAAGTGATTTTTTTTGTGGTTCAATAACTATAGTAAAATTGGCTTAATCACTTTGAAATTCTTTGTAGGGGTAGATTTTGTATACCAATCGAGTGAGTTCTTTGGGCAAAAGGATTGATCCATAAATTTCGAAGATATTTGGGTTAAAATTTTTTTCAATTTTTTTTTAAATCGTAATTTATCGAGAACGGCTCTATGTATCTAAATGGGGTGGGTGGTATTCGAAAGAGAATTAAATTACCTATATTTTCTAAAAAAAATTCATTCTCTAGCTATCACGGTTCTTTTGTTATTAACAAAAACGTAGAAATTGAAAAATTAAAAAAAATGAGTTTTATATGTTCAACATTTCAACTATTACAAGTTACAACTATTACAATGTTCAACTATTACAAGAGTAAAATTGTCTTATTCGCTTCAAAATTCATTGTAGAGGTATATTATTGATAGTTCTCGGGTGAGTTCTTTTGGCAAAGTGATTGGTTCATAAATTTCAGAGATATTTGAGGTTAAAATTTTTCTGGACATTTTTAAAATCTATGTCTTGAGGATTTTTTCAAATTTTAAAATTTTTACATTTCTGTTAATAACAAAAGAACCGTGATAGCTAGAAAATTAATTTTTTTTAGAAAATATAGGTAATTTAATTATGTTTCGAATGCTATAAATTACATTCAAATACATAGAGCTCTAAATATCAGTTGCAAATTTATAGGCAATTGTGATATATATTTTATGTATGTGAAATTTTGTGGAAATGCATAATCTATAAAAATTTGAATAAATATGTTGGAGTTTTGTTATTTCTGTCTTTCTGAAGTATTAAATTTTAAATATTGGAATTAAAAATTAATTAAAGGAATCAGTAAATTAAGTTTGAGGAAGCTACGTGTTTTTCACCGTTACAAAGCTTCCTCTTTGAGGAAGCAAAAATTAGTAATACCAATTCGTATCTGAAGCATAATTTTTTGTCTGTCAACGGCTTTATAGAGAGACAAGAAAAATAAGTTTTACTAATTTTGTTACTGTCTTTCCCTGATAGAAAATAAGCTAACGAAATTGCCTGGTAAAGTAATTGTTCGGTACTTTTTTTACCTAACAGTTACAACAAGTGTAAGCCAACGGTTAACCAATGGTTAAGCATTCTTTGTCAAAAAGGGAAGAGCATTGATTTTTTTTTGCTTCCTCCTAAAGGAAGCTTTGTAAGAGTAAAATTTTAAGTTTCTTTAAATCGTTCTAGAAACACGCATAGAGATGATAGAAGTTCGAATCACATGATTTCGAAAATGTCTCTATGGATGTGTGTGTGTGGGTGTGTGCGTGCGTGCGTGCGTGTGTGTGCGTGTGTGCGTGTGTGTGTGTGTGTGTGTGTGTGTGTGTGTGTGTGTGTGTGTGCGCGCGCGCGCGCGTATGTATACCGTTTTATCTCAGGATCTATTCGATTGATGTTAACCGGACAGGTCTCATTTTTTTTGTGTGAATGGGGGAAGGATATCCTCCTTTTGATTCGCCAATGTGTTTTTGTTGTATTTCGAATTTTCCATTTTCGCCACATTCATTTTTTCGTTTTTTTAATGATAAAATGAAGACATTTGAATCGGACATATAGCTTTCAAAAGAGCATAAAAAAAACCTATATTTTCCAAAAAAAAATTGTATTAGCTATTGTGGTTCTTTTGTTATTAACAAAAACATGTTTTTTTTAAAAACCTTATAACTCCAAAAATAAACGGTCATTTTTTTTTAATCATGATAATGCAGAATATAAATAGCTATAATCTATAAAAAATTTGAATTCATTCTATCGACTTGTTTTTGAGAAAAAAATGAAAAACTGAAAAAAATGCATTTTATATGAAGCACGATTTCTTCTTTAAAATTGACTTAATCGCTTTGAAATTCCTTATAGAGATAGATTTTGGATAGCTCTCAACTAAGTTCTTTGGGCTAAACGATTGGTGAATAAATTACAGAGATAGTTGAGGTTAAAATTTTTTTAACCTTTTTTTCAAATCGTAATTTCCGAGAACGGTTCGATAAATCAGCTCCAAATTTATAGACAATTTTGGGTACGATATAGATAATATATGTACGAATTTTCATCAAGATCGTTCTATTACTTTGTGAGATATTTGATATTTTAAATTTTCGTATTTTGCAGTCATTTTCTTTGTCGCACGTGTCACGTCCTAAGACACAACACGACTGGGATTGTTAACTCGATTAAGAGTTACGCTCTTTTTAGGCCTTAGCTGCGCTAGCTAGTAAACCTTGGACGAGCTGAGGAAAGGAGTGTAATATCAAATTCACCCTTAACGTTGAGATTTAATTTTGACTAATTTTTTTGGATTAGGATTTGGCTATTGTAAGGACCAACGGTGAGTAGCACGAACGTCTCGTAAAGATCGTTTGGCCGCACGTACCCCCGTATGGACTAGGAATAAGGTCACGACTTTACTTGGATACCTGGGGTTTGAGATTCTTATAACTTTTCCCGGTCTCAGGTTATTCTCAGATTCGCCCTTCCCTATGAAGAGCAGAGCTCGCAATTGAATTTACTGTCTAAATTTTTGTTTTAATTACTTCTTTCGTTTGTTCGAAATTTGTTTTTAATTTTACTTGAAAAATAGAAAAACTTGCAATATTGTTCGAACTCAAGTGTACGGTGACTCGTAAAGACACACTGAACGAAGTGGGTTACGAAATAATATTTTTAATTTCTCAAAACTCCATTAGACTCAACTCATAAAGCTGAAGCTACGGGTATTTGAGAAACGCAAATTGTTAATTATCTTTTGAAAATGTGTTTTTTTTTTTATTTCTTTCTAGTAATTATATGTTTTTCTTTAAAACTGGAAATATACAATGATACTAATCAAACTCAAGTGTACGGTGACTCGTAAAATCACACTGAACAAAGTGAGTAATGAATAAGTATGTTATTTCTCAAAATACCAGTAGTCTAGGCTCGTAAAGCTTTGAACTATGATAATTGAGAAATGATGTATTTCCCTTGAATTTAATAAATTTGAAATGTAATAAAATTTGAAAAAAATAGATTTTGAAAATTTTGTTTGAAATTTGTTTTTAAATTCACTTGAAAAATAGAAAAACTTGCAATATTGTTCGAACTCAAGTGTACGGTGACTCGTACACACTGACGAAGAGAAGACACACTGAACGAAGTGGGTTACGAAATAATATTTTTAATTTCTCAAAACTCCATTAGACTCAACTCGTAAAGCTGAAGCTATGGGTATTTGAGAAACGCAATTTAGAAATACAAATTATTTAATTACCTTTGAATTCTTTATTTTTTTCTTTCCTCAAGAGGTAATGTGTTTTTTTTTAGGAAAATGGAAATATACAGTAATACTAATCAAACTCAAGTGTACGGTGAGTCGTAAAGACACACTGAACGAAGTGAGTAATGAATAAGTATGTTATTTCTCAGAATATCAGTAGTCTGGGCTCGTAAAGCTTTGAACTATGATAATTGAGAAATTATGTATTTTCCCTTGAATTTAGTGTGAAAGGAAATTTTTGTGGGAATTTGAATGTTTGTAATAATAAATTTTTTTTTTTGAGAAATTGAATTTGGTAATACTTGAATATTTATTAAAAATTCGAATTTTCATACAGAATCTAAAGCTTGTGAGGCTTGTGTCGATCTGTTGAGCAGTCAGCAAAGCTTGTGAGGCTTGTGTTGATCTGACTCCGTCAGTTCAGCAAAGCTTGTGAGGCTTGTGGTGAACTGCACCCTCAGCAGTGCGCGTTCGGCGTATTTAAATCCATTGCTCCTCCTCTTCTTTGGCTGGAAAAACTGCGGTGTCGAATCGGGTAGTTGCGTCATCTTGTGTTAACGAATCGCTGGTTGACATTTGTAACGGCGGTTGATAGTCATATATCCTGCAATGTTAAATGTGGCTAGTGGTGCGGGAGAACGGTGTCCAATGGTGCAGGGGTGGCCGCCCTTCCAAACGTCAATTTTCAGCCGAGTGGGGAAAATCCTATGTTTTAACATAGAGAGCGGTAGAGAGCGGTCGCTCATCCCTTCTCTATGGTATTTTCCGGCGGCTCGTATCTTCTTTAAGGAGTGAGAGAGAACGCTATATGTGCGACAGAGAAAGAGAGATGAGAGAGACAGAAGATATACCTATCTCCCTCACTCTTCAATCTTGTCACTGACTTTTTCACAGTTTTCTTCACTTTATTTAATATTGTTAGGTATTGCAATTTCACAATTTAGTTACTATTTTATTTTAATAGGTATTTTTATAATAAGCTATTACAAATTTGAGCGGTGGTTATACGTTGATTAGAAGTGGAGTTATAGTGAATATAAAAAATCGAAAAATATAATTTTAGTTTTACAGAAAAATAGTTAATATAATTTTACAATAATATGAAGTTTCACAAGAAATGGTGAAACTAAACAGTCAAGCTAAATATTATAAACATGTTTACAAAATTGTCGTAAATATCGCTATTATTTATTTAATTATAATGTTTTACTTAATATTAACGCAGTGACATAAATGATTCTCTTAGGGTTTACATAGAATGTGTTTTTAGATTATTTCCAATCATAAAATTTATTATTTTTATATTTATTAATCGATTAATTAAGTAATCAGTCTTTCAAGCTTTGGATGTGAATATTTGTAATTGCTAGAAAATGAAATTATTATAAGAATATAAAACTACTAAGTTTCCACAAGAAAAATAATAATAAATCATTGAAATTATAAACAAACAGTTATTTTTAAAGTGTTGTTTGGAGATGGATTTTATATGAAAATGTAAAGAAAAATTATTGCAGCTGAACTGTGTTAATAGAAATTAAAAATGTAAAATAGTTAAGTAAATATAAGTCTTATAAGTTTCAAGATTGGAAAATAATATTTGTCGCAGGGTAAAGAAACGAAAGGTTTTCTTAAATAAAAATCGTATTTTTCGCTGTTTGTATATGCTACGCAGCATCTTAGGGGAAGATAAGAGTTTCCAGATGTGCGAGACTTCCTGTGTAGGACCTTAGTAACGGTTTTCACATAAAATGTATTATTTTATTTAACTAATGAAATTTCCTATGCAGACTTTATAAAATATTAATTTGTTCATTCTAATTAGAACTCCAATAATTTCGTTAAATTATTTTACTGATTTTATACACTTTTGTGGACTTTTTATTCATTTGAAATATTTGAATTTTAACCGATTACTTATTATAATTGTTACGTGAAAAACAAATAAAAAACATATATATATATATATATATATATATATATATTTAATTATTTAGAATACATACAGGTTATGGTATAATTTTAACCTTGTTATAATTTCATTATTTGATTCCAAAAGAGAGTTTTAGTTAAACTAAACGAGATAATTATTAATCATTACAAAATACAAACAAGAGTAGTGTTTATTAATTTTTCATCTTTATTTATTCTAAATCTATCGTTCGCTATAAATCAAATAATTTTCCTACTTATAATTATTGAGATATTCAATGTTATTCTAAAATAATTTCCTCGTGCTATTGTATGTTAAGGCCCGAAAAGTCGTTGGAAAATGCGTCTCCACGAGAAAGTTGGGGTGAGCTATTTTTAGTATGGGCCATGTGTAATGTAGCATCGAGATAACGCATCCGCTCGGAAAAGCGTCCCTTAAAGCTAATTCACACTGTGAAAGAGTATTTTCAATTTTGTATATAGTTATTTTAAACTGAAAAACATTCATTTATTTATTATGTTGTTAAAAATTTATTAATTTATAACAAGAAAATTTTTAATAGTAGCCGAATACCTTGCTATTTGGTGGGCTTTCTTTTATAGAGGTAAAAGAACAAAGATTGAAATGAGTTTTATTACTCAGGTAGAGAAAATAATCCTTCTGGAGTGTGGTTTAAAGTATTAATATAAACTTAAATCTATTTTACAACGTTATATTTTATACACTTTTCATCCCACGCCTGAACGGTTGTTAGTTAATATGTATTGTACTTATTTAACTTAACTTATATATAAAAATACAAAATATTCAGTCAACATATAAAAGTAAAATTATAATTAACAACTCATACTTAAGCTATTATTTAAACATATCTTTGTAGAAAATTGACCATAATTTATAACTAGCGCGTTAATACAACTGAGGTGGTTTTAATAAAAATCATAATGCTGAATTATTGTAATTTAACTAAGGGTACTATTACTATTTTTATGTAAATATCATTTTCTTATTCGGATTGTTTCATAATTATGTTGTGTTAATAATTAATTAGTGATGAACAGTTCTCTAGAGTGAATTACTTATTTTGTAATATTTTTCGGTAAATGATTTAATACTATATTTTATTACAATCGTGGTCGTAGGTATAGTTGATTACAATATTTTAGTTTATTGAAAATAATGTTTGTTCTTTATCAAGAAGAAAAGAAAGTTTACAGTCCGTTTAATATAAAGCCGAAATATAAGGAAAAGGAAATTATAAGAATTTAAAATTCAAGAGTAAGGCATACGCCGCGTCGACGTTTTATGGCAGCTTGGGGAAGCTTCGAGTGGCGCAGCTCACAACTCACAACCCTTGGTCCAGTAGTGTCGGTAGGGTAGTAGTGGTTCAGGGTTATGATCGTGATTCATCAAATAGGAAATATTTTTAACTATATCCTAAATAATAGAAAGTAATAAAAAAAAAATTTATTTTATGCAAGATCGTAGACGGTTCCGTCACACAGGATAACTAGAGAAAAAAAAAATTGGTTTAATCATGTTGAAATATTGTGGAGATGTAGAGTTTTTATGTTTATCGTATAAGTCCTTTAGGCAAAAGAATTGTCTCACAATTTTTAGATATATTTAAGGTTAAAATTTTTTTACGTATTTTTCAAAATGGTAATTTCTCAATGACGACTTAATGTATCAGTTTGAAATTTATAGATTATATTGTATGCGATATAGGCAATACCTATGTAAAATTTCATCCAGATTATATGGTTAGTTTTTGAGATATTTGATATTTAAAATTTTGGTATTTCTGGAAATAACTTTCTATGTCGCACAGTAACTAGAGTAAAATTTAATTACTTTGAAATTTGATGGAGGTATAGAGTTTGTTTATTATTTATGACACGAATTGTTAGGGTAAAAGAATTAGTTTATAAATTTCAGAGATATTTGAGGTTAAAACTGTTTTAGCCTTCTTTTCAAATCGTAATTTTTCGGGAACGGTTTTATGACGCGCGATACGCGCACGTGTTGTTTACTTGCTTTTGTTTTTTGTTGAGGTTAATTTACAGCGAGCTCTGCAGAAAGTTTTGAGTTTGAATTAATTTTTCAAATAATCGCGATTTTAAGTACACAATTATTTATAATGAAGATACACAATTATTGAATAATAATATATTTATAATGTTAAAAATGGAGTTATTATATATGATTTTGAAAATGTGAGTAAGTTGATCTCAGGGTAGATAGCAATTTTTTAATTTTATATTTTAAAATATTACTTTTTTTTAAATAAAATAAATGTTAAATAACAAATAATTTCAGTAATAAGAAAAAAAATACAATTTTTTAAATATTAGTGAATTATTAAATCATTGAAAAATAAGCATAATGAATAAATATATTTTATATTTGAAATATATAGTATACATATAGGAATGATACAGTTATTTGGAGGAAGCTACGTGCCAATGAATTGGCAGCGGTTTTTTTTATTATAAAAAGCCTAAAACTTAAATGTGGTAAAGGTGCTCACTGATTTTCAGACTTTTAGTTTTTTATTGTGAAAAGTTCAAGGTTGTGAGATTTCCTCATATATACACCACACTCCATGAAGATGAGCGCCAAAACAAGCCTTATCAAAACAAACATAGTATAAGTTTGTTTAAATGCATTTGTCAACTTTGTATGCATTAATTTTTTTTCATACTTATTATAACACAGTTTCTTTTTTTTAAATAAACTTTACATTTAAGTAAAATAATACTGTTTATTTATGTTTGTATATGTCTTTTTTACGATTTTTATATTCACTTACTCGTCATTTTTGTCACCCGAGCGCAGGGAGTGATTTACGCACTAGTTTGCGTAATGTAATATTTTTCATATTCAGAAAAGCTAAAAGAACAAGAAAAACAGTGTTCGATAAGTGTGTCTTCAAAAAAAAAAGAGGAAAATAATTTTGGGAATAGCTCATATACTATCTTACCATACCCTGTCCGAAAGTACTACATTCGCGTTTTTAAGCCAAACATGTGCTCTGGGGTGGCCAACTCTTTACCTCTCTAGTTGCGTAATATACTATTTCGCCATACCCTGGCCGAAAGTGCCACATTTCCGCCCGGCTCAAAAACGGGAATATGGTGTTTTTGACCCGGGTATGGTAAAATAGTATATTACGAAACTAGGGAGGTAAAGAGTTGACCAGTCCAGAGCACATGCACTTTGCCACCCTCGCTTTCGGCTCGGGTGGCAAAGATGTGCTCTGGGGTAGCCCTCTTTATCCCCGTGTTGCGTATACAATTTTTTTGCCTAGCGAGACCGAAAATACAACCTTCCTGATCGGGCGCCGGAAGCAAAATTGGTACTTTCGGCCCGCTAGGGAAAAAAATAGTATATGCACCACGGGAGTAAAATTTGGCAGTCCACAGCTCGTGTAAATTGAGCCCGAGCCGAAGGCTCAGGTGGCAAATATACTAATATATTTGGATTAATTTTCAAATCACATCGACCTACTAGGGCTTAAATTAAAGATTTTGGTACATACAAAAGCTAAATAAATTGTGCATCGATCGTAAGCGTGTTCCTATTCCTATGGAGATGAATATATCGATTGAAAAAGCACACTAACAACATAAAAATAACTAATTTTTCGACCTTTTTTCTAATTTTGTGTACGCCGCTGATTCTTTATCATTATTTATATTATTTTTTTTTGCTTCCTCATAGAGAAAGCTTTGTAATAGTAAAATTTTAATTTTTTTTAAATTGCTCTAGAAACATGAATGAAGGTATTAGAAGTTTGTGTCACATGATTTTAGAAAATGTCTGTATGGATGTGTGTGTGTGTGTGTGTGTGTGTGTGTGTGTGTGTGTGTGTGTGTGTGTGTGTGTGTGTGTGTGTGTGTGTGTGTGTGTGTGTGTGTGTGTGTGTGTGTGTGTGTGTGTGTGTACCGCTTTATTTTCGGATCTACGTGGTCGATTTTAACCGGACAGGTCTCATTTTTTTTTTATTTTTTGATTCCGAATTCGGGAAAAAAATAATTTTGTACGACTAACTGATTCGTTTTTGTTTTATATCGAATTTTTCATTTTCAAAAAATTTATTTTTGATTTTTTTTAATGATTGGATTTAAATTTTACAATCGGATGGGTAGCGTTCGAAAGAGCATAAAAAAACTATATTAAAAAAAAAATCTCTAGCTATCACGGTTCTTTTGTTATTAACAAAAACGTGTTTTTTTAAAGCTTATAACTCCCAAACTAAACGGTCAATTTTCTTGAGAAAAATCATGATAATGGAGATTATGAATAGCTATAATCTGTATATAAAATTGAATCCATTCTGTTGGTTAGTTTTTGAGAAAAAAATTAAAAATGTAAAAAAACGTGTTTTAGGTGGCGACAATTTACGAGAGTAAAATTGTGTTAATCGCTTCAAAATTCCTTGTAGAGGTAGATTTTTGGTAGCCACCTGCACCTTTCTTTGGGATAGATGATTGGTTCATAAATTTCAGAGATTTTTGAGGTTAAAATTTTTGTAACGTCTTTTTCGAATCGTAATTTCTCGAGAACGGCTGTATGTATCAAAATGGGATAGGTAGCATTCAAAAGAGAATTAAAATACCCATATTTTCTAAAACAAAAAGTTTCTATCTATCACGGTTCATTGGTTATTAACAAAAACGTAAAACATGAAAAATGAAAAAAATGAGTTTTGTATGTCCAACGATTACGGAGGGAAAATTATTGTAATTTCTTCAAAATTCCTTGTGGAGGTAGATTTTGGATAGCTCTTGGTCGAGTTCTTTGGGCAAAATAATTGGTCCATAAATTTCAGAGATATTTGAGGTTAAAATTTTTTAACTTTTTTTTAAAGCGTAATTGTATGTGATATGGATATTATGTATGTGAATTTTCATCAAGATCGTACGATTCCTTTTTGATATTCAAAATTTTCCTATTTTACAAAGTTATTTTATTTGTCGCCTGATAACTAGAGAAAACTTGTTTTAAGTTCTTTAAAATTTGGCGGAGATGTAGAGTGTATATTATTTATTATATGTGTTTTTAGAGTAAAAGAATTCGTTTATGAATTTCAGAGATATTAGAGGTTTATTTGTATTTTAAAAAAACAATGTTTTATAAAAAAAGTAGGGGTTTTGTTGTCACGCGATAACAATATTAAGAAAATCAACCAATCGTCCTGAAATTTGGCAGAGATAAATTTTTTTTATATCGTCAAACTGAATTCGTTACCCAATAAAATCGAACTTTACGACGAAAGATATTTGAGGTTTAAAATAAAATTAATTGAACATATGATAATATTTTGAAAAAATTGATTTATAAAAATATCGGGTTGTCGCACGAGAACAAGAGTAACAAGAGTGAATTTTCGAAAAATATATATTAGTTTATTACGAATATTCATAAAGAAAATTGGGTATGATACAATTAATTGTTGTTATAAAAAATAAAAAAAAAAGGAATAAATACATTATTTTGAGGAAGCTAAGTGCCAATGTATTGGCAGCAGTTTTTTTTGTTATTGAAAGACAAACATTTTGAGCTTTGATTCATTTGTCTGCTACTTTGGAGTTCCCAAAAAGTTAAGAATTCCTAAGATTTACCCGTATATTAATGTAAATTATTTATAATACAGAGGAATATTAACTATGTACAATATGTCTTTTTAGATGGTACACAATAAGTAACTGTAATAATTTTTACTTAATGTTCAATTTTGTGACTATTGTTGAAAATCTCTTAAATACTAAAATTAATATTTTAAAAATTTATAATTCTTTGAATATTGGTTTTTCGTAGATATTAAATGGAACATGTTAATCTTAAAATTGGCTGCATTTTCAAGAAAAAATTATTTTGATCGCAAAAGACTTTTTTGTAACACATGCACGATTTTCGTCGTTTTTCGACCTAAAAAGAGGTCCTAAAGTGACTCTTTTGCGACCGATTGGACAAAAAATGGATTTTTGTGACTTTTGTTTATTCGGAAATATATCCAATATACTATTATTTAATAATTAATCTATAAAATATACACATTAAAAAACATCGGTTTACATATAATTTAATAATCATTTCATTTTTCAACTTTATATAAGATTTTATAAAAATTTTGTTTTTTTAAATATTCACATTGATGTTGAATTATAATTAATTGTAATATCTTTACAATGACTGAAATTGAAAAATTTATTCTCATTGTTAAATCAATTTAGTCTTGCTTTTTAGGTTCAAAAATGACGAAAATCAATACATGAGTCACAAAAAATATGGTATGCACCTAGGGCTTAGTGGGCCTTTTTACCTCGTGTTTTTCCACACTCGGTCTAAAAAGGCCCACTTTGCGCCCTAGGTACACAATATACTGTTTATTTGTTTAAATTGCGTTTTTGTTTAAACAAATACATTTAAATCAAGGATCTTACAATTTTATTCAATTGTAACCTTGAAATTTTAATTTTACAAATCAAAATCTATAAAAAACGATCGTCCGTTTTTCCAATTGCATCAGCAGCTATGCATAGTATACAAAAGCGAAAAATTTTCTGGCACCTGGGCCAGTTATAGAATCGCTATATTTATATAGAAGCTGAAAAACGGCTCGAGAATGGCGCAGAGACATTCAGTCTACGCGCGCTCATATGACAACATTGCATGAGCCATCAGCAGTTCGGCGAATCCTTCCAAGCGCCTCCGAGCACCGCCGAAGCGAGCCGCCGCAGCCACAGCCACGCGGCAGCAGGTCCCGCCTCCCTCCCCTTCAGCCGCATGCTGTTTGCAACTTCGGCGTCATGCTTTTCTCAAGCCTAATTTTATCAAATCCAAAAAAGTGATAGGTCATTTTTATGTAAAATTTCAAGCTTTACAATTTTTTTGTAACAAATTAGGAATGACCGGGCGTTTTTGGAAGCTGCATTTTTGACCATCGGTTTTAGACAATGTGTTTTACCAAATAACCAAAATGCAGCCAATCCCTCAAAAAAGTCGATTTCAGACCTTCGTTTACTGGCCTAAAAACTAACAATTAAATATATCGTCGTGCGGTACGAAAAAAGTCAAGTCCTGAGTTTCGCGCGAAGAAAAGCCAAAGTTGGCTTTTTTGGGCTTTTCTTCACAAGAAAATTCTAAGTAAAAGCCAACTTTGGCTTTTCTTCGCGCGAAACTTGGAAGTCTGATTTTTTCGTACCGTGCGACGATATAAAAACTATTTTCCAACCAAAATAAGTGCGTTTTAAGGAGGCTCAAGCGTTTTTTATTAAAATAATATAAACATCTGATAATTCAAGTAAAATGTTGTTTAAGTATTAAAATTTCAAAATCTTTAAAAAAATTCTAGGTTAACGATAAAATTTTCGAGAAATTTGAGTTTAAAAATGTTACTTTTAGCACATAACCTTATGAGAATATACCGATTATTGCTTAGTACTATAATTTTTAAAAAAATATTTATGGATATGCAATGTATGAACTCAAAGATATTTTTATTGAGAATGTAAATACTCATCAGAATTATAGGTAAACTATCAAACAAAAAAGATATTATCAATAATCGTTGTAAATATGCTTCTGCCCATCAAGATTTCATGTAAGTAATGCTGCTAATGGGTAATACGGGCAAGGTTTTCGCGAGTGTCCTTTTTAATTAAAGGCCTAATGAAAAAAATTGTCAAAATTACGAAAAATAATAAGTTAATATCTTATTGTAGTCAAAGAAATCAATCGAAGTGTTTCGTCCAGGCTACTAGATTGGACTCATCAGTGATGATCTAGAAATCTTGATCGGGCATTAGCTTCATAAATTTATATTATATTATACGGTGTTTGGGTTAATTATACACCGACAGATGGAGCCTCCTTTTCCACTAGTGAAAAAGGTGGCTCAGTCTATAAAGCTTTGGCCGTGACCACCCAGCGGCAAGTGTCTGATGACGGCTACTAGATCATCACTGATGAGTCCAATCTAGTAGCCTGGACGAAACACTTCGATTGATTTCTTTGACTACAATAAGATATTAACTTATTATTTTTCGTAATTTTGACAATTTTTTTCATTGGGCCTTTAATTAAAAAGGACATTCGCGAAAAACTTGCCCGTATCACCCATTAGCAGCATTACTTACATGAAATCTTGATCGGGCATTAGCTTCATAAATTTACACAACATAATATAATCTAATAACCAGAGAAATAATATATGTGATAGAGAGGCATATTTTCTTAAGGAAAAAAAGTTATAAATAATTATTTATTAAATACATGTAGATATTGTTGTTCTATGAACAAGTTTTCGCTTTTTACCAATTTTTTATTTTTTATTCGATTTTAATATTTGACGCCTCGTTTTGCTGTTTAAACATTTGATTATAACCCATTCAGGCTCATATAACGAGACAGTTAATTTATACGAAATAAGCTGTAATTATTTGTAGTAGAATTCAAATTTTTTCGAGTTTTTTATTCTTGAACTGTAAAAAGTTTCACTTTACTTCGTATACAATAGTCATTTTATAATATGAGCCTGGATGGGTCGTAGTCAAATGTTTAAACAGAAAACGAGGCGTCAAATATTAAAAAATATTAAAATAAGTGGTAAAAATTTTGAGTCAATCAATCGAATATTCTTTTTAAAAATGCAAATATAAGAAATTTATAAAAAAATTTTAACCTCAATTATCTTTGGTCACAACAGTCAGTTTTATTTGGGCAAAGAACTGAATCATTAGATGTTAAAAAACTAATTCTCTGCCAAATTTCAAAACGATTCATTGACTTTTACTCCTGTTATCGTAAAGAAAAGAAAACGCACATTTTTTCAAAAATATTTTTTTTCTCGGAAACAAATCAACATAACCTCTTCAAATTTTAACACAATGTTGTACTCGATAAGTGGTAAAAATTTTGAGTGGATAAATGAAAAAGTTTTTGAGATATTAATTAAAGAAACCCATATTTTTATTAATAATAAATGATAGGCTAAAGATAATTTAAATAAAAAAAAAAAGAAATTGTTGGTAATTTAAAGACCTTTTAATAACCCTTTAGTTTATTCAGTAATACTGGCTGAAACAAATTAAAAAATCAAGAAAACGAAAAATTCAAATTCTATTTTTGGTTATAAGAAAAAAAATCGATAAAATAAAAAAATTGGTTATGCTCTCTCTATTCTCCTCCGAAACGAAGAGAATAAGCCTTTTCCGATGTAAATCGGTCAATCGGTTCAAAAGTTATCGGTTCAAAAGCCTGTATATACACACACACACACATACAGAAATGAAAATTTTTTTCATCGAAAACAATGGATTTTAGCGTCAAAAGTCTTAAAACATGTTTTTGAACATTTTTTGTTTAAAAAATTTTTTTCACCGTTACAAAGCTTCCTCTTTGAGGAAGCAAAATAAAGAATTCGTAAGAAGCGAAAGTGACTTGTTCTTCGAGCAACAATATCTACGTGTATTTGAAAAATAATTATTTATAACAAATTTTTTTGCTTAAGACAATGTACTTCTCTACCACATATATTATTTCTCTGGTTATTAGATTATATTAGGTTGTGATCAAAATTAAACAATAAAACCCTTCGATTTACGATCTGTATTACGGTCTGTACAATCGTATGTACGAGGGTCATTTGACAAGTACCTAGCCTCACCGCCAGATGGTGCCACTATCGCACCAGAAATACACTACAGTGCAGTATCTTCCTGTAAACGGTTACAGACGAAATTTCAGCCGGATCGGAGTTGTAGTTTATTTTTGAGAGCGTGTGAAAGCAAATGTGTCCGTTGATTTTTGAAAAAATGGAGAAAGAACAATATCGGTCGGTGATTCAATTCTTGTTTTTGGAAGGGAAATCGCGCAGTGAAATTAAAGAACGCTTGGATGCAGTGTATGGGGATGCTTCTCCTTCGATGGCGACCGTTAAATTTTGGTATAACGAGTTTCAACGTGGTCGTACGTCGGTTTTTGATGATCCACGCCCAGGTGCTCCGAAAACAGCCACTACGGAGGAGAACGTGACAAAAATACACGATATCGTTTTGTCAGACCGCCGATTAAAGGTGCACGAGATAGCTGCGATAGTAGGCATCTCAGAAGAACGCGTGTGGCATATCCTACATGAGATTTTAGGCATGAGGAAGCTGTCAGCAAGGTGGGTGCCGCGTTTGCTGACTGCAGACAACAAGCGCATCCGTGTGACCAGTTCAGAGCAGTGTTTGGAGCTGTTTAATCGCAATCCAAAAGAGTTTTTGCGTCGTTACGTGACCGTCGACGAAACATGGATTCACTACTACACTCCAGAGACCAAGGAGCAGTCAAAACAGTGGACCTTACCCGGTGAACCTGCTCCGAAGAAGGCGAAGACGGTCCCGTCGGCCGGAAAGGTGATGGCCACTGTTTTCTGGGATTCTCAAGGTGTGATTTTTATTGACTATCTGGAGAAGGGCAAAACGGTCACAGGACAGTACTACGCCGAACTATTGAGCCGATTTGACGCCGTGTTAGAAGAAAAACGGCCCCATTTGTTTAAAAAGAAAGTGCTTTTCCACCACGATAATGCACCGGCTCACACTTCTGCACTCGCCACGGCTAAATTGGTCGAATTACGCTACGAACTGCTGCCCCATCCACCATATTCTCCAGATTTGGCTCCGTGCGACTTTTTTTGTTTCCGAACCTAAAAAATTCGCTCGCCGGGAAGAGATTCCACTCCAATAACGAAATAATCGCCGCCACGGAGGCCTATTTTGCAAACCAAGAGAAAACATTTTTTTCAACGGGGTTAAAAAAATTGGAACACCGCTGGACCAAGTGTATTCAACTAAAAGGACTACATTGAAAAATAAATTTTATTTTTTGTAAAATTTTGGTGTTTTCATTTGTAGGCTAGGTACTTATCAAATAACCCTCGTATAACACAAGTTTCTTGATTATCTCAGCGAAATTTTGACAGCTCCAAACCAATTTTGAACCAGGTACACTCATCTAATTATAATTATCGGGCAGTTCTATATTGAGGCGAATTAATCGGAAAATAAAAAAATGCCAGAGCCAATAAAAATGAGAAATAAAAAAAAAAAAAAAAAAAAACAGATTTTCTGTCCTCCGGCCGGAAAGCGCCAACTTCCCAGCCGCTGCGCGAAACGAAGTTACCGCTTTCCGGCGCCGTCGAGCAGAAAAATAGTATACAGACCTTGGCCAGTAAAAAAGAAAGCCTCAGATCACATGTTTGTCAACCTCGGCTTCGCCTCAGCCGACAATTACATGTGATCTGAGACATTTCCTATTTTTACTGCCTAGGTGTGTAATATACTATTTTAGGCTTAATATATCGCAAATTAATTTTCAGTGAAAATGCAGCAGATGCTTCTGCTAAAAATAATCAAAAAAACGTATTTTTTACATTAAATTTTTTTTTCTACGAATAATATTGACAGTATTACATGACAGTATTTAATTTTAGACAAAAATATTAAAGGGTATCGCACTGTACTTTACTATACTAACACTGTTTTATCGACAGCACAGGTCAAATAATGAATATAAAAAAAGGATTAGTGATTTATGCCTTGACAAATTCAATCGTCCTTCGTAATCCTGTAATACGTCGTTCTACAAAGTTTTTTGCCTTACTCTTATGTTAAACCTGTGCTACATTTCAAACTATTGAATCCACAAATAAATAAGTAGCAAGATAGATATAGGTATATGTGTAATTTGGGGCCAGAGGTGAAGGTCACTGGACAAGCAAAACAATAAAGAAAGAAGTATCAAAGATGTTATCTATGTTCCCTGCAAATTTAGAAACAAAGAAAAAGTAAAACATAAGCGTTTACATTTGTCAAGAAGCAAAATTATTCACTTTAATTTCAAAATCTATACTTAGTGGACAAATTATTTTAAGAATAAATACTAAAATAAAAGTTTTGTAGTAAATTAATGAAAGAATTTAAACTTTTGTAATCACTACATTTAAATAGTTACACTTGTTTAAAATAATGATAAAAAAAGAAAAAGAAATTAATTTCTATTCATATTTATTTATATCTATTTAAATTTAATCAAAATTTCCATAATTCTTAAATAATTAACATAATAAAATATTCTTCTCAGTATAAAAACTTGTCTTGAAATAATCAAATTGATTTTTATTAACTCCTTTTTTCATTAGGCATTAATGTTCATATATATATAATTTTACATAAAAAACCTAATGAAAATAATTTAAAAGTTATTTAGCACAATTTATATTTATTATTTTGATATTTTAAGTCAAGTGAATTTTGTTTGAATAAATAAAATATAACATCTTAAGTAACAATGCTCTACATCAATAAGACTTTTTTTTAATATTTTTATTTACAATAAACACGTGTATTCTTTCGTTATTGTACTGAACTAATCTAAGGGAAATGTACTTCAAAGACTACGAGTAAACAACATCCTATATAGTTTATATTTAATATTCATATAATTTTTAACATTCATCATTGTTATAAATGCGAAACACTTGTTCTTAAAAAATGTTGTACTATTACGTGGAATATTTATTATATAATTGAAATACTTGGAACAACGATAAGATAAATTTTGGGAAGTAAGTTAATGATTTTTATTGACGATGCACTCGTTGCCATCGCGCTATAAATTCCTATTCTGAAAAATTCGTACACTCGTGAGTCTTGACACTTTTTAAAATAATACTCCATAACATCGAAGATTGACCATCAGATGAGGAAAGCGAGCCGGTCACACCCGTCAGCATCGCAGCGTGCATACGAACGGCGAAACTCCTGCATATGAAAACATCTTTCCCTCAATTGGTTTCTCACAGAATTTCGCGTTGATCCTCACCCTGCGGCATGTATCGCGCGTCCGAGAGCGTACGAAAAGTTTTGAAGCGAGAGAGATGGGGAAACAGCACCTTCCGGATCACGTGTACTCTTAATAGTCTCTGTCCGTCTCTCTATCTCTCTTGACTTAGCCCCCCCCCCCCCACTGACTGCTTTACGATTTGAATGAACGCGATTCGGATTGCTCTCAAAAGATCCGGTAAGTCGGTTGCGCGGGCGAAAGCATTGGGAGGGTATGATCGCGGCTACTTATTATGAGAAAGAAAGAAGAAGAGGAGTGGATAATCAGACTTACGCTCAGTCTTGGCGGCCTCCTCACAATCTATATCGCTGGTATTGTTGTGCATGCCCTGCATTTCCATTTTGGCGGCACCAGGAGCGGCGAGCCTTGCCTCCTCCGCCGCGCGTCTCTTCCCCCGGTCACGGCTCTCCGTCGCGAAGTCGGCGATTAGATGTTGCTGCTGCTGCTGTGTCGGCTGCCATTCCTCGTCATCGTAGGGCTCGACCTCCTGGCTGCTGCTGCTTCTTGCAGCATAACCCAGATTAGAAAAATCGGTATGTGGACACACGCACGCGTATAGAATGTATATGTATATATTATGTACACGAGACGACACACAGGATCCTCACAAGAGTCAACGCGAGCGGTGTCCGCACAAGAGAAAAATGAAAATCGAGCTGTCTATTAGGTATTGTCGGGAGCGCTGAACTTGGGCGCAGATGCGTGAAAGCTCGTGCCCGGAGCCGAGCCGGTTGACAAAACAGAGCCGAGAGTGCTTCCTCCCCCTCGCACGCTGCACGGAAAACATAAAAAATAATGTTAGTCAAATGACTTACCTTTCGATCTTCTGTTACGAATCAATCTTGTGTGAATAACCCTTTGTCATAACTGAATTTGGCACTGTACTAAGTATAAGAAACGTAGTAAAAACTGAGCTAAACTAACTTCTATATAAAGTTAATCGACACTACCGAAGTTAACGTCAGCCATGCACATTGAATATTAACTTTAAATTATAGACCGGTAATGGGACGTTACAGTATAGCGTTGCAGCGATACCTAAGTAAATGCACGCCTGTCGCGCGCGCGCGAAATTTGTCCGGCTGTTGGCCCAGTCGAGGAATACCTGTATCTACGGTGAGAGACGATAAATGTTGAGAAGGGTGCAGAACCGTTCGCGAGCGCGCGCGCGCTCTCTGCTCTCTCTTTGTCTAATCGGGAAACAATCTTCTCTCATTCGCTGTCGTAGGCGCGCGCTCTTGCTCCCGACTAATGAGACAACACGCGCACGCTTATCGTTACCCGATTAGAGACACAGCCTCATTGGTCGACACGGACGCGCGCGCTCACTTGTCTCAGCGACGCGCGTGCCGACGTACCCATAGATATGGATTGTGCACTCCCATCAGTCATACTGACATAAGAAAATCGTGGCAAACACACAAGCACGTATTTCGAGTTCGCGGTTAATCTGCCCGCTCGAAGCTCGAGCTCGGGACATTGTCGAGGTAGGAGTGCAGGGGAGGAAAACTTTCGAGCGAGAGCAAATATACGCATACCCTGCAGCAGCACGAACTCGCACGCAAATTTTTTACTTAGTGCAAAATGTGGGTGATTGTGGAGTTCGAAGATGAAGATACAACGGAGGCAATACCCGAAAGTTGGACTGACGCAGACAAGGACATTTGTTATTGGCCGCCTTGTGTAAGCCAACAAAAAATCAACGATTTAATCGTCAAAAAGGCTGATCCACAGGCCAACTGGATGAGTTTTAAAATCAAAAGAATATTCGCAACAGCGGGTGAGTTACACACAAAACTTAATAATACTAGCGTTAAAAAAGTGACTCGCGTGAAATAAACGCCGTGTCTTTGTGTAGTTGATCGAGAAAAAGGTACAAGTATAAAACACGTTTTAGATAAGTAGATAGTTGTTAGCTATTTGTTTTACTGACAACTAAACGAATTTTGTAAAATTACGATAGGTATTCATTTTGGTTAAGAGAGAAAAAACGTAGTTCGAATAGGGGCGGGGCGGGTTGGAGAGGTAAAGCGAAAAACGCGTTCATGTTTACTTGAATTTCTTGGAAACGAGCCGCTCGCGGTCATCTGATTTTTCTCTTTGTAAGAAGTAGTACATTCGTGTTTCGCCAATAATCAATTCTAATTTAAGTAAATTGGCTTTGTAACAATAATTTGTTTAAACTACAATTTTTGAAAGAAAAAAAAAAAGTTTCTGGAAGGAAGGAAGGACGAGGGGGGTAGGGCAGAGATAAACCGAACAAAAGGGCGTACGTAAATTTTCTGGAAACAAATGCTCGCGGCTTTTTTTTTATTTTCACAAAAAGTATAGTGTATTCGCAATACGTAGTTCATTTATTCTTTCATAAGTTACTTGTTAATGTTTCAGATACTTGGGTCAATGCAAAGGTAAAGCTGGATATATCTCGAAGACAGTCTGACGTCGAGGATGAATTCACGAAGAGACAGGACAAATCATTGCGCCGCAATCGGTGTAAACGGTGTCTTTCAAGTTCTTCGTCAGAGGACGAAAATAAAGATAGAACAACGATGGATTTTGAAAACTTTCCTAAGCCACCACCAGAAAAACAATTTGGTAAATATTTTCTTATCGTTAATTTTTCAACATTAGTTGTATTTTTATCATCAATCTAATATTTTCCCACGATTTTCCAAAGACATAAATCACGCAGAAACGGGACACGATTTCTCTGAGGAAAAGGATGGCGAAAATCGCAATAAAAAACGTATTAAGATGGAATTTAAAAGTTAGTCCTATTGTATGTTATAAAAAATTTGTAAAATTTGAGTTTTTAACTTTGTATTATTTTAAACAGATAATACCAACGCCATTACTGTAAATTCGTCAACTATTGTCGCTGAAGCAACGGCGGTGCATCATGATGCACACTCATCGCTGATAGAGTTGGCTGCTGTTAGTGGATTTGCTGAAAGTAAGTTGGGTAAAACATTAGTATCCTTCTTTGACTGCAAAAAAAGTTGGTATAAAAAAATTAAAAATTTAATTTTTTAATTTAAAATTAAAATAAAAAAAGGCAAATCTTAGCCTTAAAATATTTAAAATATGTAGAATTTCTTCATAGATTAAATCTTAATGTAATATAGTAGCAGTAATAGTTATCATGATTTTCATAAATTTCAGTTTTTAATTTTATTTCATTTCTTTTACAGATGGTGATAATTCTTACGAGGGTTTTGGAAGTCCTTCCAAAATAAAGAACAAATCAACCAGTGGTAGCTCTAATGCAACGGTAGAACCATCGATGGAAAATTTTCATGCTCATAGTGGATTGACGGTGCGCAATTCAGGTATAATTGTGAAATACCGTTTTCCTACAGAGTTGAGTTAACGTAATAATTTAATAATATGATTAAACAAAAAAATATTTTATTTAAAAGGCTTTTCTTCGCAACAGCTTAAAATGTGTCCAGTATAAGACACTGTAATATACAAACTTATATATACACTAATATAGTTTCAAATGTATTTTTGATTTTAAATGACTTTAAATGACTTTTGAAAATCAGGATTAAATTTTACTTTCAATAGGTAATCTGAATGCCGAAGAGGATCTTCAAAATACTGATGAAAATGTGATATCATCAGATGATGATGGCCATGCTCTGCCTCGACAACCGTCTACGACTACGAAGAATGCCGAAGAGGATCTTCAAAATACTGACGAAAATGTGATATCACCAGATGATGATGGCCATGTTCTGCCTCGACTACCGTCTACGATGGATGCAAATTTTGGTACTCGTGGTAAAGGATTTGCTAGCAGTAAGCGTCAAGTTAAAAATATATATTGCTGCAAATTAGTTCTAATTCCCCAATATATTGCATGTACAGAAATGTTACTAAGGGATTTTATGGTATGAGGGATATAATCAATTCATTTCAATAAGATCTCTTCGCAACTCTCAACTATTGTGAGAAATGGTATTTGGGGTTCTTAGAGAAGTATGAAAAGTTTCTTCGAAACTAATCTAGTCAGTTCAAAAACTTTTTCTAGGCCTTACCCAAGGGCTATGCAGGGATCTTATTGAAATAACTTGGTAATGTTTTTTTTTTTTGCATAAAGTTCATTCGAAACCCCTGTATACATGTCAAATGCCTTTTCACAATATACAGACATGTTATGAAAGGATTTTATGGTATGAGGGATATAACCAAGTGATTTCATTAAGATTTCATTGCAACTCTCAACTATTGTGAGAAATGGTATTTGGGGTTCTTAGGGGAGCGTGAAAAGTTTCTTGGAAACTAATCTAGTCAGTTCAAAAACTTTTTCTAGACCTTATCTAAGGGCTACGCAGGGATCTTATTGAAATAACTTGGTAATTTTTTTTTTTTTGTATAATTCATTCGAATCCCCTGTATATACTTCAAATACCTTTTCACAATGTACAGACATGTTACGAAGGAATTTAATGGTATGAGGGATATAATCAAATCATTTCAATAAGATTTCATTGCAACTCTCAACTATTGTGTGAATTGGTATTTGGTGTTCTTACGGAAGCATGAAAAGTTTCTTCGAAACTTATCTATTCAGCTCAAAAACTTTTTCTACACCTTACCCAAGGGCTATGAAGAGTACTTGTTGAAATTTCTTGGTGACTTTCCTTTTTGCATAAAATTCTTTTGTAATCTCTAGGTACACTTGAAATACGTTTTCACAATGTATACAGTCATGTTTACATAGTACAGCATATGAAAAATATCCTCATTTTAAAAATTACATAGCAACAGTCGCATAAGCTATATTATTATCCAAAATGTAACATTATATTGGTTGAGTATGCGGAACGACTTAATCTTGACTTTGAATTCTTATAGAGCTATAACGTTCATATATTTTCTAGAAGCATTGATAGTAGAATATTTCCATATTTACACCTAATCTTATACTATCTCCAATCAATACAATATCGCTATAAATATTGTTTCTTTTCTAACTTGAAATAACTAAATATTCTATTGCATGTGTACAATCATAATTTTAAATAAAATATATTTTCATTTACAGCTATTACAACAAAAACTATTAGTCAGCCGCTACGTAAGAAGCCGATAATTAAAGATGTATAAATTATAAAACTTGAAAAGAAGACTTCACCAGTCGAACTCGATAATTCAAAAGATCAATTTCTTTATCTGAGTCGTACGCAGTTCTCTTTGATGTCGCATTTAGTTTTTCTCATAACAATATATTATGAATAAAGTTTACTTACTTACTTTTATGTTTATTTTGTAGAAATGATGGAAGAAATTCTTCGCAATCAGGCAAACGAGAAATTGCGACATAAAAGATTCGTTCTACGAACACGGACTGAAAACTCTAATAACGGAGATGAAATTGAGCAATTGTCAAGACAAATGCCAAAAAATAATATTAAAGATTTCCTGGATTTCAATAATAATTTAACAAAAGACGAAAATCTTGTCGTAAATGTCGTAAGTATCAGAGTCTATAATAGCCAGTAGTCAAAGTGTAGAATTAAAAATAATAAAATCTAAAGTTCATTATTATGAATTTTCTCAACAAGTTTTTAACTTAACAAAGCCCAACTGTTTATTAAGAAATTGTACCTTCAAAGAATGATAGCAGAAGAATAAATATAACCATATAATTATTATAATCATAAATTTAAATAATCATCATTTAAAGGACGAACTATATGGGTCTTGTTATGTTACAAATATTTTAACTGAATTTGCGTAATAAAGTTGAAAAATTCTCACTTTTTCAAGTTTTTCGAAATTTTATTCAAAAGACTATAGAGTCTGATAACAACATTGATAATGATCAATTTTGCACAAAAGATTATGAAAAAAAAACCCTTAAATTTTTTAAAGCCGAAATATTATACCTCAAAATTTTATATAGTAACTATTAAGTAATAATTACACTGTTATCAGATTCTATAGTCTCTTGAACAAAATTTCAAAAAACTTGAAAAAGTGAGAATTTTTCATTCAGTTAAAATATTTGTAACATAACAAGACCCATATAGTTCGTCCTTTAAGGGGACAAGCCATAGTTAAAACTGAAAAAAATAAGAATAAATAATTTGATTCATAATAAATTCCAGGTGTAATCTTTGAACTTAATATTTTTCCCACTAATAAGTAGTGTTATTACCTACAATTTCCGCCTGTAGTTAGCTGATAATATACATCTGGCTCTTGCGTACATTTTATTAATGATTTAACTCTGATTTATTGATTGTCGTAGGTTTACTTTTCAACAACTAAATAAAATGACTTGAAATTTATGGCTTGATCTTTGTTTTTACATCAGTTACCAGTTTTCTGTGCTACTTTTCCTAAAAAAATTTTTTTAATATTTATTTTTTATGAAAAATCTCAATTTTTTGTATATTTTATCAAAAGTTCTATAATTTTATTTTTTTAATTTTTTTCTGAAGCTTTTTTCAAAAAAGTAGCGCACATTCCTTGTGGCTAATGTAAAAAGGAATGCTCACCTAAAATTTCAAGTCATTTCGTTCACTTGGTGAAAAATAAACTTACGGCAATGACCCTGTAAACACAAAAAACAAGTTTTTCAGAAATCATGTTTGAAACTTGAGTTTCTTATAACTTATGGTAAGCTTTTCAAAACTACTTACAAAAATCTTTTTCACAATTCTGTATAATATACTTTGATTAAACATGAAAAATGGAATATCCATATGACAGTTATTTTGGCACGGACACTCTAATCATCTCATGTCTAGTCTCATTAAATATCTGTAAAAAAAGGTTTAATTAGCTTAATGACATCTTTATATTATTTAGAATAATACATTATTGTAGCTCTTATCTTTTTTTTCGCATTAGACTAAAATATTTTTATTCCTTGATGCTGCAGTCTATAACCTACAAAAATCATCTATTCCGGGTGACAGATCCAATCACAAATTTAACTGCTCCATCACTACTGTTGGAATACTGCCTGTATGATGGAAGCCTTTCAGTTTTTTCTGGGCTTTCGCTTTTTGCCACTTGCACCAACTATTTTCTCCTTTCGGACACAAATGATGTTGAGGTGATTTATCTGTGGAGATTTTGTGGTAATAAGTGGCCCATATCGCATTGCTCATATCTTTCACTGAGTTCGCATTGCCCCTGATGGCATTACCATAGTAGGTGGTGAGCTGATCAATAACTTTACCAGTCAAGCGTCCCTGTTCTCCAATGGATTTTCCATCAGCTAATTTCTTCTTGCCAGAATTCTTCTTTAGATTTCTCAGCCTTGTACCCATTCGCTTTTGAACATGTCCAACACACTTCTTTTTTTCTACTATCAGTTCATCTCCATATGGTTTAACTTTACACAAATCACAGAAAACTTTTGAATCGCCATCTCCAATGTAGCGATGATACTTTACACCATATTTTTCCATGGAATTTTTGAAAATTTCAATAATTCCATCCACTTCCATCTTTCCGGCACTTCCTTCACGGTTTGCTGAGCAATTGGCTTGATGGTCCGTGTACCAGTCTTCATATTCTTCTGTGCCCTCTTTATTTTCCCATTTCATGCAAGCTTTGCAGAAACTATTCTTGATAGAGATGTCAAGAATTTGTTGGGAACGCAAACCAATCAAGCTTGTGATTCCTTGTAAAAAAGAGAATCCTCTCTTTCTTCAGGACCCGTCACCAGACACATCGAGCCCTACACTTCACTGGTGTCAATTGTTTTTCTTTTTCCACTGCTTTTTGCATGGAGATAACTGCCACTTTTTCACATGCCTTACTTAACTCCTCATTGATATGGTCATAAAAACTGTGTGCCACTGGCGATGGTAGGTCCATGATACCACAGAAAGTCTCCAATCCTGCATGTCCTTGTCCAAGTGCACGCATAGCAAGTACACTACGTCTATTTACTTCATAAGCATTCCCACTACTTCCAACTTGTTTACTTGTATTGATGAGATTTATGCCATTGCAGTTTTTGCATACAATATTAATTTTTGCACCCAATCCTCTAATGTCTCCTTCCGTCATTCGGATTTTTCCATGACACTTAGCACAAACAATTAACTTTTCAAGTTCATGAAACAAAATATCAATATCTATTATTCTGTTTCTTGTTGTTGCTGGACTTCTAGATATATCTGATTCTGAAATTTTGCTTGCAGATGTGCTTCTTTTTCTCTTTAGTGATGGGGCATTTTCTACTTTTCTTCTAAATCCTTTATGTTTCTTTTTTCTTCCAAATGTTCTCTTCTTTGTAGATGGTCCTGGTGTTCGACCTCTCTTGTCTGTATTCATGATTTTTCACAAATTACTACTTTACGTATCAAAATTAAATTGATACACAAAAGTCACTTCGAAAAAAACACTTAAAAATATAGCAAGTTTTAATTGCACAATGTAGCTAACCTACAGGTCAAATTTTAAAAAATTTTCCACACACTGCTCTAGAGCGTATAATAGCTTATAATCAGGAAAAAATGTTTGTTTACTAAATAAATTGCATTGAAAAATGCAGATTCAATTACATTCAAAATAATTCAGTTTAAATTCCAGCGACCGTGGCGCTGAAACAACATAAATATGCAGCTGGGATTTTGAACCACCTATGAGTATTTTACGTATAATACCTTTCTATAAGGAGAGTAGGGGCTCTTGCACGAATGGAGGAATAGCGAGGAATAACGCCTGGCAGCCAATCACAAGCAAGTTTTAAAAAGACGTGTTCCTTCTTATTCCTTCAAAAAGAAACAAGTCTTTTTAAAGCTCACTTGTGATTGTTTGTCAGCCGTTATTACTCGCTATTCCTTTATTCGTGCAAGAGCCCTAAGAGTAAAATACACGAGATTTATACCTCAAGTTAAGTTTTTCTACAATGTTAATGTACATTACGTTATACATTTAGTATTGTATCGTGTATGCTGTGAAGTATAAAATAATATAAGATTAACAATAGTATTAATATCTAAAAGTGATATTTTGAGTAAAATCACTAAATATGCAAAAAAGTAACTTCACGGTTTTAGCTGTATTTTCTAAACGAAATCGAATTTCGAAATGCGGTTGGAAGCATCGTATTCAGCGGAAAATTTGCTATCAAAATATTAAATAAAAAAAAATCGATTTTTCGACCCCCTAACCATGGCTTGTCCCCTTAAATGATGATTATTTAAATTTATGATTATGTTACGTATGAGAGGACAGACTGAATAAGTCGCGTAAAAAAATATGCGACGAGCGGGATTCGAACGCACGATCTCGAGGTTTGTAGGCCCGCGCTCTACCACTGAGCTAAAGTCGCGATGCTTGCTTGAGAGCATCGCGAGTGTCTAGTCCTTATCGTGAAGCGGGTGCGTCAGGGCTCGGATGACGGTCGAGCTGAGCCCGTGACACCTCCGGGGCTAGGCGGAATGACGCCCTCGTCGTTCTTAATTTATCCTCCTAGTCAACTTCTATTATCAACTGCGTGCTCGGATCCTCACATGTGGTAATATATCTTCACGGGGGACGTAACGAGTCGTATTTGTACTTCGCAACTCAAAGGCCATCCGTAACGCTTGGTGCCGTTTCATACTAGGCTATACAGAGGCGTGATTCGGGGCGGATCTGCGGTTAAATTTTCTATATATACTTAATTAATCTTCGAAGGGTAAAGTAGGAAATGATGTAGGTTCGTTTACTTGACAGTCATAGCCTGTGGAGGCTTGGTAAAGTGGACTATGCCAGACAAGGGATGCCAGATTTATATATGTTACGTATGAGAGGACAGACTGAATAAGTCGCGTAAAAAAATATGCGACGAGCGGGATTCGAACGCACGATCTCGAGGTTTGTAGGCCCGCGCTCTACCACTGAGCTAACGTCGCGATGCTTGCTTGAGAGCATCGCGAGTGTCTAGTCCTTATCGTGAAGCGGATGCGTCAGGGCTCGGATGACGATCGAGCTGAGCCCGTGACAATTATAATAATTATATGGTTATATTTATTCTTCTGCTATCATTCTTTGAAGGTACAATTTCTTAATAAACAGTTGGGCTCTGTTAAGTTAAAAACTTGTTGAGAAAATTTGTGTAATACAAAATTGGAATTTGTATAATTCACAAAAATAAAACTTTTAAAATTTGTTGTCGAAAATTTTTTTGCCGATTTAAAATATAATCGGTTTTAATTCGATTTCTTAATACGCTATTACCGAATGAAACCCAATTCAAACGATTAAGTCCAATTCAGATGGATAATAAAAATGAGTCGATTCTGATAGGATTTAACTGATCGCATTTTGCTTTTGTTGTTTCGTTTCGTTTAAGAATATGATTGATCAAATCCGATTTGAAAGTATTTATATTTATAATCGGTCTGAATCGAACTTAATAGTTTGAATTGGTTTTAATTCAGTAATACCGGATTAAGAAATCCAATTAAAACTGATTATACATTGAATCGGTTTTAATAGTATATTTTTAACAGGGGATTAACAATTAAAAATAAAATTTGTCAATTATTAAAAATGAATGGCATTCAATTTTGTTGTATTCAGCATCTCAATATACGTAAGAAAAACTTTTATTTCAATTTTATTTACGCTCAAATTCACCATAATTCTACTTTAACTAATAATTATCTTTGAATATTTTTATATAGCGAACCATGTTGCGCATGATAGGAGGTAGAACTTTGCATTTTGTTATGCGGAATATGCTAAAAGCCGTTGTTACTGACAACGTAGCCGCGTAATTTAATTATTACGGACGTGGACGGGGCAACGATAAAAAGAAATCTTTCCACGACTTGAAAATCCTGAAAATAATGTTTGGTAAGTTCATTAAAATTAATTTAAAGTAGTTTCAGTTCAAAATAAACTAAATTAAGAATTTTCTTAAATGTTTTTAGCTATTGCCGTTTTAAGTAGTAATTTTCGCGCGAGGGTGAAAAATCGTATGTCCGCATTATAGGAACAATATGGTTCGTTAAAGGGGGGGGGGGTTAAATTAATGTTGATTAAAAAGGGATTTCGTAAATTAAAAAATTTTTTTTTTCATCAGTTTTACGTATAATTGAAAAAACTTATCAGAAAATTACAATTACATTTACAATTATTAGTTACAAAATATTAAATTTTATAAAAATATAAAATAGTTTCTTAATAAATTTTATACGCTCGTAATAATATAGTTCTATAAAATGGCTAAATTGATCTCCACGAGCAAATTCTCTTACAGTTAGTCGTAATACCTTTCCCAAATCGAAATAGTGTGCTACATTTTTATAGCCCGCACTATTTGATAGAAAATTTTAGCACACGGCGACACTGGTAAGAGAAGTATAGAAAATACTTTAATAAAAATTACAAATTTACAAAATACAGGGAACTGAAATGCGTTTCGTCCTTAGTCGTACCGGGTGGACTCATCAGGAAGATCCTGGTAGACTTATCTTCGACGCCGAAAATAAATGTTACTTGGATTTATTTAAGGAAGTTGGAAAGTGATTTTATTTGTGGAAGCCAAGAAGTGGCAGCCACCTGGTGGATAAAGTAACAAATATACAGATATAAATAAAATTTACATTATAAATTTATATTATAAATAATATAAAATAGTATTTTTCGATACTAATACGATAAAAATGATTTTAGCACGAGTGTGTTTGTCACCCGAGCGAAGCGAGGGCGACAATCACACTCGTGTCAGAATCATTTTTCTCACGAGTATCGAACACTATTTTTTGACACAACGTGCGTAAAGTGCTATTTTAGCGCACGTTTGAAAACCTAACCGTGCGAAAATATAGTACTTTACGCACGGAGTGTCAAAAAAAAGCTTTCTATTTGCTAATTCATTTATGTTCTTATTAAACGTTTTACCTTTTTTGTTTTAGAATTAACGAAGAAACAGAAAATCAAGAAAATGATAGTGGAGCTGATCATTAAGAATAACAGCTTTCTTCACTAATGTTACAATAATAATAATGTTCCTTTAAAAATTATATTTATTGCATGAGTTAAAAAATAAAAATAAAAAAAAAATGATAAAATAGAAAAAAAAGATCGTTTATCATTTTATGGAACCTAATTAACTTAATTCCTTAGACGCTATAGTCAAGTAAGTCAGGGAACGTTTCGGCAACGTCATGATTCACCACCACATAATAACAAAATGTGGTTATCTTCCGGAAACATTCCGAACTCGTTTTAATGGCACCATCATTTTCGAGAATGTTTATTTATGTTTAGCTTGGCAACGTTTCTGCAACGTCAGGTTTATCAGCGCATTATAGATTAGGATGTGTTTTAAGTTTCAGAAACGTTTCCAGCTCATTTTGATGAAAATATGTTTTGCAAGAAGTCACAGCATCTACTTCATGTCAACGTTCCCGCAACGCCACTTTTGTCAACGCATTACAGATTAGGATCTGGTTTAAGTTTCAGAAACGTTTCCAGCTCGTTTTGATGAAAAGCTTTTTTACAAAAAGTTGCAGCATCCACCCCTTGGGAACGTTCCCGCAGCGTTTCATATCGCCGATGCAAAATTTCAGTTGGAAATTTGGTTAAGTTTTCAAAACGTTACAAATCCTTTTGAATAGCAACGTTTCAAAAATGTTACCTATACGTTTCAAGCCGTTTGTCTGAACGTGTTCGCTACATACTTTTCGCAACGAAATGCGGACATTTCAACGTTTCTGCAACGCTTGAGAAACTTTTAGGCAATTTTTTCGACAACGTTTCGTAGTTTCAAAAATTTCGTTGCGGCAACGTTGCGAACCTTTTTCATGTTATATGGGATACTATAAACAATCATTCGTGATATTGTGTATATATATATATATATATATATATATATATATATATATATATATATATATATATATATATATATATATATATATATGTTATATGTTGATAGATGCGTAAGGTTAGGTCGTTATGTATGGGGGTGTGACAGCAGGGATGTGAATCCACTTTGACGATGTATAATATACGTATATATACGTATATTGTGTGTATAATTAGGTATAATTGAAAACCCGCCACAAGAGTGAAAGCAAACTGGAGTAGTTGTTTAGAAAATCATTTTCTCTCGTTTAATCAGAATAAAAATAGATAAGTTTATTTTTTATAACAAAATAGTAATTATTCCATAGGATTTTTGTTTATTCTGATTTTTATAATCGATTTAACCTAACCACGTTGTTTGGCAATTTGTATTTTGCATTATTCAATCTTGTTAATTATCAAAATGTTGAAGAAGATTTACTAATAATATTTAAGAAAGTCTGGATACTACATTGTAGTAATTGTATATTGTACAAATAATTATTTGGGCATACAGAGTAGGACTATATTTTACGGTATGATATATTTTACTTTAATGTACAATACCAAAATGTAAATACAATTTATATTGATTTATGTTATAGAAGTAAATATGATTAGACAAACCAGAATTGACTATAGCAGTTTTATCAAGTTAAGGAATGACATCAATCATAAAATAGAAGCAGCAATGTGCAAAAAATGTGGCCATATTATAAAAACTATTACAAAAACTAAATTGGATCATCACAGGTAATAAAAAAACCGCTGCCAATTCATTGGCACGTAGCTTCCTCAAACTTGATTTACTGATTCCTTTAATTAATTTTTACTTCCAATATTTAAAATTTCATACTTTATTTTGTACGATGTAAACGGCTTAAAATCGTTTTTATAAGTCTAACAACTCGTCAGGAGTTGATTTTACACGAGAATATTAAATAGTAAAATTTTTTGTTTTAATATTATCCACAACTTTTGTATTTAACATTTTCGTGTAAAATCAAATCCAATCAAGTTATAGCCAAAAATCGCCCATTTTATTTATAACTCCTCAAATATTTTAAATATAAAAGTTGTCGATAATATTGACATAAAACTTTTTCCCATTTAATATATTTCTGTTAAGTTAAATCCTAGCAAGTTATATAAAAAAAATAAGAAGGTTCTACTTTATTTTTACTCTTTCATACATAGAGCCATCCTCAATACATTTTAAAAAAAAGGATGCCAATTGCTTGATGCCAGATCTCTATACTCATTTTTTTTGTATATGTAGGTTTGAATGTTATGCATTTTTAAGCATGAAAATGGGTATTTAGAGGGTACATTGTTTTCCAAGGGTTACCACATTTTAAACAGCTTTCCGCACCACCACTGGGGTACTGTTATAGGCGCGTTGAATTTTTGATTTTATTGAGCTTAGGTTTTATATATAAGAAATAATAATAATTATATATGATTTTGGGACATGCCGAAATTATATAAAATTACACAATAATTTTTTATATAATGATCCTAAACACAACCATGGAATTCATCGCCATTAGCCCTAAAAACATAGAGCCATCCTCAATACATTTAAAAAAAATTGGGAAAATTTTATGGAAAATATTAACTTGAAATTTTTTTAAATATCTTTGAAATTTAAGGACCAATCATTTTGCCCGAATAACTCGACCGAAAACTATCCAAAATCCACCTCTACGAGGAATTTTGAAGCGCTTAAGTCAATTTTTACTCCCGCAATAGTTGGACATACCAAACTCATTTTTTTCATTTTTCAATGTTTACGTTTTTATTAATAACAAAAGAACCGTAATAGCTAGACAAATAATTTTTTTTAGAAAATATAGGTCTTGAAATTCTCTTTCGAATGCCGCCCACCCGATTCAAATACATAAAGCCGTTCTCGAGAAATTACGATTTAAAAAAAAAGTGGAAAAAATTTTAACCTCAAATATCTCCGAAATTTATGGATCAATCCTTTTGCCCAAAGAACTCAATCGATTGTGATACAAAATGTACCACTAAAAAAATTTCAAACTGATTAAGCCAATTTTACTCTAGTTATTGAACGACAAAAAAAACACCTTTTTTTATAAATTATTTTTTTCTCCAAAAATAATGAATAAAAAAACCTAAAAATTTAGTAAGTTATAGTACTCAGTATTCTTTATAACCAAAAAAATATTCATGTTAATATCTTTTTTAATTTTGAAATATAACCTATTTACTAAAAATGACGTTTTCATGAATAACTTATGACGAAATATATCTAACGGCTTTTTTTTTTTTTTAAATTATAGAAAATTTTATTCTTTATACATAGAATTTATCGTATATAAAGAATATTTGTTCTAAATATAAAAAAAATTGAAAATAAAAATTTTGAAAATTTAAAAATGGCGATAAAAAACAAAAAAATCGATTTTGACAAAAATAAAATATTGACCCCAATTGTTGAAGCAAAATCTGAAAAAATGATCACTCTCTCGTTAAAATCGGTTGAGTAGATCATGAGATATCAGAGTATACGGACATACATACACACACACACACACACACACACACATCCATACGGACATTTTCTAAAAATGGTGTATTTCGATTCCAAATTTTCTATACAACATTCCTAAGACATTATCTCACAAACTTTTTTTTTTACTATCACAAAGCTTCCTCTAGGAGGAAGCAATTACTATATGTCTCAATTATGTATAATTTAATAAATAAATGTATTAAATGTACTACGTTTAGTGATCTTCGAATACAATTTTTACTTCAGTTTATTACTTTCAATACTTCTTTTATTATCAAGCAGTTAAAAAGTAAATTTAAATAAAATTGATTTTAAATTCTGAAAAGATATTTAAAAATTACAAGTTTACAAACTAAAATAATTTTTCCAAGTCAATCCACTATACAGTAACCACATGTATATTGAAAATAAGAGTCGAATGATGATTCAATTGGCACGTACTTTGTTAGAGCATCAAATAGAACATTATAAATATCTACTTCAATAATATTAGGCTTACACTATAAGCGATACCTAATTATGAATGAAATTATGAGTCTGTTGCCTGATTTGATTTTGACAGCTTTATAGTAATTAACCTCTGCTACAGCTTAATTTATTATTGTGTAAGTCTAATATTATTGAAAATAGATATTTATAATGTTCTATTTGATGCTCTAACAAAATTCAGTGGTATAGTCCATGCCATAAGATGTATGAATAATATTCAGTTTCATTAATCATGTTATCAAACATTGAAATTATGGATTTTTCTTGATATTTAAAAAAATTGTAACTTTTTTCCCTTTGCTCGGCCAGTATTGATCGAAAAAGCATTTTGAAGGGTTTTCGAAGAATACAAAAAAGATTTGTCGAATAAAAAATATTTGGCCGCAGCCTCAATATCCTTCGATGAAGGTATACTAAGAAGCAGCCAATCAGAGACTTTCAAAAAAGGTCATAAAATAAATACTGGCACATTCTACAGAAAAAATGCAAACTTTTTGCCAATCAATGTTCTAAACAAAAAGTTTCAAGATTTTGAGTTAAAAAATGAATAAACATGGATTTTAACCAAAAATTGCAAAAAAATTTAATTTTCAATAGCTTTTTTATTTGGCATGTTCTTGTTTGTGCACATAAGGATTGTGCACATATTTATTGTGCACAGATAGCATTGGTACAGATCTATATATATAGATATATGCCAATATTAAAGTGTGCACAATTAATATGTGCACAATCAGTATGTGCATAAACAAGAACACGTCTTTTATTTTTACAAATATCGACCAAAAATTTGAGGAACATTTTTTTCATACACTGAGAAAATTGTCGTAGGAAAATTTACTGAAAAACTAACAAAAATTACTATATTTGATAGCAACGCGGGGATATAAGCAAATTATAAAAAATTTTGCTATAGTTCAGGAATATTTACAAGGTATCTTAATAATTTTTACTACTACACATAGCAAAAAGTGCCCTCTACATGTAGTACTTATTGCGTGCACGCCGGGAGCACGTGTCTGATTGAGGTTATGTTTCTCCCGCAATTTGAGATTATCTTCCTTTTAAGTTATCAAAAACATCGACAATATCGATTCAGTTGTTTTATTTTTACGTTGTGCAGGTGAGCTATGAGTTATTTCTTTATATTATCATAGTTATTTATTGCTATCAAATAATCATCAAAGTTCTCTCGTAAGCGAAGGTAGCCAATGTATCAGTTCCAAAATTTTGTACTCAAGAAGCTCACGTGGGTAAGAGGTTAGCGCGTCTGCCTGGCGTGCGGAGGGTCCAGGGTTCGAATACACAACCACCGTAAAAAAAAATTTTTATTTCCTTATTTATTTCTTGTATAGCTAAATTTAATTAATAATATATTAAATATTGTATAAATATTAGGTATCCTATAGATATAAAATCATGAAAATCAATTTTTTTTAAGTTTAAGCTTGGCTACAAAAATTACTATATTAGTTAGCAAAAGTACCTAAATTTCCATGATATCCCATCGTTGCTATAAAAAATAGTAATTTTTATTAGCTTTTCAGTAAATTTTCCTACGACAGTTTTCTCAGTGTAAAAAACTAAAAGGAAACGAGTTTTGAGCGATTTAAAAATTTTGAGCTTTAATGTGAAGTCTTTAATATAAAGCTTTCATGTGAAGTCGAAATTTTGACTGAATATACTATACATATATATATATATATGGGATATTTCAGATGAAGTCAGCAGCTCAAAATTTCAAAATCGCTCAAAATTTTTTTACTTATAGTTTTTTATGATAAAAACATTTAAACATGTTCCTAAAATTTTACATCGATATTTGCATAAATAAAAAAGATATGCAACATTGAAAATATAATTTTTTGCAATTTTTGGTTAAAATCCAACTTTTATCATTTTTTTTTACTAAAAAATTTGAAACTTTTTGTATAGAACATTGACTGGAAAAAAGTTTGCATTTTATCTGTAGAATGTGCCAGTATTTATTTTATGACCCTTTTTGAAAGTCTCTGATTGGTTGGTTTTTGGTATACCTTCATCGTAGAATATTGAGCAGCACGCTATAAAATTTTTTCTTCGACAAAATTTTTTCGAATTCTACTTTTAAAACTCTTCAAAATGCTTTTTTAACCAAATATGGTCAAGCTAATTGAAAAAAGTTATGATTGAAATATCAAGAAAAACCAATAGTTAGCATTTTTGATAATATGGTTGATTTAGAAACTTAACATAACTTAACTTATTCATACATCCTATGTAATGGATCAAATCACTGAATTTTGTTAGAACATCAAATAGAACATGAAACATCTATTTTCAATAATATTAGGCTTATACAATAAGCCTTATGTAATTATCAGTTATGAATTACATTTATTTTTAATTTTCTGAATATTGGATAAAAACCACTCTCTTTACGAATACACATTTCATACCTGCTTAAAATTGCATTTCATAATTATCCGGATGAAAAAGTCTGATAAAACCATACGAAAAGGTAAGGTAAATTAGGTGACCGACAGTTTTGCAATGTATATTCCAAGACCAAGATAAATACTGCTTAATTATTTATAAATAAAATGACTTTCTTGTTAGGGCTATGCTTCATACAATTTGTATTATGTACATACTTAAATATTTAAAAAAAAAAATATGTAATACTTAAATATCTACAATTTAATCTAAGAATTATTGAAATCTATAATATATATTAACTCTTAATTTCAAGCGAAAAAGATACCCAAAGGTTGACTTTGTTAAAATATACATAAATTATGCAAAATATACAATAATCAAGTTAATTGGTTCATTGGAAAAAAAATATATTACATGAAAACCATACCTATACGTAACATTATTTTGTTATCGATACACATCCTTTTTATATGGTAAAAATAAATGTTACATATATAATGATGCTTATTATCTTTTAAAACCAAGTAATTTATTCAGGTAAAACTCTGTATTCTTAAGGTTTAATATCTTACTTTAAGAAATAAATAAAAAAGCTCAACCTCAATAAATTACTTTGTTTTACAAGATAATAAGTATATAAATATTTAAGCAGTATTTATCTTGGTATTGGAATATACATTGCAAAACTGTCTGTCACCTAATTTATGCACACATAATAATAAATTACGCGGTTGAAATGGTCTGATAAAAACTAATACAAATTTGCAGATTCTGGTGCAAAAACCACATAGGTTATTAAGTTTCTGCACCTTTTTCGTATGGTTTTATCAGACCTTTTCAACCCGATAATTATGAAATGCAATTTTAAGCAGGTATGAAATGTGTATTCGTAAAGAGAGTGGTTTTTATCCAATATTCAGAAAATTCAAAATAAATGTAATTACCCTGTTGAAAATATCCATCTGGATATCCACGTGGACAATCCACGTGGAAACCTACATGGATATCCACGTTATAAACCGGTATTTCCACGTGGGCATCCACGTGGACAATCCACGTGGATGTCCACGCGAAAATCCAGATGGATTTAGGCGATCAATCCACGAGGAAATCCAAGTTGATTTCTACCTGTGTAAATCCACGTAGATTTTTGTTAAATAATCAACGCGGAAATCTACGTGGATTAGGAGGTATATAATATGGATATCCACGTGGATTTACTACATGGATTTTAGATCAATCCACGTGGAAATCCAGGTTGATTTGTATCAGTGTAATTCACGTAGATTTTCGATATATATAATCAACGTGGAAATCTACGTGGGTTAGGAGGTAAATGACATAGATATCCATGTGGATTAGTGGATGAATAATCTACGAGCCAATCCACGTGGATTAGGAGCTGAATCTTCTACATGGAAATCCACGCGCATTTTACGTGAAGAATCCATGTGATAATTCAACGTGGATTTTTGGTAAACAATTGATGAGGAAATCCACTCGGATAATTACAATAAAAGCAAGTATAATTAAAGTAGTAATATTTTTTATTACATTTATTATTTTATATTAAGTAATGTAATACTTATATCAAAATTTATAATATTAAAATAACGCAATATCAATATAAAATAAAAGTAGTACATAATAAAATAACAATCTTGTTTTCACTTAGAATAACTTTAATGCTACTTATTTCTTTTTTTTTTGAGCATTTATTTCCTCGCTAAAAAAATGTGGTACTCTGGCAGTATATCTGTCTATGGCATCTTGACAGGTAATCTTATTGATTTTTCGTATGTAGTGCTCCAGAGCCGCTATAAAAAAAAGTTTCAGAAATTATTTCATATTTTTTTCTTAGTAGTGTGTGTGTATGTATGTGTGTGCGCGCGCGCGCGTGTGTGTGTGTGTGTGTGTGTGTGTGTGTGTGTGTGTGTGTGTGTGTGTGTGTGTGTGTGTGTGTGTGTGTGTGTGTGTGTGTGTGTGTGTGTGTGTGTGTGTGTGTGTGTGTGTGTGTGTGTGTGTGTGTGTGTGTGTGTGTGTGTGTGTGTGTGTGTGTGTGTGTGTGTGTGTGTGTGTGTGTGTGTGTGATAATTAATAGTGGACGTACTTACTTACAACAGCATCTGTCACCTTCGGTGAAATAACTTTTCTCTTGTGTACGCCATTTGGCGTTTTTACATTTTCCCCCCCTTTTACACACATTTTTAAGAGTTCACTGCTAGTATATATCTGCCGTAGAATTCTTTTTGAAAACATGCTGTGGGTTTTGCTTTTAAGAGCATGTTTCCACTCATCGTAGGGTATGGAAATATCATGTTTAATATACATCATCTAATATCAAAGAGAAAATATAATTATATTAAAATTTTATTGATATTTGCGAATGCTATGTAAATTAAAAAAAACTTTACCTTTACGCCTTTTTCATTAGTAAATATCTCTTTGAATATTCTACCACTTGACTATCATCTTTAAATCTTCGTAGCGAAATTTTTGGTTTTTTCTCCGCAGTTTCATCATCTTCAGTATGTACAGGTCTCTTTTTTGTGGTTCTCGGTGTAACTTGCAACGGAGTAGATGTACGAGGAATTTCTGTATCTGGAGAGTTAGTATAACCTTGCGGGCTATAATTTATGCCATCATCGAATGAACGTTCAGTTGAACCATTTTTTTCGGGTGTTCCCTTGTTTGATTCATCATATTTTAGATTTTCATCTAAATTCTCTTTTAAAGGATTTTTCTTGGTGCTACTTTGGAAAACGATTCCAGATACGAAACTACTGCCAGATTATACTGGTGATAGTGGCGGGCTCATATTTTCCTAAGATAATTCAATATATTATACTATAAAAAATAATCTAATCAAAATAACTAATTAATTTTATTTAAGGGGTTTATAATTCATAATCATAGAGCTTTACCTTAGAATGAAATAGTCGAGATTTGACTGGATCTACAAAAATAAGCAATAATAAATATTTAAAATATGAGATAAACATAGATAAACCAAATCATGTAAACATATTAACGTTTCTTGAATTCTGTACTCACCATCTTTTTCTAATTTCCTTGAAAAGACCATGCTTAATAATTTTTCATTATGAAAGCGTAAAGACTCTATTTTTTCTTTTTCTTCTTTATACTTCTGTATTAAACTATCATATTTTTTCTTAAGACATTCATAATCCTTTTTCATTTCACTCAAATTGCGCTTCAAATTGAGAGTATTTCCATCACTTTTTTCCATTTCAATAAATTCAAGGTATTCATTATTTATTTTATTTAATTGAAGATTTGAATCCATAGAAGCGCGTTTAGTCTCAATTTCATCATCAGCAACATTACTTGGTTTATTTAATACCTCATAATTTGAAGAAGCAGTTGAAGTCGTGTCAGATTTCTTTAAGTCAGTAGTTTGCGTCTGTAACTTTAAAGTTTGTCCAGTAATTAAGGATCCCATTTTCTTTTTCAATATGTCCTGTTGATCTACTTTTTCTTTAGTTTGTGTTTTTCTCTTCATCTAAAAATATGCAGATGCAAAAAATTAAAATCAGAATATTTATAAATATAATTGAGAAAACCGAAAGTACTAAACCTCTTTAATTCTTTTCTTTTCTACTACTTCATCTTCTGTATCTTTCTTTATATCCTCGTCAGTTTCAGAGCAAGAATCATTATAAAACCGTCAATGATAGTCTGATGTAATTGAGTAAAAACAACTCTCTTATTGTCATCTTCTTTTCCTTCTTCTGTAAATAATCATAGGAATACAATTAAATAATATTTAAAAAGGTTTGTTAGTTCATACATTTAATTAAACTTAAAATAAAGTGATGAATGAAGAAATGCTAGAGAATTTGACAAGAAATTTATATTCTTAAATTTGAGAAAATAGACATTTATAAAAAAAGAGCAACCGACAAAATGTTTGAAAATATTTACAAGTTTATTACCGTATAATTTTCCTATCTGAATAGCATACTTAGTTAATTCAGGATATTTGTCATCCTTATACCAGCACGTGTAAACTTTATTCCTGCTGAAATCTGTTACATCTTTTGGAGGTTTTTTCTGGAATTCAAGGATATCTTCAATTGGAATTACTTTCTTTTCACCGAACTCGATGAATTTCACTTTAGCGTGAGACACAGGTTTTACTTCTCCCATTCTGAAACAAAAATTAAACAACATTTTTTTTAATTTGTCAGGAACACGAAAAGGTTGTTTACAATAATCTCCTTTACATAACAAAGTAAAAACTATCTATACATTATTTAAAAAATCTTGTATGATATTCTACTTACTTATAACATATAAACTTTGCATGTGTAAATACTGAAAGTTATACAGCTAGGATAAATTGATGATTCCTGTAGTCTCAAGAATGTCGATTATGGCTTCTTGAATAAAAAATTGTTATTTTTCGAACAGAAGAGAGACCACTCACTATTTTCGGACAATGGAATAGATTTACACCAACAGATTTGCTGAAAAAAAATCATTAAATATTAGTATTTGTCTCGTACAAAGTCGACATACTGCCTTGATTATTAAGTATGAACATGAATGAATATAAAAATTATCAAGAAATATTAGTAAATTTAACAAATGCATCATGAAATCACTAAGATACTTGTTCAATTCAATTTACAATTACATTTATATATTCTATCTTAATTTATACTACTTAGTTTATTATGTCCAACCTGCTATAAATAAATAAAATATATTTACATTTTCAATAAATAATAAATAAATTAATAAATTAGGTTAATACAGATGTCATTCATTAAATACTTGATTAATTTTCTCACAAGTTTAGTATATTAGATGAAGCTTTATACAGTTTGAAAAATTACATGGTTCTAAAATATTGTTATATCGAGTGTGTAAGTGATTTGATGTTATACGAAATTAAATAAAAATGATATATAATTAAGCCTCTTTTATATTATATTAAAAATATAATTATATTATTGTGAAAATATTTTATTATTTAAACAATATTTTTAGTCTTTATCACATGTTCATATTTAAAGGTTAGGACTAAAATGCAATTTTTTCATAACTCATTTTTTTAAAGTAAAATCAATCAAATAAACAATAATAAGTATATTTAGAATTATAATCTATTTATTATTAATTACCTGATTTAGTGAAATCTGCCAAACCCAAATGTGGATTTATTTGCTTCTACGAAAAAATCGTTTAATCATCACGGCTCAACGTGTGAAAGTGTGAAATTAAGCCAAACCGTTACATAATGGAATAGCTGGTGTACTTATTTGAATTAGAAAATAGAAGGTCGAAGGAAACGTTCCTTTGTTTTACTTCAGACTTAAGTAATACTATAACAATAATAACCTTAGCGCTGGCCGGGCGGCTTGCGGCCCCGGCATCAGTTTGTTGTCATGTCCGCGGATAAGGTAGTGTCTACAGTGTCTACACTATGGGGCGAGACGCGTATATGCTGCGCCTGACTCGTGAGCTCGTGACGGCAGCCAATCACGCTCCTTGAATCGAGCGGAATCGCAGAGCGAATTGCTGAATCACCTTTCCTAATTCGCCACGAGGTGTAAGAGACTATATCTACATTAGAGGCGCACGGCGCACGTGGATCGTAATGTAGACAGTCTCGGCGAAAAAGTAACTGCTCGTTTGTACAAAAACTGACGAAACTGTGAAGAAGGCAAGAGAACTGTATTTCTTTCTGAATTGAGAATGATTCATTGTGTTAATTGAGTCAACTGTGAAAATATATGTGATAAAACAATAGTGATTAATTACTAAATCATCATGGAAGATGAACGTGAAATTCAGCAGCGATTGGAGGTATAGACATTTTTTACTCAAGCATTTCAAGATACATGAGCGTACATACAATTTATTGTGTACTTGATTCATGCCCATAATAAAAGTTAATACTTTCAGTATGAAAATTTAAAAAATTATTAAATATTGTCTTATGCATTAACCCCCCTGAAAGTGTTAACTTTAGTAATTTCAATAATATTGTAAATAATAACTTTACAGCATATATAAAATAAATAAATATTTTTACAAAAAAAATATAAATGCATGTTGCAGCAAAGTATAAATTCTATAAGTGACAATGGTGATAATCGATCTTCGGAATACAGTTCTCCTATATCATTGGTGTCTACTTTTTCAAATAGTAGCCGAAACACAGAAATAATAACAGCTAATATAGATCAATCAAGAGGATCGGAAGACAATGTTATAGTAAATATAAATTTTGCATTTATTTAAAATTCAAAATATATAAATATTTTTATTTCAAAAAATATAAATAAATGTTACAGCAAAATAATGACATTTTATCTTCAACATCAGACGATATTTCTTTATTGGAAACGATAGATGATAGAGGAAGGATAACAGCAACTTTATGGGATAATACAATATACAACGTTCCAAACGAAAGCTCTCTCAATTTATCTAATGGTAATGTTCTATAAAATGTGTTATTATGTGTAATTTTGTTAAAATGTATATAGAATTAATAAATAATTGAATTTATATACAGTATAAATGTTAAATAATGAATTACACCTGCTTAAAGTTATTTTGTATTTATTATACAGGTTATAATTAATTTGTTTCAGATTCTATACCTGAAAACCATATACATGGCGGACGTATGGAAAATAATTACAATAATGATAATGAAAATGACATGCATGCATCATTTGAAGATATTAACAATCAAAATTTATTCGACTTTAATAATCAATGTTCAAATCACTCTGAATATAATGAATCATAAGACAGCAATGTAAGTAGTATTTATTGTAGATATAAATCAAATTTAAGAGGGTCCCTAAAAATAAAATTCAATAATTAGAAATATGTAGAGTAATATTCTAAAAATATATTTAATGTGATAAAATAAGCTCTGAACAAAAATTGTACTCATTGGGTCCAAAGATATGGTCATTTCTACGTTTTGGCTCTGCCATTACCTTCCATCTTTTACCGTAATAAATTATTTACTCAAAAAAAATTGGATATACATCTCTTCGGTCAATGGCTATATAAAATACCAAGATTTTAAGGCGGTCTTCCACCTAGTGGCTTCTAAGGCCAAAATCAGCCGAAAAAAAAGAAAAATGTAGTTTAAACAATATACAATTTATAGTATTTATAGTAATAAATATAGTATTTTTATAGTATTAAATACAGTATACTATTTTTAAAGTAACGCCAAACTTTAAATATATCATTTAATGAAATAAGCCTGCAAAGAAAAGTGTCATATAACTTAAAAATAATCAGCCATTAGGTGCCCCATAGAATATGTAGCAGGTCTTATATGAAATCTCAATCGAAACTTATGAAGCCAACACTGTCATGGCCAAAAGTATGTAAAGTACATAAAAGCTGATAATCCCATTTTTTTAATGATCATCTGATTACACATATTATATAGTATGTACTAAATATATCTTGAATTCAAGCCTGTATTATATATTTCTTGTATGCTAAGCAGGTTTGTCGCTTTCATGTGTCAACATTTTGACACTTATTGCAATTAACAACTCTTCTGAATTGAATTAAATCCTATAAGTAGATAAACTCAATTATATCACTTTCATCTTTTCTAGAAGAAAGATGTATTTATTTTTATCCGATCCGATAAGTATTATTACTGCATCTTTCTTAAAATACTTGACTTGATCTTGCCAATGCGTATGTTTGCCTGTATTAACTTTCATACATCATTCCCATCTTGAACTGAACCTACTTTCCGAATTCAAACAAAACTGTCGCTGCACGCTTGTATTATAATTACACTTATAAAAACTGTTCAAATAGATATCTCCACATATAATACATTAAATTTTCACTCCTGAATTCACTCATGAATAGAAATAATCAAATACTAAAAAAAATCTTTCTCTATACGAGGAAGCAAAAACTCTGCACAAAAACTGTTGTTTAAATCACATGATTATGTATCACTGCTTATATGAGCAGAGATATACATATCAGCTGTACAACTGTGTTTACACTGCTATTAGCAGACAAGTTATATATATATATATATATATATATATATATATATATATATATATATATATATATATATATATATATATATAACTTGTTATATATATTTAACTATTATATTACTAATTTTTATATTTATTTAGCTATTATAACTTTATATTATAACTAGTTATATATATATACAAAAGGGAATAGCAATATAGTGAACTGCTGTCGAATTTCGGTAACGGAATGGTCACTTTAAGGAGGTTCATAACAGCCATGCCCCGGGGCGTGGAGAGGGGTACTCCCCTCTTACCGCGCACCTCCGCGCGCAGCCACCAAGCTTGATGTTTTGTTTACGGTTTCGTTAAATACTCGGTGATTCGTGCGACTACACGAGTTCAACTTTCGCGTACAGCTTCTTAAGGTTTTAGGCAATATGTTCGTTAGCTTTTTCATTGCTCTTTCTGCTTTTTTACAAAATCGTACTCTATGTCTATCAGCGATTTTTGACCGTGTCTCATAAGAGCCCGTGTATAACCTGCAAACTTTCGAATGAAATATTTTTAAAATATGTACGATAATAAATATACAGAAAAATCGTTTGTGCTCCGAATAATTCAAAGAATAATATATTCATATTTCATTATGATCTGTGAATATTCGTATTACCTATGAACCTCCTTAAGTACTAGTATAGAGGTGCAAGATTGTCACAAAACGATTCCACTAGATTTTAAATTCCACAATATAGTTTATTTTTATAATAAATCACGTATGTAAATTTAATTATTTTTCATAACTCCATGCGCAAAATCGGACTTTCCGCCCATCGGTAAGAAAAATATCTCACTTCGCTCGGGCGACTAACCCACACGAGTCCGAGAATCATCTCTCCCGCACCAGTGTGAATCGCCACTTTTACATGCGTAGTATTACGATATATATTGTTTACCTGGCCACACTGTCCCGCACTAGTATCGAAATGTATTATTTTTTTATCCTTATACTATATGGCCATGAAATAATGTTTTTTGATATTTTAAACATTTAAATGTAAGTAAACGTTGTCCTGTCAGAAAAATGTTACATAATCCTATAAAAAAGGCAAAAAAAAAGATCGATTTTTTAATATAATACAATTATAATAATAATATAAAATAATATTAATAATAAAATAATATTAATAATTAATAAAATAATATTAATAATATTAATTATTTAATATTATAATAATAATATTAAATAATATTTAATATTACAATTCTGCAATTGTAACTTTTCGGCAAACTTAGCTTTCGTATATATTCGGCATTTTTAGCTTTTGGCAAAAATATTTTAGAACAACCTATCCCAGGGATAGTACTCTTCCTCTTTTTTCCTCCATTTCCTCTTTTTTCTACAATTCCTCTTTTTTTACACTAGAACGTAAAATCTTCCTCTATTTCCTCTTTTTTCATAACTAGGGTTGCCACCTGGCCGAAATTCTGCTGGCCATGCCCAGAAATTCGATGTTTAGGCCGGTTGCCGGAATTTGGGCCCCGCCGGCATGTCAAAAGCCGAAAATCAGAGAAATATTCAAATTGAAATAATTAAACGTTTTATTTGACAGAAAATCGTAAATAATAAAGAAATAAGATGTTCTTTTTACAAGGCATTTTCATGTTTCGCGCTCAATTCAGCTTTGAGTCTGCTCAGTTAGACATGTATACATGGCCAAATAATTATTTAAATAAATCTCAACCCCAAGTAGGTGAGAGATGCGAGTTCCACGCGTATACGGGAGCGCGTCAGACATGTATACATGGCAAAATAATTATTTAAATAATTCCTAACCCCAATTAGGCGGGGGATGCGAGTTCCACGCGTATACGGGAGCGCGTCAGACGTGTATACATGGCAAAATAGATATTTAAATAATTCTTAACCCCAAGTAGGTGGGGGATGCGAGGTCCGCGTGTATGCGGGAGCGCGTCAGACGTGTATACATGGCAAAATAGACATTTAAATAATTCTTAACCCCAAGTAGGCGGGGGATGTGAGGTCCGCGTGTATATGTGTGCGAGTCAGACGTGTATACATGGCAAAATAATTATTTAAATAATTCTCAACTCCAAGTAGGTGGGGGATGCGAGTTCCACGCGTATACAGGAGCGCATCAGACGTTTATACAAGGCAAAATAATTAATCAAACAATTCTTAACCTCATGTAGACGGTAGGTGCGAATTCCACACGAATACAGAAGCCTACTTGGGGTTAACAATTATTTAAATAATTATTTTGCCATGTACACAAGTCTGACGCGCTCCCGTATACGCGTGGAACTCGCATCCCCCACCTACTTGGGGTTAGGAATTATTTAAATAATTATTTTTCCATGTATACACGTCTGAGGCGGTCCCATATACCGGGAGGAACTCGCATACCCCGCCTACTTGGGGTTAGGAATTATTTGAATAATTATTTTGCCATGTATAAACGTCGGACGCGCTCCCGTATACGCGTGAAACTCGCATCCTCCGCCTACTTGGTGTTAGGAATTATTCAAATCATGATTTTGCCATGTATACATGTCTGACGCGCTCCGGTATACGCGTGGCACTCGCATCCCCCTCCTACAATTTTCTATTAAACGTCTAATTAATTGATTCAGTTTCCCTTTTTCATGGAAATCTTCCTCTTTTTTTGTTATAATTTTCCTCTATTCCTCTTAATTAAAAAAAAGAGAGTACGATCCCTGCTATCCCCACCGTCACCCATGCATTAGGGCTACGTGACGGTATAACGATCGGTAGCCCCGTGGTTAGGACACTCGACTGTCCTCCGGACGAATCGGGTTCAAATCCCGATGCCATCACCTGTTTTTTTTGTTTCTCTAAAATCTGTAATCCCATTACAATATAATTTAAATATATTAAAAAATTAAATATAAAAAATTTGATATTTTCAAAATTTTTAAGTGTAAGACCGCCTTAAGATTTGTCAAAATATATGCAGTTTGTTACGTGAGAGGTTAGGTTAACCTCTACGTAACGACAAACATAAAAATTTTGGTCGTCGCTCTGGGACATCTGTCGTTCCCTACCCAGGATCGATAACCTAACCTTGGAATCGGAATCGCGAAACACTCTACTGTGAAGGGTTGGTACGGGAAGTGTATAATATTTATAACTATCCAAAATATTAATAATCCAAGTGTTAATAGGTTAGTAAATCTATTTCTCGACGGGTCGTACGCTTTGATCTTCAGTGATTTTGATAATGCATGCTACAATGTATTCTCCCAATCACTTACTGCACAAAGTGAAACCCGGGCTATAGTTAGTAATTATATATATATATATATATATATATATATATATATATATATATATATATATATATATATATATATATGTATATATATATATATTTTAATGAATATTAAAGTTTCGGTTTAAAAATCGGTAATATAACATAATCATAATTTATCAAACGTGGTTTATTTACAATAGAAAATTGTAACAAATAACAATTAATAATTTGTTGTCGGAATATAATAATATCGGATAAATTAATTATCAGTACGCACTTAATCTTATTTTAAACAATTATTTATTAACAAAAAAAATATATATATATATATATAACATAATCATAATTTATCAAATTATATAATATAACATAATCATATACATAACAATATAATATATATTTGATAAATTATGATTATGTTATATTACCGATTTTTAAACCGAAACTTTAATATTCATTAAAAAAAGAAAGATGAAACCATTACGACCACCTCCCGGTTAAATAACGTATATTGGTCGCGCGGCAGTAGAAACCGTGATCCACTGCCTCCGAGCCGTATCGCGTAGAGAAAGAGCAAGAGAGTAGTGGGGGAAGTCGCGCAGTCGTAGAAACCGTGATCCACTACCTCCCGTAACTATGGCCGGTCTCACAGGAGTTTCTATACAATTTACGAGCTAAACGGACATCAACCTCGACTAACAAATATTAACAAATGTTTGTAATATATGACCGAATGTGCAAAACAATCTCTTAAATTATCAGACGCGAACAAATAATACGCGAATAAATTCCCGATAATAAATAGCAAAAGAAACTGGAAATCCTTACCTTGTCGTAGATCGATGATCTCTTCGTCTATTGGAAGAATAATGTTAATTGGATTCGGTTTTTGGTGATAATTGAAATAAATTACGCGATGAATGTGTGATAATTATTCTTTTTAATTTCCTTTAGTTGTAGTCCAATAGTCCCATATAATAACAATATTCTCGTACACTATACCGATATTCTAACACTTGATCTAGTAATATAGGCACTTATAAAACTTATAAAAATTACTTTTAAACAATATGAATTCTCAGTAAATTATCGATCGACTGCCTTTTTCGGTTAATTAATCTCGACTGTCGTGGCAACGAATTTTCGCAGCCCGTAGACCTGGATCCGCGAAAATTCCCTCCCACTACAGTCGCTCGCTGTCTCTCTCACTCCCATAGCCTCTATCGGCGCAGGTAAGGCAGGAAGCGCGAGAGGTGCTCGGGAGGTGCTGCCACCGATCCAGCGCAAGGCCTGTTGTCCTCGTGTCGTATACATTTCCTCACGAGCGTTGCGCTGGATCAAGGCCGTTGCCCTGCAAGCGCAGCGATTTCTGGACATCGCGCGATGTTATTGCTAAATACTATTTCCCGATGTCCAGCTAACTTTGTTTCACAATAGCTGGTATTGTGAATCCCATTATTAATTAAATGTAAAACTTATAGATTAAAATTTAGGCACGTAACACAGTTCCTGAAACTGGAGGTGACACCAGAGTCCAAAATGTAAAAAAAATCGGAAGATCATATTATTTCTGAAAAAAGAAACTGAAAAATTCTTACGGCTGCAAGAGGGTCGTTCTACAGTGTATGTGTGTGTGCGTGTCTTTGTATATATGTGTGTGTGGGCGTGTCTGTGTGTGTGTGTATGTATGTATGTGTGTGTGTATGTATGTATGTATGTGTATGTGTGTGTGTGTATGTATGTATGTGTGTGTGTGTGTGCGTGCGCGCGCGTGTGTGTATATCTTTTAATTACATGTCTTTTGAATAAAAATAATTTTTAAAGGGTACTATCAACAGTAGTAGCAGCTATGGCAGTGAAAGTGATGATGACGATTTAGATTACGATGAAATCATCTATAATAATGAAAACAATTTTCCTCCACTGTATAAGAAACTTGCGGAAATGCTCCAAAACGACGAGGCAAATGATAGTATTTCAGCAAATATTGTTGTTAATAAAATTGAAATCCTATTAGCAATTTTAAAGTTTTCAACCGTATATTCTCTTCCAAATTGTGCGGTCGCAGATTTATGCAAACTGTTCAATACATTTTTCGAAATACCCATATTACCGGATTCTCGATATTTAATAGACCAATTGTTTTTTTCTGGAGAAACTATTGAATATCATGCTCTTTGTCCAGAATGTAAGAATAAATTTTAAACGTTAAAAAATTTGACAAGCACAAACGCCACGTTATATGCGAAGTGTGTGATAAAGCCATTGATTTAAAGGATCCACTATATCATGATTTTTTTGTTGTCTTAGACATAAGTAATGAATTGAAACATATACTTGAAACTAATCAAAATTATTATACAGAAATAATGAATAGAAATTATGAAGATGATCAAAACATATCTGACATTTATGATGGACAACGATACAAAGATTTTATCAGGTCATTACCTGAAGAACATAAAAAGTCTTATGTGTCATTAATTTTTAACAGCGATGGATCACCAGTGTTTAAAAGCTCAAAATTCTCTATTTGGCCCATTCAGGTCAATTTTAACGAAGTACCGTCATCTGTAAGAAGTAAAAAGCCTTTGACATTTGGCTTATGGTTTGGCCATGATAAGCCAAACATGAATATATTTTTAAGACCATTTGTCGAAAATATTAGCAAACTTTCTAATGTTGGTGTCCAATGCAAAATTAATAATGAAGAGAAGAATATTAAAATATACGGTATATGTTGTTGTGTAGATACTATTGCACGTGCACCTATGCAAGGGTTAATACAATTTAATGGTTACTCTGGATGCAATTGGTGTTTAAACCCAGGTGAATTAGTGGGTCACGGTAGAAAAGTAGCTGTGAAATATCCATTATTATACGAAGTTCCTCCAAGACGATCTGAGGATATAAGTTTGATTCATATTCAACAAGCTCTTGATTCCAATACTATTGTTTGTGGTTTTAAGAAAGCAACGCCTTTATTAAATTTGGAAAGCTTTAATTTATTGATGGTTTTGTTCCAGATGCAATGCACTGCATAGCACTAGGTGTTGTCAAACAATTTTTAGACCATTGGTTTAATTCGTCCAATAAACTTTATAGTATTTCCAACGCCAATACTACTCGAGTTGATAAATATCTTAAAGGTTTAAGAGTACCAACGCAAATAGCTCGACTATCGCGTCCAATTAAAGACAGAAAATATTGGAAAAGCATTGAACTAGAAAATTGGCTTTTGTATTATAGTTTTCCTGCATTACAACAAATTGATAATTTCGAGATATATTGTAAACATTGGGCGCTTCTTGTGAATGCATTTCATATGTTAATGCAAAGTAGTATTACTATAGATGAGATAGTGAGAGCAGATGTATTATTAAAACAATTTGTAGCAGAGACTCAATTTCTGTACTCCAAAGAGTCTATGACTTTCAACATACACCAATTGATACACATTTCGCAAAGTGTTGCTGACTGGGGTCCATTGTGGGCTCATTCCAGCTACCCGTTTGAGTCGGGTAACGGGCAAATTGTCAGAAATGTTCATGCTGCAAAAGGGGTTATTAACCAAGTATGTCGAAATCTTTCAGTAACAGAAAGCTTAATAATTTTGGAAAAATACATTGCCAATACAAAAGATGATTCTCCGGTCACAGAATATTGCTATTACCTTGAAAATAGATTTACCAAAGAACCGCTTAAGACTGGAAATAATAGATATTTTGTGAAATGCTGTAAACCACAGTTTCGATGTATTCAAGATTTAAAGTTACGAAAAAATAATATACAAACTTTTGGGAAATTAGTCAGAAACGAATCCGTATTTAAATCATGTCACAAATCATTAAACCGATCTGATAATTCATTTGCACAAACAGATAACGGCCAATATATACAAATACAGGATTTCATAGTGGATACAGAAAATAACATCGAATATACACTGTATAAAAGAGTAGAGGTTAAAAATCCTTTATATATGAATACATATGTAAAACGAGTTTTGAGTATTGACAATGAAATAAATTTTCTAGAAACTAATCAATTGCAAAAGTTATGTATATACATGAAGATAAAAAGAAAAAACTATATTTCAGCTGTGCCACACGTGTATCGTTATTCTTAAGGGCATGTAAAACACAAAGACTGATTCGTACCTTATCGACATTTTAATTTTATATTCAAACAAACGTTTAAAAATGAAACGCGTTGTCAAGCGCTGCGCAATGGTATAAATAATACCCTATTGCGTTTTTGAATGATTCCATTAATTAGATTTTTTCAGCCATGGTTTTCAAATATTCTACACCCTTATTCGCATTAATTACTGATTAATTACTAATTTCAAAAATATTTCTGGTTAAATTTAATACATAGAATTATCCAAAAAATCAATAGGGTACTCTTGATATCATTGCGGAGGATTCGAGAAAACGGGTTCTATCTAATGCGAAAGATGTTTGTTTAAATGCGAACAAAATAAAATGAAAGTACCTACTGGTAAGTTAAGTTAAGTTAATCTACATTTGTATTTAACATTCATCTTCTTCCTAATAAATAAAAAACAAATTCCAGAGAAAAGCATTCTTATTTGGCAATTATATCTAAATTGAATAGATTTCTTCTTAATTACTTAACAATAAACTTATATTGCATATTGTACATATTGTAACATATCCTATAATATACATATTTTTATATAATATTTTTATTAAAATTAATAAATTAATTAGAATCCTACTTTTTATTCTTATAGAAAATCCCTCCAAACTAAAAAATTGAATTAGCCTACATATTTTAAAGTAAAAATTTACAAGAAATCCACGTAGATTATTTACCTAAAACCTACGTGGATTAGTGAATGAATAATCCACGTGGATTTTAGGTAAATAATCCACGTTATTTTGCTCCTAATCTACCAAGATTTCCTCGTTGATTATTAACCGAAAATCTACATGGATTACACAGATAGAAATCAACCTGGATTTCTACGTGGATTGATCACCTAAAATCCATGCAGTAAATCCACGTGGATATCCATATTATTTACCTCCTAATCCACGTAGATTTCCGCGCTGATTATTTACCAAAAATCTACGTGGATTTACATAGGTACAGATCAACTTAGATTTCCTCGTGGATTGATCACCTAAATCCATCAGGATATTCACGTGGACATCCACGTGGATGTCCACGATTGATCACCTAAAATCCATCTCGATTTTCACGTAGGCATCCACGTGGATATCCAGATGGATATTTTCAACAGGGTACCAAAGGCATTAACTTAAAAATTAAAATTTTAAAACCCGAATTCCTCTGCGAAATACATTAGGGATTTTCAGGTCAGCAACATGTCACTCCTAGACGACGACACCTTTGTAGCCATCATGGCGGTTGAAATCCAAGGCTGGATAATACACCTGTCAGGATAGCCGCTCGACGACTCGCTCGAAAAATTAGAACTCCTGAAAAACGGAACACAGTTTGCAAAAACGAACAGGTTATATAGGCGATTGCGAGGCGACTATACGGCGAAAGACTTCATGCAAACAGAAGAAGCAGAAGACGAAGCAGAAGTGTTCGAAAGAAGAAACGGGAAATTAGAAAATCTAATACAAACTCTGCCGTTCGATGCACGTACGCTTGACGAGCTGGTGTTAAGGCGTGAAGATACGAGAGGCACACACCACACGCAAAGACGTCAAACGTCAACGCCACTATGCAACGTCCATACAATACTGGACCAACTGGACATGTCAATCACCGAAGTACAAAAAGAAAACGCCGCCGCGACAACACTATCACCAACCGCAGAGCAAATATGGACCGCGACGACGCAAAATCAACCAGGATCGAGGCGAACGTCGCAGCAAGATATTTGTGAAGCAATAAACCTGGGAAAAGCAATAGCCCAAGGTAGATTTCCATCACCTATCACAACACAGTCAACGTGGATAAAGACGCTAACAACCACGACGACAACGGCGAGTACAGCCGTAGCCAGCACTGTGGGCACGTACACAATAACTCAGCCCCGCAATCGGTCTTTACGACGCGAACAGCACCTACAGCCGACGACCCTGTGCAATGCACGCTCACAAACGGCAAAACATACACAATACCAAGAGCAGTAGCATGCGAAATGATGCGAATAAAGGGAATCGCAAAAGACTACGACAAAGAAATAAGGCAGCTGCAGGAGCAGATGTCAGATCTGATAGCGAGTACACGCCTGCACGCAATGTCAAATAGAACGACAGGCAATGAAGCGAGCTCGCCAAAAAATAAAACAGTGAACTTCCAGGACACGTACAGATTAAAGTACCTTGATGAAGGAAGTACACAAATGGACTCGCGCAACACAGCGACGAACGCAAATGCGCGACAGCCACAAGCGCTAAATCCGGCAGTGCAAAACTTTACACCGCAAACGAATTACGCGAACGAGCGTGGTCCCCTATATTAAGCCACACTGCCGGGTGTGCTCGGGAAAAGGCAGAGGCGGCGCGTAGACGAGATCCCTCTCGCCCCTCCAATACCTGACGCGGCTGCGTCCGACGCAGCAACATTTACCGACTCGGAGGGAAATTTGAATACCCCGAGTCAACCAGAATACTCACGATGGTATTTACCCGTGGGTCTGGGCGGGTTTCGCATACGCGCGCTACACGATTCAGGCGCATCTCGCACCGCAGTAGGCGCGATTGGCTTGCAGATTGCGAGAGCATGTGGCAAGAAGATTACGCCGCACCGCGGAAGTGGCGCACGCCTCGCCAACGGCAAAACCACGGCGGTGCTGGGTCACGTAGACCTGCCCTTTGACGTGGCAGGTGTGCGACATTACCTCGACGTGGTGATCCTCGAGGAATTGGACACAGACTGTCTGCTCGGCGCCGACTTCATGCGGAAATTTAACGCCGTGCTGTGGCCGCGTGAATTGACGCTTAGCATCGAAGGAGTTAAAGGGCGAATTCCGGTAGAATTAGCGTCACTAGCGCACGACGAAGCGAGCGCTGTTCATCTCGCTTTGATTGAGTTGCTCGATCAACTGCTGCCCGCGAGTGGCGCACCATTAGGATGCACCAGCTGGGTCGAACACAACATCGACGTCTCAAGCACTAGGCCCATAAAGCAGAAATATTATCCTGTCTCGAAGAAGCTCGAGGAGGAAATGCACAGGCAAGTACGAGAGATGCTCGTGGCGGGCATTACTGTCCAATCGACCAGTGAATGATCGAGCCCTGTTGTGATGCAACGGAAAGCGAATCGCACGTACCGATTCTGCATCGATTATCGCAAGTTGAACGCGGTAATGAAGGCGAGCGCGTATCCGCTCCCTCACATGGATGCGATTTTATACAAGCTCCAGGATGCTCGATATATATCGACGATCGACCTAAGCAGCACCTACAAACAAATTCCGTTGCGGAAGGAGGCGCAGGAGCTAACCGCCTTTACTGTCCCCGGAATGGGCCTCTTCAAATTTAACCGAATGCCTTATGGGGTAGTGGGCGAGCCAGCGACCTCCCAGGAGCTTTCGGACCGCATTATCAGTCCGGAGATGGAACCTCATGCGTTCTCCTATTTGGACGACATTATTATCGTCACGGAGACGTTTGAGGAACACGTCAAGTGGCTTAGCCGCGTTCTTCAGGGCATTAAAGACGCGGGTCTCACGATTAACCGTGAGAAAAGCGAGTTCTGTCGCAGCGAGGTCAAGTTTCTCGGAGTCTTAGTCAACCGAGACGGCTTTAAGCCTGACCCGGACAAGATCGCTCCAATTTTGGAATATCCGGCGCCGAAGAATCTCGAACAGTTGAGAAGGTTCCTTGGCATGGCGTCGTGGTATCGCAAGTTCTCACGCAGTTAACAAAGCACAACGTTGCGTATGTGTGGAGTGATGCGGAGCAATCCACATTTGAGCAGATTAAAGCTCTCATTGCGTCTGCCCCGGTATTACACCGGCCGTCGTTTGAACACCATTTCGTGATTCAAACGAACGCTAGTGATACTAGCCTTGTTTTACTGATTACTGGCGAAGAGCGAGTTTTATGCTTCGCAAGCCGCACGATGACCGCGGCGGAGCGGAAGTATTCCGTCACGAAACTTGAATGCCTTGCAGTTTTGTGGGCAATACGCAAGTTCCGTGCTTATGTCGAAGGGTATCACTTTAAAGTGGTAACGGACCATAGTAGTCTGAAATGGTTATGCAATTTGCATAATCCCACCGGACAATTAGCGCGATGGGCGCTTGAAATTCAAGCTTATGACTACGATGTCGAGCATCGTAAGGGTTCACTAACCCACGTGCCTGACCCGCTCTCTCGCATGTTTAAGGACGAGGAAGCGCCAGACCTCGCGGCAGTGGACATCTCCGAAGAGACAGATGGTGCCTGGTACAAACGCATGGTCGCCGCCGTCCGACAAAATCCTGGTGACTATCCGTCGTGGAAGATAGTTCACGTGCGTCTCTACAGCTACCGTCCAAATCCTGCAGTCGAAGATTTGCTTGAGGACGAGAACGCTTGGAAATTAGTGCTACCAGCTGAAAGCGCGAGCAAGCGATGCAAGAGAGCCACGCAGAACCTACCGCGGGTCACTTAGGCCCAGCGAAAATGCATGCACGTGTGACGCTCTATTATTACTGACCTTCGCTGCGCAAAGATGTCGCTGACTTTGTGCGGAACTGCTTGATCTGTCAGTAGTGCAAAGTGCAGCAGACAGCGCCGGCAGGCCTCAGGGGCAGCCATCGCGCGCTACGCCCATGGCAGATAGTTGCAGGGGCTATTATAGGGCCTTTTCCCAGGTCCGCTCGAGGGTTCGAGTACCTGCTGATCTTCCTGGATTTATTTACAAAATGGATCGAATGCGTGCCGATTCGCAAGGCGAACGCACGTACCATTCAAAAGGAACTAGAGCAGCGAATCTTCCTGCGCTTTGGAGTACCCGAAGCTTTTCACTCTGACAATGGAACGGAGTTCAAGAACGAGGCTCTGGACGCCTTTCTAAACAAGTGTGGTGTTGTGTATACGACGATCCAGCCGTATCACGCGCAGGCGAATCCTGTGCAGCGAGTGAATCGCACGGTGAAAACCATGATCATCGCGTTCCTCGAAGAAAATAACAAGCATTGGGATTTGCACATCCCCGAACTAATGTTCGCGTACAATACTGCGATGCAGGAGTCGACGGGGTCGAGCCCAGCTTTCCTGAACATAGTTCGACATCCGAATCCACCCATCTTCTTGAAATGCCGCGAACAGCACGCAGCAAAAGAGCTCGCAGAAGCAGCCGAGCTCGAGCGCTGGCACATGCGGTTGCAGAAGTTGCGAGACGTGCAACAATCCGCTGCGAAGAATGCTTCCGTAGTGCAACAACGACAGTCGCAATATTATAATGCGTTACACCGCTATGCTCACTTTGAATTAAAGAACAAGATGTGGAAGCGAAGTTCCATCCTGTCCTCCGCAGCCCAAGGCGTAGCGACGAAATTAGCGCCGAAGTACGCGAGCCCGTACATAATAGCAGCCAAGCTAGGCTCGAATGTGTACGAGCTGCAAGACTTGGACGGAAAAGACTGCGGCAAGGTCCACGTGGAAGACCTCAAACTCTACCACGAAGAGGTTCGTCTCACCGTAGAGGCCGGGAGCTTAACTGACGTTAACTCGGCCCGCGATGACCAGGCTGGGGAAGACCTCGACGACGACCGATCTCCCAAGGACCTGGCGAGCGAGCAGCAGCCCGCACCCCGCAACAGGGGAAGACCACGTAAAGCACGGTTGGTGGTAAGGCGAACCACACGAGTCATAGGGGCCCAGGCGAGCAAGCGCTCGCGAGTAACGGCAGATGCTGACGAGCGAAAGCCGCCACCGCTCGCGTCAAACGCAAGCGCCATGCCACCCCGAAGCCGCGGACGGCCTAAAGGCTCTCGGAACGTATCCGCAACGAACCGCGTCGCGTAACACCTTCCCCCAACGTACGCGCGCCGCGACGCGCCGAGCATGTCACTAACCCCTTAACCTCCTGTCTCACCTTGGAACGTAGTGACTTCTCCTTCTATTCCGTATTTTCCAGAGCGAACCTCTGACAGCGGCACTATGAGCCTGCCGATTGAGAAGCTGGCACAGCAACTGGCGCGGGAGATGATGCGCCAGCTCCACGTCTTCGCGCAAGGGCAGCGCGCACATACCCCCCCCCCCCCCCCGTAGGAGAGGGCCGAACCGGTTATCATTACGGAGGTGAGCGAACCATCCTCCCCCCCCGCAACCGACTGCCACCAGAGCCCAGCATTCGCGTCTCCAACTCGCCCTGGACGCGCCGCTGGAGGACGCCATCGTTCGCGCGATCGTCGCACGAATCCCAGGCCGCGTCCCAGGCCGCGTCCACCGCCAGCACGGACTCGACCGCGCCAGCCGCAGAAGAGGCTACCGACGGGGGGCCGCGCTCGCTCGCGATAGAGGCGGCTCGCGAGGACCCGGTGCCCCTACCAAGGGGCCCGCGGCTACCCTCCAGAGACGAGGAGAGGGAGTCCCCGAAGGTCTCACTCCTGGAGGCACGCGAGGCCGCGCACGCTGCCTGGCAATTAAAGGCGACGGCCTTTGACTGGCTGGATGCATTCGCCGGCCGGAACAGCGTGTGAAGAAGATGGCCGGCGACTACCCTAGGATGGTGAGTGACGAGCGAGCTCTCCAGAGGATGGGCCAGGTGGAGGTTGAGCGCCGGAGGAGGCAACGGAAAGCCGAGAGAGAGGCCCCAGCCGCCCAAGAGCAGCTAGCGGCGCTCCAGAAGGAGGCCGCGAGGCAGGCCTGCCAACTACAGCGGCAGATTCACCGGGCCCAGCGTGAGGCAGGAGCCCCAATTCCTTCCCGGTGGTGCCCCATCTGCGGACGCCCTGGCGTCGACAGGGGACGCGGCTGCCCCGACCCGGCGAATCATCCGACGAGGCGCCGATAAGCGCCCGCCGACAGGCGCGACGGACGGCGACCCCGCCAAGGCCGCGCTCCTGCGAGCCGCCAGGCCGGTGACCGTCCTGCGAGACACCCTTGAGTGCCTCGGACCTCGTAGGGCCGAATGTATCATAGACCCCAAATAAAGAAAACTGTAAAAGGGAACCCGAGTTGCTTACCCCTTTTTTTCTCTATTTGTACTCCTCAAGCCTATTGCCTGGCACGTCGAAGCTCCATCCCTTATTGCATGTTGCATGACGGAGAGAGAGAGTACCTCGAGCTGGTACGTTGCCCGTAACCAGCGTCTGGGGGAGGGTATATGACGGAAAATTATTCTCCGCCATTTTCCTCTCTCCCCGTATGATAAGTGTACTAATTCCTCTGTGTTATGTTACAGGTGCAGACGACGCGCAGGGACGCTCGGCCGAGAGGGAGAAATTTGATTTAAACTGTTTATTATCGATAAGGTCCCATTGGATCGTATATCGCCTTACAAATAAAGATTACAACAAGTTATAAAATTCCATGGTAAAACAATAACTCAAAAAAGATAAATTTATCACAAGTATAATATAATATCGGTGAGGTTGCTGACAAATCGGTCAGTTAGACACGTAGCAAAAGTAAACTAAATTATGCAAATAATAGAAAACAGAATTTGATAACAAAATTAGTCACGTTTAGTACAAAACATTTTAGGCCTAACATTATGTAATTAACGCGCACGCAACTCAGTTACATCAGTCATCAGAAATATCGCTAGTACATCCCAGTAGGTATTTAAAAACTGCACTTTTAAACGATTGGACCGATGGTTTTAGTTTAATGGAACATGGGAGATACTGAAAGAAAGACTATAGGTAGTAGTCGCCGCAGTTGGGATAGCAAAGGATGACGATGCTGCCACTGTAAGCGCACGATTCGATCTTCTAACGTCGGCGTTTAGTTCAGCGAAAAACGGGACGAGGTAACTCGGCTTTGCAAAAGTCAGCGTCTTGTACGTATTAACGGCCATAAAATATTTTCGTCTATCTAAGATAGGCAGCCAACCAAGGCATTTGTAAAAAGGTTTAAGCGCAGCATCTTTACGTAAACGAAAAATAAAACGCACCAAGTCATTCTGTAATCGTTGTAGTTTAAGATTTAGATAAGCTGGTAAATCACAATAAGCAAGGCAACAATAATCGAAATGGGGAAAAATAAGCGCGGTCACAAGCGGCTTTTTAACATTATGTGAAAGAAAGTACGATCTAAAGCGCAGTCGATAAAGATCTCCATGAATCCTAGAGGTAATCTGCGATACGTGGGCGTTCCAGCTAAGGTCTGATGTCAAAATAAGACCAAGATCTTTGATCAAATTCCTTATCTCAATGCGATGTCCGTTGACCATGATTGGAGGAAGATCTGGAATACTAATTCTCATCAGCATTTGATGCGAACCAAAGATGATGGCGACAGTCTTTGCATAATGAAGAGTAAGATCCATATCGACTGACCATCTAACCGCATTCGCTGCCTCCACGTTCAACATCTCGATAATACTAGTAAGTTCCGCACGTTTGCATTGAAGATGAATTTGGAAGTCATCAGCAAATAACATACATGAATTCGAGCAATAAACTAAACATTTTACAATACTATTAATGAATGCCAAAAAAGCAACGGGGCCAGGGTTTGAACCCTGAGGTATTCCAGAGGTCAATTTCAAAAAATCGGTTAGATATCCTCGTAAGTCCACAACTGCATGAGATCTACCAGAATGATAAGAGTGAAACCAAATGATAAATTCGTCCGAGCAATTTAATTCTCTCATGATTCGCAATAAGGTGAAGTGTTTCACCGTATCAACACTCATACACAAATGCATGTATATATATATATATGTGTGTATCCATATCTATATATCCGTACGGAAAACCAGCGATACTTCTATTTAATTTGAAATTCGTAATAACGAAACGTATGTAGAATTTAGAAATTTCACGTCATCTTTTCTATTGATGTTATTTTTATCGTTTTTAATGTGAATCATTTCTGATATTAGTCGTTTTTTGTAAATTGATTCGTAATCTATAATCTTAGTGTTGTTCCAATCCAATTCATGTGAGAATTGGTTCATGTGTTGAGAAGCAACTGCTTCACTGTTAGTAGTTAAGCAGTGACGGTTCTGGAACACCTCCTGGAATTCCAGGTGTTCCAGAATTGCACGAGGTGCGTTAACCCAAGTGGCCCAGAACCCCACAGGGTTTCTAGAGTTGTAGGAGGCTAGTTAACACAAGTGGCCCAGCACCCCCACAGGGTTTTGAGGTGGGAGGTCTAGAGTTGTAGGAGGTTAGATAACCCATCTAGAATCCTGCGGCCAGCTGTGGGGCTGAGAGCGGCCTGCGTTTGGCGGCGTGCGGTTGGGGCAAGCTGTGGCGCTGCGAGCGGTCTGCGGTTGGCGGCCATAGTTTTGTCATAGGGTCTTTGGTGATTTTATTAAAAGCTTTTGATATCATATTTCTAAGTAGCATAATCTCATCAATTGTAGAATATACACCTACACATCAAATTTCAGCTCAATATCTTGGTTACAGCCAGAGTTATGATGTACCACCCATTACAATGAGGACCGATAAGTCACTTTCTCGAAGAATTTGTCTCATAGTTCATTGTATGCATTTATATCAATATTTTATTATTATATATCATTAGTTTAAAGCTTGTTGTACAGTAATTAAGCATTATTAATAAAAATTGAGGTTAAAAGCTGATTTTTCAGATTTCTTAAAATTTTTGGCATAGAGTCCTAGGTGATTTTTCTAAAACCTTTTATAATCATATTCCTGAGTAGCTTATTCTCTTTAATTATAGAATATATATCAACAGACAAAATTTCAGCTTGATATCATGATTACAACCAGAGCTGTGACACTTTATGTAAAAGGGCTTCAACTCCGAACCAATGAAAACTCAGGTTTTATAATACTAAAGTTCATCGTATACATTTATATCAATATTTTACAGTTCTAAATCATTTGTTTTACTATTTTAAAGCTTGCTTTAATTGAATAAAGCATTAGTAAGAAAAGCAAATGTCTCATAGTTACTTTAAAGATTTCTCAATTTTCAGACATAGAGTCATTGGTGATTTTGTGAAAACCTTTTACAATCATGTTCCGGAGTAGTTTTTTTTCTTTAATTATAGTTCAGTTAAGGTAGTATGAGCGGTGGGTATCGTACGAAGCGGGGGCATCTGGTGGTCCTAAAGAAATTTCAATACTAATTTTCTGCAAATTTTAGTTATGAATGTGCAAAATCACTTGACAATGATAAGTGAAATAAAAACATTAATGCTAAAGTTAATCAAACAATAATTCCATTTCTTTTCTCTCTCCGAGTTAAGACATGCATTTTTCATACGCTCCTGACGCGACCTGCCGCGACATCTACACATGTATGTCGGGACCTGACCGCAGCATGTAAACAAGCCTGCTTTCACGCGCATGCGCAGTAAACGCTTTTATACACGAGGTTATCGAAAGTAATTAACGTTCATCATAATTTTCATGATATTCTGCTCAGTAACGCATATTTTGTTTGGTTCTACGCTAATCTGGGCGAAATAAGCTACAACCTGTAGTTTTCTCTTCAAGAGTTAATATTTTATGACTGAGCTATTCCTGATGAATCATGTTTGGGAAAGGGAACTTTCATAAGGCCCGTATAAAACTAACATTTTTCAACATTTGTTTTCTCGATAATTTGGTCGGCAATCCTATTTTTTCTGGGTCGATATGATTAGTTAAATACTTCAGGAATACAGTCTAATTTTTGTAGCTACAGCTAGTATTTTACAAAAGTCGCTCATGCTACCTTAAAGCATCTTTTCTACATTCTCTTTACCAAATTTTAACAATCTATATTTATATTTGATGGGGTTTCGTGCTTGCACGTGCTGCCTTAATACATTTTTCTCTCTCTCGAAATTGGGCATCGTTGTGTTAATGCTTTAACTATATAACCGGTTTTATTTTACATTACAGCTATATTTATGACAAAAACAGTCAAAACCCTTTCGATAACTACCATTATCAATGCTTCTGTTAAATAAGTTTTTGTACCTATTGAATTGATCCACTTAGTCATGATTTCGTCTATATAACATTTTTTATCGACTAATGTATAACGAACAACATTAATATATATTGCTTCCTCAAAGAGGAAGCTTTTTATCTCATCTTTATCTAAATAACTGCAATAAAAGAAGTGTAAAATGTATGCGATATTATACATTCACATGTACCGTTATTATACTAGCAGCTAATGTGCACTTCAACATACGATTTACCTACCTGAACCTCGGACCTGAATATAGATTTAATCAAGCTGTCCAAAAATCAATCTTACATAGAGTTACACATTCTTTATGTTATAGAGAAACACATTCTTTATGTTATAGAGTCACACCTTCTTCATGCCATAGAGCAACCCCGTTAACACATTTATTTCATAGAGTAACACCTTTTTTATGTCATAGAGTAACACATTTTTTATGTTATATAGTAGCACCTTTTAATGTCATAGAGTAACACCATTTTTATGTTATAGGATCACACTTCTTTTATGTCATAGAATCGCATCTTTTATGTCAGAGTAACAACTTTTATGTAGTAGAGTGACACGTTATTGAACTTTTCGTCATAGAGTAGCACCTTTTTATGTCATAGAGTAACACCTCCTTTATGCTATAGGGTAACACCTTTTAAGTCATATCGTAACACCTTCTTAAACTTTTATGTCTTAGAGTGATATGTTTTTTGTGTCATACAGTAACACATTTTGGAACTTGTTGTCATACAGTGGCACCTTTTTTAAGACGTAGCGTAACACCTTTTTGTGTCACATAGTCACACCTTTTTTATGTCATAGAGTAGCATCTTTTATGTCAGAGTAACAACTTTTATGTAGTAGAGTAACACGTTATTGAACTTTTCGTCATAGAGTAGCACCTTTTTATGTCATAGAGTAACACCTCCTTTATGTTATAGGGTAACACCTTTTAAGTCATACCGTAACACCTTCTTAAACTTTTATGTCTTAGAGTGACATGTTTTTTATGTCATATAGTAACACATTTTGGAACTTGTTGTCATACAGTGGCACCTTTTTTATGACGTAGCGTAACACTTTTTTTATGTTATATAGTAGCACCTTCTTATGTCATAGAGTGACACCTTTTATGTTATAGCGTAGCACCTTTTTATGTCACAGAGTTACACCTTTTATGTAGTAGAGGAACACGCTTTTTATGTAATAGAGTAGCAACTTTTTCATATCATAGAGTAACACTTTTTATATGTCATAGAGTAAAACCTTATGTATGTCATAGAATAACACCTTTTTTATGTTATAGAGTAACACCGTCTTCATGCCATAGAGCAACCCCGTTAACACATTTATTTCATAGAGTAACGCCTTTTCATATTATATAATCACACCTTCTTTATGTTATAAAGTAGTACCTTTTAATGTCATAGAGTAACACCTTTTTTATGTCATAGAGTAACACCTTTTTTATGTCATAGAGTAACACCATTTATATATTATAGAGTAGCACCTTGTTCACGTCATAGAGTAACATCGTATATGTCTTAGAGTGACATAATTTTTATGTCATAGGTTACACCTTTTATGTAGCAGAGTAACACGTTTTTGAACTTGTTGTCACAGAGTGACACTTTTTATGTCACACAGTAACACATTTTGGAACTTGTTGACACACAGTGGCACCTTTTTTATTACGTAGCGTCACACTTTTTATGTTATAGCATAGCATAGCACCTTTTTATGTCATAGAGTAACACCTTTTTATATTATAGAGTAACACCTTTTATGTCTTAGTCATCAAATTTTGTATGTCTTTGAGTGACATGTTTTTGATGTCATAGAGTTTCACCTGTTATGTAGCAGAGTAACACGCTTTTGAACTTTTTCTCATAGAGTGACACCTTTTATGTCATAGAGTAACATTTTGAAACTCTTTGTCATAGAGTAGCACCTTTTTTATGTCGTAGCGTAACACTTTTTTTATGTTATATAGTAGCACCTTCTTATGTCATAGAGTGACACCTTTTTATATTATAGAGTAACACCTTTTTATGTCATAGAGTAATACCTTTTTTATGTCTTTGAGTGACATGTTTTTTATGTCATAGAGTTACACCGTTTATGTAGCAGTGTAACATTTTTTGAACTTTTTCTCGTAGAGTGACAACTTTTATGTCATACAGTAGCACCTTTTTATGTCTTGAAGTAACACCTTCTCAAGTCATAGAGTAAGACATTTTTCATGTTATAGAGTAACACTGCTTGATTTCATATTCGCTACAGTAAGTGACGAACGTCCTCTCAGCAAGCAAGCTAACAGTCCCTTTCACACCGCATACGCGTATGTGTTGTATAAGGGGTATTCGAAGTTTCTAAACTTTGCCGGTCATTGCTTGTTGAGAGGGTGGTCGTCACTGTAGCGAATATGACATCAAGTAGTGTTACTCTATCACATGACAAAGGTCTTACTCTATGACTTGAGAAGGTGTTACTCCAAGACATAAAAAGGTGCTACTTTATGACATAAAAGTTGTCACTCTAAGACATAAAAACGGTATTACTCTATGACATAAAAAGGTGTTACTCTATAATATAAAAAGGTGTTTCTCTATGACATAAAAAGGTGCTATATTATAACATAAAAAGTGTGACTCTACGTCATAAAGAAGGTGCCACTGTATGACAACAAGTTCCAAAATGTGTTACTGTATGACATAAAAAGGGTCACTCTATGACATCAAGTTCAAAAACGTGTTACTCTGCTAGATAAAAGGTGTAACTCTATGACATAAAAAATATGTCACTCTTAGACATATACGATGTTACTCTATGACGTGAAAAAGGTGCTATTCTATAACATAAAAATGGTGTTACTCTATTACATAAAAAGGTGTTACTCTATGACATTAATAGGTGCTACGCTATAACATAAAAGGTGTTATGCTACGTCATAAAAAAGGTGCCACTGTATGACAACAAGTTCCAAAATGTGTTACTGTGACATAAAAAACATGTCACTCTAAGACATAAAAGTTTAAGAAGGTGTTACAGTATGACTTAAAAGGTGTTACTCTATAACATAAAGGAGGTGTTACTCTATGACATAAAAAGGTGCTACTCTATGACGAAAAGTTCAATAACGTGTTACTCTTCTACATAAAAGTTGTTACTCTCCCATAAAAGATGTTACTCTATGACAAAAAAAAAGTGTGACTATATGACATAAAAACGGTGTTACTCTATAATATAAAAAGGTGTTACTCTGTGACATAAAAAGGGTGCTACTCAGTGACATAAAACCGGTGCTACCCTCTGAAATGAATGTGTTAACGGCGTTGCTCTATGGTATAAAGAAGGTGTTACTCTATAACATAAGTAAGGTGTTACTCTATGACATAAAAAAGGTGTTACTCTATGAAATAAATGTGTTAACGGGGTTGCTATATGGCATGAAGAAGGTGTTACTCTATAACATAAAAAAGGTGTTATTCTATGACATATATAAGGTGTTACTCTATAACATATAAAAAGTATTATTCTATGATATGAAAGAGGTGCTACTCTATGACATAAAAAACGTGTTACTCTACTACATAAAAGATGTAACTCTATGACATAAAAACCATGTCACTCTAAGACATAAAAGGTGTGACTATATGACATAAAAAGGTGTTACTCTATAACATAGGAAAGATGTTACTCTATAACATAATAAAGGGCTCTATGAAATGTAGAAGATGTTTCTCTGTAACATAAAAAAAGGTATGACTCTATAACATAAAGAATGTGTTTCTCTATAACATAAAGAAGGTGTAACTCTATGACATAAAAAGGTGCTACTTTATAACATGAAGAAGGTGTGATTCTGTAACATAGAAAAGGTGTTACTCTATGAAATAAATGTGTTAACGGGGTTGCTCTATGTTATAAACGTATAAAAAGGATGTTACCTGTATATTTATTCAGCTGATGCTTAACTATTGAAGCATAAACATGGCAATCGCACAGGTTGTTATTAGCAAATCTCAGGATGCCATAGTACAAAAATCCCAGTCTCTATTAGATTTGAGAAAAGGTGCTAAATCTTCCGATACAGCTGATGATATGGAAACTTACGAAATAAAACTATCTAATATGAGCCCTGACCACAATAAAATAGCTAGCTCCAATAATCGTAAATTTGCAAAAATTGTCAAGAAATATGTAACGAAATTAAACGGAAATTCTAGGAGATATCTCGATAATATTTATGGCGTTTACAAACGAGGAAATTTACTTATGATCGGAAATTCTCCAATAAAGTTTGAAGGCGACTTTATCCAGGTAAGTGACCGGAACTATCGTTTGTCCATAGGATTACTGCAATTACTATTCAAAAAAGTTCCGGATGAAAGACTTATTAATTCAGACGATTTGGATAATTATCGTACGATTATTGAAGTTTCAAACGCTCACAGAAAGCACTATTGCGTGTATGAGTCGATTCGAAAACTAAAGAGTAACAAATTTTATAATTTTATTGCTCCAATGTTCGATAAGTTGTCTGTAAAAAGTGTTTCGTCATTATCTCGAGAAGATGATGTTAACGAAGTAGAAAACGCAAGAGAGAAAAGTAAAACGGTTGAGCAAACTAATTCAGTGGCAGCGAAAAAGATATTTGAACCAATAGTCAATCCTCAGAAGTTTGTAACTGTCGAACCAGATACCCGAATTGATTCCCATCTTCTAACTACTAATGAGACGGATAATTATTAAGAAGCTGATCATTCTAGTGAAGATAAATCAGGTTTCTCAACCAATGAATATTTACTTCGAAGGATTCGTGATAGCTTCATTAGTTCGAGATTCCAACGTGAAAAGTGGATCAGTAGTGAAGAAGAAGAGGAAGAAGAAGAAGAAGTGGCAAATGTTAGAACTGCATACGAACTCAATGTCTGGGATGATCCTAACAAATTAGTCGATCGCTTACGAGTACTCATTGATGAGCAAAACAAGGGAATAAGAACTAATTATGATGAAATCTGTTTTATTCTTAGTGAACTTCGCAATGCTGGAATTATAAATTAATGCTTGAAATGTTATATTGCACTATATTATCGAAAAAAATGGCAATATTCGGTAAGCTATAATAATATCTATAATGTAATTTTTACAATAAAAACATATTGGAAAACAAACATTTTTAAATTATAATGAAATCCCATGAATTGATGCCCACCATTTACAATTTTTCCGCCAAACTCTATCGACAAGATTGATTTTTGGACAGCTTGATTAAATCTATATTCAGGTCCGAGGTTCAGGTAGGTAAATCGTATGTTGAAGTGAAAATTAGCTTCTAGTATAATAACGGTACATGTGAATGTATAATATCGCATATGTTTTACACTTCTTTTATTGCAGTTATTTAGATTAAGATCAGATAAAAAGCTTCCTCTTTGAGGAAGCAATATATATTAATGTTGTTCGTTATACATTAGTCGATAAAAAATGTTATGTAGACAAAATCATGACTAAGTGGATCAATTCAATAGGTATAAAAACTTATTTAGCAGAAGCATTGATAATGGTAGTTATCGAAAGGGTTTTGACTGTTTTTGTCATAAATGTAGCTGTAATGTAAAATAAAACTCGTTACCCAGTTAAAGCATTAACACAACGATGCCCAATTTCCAGAGAGAGAAAAATGTATTGAGGCAGCTCTTGCTAGCACGAAACGCCATCAAACATAAATATAGATTGTTAAAATTTGGTAAAGAGAATGTAGAAAAGATGCTTTAAGGTAGCATGAGCGACTTTTGTAAAATATTAGCTGTAGCTACAAAAATTAGACTGTATTCTTGAAGTATTTAACTAACCATATCCACCCAGAAAAAATAGGATTGCCGACCAAATTATCGAGAAAACAAATGTTGAAAAATGTTAGTTTTACACGGGCCTTATGAAAGTTCCCTCTCCCAAACATGATTCATCAGGAATAGCTCAGTCATAAAATATTAACTTTTGAAGAGAAAACAACTGGTTGTAGCTTATTTCGCGCAGATTAGCGTAGTACCAAACAAAATATGCGTTGATGAGCAAAATATCATGAAAATTATGATGAAAGTTAGTTACTTTCGATAACCTCGTGTATAAAAGCGTTTACTGCGCATGCGCGTGAAACCAGGCTTGTTTACATGCTGCGCCCAGGTTCCGATATACATGTGTAGATGTCGCGGCTGGTCGCGTCAGGAGCGTATGAAAAATACGTGTCTTAACTCGGAGAGAGAAAAGAGATGGTGTTATTGTTTGATTAAATTTAGCATTAATGTTTTTATTTCACTTACCATTGTCAAGTGATTTTGCTCATTCATAACTAAAATTTGCAGAAAATTAGTATTGAAATTTCTTTAGGACCACCAGATTCCCCCGCTTCGTACGATACCCACCGCTCATGCTACCTTAACTGAACTATAATTAAAGAAGAAAACTACTCAGGAACATGATTGTAAAAGGTTTTCACAAAATCACCAATGACTCTATGTCTGAAAATTGAGAAATCTTTAAAGTAACTATGAGAGATTCCCTCTTCTGACTAATGCTTTATTGAATTAAAGCAAGCTTTAAAATAGTAAAACAAATGATGTAGAACTGTAAAATCTTGATATAAATGTATACAATGAAATTTAGTATTATGATACTTGATTTTTCATTTGTTCGGAGTTGAAGCCCTTTTACATAAAGTGTCACAGCTCGGGTTGTAATCATGATAACAAGCTGAAATTTTATCTGTAGATATAGATTCTATAAATAAAGAGATAAGTATGATTATTCGTTTGGAGTTAGGAAATCCTGGATCTTTAATTGGAATTGATCAAATCTATAATTCAATTGTTACTATTCATGCATTTACTATAATTTTTTTTTTGTTATACCAGAAATAATAGGTGGATTTGGTAACTATTTTTATTAATAATGCTTAATTACAGTACAACAAGCTTTAAACTAATGATATAGAATAATAAAATATTGATATAAATGCATACAATGAACTATGAAACAAATTCTTCGAAAACTTGACTTATCGGTCCTCATTGTAATGGGTGGTACATCATAAGTCTGGCTGTAACCAAGATATTGAGCTGAAATTTGATGTGTAGGTGTATATTCTACAATTGAAGAAATTATACTACTTGGAAATATGATATCAAAAGCTTTTAATAAAATCACCAAAGACCCTATGCCAAAAATTTTAAGAAATCAAGAAATAAACATGAGGACTTCAATTTTTATTATTAATGCTTCATTATAGTAGAACAAGTTTTAAAATAGTAAAATAATTTAGAACCATAAGTTATTAATATAAATGAATAGCATAAATTTTAAGTATGGTAAATATAAAGGTAATTATAGGTTGAGGAACATTATAGGTTATGTGTTACGTTTGAAATAAAAACATAAGTATTAATATAAAAGGATTCAAGATATTCGAATACCTGTATTAATATTATTCTTTAAAGTAACATTTATATAGAACCTAACCTACAAATTTTTTATAACCTAACCTATAAAACAAACTATGGCGGCCTCCAGCACGTGGCAACGCCGCAGCACATATCGCATGCAGTTGGATGCTCGATTATGCTCTTCTTTACGATATATACGTCAATTTTTAAGCTTCCTACTTTGAAAAATATCGTGAGCATTTGCTCAATAAGGCGGCCTTTATTAATCACATGCCACTCATAGTTATAGACTATTCCAAACAGAATGAGCCCATAAAAAGCGCTCCTGTAGATGTGCGTCTTGAATTTGAGGCTCACGATAACTTTCCAGAGGGAACATCAGTCTACTGCTTGATTTTACACGATCGTATTGTTCAGTATAATCCAGTTAGTGGGGATGTGAAGAAGCTTGTTTAGAGAGGTGGAGAACTAATCACAACTCGTTGCGGCTGCTTGAGCATCCAAACAGAGTTCTTCGTGGGCGTGGTATTTGGAGGGGGCATAGTGGTGGAGGAACGTGTATAAAACGAGGTCTCGGGCATGGAGAGCTCATTCTTCCGCCACGTCTAGAGTGAAATGGGTCAAAACAAATGAAGACGTTCTACTTTGATGACATTTTTATGGATTGGGAAGAAGTCTCAGAGACTGTTAGTTTTCAATAGATACATGTAAGAGAGGTTGACTTTGGAGGGGTATTAATAAAATGGGGTACCACACAATGTAGGCGATGGTTGGGGCCTACATCCCTCCTCTCTTACAAATTAATTTGTCGATCAAACGAGGTCAGACGTGTACGGCGGCCTCCAGCCGGCTGGCCGCCAACCGCACGCCGTCAACCGCAGGCCGCTCGCAACGCCACAGCTGGCCGCAGGATGCTCGATGGGTTATCTAACCTCCTACAACTCTAGGCCTCCCACCTCAAAACCCTGTGGGGGTGCTGGGCCACTGGCGTTAACTAGCCTCCTACAACTCTAGAAACCCTGTGGGGTTCTGGGCCACTTGGGTTAACGCACTTCGTGCAATTCTGGAACATGCATGTTTCAGAAACCCCAGTGAGGGTTCTGGAACACCTGGAATTCCAGGAAGTGTTCGAGAACCCTCACTGCTTAACTACTACTGTTGTTGTACTTTTTATGTTCGTTAATTCTAATTTTGAGGTGCGCTTGGTTCCTCCTACGTATGACGCCGGACATGATTTGTTAAATTCTTTCTTTTTGTTATATAAACTATATAGCCTGAAGAGGTTGGCGGATCATGCCAACGAAACGTCGTAAAATAATTATAGGGAATCTTGCATTTTGATTTCTTCACTTGGCCTCCGTCAGACAGAGCCCTCACCTCAATTCAACATCAACAACTGGACTGCAATCTTAATCTTCATCGGACAGATACAAGAATCTTAGATCAGACATGGACTCAAATACAGATTATCAACGACGATACTTTTTTAATTATATTGAAAATGCCTACGGTCCACAAGCTAAACAACAACTCAAGAGGTGGACGAACTTAAACTACCAACTGGCAGAAACAATCCGACAGCGCTGGTTCCTTTTAAAGTGCAGATCTAACGACCTTTTTCCGCAACACATTGTAAACTTAAGTAAGCGTTTTCGTACTCTCTCATTTCATAGCCAAAAGTGTAAACATAAACATGTTGACATCTATAAACACGTCACCAACAAACTGTTAAATCTTGAAATTCGAGACATTAACTTTCACATCAATTTTCTAAATAAAACATTGCCCATACTAAAAAACAGGATTCTTAAACTCAACATTGATACTAGCTCTACAAATACCTTTTTTATCTATACCGATAAAAAGGTTAAAATCATTTTAAACAAACATAATAAAATCTTGAAACAAAAATTTAAAAATCTACTTAATAAAACACTAGAATCTTCAGTGATTTCTACACCAAAACAATTTTTCAAAAATTTAACAAATGTACATATACCAGAAGACATAGTGGACACAGTCTCATTAGGACCTAAATTCAGTGTTAATACAATCATCTGTAAAAAAGACATCATTGACACTATTAAAAATGTTGAGTTTAGTTTACAAAACTCTGAATTACCTGCGTCTAAACAATCGGAAATCAGAGAAAAAGTCTCGTTAATCTAAAAATGGGTTTCAAACAACAAAAACATATGACTAGTCACGATAGAATTTTAAACATAAAACTTTCTAAGACAAAAGCATTTATCAAAACAAATCCAGATTTAATGTATACTACCTCAGACAAAGGCAACGTAACGATAGAATTTTAAACATAAAACTTTCTAAGACAAAAGCATTTATCAAAACAAATCCAGATTTAATGTATACTACCTCAGACAAAGGCAACGTAACGGTTTTTCTGCACAAAACTGAATACACTGAAAAAATGTTAAAGTTATTATCGGACGCTACCATTTACGAAAATATCAAAACAAACCCCTTAAAGAAATTACAAACTGATACTTCGAAGATATTAAAAAACTTGAACAACAATATAAATTACTTACAAACGAAATTTCACAATAATGCTCTCTCTTGTACCAAGACAACATTAGCAAAATGCTACGGTTTACCGAAAATTCATAAAAAAGACGTACCTTTTCGTCCGATAATTTATTTAATTAATAGTCCGACCCACTTTCTATCTAAAACAATATACAACGAAATTAAGTCTTCTGTTAAAGTACCGATATCACACATTAACAATAGTTTTGAATTAAAACAAAAACTAAACTCTGTCATTATTTCAGATGATTACATATTTCTTTCGTTAGATGTGACTTCATTATATACAAACATACCGCTACAACAAGTATGAGATAGTTTAGATAGAAGATTTCATCACATACATAACAAATGCAAAATACCTTTTAATGACATTATTACATGCACTAAATTTCTATTCGCCAACACCTTTTTCTCTTTCAATAAAAACTATTATCGATAAATCGACGGTACACCCATGGGTTCACCAATTTCACCATTATTTGCAGATATCGTTATGGATGACTTGGAAAAGAATTGTTTAAGAATCTTAAAAGATAATTTCAACGCTGTTCCTTTATTCTGTTTCCGTTATGTTGATGATACTATTATGTGCATTAACAAGAAACACATTGATATAGTACTAACAACGTTTAACTCATATAACAATAGATTACAATTCACTTATGAACTAGAACAAAATCAAAAAATCAGTTTTTTAGATATGACTCTAATTCGACAAAATAATACCAATATTACAGATTGGTTCAACAAATCCACTTCCTCGGGCAGATTAATCAATTTCCTTTCCAAACATCCAATAAAACAAAAAACAAATATTATTTACAATCTTGTCGATAAAGCAATTTCGTTATCACATAAAAAGTTTCATAAGAAAAATCTCGACATAGTCTTAAAAACTCTTCAAAATAACAACTATCCCTTAAAATTCATTAAACGCGCCATATACACTCGATTAAAGAAAATCAAACAGTATCAACACTACAATGTCACTACTGTACCCAATAGATTTACTCCGCACATTTCTCTATCTCTCAACGACCGATACGACAAAATTGCAGTAATATTAAAATCCTTCAACTTTCGAGTTGCCCCTATAGTTAAGAAAAATCTAAACTCGATAATTATTCTAGGTAAAGATATTACAAATAAGTGGGATCGGACGAACGTTGTATATAAGTTTGTATGGAAAGCATATGCGGCGTCATATGTAGGAGAAACCAAGCGCACTCTCAAAACTAGAATTAAAGAACATAAAAAGAACAACAACAGTGAAACAGTTATTTCTCAACACATGAACCAATTCTCACATGAATTTGATTGGAACAACACTAAAATTATAGATTACGAATCAATTTACAAAAAACGACTAATATCAGAAATGATTCACGTTAAAAACGATAAAAATAACATCAATAGAAAAGATGACGTGAAATTTCTAAATTCTACATAACTTTCGTTATTACGAATTTCAAATTGAATAGAAGTATCGCTGATTTTCCCTATTCATATATAGATATGGATCCACACATATATATACATGCATATGTGTACGTGTGTATATATATATATGTATGGGTATGTGTGTGTGTGTGTGTGTGTGTGTGTGTGTGTGTGTGTGTGTGTGTGTGTGTGTGTGTGTGTGTGTGTGTGTGTGTGTGTGTGTGTGTGTGTGTGTGTGTGTGTGTGTGTGTGTGTGTGTGTGTGTTTGTGTACATATATATACACACTTTGTTTACTGTTTGTAAACACATACACTAACACACAAACATTATCGACTATAAATGCGACTTATCATTGCGATATTCTCTCAATTTGACGCTATGTGCACTGTGTGACACTTATTAGATAAGGTATTTATTGTCTCTTCCTTTTTTTATTGTAATGCGTGTGGTAGTTTATACAAATTTGTTAAATTCTTTCTTTTTGTTAAATAAATTATATAGCCTGAAAAGGTTGGCGGATCATGCCAACGAGCGTCGTAAAATAATTATAAGGACACTTACATTTTGATTTTTTCACTTGGCCTCCGTCAGATCGATCCCTCACCTCAATTCAACATCAACGACTGGAGTGCAATCTTAATCTTCATCGAGCACAGCTAATATTGATTTTTCATCTCCAAGGATTTTTTGTTCATCACCCCGAATTCCTTGTAGGCGATTTCTGTTTGGTTAACTAGTAATTTCGCCATCCTTGATGCTCTTGTTTTTGCGTGAGAGATCAAACTCTTGATCTCTTCTTTAGCGGCCTCATCTAGAGTACCGAACAAGAACCTACTCATTTTGCAATCGCGGTCACCCAGCCTTGGCGTTGGCGATGGCTTTGTTGTGGTTCCTCATGGCCTCTTAATAATTCTAGCGTCCTCTCCATGTTCTGGTTGCCATTTAAGATTTGTTTATAAATGACCTTGAGTTGCTGCTGAGGACTTTAGCTGCTTATTTTACAGTAACGGGGTATCTTTGCCAGTTAGCTAGCAATCTCTCTCCCTGGCCTGTAAAAGGTTTCAGATCATTTTGCTGGATAATTTTCCACGATATACTTGACGTGGCTAGAGGTCCAAGTTCTTCAAGCAATACTCCTGGGCTATTTCCGATAGGGTGTAAGGGCGCGCTATGGTTGCCATGCCTGCTTATGCACCTGTAACCAACATCCCTTCGGTTATTCATCTGGTTCATTTTTTCAAGATACATGGGAAACATCTTATATGTCTTTTTTTGTAACTATCTTCTTAAACCTTCCCAAGGTCGTTTCCCAACTTATATATTCCTCACTAACTATTGTTAGCATCTTGACCCTCCTTAGATTATCGATCTTATCAGAGAATTATTGTAACGAGCTATCGTCAGTACTGCATGTGCAGCTCCTTTATCAGTCCCTTCATGTAGACTACCCGGCATTGCTCTACCTGCGCAACGAGATGGCTGACTTCATCGCGCCGATTTGGCTGTGTAAAAATGGCTGTCGCTGCATTTCTCGCAGTAGCTTTGCTGTGAATTACCTGTTAGATGAACTCCCTTACTAAGCATTATGTTTCCTTCTGGAGAACCGAATTTCAATTTATTTCATGCGCTTCCAGATGATATTATTCGCTAATCTTATTATGAATTAGAAGGAACGTGGACATTAATCATTTTTTTTTCTCTACCAAAACTTGTTTCTATTATCCCTATTCCCAGTGTCAGTGCTGGTCTAATTCTTATACCGTCAGGTCGGTTAATTAGTTATAACTTCGTTATAACGTATACTTGAGTTTTGCCTAATGTATCGATCTCGTTCTTTTTCCGCAAATTCAACTAGATCTTTTCGTCTTTTTGTTTATAAATGGAATTTATTCATAGTTTTACAGTGTTATACTCTTAATATTTTCCTTTAGCTCTAAAAAAATAACGCTGAATATCCCTCTCTTTTATTTCGCGCGATCTCGGTCACTGACATGCCAGCTTGCATATTTTTCTTCTCGTTCCCTCGGTTTGGTGCCTCGCCACGAGTGGTATGCAAGTGCGGCCGGTGACTTGCGAGACTTAATACCAAAGGGCCTCAACATTTACCTTAATCCTCATCGTACGTTACTAGTATACGTACATGTCGTTCGTTCTCCGACGGTGTTGCTGGGTGATCCTCAATTCCGCTGCATCGGTGCTTTCTGTGGCCAGTGGTATGGGTTTCCAGGAATCGCCATCGCACGACGCTGACACAGTGCTCACGCCATGTTGTGGCTTGGTGTGGGGAGTGCCTGTTGTCTAGCAATTTTTCTAATATAAGTAGGAGCATTGCCGGGTAATCGGCATCATTAGTTTTTTCCTACGTCGACAAATCTAATCATGGAAGTTACTGGAGTATTCGCCGGATTTCAACTGAGGCTGATCATTAGGCCCCTGAGGCCGTCATTCCAACTGGTGAGTTTTTTTTTTTCATTAACATTTTTTTTCTTACACTTCTCGTAATTTTCGTCATGACTTATGTTTCTATTATGTTAGTAGTGATTTATGTTTATTTTTCGCACGTCCAGCGAGCGCGTTGCCCAGTGCCCCGGTGTGGCGGCGGTGGAGGGCGCGATCTTGGTGACCGTAATACCTCCCGGAGGCCGCCCGGCGGCATTGGTGGATCGCCACTGCGGCCAGCCGACCAACCAGGTGGCCAACCGCGCCTACCCCGGTTTTTCTGGCTTCCGGGGTCCCCTGCTGCCATCCGCGTGGTTTGCTCCGGCACCTCCAGCGTCGTTGGAGCGAATGCGTCGCTCCCTGCTAGACAGAGAGGCCGAAGCCCGCCGACGGGCGTTCAGGAGGAGAACAGCTAAGTGTCCGGCAGCGGAGTCCTGTGCTGACGAGGAGGTTGTCCATTCAATGAGGACGTCATCTCTGGCTACTGCGCTGCAGCTGCTGGGATCACTGGTGACTGCCTCAGCTCAGGAATCGCCGCGTTCCATTAGCCCCTCTGAGGGCACTGAACCGGTGGCATCTGGGCGGGAAAGACCCGCTTCTGTTAGTCACTCGGCGAGGACCCTTTTCCCCACTGCGTGGACTGCCCGAGCTGGAGTCAACCTCTGCGCACGGAGCTCGCATGCACCGAACCCGTACGAGCAATGTAAAGCTGCATCGGATTGCAGGAAGGACTCCGAACACGAGTGTTGGGAATGAGAGCCCGTAAGTAACCGTTGCATCATCCTCTTCTTTCTCCTTTCATGTCTACTTCTCCTAATTTCGGCTGTTTTCTCTATTTTGTTACAAATTCATCGATGGAACTTTTGCAGAGCCCCGACCTACGGTTATTTATTCTGTATATCAATATTATAATTGTAACAACTATGTATTTTATTATGTGTCAATAGTGTCGTAATCAACTGTACTTGTTTCTATTATTTATTTCCCAATCCTCCTTCCTGTGCCATATTTAATCCTAGATTAATTTATTTCGCTACATCCATCATTTTAAAAACACTCAAATAAAAATCATCTATTATTATAATTATCATGACTTAAATACTCAGAGCAATAATATATATATATATATATATATATATATATATATATACATATATATATATATATATATATATATATAAACTTGTACAACGTTAGTTCCCAGGACCCCATGTTACTGTATACCTATACGTGACTAAAGAAATAATGTCTCTTATGGGGGCCGATGTCCTCAAAACTGATGTTAAACATATGTAAATTCAGGGACTGTCCCCAAAACTAACAAATGTCCCCGAAACCAACGTTAAACATCTGGAATGTCCTGGAAACAAACATAAAACATAAATATATATATATATATATGTATATAATATATACACTTATCGGGGTTTATGTAGCCCAAGACTGTATATTAGTACCTACAGCCTAGAGTTCCCTATGGCAAGTGACTAAAGAAATAATGGGCCCTGGGGTTATAGACTCTAGGTCGGGCCGCATAAACCCCTATATTTAGAAATATTATGAAGCCCGGGCTGCATAATCAAAATCGGGCTCGATAAACCCCTATATATAAAAAAACTGGCTTTATAAACCCCTTTCGAGAAATGTGTATATATATATATATATATATATATATATATATATATATATATATATATATATATATATATATATATATATATTGTCACGGCCTGCCGTACCGACGTCGGTAATAAATCGGCAATAAATAAGTTCGTGGTAACGAACGTTAGATGGCGCCTCGATGCGGTATTGGAGCTGTATTGAGAGCATGACGAAGGTGCCGGCGGAGACGTGACCGGCATTAATGTGGTTATTATCGTTCGGACACAGACGCGCGCGATAGTGAGTTCGCGGTGATATCGCGTTTTCCGCGATAATTGTGAAGTGTTTGATAGTTGTGTCATGCATCCTGAGGCCACTATCGTGATCCGCGAAATGTGTTATACCGTACTTTCGACGGAAACACGAGGAGAGCTCAGAGATAGTGCGACAGGCTAGAACTAGCTGTCGTACTTCCAAACCAGCAACATCATAGTGCAGTAAGCATGTTCGCCTGGCACGAAAGCAGCAGATAGTATCACGAGTGGCGATACAATGAACTCAGCCTAGCAGCGAAGATGCTTGCGAGAAACCTAGGCCACGCCGTTTGAATCTAACCTACAATAGCGGTAAGCGTGCACGTATCAACCGCGTCGCGAGTAAGTACGCGTAGCCGTTTGTCCAGGCTCGTCGCCACCTGGACAGCGGCCGCGAATAGGCGTTCTTGTGCAGAGAGAGCGAGCGTAGAGAGAGCACAGGCTCGGGTCATCAACCTTAGAAGGTCACCGACAATGATTTAGCTTGCCGGCAGTTTGTAACCGGCAAGTGCGCATAAGAAGTGCGCAGAGGACATGCGTTAGTAGCTTTTTCTCTCTCAGGCTAAGTTAAGTGTGTGTGTGTGTGTCGCGACACGTGAGCGCGACCGCTCTCTCACTCGCGTAGACGATGAGTACGCTACTTATATTACTGTAGACGTGAGGCTTATGTTACCGCGCGTACACAGCGTATATTACCACGAGCGTGACGTCAGCACTCGAGACAGCTGACGTCTGAGATAACGTGCTGGCGCACCGTTAGGTAGAGAAATTAACCTATTTCAACGCGACACTTCCACTGTCTAAATTATTAATTATTCATTTAACTTCATCATCTTTTATTTAATAAACAATAGTCTTTTGTTATTAACTTTAACCACTCGAGTTATCATTTCGCGACCTTTAGTCATTCCCCGCTCCCCGACGCCACCGCGGTCGTTACGTAAGAGAAAACGTATCGTTTCATCTGAGCAGCCGGCACACGAATCAGTGAACGAGAGGAGAGTTCGAGTCACTGGTGAGAAATAAAGCGCGAGTCTTCGACTTGCGTGTTGCACGGTAAGTAACCAGATTAGGTTAACATTGCACGACGTTGTAGCGTCTGTTGCCGAATCTGGCTATTATATCTCCGGGAGTTGAACAGAGAGATATGGATTTGAACCGCTAAGGTACACAGGTGAAACGTGCCTTAGCCCGAAAGTCCACCCCGTAACAATATATATATATATATAGGTATATGTGTTGGTACTTTTGGGGTATATATACACCATAGATTGCTACTTTTGGGGACTTTTGTCCTTTTTGGGGACCGGCTTCAAAAATACGATGCATGTATCGCTACTTTTGAGGTCCATAAGGCTTCGTCTACAATACATCTTAGGTACTTTTCCGGGCTTTTGTTCCGGAATTTCGGTACTAAAAGCGGGCGCCGCAGGCCCCCTGCGAATCACGGTACCCTTAGGGTTATTATTTCTTTAGTCAAGTGTATTTGTTCCGGTATTCCAATGTAAACTCTCAGAGTAAGAAACTCTAGGACCCCAATAGTACCGATGTATGTATTTATATATATATATATATATATATATACATATATATATATATATATGTGTGTGTGTGTTTGTGTATATATATTTTTTTTTACTCCACAATCAATATTTTTATTAAATTACTTAAATAAATAATGAAATCAAGTTTAAGAATAAGAAAATTTAAATGAAATTTAATTGAAATTAAAATTTCAATGCAAAATTATTAATAAATAATCTTTTACATTTATTGAATAAACTAAAAGTAAAAGGGTATCTCCCATTATAATGGTCAAAATGACCTTGCTCAACTTTTGGAAAATAAGCTGCATATATTTGTTTGGATACTAAAAGAAGTGAGTTTCGTCCCGCCACTTTCTTCCGAACCCCTTCCCGTACTGACCTAACCTCAAAAAAGTCGTGTTTTTATATAATAATTTTTATTTCTGAAATGTACAATAGAAAAAATCTGAAAAAATTCTGAGTGATACTTGAAGTAATAGTGAATACACAAGAATTTTTGTGGACACTTTGAAAGTCATCTTGAAGGTCAAAAAAATTCTAAAAGAATTGAAATCGTTATTAGTTAAAAACAAAAATACATACATCTGATTTTTTTATTTTAAGTTACTTATTCCACTTTTTTCTAAATATTCCAATAATTTTTTGAACGATTTTAATGGTGCGCCATCTTGGAAAACGCGAAAAATCCTATTTTTTAGGTTATTTTCGCATTTTTTCATGTATAACTCGAGAAAGATGTTCTTAAAATTCATGAAAAAATTACGGTATATAGAAGACTCATATATACATGTCCTCGAATTTTTTCAGATTTTCTAAAGGTCATCTTCATTGCTAAAAAAATTTCTAAATTGTTATTACAACCGAAAAATCATGCATTTACCGCTTAAAAGCATGTTTTTGAGGTTATGTTGATCCGTATCTCAAATAAAATGCTCTAACACTTTCTAAAAAATATTATGTAAATAAAAGTCATGTAAGTTTATGCACTCAAATTTTTTTACATTTTTCTGGATCATGATTTACGGCTAAAAAAATTTCAAAGTACTCGAACGATCAGGGAAGTTCATATAAACACCTAAATGGCTTCGTAACCATCCCGTAAGTTACGCTGCATTTTCAGATTTTTTTCATTCATAGTTTTTGAGTGACAAAGGGTCAAACTTGGTCATTTTAGCTTTTCTTGCAATTTTTGCCTTTTCTCAATGCTTTATAGAGGGGGGTTGTTCGTTTTTCGGATGGTCCAAAATTCGGAAAGGCATATTTCTGATGATCCATAATTCCGAAAAGTCAAATTTCTGATGATCCATAATTCCGGAAAGTCAATTTTCGGAAAGTCAAGTATACTGAAAGGTTGAAATTCGGAATACCATTTATCCGATAGATAAAAGTTTGGAAAACTAAAATATAGATGGATCAAAATACCGAAAATCTTTGGATCTTTGGATAGGTAAAAAACCGAAAGACAAATATTCTTGTGTGCCAAAATACCGAAAATCAAAATTCTCATGGGTCAAAATACCGAAAATCAAAATTCTCATGGGTCAAAATACCGAAAATGAAAATTTTTATCGGTCAAAATACTGAAAATTAAAATTCTTATTGGTCAAAATACCGAAAAGTCAAAATATGTTCTGCAAACGATTTCCTGACATTTTGTACAATAAAAATGCTCAATAAAGACAAATAATTAATTTTTAATACTCAATACCTCAATACTTACTTATTTTTTTTATTGCGCAGCATTATTAATTTATATATCAACGTATACTCCCATTATTATGTCATTCGTTGTACCCTCATTTAATTATTACAGAACTATTTCTTTTATTTAAAGCCAATCCAATTTGTATATACACACACACACGCACACGCACGCACGCACGCACGCACGCACACGCACACGCACACAACACATACACACACACACACACACATAAATTGTATATGTATATATTGTATTTTTATACAGTAAGCGAAATAGAGCAAGCAATGAACGGAAATAATTTTAACAAAGTTATAAATACAGTTTATTAGCCCATGTTTTAATCATAATACTGAATCTGGTATTCTAAATTATTACTCCCACTGTTCTGTCAAAGTTATCATATTAGCAAGTTTCATGTAGAATAATACATCTATACGTGGACACCGCCAAGCATGCATGCGATATCCAATTGGAAATCGGAAAATGGGTAAACCAGATTATGTCACAAATGGCTGTACACGTGTATGCATAGGTTATGACTGGATCTTGTCTTTATCCACCTTGCTAAATAAGCGAGCGGTACGCCCCAAAAAACGCTTAGAAACATGAAAGCGTGCTCTGGCAGAAAATTAACCATAATTTCTGTCTATGCAACTATAAAGTAGCTATATTTCTTAGCTATAAATAAGCTACTCTGTTAACTATAAACTGGCTAAAATATCGTTAATTTAGATAAGTGATATTCGTTAGCTATAAATTAACTAATTATTATAGCTAACAATTAATTAACCTTTAAAAATATTGATTTTCAAACTTGAGCGTGGAACGGCATACAGTATGATTCAGGTGTTCGGGGTGACCGATGATGAAGTCTAGGTGGTGCGCTCCGTAGTTTTCTGCATTTAGATGTCAGGGCGCATCTGCTGCATGGTCCAGGTGTTCCGGGTAGCCAATTATGGAGTCTAGGGAGTGCGCTCCGTAGTTTTTTGCATTTAGATATCAGGGCACATCTAATAGATTGTCCAGGTGTTCCGGGTAGCCGATGATGGAGTCTAGGGAGTGCGCTCCGTAGTTTTTTGTATTTAGATGTTAGGGTGTATCTTATAGATGGTCCAGATGTTCGGGGTAGTTGATGATCTAGTCTAGGTAATGCGCTCCGTAGTTTTTGGTCTCTAGATCACAAACCTTATCCAATATTTGATCTAGGTGGCCAGGGTGTCCGATGACGGAGTCCAGGTAGTGTGCACCATAGTTTTTATTGTCCACCACGTTTTCGATGCGTTCACTTAACACTTAATAATAAAAAACTACAGAGCACACTACTTAGACATCATCATCGACACTTCGAACACCTGGACCATCTATAAGAAGCGCCCCGACATCTAAATGCAAAAAACTACAGAGTGCACCACCTAGACTCGATCATCGATTACCCTGAATACATGGACCATCTATAAGATGCGCCCTGAGATCTAAATGCAAAAAACTACGGAGCGCACCACCTAGATACCATCACCGGCTACCCCAACATCATCGGTTTCGTCAAACACTTAGACCAGGGATTGGATACATTCCGATACCTAGACACAAAAACTATGTAATGCACCTCCTGGGCTTCATCATCGTCCACTTGATACTCCTCGCCCACGCATTTCATACGTTCTGACATGTAAACGCCAACTTCTGCGTGTGCTATTTTGCTTTTAACAATAAAATAAACAGAAAACTAGATAATTTCTGCTTAATATAGGTTACCAAGGCTTAAGAATAATATAACCACATTTCAAGCTTAAAACGTGACGTTATTACCGGGATTTCTGGCTAACGTTGGGTGTTTACGATTCATATGCGTTCAAAATTATAACCGATTTCGAATATTGTATACACTCTCTACATTCGTTCAATCATATACAATTTTGATATGTTCAGGATTTTAGTGCCCGACTAAACCGCCAGATGGCTTATAACAACTTGCAATAAGAAACATCATCCTCAGTGTATAAATCATACCTCGTGATGTGCACTGAGAGTCCCCAGTATTACATTATACAAGCTATTCTAGGTTTGCTCTATCTCCATTATTGCGATATTCCAGTCGTCGCTACACTCGCCAGCTATATTTACCAGTAACCCATCGGCCGCTAATCAGTACACAGCGAGCTCGATTAATACCCAAAGCCAGTTAATAAATACCAGTTAAACTAATAACAAATTCTACTTATTCGCCGTCCTCGACTACTCTTCCTCAGCTATCCTCCGTAAAATTACACCAGCACCTCGCGCTATCGAACATTGGGGCAACATTATCAAAAAAAAATATATATATATATATATATATATTCAAAAAGATATATGGGCGGCTTACGTGTTGTATACCGATATAATTAGCCAATCGGGGCACTTTGATTTAAGAATTAATTTTTAATATACTAATTACTAAAGATAAATTATATTTTAATAAAAGAAACGAATTTTGTAATGATAGTCATATTTATTATTTCTATTTCATTTGTACATGAATATCAACATCCACATAAATCGTAACATCGAAATAGATTTATTGAATGTAAGTGATGAGATATACGTTTGGCTGTAGTGTGTGTTAATAATACCATCGTCAGAATACGAGGGTCATTTGACAAGTACCTAGCCTCACCGCCAGATGGTGCCACTATCGCACCAGAAATACACTACAGTGCAGTATCTTCCTGTAAACGGTTACAGACGAAATTTCAGCCGGATCGGAGTTGTAGTTTATTTTTGAGAGCGTGTGAAAGCAAATGTGCCCGTTGATTTTTGAAAAAATGGAGAAAGAACAATATCGGTCGGTGATTCGATTCTTGTTTTTGGAAGGGAAATCGCGCAGTGAAATTAAAGAACGCTTGGATGCAGTGTATGGGGATGCTTCTCCTTCGATGGCGACCGTTAAATTTTGGTATAACGAGTTTCAACGTGGTCGTACGTCGGTTTTTGATGATCCATGCCCAGGTGCTCCGAAAACAGCCACTACGGAGGAGAACGTGACAAAAATACACGATATCGTTTTGTCAGACCGCCGATTAAAGGTGCACGAGATAGCTGCGATAGTAGGCATCTCAGAAGAACGCGTGTGGCATATGCTACATGAGATTTTAGGCATGAGGAAGCTGTCAGCAAGGTGGGTGCCGCGTTTGCTGACTGCAGACAACAAGCGCATCCGTGTGACCAGTTCAGAGCAGTGTTTGGAGCTTTTTAAAAATAAAAAAAAAAAAAAAAAAATTTTAAAATAAAACCAAAACTATCACTTACAAAAGATAATATAGATATAATAAATATACCGGGTGTCCCATTTTAAAACCACCAGGCAAATATCTCGAACACTAAGGGAGATGGAAAAAAACTTTTAATACAAAAGTTGTAGGGTTCAGAGGGGTCCAACTGATCGTTACCTTGGTTATGACCTTGAGGTCAATGATCAAGGTCATTTGAAGGTCAAATCGATTTTTTCAAATGAGAACCCCCACTTTTGACCTCGTAAATGGAAAGAGCGGAAAATTTTACGTTCAGATATGTCCTTGAGTCAAGGTCATAGTCATGGTCATGGTCATGTTTAAAATTAAAATCAATCAACGCATCAAAACATTCCCATAATTAGGCATACGAGACAAATTGTTAAATACAAAAGTTGTAGGGTTCAGAGGGGCCCAACTGATCGTAACCTTGGTTATGACCTTGTGGTCAATGATCAAGGTCATTTGAAGGTCAAATCGATTTTTTCAAATGGGAACCCCCATTTTTGACCTCGTAAATGGAAAGAGCGGAAAATTTTACGTTCAGATATGTCCTTGAGTCAAGGCCATGGTCATGGTCATGGTCATGTTTAAAATCAAAATCAATCAACGCATCCAAACATTCCCATAATTACGCATACGAGTGGTAAATACAGAAGTTGTAGGGTTTGAAGCGGCCCAACTGATCGTGACCTTGGTTATGACCTTGAAGTCAATGATCAAGGTCATTTGAAGGTCAAATCGATTTTTTCAAATGGGAACCCCTATTTTTGACCTCGTAAGTGGAAAGAGCGGAAAATTTTACTATTTTTACTATTATCAATATTTACCAGGGTTAACCACTTATATCAAATAATAACAAAAGTTAATAAGTGTTGACCACCTGTATCCAGTAGTGACCGGTAGTATTCAGCATTGATCGGTAATAGTTAATAATTATTACTGTTTACATCAAATTGTTTTCAAATTGAGCACACTTATATTGGCACAGAAAATTAAACTTTTTTGTTTGAAAATATTGTATAGTATAATAACATATTATTTCTTTTGTGGTGTGTTTTGATAAATAATTGCATTTACAACTAAAAAGGAATGCCTGAAAGAATTCTGTTAATGAAATAGTTGACATTCTTCTTATTTTAGGAGAATGAGAGGCAAGCAGATTGTATCGTGATCGGTTCCCTCAACGACAACATCCTGATCATACGGTAATACGTGACATTGAACTGCGCGGTCGACAAGGAAACTTCGTTCGAAGAAGGAGGACACTAAATGAACACGATTATGAAAATAATCCTCGCTTTCTTGCTGTTCTAGCCATGGTACATTTAAATGTTCATGTCAGTTTACGCGAAATCGAGTTAACAATGGGTATTCCAAGATCTACGGCCAGTAGATATTTACGATATGCGCGTTACCATCCTTACCACATTACTCTAAATCAAGCTTTAACTGTGGTAGATTATCGACGGAGAATAACATTTTGCCAATGGGCAACACAACAAATTACTGATGATGAAAATTTCTTTAACAATGTTCTTTTTAGCGACGAGGCTACATTTCATAGTACTGGTATGTTGAATCGCCATAATTGCCACTACTGGTCTCCTGTTAATCCTCATTGGATGCGAAAAGTTGATCATCAGCATCGCTGGAATGTAACGGTATGGTGTGGTATTATTAACGGATGACTGATTGGACCTTATTTTTTTGAAGGTCACGTAACTCAACATACTTATTTACAGTTGCTAAGAGACGAGCTGCCACTCTTTCTAGAAAACGTTGATCTCCATACAAGGGCCAGAATGTGGCTACAACAAGATAGTGCTCCTCCACATTATGCCAGAATTGTCAGAGATTTTCTTAATGAAAGGTTTAACGGTCGATGGATTGGTAGAGGAGGTCCCGTAGCATGGCCACCAAGATCTCCAGATCTGACATCTCCAGATTTTTATTTATAGGGCTTCCTAAAAAATACAGTCTACCGCAACAGGCCAACTACAAGAGATGACATGATTCAAAGGATTACACAAATCTGCTTAAGTATTCCACGTCAAGTATTATTAAATACTGTTAGAAACTTTAAAAGGAGAATAGAATGTTGTCAACAAGTAAATGGTGCAACTTTTGAGCATCTTCTTCAGTAAATGGTGACCGAAACACTGATCCTATGACTAAATACACATGAACGTGGAATTTTCCAATGAATTTTTAGCTGGCCTGATCATCCCCGACCTTGCCTTAATTGGCCGGGTCATCTCCGACCTTGCATTAACTGACCGGGTCATCTCCGACCTTGCCTTAACTGGCCGGGTCATCTCCGACCTTGCCTTAACTGGCCGGGTCATCTCCGACCTTGCCTTAACTGGCCGGGTCATCTCCGACCTTGCCTTAACTGGCCGGGTAATCTCCGACCTTGCCTTAGGTGACCGGGTCATCTCCGACTTTGCTCTTAACTGCACGGAAACTGACCATAACTTTGACCATGACCTTGACCCAAGGTCATATCAGAATTTTTCGGTTTTTCTATTTACGAGGTCAAAAGTGAGGGTTGTCGTTAAACAAAATTGATTTAACCTTCAAACGACATCATCCTTGACCTCAAGTTCATGGTCAAGGTCACGATCAGTTGGGGCCCTCCAAACACTACAACTTCTGTATTTAACACTCGTATGCGTAATTATGGAAATGTTTGGATGCGTTGATTGATTTTGATTTTAAACATGACCATGACCATGGCCTTGACTCAAGGACATATCTAAACGTAATATATTCTGCTCTTTCCATTTACGAGGTCAAAAGTGGGGGTTCCCATTTGAAAAAATCGATTTGACCTTGAAATGACCTTGACCATTGACCTCAAGGTCATAACCAAGGTTACGATCAGTTGGGCCCCTCTGAACCCTACAACTTTTGTATTTAACAATTTGTCTCGTATACCTAATTATGGGAATGTTTTGATGCGTTTATTGATTTTGATTTTAAACATGACCATGACCATGACCATGACCTTGACTCAAGGACATATCTGAACGTAAAATTTTCCGCTCTTTCCATTTACGAGGTCAAAAGTGGGGGTTCCCATTTGAAAAATCGATTTGACCTTCAAATGAACTTGTTCATTGACCTCAAGGTCATAACCAACGTCACGATCGGTTGGGCCCCTCTGAACCCTACAACTTTTGTATTAAAAGTTTTTTTCCATCTCCCTTAGTTTTTTTACCGGGGACACCCGGTATATCCTGGAAATGTCTTTTATTTTATGGACTGAGCTACGCCATCTATCGGAGGGTCGAATATCGAATACTTTACAATCTTAATGTTTTGTATATGGTTCACAAACGTTTCTAAGACGTTCTTACAACGTAACCTTGCACTTCTGAAACGGAATAGAAACGTTTCCGGCTCAATCAGAAACGTCGCTGAAACGAATCTGGAACGTGAATAATTGAGACGTTTCCAAAACTTTGTACAAACGTTTGAGTTCTGTTTCAGAAACGTTTCTGAGACGATTTAAACACGTTTACGATTTTTATCAAAATTTTTTCAGATTTAGGACATTTCTACGTTTCTGAAACGTTTCTGTTACGTTTCTATATTTTTAGGGAAACGTTTCTAGGTTTCTAAAGAAACTTTTCAAAAACGTTTCCAAAACGTAACGTTCTATGGGGGTAAGGCCTTACCTAGACATAAATCTGAAGAACATAATAAGCGCGAAGGTGACAACTACACTTAACCTATAGGCAACGTCTGCGAGAAACTCGGCATGGCCACAGAGATGACAGCAAGGCCAGCAGTATGTCTTTCTTAAAGAAGCCACAATAAAGTCACCCATCCCATAAGTGACTTATCAACTAATAAAAGTTGTAACTAAAGGCACTACCTCTGAGTATATAAAATATTCTATGTAATTAGAAAATTTTGTATGCTTATAGGTACTTGGTCTCTTTAGCTACAGTGTGCATATGATTAAAGTTGATTTTGGTCCTCTTGTATAAGAGATCTACAATATTATTTAGTTCATTGGGTCCAAATATATTTCTTACGCTAAAGCCACCGAAGTCTTAAATCTACCAACGAACAACTGAATTGTGGATCTCAAAGGAGATGTGCCTATAACAAAATAACAAAATGAATAATAATTTAAAATATTTTATAATGTATATTAGACTATAACAGTGAATGGTGGACAAAAAACCTCAATTATATGAAATAAAATAATGAATGTACAAACAATTTATTTAAAAATCAATTAAAATTTATAAGCTATAGTAAAGCCATCCATATGGCAATACTCTTTCATATGTGAAGTGCTTTTATAACTATATATGAATTGATCAAGACCAGTCAGGACACAAATTTGTAAGATACTTTGGACTTTGTTCTGTTATATGAGGCTTGACGTGAAATTTCAGCTGAGTTCTAGCAACGGGCACAACATCGTCAAGACGTCGCCTCCTTGCGCGCCATGTCGCCGTCGCCATCGTGACTGTTCTTGCGGTATCTACTAATATCGAGTACACGTGGGCGCGCTCGGGGCCGGCCTCGTGTGAATTTACTGTCACGGGTCGGCGTCGAGAGCGCGAGCACGAGGCTCGTTGAACATCGTTTCTTCTTTTTCCACATTAAGCAAAATATCATCAATAACATTATTCTAATGTTGCAGGTATGTTACATGTCTCTATTATTTACTTACAGTTGTGTCGGTACATTACAATTATTATAATAATAAAGTCAATTCTATATTTTTAATTAAATTGATTATTTTTTAAAATCTAATACTTGCAAATAATTATACTAACATTCTAATGAAACATTTTCACGGTAATATATTATCGTTCAAAGTTTCATTAAACTGTTATTCTTCATTTATAAGCAGTATTAAACTGCTAAATAATAAATAAATTGAGTTATATATCAAGCAGAGCATATTCCCGGATTTTGGAAAAAATCATGTGATTGATCACAAGATTTTTTTCAATAGGGTGTTAAGTCTTGAGTGTCGAGGAATCTACTCTTATAATTGATTGTTAGTTATATTTTGGCTTATTTACCTTTTTTCCTGTTGGTGTAGGTTCTCGAATTGAATAGATTGATGGTTCAATAATTGCACTATTTATTCGTTTATAAAATTAACAATAAATTGATATAACGTAACAAAATAATTATATTCGATCTGTTCGATTAATATGTGTAATATATTCGTTGCTTGCGCGGATAATACCGATAGATTATTGATTTTATAGATATAAGTATTTTCTCGTAGTCTGTTATAGGCTCGAATTGGCCTGTATAATAATCGTTTCTCCTCTTGTCGGCTGGAGTGGTACGGAGCTCGCGACTTTTGCACGATTACTGATTTGTGTGTTGAGAGTCGCCGTATTTATTAAGCGGTTAAATTAGGTTGAAGATGATTGAGATCATCTTATTTGGCAATGTAATTGTCTCCAATCGTATTAAATTCGGTAGTCGCATTGCGAAATGCTGATTCTAAAAAATATAATACGCAAGTTTGATGACCTACTACTACGTCACGATTGCCTCGTATTAAAAAATTTCAACGTTGTAAAGTTCGCTCGCTTCGGCGTGATGCCGCTTGCATTAAAAAGCAACGTTGTCAAAATTCGCATATACGACATTTGTATGTCAGAAAATTACTGGTGATAAATATGCATTGTTAATTTGATTTTAGAGATACGTCACAGACGTAACACTTCCCCCCTTAGATTGTTGAATATCGTACAGATTCAGCAAGTATAATAATAGTTAGCCATCAGTAATTTTCTGTTACAATAATTTCAAATTACAATTATAAGATGGAAAGTTAACTATAAATACAACAACGACTTTCATAAAATGTTTTGAGAAATTTTTAAATAATTTCAATATGGTTCGTTTAAAATTGTGGTTCATTTCGTACAAGAATGTTTACAATTTCCCTGTGTTGCAATTTTTTCTTTATGCTAGTTGATACGTGGGTGTCAATAAATTTGCATACACATAATTTTGTGGATCAAGAAATTACTGATGAGAATATGAATATCAAATGTAATTTATAGGGATACGTCACGGATGTAACCCCCCCCCCCCCCCCAGACTGTTGAATATCGTAGAGATTCAACAATTATAGGAATAGTTGAACAATCAGTAATTTCTTGTTACAAAAAGTTCAATAATACTAATAATTCAAATAATAGAAACAATAATAAAAATTCATATCATTAAATCCATACTAAAAATTTATATATATAAACAATAAGAAAAACAATAATAAAAATTCAATAAATTTAAACAAAGTTTCGTATCGTCTATAAATTTCTATAAAGTAAATCATTTATTTTGTTCCTAACACTAGACTACACTTAACCTACGGTTTAACTTTGTATTGCATGTTGAATGCCGATTTTTCCTATTAGCGTTCAAATGGCGGTGCGGATTACTATGGAATAAACGGGTATTCTTACTTCGTTATGTGATTCTTTGTACTTAAGGAGTATCTTAAATTGGGAGTTTTGCTGATATAATTCAGCACATAATGTATTATTATCAAACTTACACTAAATCTGTGATTTAATATCATTCACTTTTAAGAAAACACTTTTACAATAAATTCTTAACTAAATTATAAATAAATTACAAAAACCTTCGGTGTAAAAATAACACGAATTAATAAAACGTTACGTAATAAATATAGCATACGTTATGCATTAGAATTTTTATAGGAACATATATCTTGATATTAATTAAATTATTTTATTATCGTTAATGTGTAATAATTTTGTTGTTTTGCTGTATTTACAAAAAAAAAAATAGAATCATTGATTAAGTTTAGAAATAATGTGCGCATTAAATAATTTTGTAGAAAATGAAATGTGAGGAGAAATATATAGGGAATGATTCAAGTGATCACTCACTTCCCTCCCTGCTGAGATATTTGGCAAAAGATATATTATTTTTTCCTCTTTGTTTAAGTAGAATAACATTAAAGGGTTTTTGATATTATCATTATAAAAAAAATATTTTTCAACCGTATACTGAGAAAAATTATAATTATTTCCAAAAGAAAAATTTAATTATATTGGCAAGTATTTTTGATAAAAAGGAAGGTTAATAGGACGGAGTGATTTTTTTTTATTTTGACTTGTTATTGCTCTTATGCATCATTGTATTGCCTTTTTTTCCTGGAAATTTTCAGTCATTTCAATGTTCATTTTAGAACTCAAGATTTTTTTTTCCTGGCATGAGTACTATTCACATATTTGCATTATAGAGTACGCAGTACTCTTGAAAAATACTAATATTGATAATGTAATCATTAAAGGCACATTTACAAATAATTTCTGTTCCGTCAAGATTTTTGTACAAAAAAGAAATGTTGTATCTTTATTCTTTTGAAAGTTATGAGTAAATTAAAGATATGAGCTGTAAAAAAATGTCATTGTTTAAAAAGAAAAGTCATAACTTTCAAAAGAATAAAGATACAACATTTCTTTTTTGTACAAAAATCTTGACGGAACAGAAATTATTTGTAAATGTGCCTTTAATGATTACATTATCAATATTAGTATTTTTCAAGTTTGAACGGCAATAATTCACAATATTTAAAATAAAAGCAAGTTTTAGTATTATGTGCAGTACAAATTTGAAATAATTTAATGATTATTACTTTATTATAAAACTTACAATTTCCAAAGTGTGACAATCGGAGTACTTTTGGCAAATACACTTAGTCAGATAAAGTTACCATAATTTAGGAACATTTTTCTTTTTTGGTCGCGACTGTATACGGGCAAATATTATAATTATTAATATTTTTTATACCATTTCACTATTCAAATTTAATAGTAATTAATAGCTGGCTCTGAAATGGCTGACTATCCGCCCAACGAGATCGTTGACATGATGTTGGCTTTAGGAGAAAGCCGAAGTAATTATCGTGCTGCGGCAAGAATTTATGCTGAACGCTATCCAGACAGACGACACCCTGACGCTATGGCTATCAGACGTTTAACTCAAAGAGCTCGTGGTGGACACATGGTTCGTCAACGTAGGCGCCATCAATATGATGAAAATGATAATCGGGCTGTGACTATTCTGGCAATAATTCATCTTGACCCACAGATAAGCGCTCGTCGAATCGAAAGGGAAATCGGTCTTCCAAAAAGTACATTTTTAAGAATTATGAAGGTGCTTAGATATCATGCGTATCATATTACTCTGGTCCAAGAGCTACAGTTTGCTCATTTTCAACAGCGTATTGTGTTTTGCCAATAGGCTTTACAAATGATAGAAAATGATGCAGACTTTTTAATTTTGTTCTTTTTTCTGATGAGGCAAAATTTCAAAGTGATGGGGAATTGAATAGACATAATTGTCATTACTGGTCTGATGTTAATCCTCATTGGGTCAGAACTGTAAACCATCAAAGACGATGGAGTATTATGGTATGGTGTGGGATTATTAATGGATGTGTGATTGGCCCTTATTTTTTCGAAGAAAATGTTAATCAACACACGTAATTAACGCTAATAAGAGATGAACTACCTGTATTGATGGAAGATGTTGACTTAGAAACGCGACGAAGAATGTGGCTCCAGCAGGACGGCGCAACACCACATTTCGCTCGAATTGTCAGGACTTTTTGAATGAGCAGTATGGTAACAGATGGATTGGTCGAGGTGGTCCGGTTGAATGGCCTGCTTGCTCACCAGATCTTACATCACCTGATTTTTACTTATGGGGGTATTTAAAAAATGCCGTTTTTGAGGAAAGGCCCACCACAAGAGTAGACATAATGGACAGAATTCGTCGAGCATGCGCTGCCATTCCAAGGCAAACTTTGCTAAACACCGTTCGCCACTTCCAAAGGCGTTTGACTATGTGCCTGGAAGCAAATGGTCGTAATTTCGAACATTTTCTTCGAGGTTAGATAAACACATAAGTGAGAGGCGAAGGGACTCACTTAAATCAAGCACCCTGAACAGTGAGAGGCAAGGGGACTCACTTTAATCAAGCACCCCGATCAGTGAGAGGCGAAGGGACTCACTTAAATCAAGCACCCTGAACAGTGAGAGGCAAGGGGACTCACTTTAATCAAGCACCCCGTTCAGTGAGAGGCGAAGGGACTCACTTAAATCAAGCACCCTGAACAGTGAGAGGCAAGGGGAATCATTTTAATCAAGCACCCCGATCAGTGAGAGGCGAAGGGACTCACTTAAATCAAGCACCCTGAACAGTGAGAGGCAAGGGGACTCACTTTAATCAAGCACCCCAAAGGAAACAATCCTTACTACGTCCACGTCGTTGTTTCTGGGTAGCGCTAAACGTAAGGTTGACACATTTACAACAGAAGCTTTAATGATCTTGAAGTTTCCGTTAAACAAACATCAGACATGGGGTAGAGATGTGTGGGACTGGGGGATGTCTGGTGTAACAGTTTAGCATGTGAGGCTATGAAGAGCATGGGGTTCGGATGTGCAAGTTTGATATTTGCTTACTAGGATGTGAAAGTTTTGGGTGTGTGGGTTTCCCTATTAAACCTACGATCAGTTTGAACCACTTAAGCCTGTCACTCATGGAAAAAACGACTTAAAATGGATTTTTCGGAGTTCGACCTTCATTTGGCCTTGAAATGACCTTGAAATGACCTTGAAAAAAAATGTCTCAATATGATTTTGAACGTAAAATTTCCCGCTCTTTCCGAATCCGGGGTCAAAAATAGGCGTTCCTATTAAAAAAAATCACTTGACCTTGAAATAACCTTGAAGGTCAAGTTTAAGGTCAAAGCTGTTAGGACCATCGTTTGGCCCCGTTCGTCCCCTACAACTTTTGTCTGAAACATTTTTTCCTATCTGTCTTAGGATCCGAAAAATCCGGGTGTAGCGATTAAAATGGGTCACCGTGTATATATGTGTGTGTCACGTGACAGGAAGTCGCAACACCGGATGAGAGTCTGAAACTATGGAGAAAATTTAGAATCGGAAAGTGGACAAAAAAAAATTCAGCTCTCTATATCTTTTAAGCGAGATAATCTTTTTAAATAAAATCTTTTGATTTGTGTAGAGTAACGAAATGGCTTTCGATTAAGAGGGATATGTTACATAGTTGGAACTAACGCAATAGGTATATAAGTACATTAATTTTTCTCGTACATCCATTTCAATGTATATCATCGCGCGGTCACTCCTACGGCTCTTCTATACTTGCCTTCGGAGCGCTCCCGCGTTCCTTGATTTGAAGTAAAGGTTATTTAGGAATTTTAAAAGGTTTTGACGATAATATGACAATCAAGTATTTTATTTATTTTTAACACATAATTAAAAAAAAATCATACTTATTATTATATTCATATTTTATACATAATTTAAAAATTCATAATTTTTAATCTTCATAAATTAATTTAATTATAATTATGTCATAAATAGTTGCAAAAATTATAAATTTTGTTATTAAAAATTCATTAAAGGAATAAGCAAATTAAGTTTGAGGAAGCCACGGGCCAATGAATTGTTAGCGGTAGTAGTATATGGACTGGTATAGCATATCATATCATATTATAAGGGGGGAGGGGGACACCGCGCCCTGGGTGGGGTCATTAAGTTAAGTGTTATGTAAACAGTAGCTGCACGGTAGCTAATGACCCATGTCAAGGGCCCATGTCAATCGGGCTATTGTTTTCAAAACCGCTACTGTTTTGTAAACAAACCACCCATTAACAATGGGTAATTAGCTACTGTATACATAACAGTTATACCCTCTTGACACCTCCATGTAATATGATACGTGCTATACCAGTCCATGTACTAGAGAGAGAGAGAGGACGCACACATCCACCCACGCACACCCACCCGTCCCACCCACACCCACAAACCCACATCCACCCCCACACACCCACGCCCACCCACCCACACACCCACATCCACCAACCCACCCACAGAGAGAGATGGCGCACCCACCCACCCACACCCACTCACTCACACCCACCCATCGACACTCACCCACAGAGAGAGAGAGAGAGAGAGAGAGAGAGAGAGAGAGAGAGAGAGAGAGGGGTAGAGAGAGTAAAAACAACGTTTATATATTTATTTATTAATATTTATTGACGCGCACACACGCACATACACACACACACGTGCGCATACATTTACGTGCGTACGCAGACACTGCGATTCACACACACACACACACGTGCGCATACATTTACGTGCGTACGCAGACGCTGCGATTGTCACACACACGCACACACATACACACACACGCACACACATACACACACACGCACGCACATACACACACACGCACACACATACACACACACACACACGAATATGCACACATACATTTACGTGTGTTAGCAGACGCCATGGCCGTCACACACACACACACACACACACACACACACACACACACACACACTCACTCACTCACTCGCGTACATTTTCGTGTTCGTAGACACCGTATTTCACTTGTCACGGTGCTTACATTCATGTGCGTCCACTTCCCACACGCGCACATTGTTTTTACACTGGTGCTGCTGCTGCTGCTGCTGCTGCTGCTGCTGGTGCGTCCTTTGATGGTGCATCCGCTGCTTGCCTTCACCGATACTTCAATCTATCCGACGCTGGGCGATCCGGATGTGTCTATTCCTATAAGGCACTTACACGTGCTTTCGCGGCAGGCATCGCATCTAAAGTTTTTGCAGTGCCAGCACTGCTCCCATGACCGGCCCTCCGGGTCACTCTTGAGAATGCGGAACATAATTCCGCACACGTTGCAGTTGACGCTGGCGATATTGGATGATGGTGGTGGTGGTCTTTGAGTCTGTTGCTGCTGATCGAGGCGCTTTATTTTCGAATCTAAGCGTCGAATCATCTCCTTGCCCTGAACCGCACCGGCGCGATAACGTTCCAGCTTTTTATGATATCTTACGAGCCTTACTCGCACACTCGCTACTTCTTGATCCATTGCTCGGTGAATACTGGTGCTGTCAGATTCTGTTAAACACTGAGCAGAGTCGCGAATTGGCCGCGTTGATGGGGAGGCCTCTGTGGTGGGGTGCGACTGTGGAGTGCTAGCGCCTGCTAGCTGGGCTCTCCGAAGCGCTGACCCTTGCGCACAGGCCCACGCTTCTACCGCCGCTCTGCGCTTCTTAGGCCACACGCTCAAAAGTAAAGTAATGTCTTCGTGACATTTAGCCAAACTTTTGCTACGAATGCAAATATATTTGCATATCTTATTTAATAACCGTCGGTCAGCGGGTCCGTCAAAGTCGCGCTGTATGCGGTTTTCTATGTTGGCCGCGTCGTTCTCAGCCCTTGCTATCTGTTTGGTCTCTCGTTGTGCGTAATAGCAGAGTTCACACAGAACCGCTACTATAATCTGGAAACCCGCACAGCTAGATTCCATGGTGAAGACTGAACCGGCGTGCGTGTGTGGTCAACTTCATCCCCTCGGTCACGTGGAAGAAGCGGTGATGGTAGGGATGCACGACTGGTGGACGTTTTGTGCGGTACAGTCGTCGAACTTTTATGACTCAACCGTTCCGGCCAATATTATTGCCGGAAATTCCACATCAAAGGGTTAGAAAGAAAGTGGCCTGCGTCAGTGCTGGAAATATTTTCACCCAAGGGTAGTTAACCCGAGAGAAATTTTTTATACACCCGGCTAGCGGGTGTTTGTCAGGTCATTTTTCAGTGGCATTTACAACACTGCGCTCCTGCACTCTTCAATTTTTTATCATAGCTCTTTCCATTTTGGTATCACTTCATTTAAAGTCAGCTACGGCGCGGCACAGGGGTTTGACCCGTGCTGTCGAAAGTAACAAACTATGTTTTTTTGTAGAACAATATTTCATGACCATTAGCTGTGCGTTGTAAATTTTTATCTCGCATGCATGTGTTCTTTTTCCACAGATGCGTCACAAATGTTTTGGTTTCGAGACCCATGAAACTCTATCCCTTTTCAGTGTCGATGTTCGAGTATAGAAGGCTCATTGTTTTTTTATCGTTCATCTTAGACCTCCTTTGGAAAAGCGCTATTTCGCGGCACATGACGATTTTTTATCAAACAGTCGTCACGGGCACCGTTATTGTTTTTCATGCGCGCAGAGGGCATTATTATAGTACGGGCATCTCGGGTCCTAGGAAAATGCGACTGGACGCTCCGAGGAAAAATAAGCTTGACGAACGTCACGTGACGAGATGCTGATTTTTTTTATCGCTCATGCTTTTGACTGCGCTTGTATAAGAGCTCTAATCGACGCTGCAGCGGTATCAGTCTGTTCGAAACTTCGAGATGGATACGTTCGTAAAAATTTGGCTGCGAAAAGCCATACTGCGTCTCTTTGGTAGAGAGAGGTATAGTAGAGGTAGTGCGTGGTTGCAGCGCTTACGCGGGATGACTCGCTACGAGTTGATCTGTCAATTACAGAGGACCCTTAGGACGACGGGGTATCGCGCAATCGCGCGCTTATATCGGGGCTCTAGACGTTCCGGCGAGGTTTTACGGATAATCGAAGAGTTTGTTTTTAATCATGGATTAAGTGGTCTGCCAGTTTTTAGTGACATAATCGAAGGAAGGTCGGAGCGGCTTGGTAAGTTTAAAATATTTCAAAATATTTCAAAATATTTATAAAATTTATAATCATTGACATGCTATTTTTCAGCTCTGGAGAGTCTACTAAATGACGATGATTCGAGCGATGCTACATATTTTTCCTGCGCGGAAGACAGCACGCCTACATACTCGCGGCGCGCCGCAGGGACGTTTAATCCAGTCGCACGCACTCTGCGTTTTGATACTAATGATGATGATGAAGACGCTGAGCCTGCTGTTATTATAGCCGATGTGCATGCTGGCGCCGAGGAGAGTGAAGAACCTCCACGAGAGGTAGAAAGCCCCGCACTAATTGTAGGGGATATCCCTAATCGCATGGAGGAGGAGGAGGAGGAGGAGGAGGAGGAGGCTGTAAGAGAAGCGCGAGAAGTAGCGAACGAGATCGAGCTTCAAGAAGAAGCCATAGGCGAGTATCTTGCTGGGTACGATCGTCTACCTCTCATCGATGATGACTTTCGGCTTCTGGAAAGTCAACCACCTGGTGTAGAGGCTGACGACCATTCCACTACTGCTGAGAGAGCGCGCAGAGAAAGACGGCACATACTGGGTGTGCTGTGTGCCACCGCCAACCAATCGGCCCCAGGGTACAACACATGCGAGCTCCTCGACCGTGTGGTCAACGAATGTAAGTAAATATTTATTCTTATATTTTAAAATATGTGCCCTTTTTAAAAATATTTTTCCGTGCGTAGTTGTGCGAAGTCGCGATCGGTCTTTAACGCAGATTGTGGCATCGCTCCCCGAGCTTGCTCGTTTGCGGGAGGTATACGAGCGGGTATCAGACAATCGCCAAGCACGGCTCCAGCGATGGTTTGTATACAGAAAGCAATCTGCTGGATTTGGTGAATAGAGTATTAGAAAGCTTTGCGGGTATCGCAGAACCTTAAAGTAAATCCCTCACCGTAAAACCATTAATCTATTATAATATATTTTAATAAAAGGCATCATTTGTTTTGTTACAGCTGAGAGTCGCTCACCCGTGCAGGTAAGCGGTGGTGGCAGTGAGGACGTTTATGATGCCGAAGACTACGACAGCATACGGCCCCCCGACGTGCGCTTCACTCCTGGGGTTGAGGGACAGCAGTACCTGCAACGCTTCGGAGTGCAGGGCCAGAGTAGATTTTCAATTATTATCGCGATTAGGGACATGCACGATTATATAACGACACGCGTTCCAGGACATACATTAATCGGGATTACAATTTGTAATGAGCGATTTTCTCGTGGTACGGGCGGGCTACCGTTCAGGCCTGTTGCGAACTTTAATTACGCTGATGTATGGAATTTAATAAGTTCCATAAGTCAGAGTAACGAAATTTTGGGTATCGGAGAGGGATTCGAGTTACAGGCGTGCTATGTGGTAATGCCCGTAGGTGCGGGTGGCTTAAAGTTGAGCGATTTGCGAAAGCGCTCAATCGTAGTTATTAACAATGCCGATAATTTATGTTTACCGCGTGCGCTTGCGGTCGGAAGGGTATACATGGCTCTCAAGTCGCAGCCTTGCGATGAGGTGCGCGCAGAATGGCATGAGATTCGCGATGGGCGTCGAAAATTGCAAAAAGAGCGCGCGGAAAGTCTCGTGGACGCCAATGGGGTAAATATTCCGGGTGATGGCTGTGGTTTTGAAGAGCTCGTGAGCTTTCAAAATTTTTTTCTCGCAAGTGGCGTAGCACTCGTTGTTTTCGAGAAACAAAATTTTGGAAGCGGCGAACCCCCGCTCCTTGATGGACGAAACACTCTCCGGGAATTAAATGCCCCACTAGCGGGTATTATTTATTTGATGTTTGAAGAGCATGCACGACATTTTAATTTAATTACTAATTTATTTGGAGCGGCGGAATCGCGTTTTTTCTGTTCTTATTGTAATAAGGCATTCCGCTGCGTAAATCAGCACAAATGTACGCGAACATGCGCGTGCTGTTACGTTTCACCGCCATGCAGAAGCCATCAAGTCGAAATGATAGAGTGCGTGGATTGTGGGCGATAATTTTTCGGTCACGAGTGTTTCGCGAATCACAAGCGTGCAGGCTCTTACAAAAAAAATAATAAAAAAGTGTGCGACGTTGTGCGGGTGTGTGAGAATTGCATGCACATTGTAAACGTGTATCAGCGGAAACACGAGTGTGGTATCAGTTTTTGTAGGCACTGTCAAAAGCACCATGTCTTTAACGACTTGTGCTTCATGCAGCCAATCAGCGTTGTCGCTCCGGGTAAAAAAAAGAAATATCTTTATATTTTTTATGATTTCGAGACAACACAAGACACTCCGTATGGCGAAAATGCGCGCGTTCACGTACCTAATTTGTGCGTTGCGCACCAAGTATGCTCGGATTGCATCGGCGTGGGCGACATACAAATAGAATGCCCCACTTGCGGGGTGCGCGAATTCATTTTCACTCGCGATCCCGTTAAACAACTCTTGGAGCTATGTGTGCGAGAAAAGACAGATTTTGCCGAAATTATAGCGTAAATGTATAGCGCACAATGCTCGGGCATTCGACTCTCAATTTATATTGAAAGAGTTGGCGGAAAGTTCCAAGTGTGGCACGCCGCGCGTAATATTAAATGGCCACAATATTACGCAGCTAAAGTACGGGAGCACAAAGTTTATTGATAGTATCAATTACTTTCAATTGAAAGTGAGTGCTTTGCCTGCGACATTTGGACTGCCCGAGAGCGCTAAGAAAGGTTATTTCCCCCACCTTTTCAATACCAGTGAGAATGAGCACTACAGGGGCCCTCTACCCGCACCCGAGTTTTATCGCCCAGGTACTATGTCTGTGGCTGAACGTGCCGCTTTTCTCGTGTGGTATGAGAATACAGCCCCAAACTACGTATTCGACTTTCAAAAAGAGATTGTCGAATACTGTAAAATGGACGTGGAAATATTGAGACGCGCGTGCATACGGTTTCGCGAAATTTTCATAGAAGTCGCTCAAACAGACCCGTTCGTCTCCGCGTGTACAATTGCGGCCACATGTATGTATGTTTTAAAAAAAAAAATTTTGCAGCCAAAAACTATTGGCCTGATTCCGCAAAACGGATATAGGCGCGGGGATATGCACTCGCAGCAATCTATAGAGTGGCTGCTATACTGCGAGCGCGAGTTCGGGCGTGAAATTATACACGCGGGGCGATCGCACGAGTTTCGTTTACGCGACGGATTTCTCGTAGACGGGTATCTACCGCCAATCGGGGGAGGAGAGTCTGCCTCAACAGCCAAAGGAATTGTTTTTGAATATCAAGGCTATTACGTGCATGGCTGTCCGCGCTGTTTCAGCGATAATCGTACTGTGAGAAAAAAGAAATACGGCCAAACATACGCACAGGCGTACGAGGGCACGGTGGCAAAAGTCGCAACAATGAGGCGGTTCGTATACGACGTGCGTGAGATGTGGGAATGCGATTTCGCGCGCGTGAAAAGTCAGCAACCGGAAATTACGCAATATTTAGCGACTCATCCGGTCATGAGCAAAATATCCTTAAACCCGAGTGACGCTTTTTTCGGTGGCCGCACGGAAAATATCGTCAATTCTCGCAGTACCGCGCCGGACGAAGAGATCAAATATACCGATATTTGCTCTCCTTACCCATATATCTGCAAGAGGGGACGTTATCCCATTGGGCACCCGCGCATTTACATCGGCGGAGAATGCACGGAGTTGACTGGCGGTCGAAACAATGATCTCTCGCGCGTGGAAGGGCTGATAAAGTGCAAGGTTTTACCACCTCGAAGTTTGATGCTGCCTGTGTTACCCATAAAAATGCAATCTCGGCTGATTTTCGAGAGCATCGCGCGTTTGATCGCAGCGTATTTTGAAAACGAAAGAGAACCCATCGTTTTGAAATATAAACCGATCAGGCGCACTCGCATGCACGAAGTCATCACTCGCGACGAAAAAAAGTCGTGTTCCGTAGTACTTAAGAAGCATAGATACTTTTGCGATGCAGTATCACTATCTTTTGGTTATAAGAGCGACGCATAGTATGTATATTTTATAAAAAACTTGTAACTGCGTGTATTTATGTAAAATAAAAATTGTCCTCTTTAATAAAAATTATTTACCTGTCAAAATTATTGCTACCTATATCCATCACTTTCCTCGCATTAGTACGCTGAAAAAAAAGCATGCTGTGATAATAGGCCGTTATATTTTCTTAACAAAGTAATATACAGAATGTTTTATAGCGTTTTCATGTTAAATATACTAAGAAGGTATTGTAGTTACAAAGTCGCGTCATGTTTCATAGTTAACTATATCGCCGGCTTGTGCATGCTGGTCGTCGCGGTAGTCCTGCTCATTCTCGCGGCGGGGGCAGGCTAGTCAACGCGCGCGCGCGCGCGCGTGAATCAGCTAGTCACCGCGGATCAGCCCATCCCCCCGCATGACCTGCTTGTCGCCATGTCAGCTCATAACCGCGGTAAAGATGCTAGTCCCCGCGTGCGCGCGCCGCCGCCGCCCGCCGCCCCGTCCGCGCGTCATGCAGACGATAATGTTTCGCGCGAACGGGAAGAAGGGTATAAAATGATTGGGAAAGCGTGGGACAGTCTCATTCGGTGGCTAGAGGTCGTAAAAAAAATGGATACACGCTTGAAACATCCGTTTACCTGCTGTGTGTGTGGACCCACAGGCTGTGGAAAAACATGCTTTGTTCAGCGCTTTCTCGCCCATTTACCGGTCATGTGTACCGCACGCTTCGACCGTTTACTGTTTTATTACGCTGAATGGCAAGAGGCTTACAGAACAGCTTTTACGCCCAATGGACCTATCATTGAGTTTCGAGAGGGACTCCCGCAGGTAGGCGACTATTCCTCGGACAACGAGAAGAAAAAATTACTCATTCTCGATGATCTTATGCGATAATCCTCGAGCGACGTTATTTTAGACTTGTTTACGAAAGGTACACAAAAATATCAGCGTGATATTCATAACGCAAAATGTTTTCCACAAGGGAAAGGCGCAGCGTGTCATAAGTTTAAATACAAAGTACCTAGTGCTGTTCAAAAATCCGCACGACATGGCACAAATACAGCATCTCGCGCGCCAAATCCATCCCGATCGGGTTTTCTCCGCGAAGCCTACATAGACGCTACGCGAGCGCCACACTCTTATCTATTTATAGATCTCTCGCAAGACTGTCTCGATGAGTTTAGGTTTCGCACAAACATATTTCCCGGTGACAGTGCGCATTACGCATACGTGCCCAAATACTTTAAATCACGCTGATTTGCCCGCCGAATATCAGTCGGGAAATAACCACGGCCCCGTACGGACGAACTACCTCTTGTCGCGGCACGTTACCGCGCGGTAAACATTTTCCCAAGAAAAATCTCGCGCTACTCGGCGTGCTCTGCCACGGCGATAAGAAACATCGCACAACCATAGCCCGAGCGGGTGACAAATCCCTTGTCAAGTGCATATGCGAGAGCGTGTGACAAACCCCTTGTCAAGTGCATATGCGAGAGCGTGTTGAACGTTTTACATGGGGTCGTAAAATTATCGGATAGCGAGAAGAGACGATTGAGCAAGCATAAACACACGTTGCGCAGGTTATCGCACCCGAGTGGTAACACCGATTGGCGCACAAAGAAACGAGCGATTATTCAGAACGGGGGATCATTCCTGCCTATCTTATTAGCTCCAATCGTGAGTACTCTCATTTCGAAAATATTTGGCTCGCGTGACACGCAATAGAATGGAACACGCGAGTAAAATGATTCTCGTGCCAGACGGTTTGATAGCCGCGAGCCCGACCGCGGATGTCGAGGAAAAAAGTTTACAAACGCATGGCGATAATTTTTCTCGCTTGGACACCGAAATATACGACGTTTTACGCTCGAAGGCAGCGCGCGATGATTACGAAAATGTCTGAATTATTTGCAGATTTTACGTAGCTATCTTTTTTTCTGCGACAACGAGCATATCGCCGAGCGACGCGAGACGAATCACGGGGTAGACGAAATCGAAGAGAGTCTCGCGCCGCTCAGCGAGGAGACCATTGTCCGAGGTATATTCAAAGTACTCGCGCCAAAAGCGCGACTCTTGCTTCGGCACTGGAGGACAACGGTTCCCGAGCGTCTAAAGTGGGACAATGCAGGCACTGTGATCATCGATGGTCGGCAAGTGGCGCGCTCGAGCATAATCGAGTTACTTCTCGACACACTGCAAAAGAGCCCGCGTGTGGAGGAGGAAGAACCGCCTGTCGGGCGCTTTGAGTTTGCGAAATTTCTCAAAACTAGCGAGACGCCCGTTAATCTCATCGAAAATCCCAAAGTTTTGAAAATTGGGCGGATTTTGACTGCAACAGCGAATACGGCCAAACGACGTTTGCCGCGGCAACAGACTATAGAGGCCGGAGAAAATAATGCACCCTCGCCCATGCTAACTCGCAGTAAAAAGCAGACCAAGAAAAAATGGATGCACTTTGATATATAAGCGATAAGATGCCATACGGGAAACAATACTACGATCTCCAGCATGAGGCGGGTTACACGGGTGCACGAAACCTTCTTCGCGTAAATGCCAAGAAGGAGAAGAAAAAAATTTACGCGTGGCTGAGCAATCAAGATGCCTACACGCTTCATCACCCGATAAAAGAAGATTCCCACGCCTGTCGTACAATGTAACGAACGTCGATGACGTGTGGGAGTGCGATCTACTTCAGCTGACATCGATAAAGGATTACAACGACGCGTACTGCTATATTCTCGTGGTCATCGATGTACTCGGTAAGTTTGCCTGGGTTGAACAACTGAAGGATAAAACTGCGCGCAACGTTGCCAACGCTTTTGAGCGAATTACCGACAGAGCGAAGCCGCGCTTGCCCATGTGCGTGCAGTCCGATCGTGGCAAGGAATTTCTTGGCGCCGCTTTTCAAAATCTTCTCAAGCGCATGGAGATCGGCTTTCGTGTCGCTAGAGATCCAAATGTCAAGGCAGCGGTGGTCAAGCGGCTCAACAGAACGCTGCGCGAGCGCATATGGAGATATTCCTCACATCGAAACACCAAGCGATACATCGATGTTCTGCAAAAAATTGTGTACGCGTACAATCATTCTCGGCACAGCGGTACGCGAATGCGCCCAGCAGAGGTCAACCTTTACAACGCTGCGCGAGCGCGCGAAAATCTGGCCAAGCGCGCGCGCTCCAATTATCGCCACCCCGCCGTGCCCTACCGTAAATTTGCTGTGGGTGACCTCGTCCGTGTCAGTCGAACAAAGAACACCTTCGAGCGCGGATACGAAAAAAATTTCAGTGAGGAGATTTTCAAGATTATACGCGTATCACCGCGGCAAGGGCTGTACACATATGTATTGGCGGACTTAAACGGAGAAATAATTGACGGATTCTTTTACAACGAAGAGCTCGTTTTGGTCGGGCACGATCGACTGACTGGCGATAAGAGCTTCAAAATCGAGCGTATTGTGCCCACGAAAGGTCTTGGCCCCAACAAACAAGTGCTCGTCAAGTGGCTAGGCTATCCCGATAAATTTAATTCTTGGGTGAAAGCGAGTCAACTCGAGAGCATTTCGTAGAAAACCACGAGCAGACATGGACGCGAACGAATATTTTTACATGGTACTGCCTAGCAACAGCAGTATGGCTTACTTTCCCGATAACACAACCAGCTGTTTCACCACCCACTTGCCACGCGAGATCAAATTACACGGAGAGTGGAACGTCGGACTGGTGGAAATTCACATACCATGTAGCATCGTGCATTTTCAAGACAATGATGTCTTTTACACTTTTAGTTTGTTCGCCATGATCGACGACGAACAGAGTGAGAAAACATTCTGCCATTTTCCAGTCGGCATTTACGAGTCTCTTCAACAGCTGGCAGATGCCATAAATAACTCGAATGACACTTATAAGCATCACATGCTTGAACCCGTAAAGGAGAGGAATGGCTATTATGCCATAAGACACAAGTGCGCCTGTCAAGCGCCACATCCGACTCATTTCAACGAAAAAATTCTACGCATTTTTGGGTTCGATGACGAGCCCGGGAAAAAAATTCTGTTTACGACCTTAAACCATGGCGCGCTACGGGAAATTGTAGCCGAGAGACCAGCCTCGCTCTCTCGTGCCATTCCCGACCAACTATACGTTTATACAGATATTTGTGAACCCTACACAGTGGGGGACACACAGGCCTTGCTCTTGCGCATCGTTTCCTTGGATAACTCAAAATTCAGATACGGCTGCAGTGCTGTGCAGCGTTTCACGCCCGCCCACTACATACCGCTTCGCTATGACAATTTTCAGAATATTATCATCGATATAAGAGACCAGTTCGGACAGCGCATTCTATTCGAGTACGGTACGCTGACCGTGACACTCCATTTCAGACGAAGTCACTGAGATGTCTCATTATACTCGATACTACGATGAGCAGACAGGTGGCGGGAGTGGGGTAAGAAGCGTTTTCGCTGGCTCGGCCTTTCAGAGAGGGCGCGGTGTTGGCTCTTGGTTGGGGGGCCTCTTTCGCCGCATTCTGCCATACGTCAGGAGTGGCTCTAAGGCCGTCGGGAAAGAGACCTTGCGCGCAGGTATGAAAATCATAGACGATGTCACAAACAATGGTGTCAATTTCAAGGAGGCTATAAAATCGAGAGCCGGAGAATCGGGACGCCATCTCAAAAGAAAAGCGGCAAAGAAAATTAGCGAAATCATGAAGGGGTCAGGGTATAAAACTACCAGACGCGTCAAACGGCAGCGGCAGTCGACAAAGGCACGTGCAAGCGCCCGTACCTCGTGAACCAAGCGTAAGAAAAAATTGACAGCCGCACCGCGCAAGACTCGTAAAGCGAGCAGGAGAACGCGGAAAACCCCCGCTTTTCGGGACATTAACGATATTTTCGGTCCAAAATAAATCTTGAAAATGTCTTTCTTGCACTCTCACTCGTCAGAGTGTATGTCAAGCGAACTCGATCTTTTCTCCCTCCCATCTACTCAAACCTCCATCGAGGGCAGCAGTTTCTTGAACTATAAGCCCGTCTCTTCGATCAGCGACGAGGGCGATGTGCCCATCGAATTCGTCGTACCTAGTGCCAGCGAGCATTACATCGATCTCGCACACACCATGCTCTTTGTCAAGGCACAAATACTCCCCAACGACGATGTCGACACAAATCTAAAAGTTGGCCCTGTAAACAATCTTCTTCATTCAATGTTCAATCAAATCGATATTTTTCTCAATCAAAAGCTCGCCTCACCGCCCAACAACATGTACGCGTACAGAGCTTACATAGTCACTGCTGAGCTATTCCCCCGCTGCCAAATAATCTCATCTCACCGCGAGCCTCTGGCACGATGATACACCCGGCTGTATGGAGGGCGTGGCGGAAAACCAAGCAATCGGTTCGAACAAAGGCCTCGTTCAGAGGCAATATTTTACGAAAGAGGGTCGTGCATTCGATATGATTGGACATCTGCACTGCGACTTGTTTAATCAGGATAAAATGCTCATCAATGGCATCGAAATGAGAGTGCGTCTGGTGTGTAATAAGGATGCATTTTGCCTGATGGATTCCACAAACGACAGCCGATTCGGAATAAAAATAGAAGAAGCTACCCTCATTGTTCGTCGTGTCAAGATAAATCCTGGTATTTTGATCGCACACGCCAATACACTGGCCAAAGCAACAGCCAAATACCCCATTACGCGTGTCGAGGTGAAAACATTTACGCTTCACACTGGTATACTAGGCGATAGCATTGATAATGCGATTCTTGGTCAACTGCCGAAACGTTTAATCATCGGTTTCGTCGATAACAAAGCGTTCAATGGAAATCGAGCGCTAAACACATTCAACTTTTAACACTTTGACATAAATTATCTCTCGCTATATATCGACGGGGTTCAAATACCAAGCAAACCGTTACAACCGCACTTTACAGGCAACAGCGCAACGTTTATCGAGGTATTCCAAACACTCTACTTAGGCACAGGGTTACATTTTCTCAATGAGGGCCTAGGCATAAACCGTTACAACTATTCAATGGGGTATTTTCTTACGGCATTCGATCTCACACCGGATTTATCAGCGCATTGCCACTCTCATTGGAACCTCGTACGCTCGGGCAGTGTGTGTATCGAAGTGGGCTTCGCGACGGCGCCGACTGTTACAATAAACTGCATTGTCTACACAGAGTACGATAATGTTCTCGAAATCGACTCCACTCGACAAATTTTAACGGATTTCAGCGCCTAAGCGCAAGAGCAGAAGACGACGGGCCTGCAGAGGCGCCACGTGTCACATTGCCACAGTCATAAAAAGTGGAGGGGGAAGCGTGGCGCTCACATGCGGCGCTCTCTCGCGTCACTTCGCTTTTTCTCTTACACGCGAACACGTGCCTCTACACAAAATGGACTACGTAATCGATATTCAAGGTTTTCGTAATACGGAAAAAAGTTTCTGCCCAAGGAAGTAGCTATCACGTGCATGCAATAGAAAATTAGTGATCATTGGATAGAGCAAGCGCCGCATAGTTTTGCCGACTTGCCGGACGATGTCAAAGAGACAAACACCTTTCTAGCCGTCGAAATTCACGGTGTTCATTGATTTGACGGCGAAGTAACGCTTCATCAACTACATCGGCATCTTTACAACATTGCGAGAGTATCGCGAACAATTTTTGTGCGCGGCGAGGAGAAGGCCCGATACATCGAAGCGCTTTTCGGACGCAGCGTCATCAACTTGGAAAAATTTAATTCACCATCGTTTAAAAAGCTCAACAAAATGTTCCCAGACAATACACTGTGCGCCACGCATTCAACCAAAATCTTTTTGGCCAAAAAGGAGTTTTGTGCTCTTTACAAAGTTCATCAGCTAAAAAAGTGGCTGTGCTCGATACTTCCTGCGAAATGGAAAGCGCTTCCTAAAGAAAAAGTGGAAAGTGAAATGTTCCTTGCAGCAGTTTACGAGCAAAGAGATACAAATAGTGACAGCAGCGATAATAATGACATATACTACTCAGCCATCGAGGGCGACACATCCTCTGACTGAAAAAAAAAAAAAAAAATGAACACGAATGAAATAACGCGAGGCATCTGCGGCCTCTCTACTAATTCGCTCGGAGTTTATGCAGCGAATCACATACCAAGCCGGTTGAGCCGTCCATCGGCGGTCATTGGAAATCTCGACACAGCCGACAAGCCCGGCTTTCATTGGGTAGCTTTCTACATAGACAGTCATGCAAGAGGTACCTATTTCGATAGCTATGGACTACCACCATCGTCGCGACATCATCTCGATCGACTCAGAAGAAATTGCAAGTGGTTCAGGTGGAACAAGAAGAAGTTGCAAAGTTTCGATTCTAAAATGTGCGGTGAATATTGCGTCATATTTTTGCATTTTCTGTGTAGTGGGTTTACTTTACGAAAATTTTGTAACATTTTTACGACGGATGCTCGCGCCAACGACAAAATAGCTGCTAAATTTTATAACATTATAAAGAACAAAAAATTGAAAAAAGAAGGACGTGCGTACAATTTCCGGCATGCTACTTCACAAGGGTGCGGCTCGTGCACTCAGGCATGTAGGCCAATGACTCATTATTAATCTCTCTAACTTTAAGATATATTTTGCATTGTTGGGCCTAGATTTGTAAGCTAATATATGTATGCGTGATTGTTCATTACTTGTAATATCTTAATACTCAAATGAATCAGCCCCTGGTTCAAATGCGATTTTATGTATTCGTAGTTAATTTTAAGCATCGCTTGTGTCTGTCTCGGTTAAACCATATGTATTCGTAATTTGTAAGTTTTTGTCTCTTTTCAAAATTTATATATTCATAGTTTGTAAGTTTATGTATTCATAGTATGTAAGTTTATGTATTCATAGTTTGTAAGTTTGATCAAATAAACAAAAAAATATATAAATCATGTTTTCATTTACAGACCTTTCATTTTCCCACTCCTGAAAAAAAAAATCAGTTAAATTCATTTTCCTCCCGCGAGAGAGTATTCAAAACGTTTTCTTTTATTACGAAATACTTACGCGTGAAAAATTTTATCATCATATACACATTTTCGTCACGCGTAACTTAAAAACCGTTGAACAAAGAACGCATTTATGGCGAGGGTGAAGTGTTCTTAGAACCACTTAACGCAGTTATCGGGTACAACCATAAATAGTTACATGTCGCGGCACACATTTCCTTCTCATAAAACAAAGAATGCATTCATGTGAAAAATTTATCATGTATACGCTTTGACTCGTAATCAGTTAAACACACACACACACACACACACATATATCGTAAAATCGAGAGCACACTCTTGAAACTGTCCGTTAAATTCGTTGAACAATTGACGCATTCATGGCCAGGGTGAACTGTGCTTAGAACCACTTAACGCTGCTATCGGGTACGTGCCACAGCACGCATTTCCTTCTCACGAAAATCTTTGTCGAGAGTACGTGATTGAAAACGCTAAACAATGGACGCATTCATAACGACAATTATTGGAAACGCTTTCCCCAGTCATTGGGTACAACCATAAACCTAATATTTTTCTCGCCACCTTTCCCCACCACCGGGTACTTTGCGTCATACACGTGCTCTCATTGGCTGCGCCGCCATCTCCCACTGTCGGCGTCCCCTACCACCTCTCGAGGCGCACACCCAAACGAATAGCGCAACCGACGACGTTACGTCAGTCTAGTAGAACACACAGCACCAGCAGCACCAGCAGTCAAATCAGCTGTAGAAAGCACGCCTCAGTATTTCTTTACACACACACACACACACACACACACAAAGTGCACTCGTACAACGACATTGCTTCAGCCACGAGCATTAGTATTTCTTTTTCAAAAAAGTTTGTGACAGCTATTTTAAAATGAATCAAAACGATCTTCCGCAAAACTTGCTTTTTAACACAAGTTACGCGCTCAATAAGTCTCACTCGAAATTTGCATACCTTGGATTGCAATATTACGGTGGGCATTTCCGTACAGTGATTCAATTCGGTGGCGATACTTCGCCACGCAAATACATAACAATGGGAATCACCGCATGGGAGGAATTCACCACGCATTTTCCTGCAGTAATGTATCATCTGCACGGGCACAAGCAAGAGTTTACAAAAATCGACCTAACTGAGCACGAGATTAATTTGACTACCGCTTATAACTCGAGAGTACTGGGAATCAATCAGAAAAAGAAAACAGTGGAGCCTGTGTCATTACGGAGCCGGCGCCGGTATCAGCATGAAGCGCAAGATTGGGATACCAACGATGGCTTGCGCATCGATACAGAGTCAATCATCACGGCCGTCGACGCAGATGACAACGACGACGACGAGAGTGCACCGGCGCGAAAGAAGAGAAAAGTTGAGAGTCTTCTAAGTGTTGTGATCATGTGACGTACTTTTCTAATATTAAAAAGCATGCGCGAGTGTATAGAGTTTCGTCTTCGCGAGTTAGAGGATATGTCCACGTATGTTAATGTCATGTATGATGTAATGATAGACAGTTTGAAAATGCACGAGAACAGTCGCGAACTTGACAAATGTTTCGACGGGTCCACATTTCTTAAACTTTTCAACGACCACAAAGAAGAATTAATATCTAATGTAAAAAACCGGATGATTTATTCAAACTTTGGTAATTCGAATGTGGATAGACTATTTGTAGAAATAAAATGTCTTTATTTACCGACACTAGAAAAAGATGTATACGAGGCTGTTAATAATTAATCAATAAATACAAATTTTAATTGAATTGCCTTCTTCTTCATTATTTCATAGCCCCTACTCTTCCGCTCTATCCCCATCCACCATCAATCACTTGGCCTTACATATAAGCTAATAGTAGCATCGGCGCGAGAGCAGAAGGACTGCAACCTTCACAGAGCACACATCATGGGTCCGCCATTTAGCAAGTAGACATCAGAGGATAAACAGACTCTCATCGATAAAGAAAAGAAAGATTATTCGTCGACGGATAAAGATTCATCGCGATATAAATCTTTTTCCACCAATACCAATTCCTTTCCCAAAAAAGAAGGTTATTCACGATGTAATTAAAACTTAACACAAAAACGGCCCTTTTCAGGGCCATAAACTCATTACTACGTATACAAAACTATTTCCTATACTTTGACCACTTGGGACTCCCGCTGCGCAGTTCGACGGACCAACGATGGAGTAGGGATGCTGACGAATACCTGCACCACACAAAGGAACTCTCCTCTCTCTCTCTCTCTTCTCTCTCTCTCTCTCTCTCTCTCTCTCTCTCTCTCTCTCTCTCTCTCTCTCTCTCTCTCTCCCCACTGTGTGTGTGGGTGGGTGGGTGTGTGTGTGTGGGTGCGAGCGCCATCTCTCTCTCTCTCTCTCTGTGGGTGGATGGATGTGGGGGTGTGGGTGGGGGAGGGTGGGGGGGTGGATGTGTGCGTGCGTACTCTCTCTCTCTCTAGTACATGGACTGGTATAGCACCTATCATATTACATGGAGGTGTCAAGAGGGTATAACTGTTATGTATACAGTAGCTAATTACCCATTGTTAATGGGTGGCTTGTTTCAAAACAGTAGCGGTTTTGAAAACAATAGCCCCATTGACATGGGCCCTTGACATGGGTCATTAGCTACCGTGCAGCTACTGTTTACATAACACTTAACTTAATGACCCCACCCGCGGCGCCGCCACGGGGTGCCCCCCTCCCCCCTTGTAATATGATATGTCTCGCTATACCAGTCCATATACTACTCAGTTATTAACAGTTTTTTACAGTTTTTGACAGTTATTTACAGTTATTTAGTTTATTAACATTTTTTATTTCCGCTAGGGATTGTATAATTTTTTGAAATAATATAATCAAATATGTATTTTCTTAGGTATGATGATTAATTAACAATACAGTTAATTGTAAAGTCATATGATAAGAATTACATTGTGTGATAACGTTATGAAAGTTTATTATATTTTGGAATTACCATAAAATGCTGGATTAAAATACTACTTTAAATGAAACGCCTTAATTTCAAATTTGCGATACATGCTTCTCAATTTTTCCAGAAACTAAATATTTTCAATATAAAAACAAATCATATTCAATAAGGTGATATAAATTAACCAACATTCATTGAACTATTCTGATACTTGATCGGTGCTACCGCGTCTCGCTGTTGAGAACGAATCGTTCTCAACTCCGGAAGCGCTCATGCCGCCAGTTCATGGATACATCGCGTGCGCGTTTTGAGTATTGCTAGTGTCCGTGGTGGAGTTGTTGTGGTTTTTTACTTTTTTTAATATTAAAAATCTTGTTGGAGCCATCATATACTTATATATCATATATCTATTAACAGCATATTAATACAATATATTATAATATATGCGTATTTTGAGTTTGACTACTTCTCATATAATTGACATAATGCTAAGCACATCATGGGGGTGAAGCATTATTTTTGAATATCTATATAATGTTGTAGTTGCGCGCGTATACATAAATTGTTATATATAATATATCTATTAAGAGTATATTAATATATTATAATACATTAATATATTAACACTAAATATATAAACTCGTCAAAGTGCAACAAATCTTAAATAATAATAAAATAATCTTAAATTAAACTTGATTTGCTGACTCCTTTAATTAATTTTTAATAACAAGGTAAATAAAGATAAATAATTAGGTAAGAAAAAAATGCGTGAAAGAGAATATATCTCTTGAAGGGAATAACTTCACATATATAACAATCACATTATAAAAAATATATAGATTGGGACGGTGGCTCGTACGTTTCAGAATATTAATTTAGGATGGAGTGAATAGGTCGATCAACGAGGAACCATAAATAATAATAAAACTTAGTTTATTAGGCTGACGTTTCGGTACTGAAGTAAGTACCTTCTTCAGGGCTAAATAGAGAAAATACATAATAAGTACATATATACAGATTTTTTATAAGAACCAATAAGGTTTTTTGACAGTGTACTGACCTAATGATTAAAAAGAGGTTTATACCATGATTCGTAGATCACGACAGGTGAGATCGATCATGATTCGGTATAGCACGTAGTGCATCGTCAAGACACGGATTTTTATTCAACTAGAACAATTGAATTTGAAAAAAAATTTTTTTTTTTAAGTTAACGAGAATTCGAGAGTGGGGGGAGAGGGAGCGAGCTAGCTGGAAGAATACTGGAGGGGCGGGCTCGGCCCGATTCTGAGTGTACGACTACCCGCGTTTATTATTAATATTGTTATTATAAAAGTGTTTGTTCGTTGTGTCAACGGATTTTTTATAAATATATTTGAGATTGTTAGTGTCATCCATTCGATTTAAGCTGTTTTTTTGTGAATGTATATGCAATATTTCGGAAAAAGTGCGTTTTTGGTAGTTAGTTTCTGTGTCTATTATTTGTGTTTTTTCGAAGTCTATTTTATGCCCTGTTATTTTAAGGTGATCTGAAAGGGCGGAGGTAGTTAACGATTTAGAGACCGCGTACTTGTGTTCATATATACGTTTGCTTAATTTCCTTTTTGAAGTGCCTACATAAGATGCATCACACTCTTTACAGTTAATTTTGTAGACAACAGATGCTGTTTCAAGCGGATCTAACTTATCTTTACCTAGTTTTATAAATCTTAGTTTATTAATGTTTCTATTGATCATTCGTAAGTTCTTAACGTCTTTCATAGTACTGCAAAGTTTTTTATTTAAGTCTTTAATGAAAGGGATTACTAAAATCTTGTTGCGGTGATCATGTTTATTGTAAGTTTGATTGTTGCTGTGTCCGTAAGAATGTAAGCGTTTATTAATGTATTTTTCTATGAAGGTAAGAGGATAATCATTCTGCATTAAAAAGGATTTGATAATTTTTAAGTTTTCATTGTGGAAAGAAATGTGTGAGATATTGATTGCCTTATCAACTAGCCCGTAAATAACTGCAATTTTTTGGTAGGTAGGGTGATGTGAGCAATAGTTAATGTATATACCGGAAGAGGTTGGTTTCCTGTACCAATTCGTTTTTGCAATGTCATTATTTTCTCTAATGATTTTAATATCTAAAAAGCTAATACTATTATCTATTTCTAGTTCGACAGTAAATTGCAAAAACTGATCAAACAAGTTAAATTTTTCTAAAACTTTATTTATCATATCATTTTTAATAACTAAAAAACAGTCATCGACATATCGTTTGTATAAAATTATTGAGTTTTTTACTGAACTCAAGCATTTATTTTCAAGAAATTCTAACACTACATCTGCAAACAAGGGGCTTGAACAGAAACCCATCGGGGCACCCATGATCTGCTGATAAAATTCACCATTAAACGTAAAAAACGTAGAGTCAAGCAGTAATTCTACTCCTTCCAGGAACTCTTTTTTACTTATGGGAAGTAAGTTACCAAAATATGACCACTTTTTTCCCAAAGCTTTGAGAATGTTTTCTTTGGAGAGGTTCGTAAAGAGGGAAACTACATCGAATGAAACGCAACGGTAATCTTGCGGAATATTAAGGTTATCTAATAAAAGCTTAAGCTCGTTACTATTTTTTATATTTGAGGCCGGTTTTGGAATGTATTTTGACAGAAAAGAAGTTAAGGCTTTATCTAATCTATAAGTCGGACTATTAATAGCTGAAACAATGATGCGAACTGAGAGAGCTTTTTTGGGTATCTTAGTCAGACCGTAAGCTCTAGGCAAATTCGTGTTCCCAATTTTCTCATTAACATAAGAAAAACTAGAACCACAATCAAAAACGCTTTTATTCTTCCAGTCTAAGATAAGATTTTTTATGGATTTTTGTAACTTGTTGAGTGGATTTTTGTCTAGTAATGTGTAATATTTCGTATCATTGAGGGCGGATTTTACTTTGTCGATATAATCTACCTTATTTAGTACTACAGTGACGTTGCCTTTATCAGCTTTTGTAATAAGTATATCTTTATTATTTTTTATGAAATCATTAGTTAGTTTTATTTTTCTGCAAAGAATTCTGTCTTCTAAACTCAAGTGTTTTTTGCATCTAATGTGGTGATTAACTCAATTCAGTAATCTGTTTCTAATATTGTTATTAATATCATTACTAGACCTGGCACTTTCAATATCCTTGAAAAGTTCAAAGTACGTTTTTTTATCTGTATCCGCAGTAAAATTAAATTTTTCTACTAGGCTTAAGATTTCAGTTGCATATACGGGTAAAGTAGTCGAGGATAAATTTAAAAGCCATTTGTTTTTATTATTGTTTTGGTCTTTGATGCTACTGTCAGTCAACGGGTTGCGAGGGCTGTGAGTCATCTGTTTGTTTTTGTTTTTATTATCGGAGTTTAAAGGGCCGTTATTATTTTGAAATGCTGTAAAATCGATTGGACTTTTACCGTTCGTTTTCAAAGCAAAATTAAATTTTCTGTTAATACTCGTTTTTTCTTTATCTTTGACACAATCAAGAGCAATGTTATAATAATTTTTGAATGAGATTAACACATCGTACGAGCCACCGTCTCAAAATATGTTGGCATTGGATCTCGTGACATGCCTCCCCCGAGAGAAGACCAGGTTCCTCTCCGTTGTTCAACTAGATTGCTGAACAAACATCTAAGTGCTGCAACCACCATCTCACCGCCACAAGCAGCGCTCCAAGGACTTCGTCCTTCATATATCACAGATAAGAACCGCAAATCTAATATTGACACCTCGATTAACAAAGACTGTTCGAAAGACAAGGAAATATTAAGAACAAGAAATTTAAATTCAAACTCAAAATTAACGTTTATATTCCAATCCATTTCGAGCCACTATTTTCACGAAACACGTCAAAAATTTGTAAATTTAACTAGAACACTCAAAAAAATAGTAATTAGTAGAATACAGCTAAAATTCTTACTTGACCATAGAAAATATGAGATCATTCCGTTACACATTGTTAATTCATTTAAATTCGCAACTTCAAATTTACATAGCCGATATGCTTTCAAAAACATTAATAAAGTCTTATCATTATCTCAAAAGAAAATTTTGAACCTTGAGATTGAAGACTTAAATATTCACCTCTCCTTTCTCGATAAAACCCAGATCGCGGAGGAAAATGAGATCTTAAAATTTGTCAATAACGATGTGTTAATCTCATTCAAAAATTATTATAACATTGCTCTTGATTGTGTCAAAGATAAAGAAAAAAAGAGTATTAACAGAAAATTTAATTTCGCTTTGAAAACAAACGGTAAAAGTCCAATCGATTTTACAGCATTTCAAAATAATAACGGCCCTTTAAACTCCGATAATAAAAACAAAAACAAACAGATGACTCACAGCCCTCGCAACCCGTTGACTGACAATAGCATCAAAGACCAAAACAATAATAAAAACAAATGGCTTTTATATTTATCCTCGACCACTTTACCCGTATATGCAACTGAAATCTTAAGCCTAGGAGAAAAATTTAATTTTACTGCGGATACAGATAAAAAAACGTACTTTGAACTTTTCAAGGATATTGAAAGTGCCAGGTCTAGTAATGATATTAATGACAATATTAGAAACAGATTACTGAATTGAGTTAATCACCACATTAGATGCAAAAAACACTTGAGTTTAGAAGACAGAATTCTTTGCAGAAAAATAAAACTAACTAATGATTTCATAAAAAATAATAAAGATATACCTATTACAAAAGCTGATAAAGGTAACGTCACTGTAGTACTAAATAAGGTAGATTATATCGACAAAGTAAAATCCGCCCTCAATGATACGAAATATTACACATTACTAGACAAAAATCCACTCAACAAGTTACAAAAATCCATAAAAAATCTTATCTTAGACTGGAAGAATAAAAGCGTTTTTGATTGTGGTTCTAGTTTTTCTTATGTTAATGAGAAAATTGAGAACACGAATTTGCCTAGAGCTTACGGTCTGACTAAGATACACAAAAAAGATCTCCCAGTTCGCATCATTATTTCAGCTATTAATAGTCCGACTTATAGATTAGATAAAGCCTTAACTTCTTTTCTGTCAAAATACATTCCAAAACCGGCCTCAAATATAAAAAATAGTAACGAGCTTAAGCTTTTATTAGATAACCTTAATATTCCGCAAGATTACCGTTGCGTTTCATTCGATGTAGTTTCCTTCTTTACGAGCCTCTCCAAAGAAAACATTCTCAAAGCTTTGGGAAAAAAGTGGTCATATTTTGGCAACTTACTTCCCATATGTAAAAAAGGAGTTCCTGGAAGCAGTAGAATTACTGCTTGACTCTACGTTTTTTACGTTTAATGGTGAATTTTATCAGCAGATCATGGGTGCCCCGATGGGTTTCTGTCCAAGCCCCTTGTTTGCAGATGTAGTGTTAGAATTTCTTGAAAATAAATGCTTGAGTTCAGTAAAAAACTCAATAATTTTATACAAACAATATGTCGATGACTGTTTTTTAATTATTAAAAATGATATGATTAATAAAGTTTTAGAAAAATTTAACTCGTTTGATCAGTTTTTGCAATTTACTGTCAAACTAGAAATAGATAATAGTATTAGCTTTTTAGATATTAAAATCATTAGAGAAAATAATGACATTGCAAAAACGAATTGGTACAGGAAACCAACCTCTTCCGGTAGATACATTAACTATTTTTCACATCACCCTACCCACCAAAAAATTGCAGTTATTTACGGGCTAGTTGATAAGGCAATCAATATCTCACACATTTCTTTCCACAATGAAAACTTAAAAATTATCAAATCCTTTTTAATGCAGAATGATTATTCTCTTACCTTCATAGAAAAATACATTAATAAACGCTTACATTCTTACGAACACAACAACAATCAAACTTACAATAAACATGATCACCGCAACAAGATTTTAGTAATTCCTTTCATTAAAGACTTAAATAAAAAAACCTTTGCAGTACTATGAAAGACGTTAAGAACTTACGAATGATCAATAGAAACATTAATAAACTAAGATTTATAAAACTAGGTAAAGATAAGTTAGATCCGCTTGAAACAGCATCTGTTGTCTACAAAATTAACTGTAAAGAGTGTCATGCATCTTAGGTAGGCAATTCAAAAAGGAAATTAAGCAAACTTATATATGAAAAGAAGTACGCGGTCTCTAAATCGTTAACTACCTCCGCCCTTTCAGATCACGTTAAAATAACAGGGCATCAAATAGACTTCGAAAAAACACAAATAATAGACACAGAAACTAACTACCAAAAACACACTTTTTCCGAAATGTTGCATATACATTCACAAAAAAACAGCTTAAATCGAATGGATGACACTAACAATCTCAAATATATTTATAAAAAATCCGTTGACACAACCAACAAACACTTTTATAATAACAATATGAATAATAAACGCGGGTAGTCGTACACTCAGAATCGGGCCAAGCCCGCCCCTCCAGTATGCTTCCAGCTAGCTCGCTCCCTCTCCCCCCACTCTCGAATTACAAATTTGAATTTGCGTTATTAACGTCACCCGCGTGGGTATATAAACGCCGGGAAATTCGCTTTTCTCTCAGTGTTGAGAAAATGGGACTCCAGAGTACAGGTTGGGTAAGAGATTTAGCTGTTTATTATTATTTTTATTTCATTTAAATACATAAATTTCCAATTCAAATTCTCGTTAACTTAAAAAAAAAAATTTTTTTTCAAATTCAATTGTTCTAGTTGAATAAAAATCCGTGTCTTGACGATGCACTACGTGCTGTACCGAATCATGCTCGACGTCACCTGTCGTGATCTACGAATCATGGTGTAAACCTCTTTTTAATCATTAGATCAGTACACTGTCAAAAAACCTTATTAGTTCTTATAAAAAATCTGTATACATTGTAACGAGGTGCGCTTCTCGCACCCCGGTGAGCCGCGAATACCACTACTCGGGCGAGGCGGACACGGCACTGACACCGAGCTATGTGTACACGCACATACACACATAGCTCATTCGGTGTTCTGTCTGTCGAGGTACATGCCGGCGTGCAGACGACGTGCACACTACACCTACCGCCCGGGAATCCTGACCGACGACGACGACAGGGTTGAAGTGGAGAGAACGAGAGAGAGCCAACGAAGAGATGCTAGGCGAAGGCCGAGACTCATGCCCGTGCACTCGCAGACGACGCACATGGGCAAATAAAACTGTGCGCCGGGTGTGAGCGCGCCCATGAGCCCTCGACGCCCATGTTGTGCCGGCACGACATAAGGCGACGACGACGACGATGGCAGGCTGGAGACAACACACACACACCACAGCACTACACGCACGGCGCCGGCACTGCCACGAGGAAGACACCCGCGACGCACGAGAGGAACGAGAGCGGCGAGGGGCTGTCCGACGGCCACGAGGCCTTCAGCTGTATGCGGGACGAAGAGAAGAGAGAGAGAGAGAGTGACGCGGCGCATCCGTGTTGCGCATAGCGAAGCGAGAGAGAGAGAGAGAGAGAGAGACGCGGCGCGTAGCAGCGGCGCACTGCATGTTGCCGTATACGAACTCCGCGCAAGAAGACAGGCGACAGCGAGGGAGAGAGAGAGCGTAGTACCACGAGAGCAACAAAGAGAGAGAGAGACGCGGCGCGTAGCAGCCAGCGCACTGCATGGCTGCCGACTGCACGAGCGCGCGCGTACACATGCGATAGCGAAGGAGAGAGAGAGCGAGAGAGAGAGAGAGGTTGAGGACTGCATCAGCCTGCGCGCTATGTACCGGAGTGAATGTGTGAGGGGGAGCGTCCATGTAGGAGTATGACGCCGCGGCGCTAGTGTGTAGTAGTGAGAGAGCGGAGGCTATAGCCTGCGTGCTATACCGAGCGAGAGTGAATGAGCGAGCCGGGAGGGGACAGGGGATCAAGAGCCAACGATAAAACACGGAGCGACCGACCAAGCGAGGCGCGGAGGCGCAGAAGGAGTAAAGGTGCGCCGCCACTGTTCGCAAGGATAACTTAGGCTGGGGTTTGAAGTACGCGCGCGCAACAGGGGGCAGCAGGGGAGGCCGGTTCCCCCGAGATCTGCACATCACGTGACTTTCAAAACGTGAGTCTTGCCACGAGAGTGAGAGAGAAGCAGCGAGTCGAAATCGGTGAAGAAGCCGGAACCCGAATAAGACGCTTCCGTCTTCTTCACCAGTCCGTAGTGAGCCATTGCGCGAGCCGGAGCAGTTAGTAGTAGAAGTGTAGTAGCACTTAGTAGTAGAAGTGTAGTAGCAGTTAGTAGTAGAAGTGTAGTAGTAATTGTTGAGAAGTTGTCGCAGCAGGTAGTAGTAGAGAAGTTGGAGCAGCGATAGCTAGGGGCCGAGTTAGGGGAAAGCGGACCCGGAATCATCACGAGGAGCGACCGCCACGAGAGCAAGAGCCCGAAGGAGAGTCAAGCAGCGTTCTCTCCCTTACCGCAGTGCGACGGTAAGAATTGAGTTTACTGTCGTCGGATGGCATCTACTTTCTGCCCCCGACCCTCTATTATCTGAACCTTAATTGTGAAGTGCGTGCGGCCTCCAAGCGTGGAGGATATCTCTCTCGCGCGTGCGGGGTATAGGAGGCGAGTGGGCGGCGGCCCCCGAGCGGCCATTTTGTGAGCGCGTCCCGGTTACCATTGTGAAACCTACCGCCCGAGTGAGGAGTAAATCGGAGAAATAAACTGGCAAATAGGAGCCAAGTGAAACGATTCTTCAGTTTTTTTCATTTATTTATGTGTGTTTTTGTGACGTCTGATGTGAGCACGAGTCCGCCCGTCCGTGCAGTAATCGAAGGTTTTAATCAGTTCGCCGAGGGTTTCGACCGCCCCTAGGTCGTCTCGCCGCAAATCCACGCCCGTGAGTCTCAGTGCCGCTAAGCAACCGGAGGAGCAGAGGGAGTCGTCGCAGTGGCCTGGCGCCCAGTTTCAAACCAAATTCAGTCACCGCGTCATCCGGAAGAGTGGGTTTGTTTCAGTTGTAGTCCAGTGGATCGAGCGCACGCGGAAGTAAGAGAACGTAAAGCCCTCAGGGCGAGTCACGACGTTGCGAACGGGGGTAGATAAAATTCGCAACGTTACAATGGCGCCCAACGTGGAGCCGGCAAAGAAACTGACTAAAAGCGAAAACGGAAATTCGGAAAATCGTGCAACGAGAAGCGAGCCGCGCGAGGGAGAGAGAGATTTTGTGAGTCGAGTCGATTCACACCAACATACGCGGATGATAATAAGTATATATATATATTAAACGTATTAAACGTAATTGCAATTATGCGTGGAGAGAGGGGGGGAGCCCAAGCGTTACACAACAACTGGCGTGCTGTCACGGTCAGCCATTTTGGGAGAAGCGAATTCTCAAGGCAGGTTGGAGTCAGGGGGGCGTCCCGGCCACCCTGAAGGTCCTAATTTTGAATAAAGGGATAGTTTTGGGGTTCGACGTGTCTCACCACCACCGCCCTTACTCACACCCAAATAAGAAAGAAACAAATTTTTGGTGGATTGAGTTGTGCCTATCAGAAGGAATAGTGCGATTTGATAGTGGTCAGCGTACGAAAAAAAATTCTTGTGTTGTTTTACCCTTTTCAGAGTACAAAGGTAATCTCCAGAGTACAAATTAAAATATATAACATATCATACCATTTAAGAAGTACGCAATTCAGTATAAAACCGCATTAGGTCTACAGTTCGAAATTGAAACCCGGAAGACACCGCCCGGTGAGACACGATCCACGGGGGGGGGGGGGCCTCCTGGCTTGGTATGTCGTTCGCGCTTCATGTTTGAACCTGCTTGCTGGCGTGCGAGCCCGTGAAAGAGGGTCTGAGTCTTATTACTTTCGCTCTACTCGTTCGTCTTTTCGAGTTCGCGAACCTCTGCGAGCGTTAGTCAAGGCGCTTTTGAGGCTGCCCGCGTGTACCTAGGGTTTCGAAAACCACCACCCATCTCCACGTCGCGCAGAAGTATTGTAGTACGAAGTATCGGCACGAGCGAATTCAACCGCTGAAAGGTGAAGAAGGAGAGCAACATGGACGTTGCGAAGCATCAAACGACTATGAAAAAGTTTTTGAAGATCCGGGAGGTGAGGGCGATAAATTTGGAAGTGATACGCGTGTCATCCCAGCGATTGAAGGCAACATTGAGGGAGAAGCAGCTGAGCACTCGAGGCGATATCGGCGAACGCCAAGACAGATTGCTGCGAGCAAGTTTGAGGGAAGCTGGCCTTCCGTTGAAAGACATCCCCTGGTACGAGGAGGATGAACAGGAAGGGGAACCCTACGGCCAGGAGTCAACAACTGAGGAGAAGGTGGCAGTACGACCTAAAGGGAAACGAGGGCGGAAGCCAAAAGCCAACCCGCAGGGGACGGGGGAGAGCACCACCACCGGAGATGATGAGAGCCTACGCTCTCGCCTAACGGGGATGCCGATCCAAGAGATCGTAGGCGCAGTAGAACCAGTGACCTCGACCTCCGGACTGACGACACGAAGAACACCTACCGTCAGTTACACATCAGTCGCCTTGCCCGTGACGAGCTCTGTCACGTTCAGCGAAGCAACCACCGCCACGAATCCACCGATGTCTGTCGCCACACTGTCAACAGGAGGAGCACCGAATCGTGTCAGGCCTGCCGCAACACATCGAAGTCGCCCCCGAGCTGAGCAACTACTGGACCGAAAAGGCACGAAGCTGGCAGATGAGAGCGTTGGGGATACGTTATTTGGGAACAATCACGACGCTCCAGAGAGACCAAGCCCCTAGAATAAGCCCAGAACACGGGGTTTCTTCGACGCGACCGACGCCGCGGCCATACCAACCGACAACCTCAACTGCCACGCTGACCACAATACCAAGGACGATTCCACATCCAGCAGCACCATCGACTCGACCGGCAACCTCGATCAACGCAAGCCTGTATGCCGACGGTTGGAACAATGGCGAAGGAACGACGAGCGATGGCACCGAAGTAGACTCGTATACGAGCGCGAAGCTGACGCAAGTTGCGCCACAATTGGCCATGAAAAAGGCCCAGGCAAGACGTCGAGTATCGAGGGGAGACGCAGCCCCACCGGGAGCCGGATTCAAGCCACGCGTGACGCCCCGGCGGGAAAACATTACGCCGCCTAGGCGACAGATACAAGACGGATTCGACCTAGCCAGCCAGCCCTGCAAAAACCCGCCCCGGTTTGCTAGCAGACGAGACTACGAAGCACACGAGAGGGAGGTGAACAGCGAAAAGAGGCACCCCCCGACCGAACGAAGCAGAGAAGAACCCTGCAGTAGTGGGAGTGATAGCAGTAGCGGTAGCAGGCAGAAGCCCCGCCGGCAAGAACCAGGAAAGGCAAATCGAGGGAGGGAGCAAAGCGGCGAGAAAGAGGAAGACGGGGAAGAGCGGAGACGACGCACGCCTAAGGGTACGCATGACAGACGAGAAACAGCAGGGCGAGAGCGAGATGGCCGTAGTAGGGATGAACAGAAGAAAAGGAAAGAGGATCCGAAACGCCACCGCCGCAGACGGAGCCCCTCGGAGGACAGCTCATCGTCCGAAAATAGCGACGATAGTAGCTCGTCAGGAAGTAGTATCAGCGGAAGCGAGGAAGAGAGGCGACGGCCCAGGCGTCGACGGCGAAACGCCAGCCGAGACTGGAAGTGCAGGAGGGAGGTACAGGCGTGGAGGATACAGTTCTCGGGAGAAGACAGAGACGGCCCTGAGGAATTCCTCACGATGCTGTCAGCGTGGAGAAAAAAGTCCAGTATGGCCGATAGCGACTTGTTATGAGCGCTCCCGAGCATATTGTCGAAGAGTGCGCTGAGATGGTATCTCACGACGCAAGACGACATTAGCACGTGGAGCGAGTTGCAGAAGGAGTTCAGACTACAGTTCATCGGAGCATTAGACAAGACTGACATTGAGGAGGAGTTACACGCCAGGACACAAGCCAAGAATGAGAATATCACCAATTTCCTGTCATGTTTTCGTTACATAGTTGGCCACTTTAAACGTCCACCGCCAGAGAGGAAACTGGTGAAGATAGCGTACAAAAACATCTTGCCGGAGTATCGAGCGGCGCTCTTCGACAAAAAAGTGACCTCGCTCCAGATGATTAAGGAGTACGGGGTCAAATTGGAGCGTCAGATGGAAATAGATCGTCGCCACACGCCGCCAAAGCCTAAGGAGAAAATGAAGCTGCAAGGGGCAGCGTTCATCAAGAGCAGTCGAGCTGCCAAAGTTGTAGCAACGGTAGGAGTAGGCGACGATACCAGCGACAGTGAGGCAGAGGCAGCAAGCCAGCGGCGCAAGGAGCGAAGGAAGAAGGACAAAGGGAAGAAAGAAGAAAAGGCACAAGAAGTCGCCGCGGTGGGCGCGAAGCGACCGGCAGGGCCACCAGTAACCGCGTCGCCCGCGCCCCCGACCGCAGCGCCCCCACCGAATACATCCCCACCGCCCGCTAGTAATGCAGCCAATTGCGGGAGTGGTGGGGGGGAACAGCCGATTTATAGGAGCATGTTACCTATGCGAAGAGATAGGCCACAGAGCGAATAGATGTCCTCGACGAGAGTGTTATGCCTGCCATCAGGTGGGCCATATCGCAACCTATTGTCCGTTGAGACCGCCCCGGTCGGCTGCGAGCGTAACGTGCCAAGTTTGCGGCTAACCAGGAGTGACGTTCGCAAACTGCCCAGGTTGTGTCCACCGCCGGGCCCAGTGGGGAAACGAGCAGGTGGGGAGCCAGATAAGTCCCTTGGCTCTCCCCTAATTTCCCCAGGGACAATAGAGACACGTAGACGGGAAGAGGAGGTGACGAGAGAAGAAGAGAGGAGGAGGAAAGCCGAAGCAGAGAAGCAACGAGAAGGAGAGAGGATAGCGGAGGAATACAATTAGTGGAAGAAGAGAGGAGAAGCGAAGAGAGGAAGAGAGTAGAAGAGAAGCAGAGAGAGGAAGCAAGTAAACCGAGACACTTGGAAGCAGAGGGAAGGAAGAGCGCTGTTGTGCCCTTTCCGTGCGCATCACCACCGCCGGAAGGAAGAGACTTCGCCAGTGAGAACGCCAAGCCCACGGAAAGATGCAGCGAACATTCGAGGAGGGGGGGAAGCCCGCCGCCAATTAGCCTAGGAGCAAACGGAGCGAGGAAGAATCCGGTACTCACTACGCAAAAGGAGGTTGGGGCTCCACCGGAAGTAGGAGAGAAGGAAGGAGGAGAAAGGGAGAGCGCTGTTGTGCCCTCTCCGTGCACGTCGCCACCGCCCGAAGGAAGAGACTTCGCCAGTGAGAGCGCCGAGCCAACGGAGAGATGCAGCGAACCTTTGAGTAGCCGAGACCCGCCGCCAAATGGAGAGGGAGCCCAGAGTCAGGTGGGGATATCGCAAGTTGCAGACGGAGTGATAAACATAGAGAAGGTGCGAAAGGAAGTGGAGAAGACGCTTGCCGGGACAGAATGGGAAATAGAGCCCCCGGTGGAGAAGGAGGAGGAGGTGAGGGATGAGGACGCAGCCCCCGAGCCCTCGGAGGGCGGGGCAGACGGACAGGTGGCCGAGATGAGCAGCGAGAACCGCCCGTTCATTGAGATAATCCTAGGTAGCGAGCCGTACCGAGCGCTGGTCGATTCGGGGGGGGGGGGGCAATGGGCCGGCCCGAAAGTGATAGAGCGTTACGCCAACCGCCTACGACAGTCCGCCACCGCCGTGAAAAGTGTCATGGGAGACGTCAACCGCATCGTGGGAGAGTTACAAGTGAGCTTTGAAGTAGGTGGTTACCAGGAAATGTTGTCGCTTAAAGCTATCAGAGGAATAGAGCACGACATAATCCTAGGCATGGATTTCCTCAAGAAATTTGACGTCGAGGTACGCCCCGCCAAGGGAGTGTGGAGAGCCAGAGAAGAAGAGTGGACGAATTTCGCGCAGCGAGGGAACGAGCGAAATCCAGTCGTGTACGCCGAGTGTGCTGGAATTTCGGAGCTAAAGGAGGACGAAAGAACCACCGTGGAGAAGCTTGTGGAGAAGATATTGAGCTCCGCTCAGTTCGCGCCAGGACTGACGGATCTGACGGAGTATCACATTCGCGTTACCGATCCAACGCCCATCAAGGAGAAGCCACGACGGATGTCGCCGAAGATACTAGGAATCGCCCAGGAAGAGGTGAGGAAGATGGACGCCGAAGGAATTATCGAGCGCTCCGCGAGCGACTATAGCAGCGCATCGGTAATCTTACGTAAGAGAGACGGGGGCTACCGACCATGCATCGACTACCGCCCGTTGAATAAAGTGACCAAGAAGGATGCGTATCCGTTGCCAAACATGGACTCGATCTTGGACAAGCTGCGGGGTGCGAGATATTTATCCAAGATAGATTTGAAAGCCGCCTATCACCAGATCCCAATGGCCCCGAATAGTAAGAAATATACCGCCTTCGCAGTGCCAGGTTCAGGGTTATGGCAATTCAAAAGAATGCCTTTCGGGCTCACGAATGCCCCTATGACTTTCCAGAGCCTAATCGACGCCCTTCTTGGCCCGGAGTTGGAGCCGTATGTGTTTGGTTACCTCGATGACATCATCGTGGCCACCGAGACGTTTGAGGAGCACCTAAAGTGGGTCGAGATCGTGTTGAAGAAATTAGTAGACGCCCGTTTGAAGATAAACACCGACAAGTGCGAGTTTTGTTGCTCCAGCGTAACCTACCTGGGCTTTCTACTCGACCACGAAGGGCTCCGGCCAGACCCGGAACGGGTCGCAGCCCTACTCAATTACCCTACGCCTACGAATCTGCGCCAGTTGAGAGGCTTCCTGGGTATCGTGAAATGGTATGAGAGATTCATCAAGAATTGCGCAGATCTGAAGGTACCATTGCTGAAGCTACTGCGGAAGTCACAAAGGTGGATTTGGGAGGAGGGCCAGAGGGAGGCGTTTGACGAGCTGAAACGAGCTCTCACCACCGCCTCCGTACTCGCACGCCCCGACTTCAGCAGACCGTTTATTGTGCAGTGCGACGCCAGCAGTTCAGCCCTAGGTGCCGTGTTGGTGCAAGAGTATGAAGATGGCGAACATCCGATTTTGTATATGTCCCGAGCCTTAACTCCAGCGGAGAGAAACTATACGACCACTGAGCGAGAATGCTTAGCCCTCATCTGGTCATTGAAGAAGCTCCGCCCCTACCTAGAAGGGTATGTGTTCACCGCCATCACCGACCACAGTGCCCTCAAGTGGTTGAGAACCGTGAAGGAACCGACAGGACGGTTAGCGAGGTGGGCCCTAGAACTACAACATTGGGACCTTAATATCGTGCATCGGAAGGGCGCGATGCATAAGGTCCCCGATGCCTTTTCACGGATGTTCGAGGAAGATGATATGGAGGTAGCTGAGATGGGAGTGATTACCGACCAGTGGTACATCAAGAAGAGACAGGAGGTCACCCACTGCCCAATGAAGTATGATGGATGGAAGGTAGAAGATGAGCTGCTCTACAAATATAAGAGAGATCCGCTACTGGACCCAATAACCGACGGAGAAGAGGGATGGCGTCTCGTGGTGCCGTTAGAACAGCGAGAGAGAGTACTTCACGATAGCCACTGCATCACCTCCGCCGGACACCTAGGACTCGAAAAAACCTACCACCGAGTAGCTAGAGAGTATTTTTGGCCGGAAGTTTATCAAGATGTTTATGACTATGTGCGCATGTGTGAGAGCTGCCAATGGTTCAAAAGTTCACAGCAAGGGCCCCAAGGGATAATGGGGAGAAGAATCGTGGAACGCCTGTGGTGTGTAGTAGCCGCCGACATGATAGAATTGCCACGCAGCAAAGGGCAATATCGGTACGTCCTATTGCTACAGGATTTGTTCACCCGTTGGCTTGAATTGAAGCCACTGAGAAAAGCTGATGGGAAGGCAGTCGCCCGCGCCCTGGAAGAACTGATATTGTTCAGATGGGAGACACCAGAGTACTTATTGACCGATAATGGCACCGAATTTGTGAATCAGGTGCTTCAGAAGACCCTGGAGGAATACGGAATACGCCACGTCACCACACCTCCGTATCACCCCCAGCTAACCCCCCCCCGGTGGAGCGAAGTAACCGAAATTTAAAAACCATGATCGCGACCTTCGTCGACGGAGACCATCGGAACTGGGACGCTCACCTTCACGAATTTCGCCACGCGATCAACACCGCCCAACAAGCCAGCTTAAAGACATCACCTGCATTCTTGAATTACGGCCGCTACCCCCGCCCCGTGAAGAGCCTCCGTCGAGAAGTGGAAAAGAGGGAGCCAATAGTAAGGTTGGATCCGGAGGTATGGAAAGATCGCGTCAACCGACTCGATGCGCTTCAGGATTTAGTGGCGAAGCACCTCGACGTGAGCCACGCCAAACAAAGTAAATACTATAACCGTGGGAAACGAGTAGGAGATTACGCAGTAGGAGATAGAGTTATGCGCCGCGTCCACACGCTATCGAATGCCGCCCAAGGATATTCCACGAAGCTCGCGCCGAAATACGAGGGCCTTTACGAGATAACCGCGAAATTATCTCCCACCGTATATCTGTTAGAGATGGAGGGTAGTCGAAAAAACGCGAAGGTACACGTAGGTGAATTAAAACGTTATTTACCCCCGCGACGAGCAGTAGAGTAGAGGATAGGGTTTGAACCACGCCAGCGAGGGGGCAACCGAAGTTACTCCCGCCTTTTCTCTTCCCACAGTTGCGTCTCGCGAGCAGGGGTAGGAGAGTCGTGTTATATCCCCTGATTGTTCTTATGTTTCTGTTACTCCTCTAGTAGGTACACCATGCAGCGACGCTCCAGACGCCACCGCCCCACTACCGACACTGCCCATAGTCCGTTCCCGGAGTTCGAACCAGGTCACGACCTAGTGTGCCCGACCCCCGGACTCCTGGGGCAGCTCCGTGCGATGCTCCGTGAGCCGAGTACGCCGCAGTCGCGTAGGGCACTGGTCCACTGGACCCACCAGTTAGGGGTCTGGCTCGAGGAGAGGGAGGAGAGAGAGAGCAGTCGCCACCACCCGAGAGGAGAGAGAGAGCAATCGCCACCGCCCCAGAGGGAGTAGAAGAAAGAGGGAAAGAGGATTCCGTAAAGGAAGTCGCCACCGCCCCAGGAGTAGAAGAAAGAGGGAAAGAGGATTCCGTAAAGGAAGTCGCCACGGCCCCAGAGGGAGTAGAAGAAAGAGGGAGAAAGGATTCCGTAAAGGAGGTCGCCACCGCCCAAGAGGAGGGAGCAAAGAAGGAGGAAAGAGAGCAGGAGCTCACCACCGCCACAGAGAGAGAGAGAGAGGGAAGGGGAGGGGTCAGCTCCCACTAAGGAGCAAGAAGCCAGCCCTCGGTTTATATTGCACCGGCCGCATGCACCGGCACCCATCGAGGTTGCTAGCCTCGAGTTGGTGCCGGCTGCTGCGGGCCCGGCCCCTACCACCGCCCAGCGAGAACAGGAGGGAGACAGCAAGGAGGCGAGAGAGAGCTGGGCAGCGGAAGTGGAGCTCGCCGAGTGCCTAGTCCGGATGGCGGAGCCCCAGCCGGGACCAGGGCCACCTACCCCGCCGCCGACCGCCCCCGAACCCAGCGTCATCCCCATGTAGAACGAGATCAGGTTGAGGCACGACACGGGGTCGAAGCGAAGGGCGTACAACCCGCGACGGCAGCTGCAGTTGGACGAATATGAGCCGCAACATCTGCGGCGCCGGCAGTCGCCATCTCCAGCTGCCTCTCGGGGCCAGTCGCCCGGACCCCCCGTTCGCCCTCCACCCCCGCCCGAGCCCGCTACCGCGTCGCGCCCGGGGACGCAGCCACCGGTTAGGCCCGTCAAACTCACAGGCGTGATTTTTGTCGGGCTTAAGCCGGATCCTGTGGACCCGGTGCGCGACACGCCCGGGGGAGCGTGTTTTAATTGCTGGCAGCGAGGGCACAGCCGTCGTTCGTGTCCCCGACCCACGCGTCACGGCTACTGTATAAACTGCGGCCGGCGCGGGGAGGAGATCGAGCGATGCCCTCGCTGCGGCGACCGCCACAGGGAGCGCCAGAGGGATTGGGAGGCGCAGCAAGGCCGGGAAGAAGTGAGCGAGAGGCAACGAAGCCGAGGCCGGTCTGGCCATCGCGAGAGGAGCACGAGCCGCCAGCGCCGGCCAGAGCCCCCGGAACCACGCCACCGCCCGGGAGCGAGGCAGGAGACGCCCGAGCCAACTCAGCCCACACCACCGTCACCTCCCCCACACTCCCCATCTGCCCCGGAAACGCTACAGTATATCGCACAGATCCTCCGGGACACCAGGGAGTTGGACCCGGAGTTGCGGCATCAGGTCCTCTCTGCTGCCTTGGGGGACCGAACTGGCTCGGCCAGAAGAAGCGTCGCCCCCAAACCGCCGCTCATAATAAGCGCATCGCTACCGCCCGAGTGAGAAGGGAGAGGAACCGCCCGAGAGAGAAAAAGAGAGGAACCGACCGAGTGAGAAGGGAACAGAACCGCCTGGAGTGAGGAAGAGAGAGAGAGGGAGATAAGAACCGACCGCCCTTAGGCAGCGGCCGCCCGCAAGGGTAGTAAGTATCAACACCCACGTAAAAAACCATGCCGGGAGGCAAGTCTGTTGTTTCAGGGACATGCGAGCAAGGAGTAGCAGTGCAGAGGACGAAGGAGAAGAAAAAGAAAAAGGGGGGGCCGAACATTAAGTCATTTTAATTTTTTTCAGATAGGAAGGAGTGAATCGGCTCGACCAGACCAGTATACTGTCCCTATGTAAATAAATTTAAGTTAAGGATTGTAATCCGTGCGTATGGTGAGGTGTCGGGGAAGGGTAGCCACCGGTCCGCCCGCTGAGTAGTATGATTGGAGTAAACCGGCAGTAACACTGAGGTGTTCCCGGTTTAGGGAGGGGGTGTAACGAGGTGCGCTTCTCGTACCCCGGTGAGCCGCGAATACCACTACTCGGGCGAGGCGGACACGGCACTGACACCGAGCTATGTGTACACGCACATACACCCATAGCTCATTCGGTGTTCTGTCTGTCGAGGTACATGCCGGCGAGCAGACGACGCGCACACTACACCTACCGCCCGGGAATCCTGATCGACGACGACGACAGGGTTGAAGTGGAGAGAACGAGAGAGAGCCAACGAAGAGATGCTAGGCGAAGGCCGAGACTGATGCCCGTGCACTCGCAGACGACGCACATGTGCAAATAAAACTGTGCGCCGGGTGTGAGCGCGCCCATGAGCCCTCGACGCCCATGCTGTGCCGGCACGACACAAGGCGACGACGACGACGATGGCAGGCTGGAGACAACACACACACACCACAGCACTACACGCACGGCGCCGGCACTGCCACGAGGAAGACACCCGCGACGCACGAGAGGAACGAGAGCGGCGAGGGGCTGTCCGACGGCCACGAGGCCGGCAGCTGTATGCGGGCCGAAGCGAAGAGAGAGAGTGACGCGGCGCACCCGTGTTGCGCATAGCGAAGAGAGAGAGAGAGAGACGCGGCGCGTAGCAGCGGCGCACTGCATGTTGCCGTATACGAACTCCGCGCAAGAAGACAGGCGAGAGCGAGGGAGAGAGACAGAGCGTAGTACCACGAGAGCGACAAAGAGAGAGAGAGACGCGGCGCGTAGCAGCCGGCGCACTGCATGGCTGCCGACTCCACGAGCGCGCGCGTACACATGCGATAGCGAAGGAGAGAGAGAGCGAGAGAGAGAGAGAGAGGTTGAGGACTGCATCAGCCTGCGCGCTATGTACCGGAGTGAATGTGTGAGGGGGAGCGTCCATGTAGGAGTATGGCGCTGCGGCGCTAGTGTGTAGTAGTGAGAGAGCGGAGGCTATAGCCTGCGTGCTGTACCGAGCGAGAGTGAATGAGCGAGCAGGAAGGGGAGAGGGGATCAAGAGCCAACGATAAAACACGGAGCGACCAACCAAGCGAAGCGTGGAGGCGCAGAAGGAGTAAAGGTGCGCCGCCACTGTTCGCAAGGATAACTTAGGCTGGGGTTTGAAGTACGCGCGCGCAACAGGTGGCAGCAGGGGAGACCGGTTCCCCCGAGATCTGCACATCACGTGACTTTCAAAACGTGAGTCTTGCCATGAGAGTGAGAGAGAAGCAGCGAGTCGAAATCGGTGAAGAAGCCGGAACTCGAATAAGACGCTTCCGTCTTCTTCACCAATCCGTAGTGAGCCATTGCGCGAGCCGGAGCAGTAGTAGTAGAAGTGTAGTAGCAGTTAGTAGTAGAAGTGTAGTAGCAGTTAGTAGTAGAAGTGTAGTAGCAGTTAGTAGTAGAAGTGTAGTAGTAATTGTTGAGAAGTTGTCGCAGCAGGTGGTAGTAGAGAAGTTGGAGCAGCGATAGCTAGGGGCCGAGTTAGGGGAAAGCGGAGCCGGAATCATCACGAGGAGCGACCGCCACGAGAGCAAGAGCCCGAAGGAGAGTCAAGCAGCGTTCTCTCCCTTACCGCAGTGCGACGGTAAGAATTGAGTTTACTGTCGTCGGATGGCATCTACTTTCTGCCCCCGACCCTCTAGTATCTGAACCTTAATTGTGAAGTGCGTGCGGCCTCCAAGCGTGGAGGATATCTCTCTCTCGCGCGTGCGGGGTATAGGAGGCGAGTGCGCGGCGGCCCCCGAGCGGCCATTTTGTGAGCGCGTCCCGGTTACCATTGTGAAACCTACCGCCCGAGTGAGGAGTAAATCGGAGAAATAAACTGGCAAATAGGAGCCAAGTGAAACGATCCTTCAGTTTTTTTTTTCATTTATTTATGTGTGTTTTTGTGACGTCTGATGTGAGCACGAGTCCGCCCATCCGTGCAGTAATCGAAGCTTTTAATCAGTTCGTCGAGGGTTTCGACCGCCCCCAGGTCGTCTCGCCGCAAATCCACGCCCGTGAGTCTCAGTGCCGCTAAGCAACCGGAGGAGCAGAGGGAGTCGTCGCAGTGGCCTGGCGCCCAGTTCCAAACCAAATTCGGTCACCGCGTCATCCGGAAGAGTGGGTTTGTTTCAGTTGTAGTCCAGTGGATCGAGCGCACGCGGAAGTAAGAGAACGTAAAGCCCTCAGGGCGAGTCACGACGTTGCGAACGGGGGGAGTACTTATTATGTATTTTCTCTATTTAGCCCTGAAGAAGGTACTTACTTCAGTACCGAAACATCGGTCTAATAAACTAAGTTTTATTATTATTTATGGTTCCTCGTTGATCGACCCATTCACTCCATCCTAAATTAATATTCTGGAACGTACGAGCCATCGTCTCAAAATATATTGGCATTGGATCTCGTGACATGCCTCCCCCGAGAGAAGACCAGGTTCCTCTCCGACGTTCAGCTAGATTGCTGAACAAACATCTAAGTGCTGCAAACACCATCTCACCGCCACCAGCAGCGCTCCAAGGACTTCGTCCTTCATATATCACAGATAAGAACCGCAAATCTAATATTGACACTTCGATTAACAAAGACTCTTCGAAAGACAAAGAAATAGTAAAAACAAGAAATTTAAATTCAAACTTAAAATTAACGTTTATATTGCAATCCATTTCGAGCCACTATTTTCACGAAACACGTCAAAAATTTGTAAATTTAACTAGAACACTTAAAAAAATAGTAATTAGTAGAATACAGCTAAAATTCTTACTTGACCATAGAAAATATGACATCATTCCGTTACACATTGTTAATTCATTTAAATTCGCAACTTCAAATTTACATAGCCGATATGCTTTCAAAAACGTTAATAAAGTCTTATCATTATCTCAAAAGAAAATTTTAAACCTTGAGATTGAAGACTTAAATATTCACCTCTCCTTTCTCGATAAAATCCAGATCGCGGAGGAAAATGAGATCTTAAAATTTGTCAATAACGATGTGTTAATCTCATTCAAAAATTATTATAACATTGCTCTTGATTGTGTCAAAGATAAAGAAAAAACGAGTATTAACAGAAAATTTAATTTCGCTTTGAAACAAACGGTAAAAGTCCAATCAATTTTACAGCATTTCAAAATAATAACGGCCCTTTAAACTCCGATAATAAAAACAAAAACAAACAGATGACTCACAGCCCTCGCAACCCGTTGACTGACAATAGCATCAAAGACCAAAACAATAATAAAAACAAATGGCTTTTAAATTTATCCTCGACCACTTTACCCGTATATGCAACTGAAATCTTAAGCCTAGGAGAAAAATTTAATTTTACTGCGGATACAGATAAAAAAACGTTCTTTGAACTTTTCAAGGATATTGAAAGTGCCAGGTCTAGTAATGATATTAATGACAATATTAGAAACAGATTACTGAATTGCGTTAATCACCACATTAGATGCAAAAAACACTTGAGTTTAGAAGACAGAATTCTTAGCAGAAAAATAAAACTAACTCATGATTTCATAAAAAATAATAAAGATATACTTATTACAAAAGCTGATAAAGGTAACGTCACTGTAGTACTAAATAAGGTAGATTATATCGACAAAGTAAAATCCGCCCTCAATGATACGAAATATTACACATTGCTAGACAAAAATCCACTCAACAGGTTACAAAAATCCATAAAAAATCTTATCTTAGACTGGAAGAATAAAGGCGTTTTTGATTGTGATTCTAGTTTTTCTTATGTTAATGAGAAAATTGAGAACACGAATTTGCCTAGAGCTTACGGTCTGACTATGATACACAAAAAAGATCTCCCAGTTCGCATCATTGTTTCAGCTATTAATAGTCCGACTTATAGATTAGATAAAGCCTTAACTTCTTTTCTGTCAAAATTCATTCCAAAACCGGCCTCAAATATAAAAAATAGTAACGAGCTTAAGTTTTTATTAGATAACCTTAATATTCCGCAAGATTACCGTTGCGTTTCATTCGATGTAGTTTCCCTCTTTACGAACCTCTCCAAAGAAAACATTCTCAAAGCTTTAGGAAAAAAGTGGTCATATTTTGGCAACTTACTTCCCATAAGTAAAAAAGAGTTCCTGGAAGGAGTAGAATTACTGCTTGACTCTACGTTTTTTACGTTTAATGGTGAATTTTATCAGCAGATCATGGGTGCCCCGGTGGGTTTCTGTTCAAGCCCCTTGTTTGCACATGTAGTGTTAGAATTTCTTGAAAATAAATGCTTGAGTTCAGTAAAAAACTCAATAATTTTATATAAACGATATGTCGATGACTGTTTTTTAGTTATTAAAAATGATATGATGAATAAAGTTTTAGAAAAATTTAACTCGTTTGATCAGTTTTTGCAATTTACTGTCGAACTAGAAATAGATAATAGTATTAGCTTTTTAGATATTAAAATCATTATAGAAAATAATGACATTGCAAAAACGAATTGGTACAGGAAACCAACCTCTTCCGGTAGATACATTAACTATTTTTCACATCACCCTACCCACCAAAAAATTGCAGTTATTTACGGGCTAGTTGATAAGGCAATCAATATCTCACACATTTCTTTCCACAATGAAAACTTAAAAATTATCAAATCCTTTTTAATGCAGAATGATTATCCTCTTACCTTCATAGAAAAATACATTAATAAACGCTTACAATCTTACGAACACAACAGCAATCAAACTTACAATAAACATGATCACCGCAAAAAGATTTTAATCCCTTTCATTAAAGACTTAAATAAAAAACTTTGCAGTACTATGAAAGACGTTAAGAACTTACGAATGATCAATAGAAACATTAATAAACTAAGATTTATAAAACTAGGTAAAGATAAGTTAGATCCGCTTGAAACAGCATCTGTTGTCTACAAAATTAACTGTAAAGAGTGTGATGCATCTTATGTAGGGACTTCAAAGAGGAAATTAAGCAATCGTATATATGAACACAAGTACGCGGTCTCTAAATCGTTAACTACCTCCGCCCTTTCAGATCACGTTAAAATAACAGGGCATAAAATAGACTTCGAAAAAACACAAATAATAGACACAGAAACTAACTACCAAAAACGCACTTTTTTCGAAATGTTGCATATACATTCACAAAAAAACAGCTTAAATCGAATGGATGACACTAAGAATCTCAAATATATTTATGAAAAATCCGTTGACACAACCAACAAGCACTTTTATAATAACAATATTAATAATAAACGCGGGTAGTCGTACACTCAGAAGCGGGCCGAGGCGCCCCTCCAGTATGCTTCCAGCTAGCTCGCTCCCTCTCCCCCCACTCTCGAATTACAAATTTGAATTTGCGTTATTAACGTCACCCGCGTGGGTATATAAACGCCGGGAAATTCGCTTTTCTCTCATTGTTGGAAAAATGGGACTCCAGAGTACAGGTTGGGTAAGAGATTTAGCTGTTTATTATTATTTTTATGTCATTTAAATAAATAAATTTTCAATTCAAATTCTCGTTAACTTAAAAAAAATTTTTTTTGCAAATTCAATTGTTCTAGTTGAATAAAAATCCGTGTCTTGACGATGCACTACGCGCTGTACCGAATCATGCTCGACGTCACCTGTCGTGATCTACGAATCATGGTGTAAACCTCTTTTTAATCATTAGGTCAGTACACTGTCAAAAAACCTTATTGGTTCTTATAAAAAATCTGTATATATGTACTTATTATGTATTTTCTCTATTTAGCCCTGAAGAAGGTACTTACTTCAGTACCGAAACGACGGCCTAATAAACTAAGTTTTATTATTATTTATGGTTCCTCGTTGATCGACCTATTCACTCCATCCTAAAAAAATATATAGAATTATTTAATATAAATATTTTTATAATAAGATTAATTATATAAAATGAAATAAAAAATTACAATTCTTTTAATTTTAATATGATAAGATTGGAATTGAAGTTAAAAATTGAAAAAAGAAACCCTAAAGTGTAAAAATTAGAAGATTAAAGTTGAAAACGTGGATTTTCTACTTTAGTAAAGAGTAAAATGCACGTTTTATCAATTTTAGAGGTAAATTTAAGAATTTCACACTTTATATGTATTAATTTGATGATTTTAGACTTTTGCAAAAGATTAAAGTCTACGTATTCAACTTTTAAAGTGTAAAACAGTGGACTGTTTGTTCAAAAGTTTAATTCGATATATTTACACTTAAGGAAAAGATTAAAATCTACGTTTTCTACTTTATAAAGTGTAAATCGTTATTGCTAACCTTTCAAAAGATTGATTTCACCGATTTACACTTTTGCGGACTATTCTACAAGACTTTTACACTTCTGTGGGTAAATACGTCACGTGACCGGGAGTTATTGGGTTATTACCGATTTATTATATAAGAAATGTGTGTGTTTTAATGATGGGATTTAAATTTCTGAATCAGATAGGTATAGCATTCGCAAGAGCATAGAAAACTGTATATTAAAAAATATTCTCCAGCTATCACAGTTCCTTTGTTATTAACAAAAATGAGTTTTTTTAAAGCTTATAACCCACAAACTAAAAGGTCAAATTTTCCGAGAAAATCGGGATAATGTCCAAAACAAATAGCTGTAATCTGTAAAAATTTGAATCTAGGCTTTGGCTAGTTTTTGAAAAAAAAAATTAAAAAATTAAAAAATGAGTTTTTTATGACCAACGATTGAGAGAGTAAAATTAAATTCAGCGCTACAAAATTTCATCTCTAGGCGGAGGGTGCCAGTTCCATGCGTACACGGGAGCGCGTTAGACCTGTATACATGGCAAAATAATTACTTATATAAGGCAGATGTGGGTATTACTGCGGTATTTATTCTAGTTTCATTTCAAACGAATAGATTTCATCTTCTTGCAAACAAAGTTTGCTGGTTCTTTTTAATAATTGAACTTAGGAATCATATATATCGATTAAAGTACAATTTCAACTGATAAGAATTTTTCCATCGGTCTTACAGTCTTACAAATTAAATTAAAATAATTAATATTTATGGCAGTCAGATTGCCCTTGTTTATAATCACCCCCGCAGAATCTGAAATAAAAACTTAATTAAATCTGACTGCCATAAATATTAATGCAATCTGACTGCCATAAATATTAATTATTTTAATTTAATTTGTAAGACTGTAAGACCGATGGAAAAATTCTTATCAGTTGATATTAAATTGCAGTCGACATAAGTAATATTTTTAATGATAAAGTACAATTTTACAACAAACAGTGATAAATAAATTTATAAAATCACTTTGAAACCAACATCTCTCTGTTGGTGTTACTGCGGAGCTGCTTCTATTATTGTGTTAGTATTACGGCGCCATGTTAAAGCATAAGCGAGACCGCTCGCGCATGCGCAGAACCCAAAAAACACGAAGCTGGTATTACTGCGATTTTCCCATAAGATTCTACAGCAGAAAAACAGAAATAGTAATACCCACGTCCGCAGTAATACCCACATCTACTCTAAGTCCTAAACCCCAAGTAGGCGGTGGATAGCGAGGGGTATACTACTCACGCGTATACAGGAGCGCGTTAGACGTGGTCACAAGAGAAAATAATTATATATATAATTCCTAAACCCAAATAGGCGGGAGATGCAAGTGCCACCCGTATACGGGAGCGCGTCAGCCGTGTATAGATAACAAAATAATTATTTATATAATTCTTAACCCCAAGTAGCAGAGGGATGCGAGTTCGATGCGTATACGGAAGCGCGTTAGTCGTGTATAGATAACAAAATAATTATCTATATAATTCTTAACCCCAAGTAGCAGGGGGATGCGAGTACCACACCTATACGGAAGCGCGTCAGACGTGTATAGATAGCAAAATAACTATTTAAATAATTCTTAACCCCAAGGAGGCGCGGCATGCGAGTCCCACGCTTACACGGGAGCACGTTAAACGTGTATCGTGTATAGAGAGCAAAATAATTATTTAAATAATTCTTAACCCCAAGGATACGCGGGATGCAAGTTCCACGCGTATACGGGAGCGTGTTCGACTTGTATACATGGCAAAGTAATTACTTATATAAGTCCTAACCCCATGTCGGCGGGGGATGCGGGTGCCACGACGATCCGGAGCGCGTCAGACGTGTGTACAGGGCAAAATAATTATCTATATAATTCTTAACCCGAAGTAGCCGGGGGAAGAAAGTATCACACGTATATGGGAGAGCGTCAGACGTGTATACAGGGCAAAATAATTATTTATATAATTCCTAACCCCAAGTAGGCGGGGGATGCAAGTTCCACGCGTATACGGAAGGGCACTAGACGTGTATACATAACAAAATAATTATTTATATAATTCTTAACCTCAAGTAGCAGGGGGATGCAAGTTCCCTGCAAATACGGGAACGCGTCAGACATGTATACAAGGCAAAATAATTATTTATATAATTCCTAATCGCAAATAGGCGGTGGATGCGAGAAACACGCGTATACAGGAGTGCGTTAGACGTAGAAACAAGAGAAAATAATTATTTATAAAATTCCTAACCCCATGTAGGCGGGGGATGCGAGTTCCACGCGTGCACGGGAGCGCGTTAGCCGTGTATAGATAACAAAATAATTATCTATATAATTCTTAACCCCAAGTAGCACGGGGATGCGAGTGCCACACCTATACGGAAGCGCGTCAGACGTGTATAGATAGCAAAATAACTATTTAAATAATTCTTAACCCCAAGGAGGCGCGGCATGCGAGTGCCACGCTTACACGGGAGCACGTTAAACGTGTACCGTGTATAGATAGCAAAATAATTATTTAAATAATTCTTAACCCCAAGGATGCGCGGGATGCAAGTTCCACGCGTATACGGGAGCGTGTTCGACTTGTATACATGGCAAAGTAATTACTTATATAAGTCCTATCCCCATGTCGGCGGGGGATGCGGGTGCCACGACGATCCGGAGCGCGTCAGACGTGTGTACAGGGCAAAATAATTATTTATATAATTCCTAATCGCAAATAGGCGATGAAGGCGAGTTCCACGCGTATACAGGAGCGCGTGAGACGTCGTCACAAGAGAAAATAATTATTTATATATTCCTAACCCCAACTAGGCGGGAGATGCGAGTGCCACCCGTATACGGAAGCGCGTTAGCCGTGTGTAGATAACAAAATAATTATTTATATAATTCTTAACCCCAACTAGCAGGGGGATGCGAGTTCGATGCATATACGGGAGCGCATTAGACGCATATAAATAGCAAAATAATTATTTAAATAATTCTTAACAGTATCGTAAAGCTTGTGAGACTTGTGACGATCTGCACTGTGCAGTCAGCAAAGTTTGTGAGGCTTGTGTTGATCTGACTGAACGAGCAGCAGTGCGCGTTCGGCGTATTTAAATACATTGCTCCTCCTCTTCTTCGGCTGGAAAAGCTGCGGTGTCGAATCGGGTGGTTGCTCATGACTCATCTTGAGTCATCGAATCATCGATGATGTTGTTCGGTGGCGCTTGATGCTTTGCATATCCGTAATGTTAAATGGAGCGAGTGGTGCGGGAAAGCGGTGTCCAATGGTGTGAGCGTGGCCTCCCTTCCAAGCGTCAATTTTTGTGATAGTGGAGAAAATCTTATGTTTTAACACAGAGAGCCGCAGAGAGCGGTCGCTCATCCCTTCTCTAGGGTATTTTCCGGCGGCTCGTATCTTTCTTGAAGAGTGAGAGAGAACGTTATATGTGCGACAGGGAAAGAGAGATGAGAGAGATAAAAGATATATCCTTCTCTTTCTTTTGAGTCAAAAATGACTGGTTTTCTGTTACTTGTTAAAAATTATATAATGTTGGCAGCTTATAAATTATAAAATATGTTATGCTATTACATTTTGTTTTAAAATGAAAATACAAATTTCAACGGAAGTTATCGGTCTCTTACAACAGGAGTTAAACGCAATACAATTTGTTGAACTTAATTATAAATTTATTGATGAGATTTCTTATGCAATTTTTATAAAAAACATTAGACTACTCATTCTAGCTAATATATCAATCATATTATTAAGTTATCTTATTAAGTTAACTCATTTTTCTTAGATTTTCTAATATTTATTTAAAATATTTGGAATTCAATTAATTTGTGTAAATAACAATGTGTTAAAATACAACTGTTGTATAGTAAAATGTTTTATCTAATATGTACAGTTCATAAAATTTGCATTAACAAATGAGAATCTCTTATAAATAGTCGTAATAGTTCATTATTATTAGGGAACGTATGAATTACAATGTATTCGAAACAGTTTATTATTTAAACTTAAAGTCAAGTTAATTAATCTAGTAGAAATAAACAAATGGATTATTCTTACTATAAAAACATATTATAATAACGGTTTTTATCATCTCCTAGTTTTTACTTAACATAATTCAACTTTTATCTTAAAAAAAATTATTTTTCCTACTTCTAGTTATTGAGATATTTAGTGTTATTCTAAAATAATATTCTTGTGCCATAGTATGTTGAGTCTCAAAAGATGCTGGAAAATGCGTTCACCACGCGGAGGGACTTGAGGAAATCTATTTGTATGCATGCCATGTACATGCGATAGAGGGTACAGATAAACTCTCTCTCTCTTTGTCTCAGCATTTCCTTATTATTAACAATCCTGAATGTTTTACAAATGTGAAATTTCCTCTTTTATTAGATATTGTGCGTAGCAACTATTACAATTTTGAACGAAAGTGCTATGATTAGTTTAACGACAGTTATTCGCAATATAAAAGTTATTAATACTTAAAAATCTAAATTACAATGAAATTCTATTCGATAGGTTTATAAAAAATATAGTCGGTTATAAAAATTAAGCTAATGGTTAACATAACTTGTTGCTTTACATAATATAGTATTTATTATAATAATTATTTATTATTTGTTAGTGATAATCCGTTTCATGCTTAAGAGTTGTAGTTGCAAAAGTGCAGGTGGTTATTTAAACAGTTATATTATTGAGCTTGGTTATTAAATCTTTATATTATTAACGCGGAAATAAACAAAGGCTGTAGATTGCAATGAAACATAGAAATATAGAATTTCTTATTTTTCTTAGTTTTCTTACTGCTATATTTAATATTTGTAGTTGTTAAAACAATTTTATCTTTAACGGTTTGAGAGATATTGTCTAATAATGTAAAATAATATTTTCAGTGTATAATATAAGTCGTATATTCAAAATTCGGAAAAGCGCGTCTCTGCGTGGTAAAGCATCGTATCTATATTTAGTTGCGGGCCATGTGTTTTACAGCCCCAAGATTACGCATCCGCTCGAGGCAAGCGTCCCTTAAAGCTAATTTCACAAATGCTGTACCCTATAACTTTTCATCCCACACCCGAACGTTTGTTAATTAATGCGTACTGTACTTATTGTCAGGCGAAACTTAGTTTATATCTAAAATAATACAAAAATACTCAACATATAAAAATAAAATTTCAATTAGCGATATGTACTTAAGCTATTATTTATTACATATTTTGTAGGAACTTAATTATAATTTATAACTAGCGCGTTAATGCAAACTAAGGTATTATTAATAACAATCGTGATGCAGTAATATTATGCTTCTACTAAAGGTTTCGCTATTTCAATTTTTACGGCATATAAATATAATTTTCTTCTTCAGATTAGTACATAATTTTGTTATGTTAATAATCAATGTCTGGTGAATAATTCTTCTAGAGTGAATTACTTATTTTGCATAAGAAAAAGTAATAATCTTTGGTAACAGATTTTCTAATATAGTTTACTACACTCGTAGTCGTGGGTATAATCGGTTAATTGCATGGGCCGCGTCGTTTTTATGGCAGTTTGGGAAACTTCCCATAGCGCAGGTCGCACCTACAACCCTTGATGCAGCAGTGTCGGTAGGGTAGTGGCGGTTCAGGGTTATGATCTTGATTCATTGACTACGAAATCTTTTTAACTAATCCTCAATAAAAAAGAAAAAAAAGAAAAATTTGTTTATGCAGTAATGTAGACGGTTCCGTCACAGCAGGGGGATGCGAGTTCGATGCGTATACGGGAGCGCGATAGCCGTGTATAGATAACAAAATAATTATCTATATAATTCTTAACCCCAAGGAGCCGGGGGATGCGAGTACCACACGTATACGGTAGCGCGTCAGACGTGTATAGATAGCAAAATAACTATTTAAATAATTCTTAACCCCAAGGAGGCACGGCATGCAAGTTCCATGCGCATACGGGAGCACGCTAGACGTGTAAACTAGGGAAAATAATTATTTATATAAATCTGAACCCCACGTAGGCGCGGGATGCGAGTGCCACGCTTACACGGGAGCACGTTAAACGTGTATAGATAGCAAAATAATTATTTAAATAATTCTTAACCTCAAGCATGCGTGGGATGCAGGTTCCACGCGTATACGGGATCGTGTTAGACTTGTATACATGGCAAAGTAATTACTTATATAAGTCCTAACCTCATGTCGGCGGGGGATGCGCGTGCCACGAGGATCCGGAGCGCGTCAGACGTGTGTCCAGGGCAAAATAATTATTTATATAATTCCTAATCCTAAATAGGCGGTGGATGCATGTTCCACGCGTATACAGGAGCGCGTTAGACATGGTCACAAGAGAAAATAATCATTTATATAATTCCTAACCCCAACTAGGCGGGAGATGCGAGTGCCACCCGTATACGGAAGCGCGTTAGCCGTGTGTAGATAACAAAATAATTATTTATATAGTTCTTAACCCCAACTAGCAGGGGGATGCGAGTTCCATGCGTATACGGGAGTGCGTTAGACGCATATAGATAGCAAAATAATTATTTAAATAATTCTTAACCCCAAGTAGGCGCGGGATGCGAGTGCCACGCTTACACGGGAGCACGTTAAACGTGTATAGATAGCAAAATAATGATTTAAATAATTCTTAACCCCAAGCATGAGCGGGATGCAAGTTCCACGCGTAAATAGTAGCGCGTCAGACGTGTATACCGCGAAAAATAATTATTTATATAATTCCTCACCCCAAGTGGGCGGGGAATGCGAGTTCCACCCGTATGCGGGAGCGCGTTAGCCGTGTATAGATAACAAAATAATTATCTATATAATTCTTAACCCCAAGGAGCCGGGGGATGCGAGTACCACACGTATACGGTAGCGCGTCAGACGTGTATAGATAGCAAAATAACTATTTAAATAATTCTTAACCCCAAGGAGGCACGGCATGCAAGTTCCATGCGCATACGGGAGCACGCTAGACGTGTAAACTAGGGAAAATAATTATTTATATAAATCTGAACCCCACGTAGGCGCGGGATGCGAGTGCCACGCTTACACGGGAGCACGTTAAACGTGTATAGATAGCAAAATAATTATTTAAATAATTCTTAACCTCAAGCATGCGTGGGATGCAGGTTCCACGCGTATACGGGATCGTGTTAGACTTGTATACATGGCAAAGTAATTACTTATATAAGTCCTAACCTCATGTCGGCGGGGGATGCGCGTGCCACGAGGATCCGGAGCGCGTCAGACCTGTGTCCAGGGCAAAATAATTATTTATATAATTCCTAATCCTAAATAGACGGTGGATGCATGTTCCACGCGTATACAGGAGCGCGTTAGACATGGTCACAAGAGAAAATAATCATTTATATAATTCCTAACCCCAACTAGGCGGGAGATGCGAGTGCCACCCGTATACGGAAGCGCGTTAGCCGTGTGTAGATAACAAAATAATTATTTATATAGTTCTTAACCCCAACTAGCAGGGGGATGCGAGTTCCATGCGTATACGGGAGTGCGTTAGACGCATATAGATAGCAAAATAATTATTTAAATAATTCTTAACCCCAAGTAGGCGCGGGATGCGAGTGCCACGCTTACACGGGAGCACGTTAAACGTGTATAGATAGCAAAATAATGATTTAAATAATTCTTAACCCCAAGCATGAGCGGGATGCAAGTTCCACGCGTAAATAGTAGCGCGTCAGACGTGTATACCGCGAAAAATAATTATTTATATAATTCCTCACCCCAAGTGGGCGGGGAATGCGAGTTCCACCCGTATGCGGGAGCGCGTTAGCCGTGTATAGATAACAAAATAATTATCTATATAATTATTAACCCCAAGTAGCCGGGGGATGAGAGTATCACACATATACGGAAGCGCGTCAGACGTGTATACGGGGCAAAATAATTATTTATATAATTCGTAACCCCAAGTAGGCGGGAGATGCAATTACCACCCGTATACGGGAGCGCGTCAGCCGTGTAAACTAGGGAAAATAATTATTTATATAAATCTGAACCCAAAGTAGGCGGGGGATGCGAGTTCCTCGCGTAAATAGGAGTGCGTCAGACGTGTATACAGCGAAAAATAATTATTGTCAGAGATGATACACACTCAAAGTAATATTAGAAACACAATAAATGATAAAGAAGATACACAAATGCTAAGTAATATATATAATAAAATTATTGACTTCTAAATAACTGAAAGGTCAACGCTCCTTCTTGTGTATAGATCAAAATTTCAGTGCCCTTTTGCCTATGTTTTGCTTTTGCGTTTAAAAGCAGGACACACGTCTATACCATTATTCTTAGAAGTTAGAATCCACAATTTGACTGACAACATCCAATAGTTCTCTAAAGCTTAAAACATGTATTAGGAAAGATATACTGTGCAATTTTCATCTTGAGTGTGTTGTTTTTTTTAACATTTTTGTATAATTTATTAATATTGTATAATTAATTATCTACAATTATAAAATAAAGTACCTGATGAGGTCGACAATACAGGACGACGAAACGTCGCAATTGTTAAATAAAACAATTAGTTTTATTTAATTCAACAACTAGCCCCAAATCAGATCGAAAATAAAATATTCTTCAATACACATTACACAATGGAGGGCCAAACTAACTCATCACGATTAAATGCAAAATAATTATTTATATAATTCGTAACCCCCAGTAGCCGAAGGATCCGAGCTCGATGCGTATACGAGAGCGCGTTAAACACATATAGATAGCAAAATAATTATTGAAATAATTCTTAACCCCAAGTAGGCGCGGGATGCGAGTGCCACGCTTACACGGGAGCACGTTAAATGTGTATAGATAGCAAAATAATTATTTAAATAATTCTTAACCCCAAGCATACGCGGGATGCAAGTTCCACGCGTAAATAGCAACGCGTCAGACGTGTATATAGCGAAAAATGATTATTTATATAATTCCTCACCCCAAGTAGGCGGGGAATGCGAGTTCCACCCGTATACGGGAGCGCGTTAGCCGTGTATAGATAACAAAATAATTATCTATATAATTATTAACCCCAAGTAGCCGGGAGATGAGAGTATCACACATATACGGAATTAGCGCGTCAGACGTGTATACAGGACAAAATAATTATTTATATAATTCCTGACCCCAAGTAGGCGGGAGATGCGAGTGCCACCCGTATACGGGAGCGCGTTAGACGCATATAGATAGCAAAATAATTATTGAAATGATTCTTAACCCCAAGTAGGCGCGGTATGCGAGTGCCACGCTTACACGGCAGCACGTTAAACGTGTATAGATAGCAAAATAATTATTTAAATAATTCTTAACCCCAAGCATGCGCGGGATGCAAGTTCCACGCGTAAATAGGAGCGCGTCAGACGTGTATACAGCGAAAAATAATTATTTATATAATTCCTCACTCCAAGTAGGCGGGGAATGCGAGTTCCACCCGCATACGGGAGAGCGTTTGCCGTATATAGATAACAAAATAATTATGTATATAATTATTATCCCCAAGTAGCCGGGGGATGCGAGAACCACACTTATACGGAAGCGCGTCAGACGCGATTACAGGACAAAATAATTATTTATATACTTCCTAACCCCAAGTATGAGGGGGATGCGAGTTCCACGCATATACGGGAGTGCGTTAGACTGTAACATGGGGTTAGGAATTATATAAATAATTATTTTGCTATGTATACGCGTCTGACACGCTCCCATATATGCATTGGACTCGCATCCCCCGCCTACTTCGGGTTAAGAATTGTTTTAATAATTATTGAGGCATGCATACACGTCTAACGTGCTCCCATATACGCTTGAAACTAGCATCCCCCGCCTTCTTGGGGTTAAGAATTATATAAATAATTATTTTTCCTATGTGTAATAATAAATTACACTGAAGAGGGACACGAAAAAAGTGTCCGAAACGTCGGTTAAGAATAAATGGTGCTCATTTATTTAAACCTTTCCTGGTAGACAATTGGCCATCGGATTCAAGATACACATATGATTCACACCCTACCATAAGCGCCTTTACCAACCAAATTATTTTTTCTAGTTGACACATCCAACGCGCTCTCGTATACGCGCGGAACTCGGATCCCCCAACTATTTAGGATTACGAATTATATAAATAATTATTTTGCCTTGTTTACACGTCTGATGCGGTATCGTATACGCGTGCCATTCGCATCCCCCGCCTACTTTGGGTTAGGAATTACTTAAATAATTATTTTTCGCTGTATACACGTCTGACGCGCTCCCATATACGCGTGGAATTAGCATCCCCCGGCTACTTTGAGTGCAGAATTATTTAAATAATTATTTTGTTATCTATATACAGCTAACGCGCTCCCGTATACGGGTGGCACTCGCATCTCCCGCCTACTTGGGGTCAGGAATTATATAAATAATTATTTTTCGCTGTATACACATCTGACGCACTCCCATATACGCGTGGAACTCGCATCCCTCGCCTACTTGGGGTTAAGAATTGTTTTAATAATTATTTTGTCATGTATACACGTCTAACGTGCTCCCGTATAGGCGTGGAACTCGCATCCCCCGCATACATGGGGTTAGGACTTATATAACTAATTATTTTGACCTGTATAGAAGTTTAACGTGCTCCCGTGTACGCGTGGAGATCGCATCCCTCGCCTACTTGGGGTTAGGAATCGTATAAATAATTATTTTGCCCTGTATACACGTGTTAGGCGCTCCGATATACGCATCGAACTCGCATTGCCCGGCTACTTGAAGTTGAGAATTATATAAATAATTATTTTGTTATCTATACACGTCTAACGCGCTCTCGTATACGTACTGAACTCGGATCCCCCACCTATTCTGAGTTAGGAATTTTATAAATCATTATTTTGCAATATATAGACATCTAACGCGCTTCCGTATACGCGTGGAACCTGCATCCTCCGCCTACTTGGGGTTAGGAATTATATAAATAATTATTTTGCTATCTATACGCATCTAACGACTCCCGTATACGTATCGTACCTAAAAGCTGCGAAAAGTTTTTTAGTGTGCTTATCGCCCTCGCCTCGCTCGGGCGCTAACTTCACACGGTGCAATGATAGGCCACATAAGAGAGAAGAAGAGGGAGAGAGAGAGAGAGAGAGAGAGACGCCGCTGCGCACGGCAGCCGACACCGCCGAGAGGGTCCGCCCCAGCCCTGACTATAAGCTACGGAGGTAAGTCCTGGCCAGGCGATCGCGTGCTCCCTCCACGGACGATGAGCGTCCGGGGAGGGAGACCCGCGCGAGCGAGCGAGGCCGCCGACGCGCGCGCGAGAGTCGATCGCGCGCGGCGATCGGCCTACGTCGGCGCGAGCCGCTTTTGCGCGTACGTGTGTGCGGCAGAGCACCCACGTACTTCGCGTGCACGGGCGCACCACCCGAATCGGCGCGTACCTAGAGTACGCGCCGCGCGTGTAAATAGTAAACAGCCTCCAGGGGCAATAAAGATAATTCTTTGCTTTTACTTGTTCGCGTATTATCTTACGCATCCTAATTTTAATTCCCTATTCGGTGGCACGGTGAAAAATACCGCCGGCCTACGCTGTTGCGAGTACGTAGTACTCGCGTGATAACTGAGCGGCTGGGGCAGCACGCTCGAGAGAGAGCGCGACGACGAAGTCGCGCGTTGTAACGGAGCGAAAAGACGCGGCTGCGCTGAAAGCAGCCGACGGCGAGCAACAGCACGGAGCTGACGGGCCGCTAAGCATCGAGAGTTGGCACGAGTAAGTGCTCGCGCCTGTTAATTGCTGCGCCGTTCATCGGCAAGTCCGCGTTGAGATATAGCGCATCGAGGACAGCTTTTAGCCCGTTACAATCTTCATAAATGAATTTAATTATAACTATGTCATAAATTGTTGTAAGAGTTATAAATATTGTTATTAAAAATTAATTAAAGGAATCAGCAAATTAAGTTTAAGGAAGCCACGGGTCAATTAATTGGCAGCGTTTTTATTTTTTTTAATTTATTTTTCATTATTTTAGTTTATTATTTAAGATGTTTTACACTTCAACGGGTTTATATATTTAATGTTAATATATTAATATATTAATATACTGTTAATAGATATATTATATATAATAATTTATGCATACACGCGAGTTATGTGGCAGGCCCCGGTGGATCACCAAGGAAAGGTAACACACACACAGGTATCACTCGCCAAAGTAAGTAATCGAACAAAGGGTGTTGATTAGAATAATGATTTATTAAAACGTCGTTACAGGTTGGATGCCCGACAGAGACTGGCGATCGTCGATGCGAAGTGCAGTAAGAGAGTATAAAGAGAGTATATGTATAAAGTATATATGAAAAGTATATATTGCATCTTCATTGTCTTCTGGCTTCTCTTTGTCCACGCAGATTCCATTCGGAGCGATAAGGAGGCTGGCTGGCCGATGCGTCTAAGTACCTATGTGGTGACTCATATAACTCCTCCATGGCCAAGTTCAATGACGTCCTCGTCTTTGATATCCTTATCTTTGGACTTTTTGGTAAGTTGCGGCCGTTGTTTCTTCACTTTTATTTTGTATATTAAGTAAATCGATGTAATCGTTATGAACAGCAATACTAATATAATTGAACTTGTAGACAGGACGAATTCGGTTCTAGTTTGATTAGAAACTGGCATATTTAGTGTAGGTGATGTCAAAGTTTTTAGAGGTTCGAAATTCAACTGGTGGTCTTTGATAACTAAAGGTGAAATTAGGCTGGATTGTTCCATTTCGTCAAGATTTTCGTCAAGTCGGTATCCCTGTACTTGTACATCATTTCCTTGTATTTCATATGTTCCTCGAATCATCAATTGGTCATTATCATGTTTAACCTTGATCGGATAATTACTCGATACTAGCGTTAAATTTTCAGATAATTTGTATGTCAGTATTAAAGGTGCACTAATTGAAATGATAATCGGTTTGACTCTTTCCGTTATAATTTGTTGACATAAAAAATTCTTTTCATACATCTGTCGGCACTTATTAGCAAATAGTTTTATAGATGTCCCGGTCAAACTCCATGGCGTGGTGATAACTTCTGTCTGTTGTAACTGATTATAGCAAGTCTTTGATGGAGTGAAAATTCGATAGGATTAAGGATAGGTATTTTGATGGTGTATACAATAAGATTTTGTGTGAATGCAATTGATTATGGTAGTGTAATATTAACTCTTTCTGAGAGTAGATTGCCAATAAATGTACACGTATATCCGATATTTGGTCATATGTTAACAATTCTAAGTCGAATATTTGTCCATTGAAAATAAATGATCTTTTAATTTTATTAAGTAATCGGAGAAAACGTTGCTCCTGGGTTATGAGAGTCATGATCGCTTCAAATAGATTTGATTGCAAAGTTTGGTCATTTACAGTTTTCCACATGTCTTTTAAATTTTTATTAATTATATTCGTGTTGTTATTTATTTGTTTACTTATCGTATTTATTATGCTTATTGACTTATTTAAAGTAAATAGTGTTAAGTGCCAATATTTTTATTCTTAATTTATTGATTTTAATTTATTCAACTTATTGTTAGCCGAGTAGCTTGCCATTGCGCAAAAAGAAATTAGGAAATAAGAATCACGCGATGTCCAGAAATCGCTGCGCTAGCGAGGCAACGGCCTTGATCCGGCGCGACGACCGCGAGGAAACTCATACGAGCGCGAGGAGAACAGGCGCCGTGCTCGATCAGTGGCAGCACCTCCCGGCCACCTTTCGCGCTCCCTAGCCGCTGCGGGAGCGAGAGAGACAGCGAACGACCGTAGTGGGAGCGAATTTTCGCGGATCCAGGTGTGCGGGCGGCGAAAATTCGTTGCCACGACAGTCGGAAATAATTAGTCAAAAAGTACAGTCGTTAACTTTTATCGGGAATATATGTTGTTTAAGAGTAATTTTTATAAGTTCGTTAGGCGCTAGAATATTGACATCGTGTATTAGAATATTACCAAATTTACCACTGTTATACGGGACCACTGGACTATAATTGAAGGAAAAATAAAAGAAAAAGGAAAAAACTGACATATTGGTGAATATTTCATTTCAATTTCCGAAAACCCATAATTCCACACATTATTCCATTCTTCAAGGAATCCATCGAGTTACAACAAAAGGTGAGAATCTTTATTTATAACAATTCATTCATTTGGAAATTATTCGTTCGCGTGCAAGAATTTTAAAGATTGTTTTTTTCGGGCATTTGTTCATAATTTTCAATTGTTGTTAATCGCGTACTTGTTATTCGTAGCTGATATCGGAGCATTTATTCCGTAAATTCTATAAAACTACTGTGAGACCGGCCATAACTACGGGGTAATGGATCAGGGTTTCTAGTGCCGTGCGACTTCGTTATTGGCATTTTGCTCGTTAAACTAATAATTTACGATAAATTGTTAATGCGGATTACCGATAATTAATAACAATAGAAACTTAATAATTAGTAATAATCTAATAATATAGTAATTAATAATAACGAAAATATACAATATTAATAACAATAATATGATTAACAATAACCTTAATTGTTTTTTTACAAATAGTTGTTAATAAATTTAACCCCTTTCTTTTTTTCCCTAATAATTAATCATTAATCTAACCTAACTACTATAAAACCATCTTACTAAACCCTAGCCCGGATTTCCCTCATGCATTAAGAAGTTGAGAGGATCATTATAGCATGATCGTCTAAACTTCCGAAGATTGAGGTGTACGATCCGTCGAGATTTAGGACTAATACGCGCATCAGATCAACAAGAATAAAAGCCAGGAATATGTAGACAAAGGGAAGCGCATGAAGGAGAACAGATAAGGAACTATCAGCCCTTTCTCTACGATCGAAATATACCGTCATTAGATACCCGTAGTAAGGCGATTAGGATCTCTTAGGTAAAAGGAATGATAGATGTCCTGGGCGACATCCCAAAATAATTTATGGTTCTGCCCTTGCGTGCGAGTATCTTAACCTCTCACGTAACACTGTTGTTGATTTTGTAGAGAATTTAAGTAGTTGTTTATCTTTTCTAAATCGTTTGCATCTGGGTTCCCAAAAATGTATTTTATAGCTGTGCCTAATCCGTTTATTAACCCTCTCTTCGTTCTCATGTTTGATGGCATTATTATTTGTAGATTCTGGTGTATTTCATTACATAGAATTTCGGCTTGCTTTAATAAACTTGATTCTCTTAATTCGCCTTGGTTAGATAATATTGTATAACTAGCTTTTATATGTTTGAAGGTTTTCAAAAGCGTAGTAACGTCGATGTTGAAATGTAGGTAATGATAACTTCCAACTATTCTTCCAGTTCCTTGTTGGTAGTCGTAATGCGTCTGATTTTGGTTGATTTCGCTACTCTCCACGAGCAGAGCTATGAGCATCAAGATTAGTGCCGTCTTCATTGTCCTGCAAAGAAGAAGTTTTTCTTATTCTTTTGGCACTTCGTAAATTATATCGGCGTTCTTGACCATGAATATAGCAACCTAACGAGGGACCCTGTTGTGTCTCTACAAGTAATTTTTGATATCGTGGTGCGGTTTTGTCGCGTTGTTGTTGATGGGTTTTCATATAAATTTCTTTATTTTCTAACGATTTGTCAGGACTATTAGGTAACTTTTGTTGTTCTTTTTGGTTTCTATATAGCGTATCATAAAAAGGTAAAATTTCATTTTTTCTGATTTCATTATATGTTTCTATGGTATCGGCATCGGGCTCGATGTTCTGTAGTTCGTCATAAGGTCCATATAACAGTGTAAAAGGCGTATAGTTAGTTGTAGAGTGTATACTCTGATTGTATATTAAGAGAGCGGTGATCATAAGATTTTTCACTGTTTCTTTTGGATTTTGATTGGATAAAATACTTAATTTTTCCTTTAGGGTTGAATGCAGTCTTTCTATGGGTCCATTCGATGTATATCTGTTTATCGTTGTCTGATGATATTGAATTTTATGTATGCAGCAAAACTCCTTAAATACTGTTGAGTTGAATTCACTTCCGTTGTCTGTCGTAATTTTATCCGGAAAGTTATGGTGTGAGGCAAAGTGTCTCAATTTGTTTATTATGGTCGTGGCATTTCCATCTGGTAGATAATAGGCTTGAGCATATTTGGAAAAAATATCTATAATTGTTAAAAATTTATCCTTGTTGAAATGAAATACGTCCATGTGTATATGTTCGAGCGGTCTTCTAGCTATAATAGGGCCGTATGTTTCTGTTTCACATGGGTTTCTCTCATACTTATGCTCTAAGCATATCTCACATTGATTTATAAAATTTTGAATAAGTCGATCCATATTAAGTGTATAAAGTTTTCTCTTAAAGTGTAATAAGGTCTCTCGAATACCGTTATGATTTTGATTATGATATGTCTCGAGTTCTTTTATGAAATTATTTTTATCAATCGTAGGGGTATACGTGGTTGTTTTGATTAGTTTTAATTTTTCATAGAAATGATCCTTCAATATTCTATACGTAATTCTTTCCAATTCTTCGGTCGTAAAGTAGATACCATATTGCTTATCGGGTTTAATATTTTCCTTGAAAAATTTAAGTAAATGTGTTTCTGCGTTTGATTTATTAATTTTCACCGTGTATTGTACTTTAAGTTTATCTTTGTTTACTTTTAAGTTGTAATCGTTTCCTCCTTTTATGATAATGCTGTAATTAAAAGCGTGAACATTTTTGTCTGTTATAGGTAGTGAAAAGGTCGGATTTTCTTCAGCTGTTTGGACTGTTGCCATGTCGTCGTCAAATATTTCGTCCATTTCTTCGGGTGTGACAGGTGCATCGTCAGGTGTTTGAGGCACCATTGAGAGTGAGTCTTCTTCTATTGTTTTATTAGCATTAATTTCAATTCGACTCAGTGCGTCGGCGACATAATTTTCAGAACCCTTTTTGTATTTTATTATGTAATCATATTCTTCTAATCTTAGTCTCCATCTAATCAGTCTAGCGTTAGGCGTTTTTAAAGAATAGAACCAGGTTAATGGCTTATGATCTGTTTCAATCGTAAATTTCTTACCATAGATATATGGTCTAAATTGTCTACATGCTTCCACTATTGCCAGTAATTCTTTCTCTATCGCCGGATAGCTTTGTTCTGCTGAGTTTAATGTTCGTGAATAACACGAGGTAAGATGTTGTTCTTGGGATAAAACTGCACCTATTGCTAAGTTTGAGGCGTCGGTTGTGATAGTAAATGGTTTGGTGAAGTCTGGGTAGACGAGCACTGGTGCGTTAGTGATCAATTCTTTGAGTTTCTCGAACACTTCTTTATAGTCTTTATCTTCGGGATCTATTTTTTCTTTTTTCTTGAGTGCTTTTGTCACTGGTTTCGCTATTTTTGCGTAATTTTTTATGAACTTTCTGTAAAAGCCGGTTAGTCCTAAAAATATTCTAACTTCTTTTTGGGTTTTAGGTATCGGATATTTTAGAATCGTTTTGATTTTATCGGGATTTGGTTTGATTCCGCCTGCTGTTATTATATGGCCTAAAAATGGAACTTCTTTCCTTAGAAATTCACTCTTATCTAATTGAATTTTTAAACCGTATTGCTCTAGTTCTTCGAATATTAGCTTCAGATGTTGTAAATGTTCTTGGAGTGATTTCGAAAATATTACTATATCGTCCATGTAAACGAAGCAAAATTTATGCAGATATTTCATTAAAATTCTATTCATCAGACGTTGAAAAGTAGCCGGAGCGTTTTTTAAACCAAAAGGCATTCTGACATATTCATAGTGTCCGTTTTCTACGGTAAACGCTGTCTTTTCAATTGAATCTTTGTTGACGGGTATTTGGTGGAAACCTTGTGCTAAATCTAATGTACTAAAGTAAGAACATTTGCCCAGATTTTCTAGAATGTCGTCCATTCTAGGTAATGGATATTTGTCTTCGATGGTGTTGTCGTTTAATTTAAGATAATCTATTACCATTCTCCATTTTTTTCTTCTTGCATCTTCTTTCTTCGGAACTATCCATACGGGGGACGAGTAGGGCGAGTTACTTGGTTGAATAATTTCTTCATCTAACAGTTTTCTGATTTGAGTTTGAATTTCTTCTTTTAGATGGTATGGATATCTAAAACTCTTTACATGGGTAGGATGAGCGTCCTTTGTTCTTATATTGTGTGAAACCGCAGAAGTCGCTGATAATTTTTTATTTTCATTGTAGAAACAGTCTTTGTACTTCTGGCATAATGATGTAATTTTATATCTTTCTTCTTCGTTCATGTGATCAGTTCTTATCGGTAATTCTACTTCTTGATGATGATTCACTTTAACATTTTGATGATCGTCCGGTATATTTTTAAAGTAATTTATTTCAAACATAGATGTGCTAAAAATTTGAGTTTTGTAATTAATATTCGCTTCCAAATTCTGCAAATCCTTATGTCTAATTAAACAATCGTACGTATAGTGCCATGTTGCTATTAAGAAAGTTATAGGTGTGTCATCGCCATATTCACGTAATATAGGAAAGGTAAGCGCATGTGTACCTTTCGTCGTTTTATGCACCGATTTAATTTCGAATTCGTAAGGAAATATAAATTTTGGAAATAGTTTATATGCAATTTCTGGATTGATAATGGATGATGAGGCTCCAGAATCGATGAGAATTTTAAGAGGTGGATTTGTCGTTATTATGTGTGGTAATTCGGGTGAATTGCTAATCGAATTTAAATTTATCACGTCGGTTCTGTCGTATCGGGAGCTTGTTGAAAATTTTGGCAATTATCACTCTCGTCGTTTTCTTGATTAAATTCTTCATGGTCTTGCATAGGTGAGTCATTTTGATAATCGACTATTTCTTCTTCTACTTGTTCTTGTTGATGATGCAACTCTTCAGCGATAAAGTTTGCTGGTCCTGTGCTTCTAAAGAAGTTCGTTCTTGGCTTAAAGTTATTTTGTGCTGGTGAATTATTCGATCTATTTGTTGGATTAACGCCTTGTTTGTTAGTATTTCTTGTACTGACTGACATTGGTGTTGGTTGGTAATTCTGTTGTCTTGGCAGATTATTATTATTTTGACCAAAATTGTTATTACGATAATTTGTGGGGATAAATCCAGGTTGTGTTTGTGCAAATGCGGGTGTCGGTTGCAAATAAAATGGATTTACATTTCTTGAAGTACTTGGTAAATTATTTGAAGGGTGAATAATTTTTGGATTACTATTAGTCGCAAATGGGTTTGTACTTTTAGCATTAATTGTACCGAATACGTTGGGCTTAGGTTTGTTATCACGTTGTCGTGCGAAATTGAGGAAAGCACTTTGTTGTTCATGGTTGTCGTATTTACGGCATTTTATTATACATACCTCAACGTCGTCTAAATCAAAATGTAGCAAGTAAGAATGGTAAGGCTCTTTAATACCATTTATAAAAGTACTTTTGGCTACGTTTTCATAAAATGTATTTTTAATACTTATAACATTAGCGTCTCGATTATTTAACTGTATGTGTTCCTTCAATTTATTTAGCCTGCTTTTGATTTCGTCCGCGTATTTTTCGTAAGACTGATTTGTCAATTGATAACATACACTTAGTCTGTTAAATAGTAACTCCTCCGAACTTGGGTCACTGAATCTATTAACTAAGAGCGTTTTAGATGCGGCATATGTAGCCCGGTTATTTGCCACTATTAGGTCTAGTGCTTCACCGCGAATCTTTGATTTGATTAATGCGAATAATGCCTCGTTTATTGCATTATCTGCAGTCGCCACATTTTCGACGAATTTGTCGCACGTTTGTATAAAGTGCGAAAGGAGTCTTGTACCTCCTTCATATATGGGAATCGCGTCGCGCCATATTATTAGTCGTAATTTAAATTGTTCTAACGTAAGATTTTGTTGATTATCTCCGTTATTTGCCATTTTGCTTTATCTTTGATTACGCTTCACGTAAAATCAATTGCACTTAAAAGGATAGGGTTAGGTAGGATATAGGAAATTTCAAAGACTTACTAGTTTGTCTTTAATGATTTCGGGTGAATCTCTGCTTGCAGGTGGACTCCAATCTTGACGTAGTATAGGTTCCGTGATGATGGACGTTGAAACGCCAACTGCTTCCTCGCTGAAGATTTCCGTCACCAGGTTGAGGGAGAATCTTAGTTTGTGCAGCTTCACGATCCTGTCTCCGCAGCGCCAGTTATGTGGCAGGCCCCGGTGGATCACCAAGGAAAGGTAACACACACACAGGTAACACTCACCAAAGTAAGTAATCGAACAAAGGGTGTTGATTAGAATAATGATTTATTAAAACGTCGTTACAGGTTGGATGCCCGACAGAGACTGGCGATCGTCGATGCGAAGTGCAGTAAGAGAGTATAGAGAGAGTATATGTATAAAGTATATATGAAAAGTATATATTGCATCTTCATTGTCTTCTGGCTTCTCTTTGTCCATGCAGATTCCATTCGGAGCGATAAGGAGGCTGGCTGGCCGATGCGTCTAAGTACCTATGTGGTGACTCATATAACTCGCGCAACTACAACTTGATATAGATATTCAAAAATAATGCTTCACCACCATAATGTCCCGCGTAAAAATAATTACGTTTGGCTGAAGTTTGTATAAAGTTGACGTTTTGGATAACTTCTCAGCAACTGTAGCCAATGGGGCGCTGCCAAACTTCAAATTTTCGTATTTCAATGTTCGGCGTAACTTTATAATAACTTTATCAGGACTTTACACAAATATCTTTTGCGTAAATTTCTGGGTACTATGTTCAGCGTAAGTTTAGGATGACTTATCTGGATGTTTATAGTAACTTTATACAAAGCTCTATGAAACTTTTTCTAAAGTATTGGGGTGTCCAATAAGTTTGGGGCAACTTAATCCCAACTTCGGCCAAACTTGAAATCAGTGAACAATTAATACAATAAGTTTGGCGAAACTTAACCTCCACTTTGGTGAAACTTTATGTCAGAAGATAATTATTACAAATAATGTTCGGCAAAAGATCAGGTAAACTTTTGAAGGGTGGTCTTGCGGTGGCCGGCCTCTAGAAACAAAATTTACAAAGATTTTATACACACTTCATAATTTTCACGATAAAAATTCGTTAAACAAAAATGCTACTATATAGTATATTGTTAGATTTTTTCTGAAGATTAAGAAGACATTAAATAATAAGAATAGATAACTTTTGAAATTCAAATAAAAATAGAATAATTCAGAAATAGATATATTATGTACATATTGTCTACTAATACCATTTCATGACACGTAAGTACCGTAAACGAAGCAGGCGGGGAGAGATACTAGCAGGAATACATCTATAAGTTGTCCATCTCACCATTCTTCCTCCGGAAATGTAATAAATTTTTCGTTAACCTTTGTACTTCAAAATAATCTTCGTGCAAAAACTTTAAACTTCTAGCATTCATGAATTGTAAGTTCTGCAATAACGCCGAATTCATGCACGTATAAACATAACAATTCACAAAGCATTTGCTCTGACATTTTGCTAGAATTTGATTGTAAATTTTATGATTGCAATGTAGGTATGGATACAAATATTAAGGTTGGAAGGTTAGTCTAGAATACAGTATTTATACAGTATTATCCCTGGTAGAAATTGGTCCATTAAAAATGGGAAGGAAAACAGAAACTGGCCATTAGAAATGGCTAGTTATTTGGCAGACATGTAACGCTTTTTTTATCAACGTCTCCCATTTTATAGAATGGCCCTAACCTAAAAATCTTTACATTAAAATTTCATAACAATTCAATCATATATTTTAAAACTTATACTCTTAAGAGATAGTTTACCGGGATATAAACAAAATTTAGCAGTCTTTGTACTATTTACAGCTTCATTCTATAAGATATAAACCAAAATCGTTATTTTAACACGTGACTCTATCTCTCTTACTCACTCTCACTTGTTACTAGATTTATAATGGCTTCATCGACTAGCTATTTTAACTAGCATTAAAATGCCAAATTAATAGATAGTACAAAATTGTGATCATCTTTGCGGCCAATAAATGTGAAAAATATGTTAAAAAAATCATTACACTTATGGAAGAAAACTGGAGTCCATTTTTTTGCCATTTTGGATCAAACTAGCCATTCACTGTTCAAAAAATCATTTCAGTTTCCACCAGGGATAGGAAGAAAGACTTATCTGAAAATGGTGCCTTTTCCTTTCTGCGGATCATGGAACTGCTGGCCACCGGCAGCGTTATCGAGGCAGTAGACCGTTTATATCTTACGTGTAGGCCCTGTAAAAGTTTACCTGATCTCTTGCAGAACATTATTTGTAATAATTATCTTCTGAAATGAAGTTTCGCCAAAGTTGGGATTAAGTTGCCCCAAACTTATTAGGCACACCAATACTTTACTTTAGAAAAAGTTTCACAGCGCTTTGTATAAAGTTACTATAAACATCCAGATAAGTCATCCTAAACTTACGCTGAACGTAGTACTCAGAAATTTACGCAAAAGATATTCGTGTAAAGTCCTGATAAAGTTATTATAAAGTTACGCCGAACATTGAACTACGAAAATTTGAAGTTTGGCATAGAAATATACACTAAATTTAACATATAACATTTTAGATTACAATTGATACATTTTCAAAATTCTAATTGGGCTTGACGAGCGGAACGAGTAGAACGAGTAGGGGGTACCCTCCTAGTGTGTGAGTGTATATACAATATATACATATATATATATATATATATATATATATATATATATATATATAATCATATGAACATCGACTTATGCTGACACCAATGTATAAGACCACGTGACCTGTCTGCATAAGTGTAGTACCGTTTATACAAGTGTCTGCACAAGTCTAGCGTGACTAAAGAAATAATCCCTCTACTTATGCTGACGTCTGCATAAGTCGGTCTCTGTCTGCATAAGTCTATTTAAATTTCGGAAAGTGTCTGCATAACTAGCGTTTCATATATTTATATATATATATATATATATATATATATATATATATGTACACACTAGGGGGGCTACGCCCCCTACTCGCTCCGCTCGTCAACCTGCCATCTTTGAAAAATAAGACCTCGAAGACTTTGAACCTATTTATTTTCAAGGTAGTGATTTTTTTTTAATATATAAGAGTACATTTACGCTATCAATTTTGATTTAAAAATCTTTTGTTGTATTTTATTTTTATTATTTTATGTATAAACTGAAACTTAAATAAATTTCGTATACCGATTTCATTTAGCTATTGATTTAGATCTCTTATAATATCGTTTAAACAATTCCTCATTTATTTTATACTATTATTGCGTATATTCTATATTGTGAAATTTGTTTTTTGAAAATATAAGAGCATAATCACTTTAAAAATTTTGATTGAAAAATCTTTTCTTTGATTTTATTCGTATTTTTATATGGATCAAATCGAAACTTAATTAAATTTTATATACAATTTTCATTTAGCTAATTATTAAAATCTCTTATCATTCAAATAATTTCTCCTTTATTTTATACTTTTATTACGTATATTTTATATTGAGAAATTTGGTTCTTGAATATATATGAACATATTTTTTAATAAATATATGCAATAAATATATATACATATTTACTTATATAACTAATTATTTTTTTTAATTATCAAGAATTTCTTCCCAAACAATATTTTCAATTTCTAATGAATTTTCTAAATTATTTTGTATATATGAGGCGTTTCACGTCAGCTCTCCAGGCGCGGAGCGCGAGCGCGAAATCATGCTGTTTAGGCCAGTCAAATTAGTTTTTTCATGAAATCTAATTGTAAGCCGACCTTATCAAGCGGGTTATGATTGGGGAGGTCATCAGGAACAATAACCCGGTGAATGAGTATAACAATTTACATGGGAAATGTTTTTAATTAACAATTGAATGCTCGGAAAAACAATTTTTCGACTGCTACAAAAAAACTACTGACTTTACAGAAAAAAGTTCAAAGTAAACTTTGTAGATAGAAAAAGATCTATCAAACGCAATTTACAGATTTAAATTTAGTTAATTTGTTTATCTGCAAATCGCAAAAAACCGCTTAAAAAGGCCATTTTTAAGATTGTTTATTACTCTGTTAAAAATGTCGCTAGGTGCTTGATAACTCGTTTAATTATAGCTCTTATAGCACTTAATAAGCAGTTAAAATTTTAGCTAAAAATATTTAATAGTTTTTGCATAATTCCATTTATTTATTAGATTTTGGTAATTTTTGCGTGATTTTTCCCAAGCCGTGGGACGTCGTACGAGGATGCAGTAAACGGATTTTGAAAGTTTAATATCTCTACTTTCACGAACAATGAATAGCTAAGCGATTTTTTCAAATTTAATTGTTTAAAATCGCAAAATAAAAAGAAATAATTTTTTTTGTTATAAATAAAAGCAATTGCGGCTCGACTATTGGTCGTAGATAATCGACAGTAGGTTCGTTGGAAAGCTGGCATTTTTTCACAAATTTTAAGGGGTCTACGAACTCTCTAAGTGCTCTGGGAGCCGAGATAATTTTTTTTTTTTGTAAAAATCGCTGTGTCTTCAATTATTAATATTAAGAAACGAGACAGGGACGAAAAATCGAATTAATAGTTGTACTAACAGAAAAAAAATATTTCGTCACATTTATTGCAAAATTACATTGTTATAAATAATCACGAAGGCGCGGGTCTAAATTGGAGAAGGCTACAAGTGTCACGCGCAAAAACTGAGCGTAGGAACTTCAAATCCGACGCGCTCGAAATTTTTTTTATATATCGGTATATAATTGACGTAAACCCTTAATTTTTTTTAAATTTGGGGTAGCTCGCCAAAATATTAACATATAACCTACTCATTTCCCCGAAAAAGTTTATTTAACAATACTTAATTAACAACAATTATTTTTATAAACTTTTTTCTGTTTTTTTCATAAATAAATAATTAAATACATATAATTTTATCCAATGGTACATATTATTAATTAATTAAACATACTTTTATATTACTCTGTGTATGTGAGTTTATGTGTGTGTGAGTAGATTTTAATTTTTCCGCGCTTTCATGTGTTCGGAAACGCATGTTCCGAAAGGCATCGGGGTGAAACCTTTCGTTAGACGCTTCGACACTTGTGTGCATGTCTCCGCCAAGGGGAACGTTACTATACTTTCTCTTTTGACCGTTGTGCCAGTGACGCCAGCCACCGAGTATAGAAGCATAAGCAGTATTGAATGCAATTTTAGTATAACATACAGTGTATATTACAGTTTAATAAACAGTTTATAAGTGACATTTATTGAATCCTCGTAAGTGAATATATACAGTATTCTGATTTATATTGTAATTATCAAATATATTTATAAGTTATATATTACAGTTGCATTTGCTGTTTTTAAACGAAAATCCGGATTGTTTGGGATATAGTACCACAGCTATAAGAGAAAGACTTTATGAACTAGTGTTATCGCACCGTTGGTAAGTACATAAATGTTGTAATTGTTATTCATAGTGTTATTACGAAATCGGTAAATAATTTATTTGAAATTAGTGTTACGTGCAGATATACGTACGAATATAAAAGAGCGAAATAAGCCAGCCGTTCGATTAATAGAAGTCCGATTGGTACGGTGGCTTGATGGTAGCCTTTCTGACTTGTGCGTCGGCGGCTCCGGTTCGATCCCAGGGTCCGTCAATTTTTTATTCCTAAAAGTTGCTATAGCCCACTCGTAATTTTAGCAAAAATAATATTATTAGTTTAAAATAATTTTTATGAAAATTTTTTTGAAAAATATTTATTTTGACATAGTGTAAAGGGATGTCTAAATTATAATTTTTTTTTTTTTAATATTTATAGTCAAATACAGTTTAATTATAAATACATTTATTTATTTATTTATTAAACCAGAACAAAATTACATAGAGTAAAGTCCTCAGAGATAGATATTAACTACCTGTACGAGGGCTGGTACATGAATACTTAAGACTATACTTATACACTAAAGCTTATATACTAAGTATTAAATATTTAAACCTTAAACATTTAATATTGTCAATATAATTCTCAAAACTTAACGCAAGTAAAACAATATGTATACATTTGTTTATTATATATATTTTTTAGTTTATTTTTTAGTTCATGTTTCCTATTAACACTTTTGCAATAGAGCTTTTTTAAAATTTTCAATCTCACTGCCAAAGTTTGTATCACTTAAATTAAAAGTTTGTTGATCCCTCTTGCGTATTTTTGGTAGGCGAACTCAGGCTGAGGTCTTGTTGTGAGTAGAATCTAGATCTTGTTGTTATCGATGTAAGTGAAGACGAACTTCCAAGCCTGGGTTTTGCCAGTATTAATTCAGTTCCGCCCACCTGAGTTTGTAATGTAGTTGGTGATTTAGTTAACTCTTGCGTCCGTTTCTTGAAGTTATCTACCTTACCGAGGTATCTCGGTAAGTCAGGTTTTATTATATATTCAGTAGTGTTCATAGCCTTGTTTACCTTAGCATTCAAAATTTTGCATTCTTGTCTGTCAGTGGTAACATGATCAGTATTATAGTCGTTTCCAAATGTCTTATTTGAGAAGCTACAGTTGACGCAGCACTGTTTCTCTGATGTGCACTTTTCTGTTAGATGCGTTCCCGCACATTTTAAACAGGTTGGGCTGTTCTTACACCTTTGGCCATTATGACCCAATCTACCACACTTATAACATGGTTTCACATTTATTATATCGTAAACTTTGCAATTCTGATAACCAACGAATAATCTGTCTTTATTTTCTTTAATATTTTTGTGCATTTCACCCGTTATTTGCATGATGACCGTTACTTTACTGTTTTTGTCATTGCCAGCTACGTGTAATACGTTACCCTTTGTATCTAAATTTGAAAAATTTCTTTGGTTTATGTCATTTTCGATTGCTTTTATATCAGACTTGAATTCATTTTCGATGCCAGTTATTCTTATGACAGGCTTACTAAGCTGTTCTTCTTCGACCTTGTAGAGGTGGTTGAGCTTGGCGTCTAGTAATCTTTTTGCTGTCTTGGCACTTTCCTCGTTCATGCATGTTATTGAAATTACATCTTTACTTTTCATATCAATTTTTTTCGTTTGGATTGATTTTTCTTTAAGTAGATAGTGGAATACTTTTTCCTTTATCACAGATTTCTCTTCTTTGTCTTTTCTTGGCACTACAATTTTCGGCACTTTTTGGATTGTGGTATGTGTATCTTTTTTGACATTATATCTGCATATGTTTCCTTGTATTTACTCGGTCGTTCTTTTTCTTTCGTTAGAATTTCGTTTAAAAGCAGATTTTTATGTTTCAATTCAGTATTTAGTTCCCTAAGCAGCTGGTTTTCTGTTATTAGTGCACTTACTTTATCACTGTCCTTGTCTTCGCATGTAGTCTCATCCAGCTCATCAACTTGCATTCTGTTTTCTTGAAGGAGGCCTTCATAGTTGATTTTAAGTTTACTGTACTCTGATTCTATTTTCCTATAGTTTTTACTAAGATTCTCAATCGCTTTAGTTTTGGTTTGCAGATCTTCTTGTAGTTTTAGTAACACAACACGTGTGGGATCTTGATTTGAGGTTATGCTCAAATCGTGTTCATCACAAACAACTAACACACTGTTTATGTATCTTACATTTTTTTTTCTATTAAAGTCACTTTTATGAAAAACATTGCAACACCATATACATACTACCGTTTTAACCGCTTGCGTATTGTGACATCGATAGTATATATCGGGAGGGACTGCCTCCGGTGGCAGCCCACTATCCTCCATCTTGGATTATGATTTTATTTTTAAAATCAGATTTATTGATATATTTTTTTTTGTTAATTATATGTTATAGTTAATTAAGTTTCAATAATTACAAAATTTATTGATACAATACATTATTTTTGTGCAGGTTGAAGTTTTCTTGAAAATGGAAACTGACGGCGCGAACATCTGTTTGCTGTGTGACAAACTAGTCAACTCCGAGCAGGCTCGAGTTCTCAAAGAGAAGGCTATAGCAACCTTAATTGATGCAAGTTTAAAGAGGAAGGACAACAAACATAAAAAACTCCAAAAGTGTCAAGCATTAACAATTCATATCAATTGTCATAGTAATTATGTTAAACAGTCAAGTATAAAAGCTGCCCAAAAACAAGCAAGTATTTTAAAAGTAACTGCAAGACAAAATACTATTGCTCTACAGCAGTTTGATTTTAGCAAATATTGTATTTTTTGCGGGGAAGAAGCGTCGCACGAGTACAATGCTAAAAGGGAAAAATATCCTAACGCGAATCTTTCGAAAGTCAAAATTGTTAGTAGCGACACTTTAAAGGGCAATATTCTAGAAAAAATTACTTCACGCCAGAACGATGAAACTTTACGAGATAACCTTCGAGAAGAATATACAGTTTTAAAAAAAATTATTGAAAACGTAGATTTGGTAGAACGGGGCGCCCATTACCATGATTTTTGCATACGAAAATTTTCAATTTTTAGACCGTCTCATAAAACCGATCGACCTATGCGTAAAGATACATCTGACGTTGTGGACTATATTATCTCTTATTTATGCGAGTTTAGTGATGAGGAGTGTCAATTTTCCATTGCAAGTATTTTAAGCGAATACAAAGAAGAAGAAGAAGAACTTCCTTGCAAACTTGACACAATTCGCAATAAACTAGTAGAATATTTTGGTGACGCAATTTCCGTTTATAAAGTAAAAAAAGATTTAGTTGTTTATTTCGCGTTTGTAAGAAATAAGATTCTTTCTGCGGAATGGTACAACAATAAAAACTCAGATGTTAAAGCCGAACGCAAACGGATTATTGATACAGCAGCGGAATTGCTTCTTGAAGATATAATATCGAAGTATTATGATACAGTTAATTATCCTGCGCCTGATCATTTTTTTGATAACATCGAAGATGACATACCACCGACGTTACAATCGTTTTTCGATATTTTGATGAGAAGTAACAAAAGAAAAAATTAAATGTGGGATAAAAGAGTCATGACACTTTGTTATATTATTATATCCTCCGTAAGACCTCGGTCATTTTTATCCCCGATTTTATTGGGTTTGTCAACTATGATGTATAAAAAGCATGCATCGAAAAATCTCATAGATTCATTGGCTTATCTTGGATTATGTGCTTCCTATTATAAAACGCAGCTTTTTGAATCTTCTATAGTTTGTCAGCCCGAAACTTATGACTCCGGTGCAGCTTATTTTCAGTTTGTATACGATAATGCCGACCACAACACGTGCACAATAGATGGTCGGAATACTTTCCATGCGATGGGTGGTATTATCTGTGCAACTCCTGCCTCCGAAATATCAACAAATACTAAAATAGAACGCTTAGCTCGTATTCCTTCGGCTAATAACGTAGGCACTTTTGGTTTCGTCCCTCTTCAAAACTTTCAAAGAGGAGTGCACGCGGGGCTTAAAAATATTGTGATTGAAGATGTAACTATAAACAATCCAATAACGCAAAATCATGTAGAGCCGACAGATTTATTATGGTTTTATGAGAATTACATACGGCGAGAAAACTTGAGCGGTTGGAACAGTTTTATGGAGCAATGTACGCAGGTAAAACCTTTCAACATATCGAAAATAATTCCGGTCCCGTTCGTAAACGCCCCGCCCAGTAGTTATGACACAATTTTTACAGTTTTAATCGAAGCTAACGAAAAGTGTATAGCCTAAAATCAAAAACATGTTTTTGTAACCTTTGATCAACCGCTTTATCAAAAAGCTCGTGAAATTGTAGAATGCTGTAAGGGAACTCCAAATGAAAGAAAAATTAATAAAATCGTTGTGAGGCTTGGAGGATTTCATATGCTCATGTTATATCTTGGCGCAGTCGGATATGTGATGGACGACAGTGGATTAAAAAATGCTTTTTGCCAGTTGTACGCTGAAGTTTCAGCTGAAAAAGCATTAAGTGGCCACGCGTATTCCAGAGCAATAAGAGGACACATTTTAATCCAAAATGCTTTATCACATATCATTTTTTCTACTATGAATCTATCGGAATCAGAAGTATTTGTTCTAAAGAATTTGCTCGAGTATGTAGGAAAATCGGAATTTCACACGTTGCTTGAACAAAATAATATTGAAGAAATAAGAAAAAAATTTGTAGATAAATTAAATTTGATTAAAGAGAACGGACCAACAGCCGAATTGTGGATTCAGTATTTTAAAATGATAGATCTTGCAAAACAATTTATTCAAGCAGAAAGAAGTGGTGACTGGAACATGCACCTCGAGTGTGTACAGAAAATGTTGCCTTATTTCCACGCTAGCGGTCATAATTTGTACGCCAAAAGTGCCCACTTATATTTACAAGATATGTACAATCTTGAAAATATAATGGACGTAATAGAGTTTGATAAATTCAGTCGTTTAGGCTACTTTACTATTAGGCGAGTGGACAAATATCGATCCGGAACGTGGTCTGATATGATCATTGAACAAATGTTGATGCGGCCAATGAAAGTGAGTGGCGGTTTAACACATGGACGCGGCATAACTGACAGTACATTATGTAAGTGGGTTTTATCAACGATCGTTTTAATCCAAGTTACAGATACTGTGGAGAAATTCTGTAATATTACTTACGCAACGTCTGATCAACATGTTGACGCAAGTAATTCTCGTATTAAGAGAGATTTGAAAGACTTTAACAAGTTAACAGAATTTTTTCAGAACCACAATTCATTTCCTGTAACGCACAATATAATATCGATTAGTAGTGGAATAGTAGGTGGCGATAAAATAAACTGCCACAAAGCATACGAGGTAGGTTTAGAATGTATTAAGAAAATTGTCGGGGGAACTTTGGATCGATCAAATTGAAACAAAAGACAAGGTATTATCTTTGAAGACAGTCACTTCATCGATAAAGATAGACAATGAAGTAGTAGCGATCGATCCTACATTGTTATTTCAAAGAATATCGCTAAATATTGAAAGCAAATCAGACATGCGAAAATTCTTACAATATGAGCTTGCTCCTTATCCGCTCCCACTTTTTGACGAGGGTGGTATGCGGAAAGGACGCAAGTCTTCTTTCTACGACAATTTTAGTAAAATAACAGAGCTTCCACGAAATGAGCAGGATTACTATGTAATCGATGGCGGCTTTCTTCTGCATAAAGTTCGTTGGGATACGAATAATTCCATCGAATTTATAGTACAGCACTACGTTAATTACGCTATCAATAATTATAGAAGAAACTGTACTATAGTTTTCGATGGCTATCCCGACGGACTTAGCACAAAAAGTACAAAGGCCGCTGAGAGGTCGCGGAGAGAAAATAAAAATTTGGGCCGTGAAATTGAATTTAATAGACAAACTGTTATTTCAATTTCACAGGACAAATTTTTAAGTCAAAACAAAAATAAAAAAAATTTAATAACATATTGTGCGAACAGTTCAAAAAAGAAAATTGCACCACTTTAGTCACCGAGGAGGATGCAGATTTTCTTATAGTCACCACGGCGGAAAAATGCAGCCTTAAGTGGAGAACGTGGATTGTTGGAGAAGACATAGATTTACTGGTAATATTAAACAAACACAAACCGTATAACACCATCTACTTTTTAAAACCCGGCAAAGGAAATATACAGGACAGTATTTACGACAGCAATAGTTTTAAACATGAAAAAATACAGTATTTGCTCCCGTTCCTTCACGCGTTCACAGGATGTGATACTACGTCTTGCTTTTTTAAGCAAGGCAAAAATAAAATTATCAATATTTTATTAAACGACAACGCTCTCCAACAACAGGCTCAACGCTTTTATGATCACAATGCGACGCCTGAAGCTTTAGCTGCGAGTGCATATGAAATTGTTAGCCGATTATATGGAACCAAAAAAGATAAAAAAGTTTACATGAGCAGCGATATCTAAACTTCCAAAAGTCTGCGTTAAAAGGTTCCGTAAAACTTGAAAATTTGCCGCCTACTGAAGGTGCCACAATGCAGCATGCATTTCGCACATATCTTCAAGTGCAGCAGTGGGAAGATTTTACAAAAAATTCGACGGATTGGGGTTGGAAAGAGCGACTTGATGTTTTACACCCCGTTCCCACACTAGAGCCGCTCATCCCGGACGAAGTACTGCGGAAAATTAGCTGTAGATGTGAAAAGGGGTGCAAGAAAAAGACATGCAGCTGCCGAAAGCATGGCTTGCGATGCTCAAATATATGCTCATCATGCCATGGTGAAACCTGCACAAATGTGGAAGAAATGGTTATTGATATGGCAGATACCATGCATGATGATGCAGAATATGATGAGCAATTCGAAACCGAATGCGAAGTCCCGCCAAGTACACAAGAAATAAATGATGAAGAAGATCAAGAAGATGAAGAAGAAGAAGAAGATGAAGATGAAGATGAAGAAGAAGAAATAGAAGAACATAATCAAGAACTGAATGAGTCAGTATCACGCCCAACAAAGGCAAAAAAACGTAAAATAACCATTTAAGTGCTAAATCTGCAATAAATGATTTTTTCAAAACAAATACATTATTTTTTATTATTTCATTAACTAGTAGTAGACAGCCCAGCATTTATCCATAACTAATTCATCTTTATTTATGAAAAACAACAGAAAAAAGGTAATAAAAATAATTGTTGTTAATTAAGTATTGTTAAATAAACTTTTTCGGGGAAATGAGTAGGCTGTATGTTCATATTTTGGCGAGCTACCCCAAAATAAAAAAAAAGCTGAAGGGTTTACGTCAATTATATACTGAGATATGAAAAAAATTTCGAGCGCGTCGGATTTGAAGTTCCTACGCTCAGTTTTTGCGCGTGACACTTGTAGCCTTCTCCAATTTAGACCCGCGCCTTTGTGATTATTTATAACAATGTAATTTTGCAATAAATGTGACGAAATATTTTTTTTCTGTTAGTACAACTATTAATTCGATTTTTCGTCCCTGTCTCGTTTCTTAATATTAATAATTGAAGACACAGCGATTTTTACAAAAAAAAAAAATTATCACGGCTCCCAGAGCACTTAGAGAGTTCGTAGACCCCTTAAAATTTGTGAAAAAATGCCAGCTTTCCAACGAACCTACTGTCCATTATCTACGACCAATAGTCGAGCCGCAATTGCTTTTATTTATAACAAAAAAAATGACTTCTTCTTATTTTGCGATTTTAAACAATTAAATTTGAAAAAATCGCTTAGCTATTCATTGTTCGTGAAAGTAGAGATGTTAAACTTTCAAAATCCGTTTACTGCATCCTCGTACGACGTCCCACGGCTTGGGGAAAATCACGCAAAAATGACCAAAATCTAATAAATAAATGGAATTATGCAAAAACTATTAAATATTTTTAGCTAAAATTTTAACTGCTTATTAAGTGCTATAAGAGCTATAATTAAACGAGTTATCAAGCACCTAGCGACATTTTTAACAGAGTAATAAACAATCGTAAAAATGGCCTTTTTAAGCGGTTTTTTGCGATTTGCAGATAAACAAATTAACTAAATTTAAATCTGTAAATTGCGTTTGATAGATCTTTTTACTATCTACAAAGTTTACTTTGAACTTTTTCTGTAAAGTCAGTAGTTTTTTTGTAGCAGTCGAAAAACTGTTTTTCCAAGCATTCAATTGTTAATTAAAAACATTTCCCATGTAAATTTTTAAACTCATTCACCGGGTTATTGTTCCTGATGACCTCCCCAATCATAACCCGCTTGATAAGGTCGGCTTACAATTAGATTTCAAAATAGGCAAAAAAAAGACTAATTTGACTGGCCTAGTTTTCAGCTTGTGTTTGAAGGGCTAAGATGTATCTAAAAAAAATAATCCCCAAGTGATTTGGATGTATTTTTTCCTCAGCTTTCCGATGGTGCTATAAGTTTCTCAAAATTTTTCAATTCTAAGTATTTCTTGAATAATATCTCGAAAAAATCAAAAAACCTCTATGTAGAAAAAGGCTATATCCATATAAAATTTCCTCCTCTTTCGATCTAGCAGGTAAAAAAAAATATTAAAAATATAGTTTTTGTGATATAACACGTTTTATGTTTTTTTGAGGTTAGAATTGAAAATTTTTGAGAAACTAATAGCACCATCGGATAGCTGAGGAAAAAATACATCGATATCACTTGGGGATTATTTTTTTTAGATACATCTTAGCCCTTCAAACATAAGCTGAAAACAACATGATTTCGCGTTCGCGCGCCGCACCTGGAGAACTGACATGAAACGCCTCATATATGTTATCTGGATTTCTATATCGTGGTAAAGCAACATATAATTGACCGTGTGAGAATAATTGCCTTTTGATGTATAACCCTACATAATCCAAACTTTGTCCCTGAGATTTATTAATGGTCATGCAAAATGCTAATGTTAATGGAAACTGTTTTTTATAAAGAATAAACGGTAATGAAGAAGATTCTCCTGTATTTAATGTAATTCTTGGAATAAAAAATTTATTGCCTACTTTTTCTCCTGTTAATATTCCTGCTTCAATATTATATCAAAATAATTTGGTTATTTTAAGTCTAGTACCATTACACAAACCTTCGTGTATACTCAAATTTCTAATTAACATAACAATAGCATTAACTTTTAAATCTAATTTATGAGGTGGCAAACCTTCATAAATATTGTTTAATGTTTCTATTGGAAAAAGTAGATGAATGTTGTCATCACTTTGATCAACACCTTTATGAGTCACATAATCTGTACTATAATAAGTCTTCTTATCACCACTTAATAACATTAAAATTTTTTTATTCAAAAATTTAATGACTTCATTATGAGGTGCTAAAATAACACGATCATAATCATTTATTTTATTAATATTTTTATAAATTTGTAAGCAAACATCGTTAGTTCTTCAATTATTAGGTATTATAAAAGGATTTATATTACCGTCTCCAATTTGTAATAATAATTTTGAGAATTCATTATTCTGAGAACGAATATTGTGTTTTAATTTGAAAATTTTAAATAAATGCCAAAGTTCAGAATATTCAATAGTGTCTTCAATTATAGCACTTCTAAATTCGTTTTTCATTACTGGGAGTATTTGTCGAAAATCACCTCCTAAAATTATTAATTTTCCCCCAAAAGGTAAATCGTTTGTACATAAAATTCTTAAAGTTCTGTCAATAATTTCTAAAGCTTTTTTGGATATCATAGATGCTTCATCCCAGATTATGACTTCTGTTTCTCTTAATTTCTTTTTATCTGATTCTAATTTTAAAAAAGAATTTTTAATACTATTTAAATCTAATGGTAATCTAAAGGTTCTATGAGTAGTCATTTCTTTGGGTAATAGAATAGACGCTATACCAGTCCAAGCCATTGATATAAATATTTTTTCCTTTTGATAGAAAATAATAAATTAAAGTTTTATATAAAAATGTTTTATCCGAACCTCCAGGACTGTCTATAAAATATAAAAATTTAATTTATTTATAGTTTTTATAAGTTGTTTGAAAATAAATTTTTGATCTTCATTTAATTTTGTAAACATATCTTCGAATATTTCCTTACTAATTGAAATTATTTTACTATCGTATTTTATATCATTTATGATGGGATCAGGTTCAGGTAATCCAAAATCTGTACAAGATAAATCTTCCAACAATAATAATTTATTTATATGATCTAAAGCTAAGTTATCTTTATTTTCATGAAAATCTTTACTAAAGTATTTTTTTAAATTTTCCCAAATAATATTGGCTTGAATATTTTCTGTTAGTAGAAACGAAGTAAAAAATTTACGTAATTGAAAAGGTAACATGATATGACATGCTTCTTCAAAAATTTTTTAAATTTGTAAATCGTTTTTTATTAAATCCATTGCAGTCGCGGCTTCTTTATGAGTATTATACGTTACATTTTTATATGTACGTAAATCTTTAAAGGAAGTAGCGCCTTTTATGCGACTTAATATTAATTTTAAAGCGAATCTTTCAGAATCTTTTGGAGATACTATATTCAAACGTTCAATAGCACAATGTTTTTGTTCACGTTCACGTTTTACCCAAACTATTTTTGCGTTAAATATATAATAATACGGTATATTAACGTATTTTATATTATTTGCAAATTTATCATTTTTATTCAAGTCAAACCACGCTGTTAAAGTTGTTTTCCAATTATCAAGAGCATCTATTTCATAATTTTCTTCAAAAACAATTTTTTGTTGATTTTCTCTATGAACTGCTAAACGGATAACAGTATGACTCCTTCCGCATAAGGGAAATTTTTGTAACCGCCGTGCTGCTTCCATTGGGCTCAAGTACCGTCCATCAATATATTCAGTAATTTCATCATATATTCCATTTCTTTTGTCATCATTTTTTTTAATGTACAAAAAGCTCTATCACTACCTTTATGTATATAATCAAAAATATATTTGATGCTTTGAATTGAAGCACAATATTCAACATTAATATGACATTTATATTTTTCTAATAAAAATTTATTGTAAGGAACTACCATTGAATTATCTACTGGAATAATTTTTTTTGCTTCTTTTAAGTCGATATGTGTAATTATTAAAAGAATTATTTGTTCGTTTATATTGAGGATAACCATTTTTTTTAAATGTTGTTGACGATTGAAAAGGTTTAGGAAAATTTTTTTTACAAACGTCTTTACATTTATCGTAACACCGAGAATTTTCACTATGTGGTCCATGTAACATATGTTTTATAACTAATTTTTGTAATTTTTTATCATTATTAGAAGGTATCTCAGCAGAAATGTGTTTATTAATAGCTTCTGGTATCATTAATTTATTTTTATGATCTAATGTTACTACAAGATGTGCATGCGGTAATCCTCTTTTCTGAAATTCAATAGTATACACATAAGCTAAAGCATTTCCAAAAATTTTATGGTTTTCTATATTATTAAGTAAACACTTAAATTTTGTATAAAATAATCTAACTGTAATATTTGGTATATCATTGGTCGTAGTTCCGATAGGAAATGTCGTTAATACATTTTTTAATTCTTACCATCTTTCGCCAATAGCCATATACAACCACTCTTATAATAGTATGATGAAATCAGTCGTAAACATTTTCGAGATTTTTAAAAAATTATTATCTTTGGCCTCTGTTTAAAATTTTCCATTTAAAAATAAACATTCGTACTTAAGATAATGCTTTTGCATCATTTTTATTAAATATTGGAGAAGGAAAAATTGATCACTTTAAAATTCCAGATAAATGGAAAACAAATGATGTTTGTCATGAAATATATAAAAATGTTAATAAAAATAATCATTTTTCAAAAAATGTAATATTAAGTTCACATAATGAACAAGTAAATATATTAAATAATAAAATATTGAACTTAATTGAACATAAAACGGTAACATATTATAGTATAGATTACGCAACACATAAAGGAGAAGATCAAACGGATGAAAATATACATTTAAATTTTCTGATAGAAATGTTAAATAATATACGAGAAGGTTTACCTCCATATGAAATAAAATTAAAAGAAAAATGCAATTGTTATGTTAATTCGTAATCTTAGCATCGTTGATGGACTATGTAATAGAACACGATTAAAAATAACAAATTTATATAAATATAATATTGAAGCTGAAAAACAGTCGCCAGCATGACGGCGGAGAGCTCGGGCGTGCAGCCGGAGCTCCGTGAAACAAGCTACAATTATAACAAAAATACAAAGTTGCAACCAGTATTATGCATTTTATGTGAAAATTGGTATGATAGAAGTGATTTTACAAGATTGGAAGGAGCGAGATTCATAAGCCCAGTCACTGGAATTTTCCCACATCATGGAAATTTAAGCATAACCTACAATGAATACGCAAAACAGCTGAGTAATGAAGCTAAACTATTCATCCATCAAATAATAGCAAGAAAAGAAGAGGATATAAGGAAACAAATACTAAGTGCATTAATAAAATCCAATGAAATAAGCCATGAAGAAAAAACAATAATTGAAGAACATGTGGAAAATAAAAAGCTAAAAATAGAAAACGAACTACTACAACAACTTAACAATGAACTACAGGAAAAACATCAACTGCAAAGAGAAATAATTGAAAAGTACAAGACTGAAAATAAAAATGTTACATTCAAAAGAAACGAAACCTATGCAGAAACAGTTATAAACGTCAAACCCAAAAATAAACTGGTACCTAGAATAGCAGTTAAGATAATAAAAAAGGAAGAAACTTTAGAAGATGTAACTCGATACGTGACTCACAAATTAATAAAAGATAAAACTATTCGAACGAAAAATATAAAAAAATTTTAAGAAAATGAATTGGTGATAGATTGTGTAAATGAAGAAAGTGTGGCTAAAGCAGTTAAAGTGTTAAGTGCTAAACTTTCGGAGAAATGTGAAATAGTAAAGGAACAAATCGCGAATCCCAAAGTTAAAGTAGTAGGAATTGATAATTATGAAAAAATGGACGATAAAGAGCTTGAAAATGATATCAATAAGAAATTTTAACGAATTCAGCAAAAAATGTGATATACTACATTCGTACACAAATGAGAAAACCAATTTACAAACAGTAATTCTAAATGTACCAGCAAATATTTACAAATATATACGAGAGAACAAATACAGATTATTCGTAGGATACCAGAATTGTAGAGTTTATGATATAATAGACTCTACTCCTTGTTCAAACTGTGGAAGATTTGTGCATAGTGGCATTAGGTGCACAAACCAAAATATGTGCTTAAAATGTGCAGGTAAGCATAAAACTGCAGTCTGTGATTGTAATAAAAGAAAGTGTATTAATTGCTCCTATGCAAACGAAAAATATTTTACAACATATGACACAAAACATATCGCAACAGACAGCCACGAGTACGAAATATTAAATGCTAAAATTAAGAAGTTTGTAGTTAACACTGATTACACTGTTATGCCTACCATACCAAGACACATTGGTAAGGTAAAGTTCTCTAAGAAGAAGGCGGTTTCACCAGCCGCTACAAAATCGGCAAGCACCGTTCTATCGGTAACAGAGAAGGCCTCTGGTATATCCTCAAAAGCGTTGCATGAAATCAACGCGGTTATTTCTCCCAAGCGCACAGTTCAGAAAGTACCACCCAAAAGACAAACGAGAGCAAAAACTAAACAATTGTCAACAACAGATGAAGAATAAAGCTTTTGATTTTGATTGTGATAATGAAACAAGTAACATTATAACAAATGAAATAGAGTGTAGCAATACTAGAATTCTGAACGTTAATTTGAAAAATCATAAGTTTATTATTTTATACGTCAATGTGAGAAGTTTAAATGCCAACCACGATAAGCTTGAACTACTCGTAAATAGACTCTTAAATAAGCCAAGCGTTATTGTATGCTCGGAAACATGGAGACCGCACATTGTGGACTTTTTCAAATATCTGGTTACAAACTATATCTCAACGAAAGTGAAATAAATAAATCGGACGGAGTTGCAGTGTACATTAAAGACAGTATCATTGAAAAGATGGAAGTGATTAAAATTGACAGGTTAAGTATCCTATGTACTGACATCCTTATGAATAATAATGAGACTATTAGGATCTCTGCAAAATATAGATCTCATTTTATTAAGAAGCCGGAATTTGTAAATACTTTAAAGAAGTATCTCAATCATAACATTAATATTAAGAATCATATGCTAGTAGGAGATTTTAATATTGACACTATGCACAGAGATTTAACATATGACGACAATATTAGTCAGGAATTCCTAAATAACTTTTCAGAAAAAGCGTATACACCATATTTCTTAGGTGTAACTAGATCAGCAAAAAACAATGTTGGTGGAACCTGTATTGACAATATATTCCTTAAGTCAAATTCTATGACTGCGCTAGCATTTAAATTGAGAAACCCTTTTAGTGACCACTATCCTTTAATAGTAACTTTGAATAAAATCGTAATTGAAAAACAAAATAGTATACCAAAAAATGTCATTAGTTATAATAAACTACGAAATAAAGCTAGATTGATGGAATGGAGTGATATATTGTCAATAAGGGATCCAAACATTGCTATTATTGCGCTAATAAGTAAAATTAAAGACTGCCTAAACAATGCTACAGTCAGCACAACGTGAAGAAAAAGTGTTAGAAACATGATACCGAGGAAAAATTGGATTACCCCTGCAATAATAACATCTTGTAATAAAAAAAAAATGTTATATTCATTATGGAAAAAAAATCCAACCTGTGCAGATTTAAAGTATGAGTATAAAAATTATTCTAAGTTATTAGATAAAGTTATAAAGGACGCTAAAATCAAATTTGAAAAAAACAGGATAGCAGCAAGTAGTAGGGATCCAAAAAAATTATGGGAAATAATCAATAGTAAATTAGGAAAAAGTAAGAAATCGAAAGAGCCGATTAAATATATATATGGAAACAATACAAAAATAGAGCAGAAAGAAGACATTGCCAATTACATGAACACATACTTCTGCGAAGTTGGCTCCAATCTAAGCAGAAACATTAAACAACCAAGCAACACCTATAGAAAACCAGTAGAAAGAAACGCAAAAACAATATTCACTTGTCCAACGAGTACTGTCGAAATAGGTGAAATAATTAAAAATCTTAAAGCTAAATCAGGAGGAGTTGACAATATAAATGCAAAAACACTCAAAACCATTGCCCCATTTATAGTGACACCACTACAACATATTTTTAATACGTCAATCGAACAGGCCGTATGGCCAAATGCTCTGAAAAGTGCTGAGGTAGTACCTATACACAAAGCCGAGGACAAAGCTGTAGTTTCTAACTATAGACCAATATCACTAATTTCAAACATAGCAAAAATATTTGAAAAAATTATATATTATAGGCTATTCTCCTTTCTACAACAATGTAATATTATTTCAGATGCCCAATATGGTTTTGTAAAAGGTAGAGGCACAGCAGACGCACTAAACAGAATTTCGGACATCATTTATAACAAATTAGATAATAGCATTCCACTAATAGTCACTTTTATAGATCTTGCAAAGGCTTTTGACACTGTTAACCATAAGCTATTAATAGATAAACTTGAAAGATATGGAATAAGGGGTAAATCATTCGAACTACTAACTATCTATCTAACTAATAGAAAACAAAGAGTTAGGATATCAGACGAAAAAAGTATTGAAAATGAAATTGACACGGGAGTGCCACAAGGAACGGTTTTAGGAACATTATTCTTTATACTATATGTTAACGATCTACTGTTAGATATTCAAAGAGACACTATTCTGTCCTATGCGGATGACACCGTTGTCATCGCTGCTGACAACACGTGGGCATCTGCTCGGGAAAAAATGAACAAATCTTTAGAGCATATAGCAAACTGGTTAGCTATCAACAAACTATCCTTAAATACAAATAAAACTATTTACGTAACTATAGTGATAGTGTTCCAATAAAACTCGATATAGATATACACAAACAGAAAATCAAAAGAGTAACAAACCACAGATACCTAGGATTGATATTTGATTACAACATGAAATGGGATAAGCACATTGAATATATTATAAATAAAACAAAATACTTATTATATATTTTTGAAAAAATCAAAAAGTTCATGGATATTAAAACACTAATGACAATATACTACGCCTTCTTTCATAGTTTAATAAATTATGGTATAATTGCCTGGGGCGGAGCATACAATAACAATTTAACTCTTTTACAAAAAATACAAACAAGAATATTGAAACTTATAAGTAAAAACAAATATCTAGCAAATATCCCGTTAAATGTAAATCAACTATTTACGCTTGAGGCTCTACTTTATCACTACGAAGATTTGTCAGAAATATATAAAGCAAGCACATCTAAGACTAGAAAAAAGGGTATTCAGTTACCTAAAACAAAGAAGGCTATTAGTAATAAGAATAGCTTTTTAAAGCTACTTAGTAGCTTTAAAAAACTTCAATACCCTGCCTAATGAACTTAAGACACTATTTGTCAGCAAGAAAAATAAGTCTAAAAATTTAAAAAATAGATTGAAAAACTCTATATTTTAAACAGATTAAGCATAGTAGCAATTCTAAGTGAAATATTGAATGTTAATACTGTTTGTTTTTTTAATATAAGAGTAATATATTTTAGTGAAATCTTAGTAAGTAAGTTAGTTATATAAGTTATTTTTAATGTTTCCTCCAGTCTATGTAAAGGTAGCTACGTCTACCTTTATAGAATTACATACCTGTAATTAATCTGGATAAATAAATAAAAAAAACAAAAATCATTACTGGAGAAAATAAAGGAAATAAAGTATTTATACTACGCATTACACTAAATACTTGTGAATCATGATCGCTACCATTCATTTTATATAGAAAACAATTTCCAATTGTATTAGCATTTGCTACACGGAGAGAAATTTTAGAGTAAAAATTACCAAGGTGCCTTGGTAGCGCATGGATAGACTGTCAAAAGCCGTGATATTCCCAGGTTTCTAATACAATTTATAAGTTTCCCAGCAAAAACTACTATAATCACTTAAAAAAATACCAAATTATCGGAATAAAAATTACCAGACACACTGGTAAAAATTGAGATCTAGTCATTTTTACAAGGTAACCTAAGAATTTTTACTCAGAAAACTGATAAATTTTACCAAATAACCTGGTATTTGTGTACTTGCGCATGCGCACTGCGCATTATTGTGTTTTTTACGGCGATTCAAATGACTGTTGGTAACAGCTTCCGTGGCGCAGTCGGTAGAACGTCGGACTCTCAACCCAAAGATCGTCGGATCGAATCCCGCTTCCGTAAAAATTTTTTTTCAGTTTAATGTTTTTTCATCCTTGTTTCTGTTTCTATTTCTATATTAAAATACTATATATCCATCAATATGGATAAAAAAAGTTAATTTTTTTAATTTAAATTAGCTAAAAAAAAATTTTACCAAGGCACTTTGGTAAAAAGTTTGAAATTGTCAGTCTGTCCATCCATTACCATAGAAACTGGTAATTTTGTCTCGAATATTTGTATTTTTCACTACAAAATTTCTCTCCGTGTTACTACTATTAATAAATCACAAGGACAACATTTGAATAGTGTAGGAATATTTAAAAAAAAACAATTATTTTCCCATGGATAATTGTACGTAGCACTTTCACGATGTAAAGTCCAAACAATATATATATATACTAGGGGGGTACCCCCCCTACTCGCTCCGCTCGTCAACCCCCCAATTTTGACAAGTAAATAATTTATTTACGAGGGGTGTTCAAAAAGTAAGTTTCCCTGCTCCGGGAAAAAAGCAAAACACAATTTTTAGGTTAAAGTAACATATGTATTTATTGTTTGACTTATAAACTATTTTTCTACATAGTCCCCTTGGACTTGAATACATTTTTTATATCTGTTCTCAAGCTTTGACAAACCTTGTTTATAAAAATCCGTGCCTTGTTTTTTAAAGAATAATTTAACGATGTCTTTCACTTCATCATTTGAATTGAAGTGACGGCCACCCGAACTTTTCTTTAATTTAGGAAAAAGAAAAAAGTCACTTGGTGCGATATCTGGAGAGTAGGGTGGGTGATCAAAAATTTCCCATTTGAATTTTTCCAGTAAGGTTTGTGTTTTTTTTGCTGAATGAGGCCGTGCATTGTCGTGAAAAAGCAACACTTTTCTCGATAATTTTCCAGGACGCTTTCGTTTAACGGCACTTTTAAGTTTATTTAGCACTTCACAGTAACGATCTGCATTTATCGTGGTACCGGATTCAAGAAAATCAATCAACATTTCGTTGCCATTAAGCCCTTTTGCAGTTAAAAAGCGAATAACTGCACGCAACTCACAGGTGGACACGTTTTTCACAGGTAGCTCCATGGTTTCCGAGCCGGTACTGATTAAAAAAATTTTTTCGGCAGCTAAGACCGGTTCCGCTCTTATCGGTATATCCTAAACTAAAACTATGTTCGGTCCCAGCTCGCTAGATGGCGCTGGGGCAAAACGGCAGACTAGGGAAACTTACTTTTTGAACACATCTCGTATTTTCAACGTAGATATTTTTCATATGTTGTATTAATATGGTATTTTTCACATTTTGTATGGATGATAGTTTATACAAATGTAACACTTAGAAGTAGTTCTTAATTCTTAATTTCTGAAACGAAAGAATAGATTATTGAGATTTTTCATATTTTTTATGGATGATAGTTAATACAAATGTAACACTTAAGAGTCGTTCTTAATTCTTAATTTCTGAAACGAAAGAATGGATTCTTGAGAAAACTACATTAATTATATATTATGAAAATATATTGAAAATTATATATTTTATTCTATTTTTTCCACATCACCTTGGAGGTAAGTAGAAAGATGCGTTTTATTTTTAAGTGGTATCCCCAGTAGACCTAATCCACTGTCTTCGTAACTATAAAATTTCAGAAAACATTAAAATTGTTACAATAAAAGTATATTTTTTTATGATATAATATATATTTTGTAAAATTAAATTTAATAATTAAATGATTTGAATTACCTGATAATAAGTTAAATTCTTCGAAATGTTTTATTCAATTTTTGAATTGTTCTTTTATTTATTTTTTTGTTTTTTTTATATTTAATAAAAATTCTGATATGCTATTTAAAATTTTCCAACGTTGTTTGTATATTCCATTGTCCTAAATGAAAGAAAAAATATAGTTGTTTTAATTAACTAAAAATTAATTCAAAAAATTAATTAATTAATAATTATATAAAAATTTACCTAAAAAACAAAATTCAATTATTGTAAAGAAAGATTTTTAAATTCTTCTAAAATTTTGTCAACTTTAAGTTTTCCAATTTTGAGTTTTGTATTTTTATTGTTCTGTTGTTTTCTTGTTTTTTTTGGCTGATGATTTAGTTTTTTTAATTTATATTTTTCAATAATTTTATCTGATTCTAAATTAATCATGTATTCCATATAATTTTGTTCATATTCTAAATAGTCTAAAACTAATAATTTATTATGTATTTATTATTATTATTGAATAACGAATAAATATATTGTTGTTTTTTATAATTTACTTTTGTTCTGTGTAGTCGACATATTCTAAAAAGAAAAATATTTGAAAATTAAGTATCTAAAATTTCTTTCCAAACGATATTTATAATTTCTTCTTTATTTTCTGAATTATTTTCAATAAAAATTTTATCTGGGTTTTCACATCTTGATAATGCTACATATAATTGACCATGAGAAAATAATGGTCTTCTAATATATATTCCAACAGTATCAAAACTTTGACCTTGTGATTTATTAATAGTCATAGTAAACGCTAATATTAAAGGAAATTATTTTCTATATAAAATAAATGGTAATGATGAAGAATTGCCAGTGTTTAATGTAATTCGAGGAATAAAAACTATGTTTCCAGAGTTTTCACCTGTTATTATTTCTGCTTCTATGTTGTACTTAAATAATTTCATAATTTTCAATCGTGTTCCATTACATAATCCATCGTTAATACTTAAATTTCTTATTAACATTACAATAGTATTTATTTTAAGTTTTAATTTATGTGGTGGTAGTCCTTCACGTATATTGTTTAAAGTTTCAATCGGGATTAATATGGATGCTATCATCAGATAAATCTACATCTTTATGAGTAGCATAATCTAAACTATAATACGTATTTTCTTCAGTATTTAATAGTTTTAAAATTTTATTATTTAAAATATTTGCATCTTCATTATGTGATGTTAAAATAACTCTATTTATTTATATACTACAATTTATATTTTTATATATTTTAAAACAAACATCGTTTGTTTTAAAACTATCAGGTATAACAAATGAATTAAATTTACCTTCTCCAATATCTAATAAAAATGAAGCAAACATGATATCTTTTGAACGGATATTTGTTTTCAAATACATTATATTAAATAATGACCAATGATTTGAATATTTTATTGTTTCTTGAATTATTGTGCTTCTATAACCATTTTTAACAACAGGGAGAATTTGTCTAAAATTAATAATTTTCCTCCGAATGGTAGATTATTATTACAAACATCTTGTAAAGTTTTATCAACAATTTCTAAAGCTTTACGTGGAATCATTGACGCTTCATCCCAAATACTCGCAAAAACTTCACGAAATTTTTTTTTATCTAATTCAAATTTTAAAAATGCACTTTCAATATTGTTTAAATCTAAAGGTAATCTAAAAGTTTTATGACTGGTCATACCTTTTGGTAATAGTATAGATGCTATACCAGTCCAAGCCATTGATATAATTTTTTGTTCTATTGACAAAAAATAATAAATTAAAGTTTTATATAAAAACGTTTTACCTGAACCTCCAGGACCATCAATAAAGTTAATTTTATGTTCATTATTTAATATCTGTGTAAAAATTGTTTTTTTATCTGTGTTTAATTGACCATAGTAATTATTAAACATTTGTTTACAGAATAAAATATTTTCTTTATTATTTTCATTATTTGTATCGAAAATTTCATCAGGTTCAGGTAATCCAAAATCTTTACAAGACATTTCTTCAACTTTTAAAATTTCGTTTATATGATGAAAAGCTCGGTTATTTTTATTATTGTCAAAATCTTCTGTAAAATATTTATTAAATTTTGTCCAAATAGTATTACCATTAATGTTATCTGTTATTAAAAACCAAGTAAAAAATTTACGCAATTGAACAGGTAACATTATATTACAAGCTTCTTCAAAAATTTTGTCAATCTGTAAATCATCTTCGATTAGACCCATTTGTATTGCTGTTTCTTTGTAAGTATTATATGTTTTATTTTTAAATGTACGTAATTCTTCAAAAGATGTTGCGCCTTTAACACGATTTAAAATTAATTTTAAATGAAATCTTTCAATATCTCTTGGAGATACTACATTTAAACGTCCTATAGCAACATGTTTTAGTTCTCGTTGACGTTTTATCCAAGTTTTATTCTTAAAAATATAATATTTTGGTATATTAACGTATTTAACATTTTTTGCATTTTTATCTTTTTTATTTAATTCAAACCACGAAGTTAATGTAGTTTTCCAGTTATCTAAAGCTTTTTCCTCTTTATTTTCTTCGAAAATTATATTTTGTTTATTTTCGATGTGAATTGCTAAACGTATTACGGTGTGACTTCTACCACATAAAGGAAATTCTTGTAATCTCCATGCTGCTTCCATGGGACTCAAATATCTACCATCTTATTATGTTTGAGATCGTCAACTTCTTCGTAAGCTTCACATATCTGTGGTTGCATCCTTTTTATGACCCCGAAAACCTCTGAGTAACAATTTTCATCGACATTCTTAAAGATTTAAATCTTGGATACAATTCATTATGGATTAGGCCTACTGGGGATACCACTTAAAAATAAAATGCATCTTTCTATTTACCTCCAAGGTGATGAGGAAAAAATAGAATAAAATATATCTTAATATATAATTAATGTAATTTTCTTAATAATTTACTCTTTTATTTCAGAAATTAAGAATTCAAAACTACTCTTAAGCGTTACATCTATAAATATTACCCTATTAATAAAACATATGAAAAATATAAATTATTAGTTTTATATAATATATGAAATATACATAAAATATATTTTATATATAATTAATGTAATTTTCTCAATAATTTACTCTTTTATTTCAGAAATTAAGAATTCAAAATTACTCTTAAACATTACATCTGTATATACTACCTTATTAATAAAACATATGAAAAATACATGAAAAAAATAAAATTTTAAGTGAACATTTAAATGAGGGGGCTGAGGGGGGGGTCTGCGTGACACAAATAACGCTTACGACTATATAATATAGAGATATATATATCTGTGGCTTCCCGGAATAACGACCTAACCCACTTGTACGTGTTTTCGAGAAATCGACGTTTTGAAATTTCTGTCATGACACTTCATATGTAAGACCGAAATGCGCGAGATGAGTCATAACAATGTAAACATTTACAAAGGTATCGAATATCTTTCGAACCCCACTATCAGCTGCTAGAATACATTTTTATTCTTTGTATAAAGAAACAAAACAATGCAGTTAAGTGGTTTAGGGAAATTGTTCAAATAAGATAAATAACATAGTTATTTCTACACTTAAAACATAGAATACGAATTCTTTTTTAAATATTCATTCGCACGCATGCGCCTCCCAACGGAATATAGGTGAAGTCAATGGAATTCGGTAAACCGAATACCGAACGTTACTCGGTGACTGTTTATGCACACTCGCCCCATCTCCCGGCAATCAAAGCTGTTGTGTTACCTTCTATTATCTATTACCTTTGATCTTTGTTGCTATAAAAATAGGTATGTCATAATCTGTTTATTGCGTAGTATTAACTTTAAAACGGTGCTTTTAATTAAATATAAATATTCAGTTAAGTGGTTTTTCCGGGCACAGGAGCAGTTAAGTGGTTATGCACTTAGCTGATATTTGCTCTTTGAACGCGTTTCAGATTTACGGACCATGTCTATATGAAAAACGGTAGTTAGAAGGTATAAATTCCGATGCTAACTCAATTTTGACCCCCAAGTGGGTTAGGTCGTTATTCCTGGAAGCCACAGATATATATACATACAAAATGAATCTGAAAATAAAGTAAAAGTAAGAAATATTGTTTGGAAAGAAATATTAGATAATTAATTTAAATAATAAGATTATAATATAATAAATTAATAATGGTATAAATAAAATAATAACATTTTAAAATTTAATAAATATACAATAAAATCTTCATATGATATCTTAATATTATGATCTTCTTAACGATATTGGAATAATAATATAATATAATTGATCAAAATAATTTAAGAAAAAATATAAAATAATAATTAATTACATAATATAATTAAAATTTACTTTAATTAAAATTATACATTTAATGTAAATTACTTTTCTTAATGTAATTAACTATTATTTAGTAAAATATAAGATGGCTGAACAAGGTGATTCAAAATCTAGTCCATTAAGATGGGATCCTGTGCAAAATATGTATATTGAATTGTGAGTAGTATACAACACGCAAGAGAATTAGATGAATTAAACGAACAGTTACAGAATCATATAAATGAACAAAACGAATATGAAATACATTTAAATAATTATATCAATGAATATAATAACAATATTACTATGATACAAACACCGTTAATTTGGGATCCAACACAAAATAAATACATAGAAGTATATAATTTAAAAGATGCTACAGTTAGACAAATTGAATGAAATAATAGAAACCCATGAAAAAGAAGAAAACAAGTATAATAACTATTGTAATAATTTACTTATAGAATATGATTTAAATTATTTACAAAATTTAATTAAAAAATATGAAAAATAAAATAAATCAAAAGCAAACATAATATTTTCAATATACAATTTAAACTCAATTTTTTAGTATAAAATATTTGAAATTTCACAAAAATAGTATTAAGTTATATTAATTTTTAATTTTATTATTTTACATTAACTTCTTTCACGTATCCAATATAATGTTTATAAGCAAAAATATATATAACAGAAAAAATAAAAATATATATTTCCATATTATAAATAGCTTACAAAAACGTCACAGGATATGTTAAAGAAAATTTAATTAAAAATTTGAAAATTATTTTTTTATAAATATTTTTGTAAATTTTAAATAAAAGTAATAAATATAAAAATTCAATGAAATAAAAGAAAATTATTATTAAGTAAATTATTATTAAGTATGAAAATGGAATATTTAAAATTTAAGGAAAATAAAATTATATTAATTTTAAAATCATTTACAATAAATTATATTAAATTCTTTCATGTATCCAATATAATGTATAAAAGAAAAAATATATATAAAAGGAACAAATAAATATATATGGTTCTAAATAATAAAAAGCTTATAAAAACATTCAAGGGTATATTAAAGATAATATAAACCATACAATTTATTTTTAATTTATTATTTTCCTAAATTTCAAAATGTAATATAAATTATATAAAAATATACAATTAGTTCCTAAAATATATATGAACCCTTAAAGGATTATATTAAAGAAAAATTTTATTAATAAAATTTTTCGTAATGTTCAAATGATAACAATCTAACTTTTTTTAAATATGTAATATTTAAAATTTTACGAAAATAGTAATGAAATTTTGAAAATGTTATAAGTTCATTAACATCTTTCACATATTCTATATAATGTTAACATATAGTGCTAAAATACATATAAAAGGAACAATAAATATATATGTTTCCTAATTATGAAAAGCATACAAAAAAGTAATACATTAAAAAATATGTTAAAGAAAAATTTTTCCAAATAAAAAATTATCAAAATTTTCGTAAATTTTAACTATTTTTTAGTAAATAATACATGAAAAATATGTAGTAAAATAAGTCATATATAAAAAGTTACCAATTTAAAATTAAATATTGAAAGTGGTTACGTAGGGCTATTAGCGACGGATACCACTTTAAAAAAAATCCAACGCGCCTATTCACAGTACCTCTAAGGTGGCGTGGAAAACTGTTAAATATATATAACTTATATATTATACATTTCATATCTTTATAAACATTTTTCAAATGGGATCTTTCTAACTATACATTTATATCTTTCTATATAAAATTATTCCTAAGTATACAATTTAGTACATATTTTTTATTATAATTACAACATATCGGGGGTTGGCGAGCAGAGCGAGCAGGGTGGCGAAGCCCCACTAGTATATATATATATATATATATATATATATATATATATATATATATATATATATATATATATATATATATATTATAACGAGGTGTGATACAGCGCTAGCCGGCGCAAGAGTAGAGCCTTGTGTTACCGGCACCTGCGGTTAGCACACCAGGTAGAGGGCCAGGGAGCAGTGCGTTGGTAGTCTCGCGGTAGAGACACTCGCCTCCGGTCCGGACGGCTCGGGTTCAATTCACGATGCCGGCGCGTATTTTTTACTCTTCTCCTCCGTATCCACCCCGTTACAAAATATATATATACATTTCTCGAAAGGGGTTTATAAAGCCCGTTTTTTTATATATCGACGGCTGAGAGGAAGAAGAACGTATCTCGACGCGCGGATGAAGAACAACGTATTTTGGCGCTCGGGTGAAGAACGACATATCTCGGCGCGCGGATAAAGAACGACGTATCTCGCCGCGAAAATGAAGAACGGCGTATCTCGGCGCTCGGTTGAAGAACGACGTATCTCGGCGCGCGGATGATCTCTTACGGCCAATGCACGGCCAGCATAGCGGCGAGATACGTCGTTCTTCAACCGAGCGCCGAGATACGTCGTTCTTCATCCTCGCGCCAAGATACGTCGTTCTTCATCCGCGCGCCGAGATACGTCGTTCTTCATCCGTGCGCCGAGATACGTCGTTCTTCATCCGCGCGCCGAGATACGTTCTTCTTCCTCTCAGCCGTCGATATAGGGGTTTATCGAGCCCGATTTTGATTATGCAGCCCGGGCTTCATAATATTTCTAAATATAGGGGTTTATGCGGTCCAACCTAGAGTCTATAACTCCAGGGTCAATTATTTCTTTAGTTACTTGCCGTAGAGAACTTTGGGCTGTAGGTACTAATATACAATCTTGGGCTACATAAACCCCGATAAGTGTATTATATATAAATATATATTGCGGAAACCGGTACTTTTGAGGATCTATAGTTTTTTTCTCCAGAGTTCGTATATGCTTGACTAAAGAAATAACTCCCTCTCTGCGTTGAAGGTATTAATATAAATCCTCAAAAGTACCGTTTCATACCGAAGGAATTTTGAGGATGTCCTCAATGTCCGAAAAATCCTCAAAGTATCGAATCCGTGCTGACATATATCCTCAAAAGCAGCATTTGAAGTATATATATACTAGGGGGGCTTCGCCCCTGCTCGCTCCGCTCGCCAACCCCCATTTTCTGAAAGAAATTTTATAATAATGAAGTATGAAATTATCAAATTTTGACAACATGAAATTTTGATGGGTAAAATATCGGACTTAAGACGAATCAAAGGTAAAGGATATACTATTTATGTTCTTTATAATTGCTTCAGAGCAATGAAATATCGTTATATTAATTGAATAAATAGTGTAGAAAATTGATTATATTAGGAGGTGACTTTCGGCAAATTCTTCCAGTTATGAAATGTGGTCACAAAAATAGTATAATTGAAGAAACAATTAAATTTTCTGCGTTATGGTCTCTTTTTAAAGTTTTAAAATTAAATCAAAATATTCGTTCGGAAAATAAAGAATTTGCTTCACTATTGTTAGAATTGGATGAAGGAAAAATTAATCCATTTATTATTACAAATAAATGAAAAACGAATAATATTTGTAAAGAAATTTATAGTAACATTAATATTAAAACTTCAATAGATCGTGTAATATTAACCGCTCATAATAAAGATACTAAAATTATTAATAATAAAGTTTTAGAATTATTGAATAAAAAAGTACATACGTATTATAGTTTAGATTATGCAACTCATAAAGGAGTTGATCAAACAGACGAAAATATTCATTTAAATTATCCAATTGAAATGCTTAACAATATTAGAGAAGGTCTTCCACCTCATGAATTAAAATTGAAAGTAAATGCTATTGTTATGTTAATTAGAAATATAAGTATTGCACAAGGAATGTGTAATGGTACACGTCTAAGAATAACTGGATTATATGCTCATAATATTAAGGCAGAAATAATTATAGGCGAAAGAATTGGTGAAGAGGTTTTTATTCCACGAATAACATTAAATACTGCAGATTCATCTTCATTTCCTTTTATTCTTTACCGTAAACAATTTCCAATTGTATTAGCTTTTTCCATGACAATAAATAAATCTCAAGGACAGAGTTTCGATTCTATTGGAATGTTTATCAGACGACCACTATTTTCACATGGTCAGTTATATGTTGCTTTATCCCGATGTAAAAATCCTAACAATATATTTATTGAAAATTGTTCAGAAAATTCTTTAATAATAAATAACATTGTATGGAAAGAAATTTTTGAAATTTAATCTATAATTTACATTATAAGATTTGATGGGTGAAAATTTATGTCGTATCTGTATATGATCTCAATTTCTCCTAAGCTCAAGGAATTTATAACAATAATCATTTTAATTAAAATATTACCCTTTGTGAAAATATAAGACATGTTGTATCTTCTCATAAGTTTAATATCATAAATAATCTGAATATTGTTGTACATTTAATAAATAAATATTTCATAATTATTTAATATATTAATGTGAAATATTTGTTTATTAAATGTAATAAAGATGTGAATTAATTTTCATTATATTTTAAACTTTGCACAATTTTTATTTTAAAGAAATTACAATAATAAGTAATGAAAATTAATTCACATCTTACATGGTGGAGGAAGGAAGAGCTAGGTTGGAGTCAAGGAGGATTACGGAGGGATGACTCCCATGGTTTTTAGGGCTACTGGCGATGAATTCCATGGTTGTGTTTAGGCTCATTATATAAAAAATTATTGTGTAATTCTATATGATTTCGGCATGTTCCAAAATCATATATATAATTATTATTATTTCTTATATATAAAACCTAAGCTCAATAAAATCAAAAATTCAACGCGCCTATAACAGTACCTCAGTGGTGATGTGGAAAGCTGTTCCAAATGTGCGAAATGTGGTAATAGTTGAAAACATAATTGTCTATGTTGGTTCTAATAATAATTAGTATATTTTTGAGTTTTTTTAAATGTTCGAATTCAAAGATTTAATGACAGTTTTCTCTTTGATGGTTTTTCATTATCATAAAAAACAATAGTCCGGTAGTAGTCCAGAGGTGGAGGGGACAGTAGAGGGGATGGTGGAGGGCGGTGGAGGGGGCGGTGGAGGGGACGGTGAAAAACAATAGTCCGGTAGTAGTCCAGAGGTGGAGGGGACAGTAGAGGGGATGGTGGAGGGCGGTGGAGAGGGCGGTGGAGGGGACGGTGAAGGGCGTGGAGGGGATGGTGGAGGGCGGTAGAGGAGACGGTAGTCTGACTGAGATTAAAAAATAACGGTGGAGGGCGGTAAAAGAGACGGTGGTCTGACTGAGATTAAAAAATAACGTGATTTTTGAACGAATTTAACGTTAAAAAGTGGAGGGGACGGTGGAGGGGCAGCAAATAGGTAAGTGGAGGGGACGGTGGGGGGGACGGTGGAGGGCGGCGGAGGGGGCGGTGGAGGGGACGGTGGAGAGACTGCGTTCAGATATAGCAGTAACGCCTATATAATATAGGGATATATATATATATATATATATATATATATATATATATATATATATATATATATATATATATATATATATTGTAAATACAAATAAGTTTCCGCCGTTTTTTAATAAAAATTATCAATTTATTGTAAAAAAAATATACGTTACATTTTATTCAAAATATTGTCCGTCATTGGCTACTACTTTTTGCCATCTTTCTGGCAGCATTCGGATGCCATGTCGAAAAAACTCTTCATCTTTTGAGGCTATCCATGAATCGACCCAATTTGTGGCTTCTTCGTAAGAAGTGAAGTGCTGCTTGACCAGGGCGCGAGCCATCGACCGGAACAAGTGGTAGTCCGAAGGAGCAATGTCTGGTGAATACGGCGGGTGGGGTAAGACATCCCATTGTAAAGCTTCGAAAGTATCCTGGACGACTTCTGCAACATGTGGCCGAGCGTTGTCGTGCTGAAAAATCACTTTATCATGTCTTTTGGCATATTGGGGGCGTTTAAGCTTCAATTCTCTAATCAATTGTAACAGTTGCTGTTGATAACGTTCTCCAGTGATAGTTTCGTTAGGCTGGAGTAGCTCTTAATAGATTACTCCGAGCCGATCCCACCAAATGCAAAACATTAACTTTTTGCCATAAATATTAGGTTTGGCCGTTGAAGTTGGTACATGGCCGGGCTTACCCCATGATTTCCTACGCTTTGGGTTGTCGTAGTAGAGCCACTTTTCATCCCCCGTCACTATTCGATGCAAAAAACCCTTTCGACTTTGTCTTCGGAGAAGTTGTTCGCACGTGGAAAGACGGTGCTCAACGTCTCTGGGTTTCAGTTCATGCAGAACCCAATTTCCTTGCTTTTGTACCATATCAATGGTCTTGAGACGGTGTGGAATCGCTTGTTGAGTCACTCCCAAACTTTCTGCGAGCTGCTCTTCAGTTTTGCATGAGTCTTGGTCCAATAATGCCTCTAACTCAGCGTCTTCAAACTTGACTGGCCTTCCTTCGCGTTCTTTATCTTCCACGTCAAACTCGCCGTTTTTAAACTTTTGAAACCACTCATGACAACTTCTCTCACTTAAAGCAGCATCACCGTAAACTTCTACAAGCGACCGATGCGCCTCAGCAGCAGATTTCTTTAAATGAAATAAATAAATCAAAACTTCCCGCAAATGACGCTTATTCGGTACAAAACTCAACATTTTCGAACAAAAAAAAATCTATACTGCCAATACAAAGTCAATAGTATTTTAAGGTTATGTTGTTGCCAGGTGTCCTAACTTTCTATGTGACATTTTACATCTGACGATTTCGAAGTAATCTTGTCAGTGGAGCCATCTCTTGAAAACGGCGGAAACTTATTAGTATACCCAATGTATGTATATATATATATATATATATATATATATATATATATATATATATATGTATGTATGTATGTATGTATGTATGTGTGTATATATACACACACACACACACACACACACACACACACACACACACACACACACACACACACACACACACACACACACACACATATATATACACACACACACACATATATATTGTAACGCTCACTTGTGAGCATTACAATTAAGTAGCTCCTGCTATTCCTAAAATATACTATAGCCCTACGTACCCGAGTGTGCTAAACCCAATCTCTTTTTAATCTCTCTCTTTCTGACATGTGGAGGCACCAGCCTTCGAGTGTCCACCTACAAAATAAACCTCTCAGTAGTGGAAAGAAGAGATATGATTACCTGGAGACAGCTGCACCTGCACCTTCTGTCCTCCTACTTATGACAACAAAAGTGCAGGAATGAATGACAGTAGTAGGACAGCTGTTGAAGGTTCTGCTCGACTCAGAAGTACTTCTGTCGTCCCTCCCTCGTCGTTGAATCTTTATTCTCCAGATGAAATTGTCGTAAAGTTGTCTGGCAGCAAGATACCAGGGGTATGCGCACAAGTACGCAACAGCGTGCGCGCTGCCTTCCCATGTGTCAGATAAGAGCGGGGGGAGGGGGGGGGATGAAAGGTCGATAATTCAACGACGCTTCTTTAATGAAAACTAGCTACTTTTAAAAATGAATTTAAATGGAGAAATAATGATTTTCTGAAAAACTTTCGGTAGAAATTTTTCAAATCTGAAAAAATCTATACGTAATGTAGGTGCCAAACTACATATTTTACATATTAAACAAGCGTCATTGAGTCGTTAAAAAACAGCATTAAAAGCTTTGCAGAAAATGAAAATTGAAGCTTTTAATTCAAACTTCCCAGTTCTTTTTGCAAAACTATCCTACGATCATTGGTTCAAAAACTACGTTGATTCAAAGTTGAGAACAAAATTGTAGATTTCATTTTTTTTTTAATTCTTTAATGGAACATAACAAAATTGAAAAAAAAGATTTACCCTTAGGTGGATCTTAAATCTCTTGGTTCAAGCTTTACAATGAGCTCCCGCCGATTTATGTAGCCCAATAGGCAGTGAAGACATAAAACTTTTTCGATGACCTAAAATGTGGTCTGGGTGGGCAAATGCAAGTGACTGGGAGTGTATTTGCATGGCAATAATACTTGAATCATCACATATGTTGGAGAGATTTTCAATAGCGCTGTACAGTATCGACCATAATTATAATATATATATACAAAATTTAAAGCACTTATTAAGAACGATAAAAGCTTCATTTTATACTGCATTGCAAGTAATTATGATCAAATGTAAATTAGTTATTAACAATTAAAATCGTTACTTAAATTTACTGTTTTTTATTTTTTTACGGTTAAAAAAACTGACAAATTTGAAATACACAGTAGCTTAATTTATAGATCTTTCTGATACTTATCAGCTGATATTTTTTATTTTTCATTATCAGTAACACATTCTTAACAAGCTAAGAAATCAGTATTTCGTGTATTCTTTAATTATTTAAACAATGATTCTCACCTTTTTAGATTTATTTATTTGTTCAAACCAGTAAGAAAATTCAGAGTAAACATTAACTCCAATAAACCCTGCAGAGATAAACACAGTTATCTGTATGCAGGTCTGGCAAAAGAAGTACAAAAAGACTAAAACTTAAAACTAAATATAAAATTTTCAATTTTTAACAATATGTACATTAGTAAATGCTCCATGCTATTCCACAATTTATAATAAAACTTATTTGTACATATCAAAGAAAATTAAAGTTAAACAGTTTCCATTGCTTAATAGGTATTCTTTATCCATGCTTTTATAATTTTCTTATGAGGTACTATGTCTATATCTAAAAATTTTAGTTCGTTTGGTAGAGAGTTAAATGTTATAATGGCTCTTTTATAATTATTTTTGTCACTAATTCTCAATCTATTTTTAGGTACGATTAGGCTCTTATTTCTTGTCACACTAGATGCTGTGAGGTATTTCATTTTGAGATCATAATAGTGAAATCTTATAGATTCGAAAGTAAATAGCTGTTCTAAATTTAGAGGATTATCCTGTATGATAAACTTATTTTTATTAATAATTTAAAAAATTTTTTTTGCAAATTTTGTACCAAATCCCGATTATTATTGTACGCTCCTCCCCAAGCTACTATACCGCAGTTTACTATACTATGGAAAAAAGCATAATAGATCATTCGTAGTGTCTCTGTCGGCATTGATTTGGCAATTTTATAAAAAACATATTCTAAATATTTTGTTTTATTTATTAAGTATTCTATGTGTTTATCCCACTTCAAGTTGCAATCAGAGAATATTCCCAAATATTTGTAATTTTCTACTGTCGCTATATTTTTATCTTGGATCTTTAGATTTATTTGAGTTCGAATACTATCAGTATAGTTGCCATACGTCATACAAACAGTCTTTCCGACGTTTAAAGATAACTTATTTACCGTTAACCACTTATGGATTACTAATAAAAACTTATTCATATTTTCTTCTGCTTTACTCCAATTTTCGCCTGTGGCTATTATAGCAGTGGCATCAGCATATGACAATATTGATTCCATGGGAATCTCTTTCAAGATATCATTGATATACAGTATAAAAAGCAGTGGTCCAAGGATCGTGCCTTGAGGAACACCTATATTTATTAATAAATCATCACTTTCAATACCATCTATTTTGACTGCTGTCTGTTACTAAGATAACTTGTAAGCAGTGTGCCGAAGGAAGACGGCAGTTACGAGTTTGCGCAGTAGCGACTTGCCCCGATTGGTGGCACGAGCAGCGCGCGCGTTCAAACTGCGAGCGCACGAGCAGGCGAGTGACACGAGGTCCACACACACAATGGAGTTACGTAAACGTGGGAAACTAAGCGAAACGATTATTAAAATTATTTCTAAATCCAAGTAGGCCGGGGGTATGAGGTCCACGCATATAAGAGAGTAATGTAGACACGAAAAAGTAAGCAAAACGATTATTTAAATAATTTTTAAACTAAGTAGGCGGGGGACGCGAGGGCCACGCCTATTAGGGAATTTCGTAGACGTGCAACAATAAGCAAAATGATTATTTAAATAATTTTTAAACCCAAGTAGGCGGGGAATATGAGGTCCACGCATATAAGGGAGTAATATAGACATGAAAAAATAAGCAAAACGATTATTTAAATAATTTTTAAACCCAAGTAGCCGGGGGATATGAGATCCACGCATATTAGGGAATTATATAGACACGCAACAATAAGCAAGAAAATGATTTAACCAATTTTTAAACCCAAGTACGCGGGGGATATGAGGTCTACGCATATATGGGAGTAATGTAGACACACAAATAAACAAAACGATTATTTAAATAATTTTTAAACCCAAGTAGGCGGGGGATATGAGATCCACGCATATAAGACAGTAATGTATATATAAAGAAATAAGCAAAACGATTATTTAAATAATTGTTAAACCCAAGTAAGCGGGGGATATAAGGTACACGCATATAAGGGAGTAATGTAGACACAAAAAAATAAGCAAAACGATTATTTAAATAATTTTTAAACCCAAGTAGGCGGGGGATATGAGGTCCACGCATATAAGGGAGTAATGTAGACATGAAAAAATAAGCAAAACGATTATTTAAATAATTTTTAAACCCAAGTAGCCGGGGGATATGAGATCCACAAATATTAAGGAATTATGTAGACGTGTAACAATAAGCAAGAGAATGATTTAACCAATTTTTATACCCAAGTACGCTGGGGATATGAGGTCCACGCATATTTGGGAGTAATGTAGACATGAAAAAATAAGCAAAATGATTATTTAAATAATTGTTAAATCCAAGTAAGCGGCGGATATGAGGTCCACGCATATAAGGGAGTAATTTAGACTTGCAACAGTAAACAAGACTATTATTTAAATAATTTGTAAACCCAAGTAGGTGAGGAATACGAGCTCCACGCATATAAACGATTTTACAAGATTTCAAACATTTTAAACAAAGCCATTTCAATATCATTGTACGTAAAACATTAAGCGTGGATCTCATATCCCCCGGCTACTTCGGTTTAAACATTATTTAAATAATGGTTTTGCTTATTTTTTCATGTCGACATTACTCTCTTATATGCGTGGACCTCATATCCCCCGCCTACTTGGGTTTAAAAAATATTTAAATAATCGTTTTGCTTATTTTTTTGTGTCTACATTACTCCCTTATATGCGTGTACCTCGTATCCCCCGCTTACTTGGGCTTAACAATTATTTAAATAATTGTTTTGCTTATTTTTTCATGTATACGTTACTCCCTTATGTGCGTGGACCTCATACCCCCGGCCTACTTGGGTTTAGAAATAATTTTAATAATCGTTTCGCTTAGTTTCGCACGTTTACGTAATTCCATTGTATGTGTGGACCTCGTGTCACTCGCCTGCTCGTGCGCTCGCAGTTTGAACGCGCGCGCTGCTCGAGCCACCAATCGAGGCAAGTCACTACTGCGCAGACTCGTAACTGCCGTCTTCCTTCGGCGCACTGCTTGTAAGTAAAACCAGAGCCTGACCTCTAATTCCAATACAATGTAGTTTATCGATTAAGATTTTATGATCCACTGTATCAAAAGCCTTTACTAAATCCAGAAAAGTAACAATCGTTGGTTTACTCTTATCCAAATTATTATACAATATATTCGTTATATGATTCAAAGCATTCTTTGTACCTATTTCCCTCATGAAACCAAACTGGTGTTCTGATATCACATTATTTTTTTTAACAAAATCAAAAATTCTGTTATAAACTATCCTCTCAAGTATTTTCGCAACATTTGATATTAGTGAAATAGGCCTATAATTAGAAACGTTATGTTTTTCACCAGATTTATATATCGGCACTACTTCCGCCTTTTTTAGTACATTTGGCCATATGGCTTTCTCAATACATGAATTAAAGATATGTGCCAGAGGTTCAGCAATACGGTTACCGATTACTTTCAACGTTTTTGCATTGATTCTGTCAACACCTCCATGTTTTAATTTTGATGTGCTTATTATACTTAGTACTTCACCAGCACTTGTTGGCGTAAGAAAAATAGAATTTGCATTCATATCGGGCAGTCTAAGTTCTGCATTTGGAGGTTTAACGATATTTTCACTTAATTTTCTACCTATTTCACAAAAATACCTATTCATATAATTTGCTATTTCAGCTTTGTATGTAATTTTGTTATTATCAATTTTCATATAACTTATGACACTATTTTCATTTTTATTCTTTCCTATTTTAGTATTTATAATTTTCCATAATTGCTTTTGGTTGTTTGCATTATTTTTAACAAAATTCATTTCATATTTGATTTTGGCATCTGTAATTACTTTATTTAGAATTTTTGCATAAGTTTTATACTGTAATTTGAGTTGATTATTATTTAGATCCATTTGCCATAAGTTATATAAAAATTCTTTGGTTTCACATGACTTTATAGTAGCATCTGTAATCCAATTTTTCCTTCCTTTTTGTTTATTTTCCCTCTTTTTTATTTTTGCCAATTCAATGCAATGTTTAATTTCTCTCAATATTTTATCAGTAGCTATATTAGGATCACGTATTGTAATAATGTCATTCCAATCTATTGTCTTAGCTGTGTTTCTTAATTTTTTTTAATCTAGTATGATAATGGGTGCCTTACTTTGTGTTTTCATTTTATTTATAGCAATAAAAATGGGTTAATGATCTGTTAAAGAGTGTTTTCATTTATATGTTACTGTACTAAGGCTATTAGTTTTAATGAAAATATTATCAATACAGGATCCTTTACAGTTTCCTACCGATGGCCTTGTAATGCCCACGAAACCAGGAAAAAAACTTTTGTCTAAGAAGTTGCAGAGAAATTCTTGATTAGTATTTACAGACTGTAATAAATCAAAATTAAAGTCTCCTATAACTAAGTGATTTTTAATATTTCTCTTTTTATTCAAAAATTTGTTTAAATCTAATATGAATTCAGTCTTACGTATGTCATGGGATCTGTACAAGGCAGAAAGTTCTATACTACTATTATCATTTAATCTACTATGTGTATTTATTATTTTAATCTTTCCATATTTAACAGTTTTAGTTTCATGTACAATATTCTTATGTACAAAAACAATGACACCGTCATTTTGGTTTAATTTACTTTCATTATAATAACTATTGTATTCCTCTAAAACGTGTATTTTAAAATTTTCCTGTATAAAAGTTTCAGTGCATATAACAATGGCTGGTTTCCTAGTTAAACTATTTAATAAAATTTTTAATTTGTCAATATTTGCGGATATACTTTTTATATTTATATGCATAATGAGATCATTTTTATTGTTATTGTATTTGTTTAAGCTGCTTATATTACCACAAGTTTTTTCTCCTCGAACAGTGTCTTTTTGTATTTTTTCTAGAAATTCAATATCCATATTTAAGTAACTATTAAAAATTTATTTAGTCTTTCCTGTTCTTATTCTTAATTCTTGTTGTTTGGTTGTAGCTGTTGCTGTTGTGGTTTCTGTTGTTGAGGTTATAGAGGTTGTTGTAGTTGAAGCTGTAGTGCACTGAGAAAAATGTTGTAGTAAATTTTATTATAACTGTAATAAAAATTACTATAAAGTATAGGAAGGGTGAGACAAATACACTTTATGCTGCATTTTTATTATAATTGTATGAATAATTACAAAATTTCTTGTAATTTTTATGACAGTTGTTGATTAGAAAGTATTATGAAATAAAAGAAAAATTGCTATACACATAGCAAAAACTGTGATATAATAAAATTTAAAATATATGCTTTTAATTTTTATTAGAATAGAATATAAATTTTATTTTGTAGTGTTTAAATTTTATTTTGTAGCGTATAAATTTTATTCTGTAGCGTATTAAAAATTACTATAAACATAGTAAAAAGTGCCACATTCAAAAATTGCTACAGGCCATAAGAAAGTTTGCTCTCCAACATAGTAAAAATTGCTACAACATTAGTACTTTCTGCGCAGATCAAGGCGCCCACGTGTCTGATTGAGGTTATGTTTCTACGGGAATTTCACTTTGCCTTGCTTTTAAGTTTACAAAACATTCAAAACCTTACCTCAATTATTTTATTTTTATATTATGCACATTAATGATAAGTTTCTTTGTGTTATCAAAGTTATTTATTGTCATTATTTAATATTATCTGAAATTTTCTTGAAATCGATGGTTTGACATATACAAGTTCCAAAATTTTACACTCAAGAATCCTATTTGGGTAAGTGGTTAGCGCGTCCGATTGCCGCGGTGAAGGTTGCAGGTTCGATCCCAACGCTCGTAAAAAAATATTTTTATTTCTCATTTTAATTTATTTTCACATTAAATATTGTATGATTAGAGTCTGAAAATAGTTCTGAAAACAGGAAGAACGAGAAAAAATTTAATTTTTTGAAATTTAAGGTCATTCATAAAAATTACTATGTTGCATAGCAAAAATTGTTATAATTTCGATTTGTCCCTCCGTTCCTACAAAATATAGTAATTTTTCTTATGTTTATAATAAATTTTACTACAAGATTTCTCTCAGTGTGGTTGCTGTTGTTGGGGCTGATATGGTTGCACTAACATGTAGTTGCTGTGACTTGTTTTCGTTCTCATTTTGTATAATTTTGAATTTCCGTCGCAAAGACGTTGTATCCCACGATGGTAACAGGTTTAATTGGGTAATCAACAGAGTCAATATACCTCTTTATTTTGTTTTTAAAGATCTCACAAGATGTCGCATCCGATGCCTTGTGCTTAATATCATGATTTGTACTGATTTTCGATTGTGGAAAACACAGTTATTACACTGTAGAATTTCACTTTTGCACTCATTACTCTTATGATTTCCAGAGCATTTTAGACATACAATTTCATTTCTACAGTTTTTGTTATGACTAAATCTACAGCATGAATTGCAAGGTCTAACATTTATTAGATCATAGACTTTGCAGTTTTGATAACCTACAAAAATCTTGTTCTTACTTTCCCTGATATGTTTGTAAAGTTCAGGTGACACTTCCATTAAAACAGTACTGAGATTGTTTGTATCGTTCTCATACATCAAGGAGCGCGGGAGCGCTCCGAAGGCAAGTATAGAAGAAGCCTAAAGGAGCGACCCGTGCTACATATACATTGAAATGGCTTTACGAAAAATTCAATGCGCTTTTACGTATATTGCGCTAGTTTTTACTATATAACATATCCCTCTTAATCGAAAACCATTTCATTGCTCTACTCAAATCAAAACATTTTATTTAAAAAGATTATCTCGTTCAGAAGATATAGAGAGCTGAATTTTTTTATGTGCGATTTCCTTTTATACTTTTTTCTCCTTATTCAGGCGTCCGGTTTGCAGCTCTTACGACACTTCCGGTTGTCGTCTATCTTACGCTTGTATATCTATATATATACACACCCATATCTGATCGATCTAACCTTACATACAACATGTCAGTATTTTTTTATATACAAATGTTACCATATCGTGAGTTAGTTAATAACACATTTCAAAGATCTCAAGAAGTTGCTAGATTGTTTAGGTTAAGGACTTATTCTTAGCAATCTAAGAAGAAGAATTTTTATCTATCTATTATTTTATAGATATACATTTTACAAATGTTATCATATCGTGAGTTAGTTAATTAGTTATGTATTTGAAAGATCTCAAGTTGTCAACTGGTGATGAGAAAAACTGATCTATTCGTCTATCAATCAATGGGGAAAATAACTTTCATTAGATAAGAACTTACTAGCTAAATGTTAAATGGCTAAAATCATTTTTTTAAACTTGATACTTTGTGAGATTTTTTATTTTTACAGATATTATACCAGAAGATTTGTTTCGAGTCATTTTGAAGATATATATAATTATAGCCAATAATGTTGAGGAGTTCTAATTGTGTACTGTCTGAAAAATCTAATTTTGAATTAACAAAAATGAACGAGTGCCCTCATGACCCTTGGAGTTAATATTAATGAACAAGAAAAAGTTATTTTAATACAAGAACAGACACGTACTACTCAAGATAGAAAAACCAAACCAATATTACTATGGGGCAAATATATTATTATTTACGACACAATATTTTTCAAGACATATCTATAATATAGTTATAGTGAAGTCAGTGCAAGTTTTCAAATCAGATATAATAAAATTTTTTGTATAATAAATGAAATAAAGTAGCGGTATGATGTGTTAAATGAAGTGTTTATAACAAATTTAAAACCTCTACTTAAAATCAGAATTTAAAATAATGTGAGACGTTAGAGCCTTGGTTAAGAAAAAGCATTTTTTGTCTATACTTCAAGACACTGAGTCGATATTAGTGCTGTGCTCTTGTACATATTTACTTAACCACGAATTAAAAAATTATGCCAAATGAACATTAAAATACAGAAAAAAGCAAAAATGCTGTGTTATTGTTGTGAAAATTTCAACAAATAAAAGTGCTCAGTTAATCTAATTTTATAATTTTCTCACGGTAGGAGACGTCAAAATGTTTCAGACGATTTCTCAGTAAATATTTTTCTACACAAGATTCAGATAACTACAAGATTTCTTGTGTATATCAACAATAAAAATAATCAGATACGTATTAAATGACTAAATATCTATTTTTAAAATATAAAATGTTGGTTATAAAAATGAACATTGGCACTTTGTGTTGATTTATTATTTTTTTTTAGATTATATGAGAAATTTCTTACGGTGGAAGACGTCAAAATGTTTCAGAGGAGTTCTTAGTAATTTTTGCATATACTATAAACAACGGCCTGAAGAAATGGAAATCTACAAGCGTCCTGTACAAGAAAATAACTTAGAAATATAATAATAGTGAAGTCAGTGCAAGTTTTCAGATCAGATATAATAAAATGTTTTGTATAATAAATAAAATAAGTAGCAGTATGATGTGTTAAATGAAGTGTTTATAACAAATTTAGAACCTCTACTTAAAATCAGAATTTAAAATATTGGTCAGATGTTAGAGGCTTGGTTAAAAAAAAGCATTTTATACCACTCTAACCTCAAAATCACAACTTTGATATGATTTTGCGGCGCTTGTGGTATAAAATACCATTCGAAACTAGTGCGTAAGTCGATTAGTTAGGTGGTGCTAAATAATCGACTTCCCCACCCGTGTCGAAATGTACTATTTTGTCTATACTTCAAGAAACTGAGTCGATATTAGTGCTGTGCTCTTGTACATAGTTACTTAAACGCCAATTAAAAGATTATGCCAAATGAACATTAAAGTACAGAAAAAAGCCAAAATGATGTGTTATTAGTAGTAAGGGGACCGGTATAGCGAGACGACCCCCCGCGGTGCGGTGTGTAGGGGCCATGTGGCACCCCGCTGTGCGGTGTGTATGGGTCCCCAAGTATGACAAGGTGATTAACTCAAGTGTTTACAGTAGCAAGTGTGGCCACAAGCTAATTAGTGTAAACAATGGGGGGTGATTTATTACCCCATAAATAATGGTGCACTTATGGCGCCCGCCATGACGTCATGCCGCTATATATGGCCCACGTATCTTGCCGTATATGCCATGACTCGAGGTGGTGGGGGGGCGAGCGTTTTGGCTGTCTGCGCTACACCATAAAGACTCATAGGGTGCGAGGCCTCTCGCAGTATAGACCGTGTGCGGTGTGTATGGGTCCCAAGTGTGAACACAAGTTAATTAGGGTAAACAATGGAGTGAATTGTTACCCCATAAATAATGTCCCACTTATCGCTCGCGCCATGACGCTATGCCGCTATATCTGCCCAGCGCGTGCCGTCGTATATGCCCCGACTCGTGGTGGTGGGGAGAGAGACCTTTGGCTGTACGCGCTACGCCATAAAGACCTCTCGCTGTATAGACCGCATGCTGTGTGTATGTGTTTCAAGTGTGACAAGTTCATTAATCCAAGTGTTTGCAGTAGCACGTGTGTGAACACAAGCTAATTAGGGTAAATAATGGCGCACTTATGGCTCCCTCCATGACGTCATGCGGTTCTATCTGCTCTGCGCATGCCCCCCGTGTATGCCCTGACTCGTGGTGGTGGTGGGGGACGAGGCCTTTGGCTAGACGTGCTACGCCATAAAGACCCATGGGGTGCGAGGCCTCTCGCTATACAGACCGTGTGTGTGTGTGTGTGTGTGTGTGTGCGTGTGTGTGTGTGTGTGTGTGTGTGTGTGTGTGTGTGTGTGTGTGTGTGTGTGTGTGTGTGTGTGTGTGTGTGTGTGTGTGTGTGTGTGTGTGTGTGTGTGTGTGTGTGTGTATTCGCAATGAGAAGTTGTGGGGAGGGAATAGGGAGTTGGTGTAAAGGAGGGGTCTACAAATAAAAAAAGCATGTTGAGGAAAAATAAATTTTTATTTATTTATTTAAACGGGGTGAAACCCCCTATTTCATGAACAGTTTTTTCTCATTAACATAAATGTTGTCCTTAAAGGGGCCGTTTATTATTCGTTATATTTTGAATAACCATCTTTTTTTGGGAAGGAGAAGGAATTGGTGGAAAAGGAATGGTGTGGTGGAGAATTTTTTTTGTTTGTCCAAGAGTCTTTCTTGTCTGCCTTGTTGATGAGAGGTTCTTTGTCGTCTGGTTTGACCTGGTGCTTGCTGAACCGGGGCCCCATGATGTTGCCTTCTCGGTGGTCTTTCGACGAATGACTTATGTATAATGCTGTATATATAAATATATGCGTGCTAGCGCAATGAGAAGTTGGGGGCGTAAATAGGAGTAGGTATAAAGGAAGGGTCCTTAAATAAAAAAGTGTGATAAGGTAAAATACATTTTATTATATAAAATAAAAAAAAATTATTTATGTACATTTTTAAACTTTTAACGCACTAACAACATTTTTTTCTAGAATTGTTAAATACTAGGCATATACTTCCAAAAACATTATTTCGAGAGAACTCTCGCTAAAATTTGCAAACATTAATTGATTTAGGGCGAGTTCTTTCATTTTGTCTTCTAGTTCATTAAATACAACGCCGATGAATGTATGGTCTAGTAAATGCACGTCGTTTTTGCTAATTGCTTCCGTTTTAATAACATCCATCATTATACCGAAAACCTTGTTCATAAAACCCGACATTTCTTCTAACTTTTTTAATTTACAGTCTATACACTGTTGGAACTGTTTCAATCCGTTGAAAGTTGTATACTGCATCATAATCTTCGGTGGTTTTTCAGACTTCTTCTTTTTTGTAGTAGGTTCGTCACTGGTAGTGGAGGCGGCTGCCTCCTGATTGGCGTTATCGTCTTCAAAGTCGAACTGTTGAGCCTCGTGTTCGTACTGAAGGGTGAACGATGGCGGTGTTACTTTGGGCTTATCGGTGATTGATACGGTTCTATGACCGTAGGCTGTGGTCAATTCGACGTCGTGGTGCGGTAAATATATTTTTGCATATTTGCCTTGCTTTACAAAATCGCCTGATGCCCATAGATACTCTCCGAAGGTCTTGAAATGGGTTTTTAATTGTTCCCAACTGTCGATATCCAGAGTTATATATTTATGCGGTGATGTATGCCCGCCGAACCTGATGACGGGTCGGAAATAGCCAGCAGCATAATCCAAGCCGACGTAAACGAACTTGGAGTACGAATAGTTGAGAGCGTAAGTCGAATTGTACAGTAAATTCGGCACTAGCTTTGTTTGAGACATTTTTAAAAAATACTGACTTAACGTTGGTAAAAATGTCACGACTTTGTCGAGGTAGAGCGACTGACTGACTGAGGATGGCGCGGCTAGGCCCCGTACTTATTCTCTCTCCGGCGCGAATCCCCTCCTTTCTACCACGAGTTACGATTGGCTGCTCGATTGTTACGTAAAATCCGAGCGCCCAATCATGAACGTTTACGCGTATGTATCGGAGAGTGGGGAGAAGCGTTGGGAAACTCGCGGAGCCCTTGAGAAACAGAACCCTAAATTTTCCCCGTTAAGGGTTTTGAGCCTCAAAGAAGAAGAAGAAGAAGAAGAAAACGGCACATGTGTTTTTCAGCACTTGAAAAAAGGAAACGTCTAATGTGTTTTTCACCGCTTGAAAATCCGTTACGCATATGCTTTTCGGTGACTTAAGCTACTTATGTATCAAAGCCTCAAAGAAGAAAGCGCCTCCTGTGTTTCTCACCACTTGAAAAAAGGGAAACAGCTAAGGTGTTTTTCACCACTTGAAAAAACCGTTACGCATGTGCTTTTCGGTGACCCGATCTGATTATGTTTCAAAGCCTCAAAGAAGAAAGCGCCTCCTGTGTTTTTCACCACTTGAAAAAACCGTTACGCATATGCTTTTCGGTTTCCTCATGGAATAGTACATATTCGTTTCAAGATAAAAAAGGTAAGGAATTAAATTTAGCGGGCAAGGTCGTTAAATGAATACGATGTTTGTTTAACTTTTTTTATTGTTCGATCAAATTAAAAAAAAATACATTTTAAACTTACAAATATATGAATAATATAAAATTACAAGCTAAAAAAGGCCAAGACAAACGTAGTATACAAATTCTTATAAACTAAGAAAGACGGATACACGCACACATCAGCTTTTACAATTCTAAAACTTACAATGTACATAAAGTGTAAATATAAACAAAAATTGAATGTGTTTCTGGATAAAAAAGAAATATTACAAACTAAAAAATTGAATGTGACGTAGGATTAAATAGAAATATTATAATAAAAATTAAGTCACGTACACACACACACACACACACACAAATACACACACACACACACGCACATGCACATTTTATATAAATGCTTTACATGTTTGAACGAACGAGCCAGCGCCCTTGGAAATAATGCTGGGGAAATTGTTCGCACGACGGAGTCTTTTTCGGTGATTTTTTCTTTTTACATTTTCATAAAATTTTGCGGCCAGTGCGTCGTTTACATGTGAATCACGTGAAAAGATATTACAAAACGCGCGCAAAGTGCGACCACTACACATATAGCAAAGAAACATAATACAATATTCGCCGCAAACTTTAGAATTAACACTCTGCAGTTTCTTCTCGTTCCACTTGAAGCTTGCGCAATTTCTTCGAAGTCGATCGATATGATGTCGTGACACAGGGGCGACTCCATAGCTATCGAAATATGTTCCTTTTGCATTTTTGTCTATGTAGAATGCCACCCAGTGGGATCCAGGCTTATCTGAGGTATCGACATTGGTTACAACAGCGGCTGGAAGACTCAAGCTTCTGGGGATGTGATCGGCTGCGTATACACCTATCGAGTTTGCGCTGAGGCCACTAATGGCCCTCGTGATTTGTTTCGTATTCATTTTGCGTTTTCGCTAAATGTGAAATATGTGCTGCTGTCGCTGTCACTTGCTATTTCTGGGGCCACATCCGTCTCGTCGCGGCCGTCGTCGTTCTGCTCCTCCTCCTCCTCCTCCTCAGTGGACTGCTCGCTGCCCGGGTGAAAACGGAGTAATTTTTTGCGCTGCTTCTGCTGATACTGATGAAGTGCAGTGTAGAACATTTGACGTTGTACTTGGTCTTTGTTGATCAGCTTCCACTCTTCGGGTAGTATAGAGCGCATCCACTTTTTTATTTGGTGCGCCTTGTAGAGCGCGCAAAAATCTTGTTTATTTTTAAACCTCTGAGTCGCGTGCGTAGAACATACCAGCACGTCAGAAAACATGTTGTTGAGTTTTCCGAACGTCGGCGAGTCATATTTTTCTAAATTACATATGTTTCGACCGAGTAAAGATTCCAGGTACCAGGCCCCCTCCTCGCCGCGAACGTAAATCCGTCTTGCTGCTCTTGCGATATTGAAGAGATAACGATATAGCTGTCTGAGTGATACTTCTCCCTCGAACCAGTTAATACCGTGAATATCGACAGCGCAGTAGGAATTTGTATTTTTTACGTCTTCGGGCAGCTCGATGAAATTGCACGGTGCTTGTACAATCCAGTGGCCGACAATGGGTTTCTGTAGGCAAATGATCGCCACCTCCTTTGGTAAAAACTTCCTTCCAGTGTCTCGAAATCCTTGTATATCCACGACGTAATCCATTATACGTGTGTGCGTAGCGAGCGCCGAGAGAAAAGTGAGGCTTGAGGGCGCCGCCTGCTTCCTCTCGAGTCCTCGTCCCCCCACCTTTTTAACGACTAGGCACTAAAATCGGATAATATTTGGCGGGTGGAGTCTATTTCGAGAACGTTATCGTACTCGGCATAAACAACGCAATTTATTGTGCTTGTTGGAGCCGACTCAAATCCCACCTCTATGCGTAAGCTACCCGAGCGAACGAGATTCCAATGCGAGGCGCAGTGGGCCGATAAATCGGTTGTGAGATCGAAAGCCGTGAGAAAGTAGCCCAGTGAATAGTTGAAACGGTTTATGCCAAGACCCTCGTTGAGAAAATGTATACCTGTGCCCGAGTAGAGGGTTTGAAATGCATCTATAAACATACTATCGTTAGCAGCAAAGCGCGGCTGTAACGGTTTGCTCGGAATTTGAGACCCATCGACGTAGAGGCAGAGGTGATTTAATGAAAAGTGTTGAAAATTAAACGGGTTAAATGTTCGATTGCCATTGAATACCTTATTATCGACAAATCCTATTATTATTCTTTTAGGCAATTGCCCAAGAATGGCATTATCGATGGTAACGCCATGTATACCTGCGTGAAGCGTAAAAGTTTTGACTTCTACTCTCGTGACGGAATACTTGGCCGTTGCTTTAGCGAGAGCGTTGGCGTGTGCAATTAAAATTCCCGGATTTAGCTTCACGCGTCGAACGATGAGCGTGGCTTCCTTTATTTTCAGGCCGAATTTACCATCTTCGGAGGCGTCCATTAGGCAAAAGGCATCTTTGCTTCGTACTAGTCGTACTCTCATTTCTACACCATTGATGAGCATTCTGTCTTGATTAAAGACGTCGCAGTGCAGATGGCCAATCATGTCGAAGGTTTTTCCATTGAGTGTGAAATGCTGACGATGGAGAGCACCCTTGTTAGATATTTCACCATGAATATGCGGCTGGGCTTCGAATAAACCGCGCGTATCATCGTACCACAATCCGGCAGTTAAGTGTGATTCTTTTGCGATTGGCGAGTAGTTGAGCAGTGACTCTATGTATGCTCTGTAAGGATATGCATTATTGGGTGGAGAAACGAGTTTTTGATTTAGAAAAACGTCGATTTGATTAAACATTGAATGCAGTAAATTATTTACTGGGGCAACTTTTAAGTTTTCAGCAGGGGTTTCGGCATTCGGCTGTATTCTAGCTTTGACATAGAGCATGGTGTGCGCGAGATCTATATAATGTTCGCTTGCGCTCGGGATGACGAACTCTATGGGCGCGTTTCCTTCGTCGCTAAGCGAGGACACAGGTTTATAGTGTAAAAAACTACTACTCTCAATCCACGTTTGTGTTGCCGGAAGAGTGAAAATGTCGAGCTCGCTCGACATGCACTCGTTAGAGTGCGAGTGCAAGAAGGCCATTTTTTACTTTGGACCAAAAATATCGTTTATGTTGCGAAGGGCTTTCCTCTTCTTCTTCTTCTTCTTCTTCGTCTTGCTCGTTCTCACAGCGGGCTTTCTTTCGCCGGGTTTTTTCTTACCGCCTGCCGTGTGCGTACGAGTGTGTTTCTTTCTCGACTGGCGCCGCCGCTTGCCATTCACGCCTGTTTTATATCCCGAGCCTTTCATTATTTCCGATATTTTGTCAGCAGCTTTTCTTTTGAGGTTGCGTCCAGATTCTTTGGCCCGTGATTTTACACCCTCCTTGAAATTGACCCCTCTGTTGGCAACGTCGTCAACAAGCTTTATACCTGTGCGTAGTGTCTCTTTACCTACAGCCTTGGCCCCGCTCGTGGTGTATGGCAGGATGTGACGAAAAAGGCCTCCTAACCAGGCTCCTACCCCGCGACCTCTCTGAAAAGTCGAACCAGCAAAAACATTTCTCACTCCACCCCCGCCTAGCTGCTCGTCGTAGTAGCGCCCGTAATGACTCATCTTAACGTTTGCGCTTAAAGTGTAGGGTGACCGTCAACGTGCCGTACTAGAATGGTATACGTTGCCCATGTTGATCTCTTATATCGATAACGATGCTACGAAAATTGTGATAGAGAAGAGGTATATAGTGAACGAGTGCAAAACGCTGTACAGTACTGCAACCGTACTTAAAGCTGGAGTTGTCTATAGAAACTATGCGCAGTAGGGCAGCTTGTGTGTCACCTACTGTATAAGGTTCACATATATCGGTATAGATATACATCTGGTCGGGCAAGGCTCGAGAAAGCGAGGCAGGTCTGCTGGCTGCAATGTCACGGTAACCTTCATGCGTTGTAAACGAACCTTTCTGATCTGCTTCGTCGAAGCCGAATACACGCATGATTTTTTCGTTGAAATCCGTAATGTGTATTTGCGAGCAGTCACACTTGCGTCTTATGATGTAAGACCCCTTACGATCTTTATGTGGCTCGAGCATTTGATGCTTATATGTGTCATGTGCCGCGTTCATAGCGTCTACTAGTTGTTCGAGTGAATCGTAAATACCTACGGGTATATGACACAGTTTTTTGTCGATGAGATCCTCATTATCCTCAGCCGAGTAAAAAGTGTAACTCGCTTCGTCATCTTGAAAATGTACGATACTGTGTGGTATGTGAATTTCAACGAGGCCCACGTGCCACTAGCCGTGTAATTTGATCTCGCGTTGCAGCTGGGTCGTAAAACAGCATGTTGTGTTTTCGGGAAAATACGTCATACTGCTGTTACTAGGCAGTACCATATAAAAATCGTCGCTCGTTTCCATTTTTTTCAGATGTTTTCAAGCTCGCTTGCTTTTACCCACGAGTTAAATTTAGCAGGATAACCGAGCCACTTAACGAGTGCTCTCTTTTTAGCGCCCCAGCCTTCTGTGCGTATGACGCGTTCGACTTTAAAACGCTTATCGGACGCGAGGCGTTCGTGACCGACTAACACGAGCTCCTCGGGATAAAAGAAACCGTCGATAATTTCTTCGTTCAAATCTTCGAGCACGTATGTATAGAGATTTTGACGCGTCGAAACGCGGATTATCTTGAACACTTCTTCGCTAAAATTTTTTTCATATCCTCTCTCAAAGGTGTTCTTGATTCGGCTGATGCGCACGAGGTTGCCCACCTTGAATTTAGGCAGCGCCGGTGGTCGCCTTCGATAATTGTAGCTCGTGCGTTTGGCTAAATTTTCGATCGCTGTCGGCGCGTTGTACAATGTGACATCGATAGGTCTCATGCGCGTACCACTGTGTAGCGTGCAATTGTAAGCGTGTACAATCTTTTGCACGACATCGATGTATCTCTTTGTGTTACTATGAGAAAAGTATCGCCAGATTCGCTTGCGTAACGTTCTGTTGAGTCTTTCGACCACAGCTCCTTTAATGTCGGGGTTGCGAGCGACTCTGAATGTTATCTCTTTTCGGCGGAGGAGCGCCTGAAATGCTGAACCGGTAAACTCTTTGCATCGATCGGTTTACACGCATATAGGCAGTCGGGGATGTGCTCGGTCGATAATCCGTGCGAAGGCGTCGGCAACGTTGCGCGCGGTCTTATCTTTTATCGGTTCCACCCATGCGTACTTACCGAGTACGTCAATCACCACTAGAATGTAGTTGTAACCGTCGTAATCTTTTATCGTCGTGAGCTGTAGCAAATCAGCCTCCCAAACATCGTCAATGTTCGTCACGTTGTAGCGTAATCGTAGAAATCGCCTTCGTATCGGGTGATGGAGCGTCTAGGCATCTTGATTGCTCAGCCACGAGTAAATTTTTTTCTTTTCCTTTTTAGCGTTCAAGCGCACAAGATTGCGCGCCCCAGCGTAGCCTGCTTCATGCTCAAGGTCGTAGTATTGTTTTTCGTACGTCATTTTTTTATTTTACAAACCAAGCGTGAGCCACTTTTTTTTCGCTTGTTTTTTACTGCGAGTCTGTATAGACGGCTGGGGTGATTCGTGCTGTATTGGTGTGGATAGACGTCGTTTGGCCGAGCGCTGAGGATCCGTCAATATTTGCCCAATTTTTAAAACTGCTGGATTATTAATTAAATTTCCCGGCGTTTCGGAAGTTTTGAGAAATTTTGCAAATTCAATGCGGCCAACGGGCGCCTCCTCGTCCTTACTGTTCTTTTTTTTCAATGCGTCGATGATTAACTCTGTTATATTGGACCGAGCAATTACACGACCATCTATAGTAATGGTGCCTGAGTTATCCCACTTGAGACGATCGGGTACAGTGACTTTCCAATGGCGAAGCAAGAGACGCGCTTTGCGCGCGTGTACTTTTGGTACCCCCACGAGTATGTCGTCCTCGGACAGTGGTGCAAGCGCCTCTTCGACCTCGTCTATTTCAGGGTGCTCCTCACGTACAGCGCTACGCTCGTTATCACGGAAGAAAAGATAGCGACGTAAAATCTGTAGATATTTTACGCACTTCTCGTAATCGTCTCTAGCTGCTTTTGAGCGTAAAACATCGTACATTTCACCATCCAGACGAGAAAAATGATCACCTGGTGTTTGCAGAGTTTTTTCATTCGTATTCCTCGCCCCCTCCTCCTCCATGACTTTAGATTGCGATGTCTCCGGTGGCGGCTCCGGCACAAGGATCATCTTACGAGCTCGCTCCATGTTTCGAGCCAAATATTTTTGAGATAAGCGCTCCTACGATCGGAGCAAGTAAGAGTGGTAAAAATGACCCGCCGTTTTGTATAATGACACGTTTCTTCGATTTCCAAGTACCCCTGCCTCTATCACCAGTACGGATCAGCTTACGCAGCGTTTGCTTATGTTTACGCAATCGGACCTTTTCGGAATCGCTTAGTTTTACGACGCCCTGCAAAACGTTCAACACACACTCGCATATGCATCTGACGAGAGGTTTATCAACTGTGCGCGCTATAGCAACACGATGTCTTTTGTCCCCATGACAAAGAGCGTTCAAGAGAGCAAGGTTTCTTTTCGAGAAATGTTTACCGCAGGCTATCGCTTTACGACCTATCGGCGCCATAGTTTTTTCCCGACTGATTAACGCACGCCTCATTCACCGCAATTTAAAGTACTTGGGCACGTAGGCAACGTGCGTCCCGGCATTGGGAAATATGTTTGCTCGAAATCTAAACTCGTCTAAGCAGGCTTGAGAGAGATCGATAAAAAGATAGGAGTGAGGTTCACGCGTGGCGTCTAGATAGGCCTCACGCAAAAAAGCCGAATCTTCCGGAAAAATTTGTCTCGCGAGGTGCTGTATTTGTGCTCTATCGCGAGGATTTTTGAACAATACCAGATACTTGGTATTCAAACTAATGTCGCACTGTGCCTTACCTTTCTGAAATACGTTTTGCGTAACGAATATTACGCTAATATTTTTTTAATGACTACCCTTTGTAAATAAATCTAAAATAACATCGCTCGACGATTCACGCATGAGGTCGTCGAGAATGAATAACTTTTTTTCTCATTGTCACTCGAGTAATCCGCCATCTGTGGAAGGCCCTCTCGAAACTCGATGGGTGGCCCGTTGGGTTTAAAATCTCGTCTGTACGCGTCTTGCCATTCGGTGTAATAAAATAAGACACGGTCAAAACGTGGGTCACAGACCTCTTGCAGGTAGGCGAGAAAGCTTTTAACGAATAAAGTTTTACCGCAGCCTGTGGGGCCGCACACGCAGCAAGTAAAAGGATGCTTCCATCGCGTGTCCATGTTTACGACGCGAATAAAGAAAATTACACGCGTGCAGCCTTTTTTAAACCCTTAACTCGCTCACGCGCTCAGCTAACGATGAAATACGTGAAAAACATCACCGCATATAGCTATGCTACGATATTTACGATCCCCGCGGCGGCGGCGGCGGGCGCGCGCGCGCGGAGATCACCATATCACCGCGGTGGTGACTTCCGCGGTGGTGACTTCCGCAGTCATTAGCATACTCCGGCCCTCGCGCGGATAAGTATATTTACCGCGTTGATCAGGTGACTTTCGCGGCTATAAGCAACCATCGCTGCGTGTTTAATGCATTGTTCCGTTGATCTCCGCGGCGCGCGCGCGCGGGTTAGCTGATCTCCGCTATAAATAGGTACGTGGGATGAGGGGATATGGGGGAAAATAATTAACACATAAAAAAAGTTTAAATATCTACAATACATTTTTTTTATTATGAAAAATATACAAAAGTTACAACATTCAACGCATTAAAATATACAATTATTCAATTGCGCTTATAGCCGAAAGGAAGCGAAACGTCATGTTGGAAATATCTTCGCTTTCTCAGAACTATGGAACAGGATTTTTTCGCTGCGCGTAATGACCTCGTGCGTACGAGTGCGTCTGATCGCATTGTATTTCAAAATGATAGGCGAGCTCTCGTCGTTATCGAAATACTCTGCGATCAAGCGCTTGATACTAGCGAAATTGATCTTGCTCGTATTGGCGCTATTAAGAGAAATTCCCTTTACTTTACAGCACTCGTGAGTGATGCCGGTCGATGGGACGATCGCACGAAAGGCATAAAATTTCGGACCCCCGGAGAGAAAGCTGGTAATATAAGCTCCCTCTCCGTAGCCCTTGAGCTCGTCCGTCATGCTGCCAAGAAGAGTGCCTAAAGGAGGCCTATACTCTGAAGGGTCTTTTTCGCTGCACTTGAATATACACGAATCGGTGTCCAGGTAGAGAACGCGGTTGGCCGAAAGCTTTTCTATATACGAGTAAATCTGGAGACGCGCCTGCTCGGTGGTGTAGGCTGCTAGTACCACATTTGTGTTCGGCGACGACTCTACAGCGTTCTCTTTATAGCGCCAATTTGCGTACAAAAGATCCACTCTAACCGGGAGCACGTCGAAAACTGCCTTTTCAAGTGTCGTGAGCAGTTTCAGTAGCCCCTCACGCGTTTTGACCACTTCCGATTGTTTTAAATTCGAGCGTTGCCCAAACTTTCCCCAAAATGAATTTAAGCAGAGTTTTGCGACCGAACGTAAACCCGAATTTTTTTCAATCTTTTCCCGGTCTAACCTTATTCCTTCTTCGCGCTCGTACTCATCAATATAACGCTCCTTGGTAGTATCGTCCCTACACCAAGACGGCCACCCGCTCGCTTGTTGTTTCAGCCGAAGGAAGGTATTTACGTACGCGGCAAACAGACCATCCTCACCGCTGCACTGGTCATACTGTGTGCTCTTATATTGCCATATGACAAATATCTTAGTCACGCTGTAGCCCAATTCGATTGCTTTCTGTAACTCGTGCACTACCCATGTCCCGCTAAACTCACGCTCGGCGACTTGTTCGTGGTTACAGTCGTCCTGACGCATTTCCTCACAGCAGGAACGACAGAGACCAAAAATAAGGCGCCCGGGCATTTTTACCGGTAATACGGGCAATAATAAATTTCGCGGTGGCAAAATTTTGCATTTGACGAGCCCTTCGACGTGCGCGAGATTGTTATTCTGGCCATTCGTTAACGCGGCGCATTCCAAGCCTATGTAAATGTGCGGGTGACCGATAGGAAAACGGCCTCGCTTACATATATACGGGTAAAGAGAGCAAATATCAGTATATTTGATCTCTTCACCCGGCTCTACAGTGCATGAGGTGACTATATTTTCAGTTCGCCCACCGAAAAACGCGTCCCGCGGATTGAGCGTTATTCTACTCATTATCGGGTGAGTATCCAGATACCGTACGAACTCGGGCTGTTGCCTTTTTATCCCATCGAATGCACACTCCCACATCTCGCGCACTTCGTAGCCGAGACTCCGCATTCGTCCGACTTTTACCTGTACACTTTCGTACGCCTGTGCACACGTTTGATTAAACTTATTTTTTACCGATTCTCGGTTATTCGTAAAGCATCGCGGGCAAGCGTGCACGTAACAACCTTGAAATTCAAAAACGATTCCCTTAGCTGCTTCCCTCTCTCCGGGAGGGAAAGCAGGTAGGTAACCGTCCACTAAAAATCCCTCGGGCAAGCAAAACTCACGCGTCCTCCCTGCATGTACGATCTCCCGACCGATCTCGCGCTCGCAATACAGCAACCACTCTATTGATTTTTGCGAGTGTTTGTCAGCGCACCTATAACCGTTCGGTGGAATTATTCCTATAGTATTCGGAACTAAAAAATTTTTACGAAAAACGTACGAACACGCCGACGCGATTGTACACGCTGATACGAACGGGTCCGTTTCGCCTACCTCGAGAAAAATTTTTCGAAATTGTATACCCGAGCGCCTCAGTATTTCCACGTCCATCTGGCAATATTCGACTATCTCTTTTTGAAAGTCGAATATATAGCCAGGACTTGTATTTTCATGCCACTCGAGAAAAACGGCCCGCTCAGCTGGCGACATAGTGTCAGGGCAATAAAACTGTTGAGGTTTGGATAATTAATAGTGTTGAGGTTTGTGGTAAATTAATAGTCCATTATTTAATAGAGAGAGATAAATACAGAGACTTTATTTAGGTGGCAAGAAAGCCAGTCGGCACGTCCGACTTACATCGCAGTTGGAATAGCAAGAAGGTAAGAAACATTCCAACTGCGCTACACTGCTCTCGCGTCTCACGCAACTCTCATACAGACATACTGGAGTGGGGAGACACTCATGTGTGTGTTTCGTCCGCCGTCGCTCGGCAGACGCGCATACCATTGTACCTATCCTCGCGTACAGCGCGCCGCATGTTGAAACATTCACATATTCCAACACGCCTCCTTGAATTTTCAACATTATAATTAAATGTTCATTCTTTCATTCAGTCATACAGTAATTTTAAAGTACCATAGCGTTAATAGATTTCTTTTATTTCAAATCACTCCCAACGCTTTTCTATTTTTCAAAAACTTCGTCTTTTCTAAACTCTTTGTTAATATATCTGCTAGATTAAATTCTGAGTCTATTTTTACAATGTCAATTATTCCATTTTCGTAGTTTTCATTAACGTAGTGATACTGCACTTCAATGTGCTTTGAGTTTTTTGTAAAGTTACCAAATTTTGCGATTGCAATTGCGCCTGAGTTATCTTCATACATTTTAATTGGTTTATCAGATTTTACGTTAAATGATTCGCATAATAAATTTTTAATGAACAAGATTTCTGTCACTGCTTCGGACATAGCAGTATATTCTGCAAAAGTAGAACATTTTGTTACTGTACTTTGTTTATGCGTTTTCCAAAAAATTAAGTTTCCATATAATCTAATTACAAAACCTGTTGTAGATTTTCTATCTACATTATCTCCTGCATAGTCAGAATCTACTATACAATCTAATACTTCGCTGTTAACATTATCGTAGTACGTTAGCTTTAAATCTTTAGTCTTAAATAAGTATTTCAAAATTCTCAATGCATATTTAAAGTGTCTTTGGTCATAACAACTTTGGTAACGACTTAAATAATTAACGCTATATGTTATATCTGGCCTTGTGCCTGTACTGATATATAATAATTCGCCGATTAAATTTCTGTATTTTATTCTTTCATCTGTTTCATTTGCTTGTTCTAATTTTAGATTACTCTCCATTGGAGTATCGTATAATTTTGCATTTTCAAGGTTGTATTTTATAGCCAAAGATTCGATATATTTCGTTTGACTTAAAGTCATTTTACCTCTGCCTTCACTATATTCTATATCGATGCCAATATATTGGTTAATTTTGCCCAAATCTTTCATTATAAATCTTTCCATTAAACTTGCTTTTACTTTGTTTATTTTATTTTTGTCTCTGCAACAAATCAAGAGATCATCTACAAAGACTAGTATATATATTGAATCTTTGCTTGTATTATTTACATATAGACAGTAATCATAGTTGCTTCTTATAAAATTTAATTTCTTGATATATTTGCTGAAACAATCATACCATGCTCTAGGTCTTTCTCTGAGACCATACAGAGCCTTTTGCAATTTGCAAACTTTATTGTCTCCAGTTTCGTAACCTTTTGGTTCATTAATGTATACTTCTGATTTTACATTGCCATTTAAAAATGCCGTTTCAACATCCATTTGTTCTATAAACAAATTATTTTTACAACTGTAAGACAATAAAATTTTCAACGTTTGCATTTTACCTACAGGTGAATAAAAATTTTCAACATATTCTTTTTGTTGCAATCCTCTTACAACTAATCTCGCTTTATAAGTATCGTTATTTTTCTTTTTATAAACCCATTTAACGTCAATGACTTTTTTATCTTTTGGCCTTTCAACAATTTGCCATGTGTGATTTTTCTTTAAACTGTTTATTTCGGAATCCATTGCTAGTTGCCATTGTTTATATTCGCTGGAGTTTATCGCCTCCTCGAATGTATTTGGTACATTTGCATCAATATAATTTACATAAATAAAATGAGTAACTGGATTTCCGTATCTATTTACTGGACTTTTCTTTCTTTGAGATTTTCGCGGTATTGTTAGTCTATCTCTGTTTTTGTTGTCTTCGTTATCAGATTCGTTATCGTTTACGTTATTCGCATCGATTAATTCAATTTGCTCTCCTCTACTTTCCCCGAAGGTCGTAGTAGAGTGAGAAGGATATTCAGAACCGCTGTTGTTCGTTTCATTTAATTCTACGTTAATTTCAGAATCACTATTTTCGCTTTCTAAACAGATTAACTTTATGCTTTCTTCTATTACATCAACATGCCTTGCAGTAATTACTTTATTATTAACTAAGACTTTATAACCGTTTTCAACGTATCCTACTAATACACCTAGTTGTGCTTTATTATCCCACTTACTTTTCCTTAGAGCTTCCGGAACTCTTACGAAGACTCTACTTCCGTAAATTTTTAAATTTTTAACATTTGGCTTTATCCCAAAAAATATTTCATAAGGAGTTTTATTCTCTGACGTATTTGCAATTGTTCGATTTTTTAAGTAAGCTACCGTTTTCATTATTTCCGGCCAATATCTTCTATGAATTTTTGCTTCCCTCATTAAGCATCTATCTATATCCATTGCTGATCTATTATATCTCTCCGCTACTCCATTTAATTCGTGGACGTAGGGTGGACATGTCAATAATTCTATTCCTTTTGATTTTATAAAATCGAGAATTTCGCGATTTAGATATTCTCTACCGTTATCACATTGCACCCTTTTAATTCTCTTATTAAATTTATTTTCTACTAAATTTACGAATTCAATAAAACAACTTGCAGTTTCTGACTTATTCTTAATGCAAAAGATTCTGGTACATTTGCTATAATCATCAATAAATGTAAGAAAATATTTTTCTCCACCATAGCCAGTAGTACTATGTGGACCATTTAAATCAGTGTGTATTAATTCTAGGATTTCTTTCGTTTTTGTTCGATTATTTTCAAACGGTATATTTGCCATTTTACTTTGTATGCAATTTGCACATTTCATATCTATTTTTTCCAGTTTATCTGGTAAACCTTCAACTAATTTATTATTTACTATTTTATTCAAATAATTAAAATTTACATGGCCAAGTGCTCTATGCCATTTTTCTTTATCTGATAATCTTACTGAATTTACATATTTATCTTTATTTTTATTCGTTAATGCATAACTTTTCAAAGAATACAAATTATCAATTTTATTGGCAATAGCTACTAATTCTCCCGATTTATTGTAAATTTTAGCATTACTGTCTCGTGCAGTTATTGTAGCATTTTTAGTTATTCTGGAAAAGCTTAACAAATTTTGCTCATTCCTTCTACATAATATACATTACTCAAATCAATTTGTTTTTCATTATAATAATTTCTAACTTTGATTTTTATATTACCGACTTTCGTCGCTTTTAACATTTTACCGTCTGGTAATTTTACATTTACCGGATCTTTTAAAACTATATACTTCTCAAAATATTTATCGCTTTTAATAATATGGTCTGTGGAACCACTGTCCAATAACCAATTTATTTCGTTACCTTCGCATCCTCTATTTACGCTATAACCTGTTATGTCCTTTACTTCTGGGCCGCATACTTGTGTTGACCACGTCTCGGATGATGAACTCTGCTGCTCGTCCGTTGACTTGTTTTGATTTGAACTGCGTCCGCGTCCTCTGCCTCGATTGTAGCATCGTTGGTTTCCACGTTGTCCTCTCGATGATTGGGCACCTCTGCCTCTGCCGCCTTGTTGGCCTTTCCAACAATCCTTTTGATAATGTCCGACTTTGCCGCAAGTAAAGCACTGTCCGTTTGTCTTTGTTGAGAACGTGCTTGCATTACTCTTCTTTTCTGAATTAATTTTAACTAAATTCTTTTCTTTGACTTTTGATTTTATGTAATCTACTGTCCTTTCTCTTTCTGGAATGACGTCGATAAAGTCACCAATATAGCTATAACTTGCTGGTAATGCTTTGATTAAGTATCGCATTTTCTCAGTTTCATCTATCTTTTCTCCGGCTGCTTTAAATTCGTTCACCGCTTTCTCAAATTCTACGAAGAATTCTTCAACATTTTCATAATTTTTTAATTTAATATCTTCAATTTTTCCTCGGCATATTATTTGTAATGACGTGGATTTCGTCACATATAATTTATCCAAATTTGCAATCATTTCATAAGCTGATTTGCACTCACAAACATATTCTAATTGCTTATCTGAAATAGTGCTAATTAATATATTTCTTGCTTTTAAATCTTTTTTCTTCCATTCATCTGCTTTATCTGTCTCAGCCCGTTCTCTTTCGGCTTGCTCTTTGCACTCTTTATATTCTAATAGAGCCATTAAGCGAAATTTCCAACTTGTATAATTTGCACCATCAAAAATGGGAATTACTATATCTTCAATTTTTGCTCGCTTAGCCATCTCGACCTTTTTTAATTTAATATCTTCGTACACTTTTATTACTTTATTTAGCGTAATTACTTTCTGCACTATTTTCACAAAACGTTTTTCAGCATTCTTTTCCTCAATTATTTCTCCGCTTTCATCTTCAACGTCATATAGTATTACTTCTTCTTTGGTTTTTACTTTTCCTTTAGTGTCCATTTACCACATGTATAACCTCAAATTTTCCACGTGCTCTATTCTTGCACCGTGCAGCGTGCTTCACACAAGAAATCTAATCTGCTCGCATCGGCTTGAATTTTCATAAATTTTTCAAAAATCTTTCTTCTATCACTTATAGACATATTCTATTATTTATTCACCCTTGTATTTTACTTACTTTTGCACTTTTCCTTCAATATTTTTCACAGTTAAACTTTTCGCGAGCCACGTGCTTTCCTCTATCTTCGGCAAGGCTGCCCCAATACTGGCCGAGGCTTGTATTGAGTCAGAGGCTTTTTTCTTTTACTTACAAACCACTGACCTGCTACCATGTTGAGGTTTGGATAATTAATAGTGTTGAGGTTTGTGGTAAATTAATAGTCCATTGTTTAATAGAGAGAGATAAATATAGAGACTTTATTTAGGTGTTGTAGGCATGTTGAAACATTCACATATTCCAACAAAAACTCTAACGCTGGTAGAGGCCCAACGTACCGCTGGTTCTCAAGGGTATTAAACAGATGTGGAAAATAGCCCTTCTTACTACTTTCGGGTAAACCGAAGGTAGCTGGTAGAGCACACAATTTCATTTGAAAATAGTTGATGCTGTCGATAAACTTGATTCGGCCGTACTTCAACATTGTAATATTTTGACCGTTCAAAATGACGCTGGGGGCTGTGCGCTCAGAGTTTTCGGCCAATTCTTTTAAAATGAATTGAGCATCAAAAGCCTTGGCATTGTGCGCGATGCATACAATTTTGGAAAATTCAGTGCTTTCCCGAATGCACAAGCTCAAGAGCTGTTTTACCGGATCGTCTGTGAAAATGAACTCGCGCACGCCGCATTTGCTACAAATGATTTTAAGGTCGTCCACGTCTATGCAATCCGTGCAAACCTGATGCGCGACACAGAGATTCGGCACGTGAATTCGGGCGTTTTCTCCATATGGCGTATCCTGACGGGTCTCAAAATCGTAAAAAATGTATAAAAATTTTTTTTCCGCTTTCAAGTTACCACCACCACCAATTGGTTGCATGAAACATGCATGATTGAACGGCTGCCGCTTCGAACATTGTTTGCAATAACTAATACCACACTCGTGTTGACTGTGCTGCGTATTTACTATTTTTAAACAATTTTCGCATAGCCGCACGACGTCGCACACTTTGCGATTATTTTTTTTGTACGAACCCGCGCGCTTGTGATTAACGAAGCAACCATGCCCGAAAAATTTACGTCCACACTCTGTGCACTCTATCATTTCTACACCGTCACTCCTACATGGAGGTGTAACAAAGCAAGATTCACAAGTTTGTTTACACTTGTGTTGCCCAATACGGCGAAAACCCTTGTTACAATAAGAGCAAAAAAATTTTGACCCGGCCGCAGCAAATAAATTAGTGGTCACGTTAAAGTGTCTAGACTGCTCCTCAAAGATGAAATAAATAACACCGTGAAGCGGTGCATTTAAATCTTGAATCTTGTTTCGGCCGTCAAATAACGGGGGTTCGCCGCTACCCAGGTTACACTTTTCAAATATAACCATAGCAATACCCTCCGCAGCAAAAAAATTTTGAAACGCCGTCAACTCGCGGAATCCACATCCCTCTAGCGGTAAAATTACTCCTGCATCGTGCACGAGTTTCTCTGCGCGCTCGTCGCCGCGCATTCGGATGTTTTAAGAGCTAAGTGTGCTCTCGCTACTACGAGCGCGCGTGGTAAACATAAATTGTCCTCGTTTTTTATTGTTACGATCGAGCGTTTACGAAGACTACCTATGCTTAGCGCTTGTTTTGGTCATGGTCTCCCTGCGCCAACATGCATTTCAACGTAATATATTTGTAAGGTTAGTGTGTCATCGATACCCAAAACTGCGTTACTTTGACTTATAGAATTTATCAAATTCCATAAATCTAAGTAACTGAAATTTTCAATAGGCCTGAACGACAACCCTCCGGGCCCCCGCGCAAACCGATCACTACGAATACTCACGCCGATTAATGTGCTAGGTGGAACGTTAGATGTAATGTATTCGTAAATGTCTCTAATGCTTTCCTCGAGCCATAATACAGGGTTTTCCCCAGCAGGTGGGTCACGTATATTAAAACTGACCGTGCGGCCGTGAACAGCAAACCTACGCATGTACTCCCTCGGCAGCTATAATAAACCGCTCGGGCCCTGCGTCAGCCTCGTCGTCGCGCGTGATGCTGCTACTGCTGCTGTGGCTGCTGTTACTTCTGCTACGACCTTCACCAGCGCCTACCTGAAGAGGGGACTGACGGGTCTCTAAATGAATAAAATGAATTGTCGTCAGCTTTTAATATTATTTAAATATTTCTCTTTTTTAGTCATTTTCTATTCTTCCGGTGGCCCGCGAAAACTTTCGCTTACACGTACTAATAGATCCGCGAGATCTATTTCCGTATACAACGGAGAAAATAAATTTTCCGCCTGGTCATGAAACCAACGCAACACCTGTGCGCGTGGTGAATGGAGTATATTCAAAAACCGCTCGTAAACCCCAGGTATATCGGGAATGTCATAGGGATAGTGGTACGATATACTATCCCGATGTCTTATGACTAAAAAAGAAAAATATTTTTTTCAACAACATGGTCTTTTTTTTACATTACAAAAAAGAAAAATTAATTTAACTTAC